>CM051234.1:625112266-626333516 GCA_027917425.1 Gastrophryne carolinensis | reverse complement strand
GGCCGGTCGGGCTTGGCGACTCAGGGATCGGAGCGGCAGTCTGGCGGACCTAGCGGCGGGATCGTTTGGCAGGGTGAGCCACGCGTTATTACTGATATTTTGTCATTATCACAAGCTCAGAGTGGGGTTGCCACGGGTGGGGGCGCAGAGGGTTTAGCTGATTTCGTGGCAGGGGTTAGGGAACTGTTAACAAGGTGGGAGGTGGGGGCCGGTTCGGGGGGACAAGATCTGGGGGCGTCTCAGGGCCAGACAGCGGCCGGGGCATCGGGGGCAGTGGGTTCAGAGGTGGACGTCGGGGGGTCAGCGATGCCGCGTGGGTTAGAGGGCCCGGGTGGTGGCGAAGGGAGGTCGGTGGAGTTGGGCGGGGGCAAGGGGAGCGACAGGCCGGCACCGATTTCGGACTCCGCCAAGGGGCACACCTATGTGTGTTTTGAGGGCCCGTTGGGGGGGCACTTAAAGTAGGAGGTGAAGGAGAAGATTTGGCGTCGGGAATACGTGGATATTTTCACGCTGTTACCGTTGGAGCGTTTCGGGGTCGAGAGCTGGGAGAAAGGGAAGGAGCATCGGAAGGAGGAGGATGAAGATAGGAGGCGCTTGCGGCTGATTCCGAGAACTTTTGGTAATTGGTTGCAGGCGTTTACTATTCTCGCAAGCGTGGTGGGGGAGAAAAACCCAGGAACACTGATCGCCGCTGTTTTGCTACCTGGATGCCATATGGGAGGCCCACCGGATGTACGGGGGCTCGGCTTGGCTGCGGTATGATGAACAGTTTCGGCAGCGGATGGCGGTAAGCGGGGAGTTAGGCTGGGACCACAGGGATATTGGGCTTTGGTTGCGGGTGATGAACCCCAGGGGGGGAAAGTGTACCCTGCAGGAGGGGGTCCCCCTCCCTTTCAGGGCGGCGCCACTTCAGCGGGGTCGGGAGTGGTGGAGGCGGCCAAGCGGGGAGTGTGCTGGGCCTTCAACGACTCCTCGTGCAGATGGGGGCCTACGTGCAAATTCCGGCACGAGTGCTCAGGTTGTGGGGGGGAGTCACCCGGGAGTGCGTTGCTTTAAGAAGGGTCGAGGAGGGGGGCGCAGAGGGACGGATGGTCCTGCAAAAAGGGGTTTCGCCGGTGAGCGGGGTGGCGATGCGCCCCTGGCTAAGTAGGTATCCCGATCAGGGGGCGGCTCGGTTGTTGAGGGACGGTTTTGAATTTGGCTTTATTATCCCGTGCGCCGTGCCTCCCGAGGGACACTCCCTTAAAAACCTAAAGTCGGCGCGGGAGCAGCCGGAGGTGATAAAGGGGAAGTTAGAGAAGGAGGTTGCCTTGGGGCGGATGGCGGGCCCATTTAGTGTTCCCCCGATGGAAAGACTGGTGGTGTCCCCCTTGGGGGTGGTGCCCAAGAAGGAGCGGGGAAAATTCCGCCTTATACACCACCTGTCTTTCCCGAAGGGCACGTCGGTTAACGATGGCATAGACAAAGAGTTGTCCTCGGTGTCGTATACATCGTTTGACTTTGCGTTGGGTTTGGTGCGTGAGGCGGGCCCCGGGGCACGGATGGCAAAGACAGATATTGAGTCCGCCTTCCGGCTTCTGCCGGTGCATCCTGATAGCTTATACCTCCTGGGGTGTTTTTTCGAAGGGGTTACTATGTGGACCGATGTTTGCTGATGGGGTGCTCGATCTCGTGCGCATACTTTGAGGCCTTCAGTTCATTTCTGGAGTGGGTGGTCAGGGAGAGAGCGGGCGTGGGGTCCGTGACCCACTATTTGGACGATTTCCTGTGCGTTGGGCCAGCGGACACTAGAATTTGTGAGTTGCTGCTGGGGACAATGTTGGAGGTTTTCGGGGCTTTCGGGGTTCCAGTGGCGCACGATAAAACGGAGGGTCCAGCAACCGTGATTCAGTTTTTGGGGATTGAAATTGATACTGTGGGGAGGGTCTGTAGGCTGCCGAGAGATAAGATTGATGACCTAGTTGAAGGACTGGAAGGGGCTTTGGCGGTTAGGAAGGTTACATTGCAGCAGCTGCAATCGATACTGGGGAAGTTGAATTTTGCGTGCCGAGTTTTGCCTATGGGGCGGGTATTCACTAGGCGTTTATCGTTGGCGACAGTTGGGGTTCGGGAGCCGCATCATTTCATTAGGTTGACGGCGGCGTTGAAAGAGGATATTAGGATGTGGATTACCTTCCTGGAATCCTTTGATGGGCTGGCATACTGGCTGGAGCCGA
The DNA here is from genome assembly GCA_027917425.1 of Gastrophryne carolinensis. Taxonomy (NCBI): domain Eukaryota; kingdom Metazoa; phylum Chordata; class Amphibia; order Anura; family Microhylidae; genus Gastrophryne; species Gastrophryne carolinensis. The sequence goes on along the minus strand of CM051234.1, from coordinate 626,331,300 downwards.
TGATAGCGAGTGATGAGCTCGAGCTTTTCACCGATGCGACAGGGTCGGTTGGCTTTGGGGCGTACATGGCGGGGCGTTGGTGTGCAGGCTCTTGGCCCGGGCGGTGGTCGGATTCGGCTTTGATAAGGAACTTGGCCTTTCTGGAACTGTTCCCTCTGGTGATGGCGGTGACCTTGTGGGGAGAGGTGCTGAGGAACAGGGCAGTATGTTTTAGGTCAGATAATATGTCGGTGGTTGCGGCCGTTAACACTCAGACGTCATCGTCAATGCCGGTCGTGGTGCTGCTCCGGCAGCTGGTATTGGGTTGCCTGCGGTACAATGTGTGATGCAGGGCGGCACATGTGCCTGGGGTGGAGAATGGTATAGCTGACGCTCTCTCTCGTTCGCAGTGGGAGCGCTTCAGGAAATTGGCACCCGCGGCACGGGAGGTCGGCGAGGCGTGCCCGAACTGGCTGCTGGAGATCCTGTGAGATGCCTGTTTAGCCTGATACAGAGGTCGGTCGCACCATCCACTTGGGGGTCATACGTGAAGACATGGCAGCAATGGTGGTCCTTGATGGAGGAGTTTAGGGTGCCGGCAACGGATATGGACAGACAAGGGTTGTTGATCTGGTATGTGAGTGATTTGGTAGCGGGAGGCGAGACCCCGGCCTCAGTCGACAGGAAGATGTCGGCTATGGCCTTTTTGTGTCGGTTAGAGGGGTGGGCCGATATAACTAAATCATTTTGGGTCCGGCAGGCACTGAAGGGTTGGCGTAAGGGACACAGGGTGGTGGACAGCAGACGGCCAGTTTCGTGGGGCCTGTTGCGGGGGTTAATTGAGGTGTTGCCTAGGGTCTGTACGGCTGGGTTTGAAGTGAGTCTGTTTAAGGCGGCATTCTCACTGGCGTTTTTTGGTGCTCTTAGGGTGGGGGAGCTGGTGAGCCCCAATAAGAGGTTACCTGGGGGTTTGGGGGTCGGGGATATTGTGGCAGCGGATGAGGGGGTGGTGGTGCGTATAGGGAAATCAAAAACGGATCAAAGGGGTAGGGGGGTTAGTGTCTTTTTGGGGAGGTTGCGGCACTATTCTTCATGTCCGGCTGCGGCCTTCGAGGAATTCATGGGTTCGGCCTCCTGGAGATGGCCCGCTGTTGGTGCATGAGGACGGTTCTTTCTTGTCGCGGTTTCAATTTTTAGCGGTTTTCCGGAAATGTCTGAAAGAGCTGGGGCTTGCGAGTAGGGACTACGGGACCCACTCCTTTCGGATTGGGGCTGCGACAGAGGCGGCCAGGCTGGGGCTCCCGGAGGAGATAATAAAGAGGTTGGGTAGGTGGGAGTCGACGCGATTCCGGCGGTATGTGCGGCCGGATAGGATTGATCAATCATATAGGTGAGCGGTTTTAACATTATCTTGCCTCCCACTCTCCCTCCCCCTTTTTCCTTATTCTCTTTTAGAATCTGCATGCTAAGTCCTGATTGTTGGCCATTCCTTTATTTTTTGGTCGGCTCGCCGTGCGGAGGTGCGAAGCAATGGAAAGCAGCTGGGCATACCAGAGGATCGAGCGCGGCTAAGCTGGGCCGGAGTGAGAGGAATGTGCTGGGAGGCACTGTGGGAGCATACGCTGCGTGTGGCTACGAGGACAAGGCCTCCGGGTGTTTTGGTTTTACATGCGGGGGGGAATGATTTAGGGAGGGTCCCCATGAGGCGGTCGATTAAGGATATGACTCGGGATTTGCTGTTTTTTTCTGGGTTTTTTCCCGGGGGTGGTTTTAGTATGGTCCCACATTGTCCCCCGTTTTGTTTGGCGGCACGCTAGGGACTCGTTGGCCTTGGAGAAGGTTCGGGTGAAGGTTAACAAGGCCGTGGCGAGGTTCGTGAGGCTCAACGGGGGTTTGAGTGTGCGCCACGTCGATGTGGAAGGGATGAGGGGGTTTTTCCGGTCCGATGGGGTGCACCTTAACGATATGGGGAACGACCTGTTCAACCTAGCTTTGAAGGAGCGGATTGAGATGGCGGTCGAATTGTGGCGGGCCAGGCAGCGCTAAGGTTTCAGCGCTTCCTGGCTGTGGCGGGTCTCCTCTCGGGTTCTGGGTCTGAGCTAGCATGGCCAATTGGGGGGGGGGGGTGCGGCTGTTTCCACGGGGGAAAACCGGCCAGGACGATTCTGGTTGATATGGTGGTGTTCGGGGTGGAAGTAGGGAAGGGGAATTTGGTTGGCCACCAGCAGTTAGCCCGATTAAGCTCCCTGGCCTAGGAGGGATGCGGCCGAGCTTATGTTGGTTTCTTCTTGGTTGGAGGTCGGATTGGTAAACTTGGTCCTCTTCCCTTCCCCTTTAATTTTGGGGATCATGAGGCTGCTCAGACCCGGAACATAAAGGGGGGACTTTTTCATAGGCTTGTTGTAAACTTGTTTATATTTTGTTGGCCGTGGCCGATTAAAATTAATCATTCCAACTACATGGTGGTCTGGTCTTGTTATTCTGGGTTGGATGGGCTTAGACGGAGGACTTATGGAACGCTAGTCCAGTCATGCTCCTGATAGTGAGCTGGGCCTCTGCCAGCAGCTGATACTGAGCCGGGCCCCTCACTTGCCCTCGCCCAGTGTCATTCATACTGCAGCAAGCCCGTGAGGTAAATAAACGAGTAGAAGCTAGAAGTAGTTGTTGCGGCCGCAGATGTCGCAGCACGTAAATAATAGATGAGGCGCTGTTAGCATTGCTCGGCATGTGAGCAGCAGACCTGTTACACTCTGGCAGCCTGACAAGCGGGAAGATGGCCAAGGAGTAAACAGCGCCATTCCTAAAGATCTGCACCAGGCTTTTTCCATCATATCCGCCCAGCCGCATTCCCAGCGATGCGTAATGGTGGATTTAATAATTACCAGCATTGTGGAGAAATAAAAGATTAACTGGGATCATATAACCGAAGGTCAAAAGCCCAAGGACCCATGAAGAAATATTGTACGTGTAATATGACAACAATGTGTGACACGGCAGTGTGTTATCAAAGGTCTCCCGAGGTATGTCCTCACGCTCATGAGATATGCTCTTGATTTTTTAACTCATCTCCTTAGAGTTAAAGTGGAACAAAACCCAGGATTTTGACTATCCTGGGTTTTGGTCCACTCCCCCGGGGCACCCCGATCGGGAGTGCCCCGCTGTGAGAAACCCCCCAGAGAGTGCGCATTAACTCACCTCATCCCGGTCCTACCGCACATGTGCGGGCGCTTGTCCAATCAGCGCACTCGGAGCCGCTGAGCTATGCACGTGTGATGGACGTCTTAGCTCAGTGGCTCCGAGCACGCTGGCGGGCGCATCTCACGATTCCCTCTAACAGGGAGCGCCTGTTAGCAGGAAGCACCTCCAGTCGCTGTTTGAAACCCCCCAGGTCGCCGAAACAAACTCACCTCTTCCCGGTCCTACAGCGCATGCGCGGCCACACGTCCAATCAGCGCACTCGGATCCGCTCACGTCTGTACGTCTAAGCCTTTGTCTAAGGTTAGCAGATCCGAGCGCACTGACAGCTGAATCCCCCGCTTCCCTCTAACAGGGAGCGTGCCCGCATCAGCCAGTCACAAATGGCCGGCGTGGGCAAGCGCCCTGCTAGAGGGATAGCAGGGATGGGGCCACGGCCCGCGCATGCGCCGTTGGACCGGGATTAAGGTAAGTGTTGCGGGCGACCTGGGGGGTTTCACACAGCGGGTTATCCTGATTTTGGATGCCCCGCGGGGAGGGAATGGATCGGCCTGGGAATCTTTTAGATTCCTGGGCCGATCCAGCTGGGTTTTGGTCCACTTTAAGGAATATCACTAAAGAATCCGTGACTATCACTACATAGTTAGGCAATATAAATCAAGAGTAAGCGAAGATCACTTCAGAGTTAGAGAATATCACCAGAGAGTTAAAGTGGACCAAACCCATAGTGATCGTCCCGAGAATCTATAAGATATATCAATTCACCCTCCCTGGGGCATCCAAAATCGAGATGCCCCGCTGTATGAAACCCCCCAGGTTGCCCATACACTTACCTTCTTTTCTGGTCCAACAATGCATGCGCAAGCCGCATCCCCGCTATCCCCCTAGCAGGGCGCGTGCCCGTGCCAGGGATTTGTGAATGGCTGGCGCAGGCACGCTCCCTGTTAGAGGGAAGCTGGGAATGCAGCTGTCAGCGCGCTCGGATCTGCTAACCTTAGACAAAGGCTTTGACGTACTGACAGGAGTGGATCCGGGCGTGCTGATTGGATGAGTGGCTGTGCATGCGCCATAGGACCGGGAAGAGGTGAGTTTGTTTCGGCGACCTGGGGGGCTTCAAACAGCGACCTGGGCGTGCTCCGGGGGTAAGAAACAAAACCCAGGATAGTCAAAATCCCGGGTTTTGGTCCACTTTAAACCGGACCTCTAGCATCATTTAATGAAAAGCCCAAATCCTTAAAAAGACTATTCCCCAGCATCAAAAATTAATATATTTTAAGTTTTAGTTTAGTTTTTACGTTTTTATTCTTTCCGCCACTGGGCTGAAACTCTGTTCAGGACTCTAGGATACGGGGGCCACTATCTTGCCTCAGAAGCATCACAGGAGGAGGGGGGTGCAGGGAGTGGGTTTTAGCTGTGCTTTGCACAGACAGAGCAGAGTTGGGGTCAGGAAAAGGACAGCAATCCCAGAATGCAGAGCGGCATAGTCAAAAGACACTTCCTGTCTGCAGGCAGCCTAAGACTCCACAGGCCGCCATCTTTGGTGTTTAAAGGCTCAGAAAATGCACTAGGCGCAGGTAGGATGATTTTTAATGCGGGGTTAGGAGTCGCTGTTTGACAGGTTCCGCGCTGTATGGGAGCGCATGACAGCGAATGGCCATAGCGAACGGCTCCCACCATATTCATTAACAAATCACGCTCAAAAAATTCTCGCGCTGTGAAATGCTTGTTTAAACCCCAGAGCGCTGGCGGCGATGGCTTAAAAGTAGTTTTTTAACCCCCAAACCATATTTTTGGGGAAAAAAAAACAAGCTTTTCAAAACATTTTGTAATATGAATACATTAATATCAGACCTGTAATATCAATTCTGCACAATTTTTTTTTTAACCATAAAAAAAAATATCTAACATTGCAGAAGTGGTCACAGAATTTTTGACATTTAAAAAAAAAAAAAAAATACATTAATAGCAATTATTTAAGAATATTTAAAGATTGCTCCATTGAAATGCATTGGAGAGCGCCAGGTAGCGAGAGGTCATACCTGTCGCTGTTCAAGGTCGCTCGCTGGCGCTGTGGGGTGAGGCTGGAATAATGATGAATGATTCGCTATCTGGCGCTCTGTCAGTCGCTAAGCAGGATCGGCTTGATAAATGTGTGATTGCGGAGGGGAGCCGGCGTTCTCGTGGCGGTGACCGTCATTACCGTTCGCTCACCAGGCGCTACCTGGCGCTATCCCTTGTTAAAGTGGACCAACACCCAGGATTTTGACTATCCTGGGTTTTGGTCCACTTCGGCGGGGCACCCCGATCGGGGGTGCCCCGCTGTGTGAAACCCCCCAGAAACCCCAAAAAACTCACCTCTCAACGCTCCCACGTGAGCGCCGCAGCCAATCCCCGCCAACGTCCAGGCGGGGATCAGGAACGTCCAGGCCGCTTCCGCCGCCGCCGCCTCCCGCGCGTCACTCTCGGCGCGCGCGCGCCCCCGCCGGCCATTCACAGAGGGCCGGCGCGGGCGCGCGCACGTCTGGAGGGGTGCGCGGGAGGCAGCGGCGGCGGAAGCGGCGGCGGATCAGGTAAGGTGTTTTTGGGGTTTCTGGGGGGTTTCACCCCGCGGGACATCCCGATCTCGGATGTCCCGCGGGGTGGGAGGTGATCGGCCCGGGAATCTTATAGATTTCCGGGCCGATCACCCCTGGGTGTTGGTCCTCTTTAAATAAGGGCCTTAGTAAATCAAGGCCATTGTGTACCGGGTGTAAATTTTCACCTGTCTCTGTATCAGCCTCAAGGTACACAATGGCCTTGATTCACTATGGCCCTTATTTATGAAGGAATAGCGACAGGTAGCGACTGGTGAGCGGCCGGTAATGACGGGCACTGCCACAAGAATGCCGGCTCCCCACCACAATCACACATTTATCAAGCCGATCCTGCTTAGCGACTGAGATAGCGCCACATAGCGACTCATTCATCATTATTCCAGCCTCAGCCCACAGCGCCAGCGTCCGACCTTGAACAGCGACAGGTATGACCTCTCGCTACTTGGCGCGCTCCAATGCATTTCAATGGAACAATCTTTAAATATTAATAATTGTTATTAATGTTTTTTGTTTTTTTTTAAATGTGAAAAATTCTGTGACCACTTCTGCCAAAAAAAAATAAAATAAAAATTGTACAAAATTGATATTACAGGTCTGATATTATTGTATTCATATTACTAAATTATTTTAAAAACTTGTTTTTTTGGGTTTCCAAAAATATGGTGGTTTGGGCGTTAAAAAACTACTTTTAACCCATCGCCTCCAGCGCTCTGGGGTTTAAACATGCATTTCACAGTGCGAGAATTTTTTGAGCGTGATTTTTTTAATGAATATGGTGGGAGCCGGTCGCTAGAGCCAGTCTCTATCATGCGCTCCCATACAGCGCGGAACCTGTCAAATAGCGACTCCTCACCCAATATTCAACATTACGGCAAACCGACTGAGTCAAGCACAGCGACTACTAGCGGGCGCTCTGAAAATGCCGCTACAGTCGCTCAACTGTCGCTACCTGCCGCTATTAATGAATCGGCCTCCCCGAGTTGAAAAAAAGTCTCAAGCCTGAGAATGTCACTGTTAGTGAATCACCAGATGGAACAAAAACCAAGTGAAAACTTTAGGTTTGGTTTCCCTTTATTTGCCTATACCTATCCTCCTTACCAATTGAATATACGTATGAATGTGTATAAAAACAGTAGCCATCCCCTTTAAACGCCATGTCCCATATGTGTGCCTATAAATAGAAAGAACAGGTCAATATGGCGCCTGCTCCTATAGCTGGATTACAGGCTCTGGTTGGATGTTGTGACGTGCGGGACAGGCTTTTTATTGTCCGTCACCTTTCAAGGGTAACAGAGAACAGAAAGCAGCGGGTGTCGGGAACACACTCAGCTCAGACGGTCACATTGACGGTGACCGCGCCGGTAGTTCTCTGTGCCGCGGTCACATGACACCATACAAATAACTGTCTGCTTATCACCATGTGCTCTGCCAAGTATATAAAACAACAGAGTCACCCCTCTGTCCTCCCATCTTCTAAATACATAATGAAGGGATGAAGCAGGGCGGATGGGCTACATTAGTCCAGGCTGGGCTACAAAGAAAAAAAAATACTTACCTTTTCCTCTCCAGCAATATGCAGCTGGATAATTCTCACCCAAAGCTGACATCTTTTGGGAGGTGTCTTTCCATTCAAAATTGAAAAGGATTATGCTAATAGAATAATGTTCAGAATATACACAATAAAAAGATTGATAAAGAAAAAAAAAAAAGTTGATGTATTATATCCTATCAGGGGCAAAGCTGGTGATAGCTGGGGATTGGAGGTCCCCCACCTTGAGCTTCAACGCCTTTAAAGTGGACCAACGCCCAGGGGTGATCGGCCCGGGAATCTATAAGATTCCCGGGCTGATCACCTCCCTCACCGTGGGGCATCCGAGATCGGGATGTCCCGCGGGGTGAAACCCCCCCAAAAGCCCCAATAAACCTTACCTTATCGGCGACGGATCAGCCGCCGCCGCCTCCCGCGCGCCCCTCTAGCAGTGCCCGCGCCGGCCGTTTGTCAATGGCCGGCGCGGGCACGCGCCCTGTAAGAGGGACGTGCGGGAGGCGGCTTGTCCGTCGCCGAAAAGGTATGTTTTTTGGGGCTTTTGGGGGGGTTTCACACAGCGGGGCATCCTGATCTCGGATGCCCCGCTGAAGTGGACCAACACCCAGGATAGTGAAAATCCTGGGTGTTGGTCCACTTTAAAAACAAGGTTAAACTGGACCTTCACCATGATTTATTGAAAAGCCCAAACCCTTAAAAAATGAATCCCCAGCATATAAATTTAATACATTTTAAGTTTTTAGTCACTTACTTATTATTCTTTCCCCCACTGGGCTGCAACTCTGTTCAGGACTTTAGGATACGGGAGCCGCCATCTTGCCTCAGAAGCATTGCATACTGAGGAGAGGAGAGTGGAATGAAGTACAGGGGGTGGGTTATAGCTGTGCTTTGTTCAGAGAGAGCAGAGCTGGGGTCAGGAAAAGGTCAGCAATCCCAGAATGCAGAGCGACACAGTCAGAAGGCACTTCCTGTTTGCAGGCTGCTAGATGTCCCATGAGCCGCCATCTTGAATGTTTAAAGGCTCATAAAATACAGTAGATGCAGGTAGGATTATTTTTTAATGTGAGCAATCTGTATGTACAGGGTGTGGGAAACATATAAGATAGGCTCTTATTCAGGGTGAAGGTCTGCTTTAACTGCATTATGGCCATGAAAAAAAATGTCCGCCATTCACAATGGGACTTTGGAGCTGTTTAGGGAGGTGTGGAATCCTTGGGTTCGGAATTTTCTGCCTAGATTTTGATGTAAACCTAATGAGCATCTGATCCTCCCTCGACCCCTTCCTTTACTCCCCCCACCCTTACCCCCCCCCCTCACAGGGGTTGTTATTTTTCTTTTAATTTATTTGAATTGAACTCTTTTAGTAACTCTTGAATTGATTTTCTTGTATGCAGAGAATAAGCTTCTGATTGTGACTTAAAGCGGACCTTCACTCTGAATAAGAGCCTATCTTATATGTTTCCCACACCCTGTACATACAGATTGTCCACATTAAAAATCATCCTACCTGCATCCACTAGATGTTATAAGCCTTTAAACATCCAAGATGGCGGCTTATGGAAGCCGCTATCTTATCAGGCTGCCTGCAAACAGGAAGTGCCTCCTGACTGTGCTGCTCTGCATTCTGGGACTGCTGACCGTTACCTGACCCCAACTCTGCTCTGTCTGAGCAAAGCACAGCTATAACCCGCCCCCTATACCTTATCCCACTCTCCTCTCCTCAGTAAGTGTGATGCTTCTGCGTCAAGATGGCGGCGCCCGTATCCTAAATTCCTGAACAGATTTGCAGCCCAGTGGGGGAAAGAATAATAAGTTAGTGACTAAAAACTTAAAATATATTAATTTTAGATGCTGGGGAACCGTTTTTTAAGAGTTTGGGCTTTTCAATAAATCACGCTGAAGGTCCGGTTTAAGTTGTCTGTAATCTTTAAATTCTGTGTATGAACAGTATTATGCTAATAATAATAAGAATAATGTTCAGAATATCCACAATAAAAAGAATGATAAAGAAAAGGAAAGGAGGCTGCCAACTGGTCACATCACCACCCCACTACATTTGCTGAAACTGAGGCACTGCCCCTCTGTACAGAGCTTGAAGGGCACATATGGAGGCCGGGGGATTAGATCTCGGGATTGGGTGGGTTATACAGAACCTGGACATCCCCAGAGCAGCTGTAGGGGAGGCGAGAGGTGGGTAATTTCTTCACATCGTGGACCAAAACCCAGGATTTTGACTATCCTGGGTTTTGGTCCTTTCCCCCCGCTGTGTGAAACCCCCCAGATCGCCGAGTGCAATTCAACTCCTCCTGGTCCTACGGCGCATGTACAGCCGCTCGACCAATCAGCGCACTCGGAGCTGCTGACATCACGTCTAAGCCTTCGTCTAAGGCCAGCAGCTCCGAGCTCGCTGGCGGCCGCATCCCCCGATTCCCTCTAACAGAGAGTGTGCCTGCGCCGGCCATTCACGAATGTCTGTCTGGGGCACGCGCCCTGCTAGAGGGATAGCGGGGATGCGGCCGCAGCTTGCACATGCGCTGTTGGAACGGGAAGCAGGGTAAGTGTATAGGGCGACCTGGGGGATTTCACACAGCAGGACACCCTGATTTTGGATGCCCCGGGGGGAGGGAAATCGTTCTTATTCCCATTCACAAATGCCTAGTAAGGGCATGCGCCCTGCCAGAGGGATAGCAGGGATGCGGGCGCGGCTCCTGCGCATGCGCCTCTGGATTTTGGATGCGCTGGGGGGAGGAAATCAATCGGCCCGGGGATCTTATATATTCCCGGACCGATCGTCGTGGGTTTTGATCCACTTTAAAGAGAAACTTCAGGGGCCCTGCAGTCTAAAAGACTCCATGGCTGTCTAAGTTCCACTCCTGTGAAAACCCCCGGAAGCCCCAATACACTCACCTTCTCCCGGAGCCCTCGCAGCATCTCTGCGCTGCGTCTGCACCCCCGACTCACCTCTAGTCATGCGCATGCCCGCATCCAAACTTTCTGAATGGGCAGCGCGGGCACATCACAGCTAGAAGGTGAGCGGAGGGGATGCGGATGGTGGCGCACTCGGCTCCCTTGCTTGCTTATCCTTAAAGTGGACCAACACCCAGGATTTTGACTATCCTGGGTTTTGGTCCACTTCCCCGGGGCCCCCCCGATCGCCCGATTCACCTCACCCCGCTCCTACGGCGCGTTGCGCGGCCGCTCGTCCAATCAGCGCGCTCGGACCCGCTGAGCAATGCGCGTCAAAGCTCAGCGGCTCCGAGCACACTGGCGTCCGCATCTCGCGCTTCCCTCTAACAGGGACGCACCCTGCTAGAGAGAAGCGCGAGATGGGGCCATGGCCCGCGCATGCGCCGTTGTACCGGGATTCAGGTAAGGTTAGCGGGCGTCCTGGGGGGTTTCACACAGCGGGCCATCCCGATTTTGGATGCCCCGCAGGGAGGGATTGGTTTGGCCGATGGGGCTGGGTGTTGGTCCACTTTAAGGGAGCTGAGTGAAAGTGAGCTTGCTGATTGGCTGATCAGCACACCAGCTCTCGACCGAGTCTGCGCTGTAGGAGCGGAAGGAAGGTCAGTGTATAGGGTGACAGACACACAGCCAAATTGTGATGCCCTCCCCTGAGAGGACCAACACACGGGAAAGTGACATTTGTGTGTGTGTTGTTCCTCTTTAATGGCAGGTTTTCCTGCAGCTCAGCTAGTTGGGCGGGTTGGGTCGGTAATCGGCAGATAAGGCGTAAAACAACCTGGTCTATTAGATAATTGGCGGGTGTGTGGAGGAGGCCTCAGGCTGCACGGATACAATGACAGATCATTGTTCAATGATCATTGTTTAGGAACTATTATAATGGAGACATGTGAGAAGACCTCCCCCCACCCTCCTAACAACAGAGCAGACCCACCCGGCATCATCTGGTGCCTGAGGAGCAGATGGCGCAGTGACACTGGGGGAGGGTCTCCTTCTTATATAATCTATGGAAAGCTGAACGCAGGTAATGTTTTGCCTAGGCCTTTGTTTTATGGGACATCCGGCAGCTGCCTGTCATACAGACCCCCCACCCTACACCATCAGATGAAAAAGATACCCCCCCAACAGACCCCCACCCTACACCATCAAATGAAAAAGATTCCAACACCCCCCTCCCCCGGACAAACCCCCAACCTACACCATCAGATCTCCACCATACACCCTTCACCATCAGATGAAAAAGATACCCCCCCCCCCCAACAGACCCCCACCATACACCATCAAATGAAAAAGATTCCAACACCCCCCTCCCCCGGACAAACCCCCAACCTACACCATCAGATCTCCACCATACACTCTTCACCATCAGATGAAAAAGAACACCCCCCCCCAACAGACCCCCACCCTACACCATCAGATGAAAAAGAACACCCCCCCCCCGACAGACCCCCACCCTACACCATCAGATGAAAAAGAACACCCCCCCCGACAGACCCCCACCCTACACCATCAGATGAAAAAGAACACCCCCCCCTCGACAGACCCCCACCCTACACCATCAGATGAAAAAGAACACCCCCCCCGACAGACCCCCACCCTACACCATCAGATGAAAAAGAACACCCCCCCCCGACAGACCCCCACCCTACACCATCAGATGAAAAAGAACACCCCCCCCGACAGACCCCCACCCCACACCATGAGATGAAAAAGAACCCCCCCCCCCGACAGACCCCCACCCTACACCATCAGATCTCCACCATACACCCTTCACCATCAGATGAAAAAGATACCCCCCCCCCGACAGACCCCCACCATACACTCTTCACCATCAGATGAAAAAAGGAACACCCCCCCCGACAGACCCCCACCCTACACCATCAGATGAAAAAGAACCCCCCCGACAGACCCCCACCCTACACCATCAGATGAAAAAGAACCCCCCCCGACAGACCCCCACCCTACACCATCAGATCTCCACCATACACCCTTCACCATCAGATGAAAAAGATACCCCCCCCCCAACAGACCCCCACCCTACACCATCAGATGAAAAAGAACCCCCCCCCGGCAGACCCCCACCCTACACCATCAGATGAAAAAGAACCCCCCCCGGCAGACCCCCACCCTACACCATCAGATGAAAAAGAACCCCCCCCCCCGACAGACCCCCACCCTACACCATCAGATCTCCACCATACACCCTTCCCCATCACATTGCTTGCATTTATGTGTGTTCTATATGTTTCATAAGGGACGCAGATGAGCGTCTGTATAACGCCGCTTAGAGCGACCGCTAGTATACGCTGTAAGCAGGCATCGGGCGCAGTAACAGAGTGCTTCAGTCGCTGTAGTAACCTGGCCGGCATTGATGAATGTGATGTATGTTGGTTGCTGTAACACTAGTACAGCGCTGCAGTGAGCGAGAGGTAGCGCCAGCTCAGTGCGCTCCACACCATACTTATCAAAAAAGGACACACGCAGCGTTGGCGCTCTGGATCTGGGCGCAATAGCATAAAGCGCCAGGCACTGTGTGATTAAAGTCTGTTTTTGAACACATATCCACCAGTGACAAAGCGAAAACACATGGAATGACATTGTTATGACACTGTGACATTATCACTTTAGTGCCAGACCTGTAATGACAATTCTGCATAAAAACAAAAAAAATCTAAAAAGTTTTCAAAAATGACTCTTTCTAGGCCAGGAGAGGTCACTCAACTATTTGAGAGAAGAAAAAAATAATAATAAAACAGAAGAAAAGGAACGTCCATTGAAATGTATGGGAGAGCGATAGGAAGAGACAGGTAATATTGAACGCTTTGGAAGCTAGAGCACCGTCGCTATATGCTGAGCCACCTGTAATGATACATGGGAGGCTACATGGCGCTGTTAGAGTCGCTCACCAGAATCGCTTTCATAAATGTGGTATTGTGTACAGCACCCGGCTTTCACCAGACGCTGCCTGCCGCTACGAGGCGCTACCTGCCGCTATCCCTTGATGAATAAACCCCATAGAAACATAGAAGGTTGGTGGCAGATGGAGAGCATACGCTCCATCTAGTCTCTGCCCTTATGTGTATACTGTATGTACTCTTTATCTTATGTGTATACTGTATGTTCTCTTTATCTTATGTGTATACTGTATGGTCTCTGTATCTTATGTGTATACTGTATGTTCTCTGTATCTTATGTATATACTGTATGTTCTCTGTATCTTATGTATATACTGTATGTTCTCTGTATCTTATGTATATACTGTATGTTCTCTGTATCTTATGTGTATACTGTATGTTCTCTTTATCTTAGGATAGATGGAGGCTTATCCCAGGAATGTTTACATTCAGTGACTGTTGATTTTTCACCTGCCTCTGCTGGAAGTTTGTTCCCAGCATCTACTACTCTTTCTGTAACATAATATTTTCTAACATTGCTCCTGATCTTCCCTCCGACTAGCTTCAGGTTGGGCCCCTTGTTCTATCATTAAGTTTCTTCTTAAAAACACTTCCCTCCTGAACCTTATTGAATCCTTTCACATATATAAAGGTCTCCATCATGTCCCCTCTCTCCCTTCTTTCCTCCAGACTGTACAAATTAAGTTCTTTAAGTCTTTCCTCATAAGTTTTAAGTTTAAGTCCTTCCACCATTTTTGTTGCCGGCCTTTGGACACCTTCTTTTTGCAGGTAAGGTCTCCAGAACTGCACACAGTATTCTAGCTGTGGCCTCACCAGGGCTCTATACAGCGGCATCACAACCTCCCTCTTCCTACTGGTGATGCCTCGAGCTATGCAGCCGAGCATCCTGCTTGCTTTTCCCACTGCTGGGCTACACTGTCCAATCATCTTGCAGCTATTAGTAATCAGTATCCCTAAATCTCTCTCCTCCGAGGTCCTGGTAACACAGTGCTGCCCATACGGTACTCAGAGCAGGGATTCCTTCTACCCAAGTGCAGGATTTTTCATTTAGAGACATTAAACTATAGTTTCCACAGTTTTGACCATCTATCCAGTAAGGCTAAATCATCATCATAATGTGATGGGGCCCTGGTGCAAACATTAAATGGGGCCCTATCAAGGCCCATACAATAAACTTTTTCTGTCTTTGGATGCAGCTAGACAACTAAAGACTGGGAGGCCGATTCATTAATAGCGGCAGGTAGCGACAGTTGAGCGACTGTAGCAGTATTTTCACAGCGCCCGCTAGTAGTCGCTATTTGACAGGTTCCGCGCTGTATGGGAGCGCATGATAGCGACTGGCCATAGCGACCGTCTCCCACCATATTCATTAACAAATCAAGCTCAAAAAATTCTCGCGCTGTGAAATGCATGTTTAAACTCCAGAGCGCTGGTGGCGATGGGTTAAAAGTAGCTTTTTAACCCCCAAACAAACATATTTTTGGAAACCAAAAAAAACAAGTTTTTTAAAAAATTTTGTAATATGAATACATTAATATCAGACCTGTAATATCAATTCTGCACAAATTTTTTTTTTTTTACCTTTAAAAAAATATCTAACATGGCAGAAGTGGTCACAGAATTTTTCACATTTAAAAAAAAAAAAAAACCTTAATAACAATTAATTATTAATATTTAAAGATTGTTCCATTGAAATGCATTGGAGAGCGCCAGGTAGCGAGAGGTCATACCTGTCGCTGTTCAAGGTCGGACGCTGGCGCTGTGGGGTGAGGCTGGAATAATGATGAATGAGTGGCTATCTGGCGCTATCTCAGTCGCTAAGCAGGATCGGCTTGATAAATGTGTGATTGTGGTGGGGAGCCGGCGTTCTCGTGGCGGGGCCCGTCATTACCGGCCGCTCACCAGTCGCTACCTGTCGCTATCCCTTGTTAAATAAGGGCCTTAAACAGCAGAGATATATGGTGCTTTCTTTATCTAAATAATACCAAGTGAGCACAGATATGATAAATAAGGTGGAGGAGCAACAGTATTGGGACCCCACGCTCCCCCCAGAGTTATGCCTCTGGAGGAAGGGTCCTCTTTCATGACTTTTCTAAACCTTATATTAGCTGTGTGCAGTCCCACCTCCCGCATACCAGCTCTATGATGGCCACGTGTCTGTGTTGCAAAATCGATCAGACACTTTCAGAATTTTAGGAAGTCCTGAACACTTCCGTCCTGCAAGCTCCGCACTAACGCTCATTCTGTCACATCGGCAAATCCAGTTCCTGTAACTTTTAGCTCCATTAATCTAGAGGGAAGGAAGCTAGCGGGCTGAATCAGCCACCAGCAGCTCTGATAATAGTAGATAGTTAGACATTTACTATTATAAAGGTACTGACCGTGCAAACTAAGGGGGTTATTCATGAAGGGATAGCGCCAGGTAGCGCCTTGTAGTTGCACTCGGCAATCTGGGGGGGTTCAGACAGCGGGGAACTCCAGATAGGGGTGCCCCGGGGGAAAGGACCAAAACCCAGGATAGTCAAAATCCTGGGTTATGGTTTTGACTATCCTGAATTTTGGTCCTTGCCCCCAGGCCACTCTGATCGGGGATGCCCCGCCGTGTGAAACCCCCCAGGCCGCCCAAACAAACTCACCTCTTTCCGGTCCTACGACGCATGTGCGGCCGCTCGCCCAATCAGCTCGGCCAATCAGCGCGCCTGGATCCGCTCGAACCTCTTCGTCCAGGAGCTCGTCTAATGCGATCCGAGCGCGCTGGCGGACGCATCCCCCGCTACCCTCTAACAGGGAGCATCGGCCATTCACAAATGCCTGGTGCAGGCACGCACCCTGCTAAAGGATTAGCGGAAATGCGGCCGCTTCTCACGCACGCAAGGTGAGATTTCCGGTGACCTGGGGGGGTTTGGGCCTCTTTAAAGCACCCTGAAAGATCATGCCGGGGATTACTTTTGGGGAAACAGAGTAGAAAGGTTCTTAGGAACTAGACCAAACAAAATGGGCCCTTTTTATTACTAGAAAGATGGACCCAATAAAAGACCCTTACATGGCGTCCAATAGATAGACCCTATCTGGGGGCTCAGATCTTTGGTGGATGGCTTTCTATAGAAAGACCCAAAACATGAGGGTCGATTCAAAGAAACATGTAACAGCTTGGATTTTGGTGCCGATCATCCTATTTTTCACGTCCGCTCGTGCGTTCGTATGAACTTGCGAGTGATTCAATAAGCAAATACGTTTCTATCCTAAAATTTACGTCCGTTCGTATGGCAGTTCGGGAATCAGACCTATGTCAGTTTCCATCCTGAATTTTCCGTTTCATTTCTCAGGTTGCAACATTGGTTTTGCCCTTTTTCCTTTTTTGTCTGGACGTAAATCCTTCTGATCTTGCGGCTGCGCACTACAAACTTACCTCATTAAAGTGCATTCTAAATATTTGGTCTTTTATTTTTCTTTATTTCATTCATTTTGTAGTAACCAACCATTAATGAATGCATTTGCATAAGTAAATCTAACTTTGTTTAATTTTTACTTAACTTGCATTTTTTACTTGTGGATTTAATTTTAATATTTTGGCTTCAAATGGTACAACTTTAAATTTTTGGTGTGGTTACCCACACCCTCTACATACAGATTGCTCTCAAATATAAAAAAACACCCAGCAACTTCTGCATGTTATGAGCCTAGAAACAGGCAAGATGGCGGCTCAGGTATTATCGGGCAGCCTGCAAACAGAAAGGGCCTTGTGACTGTGTTGTTCTGCATTCTTTGATTTCTGACCTTTCCGTGCCCCCAGCTCTGCTGTGTCTGTGCAAAATACAGCAGTAACCCACATCCTGCACTTTATCCCGCTCTCCTCTCCTCAGTAAGTGTGATGCATCTGACCAAAGATGTGCTTAAATAATTAAACAAAGCAAAGGTAAACAACTACACCAATAAATGCAATCTAAAAATATTATTCTAGTACCTCAATTTAAAAATAAATAACAAAGGACATAAGTTTCTTTAATTAACGCAAATATATTGCCAAATAAAGGTTTACATGCAAAGGACTAATTAAGGTCCACATTAAAATGCTTTTATAAGGCATACATGAATCAGGTATGCATTGCCATACAATTTATGGCCTCGGCCATGCTGATACATGCAGTTCATTGGAGCTCAAGACGCGCAGACTCCTCCACATAGCCAAAAAACCTGATCAAGAACAGCAATACGACTGCTAAAAGGTGTCGGCTGTGGCTTTCTTTTAAAACGTATTTAGAGGTTTGAAAACTGTTCTCTGAATCACACCTAAACACATCCAATTATCCTAAGTTTTACGTTTTCATCCTAAGTTTTAGGATTTGATCCTAAGTTTTACGTTTTCATCCTAAAATTTAGGAACGAACTTGCGATGATCGTAAGAGCATATACGCATTCGAACGTAGGCTCGTGCGAGTCGGAAATGGCCAAAAAAACAGGAAAAAATGACTAACACCCACCCAAACTTACGATTCTCGATCCGAAATCAATTAACTTTTGCTCTTTGAATCGAGGGGATGACCTGCAATCTCAGGAACTAGATAGGTGGACCTTTCCAGTGCTAGAAATGAGGGGCCTGAGAAAGGTGTCATTGTAATTGATAGACAGACCTAATACAGGGGATCAGTGGATCTAGGTGGACCTTTCCAGTGCTAGAAATGGGGGACCTGATAAAGGTCATTGTAATTGATAGACAGACCTAATACAGGGGATCAGGGTGGATCTTTCCAGTGCTAGAAATGGGGGACCTGATAAAGGTGCCATTGTAATTGATAGACAGACCTAATACAGGGGATCTAATCCTGGGAACTAGGTGCTGTTGCTGGATCTAGAAAAGGAGGCCTATTGCAGTTGGACCAGATAAAGAAGTCATTATCTTATTGGATAAGTGGACCTAATATATGACCACTAATCTACGGAACTAGGTCGGTGGACCTAATAAAAGACCAGTGAGCAGCTGCATATTAGATTCTAGTACAAAAGACTATTGTGTCATGAGAGTCCAATGTGACCATGTTGTGTGTACACTGGAGGTGTGATCAAGAGACAACACAACAGGAAGTGACATCTGCTTGTCATACACAATTGTGTGGGATTTGTTTTTAGCAGCTCAGTCCAGGTAATCTTGGGATCAGGGGAGTGGAGACGGCCATCTGCATAATGACTGATCTCCTGTCTCCCCGCGTTATCACCCGTGATTATATCACCACACTACACCCAACCTGATTTACTAACAAATGTCCCACTTTGAACTCCCCTGACCAGCTCCAGGGAGAATGCTGATCTCAAAGTAGACGTATAGCCAAAAAATACTCGAAGCGGAACAAAGCCCAGCGCGGCCGGTCCTGGAATCTAAAAGATTTTAGGGTTGAGCTTCTTTTGATTGGGGTGCCCTGCTGTGTGAAACACCCCAGTTTGCCTATAAGAGTTGGGTAATTTCTTCTTGGTATTCCAGCTTGGACAGGAATAAAACCCAGTGCCCCCCGCCCTGATGCATCCCAAATCAGGATGCCCCACTGGGTGAAACACTATAGTTGGCCTGCAACAGCTTACCTTTCCCCGGTCCAATGGAGCACCCGCACCCTCTTGTCCAATCAGAGCCGTTTGCTGTGCTTACATCATTCAGGAAACGCATCCTCAGAAGCATGCGCCCTCCTGCCCCAGCCGACCTGAATAGCTGGAGCGGGAGCGTATGCACAGCCCATGGATGCCGGGGAAACATTCGCTCTCTGTCCCGATTGCGAATGACATAGGTACTGCTGTTGGCTCTGATTGGATGAGAGCCTGTATATGCGCCTTTAAAGTGGACCAACACCCAGGATTTTCACTATCCTGGGTTTTGGTCCACTTCAGTGGGGCACCCCGATCGGGGGTGCCCCGCTGTGTGAAACCCCCCAGAACGCCCGGAAACACTCATCTCACCACACTCCTATGCGGGCGCTCGTCCAATCAGAGCGCTCAGAGCCGCTGTGGTATGTACATACAAGCGGCGTCCAACCACAGCGGCTCTGAGCGCTGGAGGCCGCGTCTCGCGCTTCCCTCTAACAGGGAGGGCGCCCGTGCCGGCTATTCACAAACGGCCGGCGCGGGTGCGCGCCCTGCTAGAGGGAAGCGCGAGCCGCGGCCCGCGCGTGCGCCTTTGGAACGGGGTTAAGGTAAGGTTTCTGGGCTTCCTGGGGGGTTTCACCCCGCGGGACATCCCGATTTCGGATGCCCCGTGGGGAGGGATCTGATCGGCCCGGGAATCGATCCCCCCTGGCTGTTGGTCCACTTTAAAAATGAAAGGTAAGCTGTTGCCTGCAAACTGCGGGGTTTCACATAACTGAGCATGCCAAATCAGGATGCCGCCAGAACAAAACCGGGGATAGTCACATATTTATCCTGAGTTTTCCCTGCAGCGGGGGGTCATCCTGATTTGGCATGCCCTGCTGTGTGACACCCCCCCCCAGATTGCCCATAATAGCTATACCCTTCCCCAGCCCTATGGCACTCTCGTCCAATAAGAGCTGTTTGCCGTGCATATGTAATGTTTGGCGAATAGCTTGGTATGTGGCAATCCGAGGAAACAGCGGCTGCATCCCCAGGAGCGCGCACGCTCCCATCCCTGGCCTATCAAAATGACTGGGGCAGAAACGCGCACATAGCCCAAAGATGCTGGGGATGTGGCCGTCTGATATTTACATCGTTGAGGGAGTCAGGGAGAAGGTGAGTTTTGTGGCTCCCCAGGGGGTTTCACACAGCGGGGCATCCCGATTTGATGCCACAGGGGGAACGGGGACATCAAATAGGGATGCCTCGCTGTGTTAAACCCCCCCCCCCCAGGGCACTGGTGTGGACATTAGATGCGCCCCTTTTATAGGAACAAAACTCTGGAATTTGGGATGCCCCACTGTGTGAAACCCCCCAGATCGTCCAGTAAAACTCACCTCTCTTCAGTCCAACGGCTCATGTGTGGGCTCTCGTCCAATCAGATCCAATCCTTTTGTCGTATTTACATCCTTCTGCTCTGACTGCCCTCAATGGGAAGCATGTGCTGCCGCATCCCAGGCGTGCACGTTCCTGCCCTCTGATTGGATGAGAGCCCATGCATGCACTGTTGAACCGGAGAAAGGCGAGTTATCACCGGAGTCTTGGGGGGTTTCACACAGTGGGGCATCACGATTTGGGATGCCCAGGGGGAAAGCAGGGGCGCCTGAGCACAGGTGGGGGCCCGCCTTTTCCAATGTTTGCCCTGGGTACCAGAAAGCCTGGCTACTCCTCTGGGGACAGACAGCCTTTAGATTCCAAGCAGGCCACTGGTGGGTTTTGTTCCTCTTTT
Source organism: Gastrophryne carolinensis (assembly GCA_027917425.1). Lineage (NCBI taxonomy): Eukaryota > Metazoa > Chordata > Amphibia > Anura > Microhylidae > Gastrophryne > Gastrophryne carolinensis. The sequence goes on along the minus strand of CM051234.1, from coordinate 626,310,768 downwards.
GGTTCATACACTAAACTTTTCCTGCCTTTTAACTCAATAGAATGCAGTTAAAGCGAACCAAAATAAACAAAGACAGCCCTGGAATCTAAAAGATTACAGGGCCGGCTGCTGGCCTTCCCTTGTGGCATCCTAACTCACAAAACTCACCAGCTTCCTGGCTCCCTCGCCAGACGGCATCCCCAACATTATTGGCCTGTGCGCGTGCCCCCGTCCCAGTTTGCCGTAAACAGAGCCGTTTGCCAGGCATTAAATATGACTGATTGGACGAGATGCATACACCGGGGAAAGGTGAGTTTTTCTGGGCGAACTGGGGGTTTCCCCACAACGGGTCATCCCAAATCGGGGATGCCCAAGAGGCAAAACACAGGATAGTCAAAATCCCAGGTTTGTTAAAGTGGACCAAAACCCAGGATTTTGACCTTTCCCCCGGGGCCCCCCCAATAGGGGATGCCTCGCTGTGTGAAACCCTCCAGATAGCCGAGCGCAACTCACCTCTTCCCGGTCCTACGGAGCATGCGCGGCCGCTCGTTCAATCAGCGCGCTTGGAGCTGCTGACGTTACGCCGTCTAAGCCAGCATCTAAGGCCAGCGGCTCCGAGCGCGCTGGCAGCCGCTTCCCTCTAACAGGGAGCGTGCCCCTGCCGGGCCATTCACAAATGCCTGGCTTGGCCACACGCCCTGCTAAAGGGATAGCGGGGATGTGGCTGCGGCTTGCGCCGTTGGACCAGGAAGCAAGGTAAGTGAATAGGGCGACCTGAGGGGTCTCACACAGCATCCGGATTTTGGATTCCCAGGGGTGAGGGCAGGACCGGCGTCAGCACCCGGAAAGGCGGGGCAGCTGCCGGGGGCAACCACTCTGTGGGGGGGCCCACTGACATGGCCAGCCTTTGGGGTGTGCGACTGGCGTCAGACTGGGAGGGCACCGCCACAGCTGGTGACCACATCTCCTCAAATGGCGGGGATCCACACAATGGGGCTTCTCAATTTAGATTCCAGGGGAGGAAGTGCTGGGTTTTGTTCTGCATTTAAGTTCCCCACCGCAGCTGATTTCCTATCCCTGGAGCATCCCAATCTGTGATACCCTACTGTGTGACACCCCCTGGGATCGCTGCCATACCCACTATGCAAGCAATTCCACCCCTGAGTTTTGGTCCGCTTTACAGGGGCATCTTTAATTTGGGATGCCCTGTTTGTGAAAGAACCCCCCTGGTTTGGCCGTTACCTTAAACTGGTGACACAGCGCATTCACCAGTTCCAGGAAAGTAATGAACAAAGGCGGGGGGGCAACACACAGGGGCATCCAAATCAGGAGGATCTAGAATTGTTTAGACTCTGAGCTCAGGTTTAAAGGGGTTTAGTGCGCTTCAAAGTAGACCAAAACTAGAGTTTTGGTCCAAATAGCATGATCCTTAGGGGGCATCCAGATTTGGGACGTCCCTCGGTCATGTGACTTCACCACAAAGGGGCCCACTGAGAACATGCCGCCCAAGGGCCCCCATAAACGTGGAGCCGGCCCTGGGCAAGGGAATCGATGGCGCTGGGTTTTGGTCCACTTTAAACTAAAGTCAAATGGAGCTCCCTTTCTCTAAATGATGCCAAGATAAATGAGGTGGAGGAGCAATAATGATGCCCCCCCCCCCCGACCTCCTGGGCCCCGGCGCAGTTGCACCACCCTATCATTTCTCTCCTGCAGAGATCATATGATGAGATTGCAGGGTGAACACGTGACATAGCGCGATCACATTGGAAGGTGTATAGTGTATCAGTGATGGCGCCTGGCATGTACACCGCTCCGGTATGTGCAGCCGCCATACAGAAGGTGGTAAGATGGCCCCACTTCCTGCCATGGCCGGGCACCCTGCCGCCATGGCGTCCGGTAATAGGCCCAGTATTGGGGCGATGTGCCTCTCACCTGTGCGGGAGGAGCTGAGCGATGATAATGTTCGGCCGTCCTCCCCTGCGATCGCCTCCGGTGTGTGGAAGCCCCTCTCTCTGATGACAGGGAAGAGGAGGAGGGGGCGGGGACACAACCAGGCCCGCTGACCAATGAAAAGGCCGGGAAGGAAAAGTGTGGTTGCCTCGTGCGGCGCTGCGGAGACGCACAGGAAGCCCGTCACTATGGCAACCAGTGATACATTGTATCTTCATCATTCTCTATGTGACAGCCAATCAGCTGCGTGTTCGCATGGAGAATGAAAAAAAGCAAAGAGAGAGAAGTAAGGCGGGATGGGAAGGAAAAAAGAGAAGAAGCATGAAGAAGAAAAGAAAGAATTAAAGCCTATCTTGTATGTTTCCCCCCCTGTACATACAGATTGCTCACATTAATCCGGACCTTCACCCTGAATAAGAGCCTATCTTATATATTTCCCACACCCTGTACATATAGATTGCTCACATTAATCCAGACCCTTACCCTGAATAAGAGCCTATCTTATATGTTTCCCACACACTGTACATACAGATTGCTCACATTAATCCGGACCCTCACCCTGAATAAGAGCCTATCCTATATGTTTCCCACACCCTGTACATACAGATTGCTCACATTAATCCGGACCTTCACCCTGAATAAGAGCCTATCTTATATGTTTCCCACACCCTGTACATACAGATTGCTCACATTAATCCGGACCTTCAACCTGAATAAGAGCCTATCTTATATGTTTCCCACACCCTGTACATATAGATTGCTCACATTAATCCGGACCCTCACCCTGAATAAGAGTCTATCTTATATGTTTCCCACACCCTGTACATACAGATTGCTCACATTAAAAATCATCCTACCTGCATCTACTGCATGTTATGAGCCTTTAAACATCCAAGATGGCGGCTCATGGAGCATCAGGCAGCCTGCAAACAGGAAGTGTCTTCTGACTGTGCTGCTCTGCATTCTGGGATTGCTGTCCTTTCCCTGACCCCAGCTCTGCTCTGTCTGTGCAAAGCACAGCTATAACCCCACCCCTGTACTTTATCCAGCTCTCCTCTCCTCATAATGTGTGATGCTTCTGACTCAAGATGGCGACGCCCGTATTCTAAAGTCCTGAACAGAGTTGCAGCCCAGTGGGGGAAAGAATAATAATAAGTGACTTAAAACTTAAAATATATTAATTTTAGATGCTGGGGAATAGTTTTTAAGGGTTTGGACTTTTCGATAAATCATGTTGAAGGTCCGGATTAATGTGCGCACTCAATACATGTCATAATGAAAACAAAAGAATTGTGTACTCAGAATCACTAGTTTATTAGAATAGATCACATTATACATTACAAGAGAATAAAGACTAGCACATGATTACAATCCATGTATCCTTATTGTGCAGCTTCAGCTTGGAAATGCTTCAATAAGCCGGACAGCAATCTGAAATGAAATTCATTGCAGTATAAGGCTGAGGTGCATTGTACACTCAAACATTATGTACCGTATATACTCGAGTATAAGCCGAGTTTTTCAGCCCACTTTTTGGGCTGAAAAAAGCCTCCTCGGCTTATACTCGAGTCAGTGTGTTGTGGAGCAGGCGGCGGCCCCCCGAAGGCAGCAGTGACTGGGAGCGGAGGAGCGGCTGTGTCGGCCACGTGCGTCCCCGAGGTGAGGTGCGGGCGGCTGCGGATCTGCAGCACTGCTCCGGACCGCAGCGGTGAATCGAGGCGGAGGAGCGGGGAGGAGGCGGCTGTCCCCAGCGGGCGGCGAAGGGCGGGCGGCTGAAGACCCGGACCGCGGCGGTGAATCGAGGCGGAGGAGCGGGGAGGAGGCGGCTGTCCCCGGCGGGCGGCTGAAGACCCGGACGGCGGCGGTGAATTGAGGCGGAGGAGCGGGGAGGAGGCGGCTGTCCCCGGCGGGCGGCGAAGTGCGGGCGGCTGAAGACCCGGACGGCGGCGGTGAATTGAGGCGGAGGAGCGGGGAGGAGGCGGCTGTCCCTGGCGGGCGGCGAAGTGCGGGCGGCTGAAGACCCGGACGGCGGCGGTGAATTGAGGCGGAGGAGCGGGGAGGAGGCGGCTGTCCCCGGCGGGCGGCGAAGTGCGGGTGGCTGAAGACCCGGGCGGCGGCGGTGAGTTGGAGTGGAGGAGCGGGGGGGAGGCGGCTGTCCCCGGCGGGCGGCGAAGTGCGGGTGGCTGAAGACCCGAACGGCGGCGGTGAATTGAGGCGGAGGAGCGGGGAGGAGGCGGCTGTCCCCGGCGGGCGTACACTAGTGTGGTTACTTTGTGTGCCGCACATTTGCATAGATGGGTTGAAAGTGGGGCACAAAATACTTTGTATGCGTCTGCATAAATTGGTCATATGAGCACATTATTATTAGCTTAGATTAAAGGTGCAACTACAGTCCTGTCCTGTGACCCACCCAACTCTCCCATCCATGCCTCTGCCCTGATTTGTGAAAGCAGAGAGCTTCCAGGGTCTGCAGAGATTGTGGGGAAATTAAAAGTCACCCCAACATAGCTGCTGCTGCAGTGATTGGGCGACTAACAGTCACCCACAATCCTATTCCCCGCAACTGCGGCTTCCTGTGCCCCCCCCCCCTGTTTGTAGTAGTCATGCAGAGGGCTTGTGTGAAGAAGATGCTGCTGCAGGGCAGATAGAGAGGCTGCTTTAACTAAAGCAAACATTAGGGCTAGAATATCTCTCATCCTGTCATCAAGCTCTGCTAAGACATGGGTGAGGAAAATGCGGCTTCCTGATTGGGCACGCTCCTGTGAATTGCCTGGCTGACAGTGCGGGGGGAACAGGGCGCCCTCGGCTTATACTCGAGTCAATAACTTTTTCCAGTTTTTTTGTGGTAAAATTAGGTGCCTCGGCTTATATTCGGGTCGGCCTATACTCGAGTATATACGGTAGTTATACCGGACCTTCACCATGATTTAATGAAAAGCCCAAACCCTTATAAAACGGTTCCCCAGCATCTAAAGTTAATATATTTTAAGTTCTTAGTCACTTAATTATTCTTTCCCCCACTGGGCTGCAACTCTGTTCAGGACTCTAGGAAACGGGCGCCACTGTAGCGATAACCCTTATCGCCGGAGGGCTTCACCGCCCGAGACGTCCTTTTCCCAATCGTAAGAGGTGCTGCTGGAATTCCAGAGTCGTCCGTGAGGAAACAGGAACAGCCCTTACAAGGACTAGTGAATTGTAATATAGCGTTTCCCCCAATAAGAGACAGAACTCAGTATTGAGGGTGAAGGTGAAGTGTACTTTATTAGTGCCACTCTAGGCCTTATATACACAAGTCTCCATTGCATGACACACACACCGACCAATAGCAGCAGGGCACACAATCCCTCAACTCTGCCGGTGACGCAATCAGCAATACAATAGACGTCTGTAATACACTCAATCCGAACAATGCCATTGCCTGTGACGTAATCAATCAATACAATGGCAGTCTGTAACATGCTTAAGAAAAGGAAAGTAATGAACCTGTGTAAAGTCCAAAGGGGCAGAGAGTCTGTCACAGCCACCATCTTGACTCAGAAGCATCACACTTACTGAGGAAAGGAGAGCGGGATAAAGTGCAGGGGGCGAGTTATAGCTGTGCTTTGCTCAGACAGAGCAGAGCTGGGGTCAGGGAAAGGTCAGCAATCCCAGAATGCAGAGCGACACAGTCACAAGACACTTCCTGTTTGCAGGCTGCCTGATGTTCCATGAGCCGCCATCTTGGATGTTTAAAGGCTCATAACATGCAGTAGATGCAGGTAGGATGATTTTTAATGTGAGCAATCTGTATGTACAGGGTGTGGGAAACATATAAGATAGACTCTTATTCAGGGTGAGGGTCCGGATTAATGTGAGCAATCTGTATGTACAGGGTGTGGGAAACATATAAGATAGACTCTTATTCAGGGTGAGGGTCCGGATTAATGTGAGCAATCTGTATGTACAGGGTGTGGGAAACATATAAGATAGGCTCTTATTCAGGGTGAAGGTCCAGATTAATGTGAGCAATCTGTATGTACAGGGTGTGGGAAACATATAAGATAGGCTCTTATTCAGGGTGAAGGTCCGGATTAATGTGAGCAATCTGTATGTACAGGGTGTGGGAAACATATAAGATAGGCTCTTATTCAGGGAGAAGGTCTGGATTAATGTGAGCAATCTGTATGTACAGGGTGTGGGAACATATAAGATAGGCTCTTATTCAGGGTGAAGGTCTGGATTAATGTGAGCAATCTGTATGTACAGGGTGTGGGAAACATATAAGATAGGCTCTTATTCAGGGTGAGGGTCCGGATTAATGTGAGCAATCTGTATGTACAGGGTGTGGGAAACATATAAGATAGGCTCTTATTTAGGGTGAAGGTCCGGATTAATGTGAGCAATCTGTATGTACAGGGTGTGGGAAACATATAAGATAGGCTCTTATTTAGGGTGAAGCTTTAAGGAAAGGAGAAAAAGAGGAGAAGCAGGAGTAAGGCAGAATGGAGCGGAAAAAAACAAAAAGACGAGGAGAGGCAGGAAGAAGGAAAGAAAGAGGTAAGTAAGGCGGGATGGAGTGGAAAAAAAAACTATGGAGAGAGGGAAAGAAAAAAAGAGGAGGAAAGAAAGGAATGAAGGAAAGGAGGGAATTGAAAAAAAACGCAAGGGAAGGTAGGGAGAAAATAAGAAAACAAAGGAAGAAAGAGGGAAGGTAAGAAAAAAGTAAACAGAAGGAGTGGAAGAAAGATTAAAGGAAAGAAGGAAGGAAGAGAAAAAAGTGGGAAGAGAGAGAGGGAAGGGAGTAAAGAAGTAAATAAATGAAGAAAAGAAAGTAAGGAAAGATAAGAAGGGGGGAACAGAAGAAAAGAAAAAATATAAAGAAGGAAGGAACAGAAAGGAAGTGAATAAGAGAGAGGAAATGAAGGGAGGAAGGAAAGGAAAAAAAGAAGCAAGTCAGGAAGGAAGGAATAAATGAAAAAAATAAAGAGGGAAGGAAAGAAAAAAAAGGGGAAAGGGAGAGGCAAGGAAAAAAGAAAGGGAGGGGAAATAAAGGATCAGAGAGGGAAATGGAAAAATGAAAGGAAAGTAAGGGAAAGAAGGCAGGCTAAAAATGGGAACGAAAAGAAAAAAATTAAAGACGGTCAAATGAAAGAATGAAAGAAAGAGAAGATATGAAGGAAGATAGGAAAGACAAATGAAAAATAAAGAGGGGACGATAGAAGGAAGGAAGGGAGGAAAAAAGGAAAGAGGGCAAGAAAGAAAAGGGAGAGAAGGAAGGTGAGGTGGAAGGAATGAAAAAAAAAGAAAGAAAGTAAGTGTGAAGGTAGGAAATAAGAAAAAAAGAAAGGAAGAGGGAAGGGAAGAAAGGCTAAGGGATGGACGGAACGGGGAATGGAAAAATGAAAAGAAGAAAGATCCCTCCCTGGTGTATAGTAGACCCTCTCCCCAGTTAGGTAATGATTAGGACAGGGCTCATGGGAAAAGACCACGCCTTCAATAATATATAGAAAACTATTACATTATAATAAAAAAGTATTTAATTAATTAATAAATCACCAACATTTAATTGCAAACACAGTACAATTTCCTATCAATTGGGCTTATGATTATAACCTGTAAGAAAGGTGTATATCCGCCATATATTATCCCCTCGATTCAAAGAGCAAAAGTTAATTGATTTCGGATCGAGAATCGTAAGTTTGGGTGGGTGTTTGTCATTTTTTCCTCTTTTTTTTGGCCATTTCCGACTCGCACGAGCCTACGTACGAATGCGTATATGCTCTTACGATCATTGCAAGTTCGTTCCTAAATTTTAGGATCAAAACCTAAAACTTAGGATCAAAACGTAAAACTTAGGATCAAATCCTAAAACTTAGGATGAAAACGTAAAACTTAGGATAATCGAATGGGTTTAGGTGTGATTCAGAGAACAGTTTTCAAACCTCTAAATACGTTTTAAAAGAAAGCCACTGCCGACACCTTTTAGCAGTCGGATTGCTGTTCTTGAACAGGCTTTTTGGCTATGTGGAGGAGTCTGCGCGTCTTGAGCTCCAATGAACTGCATGTATCAGCATGGCCGAGGCCATAAATTGTATGGCAATGCATACCTGATTCATGTATGCCTTATAAAAGCATTTTAATGTGGACCTTTATTAGTCCTTTGCATGTAAACCTTTATTTTGCAATATATTTGCGTTAATTAAAGAAACTTATGTCCTTTGGTATTTATTTTTAAATTGATGTACTAGAATAATATTTTTAGATTGCATTTATTGGTGTAGTTGTTTACCTTTGCTTTGTTTAATTATTTAAGCACATCTTTGGTCAGATGCATCACACTTACTGAGGAGAGGAGAGCGGGATAAAGTGCAGGATGTGGGTTACTGCTGTATTTTGCACAGACACAGCAGAGCTGGGGGCACGGAAAGGTCAGAAATCAAAGAATCCAGAGCAACACAGTCACAAGGCCCTTTCTGTTTGCAGGCTGCCCGATAATACCTGAGCCGCCATCTTGGCTGTTTCTAGGCTCATAACATGCAGAAGTTGCTGGGTGTTTTTTTATATTTGAGAGCAATCTGTATGTAGAGGGTGTGGGTAACCACACACAAAATTTTAAGTTGTACCATTTGAAGCCAAAATATTAAAATTAAATCCACAAGTAAAAAATGCAAGTTAACTAAAAATTAAACAAAGTAAGATTTACTTATGCAAATGCATTCATTAATGGTTGGTTACTACAAAATGATTGAAATAAAGAAAAATAAAAGACCAAATATTTAGAATGCACTTTAATGAGGTAAGTTTGTAGTGCGGAGCCGCAAGATCAGAAGGATTTACGTCCAGACAAAAAAGGAAAAAGGGCAAAACCAATGTTGCAACCTGAGAAATGAAACGGAAAATTCAGGATGGAAACTGACATAGGTCTGATTCCCGAACTGCCATACGAACGGACGGACATTTTAGGATAGAAACGTATTAGCTTATTGAATCACTCGCAAGTTCATACGAACGCACGAGCATATGGGAAAAATAGGATGATCGTGAGCCAAATCCAAGCTGTTACATGTTTCTTTGAGTCGACCCTTATATGTCTTCATCTCCCTAGAGGAGAAAGATCACCTACACCAGGGGTACTCAAATGGCGGACCGCGGTCCGAATCCGGACCGCAGACGCCATTTGTCCGGACCGCTGCCCAGGGCTGTCACATAAGCCCGGGATCCGGCGGTGCCGGTGACAATTGCCGGCCGGGGCTGTCAGTGCTGGGGGCGGGCACATGGGCGTGGCCAGGCCGGGGCGTCTCAGGCCTCGTAGACGGCGGGGGAGGAGTGGAGACGAAGAGGCGCGGGAGGAGGAAGAAGCCGAGAGCGCGGAGCTGGCGGAGGCTTCGGGCGGCAAGCAGAGCCCGCTGCACACACCTGGAGGCCCGGCATCAGAGCACACTGCTGCACTGGCTGGAGGAGCGGCTGGCCCGGGGCGAGGAGGCCATTACCCGGGGAGCTGCTGAGAAAGTGCAAGGAGGTGAGATTCCTGTCCCCCATTTACTTCATGTGTAGAGTGCAAGCTCCTCAGCCAACCTGAGCAATGAGCTTTCCTGTCCCCCCACCCACCTGTCATTTACTTCCTGCTTCTCGCCCTTCTGTGTAGAGTGCAAGCTCTTCAGCTAACAACAGCTGACATGGGGTGGGGGGTGTAAGTAAGAGTGCATGTCAGCTGTTGTTAGCTGAAGAGCTTGCACTCTACACAGAAGGGCGAGAAGCAGGAAGTAAATGACAGGTGGGTGGGGGGCACAGGAAAGCTCATTGCTCAGGTTGGCTGAGGAGCTTGCACTCTACACATGAAGTCATGCACTCTTACTTCCCCCCCCCCCGGACCTTCATCCCACGGCAGACCCTGGTAAGTGGACCTCCACTGACCGTAATTGAGTACCCCTGACCTACACCATAATCACCCATGACCACATATGTGACCCACAGTTGTCTCAGAGGTAGGATGTGTAAGATAGCCAAAGTGCTCCATGCAGGGTTTCTCTTCTAGGAAATATATATTCCATTAATTAGAGGGAGTATACAGTGCTTGATATTACAGCCATTGGCTGTTTAAGGTATGGAGGAAAAAAAAGAGAACCGATATACTTGCTATATATATATATATGGTGCAGGAAATGCCTGTGATAGTGTATCCATATCGTTGGCTCATTCAGGCACATCCCCGGGTGCCGATGGAAGCGGACGGCAGAGCCCCCTCTCTCCCGCTCACCGTGTGTTACGCCGGGCAATGATCAACATGCCCTGTCGGCGGGAAAAAGGCTCACCTCCGCCTCCTCTTCAGACACGCTCCCACCTCGCCGCCGGCCGCTGTAATGTGGCTTGGACGGCAGAGCCCCCTCTCTCCCGCTCACCGTGTTCAGCCCTCCGAGCTACATTACAGCGGCCGGCGGCGAGGTGGAAGCGTGTCTGACCTCGGAGGAGAGAGATTTAGGGGTACTGATTCCTGATAGCTGCAAGATGATTGGACAGTGTAGCCAGGCAGTGGGAAAAGCAAGCAGGATGCTCGGCTGCATAGCTCGAGGCATCACCAGTAGGAAGAGGGAGGTTGTGATGCTGCTGTATAGAGCCCTGGTGAGGCCACAGCTAGAATACTGTGTGCAGTTCTGGAGACCTTACCTGCAAAAATACATTATTCAAATAGAGCGTGTCCAAAGGCCGGCAACAAAAATGGTGGAAGGACTTAAACTTAAAACTTATCAGGAGAGACTTAAAGAACTTAATTTGTACAGTCTGGAGGAAAGAAGGGAGAGAGGGGACATGATGGAGACCTTTATATATGTGAAAGGATTGAATAAGGTTCAGGAGGGAAGTGTTTTTAAGAAGAAACTTAACAATAGAACAAGGGGCCCAACCTGAAGCTAGTCAGGGGGAAGATCAGGAGCAATGTTAGAAAATATTATTTTACAGAAAGAGTAGTAGATGCTGGGAACAAACTTCCAGCAGAGGTAGTTGAAAAATCAACAGTCACTGAAATTAAACATGACTGGGATAAGCACACATCTATCCTAAGATAAAGAGAACATACAGTATATACATAAGATAAAGAGAACATACAGTATACACATAAGATACAGAGAACATACAGTATACACATAAGATACAGAGAACATACAGTATACACATAAGATACAGAGAACATACAGTATATACATAAGATACAGAGAACATACAGTATACACATAAGATAAAGAGAACATACAGTATACACATAAGATACAGAGAACATACAGTATACACATAAGATACAGAGAACATACAGTATACACATAAGATAAAGAGTACATACAGTATACACATAAGATACAGAGCACATACAGTATACACATAAGATACAGAGAACATACAGTATATACATAAGATACAGAGAACATACAGTATACACATAAGATACAGAGAACATACAGTATACACATAAGATAAAGAGTACATACAGTATACACATAAGATACAGAGCACATACAGTATACACATAAGATACAGAGAACATACAGTATATACATAAGATACAGAGAACATACAGTATACACATAAGATACAGAGAACATACAGTATACACATAAGATACAGAGAACATACAGTATATACATAAGATACAGAGAACATACAGTATACACATAAGATACAGAGAACATACAGTATACACATAAGATACAGAGAACATACAGTATACACATAAGATACAGAGAACATACAGTATATACATAAGATACAGAGAACATACAGTATACACATAAGATAAAGAGAACATACAGTATACACATAAGGGCAGACTAGATGGAGCGTATGGTCTCCTTCTGCCGTCAACCTTCTATGTTTCTATGTTTCTAAGAGGAGGAAACAATGAAGAAAGGAAAGTAAGAGTAGGAAGGCAGGATGAAAATGGGAACAAATGGAGGAAGGAAAGAAAAAAATTGAAAAAAGATGGTCAAATGAAAGAAGGAAAGAAAGAGAAGGCATACGGGAAGATAGGAAAGACAAGTGAAAAATAGAGAGGGCAAGGAGGGGACGAAGATAGAGGGAAGGAAAGGAGGAAAAAAAGAAAGAGGGCAAGAAAGGAAAGGATAGCAGTCCCTGCTGCTAGGTGATAACTGATCGGCGGTGCTCAGGTGCAGTTGCCTGGGGCTAGTAACGGCCCTGCCCCTCTGGTCCCGGGGGGTTGCAATCTAGAGGCACCTGGGGCCCCCAAATAAATCCTCAATTCCCCATCCGCTCGCCTTCAGTGCTTTCTACATATTATTGTGCTGTCGTTTATTTCTATAGCGCCATCCTGTTCTGTGGTGCTGTACAAGGTAACATTTACAAACAGGATAGAACCAATACAATACAGAGAACTACAAGAAATAATGATTACACATAGAGCTCTGACCCTTTGAGCTTACCATCAAAATATTACAGCCGGGGTTTATTCATCAAGGGATAGCGCCAGGTAGCGGCAGGCAGCGTCTGGTAAACGCTGGGCGCTGTACGCAAAACCACATTTATGAAAGCGAATCTGGTGAGCGACATTAACAGCGCCATGTAGCGTCTAATGTATTATTACAGGCGGTTCAGCGTATAGCGCCGACGCTCTAGCTTCAAGAGCGCCAGGTATTACCTTTCGCTCACTGTCGCTCTCCCATACATTAAGGCCCTTATTTAAGAAAGAATAGCGTCAGGTAGCGACTGGTGAATGCCGGACACGGCACGCAATTACAAACTTATCAAGCAGAATCTGTTTAGCGACTGGGATAGCACCATGTAGCGTCTTATTCATCATTTTCCCAGCCTAAGTGAACAGCGCCGGTGTCCAGCCTTGCACAGCGCCAGGTATGACCTCTCGCTACCTGTCGCTCTCCCATACATTTCAATAGACGATACTTTTCTTCTCTTTAAACCGGGTTTTTTTTTTTTCAAAAAATCACAAATAATTCTGTGACCTCTTCTGGCATTGAATAAGCAGTTTTTTTTCACATTTTTATGATTTTTTAAATATTTCTTCAGAAATGACATTACAGGTCTGCCATTAAAGTGTTCATGTTACAATGTAATTCCATGTTTTCGCTTTGTTACTAGTGGATAGATGCAGGAAAACACACTTTAAACACACCGCCTCCTGCGCTCTGGGCTTCAAACAACTATTTTTCAGAGCCAGAGATGTGTGAGGCTGTTTTTTTGTTGAATATGGTGTGAGTCGGTCGCTATGAGCAGTCGCTAACATGCGCTCCCATACTGCGCTGTACTGGTCAAATAACGACTCCTCACAATGTATTCAACATTACCGAACAGCGACTGAGTCGCTATGAAGTAGCGACCCACGGCCGAGCAAAGCAACTATTAGCGGGCGCTCCGAAAATGCCTGCTACAGACGCTCATCTGTCGCTACCTGGCGTTAGTGATGAATCAGCCTGTAAGAAAAGGAGTGGACGTGTATGAAACACACCTCTCTCCAAATGAGGAGAACCAGAAGCAATACATTGTAATCAAAAACCTTTATTACAAAAAAGCGCTGATAGCCGAACACAGCGTATACTAGCGGTCGCTATTTCCCACCCTGAAAAGTTGGAAGGTATGGACTAGAGCAGCGGTACTCAACTGGGGGACCAGTGCCAGATTTCCGGACCCCTGCCCTGACAACCCTGCACTCCATCCCTGTCCCCCCACCTCTGCCCCATCCATCCCTGTCCCCCCAGCTCGGCCCCATCCATCCCTGTCCCCCCAGCTCTGCCCCATCCATCCCTGTCCCCCCAGCTCGGCCCCATCCATCCCTGTCCCCCCACCTCTGCCCCATCCATCCCTGTCCCCCCAGCTCTGCCCCATCCATCCCTGTCCCCCCACCTCTGCCCCATCCATCCCTGTCCCCCCAGCTCTGCCCCATCCATCCCTGTCCCCCCAGCTCGGCCCCATCCATCCCTGTCCCCCCACCTCTGCCCCATCCATCCCTGTCCCCTCAGCTCTGCCTCATCCATCTCTGTCCCCTCAGCTCTGCCCCATCCATCCCTGTTCCCTCAGCTCTGCCCCATCCATCCCTGTCCCCCCAGCTCGGCCCCATCCATCCCTGTCCCCCCACCTCTGCCCCATCCATCCCTGTCCCCCCAGCTCGGCCCCATCCATCCCTGTCCCCCCAGCTCGGCCCCACCCATCCCTGTCCCCTCAGCTCTGCCCCATCCATCCCTGTCCCTCCATCTCTGCCCCATCCATCCCTGTCCCCCCAGCTCGGCCCCACCCATCCCTGTCCCTCCAGCTCTGCCCCATCCATCCCTGTCCCCCATCTCTGCCCCATCCATCCCTGTCCCCCCATCTCTGCCCCATCCCTCCCACCCTTTTTAGTTTTGTCTGTGGAATTTATGGACCTCCGACACCAGTGCGCGGATTTCTAACTATCCCCCCCCCCCCCGCCCGGACCTTCACCTATCACTGGATGCCTGTATATGGACCTTTACAAGAAGTGGTTGAGTGCCCCTGGACTAGAGGCCTGCTGCCAAACCGAGTCGGTCGACAGAGCAGAAGCTCAGATATGAACTGTGAGTAGGCCTGGAGGGCCATCTGAATTTGGAATACAGTGACAACCGTTCCAAGTGTCCCTTATTTGGTGGGACTGTCCCTCTTTGGAGTCAATGTCCTCCTGTCCCTCATTGTTCAACATGCAGATCTGCATCAATAAATGATTAATTTGCCTATTCAACGTGTTTCTATTGTTTTAACTCTTACAACCTATCTTCTATTTATCCCTTAATGAGGGGGCGTGGCCTAATTTAACAAATGTCCCCCTTTCCCACCATGAAAGGTTGGTAGGTATGTATTTGTATGCTAGACTTGTAGAGTTTCTTTGTAAGATATCGTGCTTAAATTTGACTTTGTGGATGTCAAAATAAACCAATTTGAGTTAATCACACCCTTGTGTGCCGGTGTCTGTGCCCAAGAAGATCCCAGAGTCTTACAAAAGTTACATTTCAAAAAAATAAAAAACCCATGTATCAACACCCCTTAGTGTCCTGGTAATGAATCGGATAAATTAATTAATGGAAAATGAAATCTTCTTTTGACTCTTATCCTACTTCTAGCTCTATTTTCAATAGCCTGTATTTGCTCCCAGCATGAGATTGCAAGGAGGGGGTTTAAAGTGGACCAAAACCCAGGATTTTGACTATGAACTATTCGGGATGCCGAATCGGATCCGCGCGCCTTAGACGATCTATTAGACAAAGAGGCCGGAGAGGATCTGAGTAAGCTTGGGGTCACATCCCCCGCTACCCTCCAACAGGGAGCGCGCTCACTCCAGGCATTTGTGAATTGCCGGCGTGGGCACGCACCCAAAGGAAAGCGGGGATGCGGCCACAGCTTGCGCATGCGCTGTTGAACCGGGAAAGAAGTTGAGTTTCCGGGCGACCTGGAGGATTTCCCACAGCTGGACATCCCGGTTCTGGATGCCCCAGGGGGAGATAATTCTTCTAAAAGTTTCCAGGACCGTGGGTTTCAAGCCACTTTAAACCAACGGCATACAATAGCATAGCTGGGGAAAACTTAAAGTTGACCACGTCTAAACGACGCCTTAGCTCAGTGGCTTCGATCACGCTGGCGGCCGCATCTCACGCTTCCCTCTAACACGCACCCTGCTAGAGGGATAGTGGGGATGTGGCCTGCGCATGCGCCGTTGGACCAGGATTAAGGTAAGTGTAGCAGGCGACCTGGGGGTTTCACAAAGCGGGGCATCCCAATTTTGGATGCCCCGCAGGGAGGGAATGGATCAGCCCGACCAGCTGGGTTTTGTTCCACTTTAAATTAAAATCACTAAAACAGGAATACCAAGCAGCATTGAGGGCAGAAAACATCCAAACGGCAATGTACCCGGGGCGGGGCAGCAAAACAGATTGAGTATTGGGGGGGGTTTGGTCCGCTTTAACTGTTTTGACTATCCTGGGTCTTGGTCCACTTCAATGGGGCACCCCCGATCGGGATGACCCGCTGTGTGAAACCCCCCCGAACCCCCAGAAAAACTCACCTCTCCCCGCTCCCAGTGCCGACGGACAAGCCGCGGACAAGCGGCTCATCCGCCGCCACCTCCCGCGCGTCCCTCTTGACGCTCGCGGGCGCGTGCACGCCTAGAGGGGCGCGAGGGAGGTAAGGAGTTTGGGGTGTTTGGGGGGGGTTTCACCCCGCGGGACATCCCGATCTCAGATGTCCCGCGGGGAGGGAGGTGATCGGCCCGGGAATCTTATAGATTCCCGGGCCGATCACCCGTGGGTGTTGGTCCACTTTAATGCCCTCCCTGTTCTGGGGGCCTCTGTTGTCCCTTGTAGATGCCCCTAGGTCATACCTACTGACTTTTCAAGGTGGGAAAGAGGGACATTTGTTTAAATAGACCACACCCGCTCATTGAGGATAGATATGTAATAGGTTGTAACAGTTAAAACACTATAAACACTTTAAATAGGCAAATTCAATCATTTATTGGTGCAGATCTGCATGTTACACCTCAAAGAGGGACACATGAGACCAACGAGGGACAGGGGAACATGGGCCCAAAAAAGGTACAGTCCCTCCAAATCAGGGACACTTGGGAGGTATGCCCTAGGTGTCCCCTCTCCATGGGCCCCCACTGACCCCTGTGTGCCCACTCTTATTTCCTTTTCTCTTTGTAATCTGCGGTTTGACCCCCTCTTCAGTTTCAGTTGAGTGTGGGAGGCATTTGGGTGTCTAGAGGGGACATGTCTGGGATTTGTGCAAATAAACCAAAAGCTGTAACTGACAGTAGGCCGGCCTTATCAGCAGTGGTTATAACCCCCCCCCCACCCCCCCCCCCCCCCCGCTGTCTCTGATTACTGACCCTTTCACAGATAAAAGCCTTGCAAATTGCTTCTCCTCACTTCAGGGCTGTCCCATCATAAAGCCAATAACGTGGCTTGTAATTGGCCAAATGGTTTGAATGATGGCGCAGATTCCCGTGCCGATTGAATTTCTCCCCCCCCCCCCGTTCCCCCTGAGGCATCCAAAATACCTGGTTCCCCCGCTGTGTGAAAGCCCCCAGGTTACCCCATATACTTACCTTGCATGCGCGAGCCGCATCCCCACTATCCCTCTAGCAGTTGTGAATGGCCGGCGTGGGAACGTTCCTTGTTAGAGGGAAACGGGGGATGCGGCCACCCGCGTGCTTGGAGCCGGTGGCTTAGACTTATACGACGTGACGTCAGCAGCTCTGAGCGCGCTGATTGGACGAGAAGCCGTGCATGCGCCATAGGACCGGGAAGAGGTAAGTTACCTTCGGCGATCTGGGGGGTTTCATGCAGTGGGGCACCCCCGATCTGAGTGCCTTGGGAAAAAAGGACCAAAACCCAGGATAGTCAAAATCCTGGGTTTTGGTCCACTTATATATATTCATACCTCCCAACTTCTGAAAACGTGAAAGTGGGACAAGCCATGCCCCCGGCCACACCCCCGTCACGCCCCGGCCACACCCCCGTCACGCCCCGGCCACACCCCCGTCACGCCCCGGCCACGCCCCCGTCACGCCCCGGCCACGCCCCCGTCACGCCCCGGCCACGCTCTCCAGCTCCAGCAATGTCGGCTGCCTTCACCCCTGCATGCGGTACGTATCCCCAAACCAGCATACCGCCCGCCCCCCCACCCCCGTGCGCCTGCCCACCCACCCCCGTGCGCCCGCCCCACTCTCTCACCCCACGCGCCAGGAAGTTATCTTCGCGCCGGCGTCATTGCGGCCCTGGGCTGTCACAGCGCAGGGGGTCCCGGGACATTTGGTAATGTTCCGGGACCGCGGGATCCTTCTCAAAAATCGGGACAATCCCGGGAAAATCGGGACAGTTGGGAGGCATGTATATTAAATAATATACCCCCTTGTTGCTCTGTTGATGAGTGTTGAGCTGACTTTTGGCCCCAGTCACTGGCTGAATGTTATAGAGGAAAGCTCCCCCCAGTGCATTCCCCTGGTATTGCCCTATATTGACCTCAATGTGGGATACCATGGTGCATGCATGGCCCTTACCTGTCCTCCCCGCTCTGTGTGCTCGCTCAGATTAGCTGCAGCATTCCGCGGCTTACCCACCGTAGGACCGTAGATGTGAGTTACCTTCGGAAATCTGGGGGGTTTCATGTAGTGGGGCACCCCCGATCGGAGTGCCCCGGGGGGAAAGGACCAAAACCCAGGATAGTTAAAATCCTCGGTTTTGGTCCACTTTCAAATATATTAAATATTATACCCCCGTGATGCTCTGTTGCGTAGTGGAGGGGCATCTTTCTATAATTCGTCTCCGGCAGCAGAAAGGCTGGGTTTACCGATGTCAGAGAGAGGAAGTCGCAGGTTGCTCATGGGCTGTTCAGGGGCCAGTAAAATCCTGGGATGACTTTTGGCCCCAGTCACTGGCTGAATGTTATAGAGAAATGTTCCCCCCTGGTTTTGCCCTATATTGACCTCAATGTGGGATACCATGGTGCATGCATGGCCCTTACCTGTCCTCCCCGCTCTGTGTGCTCGCTCAGAATTCCGCGGCTTACCCACCGTAGGACTGTAGAGGTGAGTTGTCTTCGGTGACCTGGGGGGTTTCACGCAGCAGGCCCCCCCCCCCCCCCGATCGGAGTGACCCGGGGGAAAGGACCAGAACCCAGGATAGTCAAAAGACTAGCTGCAGCATTCCGCGGCTTACCCACTCCCGCTGCCCTATCCAGCCTCCGACCGGTGCACAACCGCCTGGGGCCACACATAGTGCTGTGGGATTCCAGATCAAAGCAAATCGTTAGCAATATCAGGGGAATTCACACCAAATTGTCATGGCCCTAGGGAATACTTTCATGCGGTCCTAGAGACCTTTATCACCAGGACTTTCACTTTCCTAGTGATAGGTCCTTGTCCCTGGGGCATGTGTGAAACCCCCAGACCGAGCACTCAAGTCATCTTTCTACCGTTCCCATAGAGCTCGTCCTATCAGCACAGAGTGTCGGCACAGGGAGCAGCCGCATCCCCGGATTCCAGGCACCCAGCTTATCTGAGTGGTGCTGAATTGCAAATATTAGAAAAAAAATACTTCAACCAGACCTTCACCATGATTGAATAAAAAACCTTAAAAAGCGATTCCCCAGCATCTAAAATTAATATATTTTACGTTTTTAGTCACTTATTATTCTTTCACCTACTGGGCTGCAACTCTGTTCAGGACTCTAGAATATGGGCGCCGCCATCTTGACTCAGTAGTATCACCCATACTGAGTAGAGGAGAACGGGATAAAGTACAGGGGAGAAAAGAAGAAGGAAAGCGAGAGGGGGGAACAGAGAAAGAAGAAAGAAAAAAAAGGAGAACGTTGGGAGGAAGAGGGGAGAGTAAAGAAAGAAAAGGAGAGGAAAAAAAGAACGTAAGAAAGAGAGAGAAGGGAAAATAAAAAGAAGGAAATGAGTGACACAAGAAAGAGAGGGAAAACAGAAGTGTCAGAGGTAATGAAGAAAGAAAGAGAGTGAGAGAGAGAGGGGTGTAGCGATAACCCTTATCGCCGGAGGGCTTCACCGCCCGAGACGTCCTTTTCCCAATCGTAAGAGGTGCTGCTGGAATTCCAGAGTCGTCCGTGAGGAAACAGGAACAGCCCTTACAAGGGCTAGTGAATTGTAATATAGCGTTTCCCCCCAATAAGAGACAGAACTTCAGTATTGAGGGTGAAGGTGAAGTGTTTTTATTAGTGCCACTCTAGGCCTTATATACACAAGTCTCCATGCAATGACAACCACACTGACCAATAGCAGCAGGGCACACAATCCCTCAACTCTGCCGGTGACGCAATCAGTAGAACAATAGCAGGCCGTAATACAATCAATCAGGACAATGCCATTGACTGTGACGTAATCAACAATACACAATGGCAGTCAAAATACAATGACATTGCCTGTAACAGTATCAAGATACAATTACATTGTCTGGAACCTAATTAAGAAAAGGCCAGTGAATGACCCGGTGGGCAACTGAATAGTGATGACATCCAAAAGACAGAGCCTCTGTCACAATGCCCCCTTTTTGTGGAACACCCGGCAGACCCGGATTGACCCTGTTCGGGTTAACGTGGGGCTGTCCGGACTCTTGTCATGGGCAGAGTTCTGTTTAAGGACAAGTCTGCAAATAGTGAGTAACCGGACTAAACATTGACGTGGGCTGTACATAGGAATCGGTCATGGGTGGGGTCCAAACACTGGGATATTGTGGCGTTGGTGAGTTCAGCACCAAAGTCCTTGGTTGGATGTGTGCACAGGTGCTTTGCTTTCTTATAGCTGGCCCAAGTTTCAATCTCTTTCCATGGAAGCTGATCGGAGAATCCACAATTTTCTGCACATCTACATCATCGTAAAAGTAGACAAAACCATAACCCCTAGAAACGCCAGAGGCATCCCTAATCATTTTGACATTCTTTACAGCGCCATACTTTGAAAAAACATCCTTAATTTCAGGCTGATTAATCCGATGGCCAATGCCCCCAACAAAAATAGTGTTTGGCATAAGTTTCCCTTCTGGAAGGACGTAACCTGACGGCTGATCCTCTTCTTGACTTCGTGTAACAGACATGACGTGATGCAGACGAAACCCCTGGGTCTCCCCGACCAGTGGGCTGGAGTCGGCAGCTCGGGCTGGAGCCTGGGTTGTAACAGGGTTGACGCTGGCTGGTCCAGAGGTAGCGTAGGCAGAATCATTGGTCCTAGATCATTTCCCAATAGTACTTCTGCTGGTAAGTTGTCCATAAGTCCCACCTGTACCCTGCCGGATCCAGCGCCCCAGTCAAGATGTACTCGGGCGGTGGGGAGTCGAAACACAGCTCCTCCCGCCACCCTTACTGCAACGGTGTGTCCGGTGCGGTCTTTGTTCTTGACCAAATGAGGTTGGAGCAAGGTAAGTGTGGCTCCGGTGTCGCGTAATCCTTGCGCGGTGCGCCCATTGACTCGTACCTCCTGGCAATGGTGCTGTCGGTTGTCTTGGATGGCCGCTTGTACGGGATCAGCTTCGTACAGTACCCCCAGATACTCTTCCGAACTGCTCTCAGCTTCCAAACAGTGTGCCACAGGAGTACGGGAGGTGGAAGGTTGCTTTTGCCCCCACGTGTTTCGGGGAGGCTCTAGGGCGCAATCACTGCGATAATGTCCCCATTGTTTGCAACGATGGCACTGAACTGTGGAGAGGTTTGGTTGCTGCGCTGGCCTATGTGGCCCAGAGTCACGAGTTGGCGCGGAAGCCACAGGTGCTTGAAATTTGATGGGAGGTTGTGGTTTTGGAGCGGACTGTTCTGTCCGGCGCGCATCGGTGTACTCGTCGGCTAGACGAGCAGCCTCAGGTAGCGTTAGAGGCCTCCGGTCACGTACCCACTCTCTTAGCTCTGGTTGCAGGGCATTGAGAAAATGTTCTAGTAAAAACAACTGTAGTACATCCTCAGCGGTCGTGGCTTTGCATCCAGTGACCCAGTGTGATGCTGTACGATGGAGGCGACATGCCCACTCCGTGTAAGAATCCCCTCCCTTCTTTTGGGATTCCCGAAATCGTCGCCTGTAGGCTTCCGGGGTGACAGCGTACCGGGCTAACAAAGCCTCCTTTACCAGATGGTAGTGTGGTAAGTCCACATCAGGGATGGCCCGGAAAGCATCGGAAGCTTTCCCAGATAGTTTCCCTGATAATATGGTGACCCATTCCTCCGTGGGTACCCGGTGTAAAGCGCACTGCCGTTCAAAATCGGCCAAGAATCCGTCAATCTCGTCGTCACTTTCCTGGAAGGACTTAAATGCTGCAAATGGAATCTTTCTCCCCCCAGTGTAACTGAGGCTGAGAGGCTGCTGGGTTGAAAGTCGCCGATCTTCCCTTCGCTTACTGGCCTCTGCCTCCGCTGCGGCGAAGACTCGGTCGATCAGTTCCTGTGATGGATTCGGGCCATAGACCGACAATCTGTTCCGAACCGCTTGAACAAGAGCAGCGTCTTCCTCGATCTCTATATTGGTTTCGGTCCTCACTGCTGCACGATCCATTTTGATCAGCTCAGCTATCAGTTCCCGACGTGGGCAGTTGCTAGCTGACCTTCCCCGGCTCTCGAGTAGATCCTTCAGGGTCAGCCTTTTCAACTTGTCCTACTGACTCTCCATCAGGGTAGCACTCTCTCTGGGTAGAAAGGACCATCCGACCGCTTGCCACCAATTGTAGCGATAACCCTTATCGCCGGAGGGCTTCACCGCCCGAGACGTCCTTTTCCCAATCGTAAGAGGTACTGCAGGAGTCCCAGAGTCGTCCGTGAGGAACCAGGAACAGCCCTTACAAGGGCTAGTGAATTGTAATATAGCGTTTCCCCCCAATAAGAGACAGAACTTCAGTATTGAGGGTGAAGGTGAAGTGTTTTTATTAGTGCCACTCTAGGCCTTATATACACAAGTCTCCATGCAATGACAACCACACTGACCAATAGCAGCAGGGCACACAATCCCTCAACTCTGCCGGTGACGCAATCAGTAGAACAATAGCAGGCCGTAATACAATCAATCAGGACAATGCCATTGACTGTGACGTAATCAACAATACACAATGGCAGTCAAAATACAATGACATTGCCTGTAACAGTATCAAGATACAATTACATTGTCTGGAACCTAATTAGGAAAAGGCCAGTGAATGACCCGGTGGGCAACTGAATAGTGATGACATCCAAAAGACAGAGCGTATGTCACAAGGGGATAAATAATAAATAAAGAAAGTGTGAGAAAAAGAGAGGAAGGAAGGAGTGGGAGAAGAAATGCAGAAAGGAGGGAGAGAGGGAAGCGAAGGATGAAGGGAAGCAGTTGGGCCCCGCCTAGAAGGACGTCTGCACCAGCCCTCTATCATTGGCCCAGTTGTGATTGCGCTTGCCTCGGGCCCCACAAACCCCCCCCCCTCCTCCCTTGCCTGGAAGATGGATGTTCTTCTGATTCCGCCACACAACAGGTTACTTCCCTGGCCGTGGTGGACCCGGGCACACCACCACAGAGTGGGCATTTTTTAAAGCTGCAGGACATGCGGGGGCATCCCGTGAATGTCCCGGGCAAATCGGGACACTTGGGGGTATACTGACGTGCCCCTGAGCAAGGAACCTAATGCCGATTGTTCACTGGGTGCTGAGATAAGGGCTTCCCACTGCTCCAGGCATGTGTGCACTTCACAGCCCCTTAGTGTGGTATTTACCTGTGTGTGGTCACTCATATGGCGTTTATTCACTGGTGTGACCACCATGTAATTCACTTGTGTGTGGTCAATAATATATTGTTTATTCACTGGGGTGTTCTGAGAAATGTGTTGTTCACACATGGGAAAAAGTCCATGTGCGCATTAGCACGCAATGACCACTATTTGCATTATTACTATTACTACAGACCCATCGCCACAATAGGAGACACATCCTGAGGTTGGCAGTGATGGACCAATAGGATGGCAACAAGGATCTAACAGTAGCAATGCCGGTCATGTGACTGTGCTGCAATAGATCTCTATGGGCTGCACTGCATTTACATTGAGGGTCCAAGTGCTGTGCATAGATGTGAAATTATCTCATTTTTTGAAACTTTTATTAAGATTGACATACACTTTAAAGTGGACCAACACCCAGGGGAGTCGGCTTGGGAATCTATAAGATTCCCGGGCCGATCAGATCCCTTCCCGCGGGGCATCCGAAATCCGGATGCCCCGCTGTGTGAAACCCCACAGGACGGCGCATGCGCGAGCCTCATCTCGCGCTTCTCTCTAGCAGGGCACACACCCGCGCCGGCTGTTTGTGAATGGCCGGCGCGGGCGCGCTCCCTGTTAGAGGGAAGCGTGAGATGCGGCCTCTAGCGCGCTCTGAGCCGCTGTGGTTGTCCGTCGCTTGTCCGTACATACCACAGCGGCTCTGAGCGCTCTGATTGGACGAGCGCTCGCGTAGGAGCGGGGTGAGGTGAGTTTTTAGGGCGATCTGGGGGGTTTCACGCAGCCCCGCGGAAGTGGACCAAAACCAAGGATAGTGAAAATCCTGGGTGTTGGTCCACTTTAAAATACAGCGAGTTTCAAAGTGGACGGAAACCGGGAATTTACAAGATTCCCAGGCCGATCCACCCCCCCCCCCTGGGGCATCCAAAATCAGGGGGATCTGGGGGGTTTCACATAGCGGGGCACCCCGATCGGGGAAAGGACCTAAACCAGGATAGTCAAAATCTTGGGTTTTAGTCCACTTTAAGCATTAAAGTGAAACAAAATCAGACAGAAAAAAATGCCTGTTATAGGCCTGAAAATGTCAATGACATCAATTTGATCGAGTCCACTCCCCCCAACCCCACCTCTGTTGGGTATAGGAGTGGCGGAAAAGGAAAAGGAAGAGGGTAAGTAATGGGAACAATTTTAGCTCACTTGTTGTATGCTTCAACAGGACGACGTGAAACGGTCATTATGTCGGGCTACATTTGACACTGTGCTAAGCTGTTTTCCATTTTTAAATTGAAGAAAAATGGCTAAGATATCGAGGTTTACAGGTTCATCTTATGATTTCTATTCTGAAGAAAGTGGCTATTGGAGCTGTGATGCTGCATAATAATCAGCATAATGAGCGGGGTCTGTAAGATTCCCAGGACTTGCCAAAGACACCATGACTGTGCTCTTCCTCTCTCCCCCTGATGCTAGGCCACATTGAAGCCCAGGCCATTACTCCCAGAAACACGTGGCTAAAATCCCAATTGCACATGCGTGCACTCCCAAATGAGCATGTGCGCACTCCCAAACGAGCGTGTGAGCACTCCCAAATGAGCAAGCGTGCACTCCCAAATGAGCATGTGCGCACTCCCAAACGAGCGTGTGAGCACTCCCAAATGAGCAAGCGTGCACTCCCAAATGAGCATGTGCGCACTCCCAAACGAGCGTGTGAGCACTCCCAAATGAGCAAGCGTGCACTCCCAAACGAGCATGTGCGCACTCCCAAATGAGCAAGCGTGCACTCCCAAACAAGCATGTTGCGCACTCCCAAGTGAGCAAGCGTGCACTCCCAAACAAGCATGTTGCGCACTCCCAAGTGAGCAAGCGTGCACTCCCAAATGAGCATGTTCGCACTCCCAAATGAGCAAGCGTGCACTCCCAAATGAGCATGTGCGCACTCCCAAATGAGCAAGCGTGCACTCCCAAATGAGCATGTGCGCACTCCCAAACGAGCGTGTGAGCACTCCCAAATGAGCAAGCGTGCACTCCCAAATGAGCATGTGCGCACTCCCAAACGAGCGTGTGAGCACTCCCAAATGAGCAAGCGTGCACTCCCAAACGAGCATGTGCGCACTCCCAAATGAGCAAGCGTGCACTCCCAAACAAGCATGTTGCGCACTCCCAAGTGAGCAAGCGTGCACTTCCAAACAAGCATGTTGCGCACTCCCAAGTGAGCAAGCGTGCACTCCCAAATGAGCATGTGCGCACTCCCAAATGAGCAAGCGTGCACTCCCAAATGAGCATGTGCGCACTCCCAAATGAGCAAGCGTGCACTCCCAAATGAGCATGTGCGCACTCCCAAACGAGCATGTGCGCACTCCCAAATGAGCAAGCGTGCACTCCCAAATGAGCATGTGCGCACTCCCAAACGAGCGTGTGAGCACTCCCAAATGAGCAAGCGTGCACTCCCAAACGAGCATGTGCGCACTCCCAAATGAGCAAGCGTGCACTCCCAAACAAGCATGTTGCGCACTCCCAAGTGAGCAAGCGTGCACTCCCAAACAAGCATGTTGCGCACTCCCAAGTGAGCAAGCGTGCACTCCCAAATGAGCATGTTCGCACTCCCAAATGAGCAAGCGTGCACTCCCAAATGAGCATGTGCGCACTCCCAAATGAGCAAGCGTGCACTCCCAAATGAGCATGTGCGCACTCCCAAATGAGCAAGCGTGCACTCCCAAATGAGCAAGCGTGCACTCCCAAGTGAGCAAGCGTGCACTCCCAAATGAGCATGTGCGCACTCCCAAATGAGCAAGCGTGCACTCCCAAATGAGCATGTGCGCACTCCCAAATGAGCAAGCGTGCACTCCCAAATGAGCAAGCGTGCACTCCCAAATGAGCAAGCGTGCACTCCCAAATGAGCAAGCGTGCACTCCCAAAACATATGTGCCCAATCCCAAACGAGCATGTGCACACTCCCAAATGAGCAAGCGTGCACTGCCAAAGAGCATGTCTGCACTGCTAAATCCCCATGCATGCACATGTCTTTTTTGGGGCCCTGGACCCTGCAGCAGCAAGGAGCATAATGGGAACTCTGGCCCAGTAACAGCAGTCACTGATCTTGGGGCCCTGGTCAAGCAGTAGTAGGTGCCAACAGAGTGCAGGCTGTCAGGGGCCCTGGCACCGCAGCAGCGAATTATTACCCCAACTGCTTGGGGGCCCTGGCCCAGCAGCAGGTGCCAATCCCACTACTGCGAGCAGCCTGATGTGGCCCTGGTCCAGCAGCAGATGCCGAACCTGCAGCAGCGAGCAGCCTGATGGGAGCTCTGGCCTAGCAGCAGCGAGCAGCAGCAGGCGCCGACCCCAAGGCAACAAGCAGCCTGTCTCAGGTCCCTGTTTAAGCAGTAGCAGTGCAGGCTGTCAGGGGTCCTGGCCCAGTAGCAGCGTGTGCTGACCCAGCCGCAGTCCACAGCCTGATGGGGTCCTGACCCTGCAGCAGCAGGCGCCGACCCCACGGCAGCGCATAGTCCATTTTGGGGCCCTGGACCAGCAGCAGCAGGTGCCGACCCCGCAGCAGTGAGCAGCCTGATGGGAGCTCTGGACCAGCAGCAGCAAGCACTGACCCCATGGCAGCAAGCAGCCTGTTGGGGGTCCTGGTCAAGCAGTAGCAGGTGAAAACAGTGTGCAGTCTGTCAGGGGCCATGGCCTAGCAGCAGCAGGTGCCGACCACGCCACAGAGAGCAGTCTGATGGGGCCCTGGCCCAACTGCAGCAGGTGCCTTCCCCATGGTAGTGCACAGCCTTTTTTGGGGCCCTGGACCAGAAGAACCAAGTGCTGACCCAACGGCAGCACACCCTCTGGACCCTGGCCAAGCAGCAGCACCTGCGGACTCTACCGCAGTGCACAGCCTGTTGGGGGCTGAGGGTGACGACCCTGCAGCAGCGAACAGCCTGATGGGAGCTCTGGCCCAGCAGCAGCAGGCATCAACCCCAAGGAAGCAGACTGCCTTGCGGCCCTGGTCAAGCAATAGCAGGTGCCGGCAGCGCGCAGAGCAGTTTTTTGGGGGGGGGCCCTGGCTCAGCAGTAGCAGGCACTCACCACAGTCAACGATAGTCAGGGCACCTGAGTCTCTAAGGAGTGCCCTGTAAAGTGCATCTAGAAAAAGGGTTCCTCAATAGTGGTCACCTGGGAGCCAGTGTCAACTACCAAACTCGCCTCTACCACCAAGCTCTCTTCCACCAGTCGGGAGAATGCGAGTTCCGCCCCAATGTCTCATCTCACCGCCCGACTGGAGCAGCGGATACTCCGGGACTAGATAGTTCCACAGCTGCCCAGCAGACCGAGGGTTCCTTGGGGCAGTCCTGAGCAAAATGCCCCCTCTGCCCACAGTTCCTGCAAAAGGGTTCTAGGCCCCGTGGCCCGGCCGTGTTCGTTGCTCCTTTCCCCTCCTCACCTTAAGGGACCTCACCAGCTTTGCACATAATCGGTCCAGGAGACTCCTCCAGGAGACCCCTATTCCAGTTCACCTGGGTCAGGAGCCGGCGGCATGCCGGTAAACTGACGCATTTCGCGCGCCCCCATTTGGGGCATTGGCGATGCAAAGGAACCCAAGCCCATACCAAGGGGCATAAGGGCTTGTAACTTTCGGGGCCAGAGTTTGCCAACAGTGCAGCCTCTGATCCCGGGGTGACAATCCCGGGCTGGTAGTCTTTGGGGAGGGGGGGGGGCATTTTTTTAAAAATCCAAATGAACATAAAAAGCAAAAAAAAACCCTGCTGTCACTTACGGTACACTGTTTGAATGAATGCCGGTTAAGCGACTCAAGGCCGAGCACAGCGACTACTAGCGGGCACTCTGAAAATGCCTGCTACAGACGCTCATCTGTCGCTACCTGGCGCTAATGATGAATCAACCTCTTATTCATTTGGCCTCTCCCCGATGAAGAAGCACTTCAAAGCTTCAACAGAGAATTAGTAGGCATCAAAATATGAAATTGATGATGGACCATCAAGATGTCAACCATTAAAAGTTGGAGTACTTGCTGAGGGGAAAAAAAAAATCTAAAATATTCAAAATAGTTTAAATAGCTAAAAATCATGTCATCTTGTGTGGCATGATTTTTAAGAACTTTGTTCGTGCTTTTTACTGGTGAGAATGGCCAGGCCCAAAATTTTGTTTTAAACAGACCCTGAATCATACAAATTCGTACGATTGCAGGATTTTTTTTATTTGGAATTCTCGTTTCCAAATGAAAAATCCAGGAAAATGGATAAAGTCGATCACCCAAAATTGGCTTTGATGAATAGCACGAGAACGAGAAAAGGCAAAAAAATGGGAATTTTTACAGGAAAAACAGACGAGAAAGAAGCTCTGAATCGCTCATATATATTATATATACATATATATATAGTCATGGCAGGCTGCGCCCTGCGAGCCCATGCATGCGCTATTGGTACAGGGAAAAAGTAAATGGATTTGCGCCAGGGGACTGGAATAAAACCTGGGAAAATTTCTTGGTGCTGTTCCACTTTAAGTATTTTTTTTTTATAATGTTTGTTTTGTTTTCTGTATAACTTCTTTTCTAAGGAAAACAGGTTTTAATAATAATACTTTAAAGTGGACCAAAACCCACAGAGATCAGCCCAGGAATCTGTAAGATTCCTCATGGATTCCTCAATACCCACCCCCCGGGGCATCCAAAATCAGGATGCCCCATTGTGTGACCCCCCCGGTCGCCCATAAACTCACCTTCTTTTCTGGTCAAATGGCGCATGTGCAAGCCCTGTTAGAGGGTAGCTGGGGGATTCGTCCGCCAGTGCGTTCGGATCCGCTCACATTAGACGAGCTCCAGGATGCATCTTAGGACTGGGAAGAGTTTGTTCGGGCGATCTGGGGGGTTTCACACAGTGGGGCATCCCGATTGGGATGCCCCGGGGGCAAGGACCAAAACCCAGGATAGTCAAAATCCTGGGTTTTGATCCACTTTAAAGCCACTCAGGCTTTATCACCCACTTTCTACTGCTCTCCATGGCTAAAACCGTATAACGCATTACTGTGTTCAATGTAATTTTTATTATTATCCTCCAGAGGGAGCTGTAGCACTGTGAAAATTGTACGAGCATTTCAGAAGTAAGGCTGCAGACTTACCTGTACTCCAACCCGACCTACTGCCATCTATACCACACCCATGCCTGATTTGCACCATAAATAAAAAAAAAAACTTCCTATTTTTGGGATTCATTCACTTTACATGACTGTTTAAAGTGGACCAACACCCGATGCTGATCGGCCCCGGAATCTACCCCGCTGTGTGAAACCCCCCAGAAAGCCCCGAAATCCCTACCTGCTCCTCGATCCAGCGGCGCATGTGCAAGCCGCCGCTCACGCATCCCTCTAGCAGGGCGCGCACCCGCGCCGGCCATTTGTGGTTGGCCGGCGCAGGCGTGCTCCCTGTAAGAGTGACGCGCGGGAGGTGGCGGCGGGCACGCTCGCTTGTCCGTCGACGGACCTCGCTTGTCTGTTGCCGGGGATTGGCTGCAGCGGTCACGTGGGAGTGGGGACAGGTGAGTTTTTGGGGCTTTCTGGGGGGTGCCCCATCAGGGTGCCCCACTGAAGTGGACCAAAACCCAGGATAGTCAAAATCCTGGGTGTTGGTCTACTTTAAAGGTGGTGCTTGATATCATCAGAAAATGGAAAGCGCCACTTGATTAAAAAAGTTCGGGAGCCCATGATCTAGATAACTCCGTGATATGCAATAATACTTAGTACTTTCAGGGGTGAACCTAGCCCAGGGCCAGCTTTATGTGGGTCCTCAGAGGGCATGGTCTCAGTGGGCCCCTTTGTGGTGGAGAGTCGCGGGTCAGGGGTCTATAAATTCCATGGCCAAAACTAAGAAGGGCTGCTTGTACTCTAACCCCCTATTGGAGCTGTTTTTTAGTTTGGCCCCACATGGATGGGCAGAGTATTGAGGAAGAGAGATGGATTAAACAGGAAGGGCAGGAATGGATGGATGGACAGATAGCTGGGAGGAAGAGGGATGGATTGGCAAAATGAAAAGGACAGGAATGGCTGGGTAGTGCTGGTGGGGGGGGGGGGGGGGGGAGGGGTAGATGGGCAGAGCTGGAAGGAAAGGATTGGAGAAGCGTAGAGCTGAAGGGAAGTGACAGAGCTTAGGGTAGAGGGATGGATGGGGCAGAGCTGAGGGTAGAGGGATGGATGGGACAGAGCTTAGGGTAGAGGGATGGATGGGGCAGAGCTGAGAGTAGAGGGATGGATGGGGCAGAGCTGAGGGTAGAGGGATGGATGGGACAGAGCTGAGAGTAGATGGATGGATGGGGCAGAGCTGAGAGTAGAGGGATGGATGGGGCAGAGCTTAGGGGACAGGGATGGATGGGGCAGAGCTGAGGGGACAGGGATGGATGGGGCAGAGCTGAGAGTAGAGGGATGGATGGGGCAGAGCTTAGGGGACAGGGATGGATGGGGCAGAGCTGAGGGGGCAGGGATGGATGGGGCAGAGCTGAGGGGGCAGGGATGGATGGGGCAGAGCTGAGGGGGCAGGGGTGGATGGGGCAGAGCTGAGGGGACAGGGATGGATGAGGCAGAGCTGAGGGGACAGGGATGGATGGGGCAGAGCTGAGGGTAGAGGGATGGATGGGGCAGAGCTTAGGGTAGAGGGATGGATGGGGCAGAGCTGAGGGTAGAGGGATGGATGGGGCAGAGCTGAGAGTAGAGGGATGGATGGGGCAGAGCTTAGGGTAGAGGGATGGATGGGGCAGAGCTTAGGGTAGAGGGATGGATGGGGCAGAGCTGAGGGTAGAGGGATGGATGGGGCAGAGCTGAGAGTAGAGGGATGGATGGGGCAGAGCTTAGGGTAGAGGGATGGATGGGGCAGAGCTGAGAGTAGAGGGATGGATGGGGCAGAGCTGAGGGTAGAGGGATGGATGGGGCAGAGCTTAGGGTAGAGGGATGGATGGGACAGAGCTGAGAGTAGATGGATGGATGGGGCAGAGCTGAGAGTAGAGGGATGGATGGGGCAGAGCTTAGGGGACAGGGATGGATGGGGCAGAGCTGAGGGGACAGGGATGGATGGGGCAGAGCTGAGAGTAGAGGGATGGATGGGGCAGAGCTTAGGGGACAGGGATGGATGGGGCAGAGCTGAGGGGGCAGGGATGGATGGGGCAGAGCTGAGGGGGCAGGGATGGATGGGGCAGAGCTGAGGGGGCAGGGGTGGATGGGGCAGAGCTGAGGGGACAGGGATGGATGAGGCAGAGCTGAGGGGACAGGGATGGATGGGGCAGAGCTGAGGGTAGAGGGATGGATGGGGCAGAGCTTAGGGTAGAGGGATGGATGGGGCAGAGCTGAGGGTAGAGGGATGGATGGGGCAGAGCTGAGAGTAGAGGGATGGATGGGGCAGAGCTTAGGGTAGAGGGATGGATGGGGCAGAGCTTAGGGTAGAGGGATGGATGGGGCAGAGCTGAGGGTAGAGGGATGGATGGGGCAGAGCTGAGAGTAGAGGGATGGATGGGGCAGAGCTTAGGGTAGAGGGATGGATGGGGCAGAGCTTAGGGTAGAGGGATGGATGGGGCAGAGCTGAGGGTAGAGGGATGGATGGGGCAGAGCTGAGAGTAGAGGGATGGATGGGGCAGAGCTTAGGGTAGAGGGATGGATGGGGCAGAGCTGAGAGTAGAGGGATGGATGGGGCAGAGCTGAGGGTAGAGGGATGGATGGGACAGAGCTGAGGGGACAGGGATGGATGGGACAGAGCTGAGGGTAGAGGGATGGATGGGACAGAGCTTAGGGTAGAGGGATGGATGGGGCAGAGTTGAGGGTAGAGGGATGGATGGGGCAGAGCTTAGGGTAGAGGGATGGATGGGGCAGAACTGAGGGTGGAGGGATGGATGGGGCAGAGCTTAGGGTAGAGGGATGGATGGGGCAGAACTGAGGGTAGGGAATGGATGGGGCAGAGCTGAGAGTAGAGGGATGGATGGGGCAGAGCTGAGGGTAGAGGGATGGATGGGGCAGAGCTGAGGGTAGAGGGATGGATGGGACAGAGCTGAGAGTAGAGGGATGGATGGGGCAGAGCTTAGGGTAGAGGGATGGATGGGGCAGAGCTGAGAGTAGAGGGATGGATGGGGCAGAGCTGAGGGTAGAGGGATGGATGGGACAGAGCTGAGGGGACAGGGATGGATGGGACAGAGCTGAGGGTAGAGGGATGGATGGGACAGAGCTTAGGGTAGAGGGATGGATGGGGCAGAGTTGAGGGTAGAGGGATGGATGGGGCAGAGCTTAGGGTAGAGGGATGGATGGGGCAGAACTGAGGGTGGAGGGATGGATGGGGCAGAGCTTAGGGTAGAGGGATGGATGGGGCAGAACTGAGGGTAGGGAATGGATGGGGCAGAGCTGAGAGTAGAGGGATGGATGGGGCAGAGCTGAGGGTAGAGGGATGGATGGGGCAGAGCTGAGGGTAGAGGGATGGATGGGACAGAGCTGAGAGTAGAGGGATGGATGGGGCAGAGCTGAGAGTAGAGGGATGGATGGGGCAGAGCTTAGGGGACAGGGATGGATGGGGCAGAGCTGAGGGGGCAGGGATGGATGGGGCAGAGCTGAGAGTAGATGGATGGATGGGGCAGAGCTGAGAGTAGAGGGATGGATGGGGCAGAGCTTAGGGGACAGGGATGGATGGGGCAGAGCTGAGGGGACAGGGATGGATGGGGCAGAGCTGAGAGTAGAGGGATGGATGGGGCAGAGCTTAGGGGACAGGGATGGATGGGGCAGAGCTGAGAGTAGAGGGATGGATGGGGCAGAGCTGAGAGTAGAGGGATGGATGGGGCAGAGCTTAGGGGACAGGGATGGATGGGGCAGAGCTGAGGGGACAGGGATGGATGGGGCAGAGCTGAGAGTAGAGGGATGGATGGGGCAGAACTTAGGGGACAGGGATGGATGGGGCAGAGCTGAGGGGGCAGGGGTGGATGGGGCAGAGCTGAGGGGACAGGGATGGATGAGGCAGAGCTGAGGGGACAGGGATGGATGGGGCAGAGCTGAGGGTAGAGGGATGGATGGGGCAGAGCTTAGGGTAGAGGGATGGATGGGGCAGAGCTTAGGGTAGAGGGATGGATGGGGCAGAGCTTAGGGTAGAGGGATGGATGGGGCAGAGCTTAGGGTAGAGGGATGGATGGGGCAGAGCTGAGGGTAGAGGGATGGATGGGGCAGAGCTGAGAGTAGAGGGATGGATGGGGCAGAGCTGAGGGTAGAGGGATGGATGGGGCAGAGCTTAGGGTAGAGGGATGGATGGGGCAGAGCTGAGGGTAGAGGGATGGATGGGGCAGAGCTGAGAGTAGAGGGATGGATGGGGCAGAGCTTAGGGTAGAGGGATGGATGGGGCAGAGCTGAGGGTAGAGGGATGGATGGGGCAGAGCTTAGGGTAGAGGGATGGATGGGGCAGAGCTGAGAGTAGAGGGATGGATGGGGCAGAGCTTAGGGTAGAGGGATGGATGGGGCAGAGCTGAGAGTAGAGGGATGGATGGGGCAGAGCTGAGGGTAGAGGGATGGATGGGACAGAGCTGAGGGGACAGGGATGGATGGGGCAGAGCTGAGGGGACAGGGATGGATGAGGCAGAGCTGAGGGGACAGGGATGGATGGGGCAGAGCTGAGGGTAGAGGGATGGATGAGGCAGAGCTGAGGGGACAGGGATGGATGGGGCAGAGCTGAGGGTAGAGGGATGGATGGGGCAGAGCTTAGGGTAGAGGGATGGATGGGACAGAGCTTAGGGTAGAGGGATGGATGGGGCAGAGCTGAGGGGACAGGGATGGATGAGGCAGAGCTGAGGGTAGAGGGATGGATGGGGCAGAGCTGAGGGTAGAGGGATGGATGGGGCAGAGCTTAGGGTAGAGGGATGGATGGGACAGAGCTTAGGGTAGAGGGATGGATGAGGCAGAGCTGAGGGTAGAGGGATGGATGAGGCAGAGCTGAGGGTAGAGGGATGGATGGGGCAGAGCTTAGGGTAGAGGGATGGATGGGGCAGAGCTTAGGGTAGAGGGATGGATGGGACAGAGCTTAGGGTAGAGGGATGGATGGGGCAGAGCTGAGGGTAGAGCGATGGATGGGGCAGAGCTGAGGGTAGAGGGATGGATGGGGCAGAGCTGAGGGTAGAGGGATGGATGGGGCAGAGCTTAGGGTAGAGGGATGGATGGGACAAAGCTTAGGGTAGAGGGATGGATGAGGCAGAGCTGAGGGTAGAGGGATGGATGAGGCAGAGCTGAGGGTAGAGGGATGGATGGGGCAGAGCTTAGGGTAGAGGGATGGATGGGGCAGAGCTTAGGGTAGAGGGATGGATGGGACAGAGCTTAGGGTAGAGGGATGGATGGGGCAGAGCTGAGGGTAGAGCGATGGATGGGGCAGAGCTGAGGGTAGAGGGATGGATGGGGCAGAGCTTAGGGTAGAGGGATGGATGGGACAGAGCTTAGGGTAGAGGGATGGATGGGGCAGAGCTGAGGGTAGAGGGATGGATGGGGCAGAGCTGAGAGTAGAGGGATGGATGGGGCAGAGCTGAGGGTAGAGCGATGGATGGGGCAGAGCTGAGGGTAGAGGGATGGATGGGGCAGAGCTTAGGGTAGAGGGATGGATGGGGCAGAGCTTAGGGTAGAGGGATGGATGGGACAGAGCTTAGGGTAGAGGGATGGATGGGGCAGAGCTGAGGGTAGAGGGATGGATGGGGCAGAGCTGAGGGTAGAGGGATGGATGGGGCAGAGCTGAGGGTAGAGGGATGGATGGGGCAGAGCTGAGGGTAGAAGGATGGATGGGGCAGAGCTTAGGGTAGAGGGATGGATGGGGCAGAGCTGAGGGTAGGGGATGGATGGGGCAGAGCTGAGAGTAGAGGGATGGATGGGGCAGAGCTTAGGGTAGAGGGATGGATGGGGCAGAGCTGAGGGTAGAAGGATGGATGGGACAGAGCTTAGGGTAGAGGGATGGATGGGGCAGAGCTGAGGGTAGGGGATGGATGGGGCAGAGCTGAGAGTAGAGGGATGGATGGGGCAGAGCTTAGAGTAGAGGGATGGATGGGGCAGAGCTGAGGGTAGAGGGATGGATGGGGCAGAGCTGAGGGTAGAGGGATGGATGGGGCAGAGCTGAGGGTAGAGGGATGGATGGGGCAGAGCTGAGGGTAGAGGGATGGATGGGGCAGAGCTGAGGGTAGAGGGATGGATGGGGCAGAGCTTAAGGTAGAGGGATGGATGGGGCAGAGCTTAGAGTAGAGGGATTGATGGGGCAGAGATTAGGGTAACATTAGTAATGGATTCCCCCTCTTTTCGAGGTTCTCTGCTTGTCACTAGGGGGGGCTTGGCATAAAAAGGTTAAGAAGCGCTGATAATATTTTCCCTGCTCCAGCCATACAGTATAATTCTCCGGTAAAAGCAGGTTAGTTAATATAATCTAGGCCTGCATTATTGTAATGGATTTATTATCATTTATTTACTATCCATCAACTTCACCTGCCAATCAAATTCTACTCCAAACCAAACAAAGGCATTTTGTGCGGCAGCTGTGGGACTGTAGGTCCCTTTTAACAATTACCCTGGGGGCATCCAGATACGGGATACCCCAATGTGCATCACCTCTCTGCAGGCCGGAGACCTTACTCACCACTTTCCTGTTCTCTTCTTGATACCTGCTATTCTGTCACCCCATGTGACCACTCCCAACCAATCAGGTTCATGTAGGTATCCGAAAGGAGGATGCTCCCATGCTGCTGGGGCAAAAGGATCAACAGCCTTTTTTTGATCATTTGTTATCTTTAATCCGGACCTTCACCCTGAATAAGAGCCTATCTTATATGTTTCCTCCCCCCTGTACATACAGATTGCCCACATTAATCCGGACCTTCACCCTGAATAAGAGCCTATCTTATATGTTTCCCACACCCTGTACATACAGATTGCTCACATTAATCCAGACCTTCACCCTGAGTAAGAGCCTATCTTATGTTTCCCACACCCTGTACATACAGATTGCCCACATTAAAAATCATCCTACCTGCATCTACTGCATGTTATGAGCCTTTTAACATCCAAGATGGCGGCTCATGGAGCATCAGGCAGCCTGCAAACAGGAAGTGCCTTCTGACTGTGTCGCTCTGCATTCTGGGATTGCTGACCTTTTCCTGACCCCAGCACTGCTCTGTCTGTGTAAAGCACAGCTATAACCCCACCCCCCTGTACTTCATCCCGCTCTCCTCTTTTCAGTATGTGATGCTTCTGAGTCAAGATGGCGGCACCATATCCTAGAGTCCTGAACAGAGTTGCGGCCCAGTGGGGCTGCAACTCAAGCCATTAATATGCAGATTAATGAATGCTGATTGGAGGTGTGCATGCACCGTGGGATGAGTTACAGGGCAAACCAAGGGGTTACACACAAAGGGGCACCCCAACCCGGGACACACATGTGACACTTCCAGAGTGTATGTCTTGTCTGGAAAGATGGGAAGACTGTAAGGAAAGAGAGAAAAGAAGGAGGATATGTGAAAAAAAGAAAAAGATGGAGGGAATGTGAGAGAGAATGAAGGGAATGTGAAAAAGAGGGACATATGGAGGGAATGTGAGAGAGAATGAAGGGAATGTGAAAAAGAGGGACATATGGAGGGAATGTGAGCAAGAAGGAAAGATGGAGGGAATGTGAAAAAGAGAGAGAGATATGGAGGGAATGTAAGAAAGAGGGAAATACGAAGAGAATGTAAGAAAAAAGAGAATAGAGGGAATGTGAAAAAGAGGGACATATGGAGGGAATGTGAGAGATAAAGGAGAGAATGTGATAAAGACGTAAATATAGAGGGAATGCGATAAATAGAGAAAAATGGAGGGAATGTGAGACAAAGAGAAAGATGGAGGGAATGTGAGAAAGAGAGGAATATGGAAGGAATGTGAGAAAAAGATGGAGGGAATGTGAAAAAGAGATAATAATGGAGGGATTGTAATAAATAGAGAAAGATGGAAGGAATGTAAGAAAGAGGAAACTATGAAGAGAATGTAAGAAAAGAGAGAAATATGGAGGGAATGTGAGAGAGAGAGAGAATAGAGGGAATGCGTGAAAGAGGGAGATATGGAGGGAATGTGATAAAGATGTAAATATGGAGCGAATTTGATAAAGAGGGAATGATGGCGGGAATGTGAGAAAGAGAGAATAATGGAGGGAATGTAAGAAAGAGAGAAAGATGGAAGGAATGTAAGAAAAGAGTGAAATATGGAGGGAATGTGAGAGAGAAAGATGGAGGGAATGTGAGAGAGAATGGAGGGAATGTGATAAAGACGTAAATATGATAAGAGAATGTGATAAAGAGGGAACAATAGAGGGAATGTGAGAAAGAAGGGGTTATGTGAAATAGAGAGAAAGATGGAGGGAATGTGAGAAAATGAGAGAGATGGAGGGAATGTGAGAATGATGGTGGAATGTAAGAAAGAGAGAAAGATGGAGGGAATGTGAGAAAGAGAAAGATGGAAGGAATGTGAGAAAGAGAAAGATGGAGGGAATGTGGGGAAGAGAAAGATGGAGGGAATGTGAGAAAGAGAAAGATGTAGGGAATGTGGGGAAGAGAAAGATGGAGGGAATGTGGGGAAAGAGAAAGATGGAGGGAATGTGAGAAAGATGGAAATATGTAGGGAATGTGTAAAAGAGAGGGTATGTTAAAAAGAAAAAAAGGAAGGAATGAAAAAGAGAGATAAAGATTGTTGAGATACTTCCCCAGGAATCCAAGATTCAAATTTCATCTAACTATACTAGCCTCCCCCCACAGAGTTGATCCCTATGTGCTTAACAGGACCTGTTCTTGAGCTACGATGCTGACAGCACATTCCCTATGCACTTCCACTGCCGGCAAGCCTATCATTTACATGGAGGCTGATTCATTACTAGCACCAGGTATCGGCAGATGAGCGTCTGTATAGCAGCGCTTACAGCGACCGCTAGTAGCCACTCGTGTGCGTGTATCAGGCGCTGTAGCAGAGCACCTCAGTCGCTGTAGTAACATGGATCGCATTGATGAATGAGATGTATGTTGGGCGCTCCAGGGAGCGAAAGGTAGCGCCAGCTCAGTGCGACCGACTCTCAGCGACTCACACCATATTCAACAAAGAAACAGACTCACAGAGCGTGGGAGCTCTGGATCTGGTCGCTATAGCATAGAGCGCCAGACGCTGTGTGATTAAAGTTTTTGAACACATATCCACCAGTGACAAAGCGAAAACACATGGAATGACATTGTTGTAACACTGTGATATTAACACTTTAGTGCCAGACCTGTAATGACAATTCTGCATAAAAACATAAAAAATCAAAAAAAGTTTTTAAATATGACTTTTTCCAGGCCAGGAGAGGTCACACAATTATTTGAGAGAAGAAAAAAAAATAAAAACAAAAAACCCTGTTTAAACAGAAGAAAAGTAACGTCCATTGAAATGTATGGGAGAGCGACAGGTAATTCCTGGTGCTCTGGAAGCTAGAGCGCCGGCGCTATACGCTGAGCCGTCTGTAATGATGAATCATACGCTACATGGCGCTGTTAGAGTCGCTCACCAGAATCGCTTTCATATATGTGGTTTTGCGTACAGCGCCCGGAGTTCACCAGATGCTGCCTGCCGCTACAAGGCGCTACCTGGCGCTATCCCTTCATAAATAAACCCCATAGTGTGCCTCCTGCTGCCAATCACTGACCTTTTCCCCTATAAACAGAAACAGAGCATTCTCTGAGGATGACCAGGGAGCGCAATGCCAGCAATAGAGCTGACAGCACAACGGGCCTTATTCATGAAGGGATAGTGGTAGGTAGCGCCAGGTGAACGCCGAAGATGGCAGCAATTACACATTTATGAAACCGAATCTGCTGAGTGACTAGAACAACGTCATGTAGCGTCCGATTCATCATTATCCCAGCCTCCGCATACAGCGCCGGCGTTCAGCCTTGCAGAGCGCCACGTCTAACCTGGCGCTACCTGGCGCTCTCCCATACATTTCTATGGACGATCCTTAAATCCCTTTCCTGATCCCAATTTAATTTTTTTTTAAACCTCTAATCTTTCTGACATGTATCCTGGACAAGAAAAGGACATTTTTGAAAACTTTTTGTATTAATAATATTTTTATGCAGAATTGTCCTTACATGTCTGATATTAAAGTGTTCATGTTACAATGTAATACAATGTCATTCCATATGTTTTCGTTACTAGTGGATACATGTACAAAACTTTAATCACACAGCCTCTGGCGCTATGGGCTACAATTACATGATTTTGAGCGCCGGCGATGTTTAAGGCTGTTTTTTTGATGAATGTGTTGTTACTCAGTCGCACTGAGCTGGTTCACTCACATACAGC
Organism: Gastrophryne carolinensis; assembly: GCA_027917425.1. NCBI lineage: Eukaryota > Metazoa > Chordata > Amphibia > Anura > Microhylidae > Gastrophryne > Gastrophryne carolinensis. The sequence goes on along the minus strand of CM051234.1, from coordinate 626,271,334 downwards.
GTAGTATTGCGACTCACATATCATATTCATCAATGCCGGACAGTGACTGAGGTGCTCTGAAACAATGATCCATGGCCAAGCACAGTGACTACTAGCGGTCGCTCTGAAATCCACTCTACAGACGCTCATCTGTCGCTACCTGGTGTTAGTAATGAATCAGCCTGAAAATCGGGACCAATCCCACTAACAGGCCACTGTGGGATAAAGCCTTTGGGAGGTAAGGTGAGTAATGCTTTCTTTATGAGGCTTTACAGATGTCTTAATCAATGGTTAGCTGCTGCGAGCACGCAAGTGGATGTGACAGTGACGCAGGTCGTGCATTATACAGTGACGCACATTCTCTGTGCTCAGCTCTGATAATACTGATAGCCATGATTGATTGTGATTGATTGTGTTTTCTGCACAAGTGACACGAGTCGGCTTCCCAGTCTGGCATAGAAATATATACTTATATATGGCAGGGCGGGGAGTGTAATGTATGCGAATTAAGCAATACCAAATAGATAATAATAATAATAAAAGACCTACCAACAAAAGGGCACAGCACGGAATATAATCAAAAGATAACAATTTATTCTTGTGACTCCACTACATTTAAAAACAAATAAAGGACATAACCCTCCTTCTGATACATATGTATATAATACAACAGAGACTTTATCTCGTCCATACAAGAAAATGTCTCATTTTAGGCAGACCTAAATTTATCCATATTATTGCAAAAATCCCAAGTTCAAGTACATAAATACCATGATTTTCGCCCTATAAGACGCACTTATTTTCCCCCAAAAGTGTGTGTGTGTGTGTGTGTGTGTGTGTGTGTGTGTGTGTGTGTGTGTGGGGGGGGGGGGATGTCAATGCGTCTTATCTGGTGAATGTAAAAATGGAAAAAAAAAGTAAACTGTTATGGGTGCTCCCGCGTTGCTGACTCTTCTGGCTGCCTGCCACACTGCAGGAGGCCAGAAGAAGATGGAGGTTCATTGGGCTCTGTCCCTGTCTCCGTCCCCGTCGCTGCTATCCGTGTCTCTTCCGGCAGCGGCAGGGATGGAGACAGCGCCCGTCGCTCCTCCAGCCGCTGCCTCTTCCAGCCACGGTCCAAGCAGTGGGTGTGACCTGTGTCAGCCCAGTGCAGGCCACACCCACCCACTGCTTGAGGCACTGTCTATGGGAATGGTATGGGGGAATGCCACACTGCCTATGGGAATTGTATGGGGGAATGCCACACTGCCTATGGGAATTGTATGGGGGAATGCCACACTGCCTATGGGAATTGTATGGGGAAATGCCACACTGCCTATGGGAATTGTATGGGGGAATGCCACACTGCCTATGGGAATTGTATGGGGAAATGCCACACTGCCTATGGGAATTGTATGGGGGAATGCCACACTGCCTATGGGAATGGGATGGGGAAATGCCACACTGCCTATGGGGAATGGGATGGGGAATGCCACACTGCCTATGGGGGGGGGGATGCCACACTGCCTATGGGAATGGGATGGGGAATGCCACACTGCCTATGGGGAATGGGGTGAGGAATGCCACACTGCCTATGGGAGGGGGGGGGATGCCACACTGCCTATGGGAATGGGATGGGGGAATGCCACACTGCCTATGGGGAATGGGATGGGGAATGCCACACTGCCTATGGGGGGGGTGCCACACTGCCTATGGGAATGGGATGGGGAATGCCACACTGCCTATGGGGAATGGGGTGAGGAATGCCACACTGCCTATGGGAGGGGGGGAATGCCACACTGCCAATGGGAGGGGGGAATGCCACACTGCCTATGGGGAATGGGATGGGGAATGCCACACTGCCTATGGGAGGGGGGGAATGCCACACTGCCTATGGGAATGGAATGGGGGAAATGCCACACTGCCTATGGGAATGGAATGGGGGAATGCCACACTGCCTATGGGAATGGGATGGGGGAATGCCACACTGCCTATGGGAATTGTATGGGGAAATGTCACACTGCCTATGGGAATGGGAGGGGGGAATGCCACACTGCCCATGGGAGGGGGGGAATGCCACACTGCCTATGGGAATGGGAGGGGGGAATGCCACACTGCCTATGGGAGGGGGGGGGGAATGCCACACTGCCTATGGGGATGGGGGAATGCCACACTGCCTATGGGAGGGGGGGGAATGCCACACTGCCTATGGGGATGGGGGAATGCCACACTGCCTATGGGAGGGGGGGGGGAATGCCACACTGCCTATGGGGATGGGGGAATGCCACACTGCCTATGGGGATGGGGGAATGCCACACTGCCTATGGGAGGGGGGGAATGCCACACTACCTATGGGAATGGTATGGGGAAATGCCACTCTGCCTATGGGAATGGGAGGGGGGAATGCCACACTGCCTATGGGAATGGGATGGGGAAATGCCACTCTGCCTATGGGAATGGGAGGGGGGAATGCCACACTGCCTATGGGAATGGGATGGGGGAATGCCACACTGCCTATGGGAGGGGGGGGGGATGCCACACTGCCTATGGGAATGGTATGGGGAAATGCCACACTGCCTATGGGGAATAGGAGAGGGGGTGCCACTCTGCCTGTAATTGGAGGATTCTGCACCTTGCCTATTATTTGGTTCAGAATATTAATCCTAGGTGCGTCTTATATGACGAAAAATAACTAACAATGTGCAAAAAAGATATATAAATTGATAAAGCCTAATAAGGAAATCTAACTAATCCTATTATAAAGTGCTAGTGCCGAAATCACAGTGCAATCTCAATGAGTGTAGGACCACTTTATGGGACCGTATAATATATTACCATATTAATGGCATATACCCATGTTTTTGCCAACAAACCACATACAAATCTATTAGTCATATTAAGCTGTCACTGGAGGCAATAGTGTAACTATGTGACGGGGGCCTGGTGAAAACATTAGACGGGGCCCCTGTCGAAGTCTCATACAGTAAACTTGTTTCTCTCTTCTACCTCTATTGGATGCAACTAGACAACTTAAAGTGGACCAAAACCCAGGATTTGTTCTTTGCCCCCGGGGCACCCCGTGATGCCCCGCTTGGTTAAACCCCCCAGGTTACCCAATCTCACTCACTCGTTCTCGGTCCTATAGCGCATGAGCAGCCTCTCGTCCAGTCAGCGCGCTTCGATCCGCTCCCGCCCTGTCCAGGGTGAGCAGATCCGAGCGTTCTGGCGGCCGCATCCCCCGCTACCCTTTAACAGGGAGCGTGCCTACACCGGCCATTAACAAATGCCCTGGTAAAGGGATAGCGGGGATGCGGCTGCTGCTCACACATGCGCCGTTGGACTTGGAAAGAAGGTGAGTTTTCGGGTGACCTGGATGGAGCGAGTGTTCCTGCCCTGGTCTCCAGGGTGGGTTTTGATCCTCTTTAAATCTGAAAAAGCTGAGACAAATGCTGTTTCCTTTTTCTTAATTATGCCAAATGAGCACAAATATGATAAATAGGGAGAAGGAGCAACAATGAGGCCCCCCCAACCTTCTGGCCCCGTTGTGATCGCACCCCCTGTTTCCCCTATAGTTACACCCCTGGTGTGCCCTCCACACACACACCAATCTACCACCCCCACACACACCATTTTGCCACCCCTGCACACACACCGCAATCTGCCTCCCTGCCACCCCTCAGTACAGACACACACAATGATCTGCCTCAACACCCGCCCCCAGACATATACTTTTACTTTTTAGTATAATCACATTTTTATTGGTTTTTAGAGACAAATGGAGGGTAAGTTGGGGGGGTGAGGGAGGGGAAGGGGGGTACAACAAGAGCAGATCACAGTTATATATGCAACACCAGTTCCATCTTGTCATCTACAGTATTTAGCACACAGATTTGTTGGCAATGCACATACAAGGGACATGTTAAATCACATTTTTGTGATGTCCAAAAACCCACGGCGATCGGCCCGGGAATCTATAAGATTCCTTGGCTGATCGATTCCATCCCCCTTGGGGCATCCAAAATCAGGTTGCCCCATTGTGTGAAACCCTCCAGGTTGCCCCATACACCTACCTTGTTTTCCGGTTCAATGGTGCATGCGTGTGCCGCAGCTGCATCCCTGCTATCCCTTAAGCAGGGCCGGCGCGGGCACGCTCCCTGTTAGAGACTAGCAGGGGATGCTGCTGTCAGCGTGCTCGAAGCCGCTGGCCTTAGACGAAGCCTTAGACGAAATGACATCAGTGGCTCCAATTGCGCTGATTGGCAAATGCCTGGGTTTTGGTCCACTTTAAATGAATTCACTCTTTGAATGCAGCGAGCCGGCACAGAATAGCTCCGTCCAATGATGGGTGCCACACTGACTTCTGGGTAGAGGGCCCTGAGCCCTGAATGGGTTAAAAAATAAAATTGCACAATGCTGTGCTGTGCACCCCGACCCCCAATGAACGGGCAATGAATTGTTTAAAATAAAACAACCAACAGTGCTGTGATTGGGGGCCTCAATTTGAATCCAGGGTCAGTGGGCTAGTCTGACCTTCCTAGGCCCCTCCCATTCACACCCCCTGTGACTATCATCATTACACCTCTGCCTGATGACCCACCATGATCATCACTGAAACTGTTACCTGCAGGGCCGAAATAGGTGTAGTGGAGGCCCCAGATACAGTATTTTTTTCCTTTAAAATAATAGTCCAGCCAAGTAACTGATTGGTGGTTGTCTGGCACCCGCCTACTTGCTGGAACAGATCGGGTCCCTTGTGCCACCCTTGTGCGGGTGCAGCTCGGGAACTCCTGCTTTGCCACTCTGGGTGGGGGGTAGTGTAGTCGCTCAGCTGGTCCAGCAGAAAGCAGTTCTCGTGTCCCAGGGTCTTTGCCGTGTCTCTGCGTGGCGGCCACTTCCGAGCTTGCCTGCACACCCACGCCTGGCCTTTCTGAATGGGCATCATGGTCACACGACAGCTACTCCACTGTCGTGCTCCACTGCTTAGCCATCAGCAGTGCGTCGGTCTTGTCTGAGTCTGTGTTGTGGGAGCGACAGGAAGGTGAGTGATCTTCAGCGGGCCATGTTGACCAGTATAACAAATATAACATGTGGCACAAGGGACTCAATCTGGCTTTCCAGTAAGTAGGTGGGGGCCAGACAACCACCAATCAGTTACTTGGCTGGACTATTATTTTAAAGGGAAAAAAAATACTGTATCTGGGGCCTCCACCAGATTTTGTGCCCAGGGGCCTCCACCACACTTAATTCGACTTCAGACAGAGATTCGAATTTGGCCCGAACATAAAAAGGCTTAAAGTCTAATTAAATGGGATGTCACAGATTTCTCAATGGAGAAATCCTCTATTTAAGAGTGACTAGAAATTTGAGAACTGAGAGACAGACAGACTATGAATATGCAGCAAACTATGTTGAATTGTGATAACCAGTGAACCACACACACACACATCAAACTGGCTGCTGTACATATATATACATGTGGAGTCAGAGTGCATACATACAAGATACAGGTTCAGGTTCAGAAGTCCAAAGACACAGTCCGGGTAGACAGTTGAGAAGACAGATTTAATACTGATCCACTGAGGCCATGTGTGGATCAGCTTATATAGGCCAGGTAATGTCACAGGTGCAAGCTCATTTCCAGGAACTATGCAGAACAGCACCATCTGCTGGTTGAGCTGCATACAGCAGAGAAAAGTCCCAAAAAGGAGCAGCTGAAAGCTAAGGAGGAATCCAGGCGTGACATGGGATCTGTTTGGGAATAATAGCCTCGATTCAGAGAGACACAAAAAAACTTCTGTTTTCGTGCCGATCTGTTTTTTTTGTGTGAAATTTTTCCGTATGAGTGTACGAGCGATTCTATGCATGCATTGAAAACCTTCTGTAAAGTTTCCGTCCGTTCGTACGGCAGATTACGAATTACGAGGATGTCATTTTCCATCCAGACTTTTCCGTTTCATTTCCACATGTTACAATGTAGGCTTTCGTTTTTGCCCTTTTCCCATCGTATCCTCCAACGAATCCTTTACGTTTCCCGATTCTGTTTCCATTTTACAAAAAATAATCTACAAACGTAATCTTTTCGGGCGGAGCGTTTCAGACCGCACCACCTTCAAGATGTACCATTTCTGAAAGATCGATGGAAAAATGTCAGCCCTCCCCAAATAGGCAGAGGATCATTAAAAAGAAAAGGGTGGGACGAAGAGGCAGACGAGGAGGGACAAAGCACAAGAAGAACCCGATGGCATTAGGCCAGGGTATCTTCAATTTAAGCTCTGTCCAACTAAGTGATAATGAACTTAGAGCCCTAGATCAGGGCTTAAAATATGCTCCCCCTAGGGACATTGATAAATTTGCTGTACATATTGATTTTTTAAAATTTATACGGAAGCTCAATGTAAAAAAATTCTTTTTAAGTAAGAATAGTACTCATGGTGAACAAAGAGACCCGACCAATGATCAGCTAGACATGCCAGACTGCACAGATGGTGAAACACCAGTATTTAGGCATACAGAGCTGAGAAATAAGTCGGTGTTCAACCCTTTGAATGCATCCAATTCGAGATTGGATGTCTTCAAGGGAGCAGTAATTAAGGATTTAAAGAAAATACGTGTGAAAAAGTGGAATCAGTCCCTCTCTCAAATGAGGGCTATTAAAAAACTGGAGAAGAACACTGAAATTGTGGTTAAGCCCGCCGACAAAGGCGGGGGGCTGGTTATCTTAGATAGGCAGGATTATTTAGCTGAACTAACACGTCTCCTTGCTGATACTGAAACATATGCGAAACTAGATTCAGATCCTATTAAGGACTTTCAGCGAGACTTAGTGGATCTTTTACAAAATGGTCGAGATCTTGGGATTTTGAGTGAGAGGGAGTATAAGTATCTAAACATTACGAAACCCCGCACTCCAACTATTTACCAACTCCCGAAAATACATAAGTGTCAAACTAAACCCCCAGGGCGTCCCATAGTCAGTGGGGTGGATTCACTTACGTGCCGACTTGGCGAATATGTTGATAACTTCCTTCAACCTCTAGTTGTCACACTTCCTGCTTATCTAAGGGATTCAGGCCAAGTCTTAGCTATATGTCAAAATATTGAAGTAACACATAGTTCCTTATTGGCAACAGCTGACGTCACGTCACTATATACAGTGATCCCGCATGAACTGGGGATCATGGCTGTTAGACATTTTTTACAACACCAGTCAAACCTCCCCCAACAACAGGTTGACTTTATTATGGCATGTCTGCGCTTCTCCCTCGAGCACAATTATTTTTGGTTTGGGGGCGATTTCTATCTTCAAACCAAAGGAGTAGCCATGGGGGCCAAATTTGCCCCCAGTATGGCCAACTTGTTTGTTGGATATTGGGAGGCTAGCTTTATTTTTGGTAGAGTTTGGCCCTCCTTGAAATTGTGGCGGCGATATATTGACGACGTCATTGTCATCTGGGAGGGGTCAAAAACGTCACTTGAAGATTCTTTTAATCTAGTAAACTCCAATGATTTCAATTTGGACTTTACTGCGGACATTAGTGACTCCAAAATACATTTTTTGGATTTGGAGATTAGACGTGATACACCGCAGCTCAGTACCCTTACACACTTTAAAACCACAGTCAGGAATGGGTTTATCCCGAGGACCAGTTGTCACCATCCTAACTGGCTCCGGGCTATCCTTAAGGGTCAGTTCACCCGTATTAGAAGAAACTGTAGTAGCCTGATGGACTATGATGCCCAGTCATTGCAGCTGCAGAAGAGATTTGAGGATAAGGGGTTTTCTTCAGATGAGATAGAGCAGCAGAAAAAACAAATTAGAGATATGGACAGGGCCTTACTCCTGGAACCACGGGATAAGACTTCGAGACTAAATGGGAAAAATGAGTTTGCTTTTTTGACCGGCTTCAATTCCCAGCATCGGAAAATCGAAGGGGTTTTGAAAAAGCACTGGCACATCCTTAGGGATGATCCAGTGATTGGTTCATTGGTACCGGAAAGGCCGGTGTGTGTGTATAGGAGGGCACCCAATTTGAGGGACCGTTTGGTTCGTAGTTTTGTGGACCCACCGAGACCGGTTACTCTGGTTACACACCCTCCCTCTGGTTTTTTCAGGTGTGGGAAGTGTTGCGGTTGCAAAACCGGGAAAAAATTAAATAAATCTCTAGCCACCTTTTTTGTTACGGGAATGGCAAATCCTATTAAAATCAAAGATTGCATTACATGCAGTATGAGATTTGTAGTGTATGCGATCTGGTGCCCTTGTGATTTAATTTACATTGGAAGAACCACTCGGGCACTAAAAACCCGCATCAGAGAGCATATTTATAACATTAAAAGGGGATTTGAGGCACATAATCTATCGGCCCATTTAAAAAAATATCACTCCTCTGACCCCAACCTTCTTTCCTTTATGGGTATTGTAGACATGTCACTGGAGAAGTGGTCGAGGGGGTGTACATTTCACCTAGGTTACTACGCTGGGTGAGATGGTAAGTCCAGGATTGATTTGTTTCTCAGCAGTGATATGCTGCTGAGTTGTTGTTTAATCTTGCCGGGCCTGGATTTATATGGAATGGCAGGTAGGTTTGGTAGAGGGACCTGTCATTCCACACCCCCCGATCCAGTTTGGGTTTTGAATCAGGTGAGCTCTGATCCTAATTAGCCTGGGAAGGTAAAAGCTCTGCAGAGCCTGCAGGTTATTGCTCTCAGCCAGGAATGAACAGCCTGTGGGTGTTTGAAGGAAGCTGCGAACGCAGCCACTGCTGGAGCTAAAAACTCACCCTGCGATATCCAGGCGAACGCTGTGTTTTGAAAGTGTCAGATAGGTGAGAAGAACCTGTTAGTAAGCGCCCAGACGGGCTAGGTCTTTTATTTTGATTGTACACAAAAGAAGCACGTTGTTGCTGTATGTTTTGTTTGCTGGACTGTTTATGCCATGAATAAACGCCAAGACCTGCTTTTATAACATCTAAGTCTGCCGTGAACTGTGTCCAAACACACCATCCCCCGGGAAGATCCTTACAATTGGTGGAGGATGCGGGCAAAACGGTTGCTAGGGGCAACGGTGTGGACAGATTTGGCTACAGCTGCTTATGTCCTGGGTGAAAGCTGCAACTACACTCCAAGAACAGTCGGGCAACATGGAGGAGATGCTGAAGCAGTTTATGCAAGTGAGTTTGCAACAATAACAGGCTCAGATAGAGGCCAATAGACGACATGAACAGACCATGGCTGCCCAACAACAACTTATTGAACACCTGATAGCAAAACAAGAGGCGCCTGTGGTTGCTAACCCCCAAACAGTGGTGCAAGCCGCTCCAGAGACTTTTGATGTGAGAAGAGCTGTGCAGCGAGCGCTGCAAAAGATGACTGCTGAGGACGATGTTGAGGCCTTCCTAACTGTGTTTGAGCGTGCGGCTGAGCGAGAGAAGTTACCAGTCGCTGAGTGGGCAGAGGTAATTGCGCCCTATTTAACAGGAGAACCTCAAAAGGCCTACTATGACCTCAGTGAGCAAGAGGTTAAGGACTATACTCGGCTAAAAGCGGAGATACTTGCCCGGCTAGGCGTTACTACTGCGGTCCGTGCGGGTACGCAACTGGAGCTACAGTTTGGACAAATCAGCGAGGTCCCAGATGTATGACCTGATCCATTTGGCGAGAAAGTGGTTGGAGCCAGACACTTCTACTCCTGCACAAATCCTAGAGAGGGTTGTGATGGATCGCTACCTCCGAGCACTGCCTGCTGACCTGCAACGCTGGGTGGGACAAGGTGACCCTAAGAATGCAAACGAACTTGTCAACCTTGTGGAGAGGTTCCAGGCGACTGAAGACTACCTCAGTGATGTTTCTGCAGCATCTTCACCTCCCCGGAGTGCCAGATCTGTGCCATCAGCTGGTAAGAGACTTCCATCTATTGGGGGAGTGTGGAGGGGTGCTGAGGGAGGAAAAAGGGCTCAAGTGGTGTCTCAGGGGCAAAAGACTGGCGATGGTCCCGGGTGGCTAAGTGGCCCTAAAAAGGACTCCTTGCCAAGGAGACCAGGCTCTATCCAGTGCTGGAGATGCCATGAGACGGGACACGTGTCTGCCCATTGCCCTCTTACCACTGAGCCCATTGAGTGTGAGGCTAGTCGGCGTCAGTCGCTATTTGCGGAACCATCTTGTGTTGCAGTTCCTGGACTAGAGACTGAACCGCAAATCTGCAACATTACAATTAATGACTTTCCTGTTAAGGCGTTGCTGGACTCAGGAAGCCTCGTAACCTTGGTGCATGCCAGCCTGGTGGCTGGGGACTTTGAGTGTAAAAAGCATATGAGTGTTGTTTGTATACATGGGGATACAAAAGTGTACCCTATAGTGCTGGCTGAAGTCGGGACTGAACAAGGCACCGTACAATATGAAGTGGGTGTGGTTAAAAATCTCATGCATAACGTAATATTGGGGCGCGATTTTCCATTATTCTGGGCTCTCTGGGGAAAAAGAAAATCCCCCGAAAGGAGTGAGGATACTCCTAAGGTTGTTGCATTACCCCCTGTAAATGATAAAAGTGTGCAGGATGAAAATGATTGTTTTCCTTTGCAGGTCCTGGCTGGAGAGGAGGAGGCTCCTCCCACTGAGCAAAATATACCAGACTTAGAGGTGTCTAGGGATAATTTTGGGACTGCACAGTTACAGGACCCCACTCTCAAAAATGCGAGAGAGCAGGTTGCTGTCATGAATGGGGTACCTCAGGAACCAGATGCTGAGAAAAGATTTCCACATTTTTCTGTGACTAATGGTCTTTTCTATAGAGTCACTAAGATTAAGGATGAGATTGTGGAACAGCTTCTGGTGCCTAAGCCGTACCGGCGTCAGGTGCTTGACATGGCACATAACCATGTTCTTGGGGGACACTTGGGGACTGACAAAACGCAGGAGAGGGTTCTCCAGAGGTTCTACTGGCCGGCGATATATGATGATATTAAAAAGTACTGCGAGTCGTGCCCCACATGTCAGCTTAGTGCCCCAGTGTCACATTTTCGCAGTCCTTTGGTTTCGCTCCCTGTTATAGAGGTGCCTTTTGAGCGTATAGCCATGGATTTAGTGGGTCCCATTGTAAAATCAGCTAGAGGACACCAGTATATTCTGGTGGTCATGGATTATGCGACCCGCTATCCTGAAGCTGTGCCCTTAAGAAACACCGCATCTAAAACAATTGCACGTGAGTTGTTTTATATGTTCTCTAGGACTGGAATCCCCAAAGAAATCCTGACTGACCAAGGTACACCCTTTATGTCAAAGGTGATGAAGGAGTTATGCAAACTATTTAAAATCTCACCCATCCGTACCTCTGTATACCACCCCCAGACGGACGGATTGGTGGAGAGATTTAATAAAACTTTGAAACATATGTTGAAAAAAGTGGTGGAAAAAGATGGTCGTGACTGGGATCATTTGTTACCCTACCTCATGTTTGCTATTAGGGAAGTGCCCCAAGCGTCCACAGGGTTCTCACCATTCGAGTTGGTATGGTCGTCACCCTAGGGGTCTACTGGACATTGCAAAAGAGACATGGGAGAGCGAGTCCACCCCTTACAAGAGTGTTATTGAGCATGTAGAACAAATGCAGGACCGTATAGCCACTGTAATGCCCCTAGTAAGGGAACATCTCCAGAGGGCGCAAGAGGCCCAAAGTAGAATTTACAACCGGTCTGCAAGAATCAGGACATTTAACCCAGGCGATAGGGTCCTTATACTAGTTGCCACTGTTGAGAGTAAATTCCTGGCGAAGTGGCAAGGTCCCTATGAAATTGTTGAAAAGGTCAGTGAGGTGAACTACAAGGTGCACCAACCAGGTAGAAGGAAGCCTTTCCAAGTTTACCACATAAACTTGATTAAGCCCTGGAAAGACAGGGAATCCTTGGGGGCGACAAATACTGTTAATAATTTGTCACAACCAATCCCTCCAGTCAAGGTTGGTGATACCCTATCAGTGTCACAGAAACAGGAGGCTCAGGAATTTTTACAGAAAAACAAAGACAAGTTTTCTGACCTTCCAGGGCGTACACACCTCATCTATCATCACATTGAAACTGAGCCTAGAAGCAGAGTAAACCTCAAGCCCTATAGGATCCCGGAAGCACGTAGGGAAGCCGTATCTGCCGAGGTAAAACGTATGCTTGATCTGGGGGTAATTGAGGTGTCACAGAGTGAATGGTCCAGCCCGATTGTATTAATCCCAAAGCCTAATGGAACTTGGAGGTTCTGTAACGATTTCAGAAAGTTGAATGAGATCTCAAAATTCGATGCCTATCCTATGCCCAGGGTAGATGAGTTGATTGAGAAGTTGGGTAATGCCAGGTACATAACCACCCTCGATCTCACAAAGGGCTACTGGCAAATTCCACTTACTGATGAGGCTAAAGAGAAAACTGCATTCTCCACCCCTGATGGGCTATTCCAGTATGTAGTGATGCCGTTCGGGTTACATGGAGCACCTGCGACTTTCCAGAGGTTGATGGACTTGATTTTGCGACCACATTGTGATTACTCAGCTGCCTACCTCTATGATGTGGTCATTTTTAGCCCTGATTGGGAAAGTCACCTCTGTAAGGTACAGGCCGTATTGGATACCATAAGTGATGCAGGGTTGACCATAAATGCCGAGAAGTGTGCAATAGCCCTAGAAGAGGCCAAGTATCTGGGCTACATTATTGGAAGAGGGTTGATTAAGCCACAGCTAAATAAAATTGAGGCAATACAGAATTGGCCTAGACCCCTGACAAAGAAACAGGTCAGAGCTTTCCTTGGTATTATGGGCTATTACCGTAGATTTGTGCCGAACTTTGCCTCAGTTGCTGCTCCACTAACTGACTTGACAAAGGGCGGAAAGAGAGCAATGATCACGTGGACTCCAGAGGCCGAGAAGGCTTTCCAAAGCCTTAAATCTGCCTTGTGCCAACAACCTGTGTTAGTTACCCCCGATTTCAGGCGAGAATTTCTGGTCCAGACAGATGCTTCTAACACAGGCTTAGGTGCAGTACTCTCACAAGTAGTAAATGGTGAGGAGCATCCGGTGATGTACTTGAGTAGGAAGCTAACCCCGGCCGAGAAAAATTATGCCATTGTGGAGCGAGAATGTTTGGCAGTGAAGTGGGCCCTCGAATCCCTAAAATATTACTTGCTAGGCAGGAAATTCAAGTTAGTGACAGACCATGCCCCCCTAACATGGATGAAGTTAAACAAGGAGAGAAACGCAAGAGTGACTAGATGGTTTCTGTCCCTACAAAACTTTAATTTCACTGTGGAACACAGGCCAGGGAAATTACAGGAAAATGCTGACGCATTGTCGAGGGTACATTGTCTGTGGGGACAAAATGCTCAGCCCTCCGGTCTGAAAAAGAGGGGGGGGATATGTAGACATGTCACTGGAGAAGTGGTCGAGGGGGTGTACATTTCACCTAGGTTACTACGCTGGGTGAGATGGTAAGTCCAGGATTGATTTGTTTCTCAGCAGTGATATGCTGCTGAGTTGTTGTTTAATCTTGCCGGGCCTGGATTTATATGGAATGGCAGGTAGGTTTGGTAGAGGGACCTGTCATTCCACACCCCCCGATCCAGTTTGGGTTTTGAATCAGGTGAGCTCTGATCCTAATTAGCCTGGGAAGGTAAAAGCTCTGCAGAGCCTGCAGGTTATTGCTCTCAGCCAGGAATGAACAGCCTGTGGGTGTTTGAAGGAAGCTGCGAACGCAGCCACTGCTGGAGCTAAAAACTCACCCTGCGATATCCAGGCGAACGCTGTGTTTTGAAAGTGTCAGATAGGTGAGAAGAACCTGTTAGTAAGCGCCCAGACGGGCTAGGTCTTTTATTTTGATTGTACACAAAAGAAGCACGTTGTTGCTGTATGTTTTGTTTGCTGGACTGTTTATGCCATGAATAAACGCCAAGACCTGCTTTTATAACATCTAAGTCTGCCGTGAACTGTGTCCAAACACACCATCCCCCGGGAAGATCCTTACAGTATAGACAGGGTTAAATCCCACTGGCGTGGGAACAACATGGAGAGGGACCTGTCCAGATTGGAGAGTCGTTGGATTTACAATCTAGAAACCTTGGTCCCTGGTGGTCTCAATGTTGAGTATGATTTAAACTGTTTTATTGATGATTCGTGATTCTTTTGTAAGTTTTTATATTTGTTTGGTTATTATTGTAGTTTGGTTTTATTTACCCATTGATTACTTTTTCTGTGTTCCCCTTTTTTCTGTCAAAGTGACTCTCACCCATTTACCTTCCTGCCCTCTTGGTTTGTTCCACGGAATGGAAAAGAAAAATATTTATAAATAATTTTTTAGAGTTTAATGACAGTTTTTATTAGTTTTGGTCTGGCTGTTTGGCTTACCTGGCTGGGGCTAGATGAAAATTGTTTTATACTGCAATGATCACGTGGACTCCAGAGGCCGAGAAGGCTTTCCAAAGCCTTAAATCTGCCTTGTGCCAACAACCTGTGTTAGTTACCCCCGATTTCAGGCGAGAATTTCTGGTCCAGACAGATGCTTCTAACACAGGCTTAGGTGCAGTACTCTCACAAGTAGTAAATGGTGAGGAGCATCCGGTGATGTACTTGAGTAGGAAGCTAACCCCGGCCGAGAAAAATTATGCCATTGTGGAGCGAGAATGTTTGGCAGTGAAGTGGGCCCTCGAATCCCTAAAATATTACTTGCTAGGCAGGAAATTCAAGTTAGTGACAGACCATGCCCCCCTAACATGGATGAAGTTAAACAAGGAGAGAAACGCAAGAGTGACTAGATGGTTTCTGTCCCTACAAAACTTTAATTTCACTGTGGAACACAGGCCAGGGAAATTACAGGAAAATGCTGACGCATTGTCGAGGGTACATTGTCTGTGGGGACAAAATGCTCAGCCCTCCGGTCTGAAAAAGAGGGGGGGGATATGTAGACATGTCACTGGAGAAGTGGTCGAGGGGGTGTACATTTCACCTAGGTTACTACGCTGGGTGAGATGGTAAGTCCAGGATTGATTTGTTTCTCAGCAGTGATATGCTGCTGAGTTGTTGTTTAATCTTGCCGGGCCTGGATTTATATGGAATGGCAGGTAGGTTTGGTAGAGGGACCTGTCATTCCACACCCCCCGATCCAGTTTGGGTTTTGAATCAGGTGAGCTCTGATCCTAATTAGCCTGGGAAGGTAAAAGCTCTGCAGAGCCTGCAGGTTATTGCTCTCAGCCAGGAATGAACAGCCTGTGGGTGTTTGAAGGAAGCTGCGAACGCAGCCACTGCTGGAGCTAAAAACTCACCCTGCGATATCCAGGCGAACGCTGTGTTTTGAAAGTGTCAGATAGGTGAGAAGAACCTGTTAGTAAGCGCCCAGACGGGCTAGGTCTTTTATTTTGATTGTACACAAAAGAAGCACGTTGTTGCTGTATGTTTTGTTTGCTGGACTGTTTATGCCATGAATAAACGCCAAGACCTGCTTTTATAACATCTAAGTCTGCCGTGAACTGTGTCCAAACACACCATCCCCCGGGAAGATCCTTACAGTATAGACAGGGTTAAATCCCACTGGCGTGGGAACAACATGGAGAGGGACCTGTCCAGATTGGAGAGTCGTTGGATTTACAATCTAGAAACCTTGGTCCCTGGTGGTCTCAATGTTGAGTATGATTTAAACTGTTTTATTGATGATTCGTGATTCTTTTGTAAGTTTTTATATTTGTTTGGTTATTATTGTAGTTTGGTTTTATTTACCCATTGATTACTTTTTCTGTGTTCCCCTTTTTTCTGTCAAAGTGACTCTCACCCATTTACCTTCCTGCCCTCTTGGTTTGTTCCACGGAATGGAAAAGAAAAATATTTATAAATAATTTTTTAGAGTTTAATGACAGTTTTTATTAGTTTTGGTCTGGCTGTTTGGCTTACCTGGCTGGGGCTAGATGAAAATTGTTTTATACTGCTGTATGTAGTTATTATAGTTCCTTTTTCAAATAGGCTTCCATACACATGTTCCATTCACGCCTGTATAGCTCATTTGCTTATGGGTGATAGATGGTGTTCTGTCATCAGCTATAGCGTGGATGTGACTTTTACATGGTACATTTGCACTATATGCTTTGGAAGCGTATTTTAAAACCTTCTATAAAAATATTAAGTTGGACTTACATCAGCTATTATCTAATTGTGGGGAGCTTGGAAATATCTTTTTTATAACTGTTAGTGCAAGATAAAGTCCCCAACTTTATAACTTCCTTCATTTTATTATTGCTGTGTCGGGCGCCTGCCGGGCGCATGCGCAAGATAAAGCTCTCAGCCTCAAAAGTTTTTTTCTAGTAATGCAGCGTCGGGCGTTCGCCGGACGCATGCGCAGTATGAGACACCTTTACAACCCGGAAGGAGTGGACGCACGCTCCCGGGATTGGGCATATGCCGGGCGCATGCGCAGTACACAGTATCTCCGTAACCCGGAAGGAGTGTATGCACTCCCCGGTGATTGAATGTTTGCCGGTATTTAACCCGGATCTTTCCACTTGCTGTTAACCTGGTCAAAGTTCCGCTGTGGAACGAAACGCGTCGGTAAACAGCAGCATTTTATTTCTTCCATTGAATCCCGGATTGGTGGAACTTATCATTGGACGGGATGGATTGGCGGTGAGAGTCGCTTCTCTGCAAGCCTGTTTGACATGCCCGTTTTTTATGAAATTATATGTGAGTGCAAAATTCATTTTTTATTAAATCTTAGTGTTTGCTAGCCGAGTTGCACTAGATTCTCTTTTATTATCTTCTATGTACTGGGAGTTAAACTCCTTTACTCCTTGACTGTGGATGTTACACCTTGCTGGCAGATACAGTGAAGTAACTGTGGAATCTACATATGGATATACTTGGATGTATATAGGAGAGCACCATTAACATTGGGTGTGAAAGGCGTTTTTCCTTACCGATATCTGGTAAGCATTTTAACATTAGGTGGTGGATTCTGCACTGACCTGTCTTAGGATCACGTGGTGATGTGTTAATCGTGAAGAGGAAGTCACTTCATCTTTTACAAAATCATCAAAGGACTTCTTTTGAGCTCTGTGCTGTTATTTCTTATTTGTCATTAAAGTGCTCGCCTACATATTTGCCACCGTCACTTCTACTACAATGTTTAGCTAAATCACTTAGCTCTGTCCTCCATCTTCCCTTTTGGAACCTTAAAGCTCACCCAAACCACTTCTCGGTCATGTAAATATTCATCTTTAAATATTTCTGGGCCCATTAGTTTTGTGTTAATGTATTTTGTAAATGAAATGACAATGTAACATTTTTTTTGGGATGCCATCATAAAATATAAAATGTATCAAAATTTTGTAAATTTTACATTTTTACAACTATAAAAAACAAAATACATAGCAATGGCAGGCCACAGAACATTATTCTTCATCTGTGGTCCCCAACGAGTTGCGCAGCTCCTGCATCTCGCCCACCAACTGTAGGACCCTGACACTCAGTTGTGCCACTCTGGCACGTGTGGTCCCTGTTAAAAAACTTAAATTAAAATATTGTTATAACCTTGTTGGGGTCATACTGCAGTGCCCCCCCCCCCCCGTATGGTCCAAACACTTCTAAAGCCAGAGGGCCCTCGCCACCACAACCCGGGTTTTGCATAGTGCCCGATTAGAGAACCCCTGGCCCGCATTCTGCAGGCCAAGAATGGGCATCAGGAGCAAGGGCGAGTGGCACATCTTGCAGTTTCTGCAGCCAAATATAAAATAATTACACAAAGCAAAGGTAACCAACTAAAACAATAACTCGTACAACACATTAAGATTCAAGTTCAACAATCCAAATATAATTCACAAAGGACATAAGTATAAAAAAATAGCAATTATATGGATGTGTGGGAAAATAAATGTTTACATGCTAAGGACTAATTAAGGTCAGCATTAAAATGCTTCTATAAGGCATACATGAAATGTATTGATTTAGGTATGCATTGCTAGACAATTTATGGCCTCGGCCATGCTGATACATGCAATGCCTTGGTGCTAAAGGCGCGCAGACTCCTCCACATAGCCGCAAAACATGTTCAACAATAGCAATCCGAGCCCTCAAAGGTCCCGTAAGTGGATCGGAAATGAAACAGATTTATAGGGTGGTGATCCGTCGGAAATCAGCTCTCTGAATCAGACAGAAACCCGTCCCAACAACGGAAGTTATCTGAAGGAACGGAAAATTTCCGATTTTGTTTGGAAATGTTCCGATTTGCTTCCGTTCATCGAAAGAGCATATACACATTTTCCCGAACGTTCGTGTGAGTAGAAAATGGACGAAAAAAAAGCAAAAAAATGACTAACACCCACCAAAACTTTCACAGACAGCTACGGAAGTCCGGACGAATGTGTCTCTGGATCGAGGCTAATATCCTTAATCAGAAAACCAGTTAATATCAGGTGCGCTTTGTTTAGTGACTGTATTAGGAGAAGCAAATGAGTATTTAAATCAATAACAAATGGAAAAGCTTGTTGATGGGCGGCAGATGGGTGAAGGTGAGTATTACGGACTCACACAGAGGGAAGGTCAGCAAGGACAGGACTGGCAGGAAGAAGAGATGAGCGAACTGATTGATCTGAATCGGAATTTGCCCCCAAATTTCAAAGACAAAAAATCATCATGAACCCAAATCTGGGGAATTTTTGGGATTTGTACTGATTGGATTTTTCCCGAAACAGGTAAAATCACCAATTGGTGAATCATCTGAATCGAGGTTTAAAGAATTCTCCATTGTCTCGGTGTTACTGGGTCACTGCTAGGTATAATAGATGGGTGGGAATAAGGTGGGGGGGGGGGGGGTGGATCAGAAAAGCAGCCAAACAAGTCTAGCGTGTAAAAAGTAAAAAAAAACACACAAGGGATTGTTTTACTTATTTAAACCTTTTCAAATTCAAAAAATGACATACAAATAAAAAGCAGCACAATGTTGTTTGTTTTTGGAGTGGGAATTTTCCATGGAGTCAGCAAGAAATAATTCTGCATCTCAAAGTTCCATAGTCATTTGAACAAGGGACAAAAAAATCCCCCCACTATGGTGTTGGATGTCATTCATGATCTATATAAAGTGTCTATACTGTAGTTGGACTTGATCCCCATTTTGTAGTTTATTAGTACGTTTGTTATATTTCCCTTAAAGTGGACCAAAACCCGCCCTCGAGTCTATGAGACTCCAGGGCAGGCATACTCGCTCCCCCCGGGGCATCCAGATTCGAGATGCCCCACTGTGTCAAACCCCCCCAGGTCGCCCAAAAGCTCACCTTCTTTTCTGGTCCAAAGATTTATGCGCGAGCAGCAGCCGCATCCCCGCTATCCCTTTAGCAGGGAGCGTGCCCACACCAGGTATTTGTGAATGACCAGTGCGGACACGCTCTTTGTTAAAGGGTAGTGGGGGATGCAGCCGGTCGCTTTAGGCGAGGGGCATGAGCGGATCTGAGTGCGCTGGCTGGACGAGAGGCTGTGCATGGACCGAGGGAGGGTGAGTGAGATTGGGAGACCTGGGGGGTTTCACACAGCGGGGCATCCCTGATTGGGGTACCCGGGGGCAAAGACCAAAACCTGAGTTTTGGTCCACTTTAGTATACATGGCTAGGAACGCTTATTGGAGGACAGCCCGCACCTGCGAAGTGGGATCAACGGTGAGATAAGGATACCACCAAACAGAAGGGTTTTACAAATTTGGGACGCCCCCAGGGCCACAGACCGAAATCACAGCTTTTGGTCCTATTTAAGTACGGTTCACCCCTTCAATGGGTATCCTAATTTGGGGGTGCTCCTCTTTGTGATATCCCCTAGAATCTTCTTTTTCTTACCTTGATCTTTGATCCTGTGGTGCATGCGCGGGCCTCCACAGACATCCCTGTACTGGGTGCTCGTTGCTCCAGGCAGACCTGAATGGTTGATGGTAGGTGTGCAATGCGCTGATAGAGCCAGGATGCTGCTGCAGAAATGCCTTGATCGCACAAGTGCATGCTCCATCAAGGTAAGTAAAAAAGAGATTCCGGGGGCTTTCACCCAGGTTTTAAACACTTTGGGGTTAAAAGGTTTTGGTCCATTTTAAAAGTATTTAATATAAAGTGTCAAGGAGGGCAAATACCTAAAGGTTCTGGATTATAGTCATGCAGCAGGTTGTGTTAAAGTGGACCAAAATTCTAAACATTATGGTCCACCATGTAACCTTCCTCAGTGGTATTTGGGATGCCCCAGAGTGCACCAATCTAAATAAAGCCTTTTACATTATAGGAAATGGGGGGCCCAGACAAACTATAGTATGTAGAGTGTCTTGGCACCCTATAGCCTATAATGTAATGGCTGAGCCTTCACAAGCTGAACTTCTGAAGATCAAACTAGGGGCCCCTATGCCTTTATAGGTTATGGGAGGGCCCATACATTGTGGTTGTTTGGAGCCGATTTCCAATGGCATAGCTAAATTGGTAACTGCACCAGGGCCCGGGAGGTCAGGGGGCTCATCCAACCAATTGGTGTACAAAGTTTATCAGCTCTTTAGAGATTAGCCAACACAAACAAAGATCAATAGTTATCTCATTTTATTAGCAGCCCAAGGGTTAAACAGTACAAAAGTTTGGGCCCTGGTGTTATACTTACCAGGGCCCTGTTTTTAGTTACTCCTCTGCAGGTAGTTGCAGAGAGTCCAGTTTACTCCAGTTCATTTAAAAAGTCACATTTTTTTTTTATCTACTTTTATTTTATTTTGTGGATATCCTGTATGTGGAAGAATCTCAACTTGACCTCATAACGTCTCCCACATTTGATCTGTTCTAGTCAGTAGTATACAACTTACTGTTGTAAATAATGAGCCTTTATGGAAAATGAATATTGTTAAAATATTGTGTAATGTTTTAATCTATTTCTGTATGTATAGTCAATAGCATTTGACAATGCAGGCCTTGGTCCCTCTCAGGCCCAGAGGCTGGTCAGCCCACATTCCTCTGTCCCACCCTAATAACAAAACAGGATGCAATTAAGGTTTGAGAGAGCAGACTATGAGAATGTTCAAATCCAGTTTCACGGGCTGGGAAATTCTTATTATATATATATTGCCCACTGGTGTGTCCAGCAAGACAAGTCTTAATGTTGCCTTAATCCCGGTATATGTGTATGCCAATCATCTAACTCTGGTTGTGTGTTGTATTTTGTAGTCAGATTGCATCATTATTTTACCCACAATGGCCTTGATTCACAAAGAGTTGAAAAAAACTCATGGTAGTAAAAAATTCAATTCATGAGAAAAAAGCCTGAGAATGTCACTGTTAGTGAATCACCAGATAAATAGACAATGAAAGTCAATGGCACTTTTTTACTCTTGAAAAAGGTATTGAACTTTTTACCTGTAGTAAAAAGCTGCCATTGATTTGCATTGTGTTCCTATCTGGTGATTCACTAACAGTGAAATTCTCAGGCTTTTTTCTCATGAATAGAATATTTTACTACCATAAGAGTTTTTTTCAACTCATTGTGAATCAAGGCCAATATATCTCTATATTTACTATTTGTCTCAGTGTTTTTCGGTTATACCGGAAATCCAAAGAATCTACAGTCTTTTGCGTGTATCCATTGTGTTATCATTGGCCAGATATTAATAATATTTATATATTTGTTTGCCTATTTTAATCGAGCCGGGCAGGATAAATATATATATAATATTATTAATATTTTAGTTATTCAGTAGTAAAATTGTTTACATAATTTAAGAGCCATTCAAGGAGGTATTGTGTTACATTGTTTACATTGTCTCCTGAGATTGAGTCCCGTAGCATCCTAGATCGACCACCACTGTCTGTGTCGAATGACCCCTCCCCGCGTTATTCATTTCAATAACGAGGGTAGCCCTTCAATCTAGAGATCGCCAGTGAGCAGGGACTCAAGGGTTTTATACTATGGGACTAGGATGTTTTCGCTGCGGGGGGGGGGGGGGGGGGGGGGGCGGCCATAGTTGAGTATTTATGTTTTATTCCCTTGAACAGGGACTTTAAAGTAGACTAAAAGTGGGTATTCTCACTATCTCAGGTTTTGTCCCGTACCACAAATCGGGATGCCCCCTGTGTAAAAACGCTGCCCGATATACATACCTCACTGGCGTTCCCACGGTGCAGCTCTGCTGGAATCTGCTACTCTGGCCGTGCATATTAATGAAGATGGGAAGTGACAGGACCAAGGCCCTTATTTAAGAAGGGATAGCGTCAGGTAGTGGCTGGTTAATGACAGGTAGCGACTGGTGAACGCCGGACACGACACGCAATTACACATACCTCAGCGAACAGCGCCAGCGTTCAGCCTTGCACAGCACCAGGTATGACCTCTCGCTACCTGGCACTCTCCCATACATTTCAATGGACGATCCTTTTCTTCTCTTTAAACGGGTTTTTTGTTTTTTTTCCAAAAAATCACAAATAATTCTGTGATCTCTTCTGGCATTGAAATAGCATTTTTTTCATAATTTTTTAAAATATTTCCTCAGAAATGACATTACAGGTCTGGCATTAAAGTGTTCATGTTACAATGTTGTTACAATGTAATTTCATATGTTTTCGCTTTGTTACTAGTGGATAGATGCTGGAAAACACACTTTAAACACACCGCCTCCTGCCGTCTGGGCTTCAAACAAATATTTTTCAGCGCCAGAGATTTGTGAGGCTGTTTTTTTGCTGAATATGGTGTGAGTCAGTCACTATGAGCAGCCGCTAACATGCGCTCCCATACAGCGCTGTACTGGTCAAATAGCGACTCCTCACAATGTATTCAACATTACTGAACAGCGACTGAGTCGCTATAAAGTAGCGACTCACGGCCGAGCACTGCGACTACTAGCGGGCGCTCTGAAAATGCCTGATACAGACGCTCATCTGTCGCTACCTGCCGCTAATGATGAATCAGCCTCCAAGTGTTTATGCTGGGGGGAGAGTGTAGGGTCCCTAGGTACTAAAATGCTTCTTTAGAAATCTACATCTAGGCCTGGAGGATAAGAGAGATGTATCGTGAAATTGTGTAATATTAAAAATCCATATAAACATATCGGCTAATGAGAAGAGGGGTGACTTAGACACCCAAATTGAATAAAAGCTTGTGGTTTATTCTCCTATGGTAGGAATAACATCCAGGGGTGACAGGTTTAGAACATCAGGGGCAACAGAGCCTGTCACCCCTGATTTCCTGCTCCTTCTATTAAAATATAAAAAAAAAATGCCTGGCTGGATATTTTTTTATGCCAGGCGTATAAGTGACTCCTTCTCCCGACATCCAGCATATTTATATTGATTTTTATAATTGGTGCATTGGTTCCTTTGCCAAAGCAGAGAATCACCGATGTCTGGGCAGGGATGATTTTTCACCCTCCCTGAGTAGCCAACATCATGCGTCCTAAATGCTAAGCCCCCTCTAATCAGTTGGCATCCATATGCACTCTTCTCCCTGCCCTTCAGTAGCATCCACACATGCCCCCCCCCCTCAAGTAGTCTTACCACTTACCTCCATACCCCTTGAAAGCAGCCACACGGGGTTCCTTGCCCACCACCCTACATTAAATATATGGGCCTGTGAACCTCCAATCCCCAATAAACAGCAGTCTGCACCCCCTTCGTAAGTACCTAGACATACCCCTTACCTTTCCTTGTCTTCACCTAATAACAGATATAATCTCATCACCCTCAGTAACTACATATACAGTCAACCATGCTCAATAAGCAGACATACATGACCTCACCTCCTTGAGCTCCAAATGTGCTGGTTACAACCTACTTGCTGTCCAGGGCCCATAAAAGCATGAAAATGTTTGCCCCCCACCACCATTTCTGCTCTGGCTATAAAAGTAAATGTTCAGAAATGTACACGGGGATAACATGGATAAATGTATACGATCTATGATGGTACATGCACTTTTACACTCCTCTCCCTGTACTGTAAGGCCTCAAATATTGAGCAGCGATGTGAACAAGCCTTTAAATCAAAGGCATTTAGGATCTGGCGATGTAATAAGATTACATCATCCATAAACTGATACAGAGATTCTTGAAATCTTGAAACTTGTAAGATATTAGAGGCATCATAAAACCCCAATAACAATCAGTACAGTAGACTTGGCTTTTGAGCCCCCTTTAAATGACCTGACCCCAGCAAATTGTCCTAAAAATCAGGAACTCAGGAATTTTTTGAACAGTGTTCTACAAAAAAAAGTCAGACCTATAAAAATGTGATCAGAAAACTGTTCTATTAGTTATTCTGTATTGATTAGGTCTACGAAGAAGCCGCCCTCTTTAGATGAAGGTCCCTCTACCATCGGTCCTTGTGGAACACTTCTTTCTGTGCGATATCTTTGGGGCCCTCAGAAATACAAGCCCCATTGATGTCGCTCAGCTTGTTGTCGGGCATGTCTTCCTGGCTGCTGCATAACTTCAGTGCCCTAGTGATAAAAACATCCAGGTTAAAAGAGGGCTCCTCATTCTTGGTGATCTCACTCGGGGTCTCTTGATGGGGAGGACATGGCTGATGTTCCTCCTCCATATCGGAAACAGGGCTCTGAGGACACTGAAGCCCAGCTTGGGTGCTCTTGACCCACTGAGCGATTTCCATAAAAAGATTAGATGGCTCCTCTCCCAAAGCAATGTCTCCTGTGGGTGGCAAGGTAGTCTTTTTCCAGTTCGACAGGTCCAGGATAAGTTTAGGTTCTGAGTAATGGTGGGGTTTGTGGTCTCTCCATAGTAACTTATCGAGGTATGACGGTGACCCTACTTTATATTCGCAGGAGCGTCCGCAATCCCCCTCAAAAACCCGATCCATGGAGGAGTGTGACTGCTCGAGGAACCTTTCCGAGCTACTTTGAGAGTACTTGCGTGGGTCAACTTGAGCTTCTTCAGCTAGAGAGCCCGATCCGGCACGGGGATCCCGCTGGACATCACTCATGGCATAGCTTTGGCCTTGTCTCCAGTCTAGATCAGAAGACATACTCACTTGATATCTGAAAGAAGAAAACACTATTATTATATGGATAAAGCAGGTCTTCATGTCACTATAAATCTATGATTCCACAAAAGTTGACATCATCTACTAAACAAAATTTGAGACACCACCTTCATTAAGTCTTTTTAAGAGAATGTTTTATTCCTTGGCTAGGGCTGAGTTAAAGAGGGACTCTGGTCATAAATTACTGACTTCCTCTTTAATATGCAGCAGTGGGGCAACCTGACCGCTGTGTATCAGCACAGCTAAACAAAAGAACGGATACGTTTCTGATTTGCATTTCCCATGGGACTGCGAACAGCCTATCAGTGCGTCTGGCGACCGAGCACAATACTTTGCAGCAGCTGGCCGTACAAGATATTAGGCTGCTCCACGGCTGCCGTAGAAGGATCTCAGTAGAGGTGAGTATCCGGGCGGACCCATTCTTTCTTTTAGCGGCAGCGATGCACAGCGGCCGGGCTGCCTCACTTATGCATATTAAAGAGGAGGCCAGTCATTTCTGAGCGGAGTCCCTCTTTAAAAAAGAGAAAATGCTGGCCCTAGAATCTAATAAAATTTAGGAAAGGTGGTCCCCTTGTCCTGATTTGGCATATCTCACTATGTGAGAGCCCTGCTTTGCAAGTAATCTTACCTTTCCGGCAGTCCAGTGGTGGCATGGGAAGCATCTCAATAGGAGCCCACAGCTGGAGGGGAGTTCCCACAAGAGCTTTTATTGCTGGGCTGGTATAGGACCTCCACTATCTCAGGGAAGTCTGCATTTTTGGTGGTACGTGGGGTAATTGCAAAATGGGAAGTGGTACCCCATAAAAAGGCTGAGAAACCCTGATCTATAGCAAGGGTTTTCAAGATTTTTCTTCAAGTATGACTTTCCATTTTCTAGTTAGTTTAAATAAGAACAAAACCCAGGATTTTGATTTTTTCTGGGTTTTGTTCTGTGCCTCCGGGGCATCCCGAATTGGAGTCCCCTGCTGTGTGAAATCCCCAATTCGTCCAGTAAAACTCAGCTCTCCTCGGTCTAATTGCCACATAAAACTGTCTTCTAAACACCAAAGAAAAAACATTTAAACTGCACACAAATCATTTTCATCACCTTAGACAAATCCCCAGGTCCAGATGGCATTTACCCCTGTGTTTTAAGGGAATTATATACAGTAATAGACAAGCCATTATTTTTAATAGTTATAGATTCAGTGATGATAGGAGCTGTTCCACAGGACTGGCTCATAGCAAATGTGGTACCAATATTTAAAAAAATGGTCTAAAGAGGAACCTGGGAACTACAGACGTTTAACATCTGTTAAACAGTAAGTTTAAAATCTGTGG
The DNA here is from genome assembly GCA_027917425.1 of Gastrophryne carolinensis. Taxonomy (NCBI): domain Eukaryota; kingdom Metazoa; phylum Chordata; class Amphibia; order Anura; family Microhylidae; genus Gastrophryne; species Gastrophryne carolinensis. Next base: position 626,245,062 of record CM051234.1, on the reverse strand, counting down.
TGGGCAAAGTGTTTGAAGATTTTCTAAGAGATGCTATCCTGCTAATTTACTATGTGGAACAAATCAGACTACAGATGTATAGATGGAAGATCAGGTTGGTCTAATGCTTAGTGGGATCCTTGAGTGCAAACTGAGGGGTTTCACACTGATGGGCATCCCGAATCCAGATGCCTCAAGGTACAAAGGGCAAACAGGGGACCTGTACTTTTTTGGAGTTTGCGCTACTTTAAGTGAAAATGAGGCAGACTTTCCTTCTAGGGTGTAGATCACTTTTAAATAGAACTGACACCTAAATGTTTTATGGTGAGGATCCATTAGAGATCACCAGTGGCTGGAGCTCTTACCTGTCCCAGTTAGACAGCTGGCTCTGACTGGCTTCCATCAGTATGATGTCATCAATCTCATCCTCAATCCGAAAGGGTTGCAGCGATATGGGTTCATCCTCCGGACACGAATAAGGGCCCATATACGGGTGCTGAAGAGCTGCTTCGGCCGTCATCCGGTCCATGGGGTTAAAGGTCAAAATCTTTTCTAAGAAATCGATACCTGTAGATAAAAAAAAAAAAACAGTGGTTACCAGAGAATGAAAAAAAAAGAGGAGAGGCTGCTGGGTACAATATAATAAATACAATGGTAAATGAAATAGTAAGAAGTGGGGACAGTTATCGTTACTTACTAAGATCTGAAAAGACGGTCTGTCCTGAGCAACAACCATTATACTATATAACAACAAAGTGCGCTATATAGAACACAACCTTACTTTTCAATGTGATTCGAAATTTATGATCGTTATACAATCATGGCAAAAACCATCTTTGTAAAAGTTCAACCATTTAATCGACTGTTTAAAAAGAATCAGCTTGAACTTAATCATTTTTATCTGATGTTTCCATGCATTATTCTCCTGCTAAACACCACATATACAGACCCGTTTTTTGTTTTTACTTCTAAATATTGATTGAGATATAAGAAAAGGTACAAATTTCCGTACATTAGGTTGCTACAGATATAAGGCCAATGTTATTAATATTCCAATATAGGAAAGGAAAAAATGAGAGATCACAAGACTCCATAATTTGATCAAATTGTGGCACTACCGCATAAGACGTCAATTTGTACCAGATATCAGGAATGCGGGTACAAATTACTTTCCAGATGGTACAGGGCTCCGCCGGATCTGAGCAAATGGGTCCCCGCGGAGTGTTGGTGGTAGAGGGGCGACCTGTTGCATCTGTTCTGGGCCTTTCCGAAACGGAGGGACTTTTGGAACTTGGTCAGACGGGTTGCAGGGAAGGTCACGGGCTCGGAAGTCCCATACGACCCGGCTATCTGTCTTTTCCACATGTCAGGCGCCCCACTAAAACGCTACCATAACTCTTTATTATCCCATCTTTTAGATGCAGCTAAGGCCTGTATACCACAGATGTGGAAGAGCACAGAGCCCCTAGCTCAGTCATGTGGCTCCAGAGGGTGAATGATATCATGAGGTTTGAAAACGTAATGTCCTCGCGGGACGACACATAAGAGACGTTTGCGGCAACTTGGTATAGTTGGATGGTCTTTACTGAATCTTCAGAGGGCAAGAGCCTGCTGGGTGTAACTTAAGAGAGTGTCCCCTTCCTTCTCCCCCTCCCTCATCCCTTCTCTTTCCCCTTCCACTCTTTGTATTCATGGTTCTTTTCTTTTTCTGTCTTTATGTTTCTATGGGTGTAGTATTTGGACACCCCGAATATCTGTTAGGTGCATGGTGTGGTGTGCAATTGACTGTAGTTGCTCCAAATCGCCTGGCGGTGTACAAGGCGGTAGGCTTGTCTCAGGGCCTTTTATTAAAATATGTCTGTGGAAGAAAGCTAGACGTCATCTACTGGTCGTAGGCAGAAGCAAGACCAAAGTGTCAGTCAGGAGCAACTTGGAGTCCAAGCCCTTGGGGTAGTACTTGTTATGTGCCTGAGCTGAATCATACCCTTTGTTTTATCTTTGTGTATTGTATAACTTTGAATATTTCCTAAATAAAGAATTTATAAAAAAAAATTGTACACTGTTTAAAGTGACTGACCACACAATCAAAAAAACAAAAAGGTACTTACCTTTTATTCTCCCACAGCTGATCCATCTTAGAATGGCGATCAGTAACTCACCTGTTTGCCATGCCGGCCCAAACTCCATTCACTGGCACTTCCGCGTCCTGCACCATCAGTAACTACAATGGAGAGGGAGTTTCCACATAGAGCCCAGCAATAGGGAGCGGCCACATCTCAGCTGGGGAGAGACCGGCAGCACTCCTGTGACTGATGGTGGGTTGTGGGACCGAACCGCCATCAATCCTGACCCCTGTTCGGGTCCTGGGCATCACAGGATGTGCATGTGTCAGTGGGGGTTAGTCCCTTTGGGGAGAGACAGGCAGCACTCCTGTGACTGATGGTGGGTGGCAGGACAGAACCGGCATCAATCCCGATCTCTGTTCAGGTCCTTGGCGTCACAGGATGTGCGTGCCTCAGCATGGGTGAGTTGCTAATTGCTGGACTAGGATTGATCAGCTGCGGTGGGACAAAAGGTGAGTACCTTTTTATTTTTTTGAATGGGTGGTCAATCAACTTAAAGCAGAAAAGAGCCTTGAAGGGCCAGCCCTGGAGTCTTTTAAAGGCCAGTGGCCTCTCCCAATGTGGGATGCCCCGCTTTGTGAAACCTCCCAGTCTCGTTGCAAAACTCACTTTTGTCCTGGCTCCTCTGGCAATGTAAACAACACCGGCCGCATTCACAGCATTTTGGTTGAGGGGTGCTACTGGGCCCCCAGACATTTAAATTCGGGAAGGGGTGGGAGTTCTCCCTCGTCTAAAGAAAAACTGGGGATGTGACCGCTCCCTATTGCTGGGCTCTATGAAGAAACTGAGCCGTATGCTGGGCATTATTATGCACAATATATTGGACCAGAGTAAAGCACATGTGCTGTGGGACAGGGCAGTTTTGCAGGCCATACAGGGGTATTTCACACAGCGGGGCATTCCAAATCTGGATGCCTGTGCGGCAAGAATCAAAAGCCTGGATAGTGAAAATCTCGGGGTTTGTTCCAGTTTAAAGAATGCCAAAAGCGCAATGAATAAAAGTGTCATTGATATGCATGAAAACCTCTGCAAGCTTATCATGTTGTGTTTCTTTCTGCTTTGTTTCCCTCTCCTGTATTGGCACTCTATGGACCCTGCATATATATGGTCTGGTCATTTGTGTATATTGCTGCTGGCACTTGCACTTTTGTGTTAATAATTGTATTTCATTGTTTGTGAAGTCTGCAGATGCTCTGTGCAATATATTCACATATTTACCGTACATTTTTATGAATTATTTTTGATATACTTCATGAAGTTGCAATTGCACTGGTCACTTTTCTTGTTTTTGCAACATTGCACTTTATCCTTTGATCCTTTTGCGCATCATAGCTATTAGTATATATAATGTCTATAATGTAATATAATGTAGTGTATATAATGTTTGTATATCACCTTAATTGTTAGGGATCTTTTTGTGCCGGCAAAAAAATATTGGAATGTGATTTTGAGAACATTAGAGGGTATCTTTGTTTAAGTGCACTGTATATAATACCCATACAGGTTGATAGCACATGAAAAACAGGGTGGAGATTATAGGGGAATGTTCCAGCAGTGTTTTTACGTGTCTTGTGTTTAAGTTTTATGTATTTTTAGCCCAAATTGTTTTTGAGTGGAATCAATAAAAATATGTAAATTGATAGTGTTTCTGGTGCTCCTCATTGGGAGAGAGGTGTGGTTTTGGTCCACGTCCACTCCATTAAAGCTGGGTCATTTGTTTGGGAGTGAGCACAATAATTAGTTCTATTGGTGGTGCATTGTTTGGGAGTGAGCACAATAATTAGTTCTATTGGCGGTGCATTGTTTGAGAGTGAGAACAATAATTAGTTCTATTGGTGGTGCATTGTTTGGGAGTGAGCACAATAATTAGTTCTATTGGTGGTGCATTGTATGAGAGTGAGAACAATAATTAGTTCTATTGGTGGTGCATTGTTTGGGAGTGAGCACAATAATTAGTTCTATTGGTGGTGCATTGTTTGGGAGTGAGCACAATAATTAGTTCTATTGGTGGTGCATTGTTTGGGAGTGAGTACAATAATTAGTTCTATTGGTGGCACATTGTTTGGGAGTGAGTACAATAATTAGTTCTATTGGTGGTGCATTGTTTGGGAGTGAGAACAATAATTAGTTCTATTGGTGGTGCATTGTTTGGGAGTGAGTACAATAATTAGTTCTATTGGTGGTGCATTGTTTGGGAGTGAGCACAATAATTAGCTCTATTGGTGGTGTATTGTTTGGGAGTGAGAACAATAATTAGTTCTATTGGTGGTGCATTGTTTGGGAGTGAGCACAATAATTAGTTCTATTGGTGGTGCATTGTTTGGGAGTGAGCACAATAATTAGCTCTATTGGTGGTGCATTGTTTGGGAGTGAGAACAATAATTAGTTCTATTGGTGGTGCATTGTTTGGGAGTGAGCACAATAATTAGTTCTATTGGTGGTGCATTGTTTGGGAGTGAGCACAATAATTAGCTCTATTGGTGGTGCATTGTTTGGGAGTGAGCACAATAATTAGTTCTATTGGTGGTGCATTGTTTGGGAGTGAGCACAATAATTAGTTCTATTGGTGGTGCATTGTTTGGGAGTGAGCACAATAATTAGCTCTATTGGTGGTGCATTGTTTGGGAGTGAGCACAATAATTAGTTCTATTGGTGGTGCATTGTTTGGGAGTGAGAACAATAATTAGTTCTATTGGTGGTGCATTGTTTGGGAGTGAGTACAATAATTAGTTCTATTGGTGGTGCATTGTTTGGGAGTGAGCACAATAATTAGTTCTATTGGCGGTGCATTGTTTGAGAGTGAGAACAATAATTAGTTCTATTGGTGGTGCATTGTTTGGAAATGAGCACAATAATTAGTTCTATTGGTGGTGCATTGTTTGAGAGTGAGTACAATAATTAGTTCTATTGGTGGTGCATTGTTTGGGAGTGAGTACAATAATTAGTTCTATTGGTGGTGCATTGTTTGGGAGTGAGCACAAAAATTAGTTCTATTGGTGGTGTATTGTTTGGAAATGAGCACAATAATTAGTTCTATTGGTGGTGCATTGTTTGAGAGTGAGTACAATAATTAGTTCTATTGGTGGTGCATTGTTTGGGAGTGAGTACAATAATTAGCTCTATTGGTGGCACATTGTTTGGGAGTGAGCACAATAATTAGTTCTATTGGTGGCACATTGTTTGGGAGTGAGTACAATAATTAGTTCTATTGGTGGCAAATTGTATGGGAGTGAGTACAATAATTAGTTCTATTGGTGGCACATTGTTTGGGAGTGAGTACAATAATTAGTTCTATTGGTGGTGCATTGTTTGGGAGTGAGCACAATAATTAGTTCTATTGGTGGTGCATTGTTTGGGAGGGAGCACAATAATTAGTTCTATTGGTGGTGCATTGTTTGGGAGTGAGCACAATAATTAGTTCTATTGGTGGCGCATTGTTTGGGAGTGAGCACAATAATTAGTTCTATTGGTGGTGCATTGTTTGGGAGTGAGAACAATAATTAGTTCTATTGGTGGTGCATTGTTTGGGAGTGAACACAATAATTAGCTCTATTAGTGGTGCATTGTTTGGGAGTGAGCACAATAATTAGTTCTATTGGTGGTGCATTGTTTGGGAGTGAGTACAATAATTAGTTCTATTGGTGGTGCATTGTTTGGGAGTGAGCACAATAATTAGTTCTATTGGTGGTGCATTGTTTGGGAGTGAGTAAAATAATTAGTTCTATTGGTGGTGCATTGTTTGGGAGTGAGCACAATAATTAGTTCTATTGGTGGCACATTGTTTGGGAGTGAGTACAATAATTAGTTCTATTGGTGGTGCATTGTTTGGGAGTGAGTACAATAATTAGTTCTATTGGTGGTGCATTGTTTGGGAGTGAGCACAATAATTAGTTCTATTGGTGGTGCATTGTTTGGGAGTGAGAACAATAATTAGTTCTATTGGTGGCGCATTGTTTGGGAGTGAGAACAATAATTAGTTCTATTGGTGGTGCACCCTTTTTCTGAAACTCTGCATGCTTATCAGTTATCATCTTCTAACTCACCCCGTCTGGACGATCTGGGAATCCGCCACCATCTTTCTGCACCCAGGAGGTGTCCCACATCCCACAATCCTCCCGGGTACCTAATTCGAATCCCGCGCCTTCGCACTGGCGAATTCATTTTTATTAATGCCAGTAAGCAGCGGTGCGGATGTTTGACGTCACCCCGGTCAGGCGTCTGTAGCTTATGTAGCCGGGATATGCACATTACTTGAACCCGGAAGCCCTGGGAAAGCAGTGCGGCCAGCAGTAGCATTGAATACAGCGCTGATAGAATAGGAGCCTACCCATGTGCCATAAGACTATCCAGAAGGTTTTTAGGACAATCTTGGGGTTTCACAAAGCAGAGCATCCCAAATCGTGATGCCCGAGAGCCTAGGACCAAAACTGGGGATAGTAGTAAAAAAAATCCCAGGTTTTGTCCACTTTAAGATGCAGAGGGGAAGCCATGTGTATGTTGGCGCCTGTTGCTCACCTTGCAGGTCAGTTTGCGGCAGCAGCTTCTTCAGTGGCCTCTTCACCTCCCACGTAGCATTCACGAATGATGGCATCACTTTAAGAAGTTCCTCTTTATCTTCCTGGTGGAGCACTGGAATGGTGTCCAGAATCAGCTGCATCTGCTCTAGTTCATGGCTTCCTAGAGCATGGAAAGAGAAACAAAGGCAAGTTAAACATTTAAAGCGGACCTTCACCCTGAATAAGAGCCTATCTTGTATGTTTCCCTCGCCCTGTACATACAGATTGCCCACATTAAAAATCATCCTACCTGCACCCATGGTATTTTTATAAACTTTTAATATCAAAGATGGCGACCCATGGAGTCTCAGGCTGTCTGCAGACAGGAAGTGTCTTCTGACTGTGCCGCTCTACAGTCCTGAACACAATTGAAGCCCAGCAGGGGAATGAATAATAAGTAAGCGACTAAAAAACGAAAATATTTAAATTTAGATGCTGGAAAATAGTTTTTTTAAGGGTTTGGCCTTTTCATTAAATGATGCTGAAGGTCCGGTTTAAAGGAGAACTTCCAAGTTAGGGCAACTTCTTCTGCTCCTGATGCTAATGGGCTAGGTGGGGCATGTACAGGAACGTTACCAAAACTTTGTAGGAAGAAGAAAGGCCGGGTTCGGACAAACTTTGAATCGGTGCTGGTGGAAGCAGCATTTCAAACTGGCCCCAAACGGGGCTACAGAAAGATAGCCATCAGCTCCCATAAGTGTGGTTACTTCTAGTGCCAGCACTAGAGGTGTCCTGACTCATGGGAGCTGGCGGCCATCTTTTTGTAGCCCCGGCTGCGGCCAGTTTGAAATGCCACTGACAGAAGAGGATTGGGGCTCAGGTGAGTTACAGCAACTTCATTAGGTACCTTAGATGAAGCGGGTGGATAGGAGCAGCCCATCAACCAGCTTTTTTGTGTTTGGGGCGGACACCAAACTCAAACACGGTCTTCTGTCTGAAGTACATGATTGGGTTTGGCAACCCGAACTTGCAAAGTACTATACGAACCCAAATCTTTTGGTTTGGGTTCACCTATCTCATAATGTACAGTGTAATGTTTAGGGTTTTCTTTTGCTTTACTTTCACCTTCAGTATTTTTCGATGTAGTGATTGCTGACCTTTTCCTGACCCCCAGCTCTGCTCTGTCTGTGCAAAGCACAGCTATAACCCGCCCCCCTGTACTTTTGACCCCTCTCCTCTCCTCAGTATGTGATGCTTCTGAGGCAAGATGGAGGCGCCCGTATCCTAGAGTCCTGAACAGAATTGCAGCTCAGTGTGGGAAAGTATAACCAGTAAGAGACCAAAAGATGCTGGGGAATAGTTTTTTAAGATTTTGGGCTTTTCGATAAATTAAGCTGAAGGTTCGTTTTAATGGCCGACACGGTTATCACAGTACTGGAAAAGTGGAAATATAGTGGCGCACAATACTTGGGCACCAGAACAGGGCCCAAAAAATGGCTCCACCTTGGCCCTGTTTACACCCGGACCCTATACTGTGGTTCTGCCGGTCCTGTCTGATGAATTCCCTGTTAAAGCCACTGGTCTTTGGATCTCATCTTTGGGATGGGTTTTTACAGTCAGCATTATTAGTAGGGGGTGGTGGGGTTCCATGTCTCCTTTTGGCTTCTTTCACCACCTGAGGACCACATCACACATAACCTATAACAGGGGTACTCAACCACTTCTTGTAAAGGTCCGTTTAAAGGCATCCAGTGAGAGGTGAAGGTCCAGGAGGAGGGGTGAATAGTTAGAAATCAGCACATTGGGGGAAGGGGCTATAGATAGAAGGACAGAAATGGATGGGGCATAGAGACTGGGTTGGATGGGGCGGCAGAGCTGAGGGGACAGGGATTGGATGGGCAATGCTGGGAGGACAGGTATGGATGGGGCAGAGCTGGGGGAGGGATGGATGGGGCAGAGCTGAGAGGACAGGGATTGGATGGGCAATGCTGGGAGGACAGGTATAGATGGGGCAGAGCCGGGGGGGGGGGATGGATGGGGCAGAGCTGAGGGGACAGGGATTGGATGGGCAATGCTGGGGGGACAGGTATGGATGGGGCAGAGCTGGGGGAGGGATGGATGGGGCAGAGCTGAGGGGACAGAGATTGGATGGACAATGCTGGGAGGACAGGTATGGATGGGGCAGAGCTGGGGGAGGGATGGATGGGGGCAGAGCTGGAGGGACAAGAGGGTGGGACAGGGATATGCTCATGAGTAAGGGCAGACTGCCCGAAACGTGTTGATATTAGGATCCGCTCATCATTATGCCTTTTACCTTTCATGCTGCTGTGATGGCTTTTTAACTTGCACAATAAAGACTGGATTTTATGGCTTCCGCAATGTTGGCTGGCTCTACAATCTTTTGGATTCTACTTTACTAGAGGTGAGCACTCTGAGCCGTTGCCCATTACTGTGAGCTGATGTTGGATGTCCGTGCATTTAAAGCTGGCAAACCTGTTGGGATTTATTCATTGGGACAGGGATAGATGGTGCCGAGTTGGGGCAGGGGGAGAGGATTGGATGGGGCAAAGAGACCAAGAAACAATGTTTGTGTGCACCTTCCAATGCCACTTCCCACCCATGCAGTACTTCATATTGCAATGCTAGGTGCCAGGGAGCCATGACACTGGCAGAGAGACTAAGCACTACATCACTGATCAGGTAAAGGGGGCAGCTCTGAACACTGCAATACAGGAGCAACTGAGTGCAGGGCTGGCAGGGCAGGGGTCCGGAAATCTAGCGCCAAGGTCCGCATTCGGACCCCGGTCCGCTAGTTGAGTATCACTGACCTATAGGACAATATCTTGCACTTCTTAGAACAGCTCTTTCCAGCTGTAATTTGGTGAATTTGGAAGAAGCCAGGAAAAGCTGTAAAAACAAACAGCGTGCATCCGAGCTGAAGCGATCCTTCTCTCAGCAGCTCGGTAATGAGCCACGGGGGAGATCATTATCGGGCTGTGGAAGACTCCACCAATTAACAACCTGCAGAGAGGGGGGGTTAGAGGCTTATTTAACAATCTGCTGTAGAAGAAAAGGAAAATGCTGCGGCGGTTACCTGAACCTGGAGAGCAATGGAGATGGTTGGAAAAACTAGACCTGGCCACTCGAGGAGCTAATTGCTTTGGAGAATTCCTAAAAAACATGGTGGGCGCTACAACCATATTAAAGTGGACCAAAACCCATTTTTTGGGCCCTGTTCTATAAGATTCCTGGGCCGATTGATTCCCCCCTCCCCGAGGCACCCAGAATCGGGATGCCCCGCTGTGTGGGTCTCCCGTAGACTCAACTTCTTTCCTCATCCAATGGTGCATGCGCGAGCAGGGGCCTCATCCCCACTATCCCTCTAGCAGGACTCGTGCTCGCACCAGATATTTGCGAATGGCTCGGATCCGCTCGCCTTAGACAAGCTTAAGTGATTGGTTCCGAGCGCGCTGATTGGACAAGAGGATACGCATGTGCCATTGGACCGAGGAAGGGTGAGTGAGATCGGGTAACCTGGGGGTTTGTTTCACACAGCGGGGCATCCCCGATCGGAGTGCCCTGGGGGCAAGTTCCAAAAACCAGGCTAGTCAAAATCCTGGATTTTGATCCTCTTTAATGACATCTGGATGGTGCGAGACCTAATTGGAACCATCCATGTGTTTAGCATGTCCATGTAACCAAAGCCTTCTTGGCCAATTTGAAGACGCTACAAGGGTCTGGACTCTTACTAGGCTTGCTTTCTGAGGACGTTAGTCAATAGTGGTGGAGAAAGTCACATAAAGACCTGCAAGAGCCTCCCCCTATCGCATAACCAGATAATCTGCTCCTAGCACCAGGGAATCCCTGGTCCAAACCACAATGGCGTTAACCTTCTTCGCTGTTGCGAAGCTTGAACATGTTTAAGTGTACTACAAAAATTCAGGGACTTCTAAAAGGTGATCAGGTTGTACCTAAATAATTGGGGAACACATCTGCAGACACGCCAAGTCACCTGGTTTCTCAAGGAGTCACCTGGTTTTGACCCCCCTCACCCAGTCACCCTGTCAGCAGCTTATTTCACCCTGCAGCGGTCTCAGTGCTCCGGAAGAAACATGCTGTAGACACGGACTCGCAACCCCTGCTTTGACAGAACAAAGCAGCAGATTGAAGCAGGAGACCAACCAGTAAATGATAGTGGAGGGAACGCTGGCCACAGAACATTGAAGGAATTTAGCAAGAATATCAGCTCGTAGCAAGATCTGAGCCCTATCCTGCATCTGCTTGATGACTCCATATTGCACATTATATCATTGTAACTAAGAATATATAAGGAGCAAGAACGCTGGAGTGTATTCCTCCCTGAGAAAGCCAGTTGGATGAAATGCGTTGGAGGAGTCAGACACGAATCTGTACATCAACCTAACAAAAAAACAGCTACTGTCAGGTCTGGAGTTCCTCCACAGCTTGAGTTCCCCTGCTATATGCCGCTTCACCAGCAGATGGCTCTGTCCTGCAGAGGTGTTGTTAATCAGGCTGCACCTGTGGGACTTCCTGCTCTATATAAGCTGATCCACCCATTCAGCTAGTGGATCTGCATTAAATCTGTCTTCTGAACGTTCTACCTGGACTTTGTCTTTGGACTTCTAAACCTGAATCTGAACTTGAACCTGTATCTTGTATGTATGCACTCTGACTCCACATGTATATATATGTACAGCAGCCTGTTTAATGTGTTTGTTGTTCACTGGTTGTCACAATTAAACACAGTTTGCTGCATATTCATAGTCTCTCTGTCTCGCAGAGACACTCTTTAATAATTCTCCATTGAGAAATCTGTGACAGCTACATGTTGAGAAAGAAAAAACTCTGTAATGTATACTTTGTGAACATGTGCAATATTATTTATGTTTTTAATATTTTGATACAGCAAAAGCAATTGAATCTACATTTAATGCTTTTTGAGTAATATATGGATGTAGCATGGTCTAGTGAGGTCTTAGTGGGTTATCCCACTTTCTTTATAAACTGGCAGAACAAAGCGTGGCTTTACACAGACTCAAGGACTGTTCTATTGCAGGGGCGCCACTCACTATTCAGTATCTCTGTGAGTAGCCTGTCTGCTTGATACACAGTTCCGATGGCCAGTGAGCTTGTGTGTTGATTACTATGGTTTAACAACCTATGTTCTTGCTGGTAGTGACATTGTTCCTGCATCCCCTGGCAGCCTGTACATTGTTAAAGTGGACCAAAACCCACTGCGATTGGCCCGGGAATCTATAAGATTCCTGGGCCGATCAATTCCCTTCCCCTGCCGAACCCAAAATTGGGATGCGGAACCCGCTGTGTGAAACCCCCCAGGTCGCCCCATACACTTACCTTGCTTCCCGGTCTAACGGCGCATGCGCAAGCTGCATCCCTGCTATCCCTCTAGCAGGGCGCGTGCCCGCGCCAGGCATTTGTTAATGGCCGGCACGGGCACGCTCCCTGTTAGAGGGAAGCGGGGATGCGTGACGCCAGCGCGCTTGGAGCCGGTGGCCCTAGACGACATGACATCAGCTGCTCTTAGCGCGCTGATTGGACGAGCGGCCGCACATGCACCGTAGGACCGGGAAGAGGTGAGTTAACTTCGGCGATCTGGGGGGTTTCACGAATCAGGGGAAAAGGACCAAAAACCAGGATAGTCAAAATCCTGGGTTTTGGTCCACTTTAATTAGTACCTATAACTGTAGGGGGTCATACCGCTGCAGGGTGGACATAGCCCACTTTACATGCTAGGTGCATTTTGAGCACAATTTTGGAGGTTCTGTTAAAAATATTTGTTCTACAAAATCCCGCGAGTAAACCTCGCCCCTAAACCCCACCTCTGCCATACTCATCACCCTGTAAGCTGGTCTCCAAGGTTGGCGTCTCTCCTTCTTTAAGGGTTTCCTGGTGCACTTCCAGTCAATGTGACAGCTGTGGCATATATCAATTAACAAGGCTACACCAGGAGTGGTTATAGTAAAACGTTCTATGAGTTTGTTATGACCAGAGCCCTGTTGGCAAACCCCATTATACACCAAGATGGCAGCAGGACACGTGGCTCCGCCGAGTGAGCACATTACACCTTCTAACAGGGTCGGCTCCAGGTTTATGTGGGCCCTTGGGTGATGGCCTCAATCAGCCCCTTGCGGCGTTGAATGGTACTCCATACATGAGTTGTGTGTATGGTGAATACTGCCAAAGAATAGAAAGAAAAGAATAATAGAAGGAATGACAAAGTATAGAAGAAACAACATGCCCCTAACTGGCTGTCATGAGGGATGCCCCTAACTGGCTGTCATGAGGGATACCCCTCACTAGCTGTCATGAGGGATGCCCCTCACTGGTTGTAATGAAGAGATGCCAATCACTGGCTGTAATGAGGAATGCCCCTCACTGGCTGTAAAGAAGGGATGCCCCTCACTGGCTGTAATAAATGGATGCCCCTCCCTGGCTGTAATGTGGGATGCTCATCACTGGCTGTAATGACTGGATGCCCCTCACTAGCTGTCATGAGGGATGCCCCTCACTGGTTGTAATGAAGAGATGCCACTCACTGGCTGTAATGAGGAATGCCCCTCACTGGCTGTAATGAATGGATGCCCCTCACTGGTTGTAATGAAGAGATGCCACTCACTGGCTGTAATGAGGAATGTCCCTTACTGGCTGTAATGAATGGATGCCCCTCACTGGTTGTAATGAAGAGATGCCACTCACTGGCTGTAATGAATGGATGCCCCTCACTGGCTGTAATGAATGGATGCCCCTCCCTGGCTGTAATGAATGGATGCTCCTCACTGACTGTAATGAATGGATGCCCCTCACTGGCTGTAATGAATGGATGCCCCTCCCTGGCTGTAATGTGGGATGCTCATCACTGGCTGTAATGGGGTGAGGAAGGGAGATTTTAGCACACCATTTGGTTCAGAATATTGTTTTCCTTATTTTTGTCTAACCCTGGTGTCTTATTTATGATGTGACATTAAGATACTATACTGGGCCAGGAACAGTATAGCAGGGCCGGTGTGCCCCAAAAAGGCCCGGGCCATTTTTTGAACCCCAGTCTGCCCCAGTTGGTGGTTTGCCTGCATGTGTGTGGAGGGGCCTGCCTGTATGTATCTGTTTGTGGGGGAGGGGGGGGGCTTGTCTGTATTATTATCATTATGTAATTTTTAGGTGGCGTTTCCCTTTAAGGGCTGGTTGGGCGCGGTTTAATTGCAAAAAAAATTTTGCAGCGTGCTATGGCCCTTATTTAACAAGGGATAGCGACAGGTAGCGACTGGTGAGCGGCCAGTAATGACGGGCCCCGCCACAAGAACGCCGGCTCCCCACCACAATCACACATTTATCAAGCCAATCCTGCTTAGCGACTGAGATAGCGCCATATAGCGACTCATTCATCATTATTCCAGCCTCAGCCCACAGCGCCAGCGTCCGACCTTGAACAGCAACAGGTATGACCTCTCGCTACCTGGCGCTCTCCAATGCATTTCAATGGAACAATGGAGCAATCTTTAAATATTCATAATTAATTGTTATGATTTTTTTTTTTTTTACATGTGAAAAATTCTGTGACCACTTCTGCCATTTTAGATAATTTTTTTAAGGTAAAAAAAAAAATAAAAAAAAAATTGTACAGAATTGATATTACAGGTCTGATATTAATGTATTCATATTACAAAATTATTTAAAAAACTTGTTTTGGTTGTTTGGGGGTTAAAAAACTACTTTTAACCCATCGCCGCCAGCGCTCTGGGGTTTAAACATGCATTTTACAGCGCAAGAATTTTTTGAGCGTGATTTTTTAATGAATATGGTGGGAGCCGGTCGCTAGGGCCAGTCGCTATCATGCGCTCCCATACAGCGCGGAACCTGTCAAATAGCGACTCCTCACCCAATATTCAACATTACGGCAAACCGACTGAGTCGCTATCAACTACCGAACAACGGCCAAGCACAGCGACTACTAGCGGGCGCTCTGAAAATGCCGCTACAGTCGCTCAACTGTCACTACCTGCCACTATTAATGAATCGGCCTCTATGTGTCCCTCTATACCATTTTCAAAAGTTGGGAGGTATGGTTTTAGCTGACGGACAACTTTCACACACTACCCAGGTGGGGCTTGAAATAACTGGAAAATAGAAAGTGGCAAAATTGAAGAGTGTGAATCAATGCACACCAAACACAATAGATAGTTTGCAAGTAAAAAAGTATATTTAAACATAATATACCAACAGTTACAGGTACTATATACACAGAAAACAATATAGAATGCTGACTTTACAATGCAGAAGAATGTATCATCATCAGGATCGTCTTGCGCCTCAGAAAAAGAATATATATGTAATAGTGTAGCTTTAGTACATACAAGATAGTCTATAATAAGGTAAAAAGTTACCATAGTAAATATAAGGGGCATAAATGACAGTCCTGACGAATGAAGCAATGATAGAGCTGATCCAGTATATGAAGGGTTAAGGAAGAAACTTTAAGTATACTATCCAGTACAAGATGCACAGAAAAAACCTCTGGTAAGTAACATTAGATATAGAGGCCGATTCATTAATAGCGGCAGGTAGCGACAGTTGAGCGACTGTAGCGGTATTTTCACAGCGCCCGCTAGTAGTCGCTGTGCTTGGCCATTGTTCGGTTGTTGATTGCGACTGAGTCGGTGTGCAGTAATGTTGAATACGGGGTGACGAGTCACTATTTGACAGGTTCCGTGATGTATGGGTGCGCATGATAGCGACTGGTCAGAGCGACCAGCTCCCACCATATTCATCAAAAAATCACGCTCCAAAAATTCTTGCGCTGTGAAATGCATGTTTAAACCCCAGAGCGCTGGCGGCGATGTGTTAAAAGTAGTTTTTTTGACCCCCAAACCACCATATTTTTGGAAAACAAAAAAAAAAAAAAATTATAAAGAATTTAGTAATATGAATACAATATCAGACCTGTAATATCAATTCTGCACAATTTTTTTATTTTTTTTTTTTACCTTTTTTACCTAAATTATCTAACATGGCAGAAGTGGTCACAGAATTTTTCACATTTAAAAAAAAAAAAAAAAAAAAAAACATTAATAACAATTAATTATGAATATTTAAAGATTGCTCCATTGAAATGCATTGGAGAGCGCCAGGTAGCGAGAGGTCATACCTGTCGCTGTTCAAGGTCGGACGCTGGCACTGTGGGCTGAGGCTGGAATAATGATGAATGAGTGGCTATATGGCGCTATCTCAGTCGCTAAGCAGGATTGGCTTGATAAATGTGTGATTGTGGTGGGGAGCCGGCGTTCTCGTGGCGGGGCACGTCATTACCGGTCGCTCACCAGTCGCTATTCCTTCATAAATAAGGGCCATAGTCTGCATCATGCCAGAAAGCAATAGAAAACATACTCAGCAATACAGTATAGTACAGTAATCATGACGTGATCAAACATTGTCATATACAAATAGTAAATAAGGGTTACCAATCAGATAAGGCAAGTGGTGATCGCATATAGGAAGCCTACGTTACGGAGTGCACGGTTCCTTTCTCAAGGCTGCGATGTATATCCATTTTATGACAAGGTGTATATAGTAACTGTAACTGTTGGTATATTATGTTTAAAAATACTTTTTTACTTGCAAACTATCTATTGTGTTTGGTGTGCATTGATCCGCACAGGGCCGGCGTCAGCACCCGTCAAGGCTGGTCAGCTGCCGGGTGCCCTGGCTCCCGGGAGGGCAACTGACAGCTGGCACAATGTGTTTTTTTGTTGCTGTGTGCCACTGCCAGCTTGCCATGTGCAGCTGTATTGCACAGAGCAGTGGAAGCATCTTAAATGCTGCTCAGCCTCCTATCTGCTGAAACCCAAGATTTTCATCCCTGGGTTTTGGTCCGCTTTACAGGGGCATCTCAATTGGGAATGCCCCTATTTGTGAAAGACCCCCCGGTTCGGCTGTTAACTTAAACTAGCCACAGTGCATTCACTAGTTCGAGGAAAGTAATGAGCCAAGTGGGGGGTTTACACACAGGGGCATCCAAAATCAGGATGCACCGGGGATCCTTTTCACCTGGCCCTAGATTCATTTAGACTCCCACGTCAGGTTTAAAGGGGTTTGGTGCACTTCTAAGTGGATCCAAACTAGAGTTTTGTTCCAAATAGCATGACCTTTAGGGGGCATCCAGGTTTGGGATGCCCCTCAGTGTGTACATCTATTGAAACACCCTCCACCACAAAGGGTCCCACTGAGACCATGCCGCCCAAGGGCCCACATAAACCTCGAGCAGGCCCTGGATCCGCACTTTTCAATTTTGATATGATATATTGAGGTGGTGAGACACCTTGGATCTAACTGCACCCACTTATTTCTCCTTTTCTACCCCTACCCCTATTTACTCAAAGTAGAAAGTGGCACCTAAAGACAATACGGCTGGGAACCCCTGCTTTATAGCTCAGTGATAACTTTCTGAAGGACCAGATGCACAGACCAGCAATAACCTCCCCCAAGTGATAGCAAGAACGTTTGCTCCTAGGGCCAGGGAATCCCAGGTCCAAGCCACAGTGCAATCAACTTACTTGCTGTTGTGAGGCTTGAACATGTTCAGGTGTGGCAAGGATTGGCCCTATGATTCTGGGACAACCTGATCACTGTGAACTTAAAGTGGACCAACACCCAGGATTTTGACTATCCTGGGTGTTGGTCCACTTAGGTGGGGCACCCCGATCGGAGCGCGCCCTGCTAGAGGGAAGCGAGAGACGCGGCCGCGTCTCGCGCATGCGCCGTTGGATCGCCGGTAAGGTGAGGATTGTGGGCCTCCTGGGGGGTTCCTCCCCGCGGGACATCCCGATTTCGGATGCCCCGCGGGGAGGGATCTGATCGGTCCGGGAATCTTATAGATTTCCGGGCCGATCCCCCCTGGGTGTTGGTCCACTTTAAGGATGTTGGCTACGAGGCTATTTTTCTCCTGTGACCATTGTCTTGTCTGATGGTCTAGAACAGCGGTACTCAACTGGCGGACCATGGTCCAAATACGGACCTCGGTGACAGATTTCCGGACCCCTGCCCTGAAAGCTCTGCACTCAGACCCCTGTGTCACCATGCTCAGAGCTTCCCCCTTGATCGGCTATGTAGTGCTTAGTCTCCATGCCAGTGTCATGGCTCCTTGGCACCGAGCATTGCAATATGAAGCACTGCACAGGCGGGAAGTGGCATTGCAAGGAACAAGGATAGATTTGCCTGGGGAATCTATAGCTGTCCCCCCCCTCTGCCCGGACATTCACCTATCACTGGATGCCTTTAAATGGACCTTCAAGAAGTGGTTGAGTACTGACAGGGCCAGCCTTTGGGGTGTTTGACGGCGCTTGACCGGCGGTGGATTGGAAGGGCACCTCCACAGCTGGTGGCCACATTTCCTTGAATGGCGGGCTTCCATACAACGGGGCATCTTGATTTAGATTCCAGGGGAGGAAGTGCCGGGTTTCGTTCTGCTTTTAAGTTGCCCACCCCAGCTGATTTCCTATCCCTGGAGCACCCCAATCTGTGATACCCTCCTGTGTGACACCCCCTGGGATCACTGGCATAGCCACTATGCAAGCGATTCCACCCCTGGCTTTTGGTCTGCTTTACAGGGACATCTCAATTTGGGATGCCCCTGTTTGTATAAGAACCCCCTGGTTTGGCCGTTAACTCAAACTGCCGATCCAAATAGCATGATCCTTAGGGGGCATCCAGATTTGGGACGTCCCTCTGTGATGTGATGCGACTCTTCACCACAAAGAGGCCCACTGAGACCATGCCGCCCAAGGGCCCACTTAAACCTGGAGCCGGCCCTGACCCCTGGTCTAGAACTACCAAGCCCAGAGGGATGGCACCTGTTGTAACCACCTTCCAACAGATGGGTGAGAAGGAACCACCCGGGCAGAGAAGACTGGGCCTCATCTGAGAAGTTGAAGGTCTAATCCTTGGACAAGGTGGATCCACAGAGGATAATGTGGAGCTTTTTTCGTGTGATGTCAATGGGCTTGGGCACTCATGTAGATATACAGTACAGCATATTGTACCTACCTGCAAAGAGCATCTGTCCCGTCAGCATCTCGACTAATATGCAGCCGGCCGCCCACATGTCGATGGCTTTGGTGTAGTTGTTAGGAGAGAGGAGCAGGCGGGGTGATCGATACCATTTAGTCACCAAACCCTCAGATAGATAACCCTGCAAAGGCACAAGAAATGGCTCAGATCAGATACTGTGTGCAGCAACGCTCATCCCCCCCATTATGGGGTTATTTATCAAGGGATAGCGGCAGGTAATGCTTCATAGTGGCAGGCAGCGTCTGCTGAACGCCAGGCACTGTACGCATTACCACATTTATGAAGGCGATTCTGGTGAGCGACTTTAACAGCGCCATGTAGTGACCGATTCATCATTACAGGCAGCTCAGCGTATAGAGCCGGCGCTCTAACTTCTAGAGCGTCAGGTATTACCTGTCGCCACCTGTCGCTCTCCCATACATTTCAATGGACGTTCCTTTTCTTCTGTTTAAAGTTTATTGCAATTTTTTACAATAATTAGAAAAAGTCATTTTTTAATGCAGAATTGTCATTACAGGTCTGGTACAAAAGTGTTAATGTCACAATGTTACAACAATGTCATTCCGAGTGTTTTCGCTTTGTTACTGGTGGATATGTGTATGCTACAGCGCCCAGATCCAGAGCGCCGGCGCTGTGTGTGTTTTTTTTATGAATATGGTGGAATATATGGAGTCGCTGAGAGTTGGTCACACTGAGCTGGCGCTACCTTTCGCTCCCTGCAGCGCTGTATTGGTGTTAGAGCGCCCAACATACATCACATTCATCAATGCCAGCCAGGTTACTACAGTGACTTAGACGCTCTGTTACAGCGCCTGATAGCCGCTTACAGCGTCTACTAGCGGTCGCTCTAAGCACTGCTGTACAGACCCTCATCTGCAGATACCATGAATCAGCCTCTATCTCCCTTTTATTTGCCACTCCTTCTATTCTTTTCTTTCTTCCTGTCATTCATTCTATGCTTTTGTTCGTTCTTTACATCTATTCTTTCTTATTTCTCTCATTCCTTCTATTATTTTTTCTTTCTATGCTCTGCCAGTATTCCCCATACATGCAGCTTTATCACCATGTATAGAGCGTCATACCACACCGCAAGGGGCCCATTGAGACTCTATCGCCCAGGGGCCCGCATACACCTGGAGCCGGCGCTGGGTGTGGGTAACCGGGCGGGGGTTGCAGTATGTCACCCGCCTGTGCCGGCAGGTGACATAACTGCCCACCTACCCGGTAAACTAGCATAGGAATCCCTTGGACGCACGCAATTTTTGGAGGCTTGCAGGAAGGTGGCCGACAGCGCTGGTGTAAGGTAAGTTAATGAGCCTCAACGATGGAAGATCTGTTCTGAGGGGTCTGAACAGTCTAGAAAAGCGGAGTCTCCCTTTAATCCTGGAAGGCTCTGCTCAGCTGTAGCAGTAAGTGAACAGAGAGATGACCGGCAAAGCTCTAATTAAGGGAGTTAGCATCGCCACAGCAGTGACAGCCTCTCTAATAGATTAGATATTTCAATCGCTCTAATCTTCCTCTCCATCGGTGCGGCGGCGGCGTGCCGAGCGAACGGAGCGCGTTATCTGGGAATGGCTCCAGAGGATTGACTCACCGCCGCCCCCCTATCATTAGCATTGCGGCATCAGCCGAGCAGCGCGGCGTTATTGGATTGCTCTAAGGTTTCCCGCAGATGGAACGCTCCTCTTGGAAATGAATGAAGCGCGCGCTATATATAGACATCCAATAAATGGTGCCTCATCTATTTATAGAACAGCAAGGAGGTCAATTGTATTTTCTGTCAAGGACGATTTTTCCTTCAATCTTTTTTTTTATTTATTACTCCATGGAGGAAACGCAGAGGCAACTCTAAAGAAGACCTAAAGTCAGCACAAGGGCCCAAGATATCCCCCGCCTCCTGGACATTTCAAATTGGGACACTAAGCTGCTTAAAGCGGACCTTAACCCTAAATAAGAGCCTATCTTATACTTTTCCCCCACGCTGTACATACAGATTGCTCACATTAATCTGGACCTTCAGCCTGAATAAGAGTCTATCTTATATGTTTCCCACACCCTGTACATACAGATTGCCCACATTAAAAATCATCCTACCTGCATCTATTGCATTTTTTGAGACTTTAAGCATCCAAGATGGCAGCTCATGGAGTGTCAGGCTGCCTGAAAACAGGAAGTATCTTCTCACTTTGCCGCTCTGCCGCGCCGGACATTTGTGAATGGTAGAGGGATAGCGGGGATGCGGCCCCGACCCGCACCGTTGGACCAGAATTAGGGTAAGTGTAGCAGGCGACCTGGGGGGTTTCACACAGCGGGGCATTCAGATTCTAGATGCCCCATGGGGAGGGGATGGATTCAGCAGGGTTTTGGTCCACTTTAAAGTGGACCAACACCCAGGATTTTGACTATCCTGGGTCTTGGTCCACTTCGGTGGGGCACCCCCGATCGGGGTGCCCCGCTGTGTGAAACTCCCCCGAACTCACCTCTCCCCGCGCCGACGGACAAGCCGCGGACAAGCGGCTCCTCCGCCGCCGCCTCCCGCGCGTCCCTCTTGACGCGCGCGTGCCCGCGCCGGCCATTCACAGACGGCCGGCGCGGGCGCGCGCACGTCTACAGGGGCGCGAGGGAGGCGGTGACGGCCGGCAACCGCCGAAGATAAGGTAAGGAGTTTGGGGTGTTTGGGGGGGGGTCCCCCCGCGGGACATCCCGATCTCGGATGTCCCGCGGGGAGGGAGGTGATCGGCCCGGGAATCTTATAGATTCCCGGGCCGATCACCGGTGGGTGTTGGTCCATTTTAATTATCAACATACGGCTCTGGTTAGATTCAGAGCTCAGTAATCGGGAGCGGCCGCATCCCCAGTTCCCCTTTGGATTGGGGAGTGCTTCCCAGTTTATCTTCATGGCCAGGAGCGGGAGCGCGCCTTAGCCCAGAGATGCTGGGGATCAGCTGCAAGCCACCAAGGGAGCCGTCGGAAAAAGTGTTTGGTGATCCGGGAGGGGGGGGGTGTCATGTCTCGCGACGTACATTTTATTCTAGCCGGGGTAATGTTTTAATATATGTTTCTTTGCATAGGCTCTGCAGTGTGCCTTTAATTCCCCTTGTCCCCTCTAGGCTCCCTTAGTCTTGCTCTGATGCAAGTAACTCCTCCCTCCTTCCTCTCCCTTGTGGCTATTTTACTCTGACATCCAAGCAGTGCACACTTGCTGCTACCTTCTTCAGCTACAGTCCTTTTACCTGTTGTTGCTGTATGGATTACACCGCAAGTTTCCAGCTGTATTGAACGTACATGCCTGCTGCAACAAGATTCTGTACTGAAATAAAGCTTTCAAAACTTATCTAAGTAAACTATCTGACGAGCCTCAAGGAGTAAAGAAAACGTCCATCACAGACACACACAAGGAACGTGGGAGATGTCTACAGGATTCCATTACTGCCATCTGGCTGAGTTAGAATAGAGGGTCAACACAACAGGGCATTCCGATTTCAGATGTCCCAGGTGGAAAGCCAGGGGACAGCCCTGGAGTCCTCAGGGTTTTGTTCCTCTTTAAATTGGACCAGGTCCACAATAACCCAAATCTAGATTCTAAAAGACTTCACAGCCACGGTACAGCTGTCCCCAGGGCATCCTAATCCCTGGGATTGCCCATATACTCACCTTGGCGCATGTGTGGGCCTCCAGCGGCATCCCTAGCGCTCCTCTATCTGATTGGCACACCTCCGACGGCATACCTGAATTTCTGGCGGCGGGTGTGCGCAGCAGAGGCAGAAAGCAGCTGACAATCATTCTGTTCAGAACTCATTGCTGGGCATAATTATGTATTTAGCAAATAAGAGATCCATATTCTGAATCCCATGGGGGTGACCTCTCACTGAAGCTGTTATTTTGATTTAGCATTTCATCTCTATGAGGTTAATTCCTGATTTCTTCCTCTTTAAGAGGGACTGGGTAGACATGTTTCGCCTTCTGGCTTTCTCAATACCCTCTGTTTAAATAAAGAGATAATACATAACACATATACATTCCATAGTCATGGCTTTTCTATATACATTTGTTTTTAACTGATAGAGGCTGCTCAATTACCTTACACATTATAATGTTGTATTTTGACCAAAGGGCAGTCTGCCAGTGTCAGACTGCAAATGTCTCACCACATAAGTTTAAGCCGCACACAGGATAATGAATTGATACTCAAAATTTATTGTACTACGAAGTCATGAACATAGACATAGAACATACATTGACAAACATGATTAAAATATTTACAAAAGCAATGAACAGGTGCTACAGGTAACCCAATTGGACTATTCAAAACTATATCAATTGATAATGAATGTTCCTCCAAGATATGCCAGATATATGAAAGTCTCCTGTCTAGAAAATAGCAGTGAATGTGCGCATATACCTTTAATGTATATGCGTGTGAGAGATGTGATCACACAGATAATAGCTAGAGAGAAATAACTTAATAAAGGTTATAGATATAAATTTAATTAGAGAAAGCCCCAAAGGGTCCAGGGGTTTAAAGTGCAAAGTGCAAAGAGTGACCAACACAAACTTGACAGTATGAC
This sequence comes from Gastrophryne carolinensis, assembly GCA_027917425.1. Lineage (NCBI taxonomy): Eukaryota > Metazoa > Chordata > Amphibia > Anura > Microhylidae > Gastrophryne > Gastrophryne carolinensis. The sequence continues at coordinate 626,221,797 of CM051234.1, read as the reverse complement.
TATATATATCAAGGCATATGCTGATAAATGAATTAACCTCACATAATAGTAAAGGTAAATGAATATGATACTCTCACCTTGCCAGCACCTTCCTTTTTTATTAAACTGTGCGGGTTTCTCAAAGGTCTTTGCATTATAATGTTGTAGATTACACCTTGAAATTCTTTCATATAATACATGCGTTGCATGTACTTTATGCAGTTCAATACCCCTTTGGGAAGAAATGCAGGCTGGCCAGAGATTCCCTCCTTTTCTCAGATGATGTCTATAGGTAATCATAATAATACCATTTTAGCTTATTTATTCCCTCTATATTTCTATAAAGGTGGGGTATCCCCCAATAGTCACTCACCCCTCCTATGATGGACCGCTGTGGCTTCTTATGGCTGGAAATGTCTGGGATTTGTTCTATTCCCAGCTGAGTATATTGATATAAATAGTATATAGAGATTTGTTGGGCCAAACGGCCTCTCGCCTGGGCATAATTATGCACTTCGGTAAGTTCTGATTGGACAAGATTTTGTGCATGCGCTGTGGGGAGCATGGATCGATGTAAGCAACTAGGGATGGCCCTATAAGTGAAATTCATGGGTTTTGGTTTGATATAAAACATACCCCCCAACCGCCCCGATCTTCCCGGGACAATCCCGATTTTTTTCGGGTGTCTGTCTGTGTGTGTGTGTGCTGTATGTTGTGTGCGCTGTGTTGTGTGGTGTGTGTGTAGCCAGCTGGGAGCTTGGATCCTTTGTTTTGTCTCCAGCTTTTAAAGGGGGTGCCCGCTGTGTGAACCCCCCCCCAGGTCGCCGCAGCAACTCACCTGATGCCCCAGGGAAAGGAACAAAACCCAGGATAGACAAAACTTTTGACTACCCTGGGTTTTGGTCCAATTTAGGGGCTGGTAAGCAACTGCCAAGGCAGAAGAAGGACACTTGTGTGTGTGTGTGTGTTGCACCTAACTGGCTGTAATGAGGGATGCCCCTAACTGGCTGTAATGAGGGATGCCCCTAACTGCCTGTAACAAGGGATGCCCCTAACTGGCTGTAACAAGGGATGCCCTTAACTGCCTGTAATAAGGGATGCCCCTAACTGGCTGTAACAAGGAATGCCCTTAATTGGCTGCAACAAGGGATGTCCCTCACTGGTTGTATTGGAGGGATGCCCCTCACTGTATTATTATTATTTATTTATTATTTATTTGTATTTATTTCTTAGGTGCTGTTTCCCTTTAAGGGTGTGGCTAGGGGCGTGGTCGGGGGTGTGGCCAGGCATGGCTTAAATGTGTCCCTCTTTACAGCTTTGAAAAGTTGGGAGGTATGTTTTAAATTCCCCAAAAAGACTGCAAATCGGGCAAAATACTCTCTACTCCTCACTGCAGCCACATCCAGGCATTCATCACTTTGCCTGCAACCAATACGGTTCACTCCTTAGTCTTTCTATGGGAAATGCAGCCAATAGGCAACTCAGAGGCTGAGGGTCAGCTTTAAGGCCAGAGAGGCAGTGTTAGCAGTCAAGACCAGCATAAAACTGCTCATAATGAGGTGCCACCGCCCTCCTCAAGTCTATAAGACTCTAGGGCCGGCGGTGTACCTCTATATGGGGTATCCCAAATGATCCCCCTCATCACCACCCGATTCGCTCACCTTTTGCTGGAGCCCTCATTGTATATCAGCACCATGGCCGCATCCCCAGCACACCTTTATCTGGGGCGCGTACCTGCACCAGGCCTTTCTGAATGTCTGTCGGGGGTGCGCCCACAGTTACAGGTGAGAACTAGGCAGAGGTGAGTTTTTCGGCAATGCCGGGGGCACACTGTGGGGCATCCCAAATGGGAGTGCCCGGTAAGGGAGGAACAAAACCCAAGAAAAATATTTTGGGGGTTCTGGTCCTCTTTAACTAATCATTTTTTTAAGAGACATGTGACAAGCTGCAAGATGCCGCTGTCTAAAAAAGTACACAGAAGCCTTAAAGCAGACCTACAATCTCTCTTGCAACTATAAGACTCTAGAGCCACCTGACTCCCTCCCCCAGGGGCATCCAGATTCGTGGATACTCCACTGTGTGAGCCCCGCCACCCCGAGTTCCCTGTAAAACTCACCTTCTCCCCGATCCAATGGCGCATGCATGAGCCGCGGCCACTGTTAGCTATACCTTGAGCAGAGTGTGAACCTGTGCCAGTCATTTGTGAATGTAGTGGAGATGTGGCCGCCGACTTGGCCCCTAGCCGAGTGCGCTGATTGGACGAGAGCCCGCGCAGGTGTTGTAGGACCAGGGAAGGCGAGTTTACTGGGTGACCTGGAGGGTTTCACACAGTGGAGCACTCTGAACTGGGGTGCCCTGGGGGCAAGGACAAAATCTGAGAATAGTCACGGGTTTTAGTCTACTTTAACATTGCTGTGGGAGCCAGAGCAAAGGTGTGTTTTGCGGCGACCTGGCGGTATTTCACCCATCGGGGCATCCCAAGCTGAGATGCTCCAAGTGAAATGCCAGCCCTTGAGTCTTTAAGAATCCAGGGTCAGTCACAGTGGGTTTTGTCCTACTTTAAAGTGGACCAGAACCCAAGATTTTGACTATCCTTGGTTTTGGTGCCTTTTCACCGATCGGGGATGCCCCGCTGTGTGAAGCCCCCCAGATCGTTGAGTGCAACTCACATGTTCCCGGTCCTACATGCCCGCTCGTCCAATTAGTGCGCTCGGAGCCGCCGCCGCCGTCCCGCCGTCTAAGTGCGCTGGCGGCCACATCCTCCGCTTCCCTTTAACAGGGAGCGTGTCGCGCATGCGCCGTTGAACCGAGAAGCAAGGTAAGTGTATGGGTGTCCTGGGGGGTTTTACACAGCGGGGCATCCCCATTTTGGATGCCCCGGGGTGAGGGAATCGATCAGCCAGGGAATCTTATAGATCTTGCTGGGTTTTGGTCGACTTTAAGGAGTGTGGCATCCCAAATCTAAATGCACACTGTGTTGGTGAACCCTAAACTATTATTAGACTTAAAGCTGGCAAAAACCCACATTTTTCACCATCCTGATCCATTTCTGGTCCAATTTGGGATGCCCGTGTGTGTGAATCCCACAGAATCGCCCAAAATCTTACCTCAATCCACACTCCCCTGGCACCTGCATGGGCTCTCCTTTAATCATCATTGAGTGCCATGTGTGGGGCGTAAAGTTGGGGCGACCAATGCTGAATAAATGGATTGCCGAGCGCCTCCCGCTGGCCGCACCCTGCTGCTGCTGTCGCCATTCAGATATGCCTGGCAGGGGTTCAAGCATCCCACATAAAGCAGACCAAAAACCCAGGTGAGTGAAAACACTTTAAAAAGGACCAATACCCAGGATTTTGGTCCTTTCCCCCAGAGCACCCCGATTGGGGGTGCCCCGCTGTGTGAAACCCCCCAGATCACTGAAGCCAACTTACCTCTTCCCGGTCTTATGGCGCATGCACAGCCGCTCGTCTAATCAGCGCGCTCGGAGCTGCTGACGTCACATCGTCTAAGGCTACGTCTAAGACGAGCGTCTCCGAACGTGCTCACGGCCTCATCCCACGCTTCGCTCTAACAGGAAGTGTGCCCATGCTGGCCATTCAAAAATGCCTGGCGCAGGCAAGCGCCCTGCTAGGATAGCAGGGATGCGGCTGCGTCCCGCGCATGCGCCTTTGGACCGGGAAGCAAGGTAAGTGTATGGGGAGACCTGGGGGTTTCACACAGCGGGGCATCCCGATTTTGGATGCCCCCGGGGGAAGGAATTGATCAGCCTTGTAGATTCCCAGGCTGATTGGTTTGGGTTTTGGTCCACTTTAAAGTGATCCTACACCCAGAAAGATGTCGTCACCTTCTTTGCCCAGCCGAGTGCCCCAAAACACCCAAGATTCGTAACAACACTAGCAGGTAGCAGCATGAAGCAGCATGATATGCAGCAGCGCCCCCTGGTGCCATCCAGTGATGATTCATTCAGTTACCCAGCACAGCATTGAGGGTCGGCCTTATTGGTTATAATAACTGCTGCGAATCTGAAAGCACTACCGTTTAAAGAGGAAAAAAACAGAAATTTGTCTTTTCCGGGTTTTGATCTGTTCCCTGGGGGCATCCTGATTTGGGATGATCCTGATATGGGATGATCCTGATTTTGGAATGACCCTGATTTGGGATGATCCTGATTTTGGAATGACCCTGATTTGGGATGCTCCTGATTTGGAATGATCCTGATTTGGGATGATCCTGATTTGGGATGATCCTGATTTTGGAATGATCCTGATTTGGGATGATCCTGATTTGGGATGATCCTGATTTGGAATTATCCTGATTTGGGATGATCCTGATTTTGGAATGATCCTGATTTGGAATGATCCTGATTTGGAATGATCCTGATTTGGGATGATCCTGATTTTGGATGATCCTGATTTTGGATGATCCTGATTTGGAATTATCCTGATTTGGGATGATCCTGATTTTGGAATGATCCTGATTTGGGATGATCCTGATTTTGGAATGATCCTGATTTGGGATGATCCTGATTTGGAATGATCCTGATTTGGGATGATCATCATTTTGGAATGATCCTGATTTGGAATGATCCTCATTTTGGAATGATCCTGATTTGGGATTATCCTGATTTGGAATGATCCTGATTTGGGATGATCCTGATTTGGAATTATCCTGATTTGGGATGATCCTGATTTTGGAATGATCCTGATTTGGGATGATCATCATTTTGGAATGCATGCACGACGCTGGGGATGCAACCAAAGTGCAATTCTTGGGTTTAGTTCCTCTTTAAAGGGCAGATTCTTTGACCCCTGCCGTCCTCAATTCCTGCCTTGCTCCTGGTTATTTTTTTAGGGACTGGAGACATTTTAGGTGAAGTTTTCCCTGCGATACAATTTCCTGCTGTGAGAATATACATGAGAATATAATGTGGCTCTTGGCTCACCCATGAAAAGAAGCGCGGAGCCCCCGGGGGCCCATTCTCACGGGACCCTGCAGCTCGAGCCAGCAGTGAGCTCATCAATCAATCCCTGGGCTGCCATAAAGGCTGAATGCGGGGCACAGAGTGTACCCAGTGACCACAATAGCCGCTGGATGCCGATTGGCTGACATTTGTATCCGGAGCCGTTGTCCAGCCAAGCTGGCACCCAGAGCGCAGCCGAGGGAACGAGCATCGCAGCATTGAAAGTCACAGAGGGGAATGATGCCATGGCTGCTTCTGTTCTGCTTTGTAGCTGATTAAACACATTACAGAGAGCTGATGCCGCCCGCTGGTTGCCGCCCTTTTGTTTTATTAGCCCGGCTTTTCTGAGAATCTGGAAATCAGGAGGTGACATAATATACACCCACCACTGACACTGTGCTGCGTAATGGGTGTTTTATTTAAAGTGGACCAAAACCCAGAACCTAGACACTAAGATACTACAGGGCCGGGTTATAACTTGGTATGCCCGGGTTTCGCCAGATACTTATCAATCTCAAGACGTGTGGGCCTCTGGCCGCATCCCCAGCACTTATTTTTCGTGCACACCTCCGCCAGCATTTCAAAAGTAGTCTCTTTCTTTTGGTCTGTGTAAATGCCCGGCGCGGGCGCGGTCTCTGTTAGAGGGAAGGGCGAGATGCGGTCGCCAGTGTGCTCGGAGCCACTGAGATAAGACGTTGCTTTGACGAGCATACCTCAGCGGCTCCGAGCGCACTGATTGGACGAGCGCCCGCGCATGCGCTGTAGCAGCGGGGTGAGGCGAGTTGAATTGGGCGCTAGTCAAAATCCTGGGTTTTGGTCCACTTTAACACCCACATTCAAAGCCCTGCCCTCTTAGTCTCCCTCTTAGCCCCCTGTACCCACAAGCCAAGGAATCCCAGCCCCCAATGCTATAGCCCCGGCATCATGATTGGGGGTCTCAGCTGGGATGTCACAGGCAGGTCAGGGGCTGGTAAAATCCAGGGCTGGTTTTTGGCACCAGTCCGCCACGGCCTGCAAACACCCGCAATCCAGAAAGTGGGTAAGTATCAGGTGGCTTTATAGCCCTGTGTAGGCCAGCTTTAGTCATCCTTGTCACCTTATCTTCTTCCAGTATAAAAGATTTTTATCATTTCTACCTCTCACCTCATTTCACTGAAATAAAAAACAACAATATAAATTTCACAGGAGTTAACGAGGAAGGTTCAAGGATAAGATACTTTTACGGCAGCCGAAAGGAGACACAAGAGGGGGAGGCCTCCAACCACTTCTAGGCTAGGAGATCTAGGTGAACATCAGCCGGGTAATCCAGGGATGCCAACTTTGGAGACAGGGCAGGCGTCAGCACTAGGCATATCCGGGCAGATGCCGGGGCCCCTGCACCTTAAGAGGGCCTACCTCATTCCCTATACCCTGGGCAGCACCTATGCAGGACACATGACCGTGCAGTAACCAGGACTAAAGACTCTCAGCCAGGGGGCAGATTGGCCTTTGGGAGACTTTCTTTCTGTCAGTCCTTCTATTCTTTGTTTCTTTCCTTCTATTCTTTTTCATTCATTCTTTCTTCCATCTATTTTTTGTTTCTTTCTTTCATCTGTTCGTTCTGCTATTCCTTTTTTCTCACGTTTTTCTCTTTCTTTCTTTCTATTTTTTTTGCTGTCAGTCCTTCTATTCTTTGTTTCTCTCCTTCTATTCTTTTTCATTCATTCTTTCTACCATCAATTTTTTGTTTCTTTCATCTGTTCGTTCTACTATTCTCTTTTTCTCGTTTTGTTCTGTCTTTCTATTTTATTTTCTGTCTGTCCTTCTATTCTTTCTTTCCTCCTATCTTTTCTGTTTTTTCTCCCATTGCTTCTCCCTGTCTTTCCTGCTTTTTTCTGTCATTTCTTTTATTCTTTCTTCGTTTCCATCATTCGGTCTATGCTTTTGTTCTTTCTGTTTATTTCTATTTTTTTTTAATTTTATATTCATACATGCAACTTTTATCATCATGTATGGAGTATCTTACACACCGGCAAGGGGCCCACTGCGACTCTATCGCCCAAGGGCCCGCATAAACCTGGAGCCAGCCCTGCTTGGAGACCATCTTACAGGGTGATGGGCGTGGCAGGAGATATGGTTCAGGAGGTGTGGTTCAGGGGGTGTGGCTTACACGCAGGCTCTGTGGGACAAATATTTTTTGGCAAAACCTTGGCATGGCCCCAGATGTATATGAGATATCTACTCCCTTTATACCTCTCCTCCCTGTTTCACATGTACACATACCTCCCAGCTGTCTCTCATTTGGAGGGACTGTCCCTCTTTTGAGTCCATGTCCCCCTGTCCCTTGTTGTTCTAATTTGTCCCTCTTTGAGGTGTAACATGCAGATCTGCATCAATAAATTATTCATTTGCCTATTCAAAGTGTTTATAGTTTATAGCTATAGTTGTTGTAACTGTTACACCCTATCTCCTATCCATCAATCAATGAGGGGGCGTGGCTTAATTTAAAAACTGTCCCTTTTTCCCACCCTGAAAATTTGGAAGATACACTGTGACATGTGTGAAGCTATGTGCAACGGCCTTCAGTGTCCAGCTTGCATAGACGGGCAAATATAGCTGCTTTGGGAGGTGTATTCAGACAATGGGCATCCCAAATCAGGATGCCTTAAAGAGGAACAACAACCAAGACAATGACCCGCTTTGTGTATCCCCCAAGTCACACCTTGAATAAGTCTTCTGGAAATAGATGTCAGAAATTTGGGAGGAGCTTCAATAAATCTCTGGATTTGATTGGAGACCTGTGGTCGCCCCTTCGGAGAGTGAAACACGGGTCTAGGTAGGGTTGGGTTTGAGATTAAGGTGATCAGCAACCCTAAGGATCTTTATCATGTCTGGGATTTGGTCCCTGAGGAGAAATTTTTTTCTGCTCTCAGACCCTGTAGGCAGGCTACTGAGTAGAAAGCGGTAGCAGCAACCAGCGGGAGGACACAATCTAGCTGGGTTCATTATCTACAGACACTGGTCTCCTGCCTTGCCCCTGACGGTGGGCACAGATCTGTGCAGTAGGGACTGTTGAAGTGTTGTAGGATACCACTTGCAGATGAAGCATTTGCAAGAGGGGCAACTTCTATCTAGGGGCTCTATCTCCAGGCTCAGGGTCGTTGCTGGTAGCACAGGTGTGTAGTCAGAGAATGGAGCCGAGGTCAGGGCTGGTAGTGAAGGTGTGTAATCGTAAAACAAAGCTAAGACTGGGGACTGGTAGTGAAGATGTGTTGTCGTAGAACATAGCCGAGTTTGGGGCTGAGGGGGGTGTGTAGTTGTAGAATGCAGCCAAGTTCAGGGCTGGTAGTGAAGGAGTTTAGTCGTAGAATGCAGCCAAGGTCAGGGCTGGTAGTGAAGGAGTTTAGTTGTAGAATGCAGCCAAGATCAAGGCTCGTAGTGAAAGAGTTTAGTCGTAGAATGCAGCCAAGGTCAGGGCTGGTAGTGAAGGAGTTTAGTCGTAGAATGCAGCCAAGGTCAGGGCTGGTAGTGAAGGAGTTCAGTTGTAGAATGCAGCCAAGGTCAGGGCTTGTAGTGAAGGAGTTTAGTCGTAGAATGCAGCCAAGGTCAGGGCTGGTAGTGAAGGAGTTTAGTCGTAGAATGCAGCCAAGGTCAGGGCTGGCAGTGAAAGTTTAGTTGTAGCATGCAGCCAAGGTCAGGGCTGGTAGTGAAGGAGCGTAATCGTAGAATGCAGCCAAGGTCAGGGCTGGTAGTGAAAGAGTTTAGTCGTAGAATGCAGCCAATGTCAGGGCTAATAGTGAAGTTGTGTAGTTGTAGAACATAACAGGGGTTGGGGGTGTGCAGTCGTAGAACAAAGCCGAGGTCAGGGCTGGTAGTGAAGAAGTGTAGTCGTAGGACAAAGCCGAGGTCATGGCTGGTAGTGAAGAAGTGTAGACGTAGAACGAAGCTGGGGTCAGGGCTGGTAGTAAAGAAGTGTAGTCGTAGAACAAAGCCGAGGTCAGGGCTGGTAGTAAAGGAGTGTATCCATAAAACAAAGCTAAGGGGGCGGTGGTAGTGAAGTTATGTTGTCGTAGAATATAGTCGAAGTCGGGGCTGGGGGTGTGTAGTAGTAGAACAAAGCCGAGGTCAGGGCTGGTAGTGAAGGAGAGTAATCGTAGAATGCAGCCAAGGTCAGGGCTGGTAGTGAAGTTATGTTGTCGTAGAACATAGCCAAGGTCAGGGCTGGGGGTGTGTAGTCGTAGAACAAAGCTGAGGTCAGAGCTGGTAGTGAAGGAGAGTAGTGGTAGAATGCAGCCAAGGTCAGGGCTGGTAGTGAAGGAGTGTAGTTGTAGCATGCAGCCAAGGTCAGGGCTGGTAGTGAAAGAGTTTAGTCGTAGAATGCAGCCAATGTCAGGGCTGATAGTGAAGTTGTGTAGTTGTAGAACATAGCAGGGGTTGGGGGTGTGCAGTCTTAGAACAAAGCACAGGTCAGGGCTGGTAGTGAAGAAGTGTAGTCATAGGACAAAGCCGAGGTCATGGCTGGTAGTGAAGAAGTGTAGTCGTAGAACAAAGCCGGGGTCAGGGCTGGTAGTAAAGGAGAGTATTCGTAAAACAAAGCTAAGGGGGCGGTGGTAGTGAAGTTATGTTGTCGTAGAATATAGTCGAAGTCGGGGCTGGTGGTGTGTAGTTGTAGAACAAAGCCGAGGTCAGGGCCGGTAGTGAAGTTATGTTGTTGTAGAACATAGCCGAGGTCAGGGCTGGGGGTGTGTAGTCGTAGAACAAAGCCGAGGTCAGAGCTGGTAGTGAAGGAGAGTAGTCGTAGAATGCAGCCAAGGTCAGGGCCGGTAGTGAAGTTATGTTGTTGTAGAACATAGCCGAGGTCAGGGCTGGGGGTGTGTAGTGGTAGGACAAAGCCGAGGTCAGGGCTGGTAGTGAAGGAGTGTAGTCTTAGAATGAAGCCGAAGTAAAGTCTGGTAGTAAAGGCGTGCAGTTACAGAACAAAGCCAAGCCTGGGCCTGGTAGTGAAGTTGTGTGTTGTCGTAGAACATAGCTGAAGTCGGGGCTGGGGGTGAAGGTGAGTAGCCATAGAACAAAGCTCAAGCAGGGATGGAAATAAGTTGAGGTTGGGGCTAGTTGTGAAGGTCTGGGAATGTTCCTCTTTAATGCTATATTAAAGCATTGAGTTGAAGAAGAGAGCTGAGATCAAGGCTGGTACTACAGTATGTAGCCACAGAACAGACACAAGGTTGAGACTAGAATATCTGTAGTAGTAGAGGAGTGTAGTCATAGAACAAAGCCGAGGTCAGGGCTGGTAGTAAAACGGAGCTGAGGATGGTAATGGTTGTGAAGGTGCTTAGTCATAGAACAAAGCCCGGGTTGGGGCTGGCTGTGAAGATGGAAAGCCATAGAACAGGTTCCGCCTGAAGAATGTAATAATCCAAGAGTGTGGTCAGAGGAAGAGCCAGGCCACAACAAGGTTCATAGGTGGTTTTGCGAATGGCCAGCGCAGGCACGTTTCTCTTTTAGAGAGAAGCAGAGGATGAGACTGCCAGCACGCTCAGAGCCGCTCGCCTCAGATGAAGGCTTAGATGGCGTGAGGTCACTTTAAACCGGACCTTCAGCATAATTTAATGAAAAGCCCAAACCCTTCAAAAACTATTCCCCAGCATCTAAAATTAATATATTTTGAGTTTTTAGTCACTTATTCTTCTTTCCTCCACTGGGCTGCAACTCTGTTCAGGACTCTAAGATACAAACGCCGCCATCTTGACTCAGAAGCATCACATACTGAGGAGAGGAGAGCGGGATAAAGTGCAGGGGCGGGGTTATAGCTGTGCTTTGCACAGACAGAGCAGAGCTGGGGTCAGGGAAAGGACAGCAATCCCAGAATGCAGAGCGACATAGTCACAAGACACTTCCTGCTTGCAGGCTGCCTGATGTTCCATGAGCCGCCATCTTGGATGTTTAAAGGCTCATAACATGCAGTAGATGCAGGTAGGATGATTTTTAATGTGAGCAATCTGTATGTACAGTGTGGGGGAAACATATAAGATTAAGCTTATTCAGGGTGAAGATCCGCTTTAGGTACCATTTATTATTTTCTATTGGTGGCTACAGGTGACCTTTAAATATCTTCTAAACTCATAAACATCGGTATAAGGTCTATTTTTGTTTTAAAGGGTGATAAAATGTTTCCAATTGATATGAGATGGAAAACATTGAGAGCAAGGGGTGAATGACCCCACAAAACATGGCGACCATTATAAAGCCGCCTTTTATGAGGCAACTGCACCTTATCACAGGGCCCGAGGCCGAAGAGCGCGGCGAGCCGGAGCCGCATTATAAGCTCATGAAATATTCAGGCAGGTGTATTGTCAGCGCAGCCTGCGAGGGGGGGGGGGGCAGGAGGATGCCATCATAGGAGAAGCCTGGCCCGTAAACCTGCTTCACAAAGCCAGCGTTACAACAGGCATTCATATTAGAGGGCCCCTAGTGAGAAACTAGAAAGTAATCCAGTTTTAATGGCTGCCTACATGAGCCGACTGGCCATAGGGAGTACAGGGAAAATTCCTGGTGGGCCACACAGCTTTGGGGAGACACCTGGGATGGGTGTAGCACCCAGCATGCAGCTTACCTCGATTGAAGCCTGCGCGCTACTGCTTCTAACACCCCCAGCTATTCCTGCCTCCCAAGCAGGGCCGGAACCAGGTTTGTACGGGCCCTTGGGCAGGAGAGTCTTAACGGGCCCCAAAGTAGTGTGTCACATAATTAACCTTTTAGCTCCGCTGCCACAAATGGGTCATCTTCTGCTGCTGTCCTCCAGTCCTAATTGCCTTCCCTATAGCCACCAATCACCCTCCAGTCCTAATTGCCTTCCCTATAGCCACCAATCGCCCTCCAGTCCTTATTGCCTTCCCTATAGCCACCAATCATCCTCTAGTCCTTATTGCCTTCCCTATAGCCACCAATCACCCTCCAGCCCTTATTGCCTTCCCTATAGCCACCAATCGCCCTCCAGTTCTTATTGCCTTCCCTATAGACACCAATCGCCCTCCAGTCCTTATTGCCTTCCCTATAGCCACCAATCACCCTCCCGACCTTATTGCCTTCCCTATAGCCACCAATCACCCTCCCGTCCTTATTGCCTTCCCTATAGCCACCAATCACCCTCCCGTCCTTATTGCCTTCCCTATAGCCACCAATCACCCTCCAGTCCTTATTGCCTTCCCTATAGCCACCAATCATCCTCCAGTCCTTATTGCCTTCCCTATAGCCACCAATCATCCTCCAGTCCTTATTGCCTTCCCTATAGCCACCAATCATCCTCCAGTCCTTATTGCCTTCCCTATAGCCACCAATCATCCTCCAGTCCTTATTGCCTTCCCTATAGCCACCAATCATCCTCCAGTCCTTATTGCCTTCCCTATAGCCACCAATCATCCTCCAGTCCTTATTGCCTTCCCTATAGCCACCAATCACCCTCCAGTCCTTATTGCCTTCCCTATAGCCACCAATCATCCTCCAGTCCTTATTGCCTTCCCTATAGCCACCAATCATCCTCCAGTCCTTATTGCCTTCCCTATAGCCACCAATCATCCTCCAGTCCTTATTGCCTTCCCTATAGCCACCAATCATCCTCCAGACCTTATTGCTTTCCCTATAGCCACCAATCATCCTCCAGTCCTTATTGCCTTCCCTATAGCCACCAATCATCCTCCAGTCCTTATTGCCTTCCCTATAGCCACCAATCACCCTCCAGTCCTTATTGCCTTCCCTATAGCCACCAATCATCCTCCTGTCCCTATTGCCTTCCCTATAGCCACCAATCACCCTCCAGTCCTTATTGCCTTCCCTATAGCCACCAATCACCCTCCAGTCCTTATTGCCTTCCCTATAGCCACCAATCACCCTCCAGTCCTTATTGCCTTCCCTATAGCCACCAATCACCCTCCAGTCCTTATTGCCTTCCCTATAGCCACCAATCATCCTCCAGTCCTTATTGCCTTCCCTATAGCCACCAATCATCCTCCAGTCCTTATTGCCTTCCCTATAGCCACCAATCACCCTCCAGTCCTTATTGCCTTCCCTATAGCCACCAATCATCCTCCTGTCCTTATTGCCTTTCCTATAGCCGCCAATCATCCTCCAGTCCTTATTGCCTTCCCTATAGCCACCAATCATCCTCCAGTCCTTATTGCCTTCCCTATAGCCACCAATCATCCTCTAGTCCTTATTGCCTTCCCTATAGCCACCAATCGCCCTCCAGTCCTTATTGCCTTCCCTATAGCCACCAATCATCCTCTAGTCCTTATTGCCTTCCCTATAGCCATCAATCGCCCTCCAGTCCTTATTGCCTTCCCTATAGCCACCAATCACCCTCCAGTCCTTATTGCCTTCCCTATAGCCACCAATCGCCCTCCAGTCCTTATTGCCTTCCCTATAGCCACCAATCGCCCTCCTGTCCCTATTGCCTTCCCTATATCCACCAATCACCCTCCAGTCCTTATTGCCTTCCCTATAGCCACCAATCACCCTCCAGTCCTTATTGCCTTCCCTATAGACACCAATCACCCTCCAGTCCTTATTGCCTTCCCTATAGTCACCAATCACCCTCCAGTCCTTATTGCCTTCCCTATAGCCACCAATCATCCTCTAGTCCTTATTGCCTTCCCTATAGCCATCAATCGCCCTCCAGTCCTTATTGCCTTCCCTATAGCCACCAATCACCCTCCAGTCCTTATTGCCTTCCCTATAGCCACCAATCGCCCTCCAGTCCTTATTGCCTTCCCTATAGCCACCAATCGCCCTCCTGTCCCTATTGCCTTCCCTATATCCACCAATCACCCTCCAGTCCTTACTGCCTTCCCTATAGCCACCAATCACCCTCCAGTCCTTATTGCCTTCCCTATAGACACCAATCACCCTCCAGTCCTTATTGCCTTCCCTATAGTCACCAATCACCCTCCAGTCCTTATTGCCTTCCCTATAGCCACCAATCACCCTCCCGACCTTATTGCCTTCCCTATAGCCACCAATCACCCTCCCGTCCTTATTGCCTTCCCTATAGCCACCAATCACCCTCCCGTCCTTATTGCCTTCCCTATAGCCACCAATCACCCTCCAGTCCTTATTGCCTTCCCTATAGCCACCAATCACCCTCCAGTCCTTATTGCTTTCCCTATAGCCACCAATCATCCTCCAGACCTTATTGCTTTCCCTATAGCCAAAATGATGAATTTATAATAGGTTGAGTAGCCGCACATATTTTGTACTCATTTGACTTAATAATACTGATAGCATTGTGATTTATTTATTATTTATTAATCTTATATATGTATTGTAGTCTTATTTGCCCTGGGTGTTTTAGTGTTATGTTTTAAAGTGTTTTGTCATTGTGTCATTTGTGTTTTTTTATATTCTTTGATGGCTTAGTCTATACAATAAATATTTCAATTAATGTTTTATCTGGTTGAGTGCCCCGATTCTGTTTGGACTCCCTGGTTGGGTTGTTCTTTAGCTTGCGCTACATCATATGCCAGACGGGAGATATATCTCTGACAGCAGCACATATAATCCCTCATTTTATGGGAAAGGGATTTACCTCCACAAAGCAGCCGGATGAGCCGAGGCACAAAGGATGCTTCATGGCTTTGTGGAATCATTGTCGGGAATTACAAGGCAATCTTTAATGTAATATTAGCAATAAATAGAGAGAGGGGGAAAAGTGCAGAGACGGAAGCCAGGAATATGGCCGAGGTCTGCAACAGAAAGTATTCCGGCATTACTGGACCCCTCCAGGGGGCGCCTTGGGATGCCAGCTTGGTTAGGCTTTTTAGTTTAAAAAAGTTGCCCTCATCGTCCGACCCTTAAAGTGGACCAAAACCCAAGATTTTGACTATCCTGGGTTTTGGTCCACTCCCACAGGACACCTCGATCGGGGGTGCCCCGCTATGTGAAACCCCCCAGATCTCCTGCATCAACTCACCTCACCGTGGTCCTATGGCGCATGTGCGGCCGCTCATCCAATATGCGCACTCGAAGACGATGACCTATGCACGTCTGAGCGACGTCTTAGATCAGTGGCTCCGAGCGCGCTGGCGGCCGCGACGGCCATTCACAAATTTTGGCCACACACAGATTTTTGGATGCCCCGTGGGGAGGGAATGGATCGGCTGATACAGCTGGGTTTTGGTCCACTTAACCCTAACTAAACTGCTACGCTTACCTGGTTATAGACTCCCTAGTGGTGCCATGGCAGGAGCTCCTCGTTCAGGGGGGTCTCTTCAGGCATACCTAATTTGGAGGGACTGTCCCCCTTTTGAGTCCATGTCCCCCTGTCCCTCGTTCTCATTTGTCCCTCTTCGAGGTGTAACATGCAGATCTGCAGCAATAAATGATTCATTTGCCTATTTAAAGTGTTATATTATATTATTATTATTATTATTATTATTATTATTATATTATATTATTATATTTATTTTTTATTTTTATTTTAACTGTTACATCCTATCCATCTCCCAATGAGGGGGCGTGGCCTAATTTAACAAATGTCCCTCTTTCCCACAATGAAAAGTTGTTAGGTATGTGAAGCTTAGATGGGTTTGGGTATGCTTCAGTGGGGATGGGGAGGGCCACATTTGGAAAGGGGGGTCCTTCTGGCTTTGGGGAAGAGTAGACGTGGTACAGGAAAGCCAACAGCAAGCCCCTGTTGAATTCAGGTCCACTTGAAAGTGGAATCGGCAGCCGGTTCAAGTACAATAATCTATCTTTATTAACTGGCACTTCACAGTGGGCCCTCCTGGCACTCAGAGTCTCCCTTTCTCCAATCCCACCCAGCTTGGTTGGCACCCATTGGGTTCCGGCTCTGTGTTCTCCCTTCAAGGTGCCCGGGGAGTGGTCAACAGGGCCTTTCTGCCCCATCCATAAGGAAGGCAATACGGACTGGAGGGTGATCAGCAGCAGAAGATGACCCATTTGTGGCAGCGGAGCTGAAAGGTGACTCACTACTTTAGGGCCCACTAAGATTCTTTTGCCCAAAGGCCCCCACTAACCTGGTGCCGGCCCTGCACGGGCCGGTGCTGGGCACTGGACTTGTGTTACACGGCATATTTTCTTGTAATAGTCAGGGCCAGGGGGGTTTTTGGGGTTACATTTTGAAAACATATTCCCCACCCAAAATGTAAACAGAAAATGTCCCCTGGTCCTGACCATTACAAGTCCTTATGCCCTATAAAACATGTCTGGTGCCCAGTACCGGCCCATGCTACAGGCTCATCTGCACCACCATGGCCATTGGTGGTCCATGGTACCATGGTACCCCTTACCAGTTCATGGGGAAAACCCCAGAACTGGGCCTTTGGACTCTCACTTGAATTTGTGGGGTCCCCCCCAAGCATTAACAATCTGGAAAACCAAGCATAGAGGTCTGTAATTCCAGGGCTTCAGGGACTCACAGCTGACCCCTGGTCCTGACCATTACAAGCCTTTATGCCCTATAAAACATGTCTGGTGCTCAGCACCTGCCCATGATTCGGGCTGTCAGGCTCATCCGCACCACTATGGCCATTGGTGGTGTGGGTAATGGAGTATGAACTGGTATGGGGGTCCATGGTACCCCTTACCAGTTCATGGGGAAAGTGTTAAAAAAACACAAACCTTTGGGAAAATAAAATGTATTATTCTTAATTAACTTACACTTACCTTCTCCCTCCAGGCTCCTGTGCAGGTTCCTTATACTTAGAAATTGGGCATTTCTGGAAACACCCTGACGTCACTGATGTCACAAAGGGAAGGGGGCTAGAGGGGGTTGCACAGAAAAATCCTTTTGCAGTACGTGCAGTTGCCAGAGGAACAGGTCAAGGCCACACTACAGATGATGAAGATCTATTAATGATGAAAACCAGGGCTGGCCTTTGGGGTGTGCCAGGGGACCACCATGCAGCTGCACCTGTTCGCTCGCTCCCCCACCAACCTGTTTGATTGCTCCACCACCTGCCCATTTCATCACACCCCTTCCCAATCCTTTTCTTTTACCACTGCAGCTGGCAGCTGACCCCTGGTCCTGACCATTACAAGCCTTTATGCCCTATAAAACACATCTGGTGCCCAGCACTGGCCCATGATTCGGGCTGTCAGGCTCATCCGCACCACCATGGCCATTGGTGGTATGGGTAATGGAGTATGAACTGGTATAGGGGTCCACGGTACCCCTTACCAGTTCATGGGGACTCTCGCTTGAAGATCTGGCCCTGCAAACTGTAGATTCTTTCTTCTGAGCTATGGGACCACTCTACTCTGACCCCGACAAAGCCAAGAATACTATGCTGAATCCTGACACTGGGCTGTCAATTGTTGATGAAACGGGCCAGCGCCAGTTTAAAATAGGACTCTCTGGTGCTATTAAAGATGTTCTGAGTAGATTTCCAGATCCTGATGAGGCAATGCAAATGGCAATTCAGACCGATCAATGCTACAGAGAACGTCGAGAGGTAAAGTCCAGCTTTTAGTGACATTCATCCTCTTCTGCCATCAAGCTCTGGTCTGCCCCCCTGTCCTCCCTCTCAGGTTGAGGAGCATATGCAGCTTGGGGCCACTTAATCAGGCAGAGAGGAGGGAGAAGGAAGTCTCTGGCCTTTGTCTGCATTTCGGTGACGCCAGTCATTTTGTGAGAACCTGTCCTCAGAAGCCTGCGCCTAAGATAGGTTTCTTATATCCTCACTAACCAGCGAGGGATTGAGGTGAGGGCCAGAGCTGGCTTCTATACTTGGAGGCGTGAACTCCATGGAATCACCCTGACATCATTACTGATGTAAAAGAAGGAGCGGGGCCTAGAGAGGGATCTCTCGTGCAACCCCTATAGGCCCCTCCCATTTTGTGATGTCATAAGTGACATCAGGGAGTTTCCAGAAATGCCCTGCCTCTAAGTATAAAAGCCACTCCCCGGGGGGCTCGTCATGGAGTTCCCCTTCGTGCTAAATGCCGCCAGTGTGTCCTTAGATGCCCCAGCGGCATACATTTAATGAAGCTTGTGCAGGAGCCCAGAGGGGGAAGGTAAGTATAAGTTAATTAAAGAATAATAAAGTTTATAAAGTGTTGTTTTTTAACATCTCCCAATGAACTGGTAAGGTGTCCCATGGACCTCTATAACCCCATACTCCTTTACCCACACCACTAATGGGCATGCTGGTGCGAATGAGCCCAGCAGCCCATAGCATAGGCTCAGGGCCTTCATGAACACAGGGCAAACCTGGGCAATAGCCAATGCCCCTGACATCTTCGGGGGCCCACTCAAGGTCACTCTTGGCCATAGTATTATTTTACAGTGGACCTAAACCACTGGGTGCTGTGTGCAGACCTACTCATGGCTGACCTCAGCAACAGGGGAGGATCAGCAACAATGGAGAAGATGGAATGGGGGGCAGTTGATGGAAGCTCAGAAGATGGTGAGAACCAGGTGACAGCAATGATGGATTCTTTAGTGGCAGCAGAGCAAGCAGTAAGGGCTAAAGATGGTGGCAGTAGAGAATAATAACAAAAATTCTAGTAGTAAGTTGAAACAACCAGATTTGCTGTATTTTTCTTGAAGATGTTTGGCCAGTTTGGAATCTAGAAATGTCTTCAAGAAAGATCCAGCAAGTCCAAGTGTGAGAGAACCGTTACAAGCTATAAGCTTTGTTTCTATTCCACCTACTTGACTCATATAAAAAATTCTTAGCTAGGGCAAACAGTAAAATGCTCAAACTAAGGCCAACCTGATACAGAGGATGTTCTAGGAGAAGCCGGAGCTCAGACATAGAGACAGAATAGATTATATGACCGGCGTACAGCATTCCATTCATCCGGAATTTGCAATGTGGCCTGACCTGAATAGGAGAATAACTGCAGGCTTCAAGGTGGAATATTTTTTAAAATGTACCCAGGGTTTCTGAGACTTGTTTTGAAGCTAAACTGCCGGCACAGCAACACTGTCTGTCATATGCACAGTCCATCCAAGAACTCATACTGAGCAGACATATTGGAGAACCCATCCAGAAACTCATGCTAAGCTGGCATGGCAAAATGCCCACCTAGGAACTCATACAAAGGTGGACAGCTCAAAAAGTAATTCATACTAAGCTGGCATAGTAAAGAGAAATCAATACTAAGCAGACATGATGGAGAAAACCCAAGCTTAGTTGTCAGATGTAGTAAAGAAATCCAGGAACTCACAAGTTGGCATGGTAGAGAGAAAACGTAGGGCCTTATTCATGAAGGGATAGCGCCAGGTAGTGCCTGTACAGCGACAGGTAGCGCCAGGTGAACGCCGGCCACAGCACGCAATTACACATTTATGAAGCCGAATCTGGTGAGCGACTAGAACAACGCCATGTAGCGTCCGATTCATCATTATCGCAGGCTCAGCGTACAGCGCCGGCGTTCAGCCTTGCAGAGCGCCACGTCTTACCTCTCGCTACCTGGCGCTCTCCCATACATTTCTATGGACGATCCTTAAATCCCTTTCCTGATCCCAATTTTTTTTATTTAAACTCAAATCTTTCTGACATGTATCCTGGTCTAGAAAATGACATTTTTGAAAACTTTTTGGATTAATAATATTTTTATGCAGAATTGTCCTTACATGCCTGGTATTAAAGTGTTCATGTTACAATGTTATAACAATGTAATTCCACGTGTTTTTGCTTTGTTACTAGTGGATACATCTTCAAAAAACAGACTTTAATCACACAGCGTCTGGCGCTATGGGCTACCCATGAGGCTGTTTTTTTGATGAATGTGGTGTGAGTCAGTCGCACTGAGCTGGCGCTACCATTCGCTCCCATACAGCGTAGTACTGCGAATCACATAACGTATTCAACAATGCCGGCCAGCGACTGAGGCGCCCTGAAACAACAAACCATGGCCGAGCCCAGCAACTACTAGCGGGCACTCTAAAATCATCGCTACCGACGCTCATCTGTCGCTACCTGGCGTTAGTGTTGAATCAGCCTGCCAGTGATAATGTTGCACACCCTAGCAAAAGTAAAAAGAATAAATCAGAATAACATACCAGATGCTGTTTATTGCTCATGAGCCTTCTAAATACAGACCACGAATGAAACCTTATTGGAAGGATGTATGTGAAGAAAAAGCACTCCAAGCAGCTATACACATTTAATGGTGAATTAAATAGGAATACATACTACTGCATACAAAAAAGTGCCCAAAATAATGATAATATACACATGTACAATGTAATACAATTTACTGGATCCTAATAGACAGGGTGGAACAGTTGCCAAAGCAATTAACCCCCCTGGCGTTATGATAGAGGCAAATGTAATGGTAACGAAAGCGTTACCATTACATTTGTCTCTGACGCACGGCTCTGCCCCCATGAGCCTCTGCGGCTCACAGAGACGGAACCTGGAAGTGCGACGGACGCCGCAGCCGCGGCTCTCACCTGCGATCGCAGCGGGGACATCGCTGGATCGCAGGGAGAAGGTAAGGAGACTGCGCCGCCCTGCTCCTCTGCCAAATAGATCCCGAGCGTGACTCGGGGTTACCGCTACTTACAGCGCAAATTAACCCAGAGTCACGCTCGGGATCACCGCTAAGGAGGTTAATAAGGTCACTTCTCAAGGTAGAGAGACCAACCAGGTTTAAAGATGAACTTTTGCTAAGATAACAAATTGAAGAGCCCATCTAGGACCCATCACTAGGCTGAAATGGTGGATCTCATTCAGGAGCTCATACTAGGAGGCTGATTCATTACTAACGCCAGGTATCGGCAGATGAGCGTCTGTATTTCGGCGCTTAGAGCGACTGCTAGTAGACGCTGTAAGCGGGTATCGGGCGCTGTAACAGAGCGTCTCGGTCGCTCTAGTAACCTGGCCTGTATTGATGAATGTGATGTATGTTGGGCGCTGTAACACCAGTACAGCGCTGAAGGGAGCGAAAGGTAGCGCCAGCTCATTGCGACCAACTCTCGGCTCTCCACACCAAGACACACACACAGCGTAGGCGCTCTGGATCTGGTCGCTATAGCATCGAGCGCCAGACGTTGTGAGACTAAAGTCTGGTTTTGAACACATATCCACCAGTAACAAAGCAAAAACACATGAAATGACATTGTTGCAACATTGTGACATTAACACTTTAGTGCCAGACCTGTAATGACAATTCAGAATAAAACACTAAAAAGTTTTCAAAAATGACTCTTTCTAGGCCAAGAGAGGTCACACAATTATTTGAGAGGGAAAAAAAAATATAAAAAAAACCCTGTTTAAACAGAAGAAAAGGAACGTCCATTGAAATGTATAGAAGATGGAAACATTGCTGTATATTTTCTTATCTTCAAATAAAAATTATTGAACGAGAAATGTATAGAAGAGCAACAGGTAATACCTGGCGCTCTGGACGCTAGAACGCCAGAGCTATATGCTGAGCCACCTGTAATGATGAATCGGACGCTACATGGCGTGGTTAGTTGCTCAACAGATTCGCTTTCATAGACGTGGTTTTGTGTACAGAGCCCGGCGTTCACCAGATTCTGCCTGCCGCTACGAGGCGCTACCTGCCGCTACCCCTTGATGAATAACCCCCTAAGTTGACACAGTGGAAAGCCCAACCAGGTACGAAACCAACATGTTGGATAGTCCCACCAGGAACTCATATAAGCTGATATGGCAGATAGTCTATCCAGTAAAGCATATTAATATATAATTTATTTGAATTGTTGGGATAAATGTGTTGTTTATGGATACAAATAATAAAATAACCTTACCTTATGTGAATAGTGCTGGTCCACAATCCTCGCCAAGCCGAAGTCTCCAATCTTGAGTACAAGATCCTCAGTGCTGATGAAGATGTTGGCTGGTTTTAGGTCTCTATGAAGAACGTTGGCCGAGTGGATGTACTTCAGGCCACGGAGCAGTTGGTACATGAAAAGCTTTGCGTGTTCCTCACTGAGGGGTCCCTGTTCCAAGAGACACGCCAGATCCGTTTCCAGGTGCTCCTGAACAATGTACACCATGTTATACCTGAAGATGTCCCCTTGCAGGTCAGCCCCCCTGGGCCCCAGGACCGCATGAACTTTAACAATGTTGTCATGCGTCAGTCGGCGGATGATCTTTATTTCTCGCAAGGCGTGTTTCATGCTGCGACAGTCGCTGATGGTGATCTTTTTCACGGCCACCTTTCGAGAATTTTTACAGTCCACAGCCGACAGAACCAACCCGTTGGCCCCGAAACCCAATGGTTTAAAGTCAACGAAATGGACTCCTAAATCGTAGCCGTACATGTTGGCGATGAAATCGCACTTTTCCGCCGTGGCCATGACAGCAACTCTAGAAAAAAAAAATCAAGAGAAACTTATCTGCCAATCCAAAGCTGAAAAAAGTTTTCACAATTCTTTGCTGCCCAAAAAGATTTTGTTAGAAAATAAAATCAGCAAAAGTAGAAAATTTACCAAAATTGTTGTTGCGTAGGAAGATAAGAGTATTGATTTTTTTAAAAAGTCAAAAACTACAATCCAAAGTAGCAGGTCCTCCTACAGCGGATGACAGTGTGTCTACAGTGTGCAGGTGTCAGAAAAAAAAAAACTTGCTGGGTTTCCAATTGTGACGAAGGGCGTGATGTCACCGCTGCACGCTGCGATCCAACGAGCCACTCAGCAGCAGTGTGAACATCACACCCCATCGATCTGCTGTATAAGGCGAGTCCTTCTCACCAGCCGCCTCTCGTCACCGTATATCGATAATTAACAGAGGAGCCTGCAGATGACCATCCGCCAATCTCATCTCCTCTCATTCCCGAGGCTGCAGCCGCCTTCCTCTGTTATAGAGCTACAGGAAGATCCTCGACGGGTGGTTCTGTCATTCTCTGACTCTTCCACTTTCCTTGTGACCGATCCTTGATCCTCAGTGATGAAGAGGACTCCAGCAGTACCGGTGTTCTGCATGGTGGTGTGCATACGGCCCCCCAGTCTTCACCGGTCCCCCTGAAAACAAGCAGAAGATAGATTGAGCTGATAGGAGGATAAGTGCTAATTCTCACTGTGCCATAGGTGATAGGTTCCTGCGTGACGGAGAACGACCTTCGGCAGCTCATTAGCTACGCTCACCTCTGCATTCTTATCTGCCACATACACTATCCCCATACACAGTATGGAATCACCACTTTTAAAGGGAAACTGCCACTAGGAATATAGTTCTTTTTATAACTCAATAACCAGAGCAGTTTCTAGGGGCGGGCGAGCAGGGCCCTGGGTGGTGTATGGAGTGTGCCTTTATACCAACCATCCTGTTTTCCACAGATGTTAGGGGTGCCGGCCATATGCCAGCCATGTCACCCCCTACGTATTGGAGTCATGGGTAGGAGTCACTGCCTGCTTGACATAGAAGGTTGTCATAGAAGGTTGATGGCAGAAGGAGACCATACGCTCCATCTAGTCTGCCCTTATGTATATACTGTATGTTCTCTGTATCTTATGTGTATACTGTATGTTCTCTGTATCTTATGTATATACTGTATGTTCTCTGTATCTTATGTGTATACTGTATGTTCTCTGTATCTTATGTGTATACTGTATGTTCTCTTTATCTTATGTGTATACTGTATGTTCTCTGTATCTTATGTGTATACTGTATGTTCTCTGTATCTTATGTGTATACTGTATGTTCTCTGTATCTTATGTATATACTGTATGTTCTCTGGATCTTATGTGTATACTGTATGTTCTCTTTATCTTATGTGTATACTGTATGTTCTCTGTATCTTATGTGTATACTGTATGTTCTCTGTATCTTATGTGTATAATGTATGTTCTCTTTATCTTATGTGTATACTGTATGTTCTCTGTATCTTATGTGTATACTGTATGTTCTCTTTATCTTATGTGTATACTGTATGTTCTCTTTATCTTATGTGTATACTGTATGTTCTCTGTATCTTATGTGTATACTGTATGTTCTCTGTATCTTATGTGTATAATGTATGTTCTCTTTATCTTATGTGTATACTGTATGTTCTCTGTATCTTATGTGTATACTGTATGTTCTCTGTATCTTATGTGTATACTGTATGTTCTCTGTATCTTATGTGTATACTGTATGTTCTCTGTATCTTATGTGTATACTGTATGTTCTCTGTATCTTATGTATATACTGTATGTTCTCTGTATCTTATGTGTATACTGTATGTTCTCTTTATCTTATGTGTATACTGTATGTTCTCTGTATCTTATGTGTATACTGTATGTTCTCTGTATCTTATGTATATACTGTATGTTCTCTGTATCTTATGTGTATACTGTATGTGCTCTGTATCTTATGTGTATACTGTATGTTCTCTTTATCTTATGTGTACACTGTATGTTCTCTGTATCTTATGTGTATACTGTATGTTCTCTGTATCTTATGTGTATACTGTATGTGCTCTGTATCTTATGTGTATACTGTATGTTCTCTTTATCTTAGGATAGATGGAGGCTTATCCCAGGTATGTTTAAATTCACTTACTGTCGATTTTTCAACTACCTCTGGATGCTGGAAGTTTGTTCCCAGCATCTACTACTCTTTCTGTAACATAATATTTTCTAACATTGCTCCTGATCTTCCCCCCGACTAGCTTCAGGTTGTGCCCCCTTGTTCTATCATTAGGTTTCTTCTTAAAAACACTTCCCTCCTGAACCTTATTCAATCCTTTCACATACTTTCCTCCAGACTGTACAAATTAAGTTCTTTAAGTCTCTCCTGATTTTAAGTTTAAGCCCTTCCACCATTTTTGTTGCCGGCCTTTGGACCCGTTCTATTTGAATAATGTCTTTTTGCAGGTAAGGTCTCCAGAACTGCACACAGTATTCTAGCTGTGGCCTCACCAGGGCTCTATACAGCGCCATCACAACCTCCCTCTTCCTACTGGTGATGCCTCGAGCTATGCAGCCGAGCATCTTGCTTGCTTTTCCCACTGCCTGGCTACACTGTCCAATCATCTTGCAGCTTTCAGTAATCAGTATCCCTAAATCTCTCTCCTCCGAGGTCCTGGATAACACAGTGCTGCCCATACAGTACTCAGAGCAGGGATTCCTTCTACCCAAGAGACATTAAACTCTAGTTTCCACAGTTTTGACCATCTATCCAGTAAAGCTAAATCATTTTCCATGTTGCAGACACCTCCAGGAATATCCACCCTATTACTAACCTTTGTATCATCAGCAAACAGGCAAACTTCCCCTACCAAGCCTTCTCCTATGTCACGTACAAACACATTAAATAGAATGGGGCCCAGGACAGAGCCTTGCAGCACACCACTTGTAACTCGCCTTTGTTCAGATTGCACGCCATTTACAACAATGCTCTGATACCGATCCTTCAGCCAACTGGAAATCCACTGAACTATCCAGGGATTGAGGCCTACCTTCAATAACCTATCTATGCTGCTAAGAAAGAAGCACAGCATGGCAAATACTGATATGGGAAAGCAGCGGCACCATAGGAGGAGCAGAATTGTTTTTCCTGCTTTGCTCAATATTCCAGAAAAGACTTTTGGGCTATTTCCTTGCTATGAAGGGGTTTTGGTCCACTTTAAAGCAAATCAAACCCCTCTGCAGCCGGCCCTGCCCCTGGGGGGATTTGCAAGGGAGTATTAGAGAACAGAAAAATTAAAGTGGACCGAAGAACAGTTTTTTTTTACCCAGGTGGGTTTTGGCATGCCCCTCTATGTCAGACCTCACTTTATGCCCCCACATCACATGCCCAGGGTTCCATCCAATCAGAATAGATTGCGGTGAATATATATTCTACACGAATAGACTGCCCGGGGGCACCTCCCATTGATCACTCCCCCCCCTCATTCAGATATGCCTGGTGCGGGAGCAAGCATTAGCCGGAGGAATGCCACAGTGACCCCAACATGCGCCATGGGGTTGCCTGAAAGGTGTGTTTATAGCCATCCTGGGTTCATTTCACACGTTGAGATGCCCTAAGCAGTGGGAAGGTGCCGGACAACCAATTTTGCCTACAGTTCTACTTTAAGGCTGCCTTCCATGTTGGGACACTGCTATTGCCAGTGGGGGCTGTATTTGAGGTTGGACCTGCCAGCGGATTGGGAGGATCTGTAGCATAAACTGCTCGAGGAACTGATGTACTGTAATTACCCTGATCTGAGGAGCGTGCCCATTGGGCAGTTTCTGGACAAAATAGCACTCATGGTGAGGAAAGTAAATTCTACCCCTACCACAGTTGCCAGCGCCACACTGCAAACCCATAAGGGGATTTTTTCAGAGTCAATCTACCTCTGGTTGCTGCCTCTCCACTGTGTTGTAGCTGATTAGGGTTGGGGCGGAAGTGGAAACATTATCTAATTCCCCGGCCTCCCATATTTTCCCCTTCATATGCGTTGAGCAATAGCAGCTCATGCTTGCTCAGAGTGTCTCCCGACACGCAATATTCAAATTATGCCCACCCCCTCCACTGGATGGCACCTGGGAATCCACGCGTACGCATCTGGGAGTGTGCGCATGTGCGTCTGGGATTGCTGGTCTAGGCGTCTTATGTTGCCTAGCAAGAGGCAGAGAGGGAAATAGCACAACCAAGGTGATGAGAATGCCTGTGTCTGAAGCAGTACCCCGTCAATTATGCTGATTATTATGCCGCATCACAGCTCCAAGGGCTACGCCCACATGCTTCACAACAGACATCATTAGATGAATATGTAACCCTTGATATCTCGGCCATTTCTACTTCAATTTACATGAAAACAGTTTGGGACATTGCCAACCGTAGCCCGTTGCAATGTTCTAACAATTGGCTTTGCCTGTTCTATCACTTTAAAGTGTACCAACACCCAGGGGGAATCTATAAGATTCCCGGGCCGATCAGATCCCTCCCCGCGGGGCATCCGAAATAGAGATGTCCCGCAGGGTGAAACCCCCCAGGACGCCCAGAAACTTTACCTTATCCCCGTTCCAACAGCGCATGCACGGGCAGCGGCCGCATCTCGCGCTTCCCTCTAGCAGGGCGCGCACCCGCGCCGGCCGTTTGTGAATGGGCGCGCTCCCTGTTAGAAGGAAGCGTGAGAAGCGGCCTCCAGCGCGCTCAGAGCTGCTGTGGTTGTCGGTTGCTTGTCCGTCCATACCACAGCGACTCTGAGCGCTCTGATTGGACGAGCGCTCGCGTAGGAGCGGGGTGAGGTGAGTTATTTAGGGTGATCGGGGGGGGTTTCACACAGCGGGGCCGATCGGGGTGCCCCGCGGAAGTGGACCAAAACCCAGGATAGTGAAAATCCTGGCTGTTGGTCCACTTTAAGCAGAGTGCCCCCGCTCCCACCACATTTATTTATACAGAGTGGATCCTCCTTTTCAGGGAGGTGCAGCACTGACCTGTGTAGTGGAAAGCGTAAGGAAATACTCACCGCGTTTCCTGCATTCTGCTCCCAATCATCTGCATCTCAGGCAGGTGACATAGGCGTGATGACATCTTATCCCTAGTCTCGACCACAGAGGATGGACAGGATAAAGCAGGGGCCGGGGTGTGCTTTCCAGACACACTCTTCTCCGGTCAGTGCTGTGCCCCATTTCTTCCCACACATTTCACCCAGAACAAGGTGGGGGGAATTTAAAGTGCCCAGGGGCGCTCCAGTACAATACAGCTGATACTGCAATCAGGAGGCAAGACTAAGCAGTCATCTCGGCGCCCCCTGCCTTTCTGGTAGCCAGGGTGACAGCACTGCTGTTCCAGACCCAGAAGCAGCCCTGCCTATGTATATGGTGATTTATTATAACTTTCCAATAGGCTGCAGCTATCTCCTGTCGGCAGTCAGCTGTGTAGCTGTGCTGTGCATCGGGGTTATTGGTCGCCTGCGTCCTTGCACACTTCTGTATGTCCGGCCGTCCTCCAGACACAGAATAACCCCCCACCCCCCCAGCAAATGATTGCTACCATGTCCTAATGGAACTAATGGGAAGAAGAGCAACACAAAACGATAAACTGTGTCATTTAATCTATAAAGAGAGCGCGGGAGAAAATACAGAAATAAACAGGCTGCACCATGGCTGCACAATGGCATCAGTCAACGTTGAATACAAAAATTACGCCTAAGTAAAATATAGAAGCCACAAAAAAGTACAAACATTTTTACTGTTAGGCCTAAAATAATATACATATAAGGATGGGATACGGAGGTCCATGGACAATATGGTGCACCAAATGTTATAGGTGGGTCAGTGATATGAGAGACTTGCAGGGATGTATGTGGAGGTCCATGGACAGTATGGGGGCACCGATTGGTATAGGTGGGTTTATGCTATGGAAGGGTCTGCAGGGTACTGTCTGTGGACAGTATTGAGACACCAAAAGGTATAGGTGGGGCTATGGTATAGAGGACCTGCATGAGGGGTTCACACAGTGGGAACATTGCAAACGGGGAGGCTGATTTATTAATAGCGCCAGGTAGCGACAGTTGAGCGACTGTAGCGGTATTTTCACAGCGCCCGCTAATAGTTGCTGTGCTTGGCCGCTGTTCGGTTGTTGATAGCGACTCAGTCGGTGTGCAGTAATGTTGAATACAAGGTGATGAGTCGCTATTTGACAGGTTCCGCGCTGTATGGGAGCGCATCATAGCGACTGGTCAGAGCGACCGGCTCCCACCACATTCATTAACAAATCACGCTCAAAAAATTATTGCGCTGTGAAATGCATGTCTAAACCCCAGAGCGCTGGCGGCGATGGGTTAAAAGTAGTTTTTTAACCCCCAAACAACCATATTTTTGGAAACAAAAAAAAAAACAAGTTTATAAAAACATTTTGTAATATGAATACATTAATATCAGACCTGTAATATCAATTCTGCACAAATTTATTTAATTTACCTTAAAAAAAATATCTAACATGGCAGAAGTGGTAACAGAAATTTTCACATTAAAAAAAATAAAAATTGTTAAATAAGGGCCTAAGTCTTTTAGACTCCATGGCCTGCCTTTTGCACTCCTGTGCAAAGCTACTTTTTATCCCCCATCAAACAGACCTCCATGCTTGATCTTGGCTTCCTAATGATCTTTTTTTGTAGGGATTGCCCGCTGTGTAAAACCCCCCAGGTTGCCACGTTCACTTACCTTGCTTCCCGGTCCAACGGCACATATGCAAGCCGTGGGCGCATGCCCGCTATCCCTCTAGCAGGGTGCGTGCCTATGCCAGGCATTTGTGAATGCTTGGCGCAGGCACGCTCCATTAGAGGGAAGCGGGGAATGCGACCGCCAAAGCGTTCAGAGCAGCTGGCCTTAGACACTGGCTTAGATGCCGTGACGTCAGCGGCTCCGAGCTTGTTGATTGAATGAACGGCTGCGCATGCGCTGTAGGACCGGGAAGAGGTGAGTTGCACTCGGCGATCTGGGGGGTTTCACATAGCGGGGCACCCCCTATCAGGGTGCCCAGGGGGAAAGGACCAAAACCCAGGATAGTCAAAATCCTGGGTGTTGGTCCAATTTAACAGTAATACATTATTTCTTCTTACTTTAAAAGTGTTACAAGGCCTGTGAGCTACTTGGTGTGCTTGGTTTGAATTCCTTTATGCTAAGTTTCTTGGCGCTAGACCCTGCCTGCCTGCAACAAAGATGGAATACCTTGTACAGTGCTATGGAAGAAGATGGTGCTATAATAAGTTGATGAGCACTTCCAGGAGGAAATACAGCGTGCTTGAAAAGTGCTGCAAACGTGTGCACATGCACTTCTGTGGTTGCATAAGTGCATGTGTGATTGTGTGCATGTGCATCTGGGGAGCGTGTATTGCGGGAGTGTGCATGCACTTCTGGGTGTGAGTGCATGTGTGCCCACAAGCGGTTGCAAATCTGCGGGTGTGTGCGTATGCGTCTGAATGTGGGGTGTGTGCATGTGCATCTGTGGGAGTGTGTGTATGTCTGTTTTGGGGTGCAAGCCTGTTGGTGTGTTGGAGCCTGTGTAGGTGAAAGGGGAGGTGTGCAAAAGTGAGAGAGGACAGGGGTCGCTGTGTGCCGAGACTGGCTGTAACATTCTGCCATTCATTTCTATGGGGGATTCTCTGCAACATCCCACTATTCATTTCTTTTAGGGATTTTGTGGGAGTGTGTGTACATCATGTGCAAGCCTGTGGGCGTGTTGGAGCCTGTGTAGGTGAAAGGGGAGGTGCATGAAAGTGAGAGAGGACAGGGGCTGCCCCTGTGTGCCGAGACTGGCTGTAACATTCTGCCATTCATTTCTTTGGGGGATTCTCTGGAACATCCCACTATTCATTTCTTTTAGGGATTTTGTGGGAGTGTGTGTACATCATGTGCAAGCCTGTGGGCGTGTTGGAGCCTGTGTAGGTGTAAAGGGAGGTGTGTGAAAGTGAGAGAGGACAGGGGCCACCCATGTGTGTTGAGACTGGATGTAACATTCTGCCATTCATTTCTATGGGGGATTCTCTGCGACATCCAACTATTCATTTCTTTTAGGGATTCTTTTACATTAAAACCTAAATGTATTAAAGCTGACAAATGTGATTGGCTCCAAAAATAAATAGCATACCTCTGGGAGCCAAGAGTTTCCAAACACAGTATCAAAGTTCTCGCTATGTTTAGCGGTTTGGGGGGCATTTATGGCAGAAAACAGAAGAAGAAAGCAGATTTTTTTCAAACACAACAGTAATACCTGGCAGGAGACACAGCTTTGGGATCTAGCACCAATAAATGGTAGTGGGTGGAAGCAGGGCCGATATCAGCACCCGGCAAAGCGGGGCACTGACGAGGGCCCCCACCCTCCGGAGGAGCCCACTGACAGGGCCACAGCTGGTGCCCACATCTCCTCGAATGGCGGGGTTCCACACAACGGGGCATCTCGATTTAGATTCCAGGGGAGGAAGTGCTGGGTTTTGTTCTGCTTTAAGTTGCCCACCTCAGCTGATTTCCTATCCCTGGAGCACCCCAATCTGTGACGACCTAGCATGTCGCGCCATTGAGAGCCTCGAGCGTCTGCAAGGAGGGCTTCTAACAGGGCCTGACGTCCCCGCTGATGCTGCGTGCCTGCTGCTTCCCATTGGCCAGTCCCGCGGCCCCCCGCTTGCGATGACGTCATCCCCTCCCTGCAGACGCTCGAGGCTCTCAATGGCATGACTTGCGGGGACCACACCCGGTAAGTTCCTTTTCCATTATTATTATTATAAATGTGTATTGCATCTTGCAGATCCCAATCTATGATTAAGGGCCAATAGCGTCCGAAACGCGTCAGAGGACTGCAATACCCCCATTGTTCTGGGTCTGTCATACTGATCTTATGCTTTTGCTGATAATGGATGGAGATGATTTTAATTTTTCTACAATAAAGATTCAAGCTTTTAAGGAGTGCGGACCCTTCACCTTCTTTATGCCAAATTGTTGTGGGGTCTCGGACCACCCTGGGGCATGCACCCTACTTACCTTATCTACTACCAGAGTGCGGTAACCTTCTTCTTTATATTTGAACTCCTGAGTTTTGGTCCGCTTTACAGGGGCATCTCAAAAAGGATTGCCCTGTTTGTGAAAGAACCCCCTGGTTTGGCCGTTAACTCAAACTAGCGATCCCACAGCGCATTCACCAGTTCCAGGAAAGTAATGAACAAGGGGGGTCACACACAGGGGCATCCAAAATCAGGAGGATCTAGATTGATTTAGACTCCGAGGTCAGGTTTAAAGGGGTTTGGTGCGCTTCAAAGTAGACCAAAACTAGAGTTTTGTTCCAAATAACATGATCCTTAGCCGGCATCCAGATTTGGGACGTCCCTCGGTGATGTGACACGACTCTTTAGCACAAAGGGGCCCACTGAGACCATGCCGCCCAAGGGCCCACATAAACCTGGAGCCGGCCCTGGGTGGAAGTATCAGATGACAGTGGTGCATTCTGGGCCTCAGTCCCACAGTAGATATTTATCGGGCCCCACAGTGCTGCTCAGCTATATGGGTGACATCAGATCTCTGGAACCCCATTACTGTGTGTGCTGGGGGATGAGGGGTTCCCATCTAGGAAAGCTGTGGGGACATTGGATGCTGGAAGGATGGCAGGGTGAATTTCCAGGAACGCTCTGCGGCGGGTGTATACAATGTTCTGGCGGAATCCAGCGTGAGCTCTGCATAATTCATGGACTCGCCAGCCTCTCTTGCATGCTAATTGCTGCTGCTTTCTAATTCTAATAGGATGATGGGATTACATTAGTGATTTCCCAGAGCGGGCGTGCAGTGACGGAGCTGCTCGGGGTGTATATGATGGGAGCGCGCCATCAAGGATTACTGCTGATGGCCTAGTGGAGTCATTTGCATATAACTGAACACAGCTGCAGTCTATGGAGTTCCATGGACAGTAAGGGGGCAGCAAATGGTATAGGTGGGTATGTGGTTTGTGCGACCTGCAGGATTTTATAAGGAGGACCATGGACAGTATGTTAGGACATAATGGAACAGATTGGTCTGTGGTATGAGAGAACTGCAGGGTTGTATGGGGAGGTCCATGAACCGTATGGGGCACCTAATAGTATAGGTGGGTCTGTGGTAGGGAGGACCTGCAGGGATGTATGGGGAGGTCCATGGAAAGTATGGGGGCAAAAAATGGTATAGGGGGTCTGTGCTACAGAAAGGTCTGCAGGGTTGTATATGGAGGTCTGTGGACAGTATAGGGGTACCCAAAGGTATATGTGGGTCTGTGGTAGGGAGGACCTGCAAGGCTGTATAGGTAGATCCATGGACAGAATGGGGCCATAAATGGTAAAGATGGGTCTGTGATAGGTAGGGCCTGCAGGGCAGAATAGGGAGGCCCATGAACAGTACGGGGGAACCCAAATGTATAGGTGGATCTGTGGTATAAGGTACCTGCAGGACACTATGGGGAGGTCCATGGACAGTATAGGGGTACCCAATGGCATAGGTGGGTCTGTAGTATTGAAGGACCTGCAGGTTTGTATATGGAGGTCTGTGTTTAGTATTGAGGCACCAAAAGTTATAAGTGGTTCTTTGGTATGAAGGACCTGCAGGGTGGGATAGGGAGATCTATGGACAGTATGGGAGCACCAAATGGTATAGGTGGGTCTGTGGTAGGTAGGACCTGCAGGGATGTATGGGGAGGTCCATGTATAATATGGGGGCACAAAATGGTATAGGGGGGTCTGTGCTACGGAATGGTCTACAGGGTTGTATATGGAGGTCTGTGGACAGTATTGAGGCACCAAAGGGTATAGGTGCTCTATGGTATGGAGGACCTGCAGGGCTGTATAGGTAGATCTATGGACAGAATAGGGCCATAAATGGTATAGATGGATCTGTGTGGTAGGTAGGGCCTGCAGGGCAGAATAATGAGCCCCATGGACAGTACAGGGGGAACCCAAATGTATAGGTGGGTCTGTGGTATAAGGTACCTGCAGGACTGTATGGGGAGGTCCATGGACAGTATACGGGTACTCAATGGCATGGGTGGGTCTGTGGTATTGAAGGACCTGCAGGTTTGTATATGGAGGTCTGGGGACAGTATTGAGGCACCAAAAGGTATAAGTGGTTTTGTGGTATGAAGGACCTGCAGGGTGAGATAGGGAGATCTATGGACAGTGTGGGGGCCCCAAATGGTATAGGTGGGTCTGTGGTAGGTAGGACCTGCAGGGATGTATGGGGAGGTCCATGGATAATATGGGGGCACTAAATGGTATAGGGGGTCTGTGCTACGGAATGGTTTACAGGGTTGTATATGGAGGTCTGTGGGCAGTATTGAGGCAGCAAAGGGTATATGTGGTCTATGGTATGGAGGACCTGCAGGGCTGTATAGGTAGATCCATGGACAGAATGGGGCCATAAATGGTATAGATGGGTCTGTGATAGGTAGGGCCTGCAGGGCAGAATAATGAGGCCCATGGACAGTACGGGGGGAACCCAAATGTATAGGTGGGTCTGTGGTATAAGGTACCTGCAGGACTGTATGGGGAGGTCCATGGACAGTATAAGGGTACTCAATGGCATAGGTGGGTCTGTGGTATTGAAGGACCTGCAGGTTTGTATATGGAGGTCTGTGGACAGTATTGAGGTACCAAAAGGTATAAGTGGGTCTGTGGTATGAAGGACCTGCAGGGCGGGATAGGGAGAACCATGGACAGTATGGAGGCACCAAATGGTATATGTGAATCTGCAAGGTGGGATAGGGAGGTCCATGGGCAGTATGGGTGCACCAAATGGTATAGGTGGATCTGTGGTTGGGAGAGCCTACAGGGCAGTATAGGAAGGTCAATGGAGGATATGGGTAGATCATATGGAATAGGTGGGTCTGTGGTATGAAGGACCTGCAGGATTTTATAGGGAGGGCCACAGACTTTAGGGCCAACATGTAGCGCTGCTCTGAAGAGACTAGAGCTGCAACTCCTATAGCCCACCCCGACCCCCGGCAGTGATAATGTGCGTACAAACTGGTGGACTACATGTGCCAGCAGTAACCGGTGTGTGACACACCATCAAACAAAGCCATCCGCTGATCTAAACTCATGGACACCCAGTGGCAGCAGCACCCCTCACCCATCCTGCATGTGCTGTTGCTGTCCGATGTAATTGTGCCGGCGGCCATCCCGCTCTTATCTGTGACGGCTGCCACCCCAAAGCTCCTCATCTCTTCCCGCAACTCGTACCAGGAGGCGGGTGTCACCAGCAAGGACAAAGATGTATTATTCAGGGGGTAGATATACACACGAGAGACGGCATTGCCTACTGCATAGAGAATCAGGGAAACAATAGTATTTGCCACATGGCCAAAAGTATGTGGTCAGCCCCTCTCTCGTGATGTTCACAAGCTTCAGGCTGACTTGGACACATTGAGTATCTGGGCTCCACTTGGCAAATGAACTTCAATGTGGAGAAATGTAAAGTCATGCACTTGGGGTCTAATAACCTGAAGGCCACATATATCCTCGGGGGAGTAAAACTGGGAGAGTCATTTGTTGAGAAGGATCTGGGGGTAATAGTAGATCACAGACTAAATAACAGCATGCAATGCCAAGCAGCTGCTTCCAAGGCCACCAAGATACTATCATGCATTAATAGAGGCCTGGAATCACGGGATAGGGATGTCATTCTTTACAAGGCACTGGCACGCCCTCACCTGGAATATGCCGTCCAGTTCTGGGCGCCCATTCATAGAAAGGACGCTCTGACTCTGGAAAGGGTGCAGAGGAGCCACCAAACTAATAAGGATGAAGGATCTTAGTTATGAGGAAAGATTACGGGAATTAAATCTGTTTAGTCTTGAAGGGAGACGACTGAGGGGGGACATGATTAACTTGTATAAACATATAAATGACCCATACAAAAAATATGGGGGAACACTATTTCAGGTAAAATCCTCTCTAAAGACAAGGGGACATGCTCCCTTCAACTGGAAAAAAAGAAATTTAGTCTCCGGAGGCGACAATCATTTTTTATCATAAGAACTATACATCTTTGGAATAGCCTCCCACAGAAGCATGTTGCAGCATCAACCACTGACAGCTTTAAAAAAGTATTAGATGCTTATTTAGAAGAAAATAACATTAACAGTTACTATTAGCTGTTATCAGTAAAAAAACAAAAAATAAAATAAATAACTTCCCCTACCCCAACACCCTTAGTTGAACTTGATGGACATGTATCTTTTTTCAACCCTTCCCTTACTAATGTGAGTAGCAGGCTCATGGCTTTGGACTGGCAACACTAAAGTCTGGCCACAGGGAGGCGCTCTCTAGAGACCACAGAAGGGGCCATCTTCCGCCATAATCACTGCATAAGAGCACATGTGTCAAACTCAAGGCCCGGGGCCGGATGCGGCCCTCCAAGCCTTTTTATGTGGCCCTCTGGCAGGTGCCAGAAAGCTGTGACTGGGCAGTCCCCTTCTGCGGCTGTCCTGGGCAAATTAATTCTGCATTTGTCCTGGGCAAATTAATTCTGCATTTGTCCTGGGCAAATTAATTCTGCATCTGTCCTGGGCAAATTAATTCTGCATCTGTCCTGGGCAAAATAATTCTGCATCTGTCCTGGGCAAAATAATTATGTCTGCACCTGTCCTTGGCAAAATAATTCCTTGTTTCCCGGTCCAATGGCGCTAGGGTGAGCCGTGATCGCATCCCCGCTATCCCTCTAGCAGGGCACGTGCCTACGCCAGGCATTTGTGAAAGGTTGGCGCGGGCACGCTCCCAGTTAGAGAGTAGCGGGGGATCGACCGCCAGTACGCTCTGAGCCGCTGGCCTTAGACGACGTGCGAGCGGCCACGCATGCTCCATAGACCCAGGAAGAGGTGAGTTGTCATCGGCGATCTGGGGGGTTTCACACAGCGGGGCATTCCCCAATCGGGGTTTCCCGGGGGAAAGGACCAAAAACCAGGATAGTCAAAATCCTGGATTTTGGTCCGCTTTAAGACTCCATGGCCAGGGGAAACAAGTTTTGGTCCACATAAAAGAGAAGCAAACCCAACCCTAGAATCTTTAGGACTCTAGGGGCGATGGTCTCCCACTTTTTGGGGCATCTCAATATTGGATGCCCTCCTGTTTGAAAATCTAGCCTGGACTGTCCCTTTAAAGTCAAAAATAAAAAAGCTATACTTACCAGTGTAAGTCCTGAAGGCTAAATCGCTCCCATTATTGTGCTGTCAGCCCCCCATTGGCTGATAGATATGACTTTGCCTGATTATAGGCATCTTTTTCATCTTTAACCAGTGGGGCATCCCAAATTAGTGGGGCATTCTTGACTGTAGATCCCCTTTAAAAATAGATTTGGCTGGAGCTGGGCTTTGCTGATACTCAGCAGGATGGTACATACCTTCCAACTTTTCAGGGTGGGAAAGAGGGACAATTGATCAATTAAGCCACGTCCCCTCTTTGAGGGATAGATCGGAGATAGGGTGTAACAGTTACAACAATAGAAACACTTTGAATAGGCAGGTGAATCATTTATTGCTGCAGATCTGCATGTTACACCTCAAACAGGGACAAATGAGCACAACATGGTATAATATCATGGTGAATATCATGTGACTCGTTCACAAACGCGTAACGGGCGCAATGGCTGGAATGCCTCGTCCTGTCACTATCCCACACACAGGGAAATGCGCAGCACGCGCCATCTGTTCCATCACAGCCCAGCCGCCGCATATTAGAAAACATGTCTGCGTCTGGCGGACAAAGTCTTTTCCTATGTGCGCTCTCCTCGCCCACTGCAAATATGGCACCCCTATTTACTAGGAGCGAGAGGCGCACTCTCTTCCATATGGCGCCACCATGACACAAAACACAATTACACAATGCCGGGAAATGAATTATACGCATCAGCAATGCCCAAAAGGGTGAATAAACCTGACTATACCCCCTGCCTGACACTAATAGGCTAGATGTAGATGATTAAGATGGTCCGCCGGGGGAGGGGGCCGTATCCCAGTATAACGCCATGAAAGACTAACCAGAGGACCACTTGATGCCCCTTATCTGGGTGGGTAACGGTGCCCCTATTGCCCCTTTAATACGTGGCAAAACCCAGATGGTCTGCAGGGAGTGGGGTACATATCCCAGTATAACGCCATGAAAGACTCACCAGAGAACCACTTGATGCCCCTTATCTGGGAGTGTAAAGGTGCCCCTATTGCCCCTTTAATACCTGGCAAAACCCAGATGGTCCGCCAGGGGGTACATATCCCAGTATAACGCCATGAAAGACTCACCAGAGGACCAATTGATGCCCCTTATCTGGGTGGGTAAAAGTGCCATTATCGCACCTAGTACACAATGCCGGGAAATGAATTATACGCATCAGAAATGCCCAAAGGGGTGAATAAACCTGACGATACCCCCTGCCTGACACTAATAGGCTAGATGTAGATGATTCAGATGGTCCGTTGGGGGGGGGGGGGGGGGTAAGTATCCCAGTATAAAGCCATGAAAGACCAGAGGACCACTTGATGCCCCTTATCTGGGTGGGTAAAGGTGCCCTTATCGCCCCATTACATAATGCCGGGAAATGAATTATACGCGTCAGCAATGCCCAAAGGGGTGAATAAACCTGACTATACCACCTGCCTGACACTAATAGCCTAGATGTAGATGATTCAGATGGTCCGCCGGGGGGGGGGGGGGGGGTAAGTATCCAAGTATGACACCATGAAAGACCAGAGGACCACTTGATGCCCCTTATCAGGGTGGGTAAAGGTGCCCTTATCGCCCCTTTAATACAAGGCAAAACCCAGATGGCCCGCCGGAGGGGGGTACATATCCCAGTATAAGACCATGAAAGACTCACCAGAGGACCATTTGATGCACCTTATCTGGGTAAAGGTGCCCTTATTGCCCCTATTACACAATGCCGGGAAATGAATTATACAAGTCAGCAATGCCCAAAGGGGTGAATAAACCTGACTATACACTAATAGGCTAGATGTAGATGATTCAGATGGTCTGCTGGGGGGAGGGGGGTACGTATCCCAGTATAACAGAAGCACAGGCCTGGCGCAGGATTCAATCGAGAGATCCGGTGAGTTGTGGCGCACAGGACTATGACAAGGCATGGTAGGAAGGAGTTAAATGACAATTTACACTGTTTCTGCTGTGTCCTGAAATAACTTTGTAACTAACAGAGACTTTTCTTTCAAAAAGATCTGAAAGGAGAGAGATGCTCTGAGAGGCTTTTTATAGGCATTGTTTATTTAAATGTTTCTTTGAATTTACGCATCAATCATTTCGACAAGCAGTCAGTGATCAAAAGCCTAGAACCCATGTTCTGATTGGTTCCTAGTTCATAAAGAACTGTGAGTTCGAGTTCCCAAACCCATATATGACTTCACCCAGAAGTTAGTGTTCGGCTTTAGCCTGAGCAGCTCATCAACCAGCTTCTCGCTCTCCCTTCACCCAACCAGACTGGCCATTAATATCGCTGATCCCTGCCCTGCCTATGCACTGCTCCCCAACCAGTAAGGAACGCGAGCAGGCGTGGCATAGGTGGGGACAGCTGGGCCAGGCTACAGCGCCCAGCGAGCGCACACAGCCTGCTATGGGGGGATTTTCTGTCACACAGTCTGCTATGGGGGGGATTTTCTGTCACACAGTCTGCTATGGAGGTGATGGGGTGCTCTGTCACACAGTCTGCTATTGAGGTGATGGGGAGGCTCTGTCACACAGTCTGCTATGGGGTGATGGGGGAATTCTGTCACACAGTCTGCTATGGGGTGATGGGGGGGCTCTGTCACACAGTCTGCTATGGGGTGATGGGGGAATTCTGTCACACAGTCTGCTATGGGGTGATGGGCGGCTCTGTCACACAGTCTGCTATGGGGTGATGGGGAGGCTCTGTCACACAGTCTGCTATGGGGTGATGGGGGAATTCTGTCACACAGTCTGCTATGGGGTGATGGGGGGTTCTGTCACACAGTCTGCTATGGGGTGATGGGGGCTCTGTCACACAGTCTGCTATGGGGTGATGGGGGCTCTGTCACACAGTCTGCTATGGGGTGATGGGCGGCTCTGTCACACAGTCTGCTATGGGGTGATGGGCGGCTCTGTCACACAGTCTGCTATGGGGTGATGGGCGGCTCTGTCACACAGTCTGCTATGGGGTGATGGGAGGCTCTGTCACACACTCTGCTATGGGGTGATGGGGGGCTCTGTCACACAGTCTGCTATGGGGTGATGGGGGGCTCTGTCACACAGTCTGCTATGGGGTTATGGCGGGCTCTGTCACACAATCTGCTATGGGGTGATGGGGGGCTCTGTCACACAATCTGCTATGGGGTGATGGGAGGCTCTGTCACACACTCTGCTATGGGGTGATGGGGGCTCTGTCACACAGTCTGCTATGGGGTTATGGCGGGCTCTGTCACACAATCTGCTATGGGGTGATGGGGGGCTCTGTCACACAGTCTGCTATGGGGTTATGGCGGGCTCTGTCACACAATCTGCTATGGGGTGATGGGGGGCTCTGTCACACAGTCTGCTATGGAGGTGATGGGGGGTCTGTCACACAGTCTGCTATGGGGGTGATGGGGGTTCTGTCACACAGTCTGCTATGGGGTTATGGGGGGTTCTGTCACACAGTCTGCTATGGGGTGATGGGGGGCTCTGTCACACAGTCTGCTATGGGGTGATGGGGGGTTCTGTCACACAGTCTGCTATGGGGTGATGGGGGGTTCTGTCACACAGTCTGCTATGGGGTGATGGGGGGTTCTGTCACACAGTCTGCTATGGGGTGATGGGGGGCTCTGTCACACAGTCTGCTATGGGGTTATGGGGGGCTCTGTCACACAGTCTGCTAAGGGGTGATGGGGGGCTCTGTCACACAGTCTGCTATGGGGTGATGGGGGGCTCTGTCACACAGTCTGCTATGGGGTGATGGGGGGCTCTGTCACACAGTCTGCTATGGGGTGATGGGGGGCTCTGTCACACAGTCTGCTATGGGGTGATGGGGGGGCTCTGTCACACAGTCTGCTATGGGGTCATGGGGGGCTCTGTCACACAGTCTGCTATGGGGTGATGGGGGGGTTCTGTCACACAGTCTGCTATGGGGTGATGGGGGGGCTCTGTCACACAGTCTGCTATGGGGTCATGGAGGCCTCTGTCACACAGTCTGCTATGGGGTGAGGGGGGGCTCTGTCACACAGTCTGCTATGGGGTGATGGGGGGCTCTGTCACACAGTCTGCTATGGGGTGATGGGGGGTTCTGTCACACAGTCTGCTATGGGGTGCTCTGTCACAGAGTCTGCTATGGGGTGATGGAGGGCTCTGTCACACAGTCTGCTATGGGGTGATGGGGTGCGCTGTCACACAGTCTGCTATGGGGTGATGGGGGGCTCTGTCACACAGTCTGCTATGGGGTGATGGGGGGCTCTGTCACACAGTCTGCTATGGGGTGATGGGGGGCTCTGTCACACAGTCTGCTATGGGGTGATGGAGGGATCTGTCACACAGTCTGCTATGGTGTGATAGGGGGATCTGTCACACAGTCTGCTATGGGGTGATGGGGGGGGGCTCTGTCACACAGTCTGCTATGGGGTGATAGGGAATTTTGTCACACAGTCAGCTATGGGGTCATGGAGGCCTCTGTCACACAGTCTGCTATGGGGTGAGGGGGGGCTCTGTCACACAGTCTGCTATGGGGTGATGGAAGGATCTGTCACACAGTCTGCTATGGGGTGATGGGGGGCTCTGTCACATAGTCTGCTATGGTGTGATAGGGGGCTCTGTCACACAGTCTGCTATGGGGTGATGGGGGGCTCTGTCACACAGTCTGCTATGGGGTGATGGTGGCTCTGTCACACAGTCTGCTATGGGGTGATGGTGGCTCTGTCACACAGTCTGCTATGGGGTGATGGGGGGCTCTGTCACATAGTCTGCTATGGTGTGATAGGGGGCTCTGTCACACAGTCTGCTATGGGGTGATGGGGGGCTCTGTCACACAGTCTGCTATGGGGTGATGGTGGCTCTGTCACACAGTCTGCTATGGTGTGATGGGGGGCTCTGTCACACAGTCTGCTTTGGGGTGATGGGGGGCTCTTTTATATAGGATACATATTATTAGTACTGTCCCTACCTCATTTTATGCAGGGCAATGGCCCTGGTGTTGCCTTCGATTTGCAGCCCTCTAGCCCTTATTACCCCCATTTTACAGCCATTTTTGGGGCCCCATTGAATTCAGTGGGGTTCCGGTTAGGGGCGTCAACTATGGCATCAAGTTTGGCCGCACTTGCCGAACCTGAACTTCTATGGGTTTTCTAATGTGTCTTGAAGTAACCTTTTAACTAGCACTTCCTCTCAAAAAGATCTGAAAGGGTCACTAGTCAGGTTACATTAAGTAGTTGCGACCACTATATATAAGGTCATTGTGTGGTAGGCAAGTTATTAAATACATTCTTGGGAAAGGAACCATGTGAGGGCCAGAAACCTTGTTGTTGGACTACCACTGGGCAGGGCAGGATGGTGTTAAATGGCTATTGCAGCAAAAACACTGTTTCTGCTGTGTTCTGAAGTAATTTTGCAGCTAGCAGAGGCTTCTACAAAGAACTGAAAGGTTCTGTGCATGCACGGTCACAACAATCTGCAGCACTGCTGGGTTCTGGCAGCTCATAATGTAACCTGCCACTTTTATCTGTCAGGTTACATTTAAAATTCCTCCAACAGCAACACCACATATAAAGTGTATGTGCGGTAGGCAAGTGCACCCTCCACCACATGCTTTCCACACTACACTACAGCACAGGGCCGGCGTCAGCACCCGGCAAGGCAGGGCAGCTGCAGGGGGCCTCCAACCTCCGGGGGGCCCACTGACAGGGCCGGCTTTTGGGGTGTGCGACAGTGGCATCCAAATCAGGATAATCTAGATTCGTTTAGACTCCAAGGTCAGGTTTAAAGGGGTTT
This sequence comes from Gastrophryne carolinensis, assembly GCA_027917425.1. Classification (NCBI taxonomy): domain Eukaryota; kingdom Metazoa; phylum Chordata; class Amphibia; order Anura; family Microhylidae; genus Gastrophryne; species Gastrophryne carolinensis. The sequence goes on along the minus strand of CM051234.1, from coordinate 626,179,556 downwards.
GGTGCGCTTCAAAGTAGACCAAATAGCGTGATCCTTAGGGAGCATCCAGATTTGGGACGTCCCTCTGTGACGTGACACGACTCTTCACCACAAAGGGGCCCTCTGAGACCATGCCGCCCAAGGGCCCACATAAACCTGGAACTGGCCCTGCTACAGCACACCAAGGTCTGATTTTATACAGAAAAATACAGCATGGCGGTGCCGCGACATTGGAGTTCGCCTGATCTCAGGCCAGGGGCCCCCTAGGAACAACTGGTGTACCCTGAGTGCCCTATGTATAAAATTGCCCCTTTTTTGCACCCTGACTGATTTTGAAGCTGTTGGTCAGGGGCACCCTTAGATGTGGTGGCCTGAAGCACCCACTCCAGGCCCCTGACCACCAATTATAATCCACCCCTGACCTTTACAAGGTGCCAGAAGACCCACAGGGGATTTGTACATGGACCCTATAATCTGGGTCTCAAACAAAATGAAAAAGATCTTACAGAGGATTAAAATTTAACTCAAACGGGGAGGTTTTCGCTGGACTTACCCTCTAACCAGGTGGATAAATGAGAATGCATGTTGGATGTAAGACGCTGGATGGCTGCCCTAGTTGTGTAGCCAAGCTGGTATCAAAGCTAGTGGTTGGGGGCTCCCTGTGATTTTTGGGCATGGAGCAGGAGCTCCATTGCACCAATTATAATCAGCCCCTGACCTTCACTTGTATTATTAGGATTCTTCCCAACAATATATTTTACAACGCCTATATCTGATCTTCATTTGGTAAGAAGCTTTTATATTTGGCGCATTGAAATCAGTGAGAACGTTATTGCGCTATGTGCGGTTACATATTTTTTATCTTACATGTCTAAACAAATAAATGAGGAACACAATTGCTTTTAAACAAAGTTGTTGGGATTATTTGGAAACAAAGAAATTTTATTGATACAAAGATAGATCATCTCTCTGGCTGTTTGGATACGGGGAGGCCGATTCATTAATAGCGCCAGGTAGCGACAGATGAGCGACTGTAGCGTGATTTTTTTCAGCGCCAGCCAGTATTCGCTGTGCTTGGCCGGCATTAGCTTGATGACAGCGACTCAGTCGGTGTGCGGTAATGTTGAATACGGGCTGGGGGGTCGCTGTTTCACAGGTCCAGCGTTGTATGTGAGCGCCTGACAACGAATGGCCAGAGCGAACGGCTAGCTTCATATTCATCAACAAATCACGCTCCGAATGTGCTGTCGCTGTCCATTCCTTGTTTAAACCCCAGAGCGCTGGCGGCGATGTGTATTAACTAGTTTTTAACCCCTAAACAACCATATTTTTTGAATGTAACATTATACATGTTTTTAGAATCATTTTGTAATATGAATACATTAATCTCAGACCTGTTAGATCAATTCTGCACATATTTTTTTTATTTTTATTTTTTACTTAAAAATAAATCCTAACATTGCAGAAGTGTTCTCCGATTTTTTGACATTAAAAAAAAAATAAAAAAAAATAATACCAATTAATTATGAATAATTATAGATTGCTCCATTGAAATGCATTGGACATCACCAGGGAGCGACAGCTCATACCTGGCGCTGTGAGGGAATTTGCAGCGGCGCTGTTCGGTCCAGGCGGCTTCATGATGAATGCCGCGCTAGCTGTCGCTCTCGCCGGCGCTAGCCTCATTTTGCTTGATAAATGCGGCATTGTGACCGCCGCGGGCGTACTTGAGTCGGTAGTCGCCGTTAGCTGCCGCTACCTGGCACTCGTCAGACACTACCTGGCGCTATCGCTTGATGAATAAGGGCATAAGTAATAAGGATACCACTGCTGTTGTATTGAGAAGCGCATTACCATCAATTTTCTGGTACGTGTGTGGTGTGTCAGGTGGTGGATACACATTAATTAAGAAGTTTGGAAACCCACGTGGTGAATTGGATTGCAATTAATTGAATCATCCTGCGGAGAAGCGCACAAGTTTTGTGCGGTTTTATAAATATTTTATATTGCACATATGCACTTTTGACTAGGTGGGATACGGGGAGATGTAGGGAATTTTGATTAGGAGGTGATACAATAAGGTCTTCATGGATTAATTTGGAGCCACCAGTGCCCCTAAGTGTTATTTCATGTCTTTAAATGTGTTTTTAAAGTTTTAATGAGTCTTTTCTGTGTATGAATCAATAAAATTTGTATTTATCATTCTACTTTATAGTGGTGCACATTTGTCCTTGAGTAATTGGGGCTTAGTGGAGGCCCCATTTTGGTTGTATTACATTGTAGATACACAAGGGGTGCACACTTTGTAACATATTGGGGGTTGGGGCGGCCACTCTTTTGTAATTGCAATGTATATAACATGTTATGTAAGGTCACATGATCTGCTGACATGCATGGTGTAATCTCCTCTAAGCTCAGATTGACCCATTTCCCAGGAGACGCCTTTCAAGAATTCTTATGCAACTTATAAAATAAATAGAAATAAGATTGTTGTATTTGCCCCAGTGGCAACATTTCTAAGCTTACCTAGTGGTGTGTGTGCCGTTCTAATGTGAATTTTGACTATCCTGGATTTTGGTCCTTGCCAACGAGGCACCCCAATCAGGGGGGCCCCACTGTGTGAAACCCCACAGGACACCCGAACAAACTCACATATTCTATTCACATCCATTCACAAATGCCTGGTGCGGGCATGCCTCCTGCTAAAGGGATAGCAGGGATGCGGCCGCTGCTCATGCATCTACCTGGGGGGGTTTCACATAGAGGGGCGAGGTGCCCCGGGGGGGGGGGGGGGGGCGAGTATGCCTGCCCTGGAGTCTCATAGACTCCAGGGTGGGTTTTGGTTCTCTTTAACCAGGCCCTTAACCATGGACAACCTTAACTTGGCCCTTAACCATGGACAGCCTTATGTACATCCTTAAAGAGGCACAAAACCCTTTACCCCACTCCCGAGTGCTCTCACCCTAGCCTATATTAATAACTTGGGGTGGGAGCGCGTGACAGCTACAGCAAACCCGGCAATGCGGCCGCCGTCGAAGACAGTGTTATGGGAGCTGCCAGTAAATGTGAGTTTACCGGCAACCCGGGGGTTTCACACAGCGGGGCATGCCGGTTCCAGATGCCCGGCTAACAGCCTTTCAGACTCCAGAGCCAGACGTTGTGGCTTTGGCGCCACTTTAACCTGGCACCTAATCATGGATACCCTTACCTGACCCTGAGGGAAAGTATATTGTGGGGAGGGTAGCTGGACTTTTTTTTGGACTTGGCCCTAACCATGGACATCCTTAACCATGGACAACCTGAACTTGGTGCTTAACCATGACCCTAACCATGAACATCCTTGGCCCTAACCATAGAAAACCTGAACCTGGCCCTTAACCATGGACAACCTGAAATTGACCCTTAATCATGGACAACCTGAACCTTAACCCTTAACAATGGACATCCTTAACCTAGCCCCTAACCATGGACATCCTTAACCTGGACCTTAATCATGGACATCCTTAACCTAGCCCTTAACCATGGACATCCTTAACCTGATCCACCCCGATCAGGTGTGCCCCGCTGTGTGAAACCCCCAGGCCACCCGAACAAACTCACCTAAAGTTAAAAAAAAAGTCCAGCTACCCTCCCTACAATATACTTACCCTCAGGGCCAGATTAAGGGTATCCAAGATTAGGTGCCAGGTTAAAGTGGCACAAAAGCCACAACGTCTGGCCCTGGAGTCTAAAAGGCTGTTAGCCTGGCCTGCGTATATTGTGGGGAGGGTAGCTGGACTTTTACATGGCTAAAGATGTCTGTCTTTTATTTCTGTTCAGGTTTAACAGAGAAGTTGAGCTTCGTCTGGCATAGATGTTGGAGCTATAGTCACAAGCAGCGACATATTACCGCTGTAACAGCCTGGCATTAGCAGTCGGAGCAGGTAGGTGTCCCTGTGTGATCTGGCCAGCCTGGCATTAGCAGTCGGAGCAGGTAAGTGTCCCTGTGTGATCTGGCCAAGCTGTGCTATGGATAGAGGAATAATTGCAGATCTTCCAAGATGTCAGCTGGTGCTCCAGGAACAAGCAGAGATGACAGAGCATCTGCTCGGGGGGAGATTTCAAACCCTGACAGCCGCTGGCAGAGACATCGGGAGCATGAAAGAGATAGCGGCCACGAAGCGCGCGGGCACAGGTGAGGAACGGGAGGGGGACAGGAGACAACACCAAGTGGGAATGAGGAGAAAGGCAATAAATATTGGAAAGCGGGAGGATGGGATATGAAGCTGCCAAGACCGGCTCAGGCAGGGACCATAAATCAATGCTAATTAGCCAATCGGAGTGCAGCACTGACTGCCGCACATGGCAAAGGAAGTTATCACTGGGCAGAACTGCCTTCTCTATAATATGAGATGAGCAAGTAGGAAAGAAGCAGATTTAAAGCAGACCGAAACCCACTGCCCCCAGCCCTGGAATCTAAAAGATGAAGGGGAAATGTGGAAAAGAGAAAGAGAAAGGGGAATGTGGAGAAGAGGTAGCAAGTGTTGAAAAGAAAAAGGAGGGATTGTGAAAACGAGAGAATTAAGAAACGGTACGAAAATTGATGGATTATGTAAAAGAGAAAAAGACAGAGAGAAGGAAAGGTGGGAAAAAGAACAGAAGGAAAAATAGGAATGGAGGAAATTAAGCAAAGAGGCTGATCTGTCTAAATAGTTGTCTGAATGGTGTCTTCTGGCCCCGCTATAGAGATTAGGGTGGTGCATTGTGGGGCCGCACAGCTTGCCCACCCCAAAGCCCTACCATGAATCTCTATTTCCATATAGGCCCTTTATATAACCAATTACTGTGCTTTACATCATGTTGTCAGGGTGCAGAATCCCTAGAATTCTAAACTCAGGCATTTACTAATTTCTAAAACAGCTTAAAGTGGACTAAATCCCACCACGATCGTCCCGTGAATCTATAAGATTCCCGAGCCGATCATTTCCCTACTATCCCATCCCAATCAAAATTGGGATGTCCCCCTGTGTGAGCCCCCCCCCCCCCCCCGAGTCGCCCAGTTCACTTATCTTGCTTCCCAGTGGCATATCTAAGAGCAGCGGCTCTGACGGCCGCTTCCTCTGCCTCCCTTTAACAGGGAGTGCGCCGGCACCGGCCATTCACAAATGCCTGGCGTGGGACCGTGCACTGCTAGAGAGAAGCGGAGGATGCGGCTGTCAGAGCCACTGCTCTTAGACGCACCATGGGACCGGGAAGAGGTGAGTTGGCTGCGGCGTCTTGGGGGGTTTCACACAGCGGGGCACCCCCGATCAGGGTGTCCCCCGGAGAAAGAGATATTAAATTTTGGCTGTAAAAATTACAATGGGAAAATAGTCTGCACTAGTCTCATCTGAGCCAACAAGATGGCACCCAGGTCATCTAAGCTCTCTAGCCATGTGGAAGGGGTGATACATACCTCCCAAGTGTTCCTGATTTGGAGGGACTGTCCCTCTTTTAAGTCCATGCCCCCCTGTCCCTCATTCTTCCTATTTGTCCCTCTTTGAGGTGTAACATGCAGATCTGCATCAATAAATGATCAATTTGCCTATTCAAAGTGTTTATATTGTTGTAACTGTTACAATGTATCTCTTATCCATCCCTCAATGACGGGGTGTGGCCTAACGTAGAAATTGTCCCTCTTTCGCACCCTGAAAAGTTGGTAGGTATGGTGATGGCCCTGGTCAGATCAGAGGAGGGGGAAAAGACAATGGCCATGGTTTGCAGACAGGAGATGGTTATGAGTAGGGGCAGAGATTTGTACATTGGACAGGAGACAATAATTATTCGTATCAGGCAGCAGATGACGAGGGGGCAAAATAAGGTGGTTAAATGGACAGTTCAGTCTAAATAACTGTTGTGGTTCATGGGAGCAGCCATGATGGAATTACTGCGGCTGCCGTCCCATTGTCTTCTATTGGTAAGAGAAGGGAGGTGCTTTGTTTCATACTTCTCAATAGAACACAATGGGGCGGCTGCAGGTAATTCCATCATGGGTGCTCCCATGAACCATAAGATATATTTAGACTGGATTGGCTCTTTTAGAAAAGGGGCAACAGGAGATGAGTAAGGGGCAGTGGGAGATCGTTAAGGGTATGGGTGAAGTGGGAGATGGCAAAGTACACAGGACAGAGGGTAATGCTTATGTGTAAGGGGAGGCTGGAGATGGTTATGGGTAAGGCCCATCAGGGGTTGATTTTTTGTAGTGGGCAGGAAAGGTTGACTTATTGTTATGGGCACAGGGCATCAGAAAATGTTTATGGGTAAGGGAAAACAGGAGATGGTTCTGAGTAGGGGTTTAGGTCGGGCAAAGTCGGAGATGATTATTTGTAGGTAGATGTTCATAAATTAGGGGCAGCTGAGATGGTTACAGGCATGGGGAAGCGGGAAGTGATGGACACATGGCAACAGGTGATAGCTAAGGGAAAAGGGCATCGGGCAATGGTATTAGGCATGAGGCAGCAGAGGAAGGTTATCGATACAGGTCAGCAAAAGATGGTTATGGGTAAGGGCAGAAGAATATAGTTAGGGGCACAGGGCAATGGGAGATGGTTATAGGTATGAGGCAGCGGGAGAAGCTTATGGGCACCTGGCAGCAAGGGATGTTTATGGGTATGTGGAAGAAAAGGATGGTTATGGGTATGTGGAAGAGAAAGAAGGTTATGGGTAGGGTAATGGTAGATAGATTTAGACATGAGGCGGGAGATTGTTATCAGTACAAAGCAGCAAGACGTGGTTGTGTGGTGGTTGTGGGTACAGAGTAATGAGAGTAATAATGGTTATGGGGCAGCATGAGATGGTTATCGGCAGGAGGCAGCAGGGGATGGTTATGGGCATGGGGCAGAACAGGATCAATATGGGCATGGGGCAGAAGAGGATCGTTATGGGCATGGGGCAGAAGAGGATCGTTATGGGCATGGGGCAGAAGAGGATAGTTATGGGCATGGGGCAGAAGAGAATAGTTATGGGCATGGGGCAGAAGAGGATCGTCATGGGCATGGGGCAGAAGAGGATAGTTATGTGCAAGGGGCAGTAGGAGAAAGTTATGGGCATAGGGCAGAAGGGGATGGTTATGGGCACAGGGCAGAAGGAGATAGCTATGGGCATAGGGCAGAAGGAGATGGTTATGGGTAGGAGGCAGTAGGAGATGTCTATGGGTACAGGGCAGAAGGAGATTGTTATGGGCACAGGGCAGAAGGAGATAGCTATGGGCAGCAGGGGGTTGTTATGGGTACAGGGCAGCAGGGGATGGTTTTCTGTAGGAAGCGGCAGGAGATGGTTATGGATACGGACAGCAGATGTTATGGGTAGGGGTCAGCTGAAGATGGCTGTGGATATGGGGCAGCAGGGGATGGTTATGGGTAGGGGTCAGCAGAAGATGGTTGTGAACATGGGCGAGCAGGGGGTTGTTATGGGTACAGGGCAGCAGGGGATGGTTTTCTGTAGGAAGCGGCAGGAGATGGTTATGGATACGGACAGCAGGAGATGTTATGGGTAGGGGTCAGCTGAAGATGGTTGTGGATATGGGGCAGCAGGGGATGGTTATGGGCAGGGCCAGCATCAGCACCCGGCAAGCCTGGTCAGCTGCCGAGGGCCCCACCCCCTAGGGGGGCCCACTGAAAGCTGGCACAATGTGGTTAAAGAACTGCACACATTTCCTTTCTCTGTCCCTCTGCTGCATCCATCCCTGTCTCCTCAGCTCTGACCCATTGGTTATATGTCACCTCTGTCTCATCCATCCCTATCCACTCAGCCCTAGCCGATCTATCCTTGTTCTCTTAGCTCTACCCCATCCATCCATGTCCCCCCAGCTCAGCCCCATTCATCCATACCCCCAGTTATGCCACATCCATCCCTGTCCGCTCAGTTCAGTCTCATCTACCCTCAGCTCTGCCCCATCCCCTCGGCTCTATGCCTCTCCATCCCTGTCCTCTCAGCTTTGCCCATCTACCCCTCTCCCTTCCAGCTCGGCCAGTCCATCCATCTTTCTTCCAGCTCTGCCCATCTACCACCCCCCACACCAGCTCTACCCTGTCCTTTTAATTTTACCCATTCATTCCTTTTCCTCCCAGCTATCTCTCCATCCATCCATCCATTCCTGCCTTTCCTGTTTTGTCCATCTCTCTCCCTCAATACTCTGCCCATTCATGTGGGGCCAAACTAAAAAACAGCTCCAATAGAGGGTTAGAGGGCAAGCAGCCCTTCTTAGTTTTGACCATGGAATTTAAAGACCACTGACCTGTGAATCTCCACCACAAAAGTGGCCACTGAGACCATGCTGCCCGAGGGCCCACATAAACCTGGAGCCGGCCCTGGTTATGGGTACAATGCAGTCGGTGATGGTTAACACTATGAGGCAGTAAAAGATAGTTATGGGGGGATAGAAGGTGGTTATGGGTAGGTAAAAGCAGGAGTACAGGGCAGTATGCGATGGTTATGAGCAGAGGGAAATGGAGGATGGTTATGATTACTAGGATAAATTATATGGTTATAGTTAAGGGGCAGAAGATAGTTATGGGTATGGGGCAGTGGAAGATCATTTTGGGTAGGAGGAATCACATGGTGGAGGAAAACTTTGTGGATGTAGATAGTTATTGTGTTCCTCGAGCGGTTAGGTTACCTAATTCCAGGTTTTTCCCGGCAAGCCGCGGGAGCGATTAATGAGTATCAGGAGGAGCACTGACCCCGCTCTGGACCTTGAGCTGGAGACACATCAGTAAGCAAATTGAATAAGTCCTCGTGTATCGACGCACACGCTAATGATCTCTCTTAGCAACAAATCTTATCTAGGCCTCTTCCAGAGATGCTCATCCGCTGGTACTGAGGCTGCATGGAGAGCAGTGGGGGGGGGGGGGGGGGAGGCTGTGATAAGGGCTGCAGGGACCTTGTCCCTCTTTTGATCCCGACACAGTAAAAGGTCAAACGCTGTGTCAGTGTGTGTACAGCAACAAGCGCACAACGGGCAGGCGAGATAAGCTTCTAAGATGCTGAGAAACACTGGGGTGAAGGCGAGCTATAGAAAGTAAACTACCCGTATATCAAATGTGATTGGTCCATGCTCTCATGTTGGTTTTTTTATTTAAATCACCCAATCATTGGTGGCTGAGGGACCCCACAGGCTGCCAACTTGTATCCAATTAAACCACTACCACTACTCTCAGGTCCTCATGAAACACCAGAAACCGTGGCTACCAAGACGTATATACATCACTATAGAGCCGCGATACTCAACTGGCGGACCAGGGTCCGAATGCGGACCCGGGCTCTGACAGCCCTGCATTGGTGGGAAGTGGCATTGCAAGGTACACACAGACTTTGTTTCTCAGTCTCCTTGCCCCATCTAATCTCCCCCCCCCAGCTCTGCCCCATCTATCCCTGTCCCACCATCTCCCCCCCCCCAAGCTCTGCCCCATCTATCCCTGTCCCACCATCTTGCCCCCCCCAGCTAAGCCCGATCCATTCCTGTCCCCCCAGTGCTGTAGGTTCTGTGGGGCTGAAATTTGGATGCCCCAGGGGGGAGGGAATCAATCGGCCCGGGAATCTTATAGATTGGGATGCCCCGCTGTGTATAACCCCCCAGGCCGCCCTGTTCACTTACCTTGCTTCCAGGTCCAATGGCGCATGCGCGAGCCGCGGCCGCATCCCTCGCTTCCCTGTAGCAGGGAGTGCGCCCGCGCCGGCCCGCGCCGGCCATTCAAAAATGGCTGTTGCGGGCATGCACCCTGCTAGAGGGATAGTATGCTACATGGTGCTGTTAGTCACTCGCCAGAATCGGCTTCATAAATGTGGTATTGCGTACAGCACTCGGCGTTCACCAGACACTACCTGCCGCTACGAGGCGCTACCTGCCACTATCCCTTGAAGAATAACCCCCTTAGTTTTATTGTCTATATGTCCATTCATGCGGGGCCAAACTAAAAAACAGCTACAATAGAGGGTTAGAGGGCAAGCAGCCCTTCTTAGTTTTGTCCATGGAATTTAAAGACCACTGACCTGTGAATCTCCACCACAAAGGGGCCCACTGAGACCATGCTACTCGAGGGCCCACATAAACCTGGAGCCGGCCCCGGGGGACGTGGCTGCGGCTAGCGCATGCGCCATTGGACCGGGAAGCAAGGTAATTGAACAGGGCGACCTGCGGGGTCTCACACAGCGGGGCATCCCAATTTTGGATGCCCCAGGGGGAGGGAATGGATTGGCCCGGGAATCGTATAGATTCCTGGGTCGATCGGCGTGGGTTTTAGTCCCCTTTAACTGCAAGCATTTACACGGGACACAGGTGGTGCAGAGTCGCCGAGTAATTTAGCATTTAGCAGAGTAATTTTGGGCTTATCTAAGGGCTCAATAGCTAATCTGGTCTTCAGATGGTTAACTCACTGCACTCCATGGCTGTATAGCCCCCACCTCGCGGCACACAAGCCATTTCTGCAGTCACAGCTCTGTACAGATCTGACATTTCTATTAGCACCACACACACCTCTTCTCACCAGCCAGGGAAGAATTAATGACAACTCGACAATGTGACCCGAGTGCAGCAACACGTGACTCCGCTCCACCGCCAGCGCACAGGACATACTGTATAACACAACATGGTACATACCACACAGTATACAACGCAGAGGTTGCATTAATGCCTAACTTAGCGCCTTAAAGCGGATGAAAAACCCACACAATTTTTTTAATACATTTGTCCATTGCCAACCCTTCCTTCTTAAGATATAGAATTAGAAATAGATATTTTCACTGCACGAAAAGGCCTGTAACACATTTTCTTTTTGCTGTTCCTCTCTGTTAGATGTCAGGTGATCAGTCAATGCACATGTGTGGCTATGACATCATTGCACGCACAACAGTGGCAATGAATAGAGGAAGCGGAGCTTTACAGCTGAAGCAGGCGCCATTATCTGGGATTAGAGTGATGCAGGAGCAGTGAATATTGTCAAAAGGCGCTCCTCATAGGGGGAGCAATTCAAGGGGATGCTAGTTAAAAATGTGGGTTTTGGTCCGCTTTAATTACACAAAGGAGGGTGGGCCAGACACCCTCAGAGAGGCAGCAAAAAGTACGCACCACTGTCCATATTCCAATTTATTAAGGTTAACATATAAAGACATAGCGACAATAAACTAAGGGGTTTATTCTTCAAGGGATAGCGGCAGGTAGCGCCTCGTAGCGGCAGGCAGTGTATGGTGAATGCCGGGCATTGTACGCAATACCACATTTATGAAGCCGATTCTGGCGATCGACTCTAACAGCACCATGTAGCGTACGATTCATCATTACAGGCGGCTCAGCGTATAGCGCCGGCGCTCTAGCTTCCAGAGCGCCAGGTACTAACTCTCGCTCTCCCATACATTTCAATGGACGTTACTTTTCATCTGTTTAAACAGGGTTTTTTCAAATAATTGTGTGACCTCTCCTGGCCTAGAAAGAGTCATTTTAGAAAACTTTTTAGATTTTTTTACATTTTTATGCAGAATTGTCATTACAGGTCTGGCACTAAAGTGTTAATGTCACAATGTTACAACAATGTCATTCCATGTGTTTTCGCTTTGTTACTGGTGGATATGTGTTCAAAAACAGACTTTAATCACAAAGTGTCTGGCGCTCTATGCTACAGCGACCAGCTTTAGAGCGCCGATGCTGTGTGTGTCTGTTGTTTTGTTGAATATGGTGTGAGTCGCTGTAAGTCGGTCGCAATGAGCTGGCGCTACCTTTCTCTCCTTGCAACGCTGTACTGGTGTTAGAGCACCCAACATACATCTCATTCATCAATGCCGGCCAGGTTACTACAGGGACTGAGGCGCTCTGTTACAGCGCCCGATACCCGCTTACAGCGTCCACTAGCGGTCGCTCTTATCGCCGCTATACAGACGCTCATCTAACACATACCTGGCGCTAGTAATGAATCAGCCTATAAGCTTAAAAAAAATACACACATACAGAGGCAAACTTAGCTAATTTAGTGTCTTATACGTGTAAATTTTCTCTAAAACCAGAGCTGTGGAGTCGATAAGTCAAAGCCCGACTGACCACGACTCCTTCATAAATGGCCAATAATTTGAAATAAAAATACTGTAGTCATGTAAATCATAAAATACGGCTTTTCTCACCACTATATAAGCAATATAAAACATAAAGCATATATATTGCAATGCATTTTTTAAACAAATAACTTAAAGTGGACCAAAACCCAGGATTTTGACTATCCTGAGTTTTGGTCCTTGCCCCACTGTGTGAAAACCCCCTGGGTCGGCAAAACAAACTCACCTCTTACCGGTCTTATGGCACATGCGCGGCCGCTAGTCCAATCAGCGTGCTCGGATCCGCTGCCGTCCCTTCATCTAAGTCTTCGTCTAAGGCAAGCGGCTCCGAGCGTGCTGACGACCGCATCGCCCACTACCCTCTAACATTCACAAATGCCTGGCGCCGGCACGGGCCCAGCTAGAGGGATAGCAGGGATGCGACCGCGGCTCGTGCATGCGCCGTTGGAACGGAAAAGAAGGTAAGTGTATGGGGTGACCTGAGGGGTTTCACACAGCGGGGCATCCCGATTTTGGATGCCACGTGGGAAGGGAATCGATCGGCCAAGGAATCTTATAGATTCCCGGGCCGATCGCCGTGGGTTACAGTCCACTTTAAAGCAATATTTTGAAGAGCACAAGCCATAGTGATTTCAAAACTGGTCCCAGGTGGGTGTATGTGGAGGTTGGGACCAGACTGAGACACTTAGGCCCTTATTTAACAAGGGATAGCGCCAGGTAGCGAATGGTGAGCGAACGGTAATGACGGTCACCGCCACGAGAACGCCGGCTCCCCTCCGCAATCACACATTTATCAAGCCAATCCTGCTTAGCGACTGAGAGAGCGCCAGATAGCGAAGCATTCATCATTATTCCAGCCTCACCCCACAACGCCAGCGAGCGACCTTGAACAGCGACAGGTATGACCTCTGGCTACCTGGCGCTCTCGAATGCATTTCAATGGAACAATCTTTAAATATTCATAATTAATTGCTATTAGTGTTTTTTTTTGTTTTTTTTTTTAATGTCAAAAATTCTGTGACCACTTCTGCAATGTTAGATTTTTTTTTAAGGTAAAAAAAAAAAAAAAAAAATTTGTGCAGAATTGATATTACAGGTCTGATATTAATGTATTCATATTACAAAATGTTTTGAAAAACTTTTTTTTTTTTCTCCAAAAATATGGTTGTTTGGGGGTTAAAAAACTACTTTTAACCCATCGCCGCCAGCGCTCTGGGGTTTAAACAAGCATTTCACAGCGTGATAATTTTTGGAGCGTGATTTGTTAATGAATATGCTGGGAGCCGTTCGCAATGGCCATTCGCTGTCATGCGCTCCCATACAGCGCGGAACCTGTCAAACAGCGACTCCTAACCCCGTATTCAACATTACCGCACACCGAATGAGTCGCTGTCAACAACCGAACAACGCCCAAGCACAGCGAATACTAGCCGGCGCTGTGAAAATGACGCTACTGTCGCTCATCTGTCGCTACCTGCCACTATTAATGAATCGGCCTCTTATTATTCCCTATAGACACCCTAGCCACGTACGCCATTGTACACATCCAGCAAGAGCGCAATGCGGAGATCAGCAAGGTGAGCGCGATAAAGGCTGAGAAGGGCAGAGAGCGGGGTAAGCCTTGAGCGGGAACAGCCATTCTAGGTTGGAGTCTGTCGTCGAGACCTAATGCCAAAATGTACCACTGTGCCATTTTACTCCCACCAGTCCGAGGATCCAGAATTGTGGATGGCCACTGGTTATTAAAAATGTCCCAAAACTGGACATGATACTCACACTTATGTATTCCTAATTCAGTTGCAACTGGATCTTCACCCCTGGCAACCAACAGGGTACACCAGGTGGTTGGCGCACACATGTCGGTATTTCCAGTACACCAGGAAAAACCCTTTAAAGTGGACCAAACCCCAGGATTTTGACTATCCTGGGCTTTGGTCCTTTCCCCCGGTGCACCCAGATCGCTAAACCAACTCACCTCTTCCCGGTCCTACGGCGCACGCACAGCCACTTGTCCAGGATTCGCTGACGTCACGTTGTCTAAGCCTTCATCTAAGACGAGCAGCTCTGAGCGCACTGACGTTGCGTCCCCCGCTTCCCTCTAACAGGGAGCGTGCCAGCGTCGGGCAATCCCAAATGCCTGGCACAGGGATAGCGGGGATGCGGCTGCGGCTCACGCATGCACCGTTGGACCGGGAAAGAAGGTAAATGTATGGGCATCCTGGAGGGTTTCACACAGCGGGGCACCCCGATTTTGGATGCCCTGGGGGGTTGGAATCGATCGGTCTGGGAATCTTATAGATGAATGAAAAGCCCAAACCCGTAAACAATCTATTCTGCAGCATCTAAAATTAATATATTTTAAGTTACTTATTATTCTTTCCCCCACTGGGCTGCAACTCTGTTCAGGACTCTAGGATACGGGCACCGCCATCTTGACTCAGAAGCATCACATACAGAGGGGTCAAAAGTACAGGGGGTAGGGTAATAGCTGTGCTTTGCACAGACAGAGCAGAGCTGGGGTCAGGACAAGGACAGCCATCCCAGAATGCAGAGCGACACAGAAGACACTTCCTGTTTGCAGGCTGCCTGATGCTCCATGAGCTGCCATCTTTGATGTTTAAAGGTTTATAACATGCAGTAGATGCAGATAATATAATTTTTAATGCGAGCAATCTGTATGTACAGGGTGTGGGAAACATAAGATATGCTCTTATTCAGGGTGAAGGTTTGCTTTAACCCTCTGCCTGGAATGCTCCTCTACATTTCTTGTCCAGACAATAAAATAAAAAAGTCAACTTTCCCCCACAGATCCTCCGTGCAGCAACGGCATATAACACCAATGAGGGAGAACAAGCGATTCTATCCTCCAGCGCTGGCCAGACATGGTGGCGTCCATAAATATGGCTTTACCTCCCCTAAAACACTCCTACTCCATTAATTGCAATGGAGGGGGCGTGCCGAGGCCAGGTGTGTTAAATCTGCTTTGGCCTTTATTTAACAAGGGATAGCGACAGGTAGCGCCTGGTGAGCGGCCAGTAATGACGGGCCCCACCACGAGAACGCCGGCTCCCCACCACAATCACACATTTATCAAACCGATCCTGCTTAGCGACTGAGATAGCGCCATATAGCGACTCATTCATCATTATTCCAGCCTCAGCCCACAGCGCCAGCGTCCGACCTTGAACAGCGACAGGTATGGCCTCTCGCTACCTGGCGCTCTCCAATGCATTTCAATGGAACAATCTTTAAATATTCATAATTAATTCATATTAATGTGTTTTTTTTAAATGTGAAAAATTCTGTGACCACTTCTGCCATGTTATATATTTTTTTTTTTTTTTTAAGGTAAAAAAAACAAAACAAAACATTGTGCAGAATTTATATTACAGGTCTGATATTAATGTATTAATATTACAAAATGTTATTAAAAACTTGTTTTTTTTGGTTTCCAAAAATATGGTTGTTTGGGGGTTAAAAAACTACTTTTAACCCATCGCCGCCAGCGCTCTGGGGTTTAAACAAGCATTTCACAGCGCAAGAATTTTTTGAGCGTGATTTGTTAATGAATATGGTGGGAGCCGGTCGCTATGGCCAGTCGTTATCATGCGCTCCCATACAGCGCGGAACCTGTCAAATAGCGACTCCTCACCCAATATTCAACATTACGGCAAACCGACTGAGTCGCTGTCAACAACCGAACAACGGCCAAGCACAGCGACTACTAGCGGGCGCTGTGAAAATACCGCTACAGTCGCTCAACTGTCGCTACCTGCCGCTATTAATGAATCGGCACTGCATGGAGGAGCTGTGGGGGGACCCCGGACCTGCACAAAGGAGCTGCAGCAGAGTATTGATTTGTTTTTGTTTCTGCCTGGACAATACCTTTAAATTAAATTTCAGGCATTGTAACTAAGGGACTTGGGGCAGCATGAAGACACCGAATATAAGGGGTGAGGGAGATTGAAGAACTCATTATCTATCACCATTAGAACACCCTGCTGCAGCTTATCATGGATTGTTATAAACAAGGGTCTTAGGTTGAAAGAACAGAAAATATATTTATGATTGAAAGTTACATCATGGGTTTATGAATTATTGTTACTTGGTAGCTGTTGCCATCTGCACTAGAATTTATTGATAATTGTGATATTATTATTTAATTAGGTTATTTATACACCTATATTAATATAGTTTGTAATTATTTGTCTGGGTTTTAACTGAACTCCATCTAATTGATTGAGTCCGGTCACACTCAAACAATATAAATTTACAATATTTTTTTTGTTTATTAGGACTCAGTCGGCATAATGATATCTACATAGATTGATCTAATATCAAATTCATCAGTTTGATAACATTAAGAAATTGTTTATATTATTAAATCAATATATTTATTTACTATTAATTGGTGTAGATTTCAACTCGTAATGAAAATAATCATTATTGTATATAGATCAGGGACAGTTAATTAATTAACTGCCAGCAGCTCCTAGGGAAATTATTATAAATATACATACGGGTAATTTGTTCATGATCAATAACTCTTGCATTGAACAGAGCATTTTCTGGACAGGTGCTGTTGTAACTTTATTAAGTGTTGTGTGTTATGTATTGTTTGGTGTTGTTTTTATGATCTCTTTGATATAGTACAAATAAAATGTAATTGGATTCTTTATGAAGTGTTGGCGCGCCTATTTGGAGGGGGTCGTGGCAAGGACCTAGAGTACCAAGCCCCTCCCTCTGTGTTTGTTTGAAAGTTACATCATAATACAATATTAGACTCCGACTCCGGCCAAAACTAGCTCCGACTCCACAGCCCTGTCTAAAACGCATCCTGAAGACTTGACTGCGTATAACTACTCCTATGAATGGCAGTAGCAGCCATTTCTCCTGGCCCATCTTTCAGGTACTGCTACACATTGTCTTTCAAAGTGGACCAACCCTGGATTTTGACTATCCCGGGTTTTGGTTCCTGCCCCCGGGGCACCCCGATTGCACTAACTGGACGAAAGGCTGCGCATGCGTCGAAGGGTTCGAGGAAGGGTGAGTGAGATCGGGTGACGGGGGGTTTCACACAGCGGGGCATCCCCGATCAGGGTGCCTGGGGGGGCAAAGACCAAAACCCAGGATAGTCAAGATCCAGGGTTTTGGTCCACTTTAAATGTGGTGTGCAGCCGAAAAAGACCTGATTCCCCTGCCTCTACTTCTGTGGTCATGTGACTCCTGTGTGTCCGCAGAAGAAGTATTTGCTCACCTGAAACTACATTTAAAGTGGACCGAAACCAACCACGATCGGCCCGGGTATCTATAAGATTCCGATCGATTCCCTCCCGTGGGGCATACCAAATTGGGATGCCCCGCTGTGTGAAACCCACCAGGTC
Source organism: Gastrophryne carolinensis (assembly GCA_027917425.1). NCBI lineage: Eukaryota > Metazoa > Chordata > Amphibia > Anura > Microhylidae > Gastrophryne > Gastrophryne carolinensis. The sequence goes on along the minus strand of CM051234.1, from coordinate 626,162,136 downwards.
ACCCCATACACTTACCTAGCTTCACGGTCCAATGGCGCATGCACAAGTCGCATCCTCGCTATCCCTCTAGCAGGGCGCGTGCCTGCGCCAGGCATTTGTGAATGGCCAGCACGGGAAAGCTCCCTGTTAGAGGGATGCGGGGGATGCAGCCACCAGCACGCTCTGAGCCTCTGGCCTTAGACAAAGGCTTAGACAACGTGGCGTCAGTGGCTCCCAGCGCACTGATTGGTTGAGAGGCCGCACATGCGCAGTAGGACTGGGAAGAGGTGAGTTCAGTCAGGTGATCTGGGAGGTTTCACACAGTGGGGTGCCCCGGGTGAAAGAATCAAAACCCAGGATAGTCAAAATCCTGGGTTTTGGTCCACTTTAAAGAGGAACAATAGATCTAAACAGGTCTAAAATACTCCAGGGTCCCCATGCCCTCATCCCCGGAGGATCCCGATTTAGGATGCCCCACTCTGTGGAACCCCGGTATCGCCTGCTATAGTGCGATCCATTCTCATTCACTGACGTTAGGACGGCTAAGGCCAGTCTGAATAGAGCGTGAGCACTGATCGGCCAGTGACTGACGCATGTGCCGCTGGACCACAAGGAGGTACTGTTTCTATGGCGATAGTGGGGGTTTCAAATCGGGATGCCCCGCCATCACCCGGAAGTGTTTGCGATTTAAATCTATTAAGGCACAATCACAACGGTTTAGAAATGACAAGCGGCCCGGTGGTAACGTAGTCCTCTATATAGTTAGCGCTGAGCCTGTGAATGAACGGCACCGGTGATTCAGCTCGGCAATGCTTCTAATTAAAAGGGTGAATCACAGACGGGGACTAGAAATAGAGGCAACGATGTGTGAATGAAGCGCTCCCTGGCACAGCAGAATACTTCACAGCCGGATCGCAGCGGGAAAATAAAGGACCGCGCATAGGAAACGCACATTCAAGTTCCTGGATTCACGGTCGATAGTGCTGATACTGGAAGACAAAGGGGTTTATTCATGAAGCTCTAGCGCCAGGTAGCGCTTCGTAGCGGCAGGCAGCGGCTGGTGAACGTCGGGCGCTGTATGCAAAACCACATTTATGAAAGCGATTCTGGTGAGCGACTCTAACAGCGCCATGTAGCGTCACAGAGGCGGCTCAGTGTATAGCGCCGGAGCTCTAGCTTCCAGAGCGCCAGGTATTACCTGTCGCTACCTGACGCTCTCTCATACATTTCAATGGACGTTCCTTATAATCTCTTTACTGATCCTAATTTTTTTTTTGTTTTACTCTCAAATAATTCTGTGACCTCTCCTGGCCTGGAATAAATTATTTTTGAAAACCTTTTAGATTTTTTAGATTTTTATGCAGAATTGTCATTACAAGTCTGGCACTAAAGTATTAATGTCACAATGTTACAACAATGTCATTCCATGTGTTTTCGCTTTGTTACTGGTGGATGTGTGTTCAAAAACAGACTTTAATTGCACAACGTCTGGCGCTCTATGCTATTGCGCCCAGATCCAGAGCGCCAATGCTGTGTGTGTCTGTTTTTTTGTTTAATATGGTCTGAGTCGCTGAGACTTTCGCTACCTTTCGCTCGCTGCAACGCTGTACTGGTGTTAAAACGCCCAACATACATCACATTAATGCCGGCCAGGTTACTAGAGCGACCTAGGTGCTCTGTTACAGCGCCCGATAGCCGATTACAGCGTATGCTAGCAGTCGCTCTAAGCGCCTCTGTACAGATGCTCATCTGCCGATAGCTGGCGCTAGTAATAAATCAGCCTCAAGGAGTCTGCAGGATTCCAAGGGCTTGTAGGATGGCAGGTTAGGGCCATGTATTCTTTTTTTTTTTACTGTATGGACAGCTATGAGTCTAAAAGAAAAAAGATAATACTCACCTTTGCTCAGTGCACAGCTGCTGCATCTAGGTCCGTCGCTCAGAAACGTACCCATACATGTAGCCCCGGGTTTCTTGGGTGTTTGACCAACACCATATTGTACGGTCACAGTCAGAGGCTCCAGGAGCATGAACTGATGCCAGGGAACCCAATAGGAACTGGTAAGTTTTTTTAAGTGGACCAAAACATATGATTTTGTTCATTCCCATGGGACGTCCCGATTTGGGATGCCCTGCTGTGTGAAACCCCTCGGTTTGCCGTCACATTTCTGGCGATTCCGCCGCGGATGTGCGGGCTCTCGACCGATTCGCGCTGTATGTGGTTCATATTCATCCAAGGCATACAGCTCTGTTCATACACAGAGGTGGAATAGAAAGTGGGGAGCGGACCCATACTAAACCGACCTAATCTACCCCCTCATGCCCTCAGAGCCCTGCATTAAGGAGCTACTCAATTTTTCGAAGGGGCGCTTCATCTGATGTCTGACATCTGTTTACAGCAATCGGGAGCACGATAGGGCCGCACCCCCAGTAGAGTGCACACTTCTGCCCCATCTGAATGGCTGGGGTCAGGAGTGTGCACACAGCCCAAAGATGCCGGGGATGAGGCCGCTGATGCTTAAATCAGCGGGGGAGCCTGGAAGCAGATGAGTTTTGCGGCAGCAACCTGGGGAGGTTTCACAAAGCGGGTCATCACGATTTGGCATGTATACATACTGTATACATATAACATTATATTAGCAAAATATTTTATATCACAATATATATATACACACACCGCTATATATATATATATATATATATATATATATATATATATATATATATAGTGAGAGAGAGCAGCTGGATTGTGTGGCTTCTGGTCCCCAGACAAATAGGGACTTGGTTCTGGACCAAGTAATTATGTCCAATTATGGGGCTGGAGAAGGTGGCAGGAATAGTAAAAATCCTGGGTTTTGGTCCACTTTAAATAGCCAGAGAAGGATGGAACAGCGCCGGGGGACAAAAATTGAGTATGGTATTTTAACATTTACAGATTGTTTAAAGTGGACCTGAACCCTCTTCCTAGGAACTCTAAGAGCCAAGCATTAGAGAAATACTAAACAGACTTATGCCCTTATTCATCAAGCGATAGCGCCAGGTAGTGTCTGACGAGCGCCAGGTAGCGGCAGCTAACGGCGACTACCGACTCAAGTACGCCCGGCGGCGGTCACAATGACGCATTTATCAAGCAAAATGAGGCTAGCGCCGGCGAGAGCGGCAGCTAGCGCGGCATTCATCATGAAGCCGCCTGGACCGAACAGCGCCGCTGCAAATTCCCTCACAGCGCCAGGTATGAGCTGTCGCTCCCTGGCGATGTCCAATGCATTTCAATGGAGCAATCTATAATTATTCATAATTAATTGGTATTTTTTTTTTTTTTTTTTTTAATGTCAAAAAATCGGAGACCACTTCTGCAATGTTAGGATTTATTTTTAAGTCAAAAAAAAAATTAAAAAAAATATGTGCAGAATTGATCTAACAGGTCTGAGATTAATGTATTCATATTACAAAATGATTCTAAAAACATGTATAATGTTACATTCAAAAAATATGGTTGTTTAGGGGTTAAAAACTAGTTAATACACATCGCCGCCAGCGCTCTGGGGTTTAAACAAGGAATGGACAGCGACAGCACATTCGGAGCGTGATTTGTTGATGAATATGAAGCTAGCCGTTCGCTCTGGCCATTCGTTGTCAGGCGCTCACATACAACGCTGGACCTGTGAAACAGCGACCCCCCCAGCCCGTATTCAACATTACCGCACACCGACTGAGTCGCTGTCATCAAGCTAATGCCGGCCAAGCACAGCGAATACTGGCTGGCGCTGAAAAAATCACGCTACAGTCGCTCATCTGTCGCTACCTGGCGCTATTAATGAATCGGCCTCCCCATCTCAATCCCTTAGAGCCCTGCATTAAGGAGCTACTCAGCTTTTCAAAAGGGAGCTCTATCTGATGCCGGGGATGCGGCCGCTGATGCTTAAATCAGCGAGGGAGCCTGGAAGCAGATGGGTTTGCGGCAGCAGCCTGGGGATGTTTCACAAAGCAGGCCATCAGGATTTGGCATGTATATATACTGTATACATATAACATTATATTAGCAGAATATTTTATATCACAATATATATACACACACACCGCTATATATATACAGTATATAGTAAGAGAGAGCAGCTGGATTGTGCGGCTTCTGGTAGGGACTTGGTTCTGGACCAGGTAATTATGTCCAATTATGGGGCTGGAGAGGGTGGCAGTAATGATGGGAGCATATATATATATATATATATATATATATATATATATATATCCCTTATGTATTGTGTATATATATATAGATATATGATATATATATATATATATATATATATATATATATATATATTATATATTGGGAATGAGAATCAGGTGCCATAAGGGATTTGACTTCCCGGAGAGGGTATAGTTGCTATAAATAAACATACAGCCGGTAGATAGAGGAGAGACACAATGTACAGAAAGGTTACACTAAGTAATAAATAGATGGAAAGGTAACAGTGGGGTGTTAAAGCAGAACTAGAACAAACAGCAACTCAGAGAGGGAACATCTCCCAGCTCTCAGACATCCTAATTTGGGAAGTTTATCCACTTAAAACACCAACTCTGGAGTCTAAAAGACTGAACAATATATTAAACCATGGGGCTTCCCAATTTGGGGTGCCTGGCTGTGTGAGCCCCAGCACAATTCCTGGGGGTCCCACGTTTTCACACCCAGCCATTGAAATAAGCTTGGCACAGGGGCGTGCCGCAGGCTGTTGGGGGGTCAGGGATGTGGTCGCACCCTGCTCCCCGATACGGAGCGAAAACATACGCCGTTGATTGGACAAGAGCCTGTGTACACGCTGTGGGAACGTTGATAAGGTAAGATTGGGGGGTATTTAGGGGGTCACACACAGCGGGGCAAGTAAAATAGACAGATATGGGCAGATGGATAGACAGATTGATAAAAAGAGAGAGAAAGAAATAGAGCAAGATAGACAGATGGAGATAACAGACAGATGAATAGATAGAGATAACAGATACACTGTGGAAGTGACTGATAGAGATAGATAGATAGATAGATAGATAGATAGATAGATAGAAGATATTAGATAGATAGAAGATATATGATAGATAGATAGAAGATATATGATAGATAGATAGAAGATATATGATAGATAGAAGATAGAAGATAGATAGATAGATAGATAGATAGATAGATAGATAGATAGATAGAAGATATATGATAGATAGAAGATATATGATAGATAGAAGATATATGATAGATAGATAGATAGATAGATAGATAGATAGATAGATAGAATATATATGATAGATAGAATATATATGATAGATAGAAGATATATGATAGATAGAAGATATATGATAGATAGAAGATATATGATAGATAGATAGAAGGTATAAGATAGATAGATAGATAGATATGAGATTATGTATGGATAGAGAGATAGATATAGAAATAGACATGTATGGGATGGATAGATAGATGGATGATAGATAGATAGATAGATAGATAGATAGATAGATAATGGATGGATGGATGGATAGAAAGACAGATAGACATGTATGGGATGGATAGACATAGATATAGGCAGATAGATGGATAAATGATATAGGCAGATAGATAGATATATAGATATGATGGGTGGATAGAGATAGACACCAGCAGATAGATATGAGATGATGGATGGATAGAAAGATAGATAGACATGTATGGGATGGATAGACATAGATATAGGCAGATAGATGGATAAATGATATAAGCAGATAGATAGTAATGATGGATAGTGATGGACACCAGCAGATAGATATGAGATGATGGATAGAGTGAAAGATAGACAGATATCCAGTATTGGGGTGTAGCCGGGCGATGTGTCCGGGAGGAGGGTGATGGGGCAGCCATTGTGTCTATGTGTATGGGGGGGGGGGGGTAGGTGATGGCGGCGGTACTCACCGGCGCTCCCCTCCGCCTCCTCCATGGCTTTGTTCCTCGATGTTGCCGTTACCCCGACTCTGCACCGCGTCTGAGCCCCGATAACTCCTCCGGGGCCCCGCCCCCCACCTGATGTCACAGCCAGCTGCCACTCACTAGGCGGGCACAGCACTCGGCAACGTGCCAATCACCTGGCTCCCTGCGCGTAACCCCGCCCACCACAGCACCGGCACTGTGGGCAAGCAGAACGGTGGCTCCGCCCCCCTGTCAGTGCGAGCGGCCACCAGTCCCCCCCCCCCCGCTGTCCCCGCACACCCGGAGCCGTCACCCGACCTACATCCATAGACGGTAACATTAGCCCTCAACATCGACATTATGCAAATGAAAACTATGCTAATAGAATTATACATTATGGAGATAAAGGATCATTCCTATAAATCCTACAGATAATAAACATAATGCATCACAGGGATTACACACACAGGGCCTTATTGATGAAGGGATAGCGCCAGGTAGTGCCCGTACAGCGGCAGGTGAACGCAGGACACATTTATGAAGCTGAATCTGGTGAACGACTAGAACAACGCCAACAACTGTCGCTATCCCTTAATGAATAAACCCCCATAGATGATAAACTTTGGGAGGCCGATTCATTAATAGCGGCAGGTAGTGACAGTTGAGCGACTGTAGCGGCATTTTCAGAGCGCCCGCTAGTAGTCGCTGTGCTTGGCCGTTGTTCGGTAGCTGATAGCGACTCAGTCGGTTTGCCGTAATGTTGAATATTGGGTGAGGAGTCGCTATTTGACAGGTTCCGCGCTGTATGGGAGCGCATGATAGCGACTGGCCCTAGCGACCGGCTCCCACCATATTCTTTAAAAAAGAATGCAAATGCATGTTTAAACCCCAGAGCGCTGGCGGCGATGGGTTAAAAGTATTTTTTTAACCGCCAAACCACCATATTTTTGGGAACCAAAAAAAAGTTTTTTAAATAATTTAGTAATATGAATACATTAATATCAGACCTGTAATATCAATTCTGTACAATTTTTTTTTTTACCTTAAAAAAATTATTTAAAATGGCAGAAGTGGTCACAATTTTTCACATTTAAAAACAAAAAAAAAATTAATAACAATTAATTATGAATATTTAAAGATTGTTCCATTGAAATGCATTGGAGAGCGCCAGGTAGCGAGAGGTCATACCTGTCGCTGTTCAAGGTCGGACGCTGGTGCTGTGGGCTGAGGCTGGAATAATGATGAATGAGTGGCTATCTGGCGCTATCTCAGTCGCTAAGCAGGATTGGCTTGATAAATGTGTGATTGTGGTGGGGAGCCGGCGTTCTCGTGGCGGGGCCCGTCATTACCGGCCGCTCACCAGTCGCTACCTGTCGCTATTCTTTCATAAATAAGGGCCTAAGAAACAAATAATAGAAGGAAAGAAGAAAGAAAAAAAAGAAATAGCATAACGAACAGATGAAAGAATAGAAGGAAAGAAACAAAGAAAAGGACTGATACACACACGCCAGGTAGCGCCAGGCAGCGTCTGGTGTACGCCGGGCGCTGTACGCAAAACCACATTTATAAAGGCGATTCTGATGAGCGACTCTAACAGCGCCATGTAGTATACATGTATTATTACAGGCGACTCAGCGTATAGCACCGCCGCTCTAGCTTCCAGAGCGCCAGGTATTACCTGTCGCTACCTGTCGCTCTCCCATACATTTCAAATTACGTTCCTTTTCTTCTATTTAAACAGAGTTTTTTGTTTTTATTTTTGTTTTAGGCTCTCCTGGCCTAGAAAGAGTCATTTTTGAAAACTTTTTGGACTTTTTTTATTTTTATGCAGAATTGTCATTAAAGGTCTGGCATTAAAGTATTAATGTCACAGTGTTATGTCATTCCATGTGTTTTCGCTTTGTCACTGGTGGATATGTGTTCAAAAACAGACTTTAATTACACAGCGTCTGGAGCTCTATGCTATAGCGTCCAGATCCAGAGCGCCGACGCTGTGTGTGTAGTTTTTTGATAAGTATGGTGTGAGTCGCTGAGAGTCAATCCCGGCCAGATTACTACATCGACTGAGACGCTCTGTTACAGCGCCCGATAGCCAATCACAGAGTATACTAGTGGTCGCTCATAGCGCCTCTGTACAGACGCTAATCTGTTGATACCTGGCGTTAATAATGAATCAGCCTGCCCGAACATAAATATTGATCAGTCCAAAGAATAGAATTCCTAGCTAAATATTTACATCATAGACATACTAAAGATTATAGATCACAGAGGTTACATAATTGGAATAGAGACAATGGGATTAGAGATTAATAATTACAAAATTAGAAATCCTAGCGATAGATTATGCAGTTGCAGCATACCTGCAATAAACGGCGAGACTGTACATCTCAGAGGTTATACATTGGGGATTATACTTACAACTTACATTAAATCATGTGGATCAACCCAGCTCATACGCCAGACTCTTATTCGTGGACTTCTCTTCCGCCTTCAATACTATAGATCCCCAAATTCTGAATAGGAAACTGCTCTCACTGGGCATCTCACCAGATCTCTATGACTGGATCACCAACTTCCTCACAAACAGAACCCAGAGAGTCAAACTGGGCCCCTTTATCTCTTCATCCAGAACTACCAATATAGGCGCACCACAAGGTTGCGTTCTGTCCCCCCTCCTCTTCTCCATATACACAAACGACTTCACGTCAACAGACCCATCAATCAAAATCATCAAGTTTGCAGACGACACTACCCTAGTAGGCCTTATCAACAACACAGACGAGACTCCCTACCGAACACAAATAAAAAATCTGGTAACCTGGTGCGAGGAGAATAACCTCATCCTGAACACCCAGAAAACGGTTGAGCTGATTGTCGACTTCAGGCGGTCCCACCCAGCGCACCGTCCTATCACCATGGGTAAGGATGAGGTCAATATCGCTACCAGCGGAAAATTCCTCGGCACGGTGATAACTAATGACTTGAAGTGGAGTAGGCATGCTGCCGTTGTCCTAAAGAAGTCTCAACAGAGACTGTATTTCATAAGACAACTTGCAAAATTCGGAATGTCTAAAAGGATCCTGAAGACCTTCTACATCGGCGCAGTAGGCTCACTCCTGACCTCCTCCTTCACTGACTGGTATTGTGGGAATCACGGCCAAAGACAAGATCAGGCTGAAGAGGATCACCAGGACTGCTGAGCGGATCATAGGGTGTCCCCTACCTGACCTAGATGAACAATTTAAGGAAAGGATCCGCTCAAGGGCAAAGAGAATAAGTAGGTGACCCCACACATCCAGGTCACCCCTTCTTCAATCTCCTACCATCTGGACGAAGGTACCGGGCTCTCTGGTCCAGAACCTCTCGGTATAAAAACAGTTTCTTCCCACTTGCTGTTAAAGCACTGAACAATCACCTCTAAGAATCCTGGTAAACTTTTGATCCCCAGTCACTTAAAGGAATATCGTATGTAACTAAAATCCTTTGTAAATATGTATAACTAGCGAATGTTTATACCCCCATTGATGTATATAGTATGTGTGTTGATGTATATAGTCGTATGTCTAGCAAATGTTCAAGCTCTATGGAGAACCCCCCTTCCAAAAAGTATTCCTTGTTGTATTCTGTACATACTTGGCGACCAATAAAGTATTCGTATTCGTATACTAAACAGAGATTAAAAATAAAGTGTACAGCAAAGAGATTATGCACAAGGACACTATGAACCTAGAGATTAATCATTACACAGATTAGAAATCCTAGCCAAATGTTTTAAATACACACCATAGATATGATAAATGTTAAACATCACAGGGATTAGATAATAGGGATTATGCACAATTGACAGTAAGAACATAGAGATCAAACCGGACATTCAGCACAGGGGCGTAGCTAGGGGGGAGCAGGAGGGGCACGTGCCCAGGGTGCAGCAGGTCAGGGGGGCACCAAAGAGGGGCCTGAGCACCTGTGGGGGGCACCAATTAGAATCCTTGCCCCGGGTGCCAGAAATCCTAGCTACTCCTCTGCTTCAGCATCATTTAATGAAAAGCCCAAACCCTTAAAAAACTATTCCCCAGCATCTAAAATTAATATCATTTTAAGTTTGCTTACATATTATTCTTTCCCCTGCTGGGCTGCAACTCTGTTCAGGACTCTAGGATACGGGTGCTGCTATCTTGCCTCAGAAACATCACATACTGAGTAGAGGAGAAGTGCAGGGGGTGGGGTAATAGCTGTGCTTTGCACAGACAGAGCAGAGCTGGGGTCAGGGAAAGGACAGCAATCCCAGAATGCAGAGCGACACAGTTAGAAGACACTTCCTGTCTGCAGGCAGCCTGAGACACCATGGGCCACCATATTAAATGTTAAAATGCTAAAAAACACACTATAAGGTACAGGTATGATGATTTTTTTATGTGGGCAATCTCTATGTACAGGGGGGAAACATACAAGATAGACTCTTATTTAGGGTGAGGGTCCGGATTAATGTGGGCAATCTGTATGTACAGAGGGTGTGGGAAACATATAAGATAGACTCTTATTCGGGGTGAAGGTCCGGATTAATGTGGGCAATCTGTATGTATAGGGTGTGGGAAACATATAAGATAGACTCTTATTCGGGGTGAAGGTCTGGATTAATGTGGGCAATCTGTATGTACAGTGTGGGGGAAAAATACAAGATAGACTCTTATTCGGGGTGACGGTCCGGATTAATGTGGGCAATCTGTATGTACAGGGTGGGGGAAACATACAAGATAGGCTTTTATTCAGGGTGAATAAGTTTGGAAACCTGAGCTATAGATCATAAATATATATCATATACACAATAAACAAAGCCTGTACATGGCAGAAAATATACAGCAATTATGCACAACGTCTATGAACAGGGAGATTATTCATCACACAGATTATACTTCAGGGATTATGCACAATTACATTGAATTTAACAATTAATTAAATATACATCATAGACATAAATACATAGATAACATAGATATTAGACAATGTTCCCCATGTTCCACCAGCTCCCTCTGTCCCTCGTTGTTCCCACTTGTCCCTCTTTGAGGTGTAACATGTAGATCTGCATCAATAAATGATTCATTTGCCTATTTTAAGTGTTTCTATTATCTTAAAGCGGACCTTCACCCTGAATAAGAGTCTATCTTATATGTTTCCCACACCCTGTACATACAGATTGCTCACATTAATCCGGACCTTCACCCTGAATAAGAGCCTATCTTATATGTTTCCCACACCCTGTACATACAGATTGCCCACATTAATCCGGACCTTCACCCTGAATAAGAGCCTATCTTAAATGTTTCCCCCACCCTGTACATACAGATTGCTCACATTAATCCAGACCTTCACCCTGAATAAGAGCCTATCTTATGTTTCCCCCACCCTGTACATACAGATTGCCCACATTAATCCGGACCTTCACCCTGAATAAGAGCCTATCTTATATGTCTCCCACACCCTGTACATACAGATTGCTCACATTAATCCGAACCTTCACCCTGAATAACAGCCTATCGTATATGTTTCCCACACCCTGTACATACAGATTGCCCACATTAAACCGGACCTTCACCCTGAATAAGAGCCTATCTTATGTTTCCCCCACCCTGTACATACAGATTGCCCACATTAATCCGGACCTTCACCCTGAATAAGAGCCTATCTTATATGTCTCCCACACCCTGTACATACAGATTGCTCACATTAATCCGAACCTTCACCCTGAATAACAGCCTATCGTATATGTTTCCCACACCCTGTACATACAGATTGCCCACATTAAACCGGACCTTCACCCTGAATTAGAGCCTATCTTATATGTTTCCCACACCCTGTACATACAGATTGCCCACATTAAACCGGACCTTCACCCTGAATAAGAGCCTATCTTATATGTTTCCCACACCCTGTACATACAGATTGCTCACATTAATCCGGACCTTCACCCTGAATAAGAGCCTATTTTATATGTTTCCCACACCCTGTACATACAGATTGCCCACATTAATCCGGACCTTCACCCTGAATAAGAGCCTATCTTAAATGTTTCCCCCACCCTGTACATACAGATTGCTCACATTAATCCGGACCTTCACCCTGAATAAGAGCCTATCTTATGTTTCCCCCACCCTGTACATACAGATTGCCCACATTAATCCGGACCTTCACCCTGAATAAGAGCCTATCTTATATGTCTCCCACACCCTGTACATACAGATTGCCCACATTAAACCGGACATTCACCCTGAATTAGAGCCTATCTTATATGTTTCCCACACCCTGTACATACAGATTGCTCACATGAATCCGGACCTTCACCCTGAATTAGAGCCTATTTTATATGTTTCCCACACCCTGTACATACAGATTGCTCACATTAATCCGGACCTTCACCCTGAATAAGAGCCTATCTTATATGTTTCCCACACCCTGTACATACAGATTGCTCACATTAATCCGGACCTTCACCCTGAATAAGAGCCTATCTTATATGTTTCCCACACCCTGTACATACAGATTGCCCACATTAATCCGGACCTTCACCCTGAATTAGAGCCTATCTTATATGTTTCCCACACCCTGTACATACAGATTGCTCACATTAATCCGGACCTTCACCCTGAATTAGAGCCTATCTTATGTTTCCCACACCCTGTACATACAGATTGCTCACATTAATCCGGACCTTCACTCTGAATAAGAGCCTATCTTATATGTTTCCCACACCCTGTACACACAGATTGCTCACATTAATCCGAACCTTCACCCTGAATAAGAGCCTATCTTATATGTTTCCCACACCCTGTACATACAGATTGCCCACATTAATCCGGACCTTCACCCTGAATTAGAGCCTATCTTATATGTTTCCCACACCCTGTACATACAGATTGCCCACATTAATCCGGACCTTCACCCTGAATAAGAGCCTATCTTATATGTCTCCCACACCCTGTACATACAGATTGCTCACATTAATCCGAACCTTCACCCTGAATAAGAGCCTATCTTATATGTTTCCCACACCCTGTACATACAGATTGCCCACATTAATCCGGACCTTCACCCTGAATTAGAGCCTTTCTTATATGTTTCCCACACCCTGTACATACAGATTGCTCACATTAATCCGGACCTTCACTCTGAATAAGAGCCTATCTTATATGTTTCCCACACCCTGTACATACAGATTGCTCACATTAATCCGGACCTTCACTCTGAATAAGAGCCTATCTTATATGTTTTCCACACCCTGTACATACAGATTGCCCACATTAAAAGTCATCCTACCTGCATCTACTGCAGGTTATGAGCCTTTAAACATCCAAGATGGCGGCTCATGGAGCATCAGGCAGCCTGCAAACAGGAAGTGCCTTCTGACTGTGCTGCTCTGCATTCTGGGATTTCTGACCTTTTCCTGACCCCAGCTCTGCTCTGTCTGAGCAAAGCACAGCTGTAACCCACCCCCCTGTACTTTATCCCGCTCTCCTCTCCTCGGTAAATGTGATGCTTCTGAGTCAAGATGGCGGCGCCCGTATCCTAAAGTCCTGAACAGAGTCATTTTTTAAGGGTTTGGGCTTTTCAATAAATCATGGTGAAGGTCCAGTTTAACTGTTATAACCTATCTCCAATCCATTCCTCAATGTGGGAGCGTGGCCTAATTTAACAAATGTTCCTCTTTACCACCCTGAAAAGTTGGTAGACAACTAAAGACTGAAACAGGAGAGACAAATGCTGCTGCTTTTTCATCTTCATGATGCAATGAGAGCATAAATCTGATAAATAAGGTGGAGGAAAAACGAGGTGCCCCCCCCCCCTGACCCTATGGGCCCTGGTGCAGTTGCTACCTCTGCGCCCCTGGCAGTGAGACAGGGCTGGAGAGGTGAATATAAGATCCAATTTAAAGTGGACCAAAACCCAGGAGTTTGACTATCCTGGGTTTTGATTCTTGTCCCCGCTGTGTGAAACCCCCCTGATCACCGAAACAAAGTCACCTCCTCCCGGTCCTGTGGTGCGTGCATAGCTGTAACTAAAAAGAGGAGGGATGTACCTGCACAGCGCTATAATATATAAGAGATATGTTGCACTGGATGCTGGCTGCAGGGCGAGGGCCACCGCCCAAAACTGGGCGTGACTAAATACAACAGAAAGTGGACTGCCAGTACAGACCACAAGGCCCGCCCCTGTGAATAGACGAAGGTATGTTGGTGGATCCAAGCTCACTGATTGGCCGAGCAGCTATGCATGCACTTGTACAGATCACAAGGCCCGCCCCTGTGAATAGACGAAGGGATGTCATTGGATCCAAGCGTGCTGATTGGACGAGCAGCTCTGCATGCACTAGTACAGACCACAAGGCCCGCCCCTGTGAATAGACGAAGGGATGTCATTGGATCCAAGCGCGCTGATTGGACGAGCAGCTCTGCATGCACTAGTACAGACCACAAGGCCCGCCCCTGTGAATAGACGAAGGGATGTCAGTGGATCCAAGCATGCTGATTGGACGAGCAGCTATGCATGCACTAGTACAGACCACAAGGCCCGCCCCTGTGAATAGACGAAGGGATGTCGGTGGATCCAAGCGTGCCAATTGGACGAGCAGCTATGCATGCACTAGTACAGACCACAAGGCCCGCCCCTGTGAATAGACGAAGGGATGTCATTGGATCCAAGCGTGCTGATTGGACGAGCAGCTCTGCATGCACTAGTACAGACCACAAGGCCCTCCCCTGTGAATAGACGAAGGGATGTCATTGGATCCAAGCGCGCTGATTGGACGAGCAGCTCTGCATGCACTAGTACAGACCACAAGGCCCTCCCCTGTGAATAGACGAAGGGATGTCATTGGATCCAAGCGCGCTGATTGGACGAGCAGCTCTGCATGCACTAGTACAGACCACAAGGCCCGCCCCTGTGAATAGACGAAGGGATGTCGGTGGATCCAAGCGTGCTGATTGGACGAGCAGCTATGCATGCACTAGTACAGACCACAAGGCCCGCCCCTGTGAATAGACGAAGGGATGTCATTGGATCCAAGCGTGCTGATTGGACGAGCAGCTCTGCATGCACTAGTACAGACCACAAGGCCCGCCCCTGTGAATAGACGAAGGGACGTTGGTGGATCCTATTTTATAGCATTTTATAACACGAGTTATGCCTTGAGGTCTCACCCACTGAAAGTGCTTGTGCAATGTGCAGCAAATGAATAGACAATAAAATGCTATAAAATTATAGGATTATATAGATAAATAATTTATTTCAGAATAGTCCATAATGTCCCTCACACCTTACATATCTTTTAATTGTTTTTAAATTGTATGTCTTGGCTTTTGAATATTATTTGATACAATAAAATATATTTGGAATATATTTCTGTAGTGCGGCTGACCTATTCACAGGGGCGGGCCTTGTGGCATAGCTGCTCGTCCAATCAGCACGCTTGGATCCACCGACATCCCTTCGTCTAAGGCAAGCAGCTCTAAATGCGCTGACGGCCACAGGACAGCAAGGATGTGGCGTATGCGCTGTTGGACCTTACAAGAAGGTAAGTGTATGGGGCGACCTGGGGGGGGGTTCACACAGCGGGGCATCCTGATTTTGTATGCTCCGGGGGGGGGGGGGGGGAGGGAATAGACCGACCTGGGGATCTTATATAATTTAGTAATCTAATATCATTAAAGTGGACCAAAACCCACATCGGTTTTGGTGCACTTTAATGATATTAAATTACTAAATTGTTTCCATTACCCTAAAAAGTAAGTACAATATTGAACTACAGACAAGTAAGTCCTCTGAAGCTGAGAGCAGGTTAGTAATGATGTCTTTGCAGGCGCCCGCTGATGTCATACTGCAGCCCATACAGTTTATGTTACACTGCATTATTAATGCTTAGTAGAGTATCACTTCATGTACCACTTGTTGAAAACCGCTGGTTATTATTAAAGTGGACCAACACCCAGGATTTTCACTATCCTGAGTGTTGGTCCACTTCCGCGGGGCCCCCCGACCGGGGGCGCCCCGCTGTGTGAAACCCCCCAGAAAGCCCCTAAAATCTTACCTTATCGGATAAGCCGCCGCCGCCGCCGCCTCTTGCGCATCCCTCTTACAGGGCGCACGCCTGCGGCGGCCATTCACAAACAGCCGGCGCGGGTGCGCGTCCTGTAAGAGGGACGCACAGGAGGCGGCGGTGGCTTATCCGTCGCCGATAAGGTACGTTTTTAGGGGCTTTCTGGGGGGTGTAGCACAGCGGGGCATCCCGATTTCGGATGCCCCGCGGGGAGGGAGCTGATCGGCCCAGGAATCTTATAGATTCCCGGGCCGATCAGGGGTGGGTGTTGGTCCACTTTAAAGGGATTGTCCAGGCTAAGTGTAAAAACAATGCAAATAGACAAAAATATCAGCTCTACCTGTGGGAATCCCAATCCTGGAGAGGACGGGGAGGCCGATTCATTACTAGCGCCAGGTACCGGCAGATGAGTGTCTGTACAGCGGCGTTTAGAGCCCCCGCTAGTGGACGCTCTGATCGGCAGTGAGTCGCTATTACAGAGCGCCTCAGTCGCTGGCCGGCATTGATGAATTTGATGTGTGAGTAGCTATAACACCAGTACTGCGCTGCATGGAAGCGAACAGTAGAGACTGGTCAGTGTGAGCGACTCAAACCATACTCATCAAAAAAAAAAAACAGCCTCACACAGCGCCGGCGCTCAAAATTGTGTCGCTGTAGCCCAGAGCGCCAGAAGCTGTGTGATTAAATTCTGTTTTTCAACACATATCTACTAGTAACAAAGCGAAAATACATGGAATGACATTGTTGTAACATTGTGACATTAACACTTTAATACCAGACCTGTAATGACAATTCTGCATAAAAATGTAAAAAACTAAAGAATTAAAAAAAAAATTGACTTTAAACAGGCCAGGAGAGGTCACACAATTTTTGGATTAAAAAAATATTAAAAGAAAACCCTGTTTAAAGAGAAGAAAAGGAACATCCATTGAAATGTATGGGAGAACGACAGGTAATACCAGGCGCTCTGGAAGCTAGAGCGCCGCCGGGATCCGCTGAGCCGTCTGTGAAGATGAATCGGTCGCTACATGGCGCTGTTAGAGGGGCTCAACAGAATCGCCTTCATAAATGTGGTATTGCGTACAGCGCCCGGTGTTCACCTGTCGCTTACAAGGCGCTACCTGTGGCTATCCCTTGATTAATAAAGCCCTTAGAGAATACGTTGGCCACGGCTGTGAGTGCTCGCCCCGTACTATGAGTAATCCAATGTAGGAAAGCCAGCCAACGTCTAAGCAATAAAAGTTCCAAATTTAATCCAAAAGGTTAGAAGCCATCCAAACGTTATTAGGGCGGTTAAAGGCAATATGAGGGTGAAACCTGGTGTCAACGCGTTTCAGACCCCTGGTCATTACTCATGACATAAGTGTAAAAACAATAATTGTTTGCTTACCTGACATCCAAAAGATTAAAGCGGAACAAAACCCAACACGGGCAGCCTTCATTGCCTCCAAAACATTGTAAGCAGTATTGTTTCCATGTCCCCCTGTCCCTCGTTGTTCTCATTTGTCCCTCTTTGAGGTGTAACATGCAGATCTGCATCAATAAATGATCCATTTGCCTATTCAAAGGGTTTCTATTGTTGTAACTGTTACATCCTATCTATCAAGCAATGAGGGGGCGTGGCTTAATTTAATTGTCCCTCTTCACCACCCTGATGAGTTGGAAAGTACTCATTAGCTAGTCTGGTGGGATTTTTCCAGCCTGTTATCTGGCATGTGGATTTTGGATGGGATAAGGGAAGCTCCCGCATCTGTCCCTTCCTCTCACCTGACACTACTAAAATGTTAGTGCACGCCCTGGTCATCTCCCGACTGGACTACTGTAACACCCTCCTCTGTGGTTTGCCAACAAACAGAATGGCACCTCTCCAGTCTGCTGCTCGCCTCATCCATCTCTCCTCTTTCTTCTCCAGTGCTGCTCCCCTCTGTCAATCCCCCCACTGGTTACCTGTCTCTCAGAGAGTTCAGTTCAAACGTCTAACACTAACCTACAAAGCTCTCTCCAGCCAGGCCCCTCCCTACATTTCATCTCTTATCCAGCGTTACCAATCCAGACGCAATCTCCTCACTGTCTCCTGTTCTCTCCTTGGTCATCCCCTCACACTCCCGCCTTCAAGACTTCTCCCGTTCCTCCCCACTTCTCTGGAATGCACTCCCCTGCTGAATCCATCACTCTCCATCACTTCAAGCCTTTAAAACAGCCCTCAAAACTCAGACAAGCATATAACCTGGCTTAAAGTGGACCGCCACCCTCCCGTGATCGGCCCGGGAATCTTATAGATCACCTCCCTCCCCGCGGGACATCCGAGATCGGGATGTCCCGCGGGGTGAAACCCCCCAAATCCCCTTACCTTGTCTTGACGCCTCCCTTGCGCCCTTCTGGACGTGCGTGGCCGTGTGCGCGTGAATGGCGGGCGCGCGCGGCAAGAGTAACGCGCGGGAGGCGGCGGCGGAGGAGCCGCTTGTCTGCGGCTGTCAAACCGCTTGTCCGTCGGCGCTGGGAGCGGGGAGAGGTGAGTTTTTCGGGTGATCGGGGGGGTTTCACACAGCGGGACACCCCGATCGGGGGTGCCCCACCGAAGTGGACCAAGACTCAGGATAGTCAAAATCCTGGGTGTTGGTCCATTTTAAGCAACTCCTATAACCTTCTAACAGAAAGGCCATTCACTAATGTCTGGCGCAGGCCCGCGCCCTGCTAGAGGGATAGCGGGGATGTGGCCGCGGCTCAAGCATGCACCCTCGGACCGGAAAAGAAGGTAAGTGTATGGGGCGACCTGGGGGGGTTTCACACAGCGGGGCATCCCGGTTTTGGATGGGGGAATCGATCAGCCCTGGAATCTTATAGATTCCCGGGTCGATCGCCATGGGTTTTGGTCCACTTTAATGTTTGTATATCTTAATACTGGGCTCCTCTGTCTCATTCAGTCATTAGCCACCTCCTGTTGTCTCCCATCTGTCTCTTCCTCTCACCTGACACCATCAAAAAGATCACCTCCTTTCCTGGATCCAGAGGTGGAGGGTTCCCTCTTCCCTTGGAGGGTCTCCGACCGCTGGTCTGGGGTATTCAGCAGGGTAGAGAATGCCCATTCCCTACCCCGTACACCAACTTCTGACAACACGCTCGCCACCCCATAAAGGGGCATTTTATGCCGAAAGCAAGATGACGTTATCTCTCTCCGCCGGTAGCGGGAGTGAGAGTAGAAGCCGGGGGTGATCATGGAATCCACGTGCAGGGGCAGGGGACTCTGATCCACTGCCCACACACCTGGCTTCCATCAATCACTTCCGGGGCTCAGTGCAAGTAAGCAGTAACTAAAATAAAAATTCTAAAATACTTTTTCTGTTAAGGGCACAATGAGACCCCGATACTAGTTCACAGGACAGGAGGGGGTCAGCAAGTCACCTGTCAGCAAGGAGGTGTCTTGCCATTACTCCTCGCCCCATTACCTGTATCGCCAAAGCCCAGGGGGGTGAGGTGCAGAAGAGCCCGCAGCCGTTCAGGGTACCAGCTCCCATGGCTGGTGCCTGGGCTGGTTTTGCTGGAGAGGGGAGATCCCAAGCCATTAATTAATAAATAAATAAAAAAAAAATATATATATATATATATAAATAATTTTATTAATTAATTTTTTATGAGTTTTGGTCCACTTTAACCCTTTAAATGCCAAGCTTGTAGATTCTATGTTCTCGCCTCTACCTTAAAAATCTACATTCTTGGCATTTTGGCAAAAAAAAAAAAGTTCCCTTTTGCCTTGGAGGGCCATGACATTTAAAAAAAAAAAAAAGAAAAAAAAAAAAATATATATATATATATATATAATTATTATTTGTTATATGTCATTATATGTCATGTTAAAGCCCAAACTGCCAAAAAACATATATATCATTTTCCTGGTAATTTCTGCAAAAATCACAGTTAAAGTGGACCAACACCCAGGATTTTGACTATCCTGTGTCTTGGTCCACTTCGGTGGGGCACCCCCGATCGGGGTGCTCCACTGTGTGAAACCCCCCCGATCACCCTAAAAACTCACCTCTCCCCGCTCCCAGCGCCGACGGACAAGGGATTTGACAGCCACGGACAAGCGGCTCCTCCGCCGCCGCCTCCCGCGCGTCCCTCTTGCCGGGCGCGCGCACGCCTAGAGGGGCGCGAGGGAGGTGGCGGCGGCCGGCCGCCGAAGCTAAGGTAAGGGGGTTTGGGGGATTTGGGGGGGTTTCACCCCGCGGGACATCCCGATCTCGGATTTCCCGCGGGGAGGGAGGTGATCGGCCCGGGAATCTTATAGATTCCCGGGCCGATCACCCGAGGGTGATGGTCCACTTTAAACATATATAGCAAAAAATGGTGGCATATGAAAGACAAAACCTATAGATAGGGTGGCACTGAAAGGGTTTAGGATAGTTTACTGAATCAAGGCCAGAAGGTGCAGCCCTGTGCTGGTCCCAATGGCCATATATGGTACCTGCTATATGAAAAAATTACCACTGCTGCTTTTTTGTGACTTGTAATAATTTCCCTGGTGCTTCTCCTGTAAAGTGGAACAAAACCCAGGATTTTGACTATCCTGGTTTTTGGTCCTTGCCCCTGGGGCGATCACTGTGTGAAACCTCCCAAGTTGCCCGAACGAAGTCACTTCTTCCCGATCCAACAGCGGTATAGCTCGCGCATGCGTCGTTCGACCGGGAAAGAAGTTGAGTTTCTGAGTAACCTGGGGAGTTTCACACAGCGGGGCATCCCGATTTTGGATACTCCGGGGGGAGGGAATCAATCAGGCCTGGCTGATCGAACGGGCCAAACTCTGTGGGTTTTCACAGTTTGGAGTTACCTTGAAAAGGCAGTCGGGGGTCGGACTACGGAATGCGTGGGGACCCATTCCTTTGCCTTTCTTTATGGGGGACATCCCAGGTACTCGCTATCTTTAGGTGATGTGTTTTTTGTACATATTAAGTACTTACCTGTGACCACTTTGCACTTTATTTCCTCTTGCCATATTTTCCTCATAGATTATATTGTATAGAGATTGCACATTATATATAGCACATTTCATGCACTTTTGGCACTTTATAGCTGATTAACTGAGAGGGATATATTTTGTGATTTATACTGGATTATTTTTAGATTCATAATAATACTGTTTAAAATTAATTGCTTAGCACACTTTGAGGAGTATAATGGGTTTGCGGGTCAGTATGGGATTTCCTTTATGATGAATAGCTTTGGGTATTTTAGATTATATGTTTGTATGTAAATTTTAAATGGAGAATTTAATAAAGATGAATTCATGAGATACATTTGAGTTGATTAATTGTTGTGGAGAGGGTGCTACACTTTGGGGCAAATCGGGTGGTTGCTGGAACCTCCATAAAGTAGAATTTGTAGCTGTGGGTTTTGGTCCACTTTAAGAAGGCATTAGGTAAGCTGTGGACTCTGGGCAGCACATGACTGTAATGCAGCCACACTTTCCATTATCCCCGCGGCATTCGGCAGCTTTCCGTTACCAGATTATCTTGCTGATAATGTCCATAAGCCTGGCTGTGCGGCTATTTGCGTTACACAATCGCGCAGCGTAATCGCACTTTTCGGGAATTGAGGATGAAAGGGGAGGTCACCGCCCTTTTGGTCCAAGCAATTCTGTCGGTGCAAGTAGGAAAAATAAAAGCTGGCCGAGCAGCGAGGAGGGGTCCTGACCCTGATGCAAGAGACACGATTTAGTATTAAAAGTTACATAAATGTAAAAGCTATAATAAAAAAAAAAAAAAGGATAGAGGTGCGAATAAATACTTTGAAGAGGAGCCACCACCTGCCTAGAGTCTATAAGTCTCCCTCTTTGTGGGGCATCCCGATTTGGAAGCCCCCCGGGGGTCGTCCAATCAGCGCTCGGAGCCTCTGAGCTATGGATGTCTAACCCGACGTCTTAGGTCAGCGGCTCCGAGCGCACTGGCGGACGGATCTTGCGCTTCTCTCTAACAGGGAGCGCGCCCGCTAGAGGGATAGAGGGGATGCGGCCATGGCCCGCGCATGCGCCGTTGGACCTGGATTAAGGTAAGTGTAGCGGGCGACCTGGGGGGTTTCACACATCAGGGCATCCTGATTTTGGATGCTCCGCGTGGAGGGAATGGATCGGCCAGGGAATCTTATAGAGCCCCTGGCCGATCCAGCTGGGTTTTGGTCCACTTTAAAGCACTGATATGTCAGATATGATCACCTAAAACGTTCTCTCTTGGTCAGGTAAAGGTTCGAGTGAATGTAACACTTGGGCTTTAAAGAGGAACTTTGGGGGCCTTTGGGTCTAAAAGATTCCAGGGCCTCCTAAGTTCCAGTCCTTGGGGCATTGAATTGGGATGCCCCGCTGTGTGAAACCCCCATGAACCCCGGAAACACTTACTCTCTCCCGGAGTCCTTGCCGCGTCTGTGTGCTCCGGGCGCACCCCGCTCACCTCTATCTGTGTCTGGTTTAAAGCGAAAAACCACCTGATCCTGGTCTCTCTCAAAGTAAGGAGCCTGAATAGACATAGCCGCCAACTCAGAGACACACCGAACAGAGGTAATAGCCACCAAAAAGGCAACCTTTTGGGTGAGCACAGAAAGAGCCACATCCTGCATCGGTTCAAAGGGAGGCCCCTGGCGGGCCGAAAGAACCAAATTTAGATCCCAAACGGGAACCAAAGGCTTTCTAGGGGGCCGAACATGAGTGACCCCTTGGAAAAAAGTCTTGACCAGATGATGCAAAGCAAAAGACCTTTGAAAAAAGACAGCCAGGGCAGAAACCTGACCCTTCAAAGTACTGAGCTGGAAACCCAGATCCAGACCGTGTTGAAGAAACTCCAAAATCCTAGGAATCTAAAACACCCTGCAAGGTAAGGCCCTAGCCTCACACCAGTCAATATAGGACCGCCAAGTCCTATAGTAAATGGTAGAGGAAGACCTCTTCCTAGCTCTAATCAAGGTTTGAATAACCACCTCAGACAAACCTTCCTCCCTCAGGATGAAGGTTTCAGCAGCCACGCCGTCAAAGCAAATGTTTGTAAATTGGGGTAACGTAGTTGACCCTGAGAGATCAGATCTGGAGACAGGGGCAGCCTGTACTGATCTACTGCCAATTGAGACCACTTCCAATATCCACTTGTCTGTGACCTGCTGGGCCCAGACCTGGAAGAAGAGCCACAGCCGTCCCCCCACTGGCAAGGGTGAGGACGCCTCCTCATTGTTGAGCTGGCTTGGCAGCGGGCTTGGGCCTGGAACCCCAGGTAGAAGCTGTACAGGAACGTCCTCTACCTCTGTTCCAGGAATCACCTCTAAAGCCAGAGTAGGCAAGACCTCTGCCCCCTCTGGCACCGCGAAAGGAAAAATTAAAGGAGCTTGCCCCCCGAAAGGAGTGACGCAGCTTCTTACGCTGAGGTAGCTTCCCACCCTTCGCCACAGAATCCAATTTGTCTCCAAACAGCCGCGTTCCCAAAAAGGGCAAATCTGTAAGTGACTTCTTGGCCGCAATGTCCGCAGCCCACTGCCGCAGCCAGACCAATCGGCGCATGGCAACCAACAGGGCCGAAGTTCTACTACACATGGTAATAGTGTCGTCCATAGCCGACAGAACAAAATTCATGAACAATTCACACCTCTTAAGGGTTGTGAATTCAACGCTGTCCGGGTTGAGCTGGGACACATTTAACATGTCCCTGATCTCCGACCTGGTGGCCACAGCCACGAGTGCCGATGCACAGACAGGTCACAAGGCAGAACCCACACTGGCAAAGGCATGACATGCCATCTGATCAATGCGCTTGTCCTCGCCATCCTTAAGGGTAGTGGCGCCAGGAGTATGTACAACGGAGGTGTTGGACAATCCTAAAATGGGTGCGTCAACCTCGGGAGGGGAAGACCAGCGCTTCACCGCGTCCACCGGAAAGGGATACTTCCTATCCCATCCCTGAGGAACACTGTGAAGCCGACTCGGCATCTCCCATTCTCTAAGAATCATGCTGTCAAAATTATCCTGATTTGGAAACTCCAAGCGGGGCTTAGAGAACCAAAAAAATTCCCCCTTCTTCGGAGGGGCCTCCGCTGGTGGGGAAATATCCAGAACCTCTAACAGATGGGTCAGGACCTTGGGGGTATCCACAGCATCCCCCAGCGCCTGCCCGGCATCAGAATCAAAGAACTGCAATTCCTCAGTCTGAGATTCCTCAAACAATTCCCCTTCCTCAAGCGGGGAATAAGCAGCCCAATCAGGGGAGTCATAATCATCAAAATCAATTACCAGCGTAGCCGGTGACAGATGCCTTTTCTTAGCAGGGGCCTTTCTGCCCACTGAGCTAGAAATAATTTTCTCAAGGTTGGCCAGCCTGGCACATACATACGAGTGCGACTCCCCACTAATGACAGTGTCACTTGGGGTACGGATGATGCGGGGTGGGGTAGGAGAGGCGGGCGGCACTGACCCAGACGCCTGGGGTACCGACTGCCGCGTTATGGCCTGTTGCGCACATGGTATGCAAATAAGTACATTCTGCCCCGTAAGTGGTACCCCACAACCCACACATAGCCGGGATTGTCCCGAAGGGAGCCCGAGCCCGGTATCCTGTGGAGCCTCCATATGGTGATTTTAAGGTAGTCACAATGACCCGAGGGAATTACGCTGGTAAGCAACCCGGGATGCCCCTTTAAGTCCCAAGTGGGAGGATTTAATATTGCCCCAAATTTTTGCTAGGGACCCTAGGACCGGGAGAACCCCCTTTTAAGCAATTGGCACAGGGAGTCCTCCTGAAAGACACAAGGGATGTCCATAAGCACATGCACACACACAACTGCATAATAAAAACATGTAAAAGGAACATAAAAAGCAGAGAGGCCAGCACTGCCCCAAGCGCGACTGGGGCATTAAGCCTAGAAAGAACGGGGGGAAGCCCGGCAGGGCACTCACAGACACAGAAAATGGCGTCCAGCTAATTCGCAGAAGAAGGGGCGGGCCAGCGCGGATCGCGCGCCGCGCCTGGCCCCGCCCCCTTCCCTCTGAGTCCAGCAATGCGGTTCCCAGCCAGAAGATGGGCCCACAATGGCGCCAAACAGAAGGGGGCCGGCCGTGGCAACGTGAGCGCCCGGCCCCGCCCCCTTACAGACTAAGCCTGAGGGGGAGAAGCTCCCCAGACTGCATGCAGAGCGCAAGGCGGCAACGTGATAAGCACACAAGCATACTCACACACACATCAAGTGAAAAAGATATGCAGAACAAAGTCATCCCCCCCCCGGAGGGTTAGTGGAGGGGACCCGGAAGGGGGAGAACCCTTCACCGTGAAGTGTAAGGGAAGTAAATGGGGACAGGGCATCCCAAACTGGGATCACCAACCCGGATACCGCCTACCCCCTTGTGTGGGGTCTCACGGGGGAGCATGGCTCCCTAGGCGCCTATTAAGGTGATTCCTACCCTCACCCGGACCTGCAGCCGAGGCTGGGAGGCTAGTAAAGGGCTTAAAATATAAAGGTCCGGGCAGAAATAGGGCAAAAAATGGCCGGGTGCAAGCCTGGCTTACCTGCAAGGAAGAGCAGCATACATCTTCTGACTTGCTCGCCGTCCTGCAGAGAAGGAACTGGGGAATGTGTGGGAGGTCCCAGGTATTTATGGACCGGGAGGGGCTTCTTTTTTGCTTTCATCTCTGCAGAAGTTCGCCCTCTACTGGACCATAACCCATATGTCATGAATAGTGGAAGCGGGGTGTGTGACATACTTGGAATAGAGGCGCGTTTGTTTGGGTGACCTGGGGGGTTTCACACAACGGGGTAGCCTCGATTGGGGTGCCCTGCGGGCAAGGGCCAAAACCCAGGATTTTTACTACTTTAAAGTGGAATGCCAACTTAAACCGGACCTTCAGAATAATTTAATGAAAAGCTCCATACACCGCCATCTTGGATGTTTTAAGGCTCATAGCATGCAATAGATGCAGGTAGGATGATATTTAATGTGAGCAATCTGTATGTACGGGGGAGGGGGAACATATAAGATAGGCTCTTATTCAGGGTGAAGGTCCGCTTTAAAGTTGACTTGTACTTTTAGCGCACGTCAACTATAAGTTAGCATTCCACTTCCAATTTGATTCTCCCAGGTTTTGTTCTGTTTCCCCCGAGACATCCCGAATTGGGATGCCCCGCTGTGTGAAACCCGCTGTTCACTCACCTCTTCCTGGTTCCAATGCACATCTGCTCCAGCTCCGTCTTGAGTCTCTCTTGCTCTTATTGATTGGATAAAATGATAATTCGGCAAGTCAGGCCGGCTTATACGCAAGAAGGCTTCTGCTCTGAGACTGAAGCGCTGTATTATTTTTCAACTTAAACCGGACCTTCAGCATGATTTCATAAAAAGCCCAAATTTAAAAAAAATTATTCCCCAGCATTTAAACTAAGTCTGTTCAGGATTATGAACTGGTAGACAGGCCTGGGTCAGCTCAGGGCCGTAGACAGGCCTGGGTCAGTTAAGGGCCGTAGACAGGCCTGGGTCAGTTAAGGGCCGTAGACAGGCCTGGGTCAGTTCAGGGCCGTAGACAGGCCTGGGTCAGTTCAGGGCCATAGACAGACAGGCCTGGGTCAGTTCAGGGCCATAGACAGACAGGACTGGGTCAGTTCAGGGCCATAGACAGACAGGCCTGGGTCAGTTCAGGGCCATAGACAGACCAGCCTGGGTCAGTTCAGGGCCGTAGACAGGCCTGGGTCAGCTCAGGGCCGTAGACAGGCCTGGGTCAGCTCAGGGCCGTAGACCGGCCCGGGTCAGCTCAGGGCCTAGGACAGGCCCGGGTCAGCTCAGGGCCTAGGACAGGCCCGGGTCAGCTCAGGGCCTAGGACAGGCCCGGGTCAGCTCAGGGCCTAGGACAGGCCCGGGTCAGCTCAGGGCCTAGGACAGGCCCGGGTCAGCTCAGGGCCGTAGACAGGCCCGGGTCAGCTCAGGGCCGTAGACAGGCCCGGGTCAGCTCAGGGCCGTAGACAGGCCCGGGTCAGCTCAGGGCCGTAGACAGGCCCGGGTCAGCTCAGGGCCGTAGACAGGCCCGGGTCAGCTCAGGGCCGTAGACAGGCCCGGGTCAGCTCAGGGCCGTAGACAGGTCCGGGTCAGCTCAGGGCCGTAGACAGGCCCGGGTCAGCTCAGGGCCGTAGACAGGCCCGGGTCAGCTCAGGGCCGTAGACAGGCCCGGGTCAGCTCAGGGCCGTAGACAGGCCCGGGTCAGCTCAGGGCCGTAGACAGGCCCGGGTCAGCTCAGGGCCGTAGACAGGCCCGGGTCAGCTCAGGGCCGTAGACAGGCCCGGGTCAGCTCAGGGCCGTAGACAGGCCCGGGTCAGCTCAGGGCCGTAGACAGGCCCGGGTCAGCTCAGGGCCGTAGACAGGCCCGGGTCAGCTCAGGGCCGTAGACAGGCCCGGGTCAGCTCAGGGCCGTAGACCGGCCCGGGTCAGTTCCGGGCCATAGACCGGCCCGGGTCAGTTCCGGGCCATAGACCGGCCCGGGTCAGTTTCGGGCCATAGACCGGCCCGGGTCAGTTCCGGGCCATAGACCGGCCCGGGTCAGTTCCGGGCCATAGACCGGCCTGGGCCAGTTCAGGGCCATAGACCGGCCTGGGCCAGTTCAGGGCCATAGACCGACGGGCCAAAGTCAGATCAGGCAGCTCAGGATCATAAACAAAGACAGGCCTAGGTCAGTTCAGACAGCTTAGGAGCATAGTCCGGAACATACATCAGAGACAACCAGAAGCAAGATCAGACAAGCAGAGATTACTGATGTGGGGGGATTTCGCTGTCTTCAGTAGCCGGAGGTGCTTTTCCTATGGCGCTTGCATTAGCATCTGGTTCATGGGGCCCATACGTTGTGTGATGACGTATGCACAATGTACACGCATCCAATCATCTTGCCACTGCCCGAAGGAATGTGGACTGTGCATGTGTTCGGGAAATCAATTTGGACCAGACATACATTGGCCTATTTCCAGACTGCTATTATGTCCCCTGGCCTGGACATCCTGTGTGTGGTCATGTATGGTTATGGTCCATTAGCATTGAGCGAGAGCTCGGCCAGCACCTGATCTAATGCTGGATTCTCTGGGAATGTCCTACGACTACCCGACTTTCCTATGTTCTAGAAGGGGGGCACTTAATAATATCGTGGACATTAATATTCATAACTATTAGTTTCCATTGTACTACTCTCTTTACATTGCAATAACAGTGCAGTGCAATCAAAAATTGACCTTATCTCTGATAAAGTTCCTCAAACAAGGAACATATTTCGGATAATATAAAGTCTTCTATCTGACTGTAATTAATATAAGCCTCCTGCTGCGCTGAGTGATTTCTCCCCCCTCCCTTTAGACTGCTTCCTTTCCTTAAAGTCGTTGTCCTGCTAGAAATAAAAAACGCTATACTCACCTGTTGTGTAAAAGATTCCAGGGTGGCCACTGGCCTACCGGCTGGGACATCCTAAATCGGTGCGCAGCAAAAATCACCTGCTTCCTGGCTCCCTCACCATTGTAAAAATCTTTGGGTCAGTGCCGGGCCTTAGACAGGCCTTCAGTCTACATTTGACCACTAGGGGGTGCCTCTTGTTTATGTTATGTTCAATTCTTTTCAATTTAAATGATCTAATAAATTTTACTTATTTGTGTTGGCACACTGCGCTGCACCTCAGATTTGACACTTGTTCTACTTTAAAGCAGACCAGAATCCAGAATTTCCTGAGTATTGGTTTGCTTTACAGGGGCATCCCCCATTCCCCCGCGGGTCACCTGGTAACTCCCCCAATCCCTGCTCCCAAGTGCACACTACTACAATCAGCATTCACTGCCCTACAGACTAATGCCCAGCAATGCCTTGCCGGTTGCACCCTACAGCTATGCTCACCCGTCGACATTTATTCACAGATGTATGGTGCAGGTACGCTTAGGGGGATGGCGATGCCGCTTAAGCCCCGTGCACGTGCCTTGGGAGCGGGTTTCCGGGCAATACCAGAGGGTTTCATACTGTGGGAGAGGGCTCTGACCTGGTGATAGTGTCTTTTAGCTTCTAGGATAGATGTTCAATTGATTTTGGTACTGTTCAAAGTGGCCCAAAACCTGGGATCTTCACTATCCCAGGCTTTCTTCTGTACCGAATGGGAGCGTAGCGGCACTCGTGGTCAGTATGCAGCACCACATGCCAGACATTCAGATATTTTGTGAGCTCAAAGACCTTGAAAGATGCGGCCACGGGTTCACTGTTGAGGTAAGAATATCAGGTGACTGGCGGAGTTGCACACAGTAGTGTCCTGAATTGGGATGCCCCAGGGAGTGGGTATTTAAAGAGGTAATATGAGCAAGTCATCAGTGGGGCTCAGGAAGGCAGTAGGTGGCTCAGGTACATAGCTCAGCAAACGAACAAAGGGGGGTGGGAGCAGCTCAATCACTATTTATACAAAATTATCAACATTATTATTCAGGGCCTGGGAACTAATTTACCGCCCAGTTTAACCCTCTCATCAACTAAATATCAAGCAACAAACATGTCTAGCTATGTGGAAAGACAGAGATTTGGTTGCATATATCTGCAGATACATGTGGAAGCCACACTGCCCCGGCAAGGCACTCTGTGTCTAGTGTGGTCCCTACTCTTAATTCCGAGTCCCCAAAGTTGGGACATGCAATGTATAGCATAGCTCAGCAAGCAGGACCTAAATGGACTCTATGGGCTGCTCTGACTTTTTCCAGATATGTATTTATGCTAATTTAATGGGCGGGAGGCCTGAGCAAAATAAAAAGCCAAAACATTAGCATTACATAAGGTGGTTTATTTACACGCCATTTTTACAAGAGGGTCACATTTCATGATGGAGGAACTTTAAAGTGAACCATGTAGGCTGGCCCTGGATTCTAAGACTTCAAGGCTGGCCAAGTGCCTGATTCGGGATGCTCCATAGTGTGGGACCCCCCAGATGGCCTGCAGACCCCTTACTTTTCCACAGGTCCATCGCCGTGATGGCGGGGCATTCCTGCAGGAAAGTGTGGTTCCAAGCCCAGCCATTCAGTTAGGCTGACTGGACGAGAGCCTGCGCATGAGACGAGGGAACGGCAGAAAGTTGAGTTAAAACCCAGCAGGGCACCCCAAATCGGTATGCCGCAGGGAGAAGGCCAATCACGAAGACAGTGGAAATTCGGGTGATTGGTCCACTTTAAAGAGGAACAACACACCCAATTTTGACTCTTTGGGGTGGTGTTCCTCTATGTGGAGGCATCCCGATTGCCCCACTGTATCCTCCCACAGGTTGCCCCATACACTCACCTCCCCGTCGCTCCCACACCACAGACTAGGGCGAGAACGAGCATGCCGATTGGCTGAACATGCCGCTCAGCCATTCAGCACTTTCACACTTACTCGTCTCCCTTCAGCTCCGGCAACGGCTAAGCAGGGCCAAAGGGAGCCAAGTGTGCTGCATCCCCCGCTCACCTTCTATTTGTGGAGTGCCTGTGCCAGAAAGGCTGGATGAGGGTGCGAGCACGGCTAAAGGTAAGCGAGGATGCGGCTGCAGCATAGAGACGCGGCGAGGGCTCCGGGAGGTGAGTGTATTGGGATTTCAGGAGGCAGCAGGGCATCCCCATTCGGGATGCTCCATGGAGTGGAACTCCTGTGGCCCTAGAGTCTTTTACACTCCAAGGCCTGCAAAGTTCCTCTTTAAAGGAGCACTATCACGACAAAAATGGCCCAGTGATAAAAAAAAAAACATAAATTTGCTGTATGGAGGAAGGAGAGGTCACTTATAAACCCGGCATCAAGAAATATCCAGCCAGAGCTTGTTGCTTTTATTTTCATGGAAGGAAAAGACATCTGGGGTGACAGGCTCTGTCACCCATCATAGACTAAACCTGTCACCCCTTGATTTTGTTCCTACCATGTGAGAATAAAGCACAAGCTTGGCGGGAGTTTTATCCAGTTCGGGATGTATAAGTGACCCCTCCTCTCATTAGCCAACATGTTAATATGGATTTTTAACATTACACAATTTCGTGATAGTGCTCCTTTAAGTTATTGGGTAAACCTGGTGTAAAGTGCATAACAATATATCAAAGGAGAAGAATATACATCAAAGTAACATATATAAACACACATGATGATATATATATATATATATATATATATATATATATATATATATATATATACGGTGTATATATATATATATATATATATATATATATATATCTATATATCTATCTATCATCAGCAAACAACATAGCGCACAATGCCTTTCCCGCGCAGCTCCTTCATCCGGTGGCAGTGTCGCAGGATGCTCACCATCCTCAGGAATTTTTTATCCACCTTGACCTGAGTGAATTCCTTCATGTCTTGCTCAACAATAAAAAACTGACCTGAGGGCAACAAAGAAGATCAATCAGGTCACCGCTCTGTACTTACATAACCGGCCAACCATCAGCTTGGAATGCGGCTATTTATTTAGAAAAGGAAGAAGCCCCCCCCGAGGGCTGGATGTCACCCAAAATATGTTTCTCTAAAAACAAACACCAAGGACACTCACCTGGAACAAACTTATTTAAAAAAAAAAAAACTGCAGAAAATTTACGTTACGATCTGTAAATCTGAGCACACTCATTTTTTTTCAAACCTGTACTTCAAGTGGACCAACAGTCAAAAATTAATTAAAAATTAATTAAAGTGGACCAACACCCAGGATTTTCACTATCCTGGGTATTGGTCCACTATCGGGGTGCCCCGCGGGGTGAAACCCCCCAGAAAGCCCCTAAATTCTTACCTTTTTAGGCGACGGACAAGAGATGGATAAGCCCCCGGCGCCGCCTCCCGCGTGTCCCTCTTACAGGGTGCGCGTCCGTGCCGGCCATTCACAAAAGGCGGGCGCGGGAGCGCGCCCTGCTAGAGGGACGCGGCGGCGGCTTATCCGTCGCCTAAAAGGTAAGATTTTAGGGGCTTTCTGGGGGGTTTCACCCCGCGGGGCATCCCGATTTCGAATGCCCCGCGGGGAGGGAGCTGATCGGCCCGGGAATCTTATAGATTCCCGGGCCGATCAGGGGTGGGTGTTGGTCCACTTTAAATCAGACCAACACAACAAACAGTGCTCATATGCATCTCTGCCACCTGCAAACAGGAAGAAACAGGAGCAGGGTGAGATACTGCTGGCAATAGCGCCCAGTGAAGGGAAGAGAGACAGATAAGCTTAGCACCCAGACAAGAGTACCCGGACCTTGTTTATATGAGCACCACAGCGAGATCTATGACTAAGGGCAATCGTATGCCCGAAACGCGTCACAGGTTCCCCGTAGTGGGACTCATATTAACATGGTCCGGGTACTCTTGCTGAGAGATTGATTGCTTTGATTTTGCACATGGACATTTGCACTTTATGTGGATTTTGGCATTTTTAAATTCGGGATTAAAAGTTATGTTTTAATTGAAGAGAAGGTTGGACATCTCCCTGACAATCCTAACACACAGGTTTATTTTACATCCCAGAAGAGATAAGGCAGAACACCAAAAACCTGACAAAAGGGAGTTTCACTATCCTGGGTTTTTGGTCCACTTCCACGGGGCACCCCGATTGGGGGTGCCCCGCTGCATGGAACCCCCGGAAAAACTCACCTCACCCCGCTCCCACGGCACATGTGCGGCCGCTCGGCCAATCAGCGCGGTCAGAGCTGCTGTGATATGCTCGTACAAGGGACGGACAACCACAGCGGCTCAGAGCACGCTGGCTGCCGCATCTCATGCTTCCCTCTAACAGCGCCCTGCTAGAGAGAAGCGGGAGATGCGGCCGCAGCCCGCGCCGTTGGAACGGGAGTAAGGTAAGGTGAATGGGGCGTCCTGGGGGGTATCCCGATTTTGGATGCCCCGCGGGGAGGGAGGAATCGGGCAGGGTGTTGGCCCACTTTAAGACCTGTGTTAACAAAAATGTACCATGTGACCTGAGTGACCTTGATGTCAGCCGGGGCCACACAGTGCGTTTTCACAACTGCCAACCCCACTTGGATTAGGTGGGAGCTACCTTTGGTTTCTTTATTTTCTTCCTCCTTAAAGCGGACAAGCTGCTTCTTGGCCACATTGTTTAGAGACTTCAGCGGCTGCTGCATGATCTTGTATTTCCCCACCACGGCCTTGTTCATCTCCTCGATCAGGGTGTTCATCTGCTCGTACGTCACGCTGTTCTTCATATACCTGCGCCAGAGGAGACATCATAGGGGTTTATTCATCAAGGGATAGCGGCAGGTAGCGCCTCATAGCGTCAGGTAGCGAATGGTGAACGCCAGGCGCTGTACGCAAAACCACATTTATCAAAGCGATTCTGGTGAGCGCCTCTAACAGCACCATGTAGCGTACAATTCATCATTACAGGCAGCTCAGTGTATAGCGCCGGAGCTTTAGCTTCCAGAGAGCCTGGTATTACCTGTCGCTCTCCCATACATTTCAATAAACGTTCTTTTATTATTATTTTTTTTTTATCAAATATTGTGTGACCTCTCCTGGCCTATTAAAATAAATTTTTGAAAACTTTGATTTTTTATATTTTTATGCAGAATTGTCATTACAGGTCTGGCATTAAAGTATTAATGTCACAATGTTATAACAATGTCATTCCATTTGTTTTCGCTTGGTTACTAGTGAATATAAGTTATAAAACAGACTTTAATCACACAGCATCTGGTGCTCTGGGCTACAGCGACCCAATTTTGAGCGCCGGCGCTGTGTGTGTGTTTTTTTTGTTGAATATGGTGTGAGTCGCTGAGAGTCTGTCTCACTGAGCTGGCGCTACCTTTCGCTCCCTGCAGCGCTGTACTGGTGTTAAAACACCCAACATACATCTCATTCATCAATGCCAGCCAGGTTACTACAGAGACTGAGGCGCACTTTAACAGAGCCCGATGGCCGATCACAGCGTCTACTAGAGGTCGCTCTAAGCGCCTCTGCATAGACGCTCATCTGCCGATACCTGGCGCTAGTAATGAATCAGCCTGCCAGTCACAAAGGCTGAGCCGACACTCAGGCAGGCAAGTGTCACTTGTCTGTGGTCAAGAAACTAGTTCAGGTCCATAAAGGGACATGCAGGCAAAGGGTTAAATAATCCTGCTTTCTGCTCTCCCCATGCTGGCTGTCAGGGGCAGCATTTTTCATTCAAAGTGCAAATAGGCATCCCTGATGTTCACCGTGGTCATAAAGTCGCCGGGCCGAAGCGAGCTCACCGCTGACCGCAAGGTTTCCATGCGGAAATGCCTGACTCTTACAAACCTGTTGAGACCCTTCAGGTCCCGGATAGGTCTTAACGTTCCGTCCTTCTTGGGCACTAAACAGGTTGGAGTACAAACCTTGCCCCTGCTCCTGAAGAGGTACAGGGCAAATAACACCTAGCCGCAGGAGGTGCTGCACGGCCATTCTCAGGCCTTGTGCCATCACTGGGACATGCAAGACTGAAGAAATCTTGAGGGTGGCCTGACTGCCAGCTCTATTTTGTAACCGGAGGACACCACCTCCTGAATCCACCGATCCGAGACACGCTGTCTCCAGATATGAGCAAATAGCAGAAGCCGTCCCCCCACCCAGATGGGTGAGGGCGCCCCCTCATGCCTGAGGAACCTTGGCAGTGGGCTTGGATTTGGATCCCCGGGAGGGATTGGGTCAGCCGCGGGACCTATCTCGTCCCCAGAAATCTCTGTGGCCACCTGAAAAACAAGCGCCTCTTCCTCCATGAAAGGAGCGATAGGCAGAGGAACCCCGAAAGGGCCGCGCAGGCTTCCGTCGCTGAGGGAGTCTACCATCCTTAGTCAGGAGGTCCAGACGTTCCCCGAACAAGCTGTGCCCCACGAAGGGGATACTAGTGAGCGACTTCTTGGCCGCGACATCAGCCGACCATTGCCGCAACCAGAGCAAGCGACGAAGTGCAACAAGCAGGGCCGAAACCCTGGCACCGAGCCGTCGTCCATGGCAGAGACAACAAAGGCAATAAAATCCATGCAAGCTTTGAGGTCTTTATACTCCTCTGCCCGCTTGCGAGACTTAGCAATATCCACAAGACGTCTCACCTTCTTTCTGATGGCTAGGGAGACAATAGCCGCGGCACACACAGAGCGAAACCAAGCACCAGCAAAGGTGAAGGCATGACAAACTAACTGATCCATACATCCTGTCAGCTGGATCACGCAAGGAAGCAGTATCGGGTGACGGCATAACTGTAATGTTGGATAACCCCGACACAGAGTAATCAACTTCGGGGGGACGGAATCATAGGCGGATCAGCTCCTCCGGGAAGGGATACCGCCAGTCCAGGCCTTAAGGCACCGACGGTAGCTTGTTAGGCCTTTCCCACTCCTTGAAAACCATATTAGAAAAATGGGCCTGCTCAGGGAAGACAAGTCTCTGTCTCTCAGGCCGAAATAAATCACCCTGCTTCCTCTTAGCCGCTTTAGGAGGGACAATATGCAACGTCTCAAAAACTGGAGCAAACAACTTCTCCGTGTCATCAGGGAGCCAAATGTCCTCGCCCGAGGAAGAGCCAGGCCTGCTGTCATAGCCGGCAGAATGATCCACTGTGGAAAAGGAGTCCTTATACAACTCGCCTTCCTCCATGGAGCCCATGGAGTAAATGGGCTCGATGTGCCGCTTCTTACTCGTGGCCTTCCCAGAAGTCGTGTGAGAGATCCGTCTCTCCAGACTGGCCACCCGGTATGCCAAATCAGCTTGGGACCCCTTGCTGGCTTCCCCCTCGCTGGGGGCCGAGTGCAACAGCGGAGGTGCTGGAGAGGCTGCAGGCAATAAAGGGCTAGGGGCAGATACGCCCGCCCAGTCATGCTCCAAAAAGACGCTCCTGGCGCAAGTGACACAAACCATGCTGAGTCCGCCCAGAGCACTGGCACCGCACATGGGGCAGAGCTTTACCCACCCAGATGGGGCCCCTAGCTCACTATCCCCAGAAGCCTCCA
This sequence comes from Gastrophryne carolinensis, assembly GCA_027917425.1. Classification (NCBI taxonomy): domain Eukaryota; kingdom Metazoa; phylum Chordata; class Amphibia; order Anura; family Microhylidae; genus Gastrophryne; species Gastrophryne carolinensis. The sequence continues at coordinate 626,126,209 of CM051234.1, read as the reverse complement.
TTATGGTGAATAGCCGAAAAAAATCTTATGCAGGTTACAAGGTACTAACGGCCCAAACCGCTATATCCCTCCTATATAATCACTCTTTTAGTGTGATCCCTCTTAATAAAAAAAGGGGGGAGGGGAGACCGGGAGGAACCACAACCCACAAGCTATAAGGGCCCGACCTGAAAGAAACAAGCAAGAAGGGGCCGTAAGCATCCACAGCACATGCACATGGCAGTATACAATAAAAAATGAACAAAGGACTAACGACACCGACAGAGATCAGCGGAGGGGTCCCAGCAGCAAGCCGAAAAAGAGCAGGCAGGAGACAACAAGATGGCACCAGGCACAGCACCACCTGATCCTCGAGGGGCGGCCCGCACTGGCAGTGACGCGAAAAGCGTCATAGTGCGCCCCCCCCCCCCCCCCCGACAGCGCGAACCCAGCGCCCGCCTCCTCACAGGCCAGCAAGATGGAGGCAGACCTCCACCAGGGAGAAGAAGCCAGGCAGCCCACAGCGGGGTCCCCGCACAGCACGCAGCGCGCCAGAGACCAGGGCTCGGGGCGAGCTGCGTCGACCCCCCTCACAGCGCGGACCAAGATGGAGGGGAGAGGGAGCAGGAAGAGGCACTCGAGGGAGGTAAGTATTACAGTACAAGTAAAAGGTAAAACACAATCACACACACAATAAGTAATAAAGCTTGTGGGATAAATAGGATGAAGCCAGAGGGCAAAAGTGGTTCCCCCCCCCCCCCCCCATAGGCTCACCATCAGCCTATGGCCGGCTACCCTTTAGACAGGGTCTGCGGCCCAGAGCCTAGCTCTGCAGACGCCTGACCCCGGCGTTCTCCCTACTGTCACCTTCTCAATCAGCCAAGGCTGGGAGGCAGTAGCGGGTCCACGGGATCAGTGGGAATAGGGTTCGCAATGGCCGACGCGCTAGGAGGCCCAGCTCAGCTGCAATATCCAGGAGAGAGTATCCAACGATCTTCAGTAGTGAGACTGCAAGATGAACACTGGGGAATCATAGTGAGACACCTGCTTTTATAGGGGGCTGGGAGGAGCGACAGCTTTGGATCTTGAAGTCGAGTGTGTCACCTAGTGGCGGAATACCCACATGTAATTACTTCTGGGACGACCTGGACTGGATATAGTGAAAAGTATGGACCCCCCCCCCCCCCCTCGATAGCAATGTGGGTAGTGAAAGTGAATGAGATTATGCGCTTTGAGAACAGACATGAGAGCTTTACAGTCACTTGGTATAGGTGGTTGATGTTCTCCGAGTCCGACAAATGCAGGGCACTATTGGAACAGGCCTAAGGAACCGCACACCTTCCCCCTTGTTGTTTGCCTGGTTCTTCGCTTTCAGAGTGATTAGATGTAGGCCTAAGAGGTATAATGAGGCCACAGAAATCTGTACCTCTTAACAATACTAGTGATGATGGTATATACTGCTCATTGATAACTCACCTTAAACTGCATCGAATGTGAAAGTGTATCAAAAGCATTGTCAACCTTTACCCTGATGTTTTACTGTTGTAATGTATGCCTTAAAGTGGACCAACACCCAGGGGGGATCGGCTCGGGAATCTATAAGATTCCCGGGTCGATCAGATCCCTCCCCGCGGGGCATCCGAAATCGGGATGTCCCGCGGGGTGAAACCTCCCAGGAAGCCCACAATCCTACCTTTTCCACGTTCCAGCGGCGCATGCGCGTCCGCCACCTCCCGCGCGTCCCTCTAGCAGGGCGCGCTCCCGCGCTGGCCGTTTGTGAATGGCCGGCACTAGTGCGCTCCCTGTAAGAGGGACGCACGGGAGGCGGCGGCGGACGCGCTCTGCTTGTCCGTCGGCGGGGATTGCCTGCAGTGGTCACGTGGGAGCGGGGTGAGGTGAGTTTTCGGGGGCTTTCTGGGGGGTTTCACACAGCGGGACACCCCCGATCGGGGTTCCCCTCCGAAGTGGACCAAAACCTAGGATAGTCAAAATCCTGGGTGTTGGTCCACTTTAAAATCTTTAAATAAATATATATATATCACAATTTCGTGATAGTGCTCCTTTAACCCCTTGCCTGGAATGTCGCTTTGAAAAAGACCAAATCATTTGCATAATTGTAGCACCCTTTTAATTAGGTCCTTATTGCATATTTTGTGATGGCTGCCAATTTATTGATCCCACAACAAACACTAAAGGAGTAAAACCTTCCATCTGTACAAGGATGCAGCACTGTGTGAAGGCTCTGGGAACCATGGGCATAAACTTACCTTCCTGCGATTCCGCAATGTATCATAAGCTCGCTGGCCAATCAGCAGCTTGCAACGGATATTGGCCCTTTATGGCATCTGGCCATAAAAACTCACGCACCACAGATGGCGGATGGGAGGTGGGGGCGCTGTACAAGCACCTCGCTGTAGCTGACTAGTTTATGCAGGTGATCATGGGGCTTTTACATAGTGGGGCATCCCAAACCTGGACCCACCCTGGCACAACATTTTTTGTTGGACATGAATGTACCATTCTGTTTTTATAGGGGAGAAATGCTGCATGAGACAGTCTGCGCCGGAACAATGGCTTATTAGGGCTATTGTTTATCTGGTGTAGATCCCTTTACCTATAATGCAATGCTTTGGGCAGATACTTAAAGTGGACCAACACCCAGGGGGGATCGGCCCGGGAATCTATAAGATTCCCGGACCGATCAGATCCCTCCCCGCGGGGCATCCGAAATCGGGATGTCCCGCGGGGAGGAACCCCCCAGGAGGCCCACAATCCTTACCTTACCGGCGATCCAACGGCACATGCGCGAGACGCGTCCGCGTCTCTCGCTTCCCTCTAGCAGGGCGCGCTCCCGCGCCGGCCGTTTTGTGAATGGCCGGCGCAGGCGCGCTCCCTGTTAGAGGGAAGCGAGAGACGCAGCCAATGACAGCGCTCTGGTATGCGCGTCCAAGCTGCTTTGGACGCGCATACCAGAGCGGCTCTGAGCGCTGTCATTGGCCGGACGAGGTCACGTGGGAGCGGGGAGAGGTGAGTTTTTGCGGCGATCGGGGGGGTTTCACACAGCGGGGCACCCCCGATCGGGGTGCCCCACCTAAGTGGACCAACACCCAGGATAGTCAAAATCCTGGGTGTTGGTCCACTTTAAAACAGTTGTGGACCAAAACCCCACATCAGCAGCTCTGGAATCTTTAAAGTGAACCTAAACACAGCATTTTGACTATCCTGGGTTTTGGTCGATGCCCCACAGTGTGACGCCCCCCAGGTCACCCAAACTAACTCACCTTTCCCTGGTCCTATGGCGCTTGACCGTGCTAACGCAAATTCGGCTAGGCTAGTCTATGGAGCCAAGTCCAGCCAAGTGCGCCATCGGACACATCCCCTCTACCCCCTAACAGGGAGCATACCCGCGTTGACCATTCACAAATGCATGGTGCGGGCATGCACCCTGCTAAAGGGATAGCAGGGATGCGGCTCTGCTCGTGCATGCGCCATTGGACCGGGATAGAAGGCGAGTATACCAGGTGACCTGGGGGGTTTCACACAGCGGAGCATCCCAATTCTGAATGTCTCTGGGGAGGGAATTAAGTGACCCTGGAATCTTATTTTCCAGACTGATCGTCGTGGGTTTTGGTTCACTTTTAGGACTTCCAGGGCCCCCCCCCCCCCCGATTCCGGATGCCCTGCTGTTTGCCCTTCACACATCCTGTTAGAAGCTAGCAGGAATGTGGCCACCAGTGCGCTGGGCTGCATTCGGCTATAGCCAATTATTGGCCAAAACAGACATGCGCATCTGAGAGTGCCAATTGGACACACGCGCCATAAGACTGGGTAAAGGTGAGATTTACTGGGCGACCTGGGATTTTTCACACAGCAGGGAATACCAAATTGGGTTGCCCCGGGGGTAATGGCCAAATCCCAGGTTTTAGTCCAATTCAATGCTGCTGCTCCCCACAGGCTGGTTCAAAAAGTCTAAAAGACTCTATGGCTGGTCATTCCCGCTCCCCTGGGGCATCCTGATTTAGGATACCCCGCTGTGTAAAACCCCCAATCACCCAAAAATACCACACACCTTTCTGGTGTACCCATGCTGCATCTGTTGGCCTCATCCTGAGGTGCGCGCCTGCGACCAGTCATTCAGATAGGCCGGGGTCAGGAGGGCGCCTCAGTCTAAGTAGAGGCCGGGGGTAGCAGCCGCTCCAGCTCTCAATCCTGGAGTGGAATTAATATGCACGACTCTGATTGGACCAGAGTCCGTGCATGCATCAGGGGAATGTCGGAGGGAAGGTATTAGGGATGGCCTGAAGGGTTTCACACAGCGGGCAGCGTTTCGTTCAATGCCAGTGAAGTTGAGGAACAAAAAAAAATAAAAAATTCAGAACTGGTCTTGCTAGGCAGGTAATCCGGCAGCCAATCAAGGCAGCCCGCGAACTCAGGCCTGTAAAAGTCGCCCGACTTACGAGGGAACGCTGTCAAACTCCTGCACGGTTATCAGCGCCATTTCCTTGATATGCTTTTCCTTTGTAGCTTTTTTCACTGGCTCAGGAGCAGCGACCTTGGCTTCCACTGTGGCTTCCACGATTGCAGCTACATGACTAATAGGAGACAAAAAATATATAACAAGCATTAAAAGACAGCTGCAGCTTAAAGTGGACCAACACCCGATGCTGATCAGCATCGGGCCTGCGGGGCACCCCGATCGGGGGTGCCCGGCTGTGTGAAACCCCCCAGAAAGCCCCGAAATCCCTACCTGCTCCTCGATCCAGCGGCGCATGAGCGAGCCGCCGCTCGCGCATCCCTCAAGCAGGGCGCGCACTCGTGCTGGCCGTTTGTGAATGGCCGGCACGGGTGCGCTCCCTGTAAGAGTGACGTGCGGGAGGCGGTGGCGGGCGCGCTCGCTTGTCCGTTGGCGGGGATTGGCTGCAGCGGTCACGTGGGAGTGGGGACAGGTGAGTTTTTGGGGCTTTCTGGGGGGTTTCACACAGCGGGGCACCCCCGATCGGGGTGCCCCACCGAAGTGGACTAAAACCCAGGATAGTCAAAAATCCTGGGTGTTGGTCCACTTTAAACCAGACCTTCACCCTGAATAAGAGCCTATCTTCTATGTTTCTCCCACCCTGTACATACAGATTGCTCACATTAAAAATCATCCTACCTGCATCTACTGCGTTTTCTGAGCTTTTAAACGTCCAAGATGGCAGCTCATAGGGTCTCAGGTTGCCTGCAGACAGGAAGTGTCCTCTGACTGTACCGCTCTGCATTCTGGGATTGCGGTCCTTTTCCTGACCTCAGCTCTGCTCTGTCTGTGCAAAGCAAAGCTATAACCCCGAAGTCCCACTACTTGGGGCATGCGGAATTGGGATGCCCCGCTGTGTAAAACCCCCCCGGATGCACTCACCTTTTCCTGGAGCCCTCGCCATGTCTCTGCTCTGAGTCCGCATCTCCGCTCACCTTTAGCTGTGCACGTGCCAGGCCTTTCTGAATAGGCAGCATGGGCACGCCTTGGCTAGAAGGTGAGGGGTGGATAAGACTGACCGTGCACTCTGCAGCTTAGCCGCCTGTGGAGCTGAGTGAAAGCGAGAGCGCTGATTGGCTCAGCGCGCTGTTTTGCCAATCAGAGCACTCGCTCCCGCCTGCGCCATGAAAGTGAAAGGAAGGTGAGTGTTTTGGGCAACATGGGGGAGGGGGGGATACAGAGCAACACTACAGGGGAAAGTTTTCATTCCTCTTTAAGCTGAGTCCTGATTTTGCCCATTAGGCAGAGCACTAGTAGAGATGATCAAGAACATAAAGTTTATGAAATGAGAGGCATCGTCTTACTAGCACGGAATGAAAAGTATAAAAAACGGGGCTTATTAGAATTCAGTAGTCTTCATTTTGGTAGTTTACTATTAAAACAGACAAAAAGGACAAAGGGGGGGGGCGTGCTTCTGCTATGTACAGATTGCCCCTCCTCTGAAATTAATGCAGTGGGCTTGCTGAAGTCACTGTGATGGATTCGGGGCAGCTGTTGATCATGGAGTCCCCCCGTCCCCCCGTGGGTGGTGTTTGGGACTGCATGCCACGAGACACAGTCTCCGACCCACCCAAGTTTTATACTACCGCACCAGGATGATGCAAGGTGGGGAGACAAAAGGTGAGCACTTGTTTTGGTTGTATTGTACAGGGGATACCGCAGACTTTGGGAAGCCCCCAAATCAAATGCAGTTCCACATAGGACAGAGTATGGGATGACCCCAGACTGGAACCCCCCCAAACTAGTAAACACCTAGGGCCAGGACAACAGCTCCTCTACTCACTTAGGCCCCTCAACCGATTCTCGGCCAGTCCTAGACAGGTCCGGATCTTTAGTGGACAGCAGAAAAAAGGTCTCAAAGGTTTTAAAGGGGAACAAACCCCAACAGCGGCTAGTCTGGAATCTAAAAGATGCCAGGGCTGGCCCATTGGCTTTCCCTGCAGCATCCCAAATCAAACCCCCCAGTTTGCCCATAAACACTCACCTTTCCCCTGCCGCCAATGAGAGCCACGCCGCTGAACTGATGTGATTAGCCAGGCGGCTTTCATTGTTTTCAATAGGGAGCAAGCGCTGCCGCAACCTCAGTGCCGTGCGTTCAGATAGGCTGGGGTGCGAGCACATGAACAGCCGGGCAATGCAGCAGAGCATGATCCCCATTGTAGTCAATGAGAGCCATTTGCCAATAGACAAATATAGCAAACGGCTCTCAATTGCCGAATGCCTGCGCATGCGCCATTGGCCGGAGAGAGGCCAATTTTACTGGGCAAACTGGGGGACGTCACACAGCAGGGCATCACAAATCGGGATTCCCCCAGGGAACGGAACAAAACCTGGGGTAAGTCAAAGTCCCGGGTTTTGTTCAGCTTCAAATGGGGAGTGTTATTAGGACACTTTAATTGTGGAATAGGGGTCCCCAGCACATAGGATGACCCTGGTGCCCACCTCCAACTGATCCACCTGGTCCACCTCCAACCTCCAAGAGGACTCCTCGGGTGGGAAGTGCTTCTGGGGTGCTCCTTCAGAACTCCTCTTTACAGGGTACCGGCCAGTGCTCTCATTCTAGGCACTGCCTCTGTCCTGTTCAGGCCTTCAAGCCCTGTACTAATGCTTTGCTTCTCTCTATGATCACGAACCAAAAAAACTCCCTGGGCCACCCTTATGTAGGCACAGGAACCAGTCAGCATTGAGGTGGGTGCGTCCTACCCAACATTAACCCCACAGAGGCTGGGAGGCGTTAACCCTAGGCACGGTTCCTAAATAAAAACCAGCCACCTATACTAACCTCCAACACCTAACCCTACACTTATTAAAACTCCTAACAGGGGTGGAGGATAAGCCACCACCCTGTTACAGTATATTAACTGACAAGCCAAAAGATAGCACAAGACCTCCACCAGAGGGCAGCAGCTGACAAAATAATAAATCTACCTCAGATTAGAGGGAAATTATGCCATTCATTTTCTTTGTGGCAGGCAGCCTTGGTATTATCCTCTTTATCTTTGGCTCCCTCTGTACAACACTTTATCTTTGTGTCACTCTGGATAAATCTACTGGATAAAATCGGAGGTGAGCTCAGTAACGGGCAGTTTGGACATCTAAAGCAGGCACGTCAATCTCATTTTCACCGAGGGACGCATCAGCATTACGGTTGCCTTCAAAGTCCTGGCTAATAACCACAAAACAAAATGCAAATATGACCATTTAAATATATGGTTACAGACACAAAGTTATTGCGCCCAGGACAGATGCAGCATTATTGTGCGCCCAGGGGCGATGCAGCATTATTGTGTGCCCAGGACAGATGCAGCATTATTGTGCGCCCAGGGGCGATGCAGCATTATTGTGTGCCCAGGACAGATGCAGCATTATTGTGCGGCCAGGACCGATGCAGCATTATTGTGCGGCCAGGACAGATGCAGCATTATTGTGCGCCCAGGGGCGATGCAGCATTATTGCGCACCCAGGGGCGATGCAGCATTATTGTGCTCCCAGGACAGATGCAGCATTATTGTGCGGCCAGGACCGATGCAGCATTATTGCGCACCCAGGGGCGATGCAGCATTATTGTGCGCCCAGGACAGATGCAGCATTATTGTGCGCCCAGGACAGATGCAGCATTATTGTGCGCCCAGGACAGATGCAGCATTATTGTGCGCCCAGGACAGATGCAGCATTATTGTGCGCCCAGGACAGATGCAGTATTATTGTGCGCCCAGGACAGATGCAGCATTATTGTGCGCCCAGGACAGATGCAGCATTATTGTGCTCCCAGGACAGATGCAGCATTATTGTGCGGCCAGGACCGATGCAGCATTATTGCGCACCCAGGGGCGATGCAGCATTATTGTGCGCCCAGGACAGATGCAGCATTATTGTGCGCCCAGGACAGATGCAGCATTATTGTGCGCCCAGGACAGATGCAGCATTATTGTGCTCCCAGGACAGATGCAGCATTATTGTGCGCCCAGGACAGATGCAGTATTATTGTGCGCCCAGGACAGATGCAGCATTATTGTGCGGCCAGGACCGATGCAGCATTATTGTGCGGCCAGGACAGATGCAGCATTATTGTGCGCCCAGGACAGATGCAGCATTATTGTGCGCCCAGGACAGATGCAGCATTATTGTGCGGCCAGGACCGATGCAGCATTATTGCGCGCCCAGGGGCGATGCAGCATTATTGTGCGCCCAGGACAGAGGCAGCATTATTGTGCGCCCAGGACAGATGCAGCATTATTGTGCGCCCAGCACAGAGGCAGCATTATTGTGCGCCCAGGACAGATGCAGCATTATTGTGCGCCCAGCACAGAGGCAGCATTATTGTGCGCCCAGGACAGATGCAGCATTATTGTGCGCCCAGCACAGATGCAGCATTATTGTGCGCCCAGGACAGATGCAGCATTATTGTGCGCCCAGGACAGAGGCAGCATTATTGTGCGCCCAGGACCGATGCAGCATTATTGTGCGCCCAGGACAGATGCAGCATTATTGTGCGCCCAGGACAGATGCAGCATTATTGTGCGCCCAGGACAGATGCAGCATTATTGTGCGCCCAGGACAGATGCAGCATTATTGTGCGCCCAGGACAGATGCAGCATTATTGTGCGCCCAGGACAGATGCAGCATTATTGTGCGCCCAGGACAGACGCAGCATTATTGTGCGCCCAGGACAGGCGCAGCATTATTGTGCGCCCAGGACAGAGGCAGCATTATTGTGCGCCCAGGACAGACGCAGCATTATTGTGCGCCCAGGACAGGCGCAGCATTATTGTGCGCCCAGGACAGAGGCAGCATTATTGTGCGCCCAGGACAGATGCAGCATTATTGTGCGCCCAGGACAGACGCAGCATTATTGTGCGCCCAGGACAGGCGCAGCATTATTGTGCGCCCAGGACAGAGGCAGCATTATTGTGCGCCCAGGACAGATGCAGCATTATTGTGCGCCCAGGACAGACGCAGCATTATTGTGCGCCCAGGACAGACGCAGCATTATTGTGCGCCCAGGACAGGCGCAGCATTATTGTGCGCCCAGGACAGAGGCAGCATTATTGTGCGCCCAGGACAGAGGCAGCATTATTGTGCGCCCAGGACAGATGCAGCATTATTGTGCGCCCAGGACAGATGCAGCATTATTGTGCGCCCAGGACAGACGCAGCATTATTGTGCACCCAGGACAGGCGCAGCATTATTGTGCGCCCAGGACAGAGGCAGCATTATTGTGCGCCCAGGACAGAGGCAGCATTATTGTGCGCCCAGGACAGATGCAGCATTATTGTGCGCCCAGGACAGACGCAGCATTATTGTGCGCCCAGGACAGAGGCAGCATTATTGTGCGCCCAGGACAGAGGCAGCATTATTGTGCGCCCAGGACAGATGCAGCATTATTGTGCGCCCAGGACAGATGCAGCATTATTGTGCGCCCAGGACAGATGCAGCATTATTGTGCGCCCAGGACAGATGCAGCATTATTGTGCGCCCAGGACAGATGCAGCATTATTGTGCGCCCAGGACAGATGCAGCATTATTGTGCGCCCAGGACAGATGCAGCATTATTGTGCGCCCAGGACAGATGCAGCATTATTGTGCGCCCAGGACAGACGCAGCATTATTGTGCGCCCAGGACAGATGCAGCATTATTGTGCTCCCAGGACAGATGCAGCATTATTGTGCGCCCAGGACAGATGCAGCATTATTGTGCGCCCAGGACAGATGCAGCATTATTGTGCGCCCAGGACAGAGGCAGCATTATTGTGCTTCCTACAGCCATATTTTGGCCAAGACAGCCAGGGAATTATTTGGGCCAAGACAGCCACAGATTTTTCTTTTGCCCAGGACAGAGGCAGCATTATTTTGCCCAGAAGAGCTAGTTGCACAGATACACAGAAACGTTGCACACACCACTCTCTTTTCCCCACACCCAGGTGCGAATACATGCTACCAGTGTCTGAAACCTAGGAGTGACCAGGCCGGCTAGAAGGGCCTCATCCAGCCCACGGGCCTTGAGTTTGACATATGTGATAGAAAGGGTTAGTAGCATTTCTGCTCCCTCCGCTCGGCATGCCCAGCAAACTGATGGTCTGGCGTTGGTGGCGCACAGAGAGCAGGAATGGGGAGCTGTTAGTCACTGCGATCTGCTGAATGGCGCATGTGAACACGAAAAAACAGGTAGCAGGGCTCAGTGCCTGGTTCCCAAACATTACTCCAAGCACCCCCCAGCGACAAGAGCTACTAACCCAGAATCCACAAAGGGGTTCATACGTCACCAAGATAAGTAGGTCACGGGGCTTGTAGTACTTTTAAAGAAGAGCAACACCCCTATATAGTTTGTGACTCTTGGGCAGTTGGTCTGCCTCTTTATAGGGCATCCCAAATTGGAATGCCTCGCTGTGTGAAACCCCCTCGGATAGCTTGATCCACTCAGCTCTTCCACAAGCCTTCGCCACATCTATGCATCGTATGCTTTGTTTCGAACATCGCTCCAGCACAGCGCAAGGTGTAGGGATGACAGCACCAGTTTCCATGCAGTCTGCGGCACGCTCCGGTCCCAAGCCTATCTTAAAGTCCGCATGCACCACGGGACAGTTCGTTTTGTTTTGAAGTTAGTTTCGACAATGATCGTTGGAGTTTCAGCCAAAATTAGGATGCCCCAGGGGGTAAGTAATTGGGGACCCTGAGCTAGCCACATAGGTTTTTGGTCCTCTTTAAAGCTGTAAATCAACTTGGTGCCATAATAACTCCCCTGCATAACTTTTGGATGCCTGTGCAATGCAAAACTCTGCCATTCCAAGTCCTGCCCCCTTCCCGAATTAGCTGCTGATGAAGGAGGAGACCAGCTGTAGCCACTCTGACTCACCCAACTTTGTGTGCCCGTGTCTACCCACTTAGCCTCAGAGACAGGAGAAGAAGACAAGGTGGCACAGCCCTGTTCATAACACCCATGCGATTCCAGAGGACGTGGAAGCGGTCATGAATAGCAAATTTACCCAAAATGCTAATTGGAGGTATATTGATATACTGAGATATATATATAATATTGTATATTGAGATAGACAATAAGAGCTCTCTCTGGATTCCTCTAGATGGTTGGGCAATAAACCCCAAATGATACGGTCACTTTATGCCCAGGGCTATCTTAAGAGACATTGCTCACAGGTAGGTTAAGGCCCATAAAACTAAGGAGTCAAATCTGATAACCTACAACTGTGGTTCTGTGACAACGCTTGCGGCAAACGCTGCGACACTGCAAAAAAAAATCCATTAAAGTGGACCAACACCCAGGATTTTGACTGTCCTGGGTCTTGGTCCACTTCGGTGGGGCACCCCCGATCGGGGTGCCCCGCTGTGTGAAACCCCCCGAAAAACTCACCTCTCCCCGCTCCCAGCGCCGACGTACAAGGGGAGAACTGGAACGTCTAAGCGGCGGCGGCCGCCGCCGCCTCCCTCGCGTCACTTTTGACGCGCGCGCGCGCCCGCGCCGGCCATTCGCAGACGGCCGGCGCGGAGGCGCGCACGCCTACAGGGGCGCGAGGGAGGCGGCGGCGGCCGGCCGCCGCCGAAGATAAGGTAGGTGAGTTGGGGTGTTTGGGGGGGGTTTCACCCCGCGGGACATCCCGATCTCGGATGTCCCGCGGGGTGGGGGGTGATCGGCCCGGGAATCTTATAGATTCCCGGGCCGATCACCCCAGGGTGTTGGTCCACTTTAATGGCACTTCAATGGTCCCTTTCACACTTCTCCGGTGTGGCAAAGAGGAGTAAAATACACCGCAGAAAGTCCTGCCTGCTGTGTCCTGGCCGCCAACGCTACTCATCAAAAAGGGATTTAGAATGCAGGAGCAAATGCAAACGCTGCGCAAATAAAAAAACTTGAACGCATAATGGAATTTGTGCCGCTAGGGTTACCGGACAGGTGTGAATGTAGCCTGAGGTGATGGCAGCATATCTACCTGTTGGTGAAATTGCTCTGTTTGTTCCAACGTACCCAGTTGCACATACAATGGCCATGACACCAGACTCATTCTACCTATCTGTAATAAGATTGAAAGTTTATTTCTCGCGTGCCGTTCCCAGGGGGGCATCCTGGACCACTGTGTGAGCCCCCCCCCAGGTCCACGATTCACCCACCTTCCTGCCGTTCCCATGGCGCAGGCTCAGCCGAAACCAAGCGCCCCGAGCGTGCTGCTCAGCCAATTAGCGGACTCGATTTTACTTGTTTCCTCTGGCTCTGTCAGCGGCTAAACCGACTGAATGGATAATCAGCTGAGCAAAGCGCCACCGGCCGATTCCTGGCTGAGATTCTAGCTGGCATGCTCGCCCCACCCATGCAGAAAGGCCTGGCACAGGTGCGCACACAGCTAGAGGTGAGCGGGGATGTGGCTGCGATGCGCAGCGAGGTCTCTGGGAGAAGGCATGTGGAACAGGGGATCCAGGTGGTTTTACACAGCAGGGCATCCCAATTCAGAATGCCCCAAAAAGTCTTTTAGGCTCCAGGGCCTTCGAAGTTCCTTTGTAAAGATGATAGCCACACCTGGCCCAGCGGCAGACCACCCCTTCACTCAGCTGAAGCGCCGCCACTAGCAGCACTCATACGCCGTACTCAGGACATCCAACATTGTTGTAGTTGATAAATCCCATCAGCAAACCATCACCACCCCTAATTTAAAAACTCTAGTGTCCAGCTGTACTTTGTTGGCTGGTTAATTTTTCCTCAGCTTTCCCATGTCCTATCTCACACCTTAGACTTACCTGATTGGTCCTTTCTTGGGAAGGTGGGCGGGAATATTGTCACTCAGGTGAGAAGCGCATTTTAGATCCTGTTCAAGAGTCACCTGCAGCTCCTGAAATAATAAAGTTTAATAAAGATTTAAAGCTGCAATTTTGGAATCTATACCGGAGCAAAATGATGGGGGTTAAACCGGACTAACTGCCTAGCACAGTAGAAAAACTCACCAAAACTCACTTGCCCCATCTGCATCCAGAATCATTGTCAGCACTTACATTCGCTCCTGCAACTACTCAAAGCTGAAACACAGATTTACCAATTTTCTCCTACTCGTGGCTATCTTTGAACACCTGAGAGGCTTCTTCCTTTCCCAGATGTTTTTTAAATCCCTCCCCCTAGCACTGAAGCAGGGCAGGGGGTGGCAAAAAGAATGGGTGGAAAGGAGTGCGTAATCCGCAGCCAGCCTGGCCGAAAGAAAGGTGACGGCGGAATCGCCCGACCATCGGCGCTGGATTGCGGACCAGGTAAGTGTTTATTTATGTAAGCCCCCCACTGTGCTTCAGGGTGGCAGAGCGGGCGATAAAAAATAGTCCAGTCTGGGCTGGACTGGCCCTTGAACAGACAATGGAAAGCGGCAGGAAACCCAGAGGGACTAGGAAAATCGACACAGCAGGAGTTACAAAAAGGTAAATTTAAATCTTTTTATGTGCAGCAATCTGAATTGCCCTGGGGAGGGATACTTGTGAGCACTGGTTCTTGTAAGAGTGTTGGTCTGTGTGACAGAGGCTCTGTCTTTTGGATGTCATCACTATTCAATTGCCCACCGGGTCATTCACTGGCCTTTTCTTAATTAGGTCATTGTATTTTGATACTGTTACAGGCAATGTCATTGTATTTTGACTGCCATTGTGTATTGTTGATTACGTCACAGTCAATGGCATTGTCCTGATTGATTATAATTATATTACAGCCTGCTATTGTTCTACTGATTGCGTCACCGGCAGAGTTGAGGGATTGTGTGCCCTGCTGCTATTGGTCAGTGTGGTTGTCATTGCATGGAGACTTGTGTATATAAGGCACAGTGTGGCACTAATAAAGTTCAGTTCATCTTCACCCTCAATACTGAGTTCTGTCTCTTATTGAGGGAAACGCTATATTACAATTCACTAGCCCTTGTAAGGGCTGTTCCTGGTTCCTCACGGACGACTCTGGAATTCCAGCAGCACCTCTTACGATTGGGAAAAGGACGTCTCGGGCGGTGAAGCCCTCCGGCGATAAGGGTTATCGCTACAGTCTGGTTTAAAGTGGAGCTATCACCAGGATTTTAAAGAGGTGCAACCACAGGTCTAGAGTCTATAAGATGGCTGGTGGTCTCCCTTTTTGTGGGATATCCCAATTTGGGATTATCAATGCGTCATGGGCTTGATGGCCCAAAAAACTCATCTTTCCACTGAAAAGCCTGTCGCGGGTGGTGATGGGTGCAGCATGCAATCTAGGGAGACGTGCTGGGTTTTGTTAGGCTTTAATTAAAGGCTGGTTTTGGTGGCCTGGAAACACAACTTTCTTACCTTTAAGGAGTTGGCAAAAGCTTCCTGATGCTGAACCTCTCTTTCCAGTTTATTAAGAAGTTCACACAGGAAATGAAGTTCATAAGCAACTTTACTAAGTGTGCTCCTCAGGGGAGGATCCTGTCCTGCAAACAAGAACCAAAGTTAAAAGTTTCCCAAATTAAACTGAATTTGCCACTAAGCAGGTGTAAGAAACAGGTGGAGGCTGTGACTCGATCTGACACTCGATGGGCAATTTATTTTTAACTGGAGTAGAATGAAAGTTCTGAGGTAGACAAAGAGGGGCTTATTTTGTTTGCTTTTCTGCCTGGACATTCTCTTTACAGTGAACCAAAACCCAGGATTTTGACTATCCTGGGTTTTGATCCTTGCCCCCGGGGCACCTCGATCAGAGTACCTCAGGTGATGCAGCCTGCTCGGTATTTTATGATCACCGATTGGCTGATCTAAAAAAAAAAAAAAAAGAAGCCGGCTGACATGACCCAGCCCGCTAGCCAGAGGTTGCCCTGTAGTCTTGGGAGCTCTCCTGCCCTCAGCCTATCTGAATGGCTGGCAGCAGATGCACGCCTCAGCTACAGGGAAGCCGGGGATGCTGCTGATGAAGACATCATGGTGGCCGCCGGTAAAGCGGATTTAACCGGCGGCCTCAGAGGTTTTACACAGTAGGGCAACCCTACTTTTTTTTTGGGATGCCCAGGTGGCACGCTAGCGACTGGCCCCGGTGCCAACACTTTTGAGCTGCCTTAAAGCAAAATTAAAACCAAACCTTAAGTCTAAAGGATTAAAGAGAAACGTTGGAGGCCCTGAAGTCTAAAAGACTCTGCATGCCCACCAGACCTGAATGTCTGCCAGCAGGGACGTGCACAGCATGGAGGCAGCTGCAGAGAGAACCACGCTGCTGGATTCTGGAAGAAGGCGAGTATGTGGGCTCCAGGCTGGGGTGAGGTGGGTAGCATGTTACCCTGCAGTGCCTCACAATTCTGGATGGGCCAAAAGGAAATTTCTGCTTACTTTAGGTCTGATTTAAAGTGGATAGGTAACCCAGGACCATGGAGAGTGCTGGATTGCTGAGAGAAAGTTAGACATGGCAGCAGTGTCGGACTAGGATGCCTGGGGCCCACCAGTGGAACTGACTCTGGGGGCCCACCCAACAAGTTTTACCTGTTTATATTCAGGGACCATGTACAGAAATATTATGCCAAACTGTATTGTCTCCGTATGTGCACTTGGGATGCCACAATAAGCTATACATAGTTCAGGTATTGGTGATGAAAGGACCAGGGGCCCGCCCTTTTTTTTCTTTGTAGCCCTGTGGGCCACTTCCGGGTGGCAGCAGGGTTAAAGAGGAACATTGGGTTTCAAACCTCATTGACGTGTTCCACCCCTCCTCCGGTTTTATCTTTGGGGAGTATTTAATCACCTCGCTAAGGGATCCATCTTCTAGGTCCCTCGGTTTCCGGGCGAAGTTCCGGCGGCGGCACCATCTTGCATCCCATAAGGCACTGCGCGCGGGCTGCCCGAAATCCTGCAAGACTTCACTGATCGATGTGGGACTTTGAAGAGTGTCACTAACAGACGGCTAAGCCGGCGCGGGGGGCCCTGAAGCAGCCGAATGTCGCCAACGCAACATCCAAAAGGTAAGTAGGGGCCGATGGGGGGTCAGGGAAATCAGGCCCCTTTTTATTTTCAGTATGATGTTCCACTTTAAGCGCATGCATCCTAAGAGGACTCCAGATCACGTGACCTCTGGTGACCAATTATGGGACCCTCGCGCAGGTAAGCATGGGCTTGCAGGGGGCATCAGCAGTCAGGATGCCCTTCTGTGCCCATCTAAAATGGGTGTTGGTCCACCTTAATGCCCAACAGCACGCCCCTCCTTTCTAGAGATCCACAGCGCACTCTCCATATCTTCCCCTATTGCCCCAGGAAGAGGAAGCTAACCAAGACCTGACACCCCTCTCTGTATACAAAGAATGAAAACTTCCCTCACTGTGGCATTGGAAGCGTTTTGACCACAGCTCTGCTCTTGCTGAGAAGAATCTGCATCTAGGCCAACAGGGGGCCAAGACGCTCAGCAACATCAGAAGGAAGGGGAGGCCGGGAAGCCATGAAACAAGAACATACGCGCGCTTACCAATATGGCGGAGCTGCAAGGTCTTCTTGATGATGGAAATCTTGGAATTCACATGGAAACACAAATCGTCCAAGCCATCGGAATTCATCTCGATGCTACAGAAGAACAAAAGTACAGGTGAGAAAGGGATCAATAGGAGCCACATCCAATGCCAAGTCAAGAGGGGGCGTGCACACCGTGTGTGAAGCTCAGCATTCACAAATCTTTTTTTTTTTTTTTTTTAAACTCCCCTGAGGGCTTATGGTTGGTTAGCACTGTGATGGATGGTGGTCAGAATCAATAAAATGAATATATATATATATATAAACATTCCCTCTCCATTAAAATCACTTGATTTGAGATTCCTATCTTTGCATTGTAGGCTTTAGTGGCTAGTAAAGGTGAAATAAACCCTCAGTAAGCCACTTATCTCTGTGCTGATTCTTTCCTTTGCTTGTACTGAATTAGAACAATAAAGTTAATGAAGCACGCTGCTATTAACATATTACTGTGAACAAGATGGCGCTGAGGAGCTGGACAACACCTTATTATGTCCGGCCCCCCTCAGGCGTCCCTAACATTCTTAAGAATATGATCTGTGGCTGTGATGACCAATCATTGAGCCAGTAATTCGATTTTTCCTTATATGATGATGTCCAATAGATGACGTGTGCTGTGTTTTTTTACTATGATTTAAAGTGGACCATCACCCTCCCGTGATCGGCCCGGGAATCTATAAGATTCCCGGGCCGATCACCTCCCTCCCCGCGGGACATCCGAGATCGGGATGTCCCGCGGGGTGAAACCCCCCCAAACGCCCCAAATCCCCTTACCTTGTCTTCAGCGGCGGCCGGCCGCCGCCGCCTCCCTCTAGACGTGCACGCGCCCGCGCCGGGCGTTTGTGAATGGCCGGCGCGGGCGCCGCTTGTCCGTTGCTGTCAGATCGCTTGTCCGTCCGCGCTGATTGGACGGCGCTCCCACGTGGGAGCGGCGAGAGGTGAGTTTTCCGGGTGATCGGGGGGGGGGGGGGGGGGGGGGGTTCACACAGCGGGGCACCCCGATCAGGGGTGCCCCACCGAAGTGGACCAAGACCCAAGACCCAGGATAGTCAAAATCCTGGGTGTTGGTCCACTTTAAAGATCGAGATCGGGATGTCCCGCGGGGTGAAACCCCCCCAAACGCCCCAAATCCCCTTACCTTGTCTTCAGCGGCGGCCGGCCGCCGCCGCCTCCCTCTAGACGTGCACGCGCCCGCGCCGGGCGTTTGTGAATGGCCGGCGCGGGCGCCGCTTGTCCGTTGCTGTCAGATCGCTTGTCCGTCCGCGCTGATTGGACGGCGCTCCCACGTGGGAGCGGCGAGAGGTGAGTTTTCCGGGTGATCGGGGGGGGGGGGGGGGTGTTCACACAGCGGGGCACCCCGATCAGGGGTGCCCCACCGAAGTGGACCAAGACCCAAGACCCAGGATAGTCAAAATCCTGGGTGTTGGTCCACTTTAAAGATGAAGTGTCACTGGGCAGATCGGCAGAACACGCTTTTCCATGTAACATGGAGCACATACTGTTATGTTCTTCGTTACACGTATATTTCACTCCCTTAGATTATTTTGGAAGACCGAACAACATCAGAGAAATCTCTGAACCGTGGAGAGCAAAGGAGGTTCTTTATCAGCGCCATTTTACACCTGCCGGCTTGTGCTGTGTTGGGGCATGAATAACCCAATGCAACAAAAGGGGGAGAAAAACCGTTCCCCATTAAAAATCAAAACTGTAGAGGGGGCACCCACATTCTTTGGGATGCCCCTGGGGAGGATGCAGTTCCACATAGGAAGGGGTATGACCAGACCCAGAACTCGACCCATTCTTCATTGTGTGGCCTAGGGGACCCAGGGGATGCAAGTACTCACTCGGGTACTCGCAGTTTCCGGCAGCCTCACAAGGCGGGTCATGTTCACCCATAAAGCAACAACAAAACCGAGCCTCCCGACAAAGTGGTGGGGGTTTCCACCACGCAACGCATCGGTGGTTAGAACATACTTGGATGACGGCTCCATTTGATCGTTTGGTGATATATTTCATTATCCCGGTCTAATAGATTGTTTATGCATTTTGGGCTGTATCACTTATATGCATTTGTTGGGTTTTAGATGTATGATATAAATTATTTGGCATATGACACTTTATGCAATTAGCACTTGTCACTTTTTGGATTGCTTATATGGTAGCACTGGCACTTTTTTCATTATATAAATTCCATGATGCACTGGTTTATTCTTTAATCCCTTGATAGTAGGGTTACTTATAGGTTTTTTCACATACATAGACTTATTCATTAGTATAGGGAACAGCTCAAAATACCTTGGGTAAACCACCTTTTTAGAGGCTCGTCCATCCAATTGTATATTTTAAAGTGGACCAAAACCCATGATTTTGACTATCCTGGGTTTTGGTCCACTTCCCCGGGGGGCACCCCTGATCGGGCGGGGGGGTGCCCCGCTATGTGAAACCGCCCAGATCAACTCACCTCACCACGGTCCTACAGCGCATGCGCGGCTGCTCAGCCAATCAGTGCGCTCGGAGCCGCTGAGCTATGCGCGTCTTAGCTCAGTGGCTGCAAGCACGCTGGCGGCCTGCATCTCGCGCTTGCCTCTAACAGGGAGCGTGCCCGCGCCCTGCTAGAGAGAAGTGCGAGATGCGGCGGGGGCCCGCGCATGCGTTGTTGGACCAGGATTAAGGTAAGTGAATGGGGCGTCCTGGGGGGGTTTCACACAGTGGGGCATCCCGATTTTGGATGCCCTGCGGGGAGGGAATGGATTGGACCGGGAATCTATAAGATCCAGCTGGGTTTTGGTCCACTTTAATTGGTTTTAAATGTATGTAGTAAATGTTTTGTGTTGTGTTCATCATGTGCTTAATTAATTGAAATAAAAGATACAATTTTTAATAACCCTAGTGTGCGGCATAACTTTTAAAGTGGACCAAAACCCAGCTGGATCGGCCATTCCCTCCCCGCGGGGCATCCAAAATCGGGATGCCCCGCTGTGTGAAACCCCCCAGGTCGCCCGCAACACTTACCTTAATCCCGGTCCAACAGTACATGCGCGAGCCACGGACGCATCCCCGCTATCCCTCTAGCAGAGCGCATGCCCGAGCTGGCTATTTGTGAATGGCCGGCGCGGGTGCGCTCCCTGTTAGAGGGAAGCGCAAGATGCGGTAGGACCGGGATGAGGTAAGTTATTGCGTGATCCCTGGGGGGTTTCACACAGAGGGGCCCCCCCAATCAGGGTGCCCCAGGGGAGTGGACCAAAACCCAGGATAGTGAAATTCCTGGGTTTTGGTCCACTTTAAGCAAAAATTGCCAGTGTGGGCGGCGCCCGTATCCTAGAGTGCTGAACAGAGTTGCAGGCCAGTGAAGGAAATAATAAAAAGTAAGTGATTAAAAACTTTAAATATATATATTTTAGATGCTGGGGAATCATTTTATAAGGGTTTGGGCTTTTCATTAAATCATGGTGAAGGTCCGCTTTAAGACAACAAAGACTATAAATAGGGGAATGAATAATTTATTGATGCAGATCTGCATGTTACACCTCAAAGAGGGACAAAAGAGAACATTGAGGGACATGGACTCAAAAGAGGGACAGTCCCTGCAAATCAGGGACACTTGGGAGGTATGCAGCCAGAGATGATGTGTGAATGAGTCCCACGGGGCGTTACTCGTGGCAACCAATGAGATCTCTCACTTCAGAAGCAAAGCGAGCGTCTGATTTGTTGCTATGGGCAACGCCTCGCTTCCCCACGCGCCATTGCGTCACAAAAGCATAAATGTTATTGGTCTCACCTACGGTTGTGACCAATGTTCAGCTTCGGGAGTTCTCCTGCCTTCGGAAGATTCAAACTGACCCGCCAGACACGCCTCCCGACCAATCACGGATCTTAGATCCGCAGACACCAGAGCGCGAGTTCAATCAGCCAGTGTTTCCTTCTTGTGTTGCACGCGCAGCAGCCGGGCGGCCATTTTTGTGAAGACCAGGGTGCGAGTCTCTCTCATCATTACGGCGCGTGAGAGCGGTCCGGCGACAAGGACACAGCTGTCATGGGCAGTCTAGACCTCTTTTTTTACTATTTCCCAATTGGGATTTCCGAAAAATGTGTAAGCTGTAAAAAAAAAAAAAAAAACATCCCGTGGTTTTGTTGCAGTGAAACGTCCATTGGGACGGTGTTGTGCTGCCATCTTGTGGCAATGAGCCATATCGTGGCTGGCAATCAGGTCGCCTTACAGAGCTATTGGTAAAAACTAATAGCTGGAGGAAGTATTGGAAGAGCTGTTACACGTTAGTGACCGCCCCTGAGGAGCTTGCTCACAGCTCTCTACATTTTCTGAGGTAGGAAATATCAGATTAAACACGAATAAATAGTTCTGAGACACACGTGTGAACTTTTGCCCCTTTGAGGTTTTGGTTCTCGCCCACGGCATCCCGATTTGGCATGTAGGATAGGACGGGTGCATGACATGGCACATAGGCTAAGACTGGAGTACAGGGTCCCTCTTAAAGTGGACCAACACCCAGGGGGGATCGGCCCAGAAATCTATAAGATTCCCGGACCGATCAGATCCCTCCCCGCGGGGCATCCGAAATCGGGATGTCCCACGGGGAGGAACCCCCCAGGAGGCCCACAAACCTTACCTCAGCCCCGTTCCATCGGCGCATGCGCGAGCCGCGTCTCGCGCTTCCCTCTAGCAGGGCGCGCACCCGCGCCGGCCGTTTGTGAATGGCCGGTGCAGGCGCGCTCACTGTTAGAGGGAAGCATGAAACGCGGCCTCCAGCGCTCAGAGCCAGCTGAGCTGGTATGCGCGTCCAGGCGGCCTTGGACGCGCATACCACAGCGGCTCTGAGCGCTGTGATTGGCTGGCGCGGTCACGTGGGAGCGGGGAGAGGTGAGTTTTTTGGGGCTTTCTGGGGGGTTTCAGACAGCGGGGCACCCCCGATCGGGGTGCCCCACCGAAGTGGACCAAAACCCAGGATAGTCAAAATCCTGGGTGTTGGTCCACTTTAAACTGGACCTTCACCCTGAATAAGAGCCTATCTTATATAATTCCCACACCCTGTACATACAGATTGCTCACATTAAAAATCACCCTACCTGCATCTACTGCATGTTCTGAGCCTTCTATGTTATGAGCCTTTAAACATCCAAGATGGCATCTCATGGAGAATCAGGCAGCCTGCAAACAGGAAGTGTCTTGTGATATGTCGCTCTGCATTCTGGGATTGCTGTCCTTTCCCTGACCCCAACTCTGCTCTGTCTGTGCAAAGCACAGCTATAACTCCGCCCCTGCACTTTATCCCGCTATCCTCTCCTCAGTATGTGATGCTTCTGAGTCAAGATGGCAGCGTTTGTATCTTAGAGTTCTGAACAGAGTTGCAGCCCAGTGGGGGAAAGAAGAATAAATGACTAAAAACTCAAAATATATTAATTTTAGATGCTGGGGAATAGTTTTTAAGGGTTTGGGCTTTTCATTAAAGCGGACCTTCACTCTGAATAAGAGCCTATCTTATATGTTTCCCACACCCTGTACATACAGATTGCTCACATTAAAAATCATCCTACCTGCATCTACTGCATGTTATGAGCCTTTAAAGTGGACCAACACCCAGGGGGGATCGGCCCGGGAATCTATAAGATTCCCGGACCGATCAGATCCCTCCCCGCGGGGCATCCGAAATCGGGATGTCCCGCGGGGAGGAACCCCCCAGGAGGCCCACAATCCTTACCTTACCGGCGATCCAACGGCGCATGCGCGAGACGCGGCCGCGTCTCTCGCTTCCCTCTAGCAGGGCGCGCTCCCGCGCCGGCCGTTTTGTGAATGGCCGGCGCAGGCACGCTCCCTGTTAGAGGGAAGCGAGAGACGCAGCCAATGACAGCGCTCTGGTATGCGCGTCCAAGCGCTGTCATTGGCCGGACGAGGTCACGTGGGAGCGGGGAGAGGTGAGTTTTTGCGGCGATCGGGGGGGTTTCACACAGCGGGGCACCCCCGATCGGGGTGCCCCACCTAAGTGGACCAACACCCAGGATAGTCAAAATCCTGGGTGTTGGTCCACTTTAAACATCCAAGATGGCGGCTTATGGAAGCCGCCATCTTATCAGGCAGCCTGCAAACAGGAAGTGCCTCCTGACTGTGCTGCTCTGCATTCTGGGACTGCTGACCTTTACCTGACCCCAGCTCTGCTCTGTCTGAGCAAAGCACAACTATAACCCGCCCCCCTGTACCTTATCCCACTCTCCTCTCCTCAGTAAGTGTGATGCTTCTGAGTCACGATGGCGGCACCCGTATCCTAAATTCCTGAACAGAGTTGCAGCCCAGTGGGGGAAAGAATAATAAGTTAGTGACTAAAAACGTAAAATATATTAATTTTAGATGCTGGGGAACCGTTTTTTTAAGGGTTTGGGCTTTTCATTAAATCATGGTGAAGGTCCGGTTTAAAGTGGAACATTGGGGGCCCGAGGGTCTAAAAGAATCCAGGGCTGTCCAAATTCCACTCCTTGGGGCATCCTGAATTGGGATGCCCCAATGTGCAACCCCCCCTCCAGGAAGTGCAGATACATTCACCTTCCCCTGGAGCCCTCGCTGCGGCTGCATCGGCGCTCACCTCTAGCAGTGCGCATGCCTGGCCTTTCTGAATGGGCGGCATGAGCGCAGCACGGCTAGCGGGGGATGTGGCCGGCGGCACACTTGGTTCCCTTCAGCACTGTTCGCTGCTTAGCCGCCAGTGGAGACGAAGGGAGCTGAGTTAAAGCAAGCACACTGATTGGCTGAGAGGGCCATTCAGCCAATCAGCATGCTTGCTCTCACCTGAGGCGAGTGTATGGGGCGTCCTGGGGGGGGAAAGACACAGCAGGGCATCCCAATTCGAGGAACAACACCCTGAAAAGTAAAAATCAGATGTGTTGTTCCTCTTTAAAGTGGACCAAAACCCACCGCAATCGGCCCGGGAATCTATAAGATTCTTGGGGCGATCGATCCCATCCCCCCGGGGCATCCAAAATTGGGATGCCCTGCTGTGTGAAACCCCCCAGGACGCCCTATACACTTACCTTGCTTCCTGGTCCAACGGCGCATGTGCAAGCCGCGGCTGAATCCTTGCTATTCCTTTAGCAGGGCACGTGCCCGCGCCAGGCATTTGTGGATGGTTGGCGCGGGCACCCTCTCTGTTAGAGGGAAGATGAGGCCGCCAGTGCGCTCTGAGCCGCTGGCCTTAGATGAAGGCTTAGACAACGCGGCATCAGCGGATCTGAGCGCGCTGATTGGATGAGCTGCCGCACATGCTCCGTAGGACCAGGAACAGGGGAGTTAACTTCAGCGATCTGGGGGGGCTTCACGTAACAGAGCACCCCCGATCTGCATGCCCAGGGGGAAAGGCCCAAAACCCAGGAAAGTCAAAATCCTGGGTTTGGTCCACTTTAAGGTATTTACTGACAAAACATTGGCTATGTATAGTTTTATTTTGGAGGCATCCCAAGTGCATACACAGAGTACATCCAGCCTGACATATTGGTTCTGTGCATAGGCCCAAGGGCTGGCATCATCACCCGGCAAGCCGGGCAGCTGCCGAGGGCCACCAGGGGGCCCACTGACAGCTGGCACAATGTGGTTAACCCTTCTAGTGCCAGCTTTAGTGAGTCTCACTAAAAAACAGCTCCGATAGGGGGTTGAAGGGCAAGCAGCCCTTCTTAGTTTTGGCCATGGAATTTTTAGACCACTGACCCGAGACTCTCCACCACAAAGGGGCCCACTGAGACTATGCCACCCAAGGGCCCACATAAACCTGGAGCCGACCCTGATAGGCCCTGAATATAATCCAGTGAATCTTGCATCTATTTCTACTGATGGGCCACAGACAATGGCGCAAGGGGTTCCAGTCAAAATAAATCAAAGCTTAGTAAACCCCCCAACCCCCCATCTCACAATTAGTGATGTAAGCTTTTTGAAAGGGCTTAAAGCAGACCAACAGTCAAAAATGACTTAAACCAGACCAACACAACAAACAGTGCCCATATGCAGGGCCGGATTATTAGAGGGGCGCAAGGGGCTCTAGCCCCGGGACCTCCACCACTTGCCCTGCAAAGTGGGCCTCCACCAATCTTTGGGTTATGGTCTAGCCCAGGAGGCTTTTCAGTCTTTGGTTTGACGGGCTGAAGGGCCAGCAACAAAGCTATTGGTGGTAGTGGCCCCGCCCCCCCCCCCCCCCACACACACACACATTTGGGCAGCCAAAGCCACCACAGGGCAGGACGGAGAGTCAGCAAGTTTTCTGCTGGACCAGCTAGGTGACTACACTACCCCCCCCTCCAGAGTTCCAGAGCAGCACGCACCCACACAAGGGACTCAATCTGACGTTCCAGTAAGTAGGCGGGTGCCAGACAACCACCAATCAGTTACTTGGCTGGACTATTATTTTAAAAGGAAAAAAATATTGTATTTGGGGCCTCCACCAGATTTTGTGCCCAGGGGCCTCCACCACACTTAATCCGGCCCTGCCCATAGGCATCCCTCCCCTGGGTAATTTAGATTGCTGCACATAAAAATTAATTTACCTTTTTCTAACTCCTGCTGTGATAAATTTTAAAAAACAAGATGGCGGCTCATGCATTTGCAGGCCACCTGTAAACAGGAAGTGCTGCTGGGCTTCCTGTTACTGTACACTGTCAGTTATGTCAGTTGAATCCAGGCATCAGCATGGCTGAGATGCTGGGAAAGAAATTTCCAAAATGGCCACTACCACTAGAAAATAGGTGAGGACAGTGTTTCAGCTTTGAGTGGGTGTAGGAGCAAATGTAAGTGCTGACAATGATTCAGTGTCATGCATTCAGGTGGGGAAAGGGAATTTTGGGGAGATTTTTTTCCAGCGGTGCCAAGCTGTTGGACCGGTTTAACCGCATGCAGATATTAGTTAATAGTATGCAGATTCAGTGGTCCTGAACTTCCTGGGTGCAGCCATCTTGTAGCACACATGAAAGCCCTGCTTCTGAAAAACCCAGCCAGTCAATATTGCCTTGACTATCTATGCAATTATTCCCCTATTTCTTGCCAGAAGTAGAAAGCTCACAGCCGACGTCTCCTAGATACTTGTTTAAACTGACCAAATGCTCTGCAGCTGCCGAACCTATAGAGATATAGGGGTCTATTTTTATGAGAGACAACTGTCATTCACTTTCGACAACCGAATGTACATTTTAACCTGGTGTTGTATCAGCCCCAAGGTAGACAATGAAAGTGAATGGCAGTATTCTCTTCTAAAAAAAGGAGTGTGTTTTCTCATCCGGCTCTGAATCGACCCCATAGTGTAACAGCTTCCCTCTCTCTCACACACACGTAATTTCTCCAGCAGCTGTTAATTTAGTGTCTGTGTGGGCAAAATGATAAACTAGCTTCGCTGTGTTTCTGAGTCATATCTCTCTCTCAGTTTGGTGTGGGCTGCTGCTGGCAAAGCTCACTTTCAAGCTCATGTGTAAATAGGGCTGTCAGCTGTGCAGCAAGATGGCCGCTCCCATGTCGTTCAGGAGCGCAGAATCTTGCTCTTCTGTAACATCTGCATGGAGTTAAAGTGGACCTATCACCTCCAAGGCCAGCCCTGGTGTCTAAAAGACTCCAGGCTCAGCAGACTAAGTGCCCTGAATTGGGATTAAAGTTCTGTGTGAATATAATCATAGTCATATATGTTGTTCAGAGCAGTGTTCAGGGGGTGAATATATATATATATATAGATATATATATGTGACTTGGTAGCACACTGGTGTTGTGCAAAAACATTGTGTTGAGCTGCAGATAGGAATCCAACGTTTCAGACCCCTCAGGGAGGCAGAAAAAGCCTGAGGAAAGACCCAACAGGGTCTGAAACGTTGGATTCCTATCTGCTTATGCTGTAATGTATTATTGCTCTTTTACCATCGGGTTACTTTACAATTGCATTAGGCCCTTATTTAACAAGGGATAGCGCCAGGTAGCGAATGGTGAGCGAACGGTAATGACGGTCACCGCCACGAGAACGCCGGCTCCCCTCCGCAATCACACATTTATCAAGCCGATCCTGCTTAGCGACTGACAGAGCGCCAGATAGCGACTCATTCATCATTATTCCAGCCTCACCCCACAGCGCCAGCGAGTGACCTTGAACAGCGACAGGTATGACCTCTCGCTACCTGGCGCTCTCCAATGCATTTCAATGGAGCAATCTTTAAATATTCTTAATTAATTGCTATTAATATTTATTTATTTTTTTTTTTTTTTAAATGTCAAAAATTCTGTGACCACTTCTGCAATGTTAGATATTTTTTTTAATGTAAAAAAAAAAAAAAAAGAAAATTGTGCAGAATTGATATTACAGGTCTGATGTTAATGTATTCATATTACAAAATGTTTTGAAAACCTTTTTTTTTTTTTTTTTCCAAAAATATGGTGGTTTGGAGGTTAAAAAACTACTTTTAACACATCGCCGCCAGCGCTCTGGGGTTTAAACATGCATTTCACAGCGCGAGAATTTTTTGAGCGTGATTTGTTAATGAATATGGTGGGAGCCGGTCGCTATGGCCATTCCCTGTCATGCGCTCCCATACAGCGCGGAACCTGTCAAACAGCGACTCCTAACCCCGTATTCAACATTACCGCACACCGACTGAGTCGCTGTCAACAGCCGAACAACGGCCAAGCACAGCGAATACTAGCGTGCGCTGTGAAAATACCGCTACTGTCGCTCATCTGTCGCTACCTGGCGCTATTAATGAATCGGCCTCCCCGTATAAATACATAGAAAACACAGAGCAACAATTCTGCTACTTTGAAGTAACAGTTCAGCTGTTTTTATAAGTCAAAAAAACTCAGACCAATGATATATCCCACGGTGCATGCACTCACATAGAGATAAATGTGCTGTTATCCTCCACCAGTTGAATAAACTGCTTACCGGAAATACAAGGGTAAAAGACCTTTAAATATACTTGAATTCCCAATCTTGGTAGTCCTGGATTACAGGGTACAATATGGAGCAGTTTCCTTTAAATGGAATGTCAATCCACCTATAATGCTCTCGGTCATGTAACCGGGCAATAGGAGCGGGAGAGAGCAGAGAACAAAAGACCTAGTGCAACTCTGTATGATCAAAATCTAATTATATTTAATAGAATTGCACTTACAAAACATCAGTGGGTAAACGCGTGGAACATATACAGATAAAAAGCCGCAGAAGTAGTGCTCCTCAATGATCCTCCATACACGCAGCCAATAGTTAAAAAGGCAGATCCAGAAAGAGAAGTGTCAACAAAATAAGAATCCAGCCATAGCCCCGCCTGACGCATTTCGTTGCTCTTTGCAACTTTGTAATTTACAATTGCATTGCTGGAGATATGACTTTCAATTTATTCATTTAAAGTGGACCAACACCCAGGATTTTCACTATCCTGGGTGTTGGTCCACTTCCGCGGGGCACCCCGCTGTGTGAAACCCCCCAGAAAGCCCCAAAAACTCACCTGACCCCGCTCCCACGTGACTCGCTCCACCAATCACCGCCGATGGACAAGTGAGGTCCGTCGACGGACAAGGTGAGCTGCGCATGCTCCGTTGGAACGAGGAACAGGTAGGATTTGCGGGCGTCCTGGGGGGTTTCACACAGCGTGGCACCCCCGATCGGGGTGCCCCGCAGGCAGGGAGCTGATCAGCGGTGGGTGTTGGTCCACTTTAAATACCATACGGACTGAACACTGGCGCCACCATGTGGCTTTAATTTATTTTGCAACTATTCTTGCTTTGTATTGACAAATGGTCTGATGAATGCATGGCAATCTGTATATTTCTGATTTCTCTATTGGGTAACCATCACCTCCAAGTTTTCCAGGAGGTGACATTGTGTACTATGTATATTATGTAGAACATTTTTACTATTATCAATACACATTTGAATTGCAATTTACAAAACCCGTGTAGTAAGGTGTGCTTTTTCAACTATACTTTATTATGGTTACTGTTGGACCTGTTGGGGAATAGATCCTGTTAAAAAAATTTTTTTTGCACCCATTAACAGGAAACTATCTTGGGATGGTGTGTGGGATTGTTGAACTCATTTGGTTTCTACGTATATTGTGGATGCCCCACTGTGTGGGCCCCCCACACAGGCCCACAATCACTTACCTTTACGGCGGTCCTGGCATCCTGAGGCACGCTCCCTCGCCCAGCCATTCAGATAAGCTGAGCAAAGGAGCACACCGTACATCACAAGTAAACCAGGGAAGCGGTGGCTCCCACTCCCTATGCCGGGGCTCTGTTCAAAACAATGCTGTCCATTAGTATGTATGGTATAAAATGCTGAATGGATGGAAGTCCGCACATGCACCATGGGGACGGCAGAAAGGAGAGTTGTATGAGCGATCGGGAGGAAGGAACACAGCGGGGCATCCCAAATCAGCCATTTGTCCAGCAAACTTTGGACAACAATCCTAGTGTAATACTCGAAAATGGATCATAATGTTATAGACTCATGTAGCGGGTGCGTGCCTGGCCAATAGCACACGCTCTGAGGTGCGAGAGGGGTTCTTGGACCTAGGCTCAGGTTGGTGTGGCATGTGTGGGGTGGAGATGCACTTACTGATTCAGTCGTTATTCTGACTCACCCAGATGGCTGTAATGGAATCATGTAGACAGCTCCACGTTCCTTGTGTGTGTCTGTGATGGATGTTTTCTTTACTCCATAAGGCTTGTCAGATAGCTTACTCGGTTGTTGGTTAGATCACTTAGATACGTTTTGAAAGCTTTATTTCAGTATAGAATCTTGATACAGCAGACATGTACGTTTAATACAGCTGGAAACTTGTGGTGTAATCCATACAGCAACAACAGGTAAAGGAACTATAGCTGAAGAAGGTAGCAGCAGGTGTGCACTGCTTGGATGTCAGAGTATAAATGGCAGAAAGGGAGAGGAAGAAGGGAGGAGTTACTTTCATCAGAGCAAGACTAAGGGAGCCTGGAAGGGACAAGGGGAATTGAAGGCACAGTGCTGAGCCTATGTAAATAAACATATATTTAACTATTACCAAAGGTAAAATAAAATGCACGTCGTGAGACATGACAGTGGTCGCTGGTCTCCAATCATGACACTCCTTGTAGCAAACAACAGGGTCCTTACTTGGGGGCTTCCATTCATCACAACAGCTTAATCCAGTACAGGCAATATTCATTGGCAGTTACAGCAAACAGTATTTACAGCTTCCAGTGATCACAACCTGGTTTCTTCCCTCACTGTTACTTGGCTCCTCCAATACATTAACACTCTTCCCCTCTGGAGCTTGGAACCTCAGAACTAAGAACACTCTAGAAGGATTGGGTCCTCCCTTATATAACCTCTGAAATGTTGCCTTTACCAAACATGTAGCTAGGCTCAACCAATTGCAGGGCAGGTGATGTTGCCAATGCCACCCGGCTGAGTCTCTATTTACCTACTTTAAAGTGGACCAACACCCAGGATTTTGACTATCCTGGGTCTTGGTCCACTTCGGTGGGGCACCCCCGATCGGGGTGCCCCGCTGTGTGAAACCCCCCCCTAACCCCCCGAAAAACTCACCTCTCCCCGCTCCCAGCGCCGACGTACAAGCCAGGTCCAGGAACGTCTAAGCGGCTGCCGCCGCCGCCGCCTCCCGCGTGTCCCTTTTGACGCGCGCGCGCCCGCCTACAGGGGCGCGAGGGAGGCGGCGGTGGCCGGCCGCCGCCGAAGATCAGGTAAGGTTTTTCGGGGGTTTTGGGGGGGTTACACCCCGCGGGACATCCCGATCTCGGATGTCCCGCGGGGTGGGGGGTGATCGGCCCGGGAATCTTATAGATTCCCGGGCCGATCACCCGTGGGTGTTGGTCCACTTTAAGGGGTACGCTAGACTAATTAATATTAGCTGGCTTCATTCCTTAGGCAACACTGCCATCATGTGGATTCATGACGTAATGGTACCTAAGTCCCACATTTAACCACTATTATTAAAGTTCCTATGACTATCAGGGCCTATCCCGCTGACAGGGCTCTAATCTGTAGTGTTGACCACTGTACCTACCCGTCACACTCACCTTTTAATATGTTATGCTCATATTGTGTCTTTATATTGGTGGCTAATGCCCTTTCCTCTGTGGTTGAGTGAATGGCTTTTGATGTTGCTTTCTGTAAAGAATAAATTCTATTCTCAGAGTTAACATCACATAGAGCTCCTGCCATTTATGTTCCATCACTCTGGGGAGAAGAGAACCTATAACGAGTCTAGCTTTGCTATCCAGACCTGCCTGGCAAAGCCCTGATGTGTATTTCAATTAATTATTATGTGGCATTTCCATGGGTCCTCTGTTTTGTGTTCCCTGCCCACTCACGGGTGTTTGTAATTCCCTCCTCTGTCCATCCCTCTATAAAGGGATGTTTGTAGCCCCACCTCTGGGCTGGATCATTGTGTCTCTTTTGGTTGAATTGTTCTCCTGCTCTCCAGCACTTTGTTCCTTGCTCTTTGTAATGGGGCCCCATTGCCCTTTGAAGATGTGGGTTGGTTGCGGGAAATAAAGAATAGATGAAGTTAACATCACATAGAGCATCTTCCATTCATGTTCCAACAAGTCTAACTTTGCTATCCAGACCGGCCTGGCGAAGCCTCGGTGTGTGTTTCAATTATATTTTAATGAATGTGCTCGCAAATTGATTGTTTTACTGTAAATGTATTTCCTTTATAATGTATACATTTCATCTGTTACACTGGCACTTTCTATGTGTGTATTATCAGTAGCTAATAGATGATGGATCTTGTCCGGAATGCAGGTTGTCAGGAATCGGCGCTTACCTGGGCCCCGTTCCAGCGCCGTCTCCAGGCGGCCGGCCGCAGCGACAGTTCCCGCTCGGCGGCCGCGGCGAACGGCCGCGGCTGCTGCTGCAGGCGCGCGCATGGCCGTCCTTCCTCCTGCCTCCCTGCATCGTCTTATCTTATAGATTCCCGGGCCGATCACCCGTGGGTGTTGGTCCACTTTAAGGGGTACGCTAGACTAATTAATATTAGCTGGCTTCATTCCTTAGGCAACACTGCCATCATGTGGATTCATGACGTAATGGTACCTAAGTCCCACATTTAACCACTATTATTAAAGTTCCTATGACTATCAGGGCCTATCCCGCTGACAGGGCTCTAATCTGTAGTGTTGACCACTGTACCTACCCGTCACACTCACCTTTTAATATGTTATGCTCATATTGTGTCTTTATATTGGTGGCTAATGCCCTTTCCTCTGTGGTTGAGTGAATGGCTTTTGATGTTGCTTTCTGTAAAGAATAAATTCTATTCTCAGAGTTAACATCACATAGAGCTCCTGCCATTTATGTTCCATCACTCTGGGGAGAAGAGAACCTATAACGAGTCTAGCTTTGCTATCCAGACCTGCCTGGCAAAGCCCTGATGTGTATTTCAATTAATTATTATGTGGCATTTCCATGGGTCCTCTGTTTTGTGTTCCCTGCCCACTCACGGGTGTTTGTAATTCCCTCCTCTGTCCATCCCTCTATAAAGGGATGTTTGTAGCCCCACCTCTGGGCTGGATCATTGTGTCTCTTTTGGTTGAATTGTTCTCCTGCTCTCCAGCACTTTGTTCCTTGCTCTTTGTAATGGGGCCCCATTGCCCTTTGAAGATGTGGGTTGGTTGCGGGAAATAAAGAATAGATGAAGTTAACATCACATAGAGCATCTTCCATTCATGTTCCAACAAGTCTAACTTTGCTATCCAGACCGGCCTGGCGAAGCCTCGGTGTGTGTTTCAATTATATTTTAATGAATGTGCTCGCAAATTGATTGTTTTACTGTAAATGTATTTCCTTTATAATGTATACATTTCATCTGTTACACTGGCACTTTCTATGTGTGTATTATCAGTAGCTAATAGATGATGGATCTTGTCCGGAATGCAGGTTGTCAGGAATCGGCGCTTACCTGGGCCCCGTTCCAGCGCCGTCTCCAGGCGGCCGGCCGCAGCGACAGTTCCCGCTCGGCGGCCGCGGCGAACGGCCGCGGCTGCTGCTGCAGGCGCGCGCATGGCCGTCCTTCCTCCTGCCTCCCTGCATCGTGCTCGCGCACGTGCGCGAGCATGTCCGTCTTATGCCCTCCGGCGGCGCTGCTGTCTGCGCGCCTGCCGGAGGAAGAAACCCTAGACGGGCTCAGCCAGGGGGGAAGTTCCCCCTCACAGTTATGAGCCAATGAGCTCAGAGTTCAGGACTGGGCCAATGAGCCCTTAGTTAGGGAATATTAGGTTAGACGCCCTGACCCAATCACACGCCGCATCCCATGTACGCCAATCACACTCCTATCCTCCATCTGTCTGTCCCTATAAAAGTTTCTGTCGGTCAGTTGCTCGGCGCCTGTGATAGTGCCTTATACCCAGTTAGTAGCTTGTCTCTAGAGAATATTTTGATCTCCCGTTGCCGACCACCGCCCGTCTTGACTACCCCCGATCTGATCTCCTGTTGCCGACCTTCGCCTGTGTTTTGACCACCCCCGATCTGATCTCCTGTTGCCGACCTCTGCTTGATCCTCGACCACATCTTGTCCAATCCTTTGTACCGCTGCCATCTCGGAACTTCTGTTGCTGACCCCTAGCCTGTTGGACTTCCGTTACACGCTCAGCGATTGGGCTGCTCGGCACCACTTCCAGCCGCGGGTTCTCCAGGCCTCTGAACAGTAAGACTCCAATCTTTGAGCCATTGAAGTCCTGGGGGCAACCGATCCCGGGCAGGCGTGCTCTGCGTCCCGGCAAGCGGGGGCTCCTAAAGGTGAAGCTGGCTGCGGAGATTGGGGGTTGAGGTCTTACTGAGAGGGCTGGAGTTATCTAAGTGGATTGCTGTAGTACCCGGAGCGTGACATTCCTAAAGGTGAAGCTGGCTGCGGAGATTGGGGGTTGAGGTCTTACTGAGAGGGCTGGAGTTATCTAAGTGGATTGCTGTAGTACCCGGAGCGTGACATTATCACAGGCCTCAAGATGGATGACCTGGTACAGCAGGTACAAGCGATGGCTACGGCGATAAACCAGCTCGCTCAAAGAGTGGCCACCCAGGAATCGCGTCAGTTACCGGCATCCTCTGTACCACCTCATATCTCAGAACCAAAGATCCCATTGCCTGAAAAGTTTTTTGGAGAACGAGCAAAATTTTCCAATTTCAAAAATGCCTGCGAACTGTATTTCAAGCTAAGGCCCATCTCCTCAGGCACTGAGTCTCAACGAGTAGGCCTAGTCATGTCTCTACTTCAAGGAGACCCGCAGTCCTGGGCCTTTACTTTACCATCTCATGATTCTGCCCTACAATCCGTTACAGCATTCTTTAATGCTATGGGCGTTTTATATGCTGATCCTGATCAACAATCTACGGCAGAGAATAGGCTTCGGGCCTTAAAACAAGGACGGAATTCGGCTGAAGATTATAGTGCTGAATTCCGCCGCTGGGCCATCGAATCGAGGTGGAATGACCCCGCTCTGTGTAGTCAGTTCAGGGTGGGGCTGTCGGAAAGCATCAAGGATGCTTTGGTCAATTTTCCTCCACCCGCAGACCTCGACCAATTAATGCAGGTCTCCATTAAAATAGACTATCCGTGGGGAAAATACCTCATCTCCTTCCCAGGAAGAGCCCATGCAATTAGGGAGAACCCGATTATCCCAAGAGGAAAAGCAGCGTAGGCGATCCAAGGGGTTATGCTTATATTGTGGGAACTTGGGACATTTCGCAGGTTCCTGTCCCAACAAGGGGAAACTGGCGGAAAACTTCCGCACCCAGACCAGGTAGAGAGTACTGATCTGGGTGAGTCAGTTTGCAACTCTCGCCAAAATAAAATGCTAGTGCCCATTGACCTGTCTTGGGGTCCTTCCAAGCAAACAGTTTCCGCCTTTATCGATAGTGGTGCGGCGGGAAATTTTCTGGACAGAAGTATGATCTCCCTTTTAGGCATCCCTTTAGTTCCTCTTGAAAGATCCCTGCAAGTTTTGGCCATCAATGGGAAGGCCATCCAGGGGGGACCTATAAACACCAAGACCCCACCTCTTCGGTTAATTGTTGGTTCTTCCCACTCTGAGTTCTTAGAATTTTTTATCTTCGACTGTCCAGAGACTCCGGTGGTTTTGGGATACCCCTGGTTACAACTCCACAACCCGGTGTTAGATTGGCGGGTTGGGGAATTGATCAAGTGGAGTGACCATTGTAAAAATCACTGCTTCACTACAGGCCTTAGAAGTGTGCAAGTTTTACCTCAGGGATTACCTCAACCATACGCAGACTGGGTTGATGTCTTCTCTGAACGTTCTGCGGATACCCTTCCTCCACATCGGTCTTATGACTGCCCTATTGACTTGCTTCCTGGCACGATTCCCCCGAGGGGAAAAATTTATAATCTTACTCTGCCCGAAGAGCAAGCAATGAGGGAGTATATCACCGAAAATTTAAGGAAGGGATTTATTCGCCCCTCTACCTCGCCTGCCGGGGCTGGATTCTTTTTTGTAGAGAAAAAAGATGGCGGCCTGAGACCATGCATAGATTATCGAGCCTTGAATAAAATCACTGTTAAGAACCGATACCCCTTGCCCTTGATCGGGGATCTGTTCAATCAAGTCACAGGGTCTAAAATTTTTTCCAAGTTGGAGTTAAGAGGGGCTTACAATCTGATTCGCATCCGACAGGGGGATGAGTGGAAAACCGCATTTAATGTGAAAGACGGCCATTACGAGTACCTGGTCATGCCTTTTGGTCTTTGTAACGCGCCAGCCGTTTTTCAAGATTTTGTTATTGATATTTTCAGAGAGTATCTCGGTAGATTTGTGGTCATATACTTAGACGATATTCTCATTTTTTCTAATTCCTTGTTGGAGCACAGACGTCATGTTAAATTGGTACTACAAAAATTAAGAGAGAACAACTTATTTGCTAAACTTTCTAAATGCGTGTTTGAAGTCACCACAGTTCCTTTCTTAGGGTATATTATTACCAACCAGGGTTTGGAGATGGACGCGGGGAAAGTTTCGGCGGTTCAGGATTGGGTTCAACCCAAGACCTTAAAAGAATTGCAGCGTTTTCTAGGTTTTGCTAATTTTTATCGGCGGTTCATCAAAGGCTTCTCTCATGTTGTTGCACCTCTTACCAATCTTACCCGCAAGGGGGCCTTCACTGCTAACTGGTCTCCCTCTGTCTGTGAGGCCTTCCTGGCCTTGAAACGGGCCTTCACTTCGGCACCAGTGTAAATTCACCCAGACATTCGTAAGGCCTTCATTGTTGAGGTGGACGCTTCAGAGCTGGGAGTGGGTGCAGTCTTGTCGCAATATTCCGGTAATCCTGAGCGTCTTCATCCATGCGCTTATTTTTCACGTAAATTCAGTACCGCGGAGCAAAATTATGATGTCGGTAATAGGGAACTATTAGCTATTAAACTGGCTTTTGATGAATGGCGACACTGGCTGGAGGGTTCATTACATCCTATAACTGTGTATACTGATCACAAAAATCTTGAATACATTGGGTCTGCCAAGAGATTAAACTCTCGTCAAGCACGTTGGGCATTATTCTTCTCGCGTTTTAATTTTATTATTACGTTCAAGCCGGGTGTAAAAAATACTAAAGCGGATGCTCTATCTCGCATGTTCGGTGAATGTAAGGATCGGGGTGATACTGGTGACCCGATTCTACCTATGGGTTGTGTGGTCGGGGCATTACTTCCTGATCTCTCTAACACCTTGGCGCCGTTTCAAGACCAGTCTCCTAGTGATATTCCCTTGGGATGCCAGTTTGTACCGCCACATTTGCGTTCAGATGTAATTCGCGAGTTTCGCGATGCCAAAACTGCTGGTCATGTGGGTAACCGAAAAACCTTTATGCTTGCCCGTCGCCATGTATGGTGGCCAACCATGAGACGCGATATTACCGCCTTTATCGACGCTTGTGCTGTTTGCGCTCGAAGTAAGGGGGTTCATAAGGCTCCCAGTGGCGGTTTGGTTCCTCTTGAAATCCCTGCTGAACCTTGGACTCATATTTCTATGGATTTTATTGTAGATTTGCCTTTATCACACGGGAATACTGTTATTTGGGTGGTCGTAGATCGCTTCAGTAAAATGGCCCACTTCATTCCTTTGGCTAAGCTTCCTTCTGCACCAGAGCTTTCTCTACTATTTACTTCACACATTTTTCGTATTCATGGTATTCCGTCCAATATAGTCTCTGATCGAGGCGTCCAATTTACTTCCCGTTTTTGGAAACATTTCTGTTCGCGGCTGGGTATACAGATCTCTCTTTCGTCTGCCTACCACCCCCAGTCCAATGGGCAGACGGAAAGAACTAATCAAACTCTGGAACAGTACTTAAGGTGTTATGTCTCTGATGCCCAAGAACAATGGGCAGAATTTATTGATTTCGCCGAATTTGCTTACAATAATGCGCCTAGTGAGAGTACCAAGATATCGCCTTTTTATTGTAACTTAGGGAAAAATCCTAGAGCTTCTTCCCTTTCAGGGTCACCCTCCAACTTGCCGGCGTTGGAGGAGTGGCTTCAAGAACGGAAGAATATCTGGACACATGTTCAGGAAATTCTTAAAACCACTAGTTTAAGATATAAGAAATTTGCTGATCGTCGTAGATCACGGGAACCTATTCTTCAAGTAGGCGATCTAGTTTGGGTCTCCACTAAAAATATTGCGCTCCGTCAACCTTCTCGCAAATTGGGTCCAAAATTCATTGGCCCTTTTCCGATAATCAAGAAGTTGAATAATGTGTCGTTTAAAGTTCAACTACCGACGACTATGAAAATACCTAACTCTTTCCATGTTTCGTTGTTAAAACCAGCTAAGAACACTCCTCTTGCTGGTCCTTCGCCGATTCTCGTTGATAATGAGCCAGAATATGAAGTGAATAAAATCCTTGATTCACGTAAAGTGCGTAATTCTTTACAGTATTTGGTGGACTGGGTTGGCTACGGTCCCGAGGAAAGGTGCTGGGTAGCTGCAAAGGATGTGCACGCCAGTGCTCTTGTAAAGAAGTTTCATCGTGACAATCCAGGGAAACCCGGTAAGGGTCCGGAGGCCCCTCGTGAAGGGGGGGGTAGTGTCAGGAATCGGCGCTTACCTGGGCCCCGTTCCAGCGCCGTCTCCAGGCGGCCGGCCGCAGCAACAGTTCCCGCTCGGCGGCCGCGGCTGCTGCTGCAGGCGCGCGCACGGCCGTCCTGCCTCCCTGCATCGTGCTTGCGCGCGTGCGCGAGCATGTCCGTCTTATGCCCTCCGGCGGCGCTGCTGTCTGCGCGCCCGCCGGAGGAAGAAACCCTAGACGGGCTCAGCCAGGGGGGAAGTTCCCCCTCACAGTTATGAGCCAATGAGCTCAGAGTTCAGGACTGGGCCAATGAGCCCTTAGTTAGGGAATATTAGGTTAGACGCCCTGACCCAATCACACGCCGCATCCCATGTACGCCAATCACACTCCTATCCTCCATCTGTCTGTCCCTATAAAAGTTTCTGTCGGTCAGTTGCTCGGCGCCTGTGATAGTGCCTTATACCCAGTATTCTCTAGAGAATATTTTGATCTCCCGTTGCCGACCACCACCCGTCTTGACTACCCCCGATCTGATCTCCTGTTGCCGACCTTCGCCTGTGTTTTGACCACCCCCGATCTGATCTCCTGTTGCCGACCTCTGCTTGATCCTCGACCACGTCTTGTCCAATCCTTTGTACCGCTGCCATCTCGGAACTTCTGTTGCTGACCCCTAGCCTGTTGGACTTCCGTTACACGCTCAGCGATTGGGCTGCTCGGCACCAATTCCAGCCGCGGGTTCTCCAGGCCTCTGAACAGTAAGACTCCAATCTTTGAGCCATTGAAGTCCTGGGGGCAACCGATCCCGGGCAGGCGTGCTCTGCGTCCCGGCAAGTGGGGGCTCCTAAAGGTGAAGCTGGCTGCGGAGATTGGGGGTTGAGGTCTTACTGAGAGGGCTGGAGTTATCTAAGTGGATTGCTGTAGTACCCGGAGCGTGACATTCCTAAAGGTGAAGCTGGCTGCGGAGATTGGGGGTTGAGGTCTTACTGAGAGGGCTGGAGTTATCTAAGTGGATTGCTGTAGTACCCGGAGCGTGACACAGGTGCTGGATAGTTTTGTTAAATTTGGTAATGAATTATATAATTTGGTAATGAATTGTACAATGGTGTCGTGATGCTCGCTGGTGGCTGTTTTTTTTATGTTTTACAAGGTTAGTGTTAATGTTTTGTTTGACTATAATCATAATCATATATGTTGTTCAGAGCAGTGTTCAGGGGGTAAATAGATCCATATGTGACCTGATAGCACACTGGTGTGGGGCAAAAACATTGTGTTGAGCTGTGGTATATTCTAACGCTATACTCGGAGATTACATATCCGAGGACGGACATCGACAGGGCCTTGAACCGGCAGTGCGTGGTCTGTTATCGCTCCAAGTCCATTGATCTCCCTATTGAGCCACCTGCTGTTCTGTTTGTGTGTGTCGCTTGTAATTATGTGGCTTTTCAATGGGTCCTCTGTTTTGTGTTCCCTGCCCACTCACAGGTGTTTGTAATTCCCTCCTCTGTCTTCCCTATAAAGGGTTGTGTGTAGCCCCACCTGGACTAGATCATTGCATCTCTTTTGGTTGAATTGTACTCCTGCTCTCCAGCACTTTGTTCCTTGCTCTTTGTAATGGGGCCCCATGCCCTTTGAAGATGTGGGTTTGTTGCAGGAAATAAAGAATAGATGGAAAGAAATATAAAAATTAGATGGAAAGAAAAAAAGTAATCAAAAGCATAGAATTAATCAAAGACAGAATAAAAGGAATAACATAAAACCGAAAGCAGAAATTTACAGGTGGTATGGTGGAAAAAAGAAGAGAAGGAAAGGAAGAAAGAATAGCAGAAAGGGAAACAAAAAAAAAGGAACGGCAGAACGAACAGATGAAAGCAACAAGAATAGATGCAAAGAAAGAAAGAAAAGACTAGAAGGAAAGAAACAAAGAATAGAATAGAAGGACTGACAGAAATAATAGAAGCAAAGCAGCAAGAAAGAAAAGGAATGGCAGAAAGAACAGATAAAAGAAATAATAGATGGAAATAAAGAAATGAAGAAGAAGGAAAATACAAGAGTAAAACTGCAAGGGCACCACTTGAATTACAAAAAAGATCTGTACATGTAAGTGGGTGCTCCCATAAACCCCAAAACCAGCCTAATCAAGGATTACAAAATATATGGGATTTAAGCACGGGCACTCTCACTACAAGTGTTGTATTGTATTGTAGTGAGAGTGCCCATGCTTAAATCCCATATATTTTGTACTCTTTAAGAAGAAGGAAAAGGAACAGATAATGACTATATGGACATAAGGAAATGAATAGACGGAAATAAACAAAGAATAGAATGTCTACCAGAATCTTCCAATGGCCATTCTGCCCCTGGCTGACAGTCCTTAGTCATGGTTACTGTACGGTCCTGCGCCTTGTATTATAGAGGGAATAAGTGGGCCCTCCCAAGGTGTAAGAGCCCCGGCACCTGCCCGGATACGCCCAGTGCTGACTAAGAAAAGGAATGACAGAAAGAACAGATAAAAGAAATAATAGATGGAAATAAAGAAATGAAAATGAAAAAAGAATAGAAGGACTTACAGAAATAATAGAAGGGAAAAAGAAAGAAAGAAAAGGAAGAAGGAAAAGGAACACATAAAAAAGAATATATGGACATAAGGAAATGAATAGACGGAAAGAAACAAAGAATAGAATGTCTAACAGGCTCTTCCAATGGCCATTCTGCCCCTGGCTGACATTCCTTAGTCATGATTACTGTACGGCCCTGCGCCTTGCATTATCGAGGGAATAAGTGGACCCTCCCAAGATGCAAGAGCCCCGGCACCTGCCCACGTACGCCCAGTGCTGACTGGCGGACTAGGGCCAAAAATTTGCCCATAGTAGTAGCATCTGGTCTGCCCATGACCAGCCAGTGGCATCTGTGCTGCATCCTGGTCAGGAAACCAGTGTTCTCCAAGGCTAAGGCTATATCATTAGGGTAAGGACATGGGCTGGGGTTGCTTGGATGAGGGGGTAGAGTGGTGAGGGGGACGGCGGGCTGCGATTAGATGGGAGTGTTAAAGAATTACTTAATTTAATTTTAAAAGCTAGACTTCCGAAATCTGTATTCTGTATAATCTGAGGTATAGAGATATCTATATGTACTAGCTGTTGAAAAAATAACCACTCGCTATAGAAAGATGATATCGCCATCAACAGCTCAGATGAGCCAGCACTATGAGCTAATGTATATTGTTTTCAACGTCTATTTGTTTCACTGTATTAAAAGCCAGCGGGAGGTCATTTCGACCTCTCCGGGGGGTATACGGAAACTACGCTGTGTCCGTGTGTCTGGGTGACAAGAGGTTTCTCAGAATTCGGACTCCATTCAAGACTTGACGAACCTGAATCTACCTAAATTCCCCAACAAGTGTTCGTAAAGGTAGCAGCCCAGACTGCCCCAAGCATTTGCCCGGGTCTCCTTATGACCAGTCCGTCCCTGCTGCTCAGACAAAATCCGAACTTGTCTCTCTCCTCTCCTGTCACAAGATTGATGGTCTAACCACTAGGATATGACTGCCCCACAATGGCTGAATGGTTGACATACATGTCAGAATCATGATATTCATGTCTACTCTTACCTTTACAAAATCACAAACCCACCGCTGATTTGATTGGCTGCAGCTAGGTGCTGGAATGATTTTTTCCACTGTGTAGATCACTGCTCCAAAAAAAAAGGCCAGTACTATAAAAGAGCATTTTATTTCGCAGCTTATAATTTATTTTTCTTAGAACATTGAATATTCTTTCTCAGAAAGTCCAGCAGTTTTGGCCAGCTGTCCTCCTGGGCGCGGCAGTGTGGCACGAGCTTGCCTCCCCATATCACGGGCATGGCATTGGTTGGGGATCGTGAGGCAGGGCAGAAGGGGGAACATGGCGGTTCTAGGAGGTGCCCAGCTCCGGCATAACTCAGTAAGTACACGTCCTTCTTGCCATATTTTTTTGCTCTGGCCACCGATGTTTCGGCAAAATGTAAGCTGTCGTAGCACTTATCAGTTTCCCCCACCAGGAACAGGACGGGCCCTCGTGCTTTCTCCACAGGAATCATGCAGGCCTGTCTTTCTGGTGTCC
Source organism: Gastrophryne carolinensis (assembly GCA_027917425.1). Lineage (NCBI taxonomy): Eukaryota > Metazoa > Chordata > Amphibia > Anura > Microhylidae > Gastrophryne > Gastrophryne carolinensis. The sequence goes on along the minus strand of CM051234.1, from coordinate 626,084,120 downwards.
TGAGGTCTCCGGTAAGGTGAGTGGAGATGTAACCTTCGATATTTGTGATCAGAATCTTCTCCGGTTGGTAGGGAATTGCAGGAAGGACGAGGTCACCGTACTTGAAAATACTCCCAGTTACCGCCACGGTTCCATTAACGCAGACTGCGGCAGCGATCTGGGGCAGATACGAGGCCATGACCAGAGCTATCTCAGACCCTTTGCTCACACCCATTACTCCGATGCCACTTCCAGAGACCTGATGAAAAGTAAAGGTGAGTGACAATAAAAAACTTTACTTTTATACTACCTCTTCATCTACCTCACCTCTCGCTTCTCCAGTGCTGCCCCCTCTGTCAATCCCTCCACTGGTTAACTATCTCCCAAAGAGTTAATTTCAAACTTCTAACACTTACCTACAAAGTTCTCTCTAACCAGGCCCCTTCTCACATTTCATCTCTGATTCAGCGTTACCAACCCAAGCGCAACCTTCTTCTCTGCCTCTGCCATTTTCCTGTCCTCCTCCTTGGTTACCTCCTCGCACTCCCGCTTCTCTGGAATGCACCTTCCCACTCAATCCGTCGCTCTCCATCTCTCCGAGCCTTTAAAAGTGCCCTCAAAACTCACTTCTTCAGACAAGCATATGACCTGGCTTAAGCAATTTCCATCAAATGGCACATGCAGCCCAACTCAAACTCCTACCACTTGTGATCCCGCCCCTTTCGTCTCCACCCCCATCCTTTAGACTGTAAGCTCACAAGGGAAGGGCTGTCATTCCTATTGTCTCCTGTGCTCACAACACTTGGTTTAACCTTGTGGCATCTAATTTTGTAGTGTTCTCTGTACTATATGTTTTACCTTGTCTGTAATCATACCTTGTAAAGCACTATGGAGTATGATGGCGCTATATAAATAAACAATAATAATAATAATAACTTTAAAGTGGACAAAAAGTGTGGGGAGGCTAATTTAAGACTAGCGCCACATATTGCCATTTAAAAGCCACATTCAGCACTTCAGCACATTCAGCGTGAAGAATTTGGTGAATCCACCACATAAAATACTTGAATGCATCCTCAATCACTGAAGAGGTTAAATGGAGTTAGGTAGGCAGAGAAGCATGGCAATTACCCTTAGGCTTACCTTACAGCACAACACGTAAAAGGAGTCTGGAAATTTGTAAGGACAGGTAAGCTGGCACGCTTTTCCATCTGCCCAATTCATTGACCCCAGGCAATCTGGGAGCAAGGGTCCGCGAGTCACTGGGGACCAGTGGCTTACACTAAACACATACCCGATTATATCTCAGTTGTCCCTCAAAGCACATTATTTGACACGTCATTAGTACTTCCCATGCTGCCTTCATTAATAGGAATACCCTCATTTCTTTGGCACTCCCAAGAACCGGTAAGTCTAGTGGTTTCCTCTTTACAACTGACCCTTTTATAGAGCATATATGGTGTATTGCCATTTTAGCGTTTATGTAGCGGCACTTAGAGTGTCCGCTGCAAGCAGGTGTCTGGCGCTATAACCTAGCGCAGCGCCTGGACAAGTGACGCTGTACTATCCTGTCCAGCATTGATAAATGTGATGTCTGGTGGGCGCTGTGGAAGCTTCTGCCTGATTCACTGCAGAGCCAATCTCGAATGCTAGGTGGTGTCCCGACAATGCTACACCTAACGATAGAACAACGCTCCAGCGAACGGTAGGTAGCGCCAGTTAAGTACATCCGGCACTCTGTGCTGAAGCTCATATTGAAGAAAAAACTACATACAACCAGCACCGGCGCTCTAAAACTGGGAGCTCTAGCGCCGAACGCCAGACACTATGTGCAAAAAGTCTCTTTCTCAACACATATCCACCAGCACCAGAGCTAAAACATGTGGAATGACACTGTAACAATGATACTGCAATGGCCGACCTGCACATACAATTCTGCATAAAAAAAAAAAGGGTTTGGTACCGGGCAGCAGAGGCCACACAATCATTTGAACCAAAAATTTAGAACATTATTTTAGGAAAACGCTATTTATACAAACGAAATAAAACTCCATTGAATTGTATGGGAGAGCGCTACTGAGCGACAGGTGCTACATGGTGCTGCTGAACACACAGCGTCGGCGCTTTACACTGAGCCACCGCTAGTGATACATGTGACGCTACATGACGCTATTAGAGGCACTCGCCAGACTGACTTTCATATATATGTGGCACTACATAGCGTTAGCCCCCAAAATCAACAGAAAGCCCCAGGGATCTAATTACCTTCCCGAAGCAGGACTGGATGTTCCCACAGCACACAGCCCACTGTCAGCTGCGCTGCTTCTCTCCCGCAGAGCTTCCAGGGTCATGTAGTGCGTAAATCAGCACTATATGAATTATTTGGAAGCTGCAGACATGTGCTGACACTAGCCAAATGCATATCCCTCAACTGTCCCTGATTTGGAGGGACTGTCCCTCTTTGGAGTCCCTGTTCTCCTGCCCCTATTTCTATTTGTTATTTCTATTTGTCCCTCTTTGAGGTATAACATGCAGACCTGCAGCAATAAATGATTCATTTGCCTATTCAAAGTGTTTATATTGTTGTAACTGTTACATCTCCTATTCGACAATTAGTGAGGGCCGTGGCTTAATTTAACAATTGTCCCTATTTCCCATCCTGAAAAGTTGGAAGGTTATGCAAACAGAAGCTTTCAAATTCTGCGCCACTGCGTACTGGAATAAGTGAAACTGAATTGGCCATGGAATTGTAAGAGGGTAAAACAGATGTCATTACATGGAGACTGTTGTTTTGTTGTTTTGCCACAAGAGGCTGCTGTTTCCCCCCACGCAGCTAAGCTACTGCTGGAACTTGCAAAAAGAAAGAGGATATGACTTAGTTTTGGCTGTGAAGAAGAAGGAGGAAGTGGAGAAAGGTTGTCTGAAGGAGTCCTGTACGTGTTTTGAGGAGACCAGACTTGCAATCATCGGATTCTGCATCAGACCCGGGTCAGTAAAGCATGCATGCATGTAGAACTGAGCAGATGATGACTATGCCTGTTAGTTAGTTAGTTAGTTAGGTTTTGCATAGGCCAAAAGTGTTTTCCCTGTTTCCCTGTTTGCTACCTGGATTCTAGAGCTTAAAGGAACATTCCGCCTGTGAGAGCTGACAACTGTGCCACTTCTACATTCTCGGTCAGCGAATTGCTCAGGAACAACATTCTTTTGTGTTTCTGGACTAGTGTTGGGGAGGGAAGTTGCTTTTCCTGTATTGTAAGTTTATTCGAATGTAAGCTGCTGTTCTGTACCGCTGATGACCCCTCAGTGAGCACCCACGCAATCATTCATTTCAGCAACAGGGTATTACCAGCTATGGTGGGGGTGTTCTGGTGCACCCGCTAGTAGGTAAATTACAAGAGCTTTTCTTAATATCCAATAAGGGTGGTCTGGCTTTGAAGCAAAGGGGTTCTCAGCCCAGGCTGAGTGTATGTAACCAGCTTTATTGTTTACCACAATTGTTTTTGGGAGTGTTTGATACCTCATTACAGTAAAGGTTAGATATACACCCTGGTGTCAGTGTCGCTTTCCTTGTTCGTGGCTTTGCTGTATCCTGGGGAGCCCACACCGGTACATGGCTTACAGAATTTGAATCAAGCCCAAGGGAGGATTGTGGGATTCGTGCGCTTCCCGGGTGCAACAAGATGGAATGGATGGGTAGTAAAGAGCTAATCACTGATAAGCACGCAGCAGTTTGCATACTAATCACAGATACTTTTTTATTTCACACCAGGGCTGGCAAAGTGGCTGATAGGTCCAATTTAGCGCAGTCCTATAGTGTGAGTATAGGGTGGGAAATATCATTTAAAGTGGAATTCCAGTCACGGGGTGACCCCTGCCCTGCAACCCTCCCCTGGCACTGAGCAAGGACGATCTTGGGAGAAAGCACAAAGCTGCTTCTCTAGTCGCCATGCGCACTCCCACCCACCTATGTAAGTGAATAGACAGGAGTGTGCACATTGCTGGGGATGTTGTTCTTCGTCTTTCTGTGTGGCGGCGGCGGCACAGACACGGGAGAACGATGTTGGACCGTGTGTGGGGTAAAGGCTATCGGGTGGGTGGGATGGGGAAAAGGTAATCAGGGGGGTTTCACTTAGTGGGGAATCCCAAACTTGGATGCCCCCAGGGAGGGCATCAATACCAGGATAGTGAATATCCCGGCTTTTTGTCTTCTTTAAAGGGCCACCGCAAAAGAGCTTCCACTAGTGGACACGTGCTTCTAATTGGGAACCAGATTAGCTTACCTTAACTTTACGGCAGTCCCACGACGAATGCAGCCGCTCCCCTTTCTTTATGTCAGACTCTGTGAGTAAACCAAGCTACGGTTATTTAAGAAATGATGGCGGCAGGTAGTGCCTCGTAGCGGCAGGCAGCGTCTGGTGAACGTCGGGCGCTGTACGGGAAACCACATTTATGAAAGCGAATTTGGTGAGCGACTCTAACAGCCCCATGTAGCGTCACATGTATTATTACAGGCAGCTCAGCGTATATCGCCGGCGCTCTAGCTTCCAGAGCTCCAGGTTTTACCTTTCGCTCAGTGTCGCTCTCCCATTTCAATGGGCGTTCATTTGCTTGAGTTTAAACAGGGTGTTTGACAGTTTTTTTTTTTTTATTTTGCTCAGATCATTGTGTGACCTCTCCTGGCTGCAAACAAACACTTTTAGAAACTTTTGTAAATTTTTATATTTTTATGCAGAATTGTCATTACAGGTCTGGCACTAAAGTGTTAATGTCACAGTGTTAACACATTCCATGTGTTTTCGCTTTGTTACTGGTGGATATGTGTTCAAAAACAGACATCACACAGCGTCTGGCGCTCTATGCTACAGCGCCCAGATTTAGAGTTCCGACGCAGTGTGTGTTCCCTTTTTTGATAAGTATGGTGTGGAGCGCCGAGAGTCGGAACACACACCGTATTCATCATTGCCAGCCAGGTTACTAGAGCGACCAAGACGCTCTGTTACAGCGCCCGATACCCTCTTACAGCGTCTACGTCCTTTTAAGCGCCTTTATACAGACGCTCATCTGCCGATACCTGCCGTTAGTAGGGAATCAGCCTCCACATTCTGTTCATTATTGTGCATGGCATGCAGAACTGGTTGGATGAGAGGAATTTCCCTTTTTCACACCAAGAAGGAATGGCTACACCAGAAAAAGATCAAAGTTTTGGAATGACCCAGACCTGAACTGAATTAACAATCTGCAAGGAATAGGGCTGTACACAGGAGATGCTGGGGCAATACAATACCTTTATAATATGTCTGTTTATTTTAACTTACTTTTGGATGATCGCTTAAAAACTGAGCAGCTTCTTCAAAATATTTTAGATCCAGATGATCATACGTCTTCGGCAAATCTTTATAACCAAAATAAGCCAAAGCAAGTGTTGCAAAACCACGACTGGCCAAGAGGCTGCTTCGAAACTCGAGGAGGCCTCCATAGCCTCCAAATAAATCAATGACTCCTCGGAATGGACCCTCACCTAGATGGATGAAAGAAAGCATGATCCAACCTTAACATTTAGCAAACATCATCACATTGGTGTTACCGGTCAGACTTGAGAATTCATAAAGCATCCACCTCTGTGGGCTTACTAGGGATCCCCAAACGTTATTACCTTAAAGGCCACATTCAGCACTTCAGCGTGAAGAATTTGGTGACTCCACCCCATATAATACTTGAAGGCATCCTCAATCACCAAAGAGGTGGTTGAATGGAGTCAGGGGATGCCCCCCATGGGTGCGCTCCTGATCAGGGCAGCACATATCAACTAGCACATGGTGCTTCCTTAGAAAATGATGAGTATTTCTCTAATCAGGGCTCACCGATGGCATGAGGGAACAGATTAGGTTAGTTTAGTGCCCCTGTGGACCAGGACCGTTCCTAGCACAAAACAGAGGTATTTAGGTCCACTTTAGATGTGCTCCTTACCTTAAAGTGTGCCTAAACCCTATCTGCCCACTGTGCTAGGAAGGGCCATAGCCCACAGGGACACTGACCTACCCTCTGTAGTCTCCATCAATGAGCCTTGCATTCAGGAGATATATTACTTTTCCCCACAGAGCTTTGCCTGATTAGGAAACCAAATTCCTGAGGTGTGCCACTGTCCCTGGTACTTTTGTAATATTTAATAAAGGCACAAGTTACCTTTGACAGTATAAACTACAAATTAACAGTATCTCACCTGGAGGAAGAAAAAGAGTTCCCCGAATTCGTCCTTCTTTGATTTCGAATCTTTGGACTCCAGGAGCCACGTACCACCTTTTCAGACATGCAGTAGCTTCAGGAGAACACTTTGGCATGACATCATATTCTACGTGACAGTAGAGATCTAGGTGAACCTCAAAAGGGCTTCCCATCACATCACGCTTGATCAGTCTAAAAAATGGAGTTGCTGGCTTCAAAGCCCAGAAGAGTCCCATTGGGTGAACTCCAGCGAAGTCTCCACCAGTGGCTGCAGAACGTTCAAGGTCGACCTTCCCTTCATCGTTGCTCTTGTAGAAAGCCCTAGAGTAAAATATCTGGCCTTTGTCATCTTTCAGCCATGCTCTAATAGTAATAAGCTGTTGTGGAACAAGACCCCAAGCTTTGATCCTTACAGGTTCGTCTGCTAGGGCAACCTCTGGAGAGACGATGAGATGAACCATGACTGAATGCTATAGACCTTAATTTAGAAATGACAGATCACAAGGATTATGTTATTATAACTTAGCAAGTAAGAAATAACCAGGAAACACCAGCAGCTACCATATATCCTTCAGGGGAGACCACTGATCTACATTGTCCTCTACCGAGTCTGCATCAACTGGTTGCAAAGATCCAACTGTTTAAGCCTTCCTATGTCTGACAGTAATGCGTCCCTGCTGCAACTCTTCAGGGATCAGAATGAAACAAAACACACTGTGTGTTTCCACATGCCTCTGACCTGAGCTGAACTATGCTAATGAAGCATTGCCATTTATCACATTACACTGTTGTGCTGTGGTAAGAATGAGTGGTTGACCTGAAACTTCTACTATAAATACGGTAGTAATACTACTCGACCTTATGGTGCTCACAGTTTGACTCCCCTATCTTCAGTGCTTCTTCAAGCTGTTGGTTACCCTTAGAAAACAGAACAAATTATGTCTATGTTGATGTTGGGCAAGGTGAGCAGGACCCCCAAAAAGTCAGAGCCTGTGGTGAGCATATGACACCTCTTTGCCCTCTACCCAAATATCGGCAAGTGCATTAAAATAAAAACCTGCCTACAAAAGTCTAGCTTTCCATTGGCGCCTTTAGTTTGGTAGTGCCCTGTGCAGCCACTCCATCTAAACATCCCAAAAGCCAGGACTTGCTACTTAAACTGGACCTTCACCATGAATAAGAGCCTATCTTGTATGTTTTCTCCACCCCCTACATACAGATTGCCTCTATTATATTCACCATTCTTGCACTTATTGCATTTTTTGAGCATTTTAACTTCCAAGATGTAGTTTCAGGCTGCCTGCAGACAGGAATGTTTTCTGACTATTTGGTTCTGCATTCTGGGATTGCTGTCCTTTTTTTGACCCCCAGCTCTGCTCTGTCTATGCCAAGCACAGCTCTAAGCCCGCCCCCTGCAATTTTTATCCTCTCCTCCCCTTAATATGTAATGCTTCTGAGGCAAGATGGAGGCGCCCGTATCCTAGAGTCCTGAACAGAGTTGAAGCCCAAAGGGGAAAGAATAATAAGTAATAAAACTTTAAATATATTAATCTTAGATGCTAGAGAATCGTTTTTTTTAAGAATCTGGGCTTTTCATTAAATGATGCTGAAGGGCCAGTTTAAAGCCGAACAAAACTGTGAGAGGCTGGTCCTGGAATCTTCCCCCCTGGGCATCCTGTTTTGGAATAATAACTCACCTCTTTCTGGTCCAACGGCACCTGTGTCATTCTACAAAAGGCTCTATTCAATGGCGAGCCCAAGCGGCTGCATCCCCTGCTTCTTGTGGGCTATGCGTGTGCCCCTAGGGAACATGTCAGGGAACCGCGGTCACGTGGTCCCAACTACAAACCAGGGACCTCCGTGCACACCGATCGCGTTCCCCAAAACCCTTTGTCCGACCCTCTCCTATCAGGGGTACCAGGCTCACAGCCTTCGGACACACCGATTCTTGGTTTAAGGCAAAGCAGACCGCTCAAATTAAATATAAGTTTTAATGCTAATAAGCACACTAGGCAGTAATAACAAACATTTAACTATGATGTAATATGAAATGTTACAGATGATACAAATATGCTATTCTTGAGATGGTTACAGGATAGAGTGCATCACACAGAGAAACAATAAGCAGTTACCTTTAGTATGCAGTTGCAGGGTAGCAGTGATGGGGAGCTCCCACAAGGGGGTGTGTCAAGAGCTTATGATGATGATGATGATGGACACCCCCGGTATGCTGGCTGCATATCCCCCTCCAGTTGAGTGACCCCTACCTGATTTTAGACCACCATACTTATGCTGCCCTCCGCCCCCTCCCATCTGTGGGATGGGCTGGCACCTCCTACCGTTTTGGAGTGTGCTCTTGCCCTAGAACCCTTTTGAGGCTACAACTCGGAGCAGGGGGGTCGCATGGCCTTGTAAGCAGAACCAAACTATCGGACTGGACGCCGTGCACGCAATGAGTCCAGAAATCAGGTTTTTACGCTGACCAGAGCCTTAGTTCTCTGTTTACGGGCTTTTGCTTTATTTCCATGAACGCAATCGGCAATGCTCTTTTGCGGTTTTGTGAGCCGGTTCTGATTCTGTAACTGGTTTGGCGCTGCAACACATGGGCGCGCAGTTATGGTCCAGTTTCTGTTGGTGCCGCATCGTCTGTGGTTCCCCTGTTTCATGTGACAAATTCACAGCCAGGGGTCGACCATCTGCAGACCTAGTGGCTTCTTCCCAGCCTAAGGTGTGACGGGATCAGCCAGGGGTCTGTGCTCTGTGCTTTTCAACACATACATGCTAATTATCTCTTCCTGAAGAGAGCTAAAAGACTTGCGCATTTATAACAGGGGGAATAAAGGAGCACTCCAACCTGGGGTATTTGAGGTTTCTTAACTTATGCTGGGCCGTTCCTTCACAGAACACCTCCTGGGTTTTGTTCCTCTATAAATATGTAGTTATCATGTTACCAGATTTTGCTTCCACTTTTTATATCAGTGATCCATAGATAAACCAGCATGGATACATTATTGTATTTACTTTATTTAAAATACAATTTTAGTTTCATTTAATTTTCAATGAGACGAGATTACAACGGTTAGTTTTTTTACAGCGCTATAAGATGCAGGAACAAGGTAAAGACACTGGTTATAATAATCTATTCTAATTATATGGGGCCCATGAGCAGGGGCAAACTGGGGACAATATCAACCCATGACCTGCTAATGAGCGGCTCAGCCCTTCCCCCAAAGATGCTTCTTAGGCAGACAACAAGTTTGTTTAACAGGATATAGCGATGCAGGAACAGGTAATGGACAGGGGTGACTATAGCCTAAAGTGGTACTGAAGCTTTAGCATGCTTCCCAACTTTTTAGGTTGGGAAAGAGGGACAATTGTTAAATGGAGCGATGCCCCCTCATTGAATGATAGACAGGAAATAGGGTGTAACAGTTACAACAATATAAACACTTTGAATGGGCAAATGCATCATTTATTGATGCAGATCTGCATGTTACACCACAAAGAGGGACAGGGGGACATGTGCTCAAAAGAGAGACAGTCAAATCAGGGCCAGTTGGGAAGTATAGCTTTAGTATTGGGGCGGATACTGTGGATGAGGTCAATATGGCCCCCTCCATCCCTGATGTAGACACTATCATCACTGTAATTTTTTTACTCATGTTTTTTTCTTTTGATTTCAGCACCATATTTAGCTGTGCAATTATTTAAACAAGGGAAGGGAAAAAAATCAAAAGAAAAAGTGTTTACGTTTGAAAAAACGTGAGTAAAAAATTACATTAATAAATAAAACCTTATAGCATTGCTGGTGCAGAACATGTTTTGATATATCTTGACCCGTTGGTGAAGAAAGGGGGCCTTTGGGAAGCACTGGAGGAGGTTGTCAGCATGGACGGGCTTATAATTTCTGGGGCTTCATGCAGAGTTGTGTCTGGGGGCCCTAATCAAAGAAAAATGTTGTATAGCAAAATATAATGATAACGCACTTTGCCGGGAATGTAGCCACAGCCAGCTCTTGTGCTGTAGGAGCATGAGTGAAACCGGGGGCAGGGCCGGCCCCAGCACAGGGCAAACCTGGGCAGTTGCCAGGGCCCCAGGCATCTTGTTCATGGTATTATTTTTCAGTAGTCTCGAACCACCGAAATGGCTGGAGTTGTGTGCAGACCTGCTTATGGCTGACCTCAGCAACAGGGGAAGGTAGACATGGAGAAGATGGCATGGAAGGGAGGTGAGGACAACTGACACCAATGATGAAGTCTTCAGTAAGGGCTAAAGGGTGCTTGGTGGGTGGCAGTAGAGAATACAACAAGGACTAGAGAACGATTGGTGGCTATAGAGAAGGCAATAAGGACTAGAGGGCAATTGGTGGCTATAGGGAAGGCACTGCACATTGCCCCCGATCTCGCGCCTGTGCAGTGCCCATGAGTGGGATGCAATGGAGCCGTCCGAAATCCTGCGAAAGTTCGCTGAGCGGGCCGGGAGGAGCACAGTGAAAGCAGTGGTGTCACTTACAGACAGCTAAGCGGGGTAAGGATCGAGCCCCAAAGAAGGGGGTATCGTCAGCAGTAGCCAGCGGCGACATCCAAAAGGTAAGCAGGGACCGATGGGAGGGGGGATTGCCACATTTTAATTTTTGGTCCGATGTTCTTCTTTAAACAGCACCATCCCTCCTGCCGAGTGCTGTTATTTATTTATTTTTTCAGTTTTCAAAAGTTACCACTGCTCTGACCCTGTCTCTGGGGCCCCCATACATGATATACATGGTCGCAGGGCTGGCGTTAGCACCCGGCAAGGCGGGGCAACTGCCGGGGGCCCCCACCCTCATGCGACGGTGCTTGGCAGCAGACTGGGAGGGCACCACTGCAGCTGGTGCCCACATCTCCTCGAATGGTGGTGTTCCACACGATGGGGCATCTCGATTTAGAGGAAGTGCTAGGTTTCGTTCTGCTTTTAAGTTGCCCACCCCAGTTGATTTCCTATCCCTGGAGCATCCCAATCTGTGATACCCTACTGTGTGAAACCCCTCTGGAATCACTGGCATAGCCACTATGCAAGCAATTCCACCCCAGAGTTTTGGTCCTCTTTACAGAGACATCTCAATTTGGGATGCCCCTGTTTGTGAAAGAATCCCCCTGGTTTGGCCGTTAACTCAAACTGGCGATCCCACAGTGCATTCACCGGTTCGAGTAAAGTAATGAACAAAGGGGGAGGGGGTCACACACAGGGGCATCCAAAATCAGGACAATCGAGATTCGTTTAGACTCCGAGGTCAGGTTTAAAGGGCTTTGGTGCGCTTCAAAGTAGACCAAAACTAGAGTTTTGGTCTAAATAGCATAACGGCATAACGGCATCTGCTAACTCACCCGTCTGCTGTCCTGGAATGGGCACAAGGACACAGCAGTGCTTATCTTATCACACCACAGAGATGGGCAGGGTTTTGTGAGATGGAAAGCTTGCCAAGTCTTTTATTTATAAGGTCAAGGCTGGCCGCTCATGTGGCCTCATCTGATCAGTAAACAATGGAGCGCGTCAAGAGACACCAGGCTTTAGCGAAAAGAAGGGGGAGAGATCCATTAAAATTCTGAAATATCAATTTACATTAATTATAGAGCCCGTATACCTTCACAGAACAATTAGGTGAGAACACTTACCTGGAACGCCCCCAACTGAACATGTGAGAAGGCTTAGGACTGGCTCTATATTGAATTCCTCTACAAATGTTCTCATTCAAAACATCATCTCCTTTTAAAGAGGAACAAAAAGCCTCTTTAGCTGGCATTGAAGTCTAAAAGGCTCCAGGGCCTGCTGATTCCCTGTCATTAGGGCATTCCGATTTGGGATGCCCCGCTGTGTGAAAACACTCTATGATATAGCAACCAGATTAAGAGCGCCTACGCTGTGTGTGTGTGTAGTGTTTTGTTAAATATGGTGTGGAGCGCCGTGTGCCAGACGCACTTAGCTGACGCTACCTGTTGGTCGCTACAGCAATATAATGTTGTTAGAGCGCCCAACACACATCACATTCATCAATGCCGGCCAGGTTACTACAGCGACTGAGACTCTGTGTTACAGCGCTCCGATACCCGCTTACAGCGTCTACTAGCGGTCACTCCAAGTGCCGATATACAGACACTCATTTGGCAATACCTGGCGTTAGTAGTGAATCAGCCTCCACGTTGCTCTGGTGTCGTAAAGATTAGCTTAGTAAAGATTATTGGAGGAGAGGCTGTACATGTGCAGCGGGATCACCTTCGAGGTCAGAAAATGAGGCATTCTGAGATTTTAATACAACAGGGTGCCCCACTGGAGAGGATCAATCATTGGGATAGTGAAAATCCTGGTCACTGTTACCCATGGTGTACAATTTAAAGGGATTGTCCAATCTAAAACTTTTTTAAAGAGGTACCGTATATACTCGTGTATAAGCCGAGTTTTTCAGCCCACTTTTTGGGCTGAAAAAAGCCGCCTCGGCTTATACTCGAGTCCAGGGGCGGCCGCCGCCGCTCTCATTCATACAAACAAGCACACACATTCACACACTGACCGGCACTTCAGGCTGCTGCGCGCTGGTCGTCAATGGGCGGCGTCCAATGTTTTCATTGGACGCCTGCCATATGGGGCACGCCCACCGACGACGAGCGCGCAACAGCCAGGAAGTGCTGGTGTGTGTGTGAGAACGATGGCGGCGGCGGCTACGGAGGAGGGTAACCTCGGCCAAACCCTGACCCCCGACACCTGCGCGTCTGAGAGCGGCGGCGGCGGCAGCAGCAGCAGGTACCCACAGGGTTTCAGGGTGGGAAAGAGGGACAATTTTTAACTGAGGGAACATTCCTCACTAAGGAATGTATAGGAGATAGGGTGTAATACTTACAACAATAGAAACACTTTGAATGAATCATTTATTAATGCAGATCTGCATGTTACACCTCAAAGAGGGACAAAGGAGAACAACGAGGGACATGGGGGCATGAGCTTCAAAGAGGGACAGTCCCTCCAAATCAGGGACACTTGGGTGGTATGGTGTGTGTGTGTGTGTGTGTGTGTGTGTGTGTGTGTGTGTCTCTTTCTGTGTGTGTGTCCCTTTCTGTGTGTGTGTGTGTCTCTCTTTCTGTGTGTCAACTCCAATTCCAATTGAAAAAAGCCGCCTCGGCTTATACTCGAGTCAATAACTTGTTCCATTTTTTTGTGGTAAAATTAGGTGCCTCGGCTTATATTCGGGTCGGCCTATACTCGAGTATATACGGTAATTACTTTTTTTGTTGTTGTAACCCCCTTCCCACAGTCTCAGAGGAGAGGGTGGCAGGATGGGGGGGTGGTAACCTTTAGACTTTAACTGTTGGTGAACTGGTAAGGGGTCCAAGGGACTCCTATAACAGTTCATGGGGTAGTGATGGCCAGATCTAGGTTTGTGGAGGCCCTTGGGCAGGAGAGTCTTAGTGGGCCCCAAAGTAGTGTTCACATGATGTAACCTTTCAGCTCCACTGTCATAAATGGGTCATCTCCTGCTGCTGATCGCCCCCCAGTCCTTATTGCCTTCCCTGTAGCCACCAATCGTCCTCTAGTCCTTGTTGCATGCTATATTGAAGCCAGTCACCCTTCAACACTTACTGCTGGCTCCGGTGCCATTAAAGACTTTATCATTGCTTTAGGTTGTCACCTGGTTCTGGCCACCTTCTGAGCTTCCATCAGTTGCCGTCCAGATCATCCCCTGTTGCTGAGGCCAGCCATGAGCAGGTCTGCACACAACACTTGGCACTCAGCGGTTCGGGTCCACTGTAAAATAATACCATGGCCAAGTGTGAGCCTAAGTGGGCCCCTGAAGATGCCAGGGTCCATGGCAAATGCCCAGGTGTGCCTTGTGCTGGCGCTGGCCCTGTAACCATTTTTGTGTAAGACCTGTGCAGCACCCACATCCCACAAGTACCATAATGGACACCTCAGAGCCTGAGAAGATTCCACTCCTCACACCCCCTGTGCTAATCCCATGGTCATAAGTGCAACATAAGATTATTCAAAAAGTACTTCACTATTTAGCCAGGGTACCCTGGGCTGGGTGACCTTCATCCTTGAGGGCGAGGATGGGTGTAATAATGAGGAGCTGTACTTAAAGCGGACCTTCAGTGTCATTTAATGACCCAAACCCTTAAAAAACTATTGCCCAGCATCTAAAATTAATATATTTAACGTTTTTAATTACTCACTTTTTATTCTTTCCCCCACTGGCCTGCAACTCTGTTCAGCACTCTAGGATACGGGCATCGCCATCTTGCCTCAGAATCATGACATACTGATGACAGTAAAGGGGTGAAAAGTGCAGGGGGCAGGTTATAGCTGTGCTTTGCACAGACAGAGCAAAGCTGGGGTCAGCAATCCCACAGTGCAGAGCGACAGAGGCAGAAGACGCTTCCTGTTTGCAGGCAGCCTGAGGCCCCATGTGCTGCCGTCTTGGATGTTTAAAGGCTCAGAAAATGCAGTAGATGCAGGAAGGATGATTTTTAATGTGAACAATCTGTATGTACAGTGTGGGGGAAACATAAGATATGCTCTTATTCAGGGTGAAGGTACAGTTTAAGTATATAGAAAGGCAGAGGTGTTATTTGGAGCTCCATAAAACATTATTTGTTTGCAATATGAAAGCACTGAATACTTCCTCAAGAGGCCCTTTCCCCAGATGCGCTGAGCTGTCTCCGAGTTGTTAGAGCAAAACAAGCTTCTGTATTTGCGGCCTAGAGAGCCACAGAATTCCCTGTTCTAACAACTGACATAGAATAACCCTTTATACAAAAACACACATACAGGAAAAGAGAATACACACGTCATTTAAAAAAAAGAGAAGCTATATCATAAATTTCACTTTCCCTAAATCAAAACTGGCAGAGGCGTAGCTACAGCGAGTGAAGAGCTAGCAATGGCCTCAGGGCCCATGGGGTCACATGTGCCCCTCATTGCTGCGCGTCCAAATTATGGCCTTGATTCACTGTGGGTCCTTGCCCCCCTCCCCCGCTGTGTGAAACCCCCCAGGTCGCCGAAACAAACTCACCTCTTCCCTGTCCTACGGCACATGCGCGACCACTTGTCCAATCAGCACGCTCAGATCCGCTGACGTCCCTTCGTCTAAGACGAGCAAGTCCGAGCGCACTGACGGCCGCATCCCCCGCTACCCTCTAACAGGGAGCGTCTGCACCGGCAATTCACAAATGCGCGTTGCAGTCACACTCCCTGCTAGAGGGTTATTGGGGATGCGGCCGCAGCTTGCACATGCACTGCTGTACCAGAAAAGAAGTTAAGTGTATGGGCGAGCTGGGGTGTTTCACACAGTGGGGCGTTACCGATTTTGGATGCCCCGGGTGGAGGGAATCGATCAGCCCGGGAATCTTATAGATTCCGCGAGTTTTGGTCCAGTTTAAAATGACATGAAAAAGCTATTATGAGCCATGATGGGGCCCCCAGCCTTGTAAAAAATAAAAATAAAAGGGATACTTACCTTTTGTTGCCTGCAGTGGGACCTGTGTACTATGTCTCCCTCTGAGATGGCTCTCTGTCTCCATCTAGTGCTGTATCATGACATTACATCCCATGACATTCCTAGGCCCAATCTGTCCGTTACTTGAACTTGATCAAGAACAGCTGCAATCATCATATAGGAAAAGGTAATGTCAGGATTATACCTAACACCCGTCTGTCTTAAGCCAGTATCCCCCAATCTCCACCGCCACTTCTGCCTATAGACAAGCCCCCGCTTGTAGGAGACGCGAGTAATGCCTCTCCCAGTCGGTTGCCCCCAG
Source organism: Gastrophryne carolinensis (assembly GCA_027917425.1). NCBI lineage: Eukaryota > Metazoa > Chordata > Amphibia > Anura > Microhylidae > Gastrophryne > Gastrophryne carolinensis. The sequence goes on along the minus strand of CM051234.1, from coordinate 626,068,134 downwards.
GACTTAACAGGCGCAAGGGATAGTAGCTTAAGGTGCAGTTTGGTGTTAGGCAGGGAATCCCGAATGAGGATGCCGGGTGAGAAAAGTCCGTAAATCAGGCCGAGGTCAAACCAGGAAGTCACAGGCGAGGTATCCAGGGGAGAAGACTGAGAATGGTCGAGGGTAGCCGAGGTCAATTTCCAGGAGGTCACAGGCGAAGTACAGGAGGGTCAGGCAAGAGAGTGGTCAGGCAAAGCAGGAGGTCAGGGCAGGCAGCTAGCAAGAATAGTCAGAGTCCAAATCCAAATCCAGATGCAAATCTTCACTAGTAACGCAGCACACATCCAGAACCCAGAAGCTATAACGGGCACTGGGAAACTGGAACCGTGCAAATATATAGGGAAGTCTGGCCAATGGGAGACAGGGAAAAAGGAGGGAAGGAAGGTGCTTGGTGCAACCACGGAAGTGGGATCGGTCCCAGGAGCTGGACGGCCCAGGCCAGACAGGCCGACCAGTCCCTGGGTCCGATCCCAGGAACCAGCCACAGATTGGGGAATTCAAACTCGCCCCCGGCGGGCGCGCTGGGGGAAGCGCCGCCGGGAGGCATAAAGCAGACGTGCTCGCGCGCGCGCGCGAGCACGTTGATGATCGGGCACGCCCACGCCAGGAAGGGGAAGCGCTGAGCTGGAGGGGAGAGCCGCAAGGCCGCGCAGCCGCGCAGAGCGGGCTGCGACTCGGCCACCCACAGCATCCTGCACCGCCCGCCCCTGATCCCCGCGACGGTGCCGAGGAGCTGGCAGACCCGGGGACCGTCGGTCCGCAGCCCGGTGGGAGCCAGCCGGCAACGCGCCGCGGGACCCGGAACGGCGGTGAGGTAAGTGCCTAACATTACCCCCCCCCTGAGGAGGGGCCACTGGACCCTCCAAGCTGGGTTTTAAAGGATTCTCTCTATGAAACTTCTTTACTAAATTCTGTGCATGAACTTCTCTGGCAGGAACCCAAGATCTTTCCTCCGGACCGTACCCCTTCCAGTCAATAAGATATTGAAGAGAGTTCCGAAAGAAACGAGAATCAAGGACCCGGGCCACCTCAAACTCCTGATGCCCATCAATTACCACAGGACTAGGAGGACTATTAGGTTCATGGTCTCTTGCAGACTTAAGAAGTGAAACATGAAAGGATTTACAGATTTTCATGGAAGAGGGGAGGGCCAACCGGTATGTCACCTGATTAACTTTGTGAGTTATGGGGAATGGGCCAATAAACTTAGGTCCCAACTTAGCGGAGGGTTGGCGTAGCGCCAAGTTCTTGGTTGAAAGCCAAACCCAGTCCCCCACCTTAAAGTTAGAATTAGACGATCGCTTGCGATCAGAAAATCTTTTCTGTAGACAAGCGGCCCTAGTTAGGTGTTGTTGGATTTTATTCCACTCCCCTGGCCATTTAGAAACCCATTCATCCACGGAGGGAACTCTAGAGGGTTGGTCCGAAAGAGCAGAAAACTTCAGATCCTTGCCATAAACACAGTGGAAAGGAGAAACCCCTGTGGATGAATGCGTAGCGTTGTTAAAAGCAAATTCTGCAAAAGGTAAGAAGAAGGCCCAATCAGTCTGGGAACCCGCTGTAAAACAGCGCAAATATTGTTCCAGGGACTGGTTCGTTCTCTCGGTTTGACCATTCGATTGCGGATGAAAAGCCGAGGAAAGGGAGACAGTGAACCCCAACTTGGCACAGAAAGCCCTCCAAAACCGTGAGACGAACTGGACCCCCCTATCCGAAACAACATCCGTGGGAATACCATGAATCCTAAAGACATGAGTAATGAAAAGTTGAGCAAGAGTTTGAGCTGAGGGGAGTTTCTTTAAAGGAACGAAATGGGCCATCTTGCTAAAACGGTCCACAATTACCCAAATAACCGTATGACCCTGAGACGGAGGAAGGTCAGTAACAAAATCCATGGCCAGATGTGTCCACGGGGAGGCAGGAATGGATAATGGAAGGAGTGGGCCTTCCGGTGAGCTCCTCAAGGACTTACTCTGAGCACAGACTTTGCAAGCGGAGACAAACTTTTGAGCGTCCTTCCTGAGAGAAGGCCACCAAACTTGGCGTAACAATAAAGCTATGGTTTTTTTAATCCCTGGATGACCGGTTGTTTTGGTATCATGAAAATGGGACAAAAACTCAGACCGATAAGCAAAGGGCACAAACAGGGCTGACGCGGGTTTCCCCGGAGGAGCTTGGGCCTGGAACTGAGTAAGATCAGGAAGTTGGGGTTGAATGGCGGCCACCACTAGAGAGCGAGGTACGATGGGAGAAACCACCCTTTCCGGTAAGTCAGGGGGCGAGAAACTCCGGGACAGGGCGTCCGCCTTTATATTCTTAGACCCGGGTTTATACGTTATAGAAAAATTAAACCGGGAAAAGAATAAGGACCAGCGAGCCTGTCTAGGAGTTAACCTCTTGGCGGACTGGATGTACTCCAGATTTTTATGGTCCGTAAAGACCGTAACAGGATACTGAGCCCCCTCCAGCCAGTGCCTCCATTCCTGGAAGGCAAGTTTGATGGCCAGTAATTCTCTGTTGCCGATATCATAATTCTTTTCGGCCGCTGAGAACTTTTTGGAAAAGAAGGCACATGGATGGAGGCGTGCAGGTGAGCCGTAGTATTGGGACAAGACCGCTCCGACCGCGATCTCTGAGGCATCCACCTCCACAAGGAAAGGTCATTGTTCATTGGGATGGACCAGGACGGGAGCAACGCTAAATACCCTCTTAAGATTCTCAAAGGCCTGGACAGCTTGAGCCGGCCAAATCGGGGGGTAGCCGCCTTTCTTAGTCAAATTAGTTAGTGGTGTAACCAGGGTTGAGAAATTCTTAATGAACCTTCTGTAAAAATTGGCGAAACCCAAGAACCTCTGCAGGCCCTTCAGATCTCTGGGCTGCTCCCATTCTAAAACAGCCCTCACCTTAGATTGGTCCATAGACAGACCAGATTTAGAAATAATGTAACCGAGGAACGGAACCTCAGATACCTCAAATTGACATTTCTTTAACTTGGCATATAAACAATTCTCCCTAAGTTTCTGTAAAACTAGGCACACATGTTTCCGATGCTCATCAAGGGATGAAGAAAAAATTAAGATGTCATCTAGGTAGACAACCATAAACCGGCCAAGATAATCTCGGAAAATTTCATTAACAAAGCTTTGAAAGACCGCAGGGGCATTACACAGGCCGAAGGGCATAACCAAATATTCATAATGCCCTTCAAGGGTATTAAAGGCTGTTTTCCACTCGTCCCCCTGCCTGATTCTTATGAGGTTATAGGCCCCTCGGAGATCTAGTTTGGAGAAGACCTGCGCCCCGACCACCTGTGTAAAGAGCCCCTCAATAAGCGGTAGGGGATATTTATTTTTTACCGTGATGTTATTTAAGCCCCGATAGTCGATACAGGGGCGAAGTCCCCCATCCTTTTTCTCCACAAAAAAAAACCCTGCCCCTGCTGGGGAAGATGAAGGCCGAATAAACCCTTTCTCTAAGTTCTCGGCGATATATTCCCGCATGGCAAGGGTTTCTGCTCGGGTCAAATTAAATATTCTCCCTCTGGGAGGCATCGTACCAGGGAGTAGTTCTATTGGGCAGTCCCAAGGTCTATGGGGAGGAAGTTTGTCTGCTGCCTTTTCTGAAAAAACATCAGCAAACTCCAAATATGGAGTAGGAATCCCACTAGGGAGTAAGCTTGTGACCCTAAGGGGAAATTCCAGGCAGTTCCGGAAACACTGGTGCCCCCACTTGGTAATTTGCCCCGAAACCCAATCAATCTGAGGATTATGCTCCTGCAGCCATGGCAACCCCAGAATCAAGGGGGTTCCAGGCATGCTCAAAATCAGGAACCTGATAACCTCAGAATGACTGGCTCCTACTTTGATTTGCATGGGAGGTGATTGGAACCGAACTAACCCCCCGGCCACTGGAGTGCCATCAATGGCTGACACCCGGATAGGAGTTGGCAAGGCCTGTGCCATAATTCCTAGAGTCTGTGCTAGATCAGAGTCTAGGAAGTTCCCAGCTGCTCCAGAATCGAGAAGAGCCTTTAAGTTAACATATTTGGCACCAAACATAAACTGAACTGGGACCAGAATTGGAGACGATACTTGAGGAGATACCTTACAGCCTAGGAGGGCCCCCTCGAAACCCCCTAGGCTCTGAAGTTTCCCGGCGGTTTCTTTGGGCAAAGTCTAACCATGTGGCCGGTCCCACCACAGTAAAGACAGAGCCCCTCGGATAGGCGTCGTCGTCTCTCGCCTTCGGTGAGCCTGGTGGCACCTAGCTGCATAGGCTCTTCAGAAGATTGAGCGACGGAAGCCTCAGATTTTGCAGTGGATTCAAAATGTGATCCTTTCTCCAGGCGCCTTTCCCGGAGTCGGCGATCTATGCGGATGGCCAAATGCATAAACTCATCCAAAGTTTGGGGTTCCGGGTAGTTCACCAGGGTATCTTTGATAGAGTCAGCCAGACCTAACCGGAATTGGCCACAGAGGGCAGGATTGTTCCAGCGTGAGTCAACAGCCCACCGCCGGAATTCGGAACAGTAGTCCTCGGCTGGACGGCGTCCCTGGCGGAGGGTACGTAACTTCGCGTCGGCTGAGGCCCCCTTGTCAGGATCGTCATAAAGGACCTCCATAGCAGCGAAGAAACTATCCACCGACTGGCGGATGGGGTCCTGAGCTGATAAACTAAAGGCCCAGGACTGAGGGTCTCCATGTAACAGGGAAATGATCAAGCCCACTTTTTGTTCCTGTGAGCCCGAGGAGACCGGGCGAAGCTGAAAGTATAACTTACAAGAGTCCCGGAAATTGGCAAATTTCGCCCTATCGCCGAAAAACTTTTCAGGGAGCGGGATCTTGGGTTCCATCGTCATTGCGGCCGGAGTCCCCTGAGAAGTGGGGACCATGGGAGTAGGACGGTTCTCCTGGGCCGCAACTCGAAGAGCCAGGTGCTCCACCGCCGCCGTCAGGGCCTGCACCTGCTCCAGAATTTGGTCCATTCTTATTTCTGGCCCGTTATAATGTCAGGATTATACCTAACACCCGTCTGTCTTAAGCCAGTATCCCCCAATCTCCACCGCCACTTCTGCCTATAGACAAGCCCCCGCTTGTAGGAGACGCGAGTAATGCCTCTCCCAGTCGGTTGCCCCCAGGACTTAACAGGCGCAAGGGATAGTAGCTTAAGGTGCAGTTTGGTGTTAGGCAGGGAATCCCGAATGAGGATGCCGGGTGAGAAAAGTCCGTAAATCAGGCCGAGGTCAAACCAGGAAGTCACAGGCGAGGTATCCAGGGGAGAAGACTGAGAATGGTCGAGGGTAGCCGAGGTCAATTTCCAGGAGGTCACAGGCGAAGTACAGGAGGGTCAGGCAAGAGAGTGGTCAGGCAAAGCAGGAGGTCAGGGCAGGCAGCTAGCAAGAATAGTCAGAGTCCAAATCCAAATCCAGATGCAAATCTTCACTAGTAACGCAGCACACATCCAGAACCCAGAAGCTATAACGGGCACTGGGAAACTGGAACCGTGCAAATATATAGGGAAGTCTGGCCAATGGGAGACAGGGAAAAAGGAGGGAAGGAAGGTGCTTGGTGCAACCACGGAAGTGGGATCGGTCCCAGGAGCTGGACGGCCCAGGCCAGACAGGCCGACCAGTCCCTGGGTCCGATCCCAGGAACCAGCCACAGATTGGGGAATTCAAACTCGCCCCCGGCGGGCGCGCTGGGGGAAGCGCCGCCGGGAGGCATAAAGCAGACGTGCTCGCGCGCGCGCGAGCACGTTGATGATCGGGCGCGCCCCCGCCAGGAAGGGGAAGCGCTGAGCCGGAGGGGAGAGCCGCAAGGCCGCGCAGCCGCGCAGAGCGGGCTGCGACTCGGCCACCCACAGCATCCTGCACCGCCCGCCCCTGATCCCCGCGACGGTGCCGAGGAGCTGGCAGACCCGGGGACCGTCGGTCCGCAGCCCGGTGGGAGCCAGCCGGCAACGCGCCGCGGGACCCGGAACGGCGGTGAGGTAAGTGCCTAACAGGTAAATACACTTTCGTGGACTTTTCAACAGACCCCAAAACAGATTGTTCTTAAACAAAATTAGCTGCCATCCGATCCCGCACTACATATCCCTCCCCAGTATGAGAAGCCGGCTTAGTGAGTGTAAAGAGTACTCCCATTGACCTCAATTGGCACCTTCATACACAGAAAACTTCTGTGTACAGAGACGTCCATTGAAGTCAATGGGAGTGCTCTATATGGAGGCCATGACCACCAGCCGGGCTGGCTTCTCATACCAGTGCTGTGGGAGCGGGTGACAGGTAAAAGCGGAGTCTCGTGCCCTCTGGCACTATCTGGTCTGAGTTCTCTGTGGAAGGTCCACAAATGTATAACTTAACAGTATGCGACCATTAACCTTTCTCCACATTTTTAATCACCTTTGGTGCTTTTCAACTCTTAATTGTCGCTTCACATGCTGGGTTTTCAGCACCAACTAACAAAATGTTATAAGTAATTTGCTTACACACTGTAAGAAGGTTCTAGAGGAATAAAATGTTTATGATCTCAACTATTAATTATTATTAAATCACTAATATTATTGATGTATATAGGTAACTTGGATGAATGTGGATGTTTACCTGCCGTTTATTATGATTCTGATCCAGGGCTGGCTGATTTAAGGGAAATCATATACATATAATATAAAAGGTAATATCATATCATATATGTCACGCTCGGGGTAACTCCAGCCCTCTTGGTAATCCCACAACCCCCAATCTCCGCAGCCAGCTTCACCTGTAGGAGCCCCCGCTTGCCGGGACGCAGAATACGCCTACCCGGGATCGGTTGCCCCCAGGACTTAATGGCTCAAAGGATGTGAGCTTATATGTAGGAGGTCTGGAGAACCAATAGCTAGAGCGTTGGCAGAGGAAGTCCAGAGACAGGCCAGAGGTCGACAGCGGGAAGACAGAGATCGTAGCGGCACCAGGGATAAGGCAACTCGTAGTCTGGATACAGGCAGGGGTCGGCAACAGGGTTTCAGATCGAGAGTGGTCGGTACAATCAAGGTCGGCAACAGGAGTTCATATCGAGAGTGGTCGGTACAATCAAGGTCGGCAACAGGAGTTCAGATCGAGAGTGGTCGGTACAATCAAGGTCGGCAACAGGAGTTCAGATCGAGAGTGGTCGGTACAATCAAGGTCGGCAACAGGAGATCAGATCGGCTAATATTCACAAGACAGGATAGGTACTAGGCGCTATAACAGGCACTGAACAAGTGACGGGGGCGAACCTTTATAGGGACTAGGTATGATTGGCCATGGGGAACCAGTGTAGTGATTGGTGCAAAATCAGAACTAGACAATGATTGGACCAAAAGGGCGAGTAGCCCAGAACCTCCTTTGGGCTCATTGGCCCATAGCCTGAACCAAGGGGCGTGCCTGTGCCCCTTGGTTCAACCCCTCCTGTGTGCAGCGCCGCCGGAGGGCATAAAGATTATGTGCTCGCACGCGCGCGGCAGTGACGCAGAAGCGAGGAAGGAGAGCGGCCGTGCTCGGCGCCGCCTGAGCCGCCACCGCTCGGCGTGGCCGCCGGGCAGGAGCTGCTGCGGCCGGCCGCCCGAAGACAGCGCCGGAACGGGGCCCAGGTAAGTGCCGATTCCTGACAATATTTATCATATATCATATATATATAATATACAGATAATAATGTCTGGGTTGTTTCAGTTTTCTCTGAGGCCCTTATTTAACAAGGGATAGCGCCAGGTAGCGAATGGTGAGCGAGCGGTAATGACGCTCACCGCCACGAGAACGCCGGCTCCCCTCCGCAATCACACATTTATCAAGCCGATCCTGCTTAGCGACTGACAGAGCGCCAGATAGCGAATCATTCATCATTATTCCAGCCTCACCCCACAGCGCCAGCGAGCGACCTTGAACAGCGACAGGTATGACCTCTCGCTACCTGGCGCTCTCCAATGCATTTCAATGGAGCAATCTTTAAATATTCATAATTAATTGCTATTAATTCTTTTTTTTTTTTTTAAATGTCAAAAATTCTGTGACCACTTCTGCAATGTTAGTTTTTTTTTTAAGGTAATAAAAAAAAAAAATTAAATTTGTGCAGAATTGATATTACAGGTCTGATATTAATGTATTCATATTACAAAATGTTTTGAAAAACATGTTTTTTTTTCTAAAAATATGGTTGTTTGGGGGTTAAAAAACTACTTTTAACCCATCGCCGCCAGCGCTCTGGGGTTTAAACAAGCATTTCACAGCGCGAGAATTTTTGGAGCGTGATTTGTTAATTAATATGCTGGGAGCCGTTCGCGGAATAGCGCGGAACCTGTCAAACAGCGACTCCTAACCCCGTATTCAACATTACCGCACACCGACTGAGTCGCTGTCAACAGCCGAACAACGGCCAAGCACAGCGAATACTAGCGGGCGCTGTGAAAATAACGCTACTGTCGCTCATCTGTCGCTACCTGGCGCTATTAATGAATCAGCCTGTGAGTAATTATCTGATGTGAGGTCTTTCAAACTATTTAATTGAAACCATCTGTTGTGTTTAGGCTGAAGGATTGTATTTCATGACAGCCTCTTTTTGTAACAGGAAGACTGAGGGGAATTCAAGAGGATACATTTTGGCTTGACCATATTTAAGCAGGGAAAGGGGGTTTCTTGGTTCACTTCTTCTTTCCCTCTTACAGCATGCAGGAGACATGAAGGATTGCCACGCAGGCAGTATAGCCCGAACTGCTGGGGGGGGGGGGGGGGGGGGGCTGGGCAGAGAGACAAAGGTCTGTTTGAATTAGCTTGAGAGAGATTGCCTCCTTTTTGTATGGACACTCTGCTTACATTCTGGACATTGCAACTTTACATCTTATTTACACCGTTCATATTATTACTCTTTCTGCAATGTAACTGGCTTTATTTTAATTAAATCCACTCATTGATTTTTGGTTTCGGCCCAATACTTGTTTTGTGAATCACCATAGATTATTATTATTATTGTTTATTTATATAGCGCCATCAACTTCCGAAGCGCTTTACAAGGTAAATGAGATTATATCTGGATGGCCCAATAGTCCTTGTTAAATATAAAAACAAGGAACCAACTTCTTACACACACAAATAAATAACTTTTACTTGGCCAGGCCAGGCACTTAATATTACAACCTTATCTGTTTCTTATTGGAGATACAATATTTTGCAACAGCTTCTGCTTGTCTCTGAATGTGATTTGGGGACATTTGTCATATTGACTGCAGTTTACAGTTATGTCAAGTTATGACGCTGTTGCCAATGCTTACCTGTAGTCTCTCTATGTATGTTGTATTTCCTGTATATTCAGCTCTGCTCTATGACTTCTTTTTCCTGTCTTTCTCCAGTAAATCTATGTCCCAGTAAAGCCAGTTCCTGTTAGATCACAAATGTCTATCTGGATTTGACTCCGCTGCACCCAGCACTCACACAACATTTCTGCTCCCAATAGGAGCAGGCACTTCTCCAACAACCACCTCAGTCTGGGAAGGATCAGCAGCGCTGGAACATGCAAGCCTAGTTAAGGGCTGCATTGGTGCCTCCAAGGGGATTGCATTTGCAAGTATTTTATGGGGTTTGGGAGTATCCATGTACACTGTACTTATTACATTAGACTGTACAAGCAGACCCTAAAACCAAAGTATAAGTATCTTACAGTTGATTTTCTCTGATCTCTCAGAAGAGAATTGTTGGGATGACTGATTGGCTACTATTGCTCCAAGTGTCTGCATAGAAATTGGGTGCCTTTTTCCCCTTTTTTTACTTACTTTTGAATCTTTAAACCATTTCCTATTGGTTGTGGTTGATCATTTCGTGTTGGCAGTTTCTGGATAGCCCTAGCTGGTGGATGGTGGACATGTAGCCAAAATAACCCACACACCCACACAAAGAGCAGGGGGGCTTTATTAGGGGAACACAGGGTGGGAAGAGGGTGTAGTATCAGTGGGGTCCTCTGGGGTCTACTCTCCTGGGAGTAGGAAGGGATGGGGGATGCAGGTGCCTGGAAGTAAAGGAAATGGAAGTTACTGGGGAAGTGGTCTAGTGTCCCACCCAGGCATCCCTGTCTTACAGTATAGTATAGTATAGTCACTTACCGGGTAGGTGGTGGGAGGGAGACATGTAGGGGAGACTGTAGAACCCTTTCACGGGTGGTCCTGGGAAAGATTAGTATCCTGTAGTGAAGATGAACTGGAACCAGGGGAGATACATGCTGAAAGTTTCTGTCAGGTCTGGAGTTCTTCCGCAGCTTCAGAGCATGCATCTGTTTAGTACTGCTTTCAGCTGGCTCCCTTTCTGGGACTTTCCCCTGCTATATGCCACTCCATCAGCAGATGGCTCTGTCCTGCAGAGGTGCAGCAAGCACCTGTGACTTCTTGGCCTATGTAAGCTGATCCACTCATTCAGGTAGTGAATCAGCATTGAATTGTCATCCAGAACGCTGAACCCTGATCTCTGTACCCAGGACTCTGGTCACAGCCACTGTCACAGCCACAGCCTCAGCCATTGTGTTTCCTTCCCTGTCTAAGCCTAGTATCTGTCTTTAGACTTTTGACTTACCTTGGACTCCTATGCATGTATGTTTTCTGACTTCATGTGTGTGTGTGTGTGTGTGTATATATATATATCTCAATCTGAGTGTGTTTCATGTTTTCCGGTTTATCTATGTATCTGCACAGCAGTGATCACCTGTATTCTTGTTTAGTCATTGCAGTATATTTAGGTTTCCATGTGTATATATGTGTATAGCAGCCTGGTTGGTGTGTACTCTGTTCACTGTTTGTTACTATTAAACACGGTTTGCTGCATATCCACCTTTGTCTCGCAGCCTCAATTTCTGGTCATTTACTACAATCAGGATTTCTCTGTTGAGAAATCCTTGACTGTTTCATCAGGTTTCAGTTATAATTCATAGCCAATGTAGTACCAAGAAAGGTCACAAGATAACAGTGTAGAATAAGAAATAAGAAAGATAGAACATTACAATGGTGTAGATGAAAGTCTTCTGGCTCAAAGTAAAAAATTCAGACAGGCTAGGAAGGATATCGTCCAGCAAATAAGGAACACACCATGGAGATCAGTGGCAGCCTAAGGAAGACTGCAGGCTGGAAGAATAATTGGGTGATGACCAGGAGATCAAGACCAAGCTCAGATGAGAAAACTGTTTCCCTACAGAGGGCTGCAAGGTTCCCCGCACTAGACATAGTAGGGCCAGCGATTATGCGTGCGCATTTGTGCGCCATATGAATTAATTGATTTGTGCGCATGTGCAATTATGCGCATGTGCAAAAATGCGCTCGCTTTTGTGCATACGCAGGGGCCTTTAAATACTGGCCAACCCTGAGCTCCATTGCGAGTTGGTCTTTTCTCCTGCCTGTTACTGAGTTCCAGTCTTCCAATCCCGTGTACCGACCCAGCTTGTTCCTGACTATGCTCCTGCTCTCCTGACGACTTCGGCCTGTTTACGACTTTGATCCTGTTCTGCCTGCCCCACCTCAGCTTGTCTACGACTTCCATCCAGTTCTGCCAGCCACGACTTCTGCTTGTTTCACGTTTCCAGTCCAGCTTTGTTCTGTCTTCTACCCAGAACTTGGCAAAACCCACTCCTAGGTTGCCTGACCTGGGGCCTTCCTGCAACCCAGCCTATCCTCACCTTTAGAGTCTCTAGTGAAATCCAGGTTGGTCCTTAGATTCCAGGTTTCTCGGTCGAGAGGTGACCCGGTTCTTAGTCTCTCCAATCAGGGTTCATACCCGGTATCCTGACAGCTAGTAAAAGAATCTTCAATTGTCACTACAAGGTGTCCTGCCTCTCAGTGAATACAACTGACCTGTAAGTAACAGGGTAACTGTACACCACACCTACTCTACCCCAGATTACTATACTGGGCTCCCTAGATCCAGAAGATCCCGCTCCTCACCATTAACCTGGGACATATGTCCAACACCTAGGCTGCCCCATTGCTTAGTCATAATTGCAAAATTACAGGCCCTGGATTTCGCTCATGTTGGATTCCCTTTATATGTAATTTATTATCAACTTGCTTACACTATGGTGGCATCATGTCAATTTAGATCTGTAGAGAAAACTATTATTTGTTTCCAGGGACAAATATTAGAAACCTTGAAAGGTCCTTGAAAACTGGCCAGATGGCAAATGCAGGATTAATAAACAATACAAAGTTAGGAAATCCAACACTAACCTTTTGTGGTGATGGCGGTTCAGAGAGATAAGTGACAGCAGATGGATTGTGAACACACTTAAGATTCTCCAATCTGCTGAGCAAATGGCGATGGCACAGACTGGTACAAAGAGCTAATTATTGCATAATACACTGGCATGGGGATTAATGTTAATCTTAAATCTGTGTGTCCCCATCTGACACCAGAACCTTAGAAGTCTGACTCCTGCAGAAACATTGATGAAGATTTTGCATGACTTTCTGGGTGCTGCTGAGTCGCCAGGCAATTTCTCCTCTATTCCTCCTCTACCTGCCATGTGTCTATGAACTTGTGGCACCCATGCCCCCTTTCCCAGCTTCTTTTCCCAATTACCGCTTTCCTTTGAGTGCTGCTTCCTGTGTGTCCCATCTGACCCGTGTGTCCCCATCTGACCCGTGTGTCCCCATCTGACCCGCGTGTCCCCATCTGACCCGCGTGTCCCCATCTGACCCGCGTGTCCCCATCTGATCCGCGTGTCCCCATCTGATCCGCGTGTCCCCATCTGACCCGCGTGTCCCCATCTGACCCGTGTGTCCCCATCTGACCCGTGTGTCCCCATCTGACCTGTGTGTCCCCATCTGATCCACGTGTCCCCATCTGATCCGTGTATCCCCATCTGACCTGTGTGTCCCCATCTGATCCGTGTGTCCCCATCTGACCTGTGTGTCCCCATCTGACCTGTGTGTGCCCATCTGACCTGTGTGTCCCCATCTGACCCGTGTGTCCCCATATGTCCTGTGTGTCCCCTTCTGACAACAGAATCAGAACTTTTCTGAGTACCGGGACACCAACTTCTCCCACGTCTCCTGGACCATGACAGCCTCTTCTTCTCGCCATGTCTTGTGAATTTGCATTGTCTATGCCCCTTTTCCCTGTTTTTCTTCCCTATTGTAGCCTTCATTTTGGTGCTTCTCTCACTTCTTACAGTCATTCCCCTTTTTTAGAAAATGGTTGTAGTACACTATTATAGGGTTAGTCTCAATAATATGAGCTAATAGACAAAATGAGAGAAGGAATGTGGGTTCAATATTCCCGGGTACCTGACACCATACAAATACACCAAAATGGGGGATAATGAACACCATAGAGAGTTATGCCATCGAAAACATGTTTTTTAATGCTCACGAATGTGAATATACAAGCCAGTGCATTATATATACAGTGTACAGATAAAGGTTCTATAGCGCAGCAGGGGTGGCATATGATAAGGCACAAAAATATGATGCATGTCAAATAAGAGGGCCATACAATCAAAACTAGTACAAGAAATATGCAGTATACATGTTCAAGGTTCATAAGAGAAAAAAGTCCTCAATAATGGTATGGCCTCTTTTCATAGTATTCAATAGGCATAGCAGATGCAGTACAATAGAGCATATAGCACAGAAGTGAGCTTACAGGCTGACCGCAGGCAAAAACACCTCGACGTTTCGATCTAGCAAGATCTTTTTCAAGAGGATGACCGCATCCTCTTGAAAAACCTCTTGTTAGATCGAAACATTGAGGTGTTTTTGCCTATATATAATGCACTGGCTTGTATATTCACATTCATGAGCATTAAAAAAACATGTTTTCGATGGCATAACTCTATGGTGTTCATTCTCCCCCATTTTGGTGTATTTACAGTCATTGCCTGTGTCATGGTTTCAGCTTCCCCACATGCTGGTTAATCACCTTCTCTGCATGCTTTGGATGTCAGTATGGCTGCGCATCCCTGGCATACCTTTAGATGCGCTCCTTTTATGGCCATGTTTTGCAGGTCAGCTTCCCCACAGGTATTGCTGGGGTTAAGGTGGTTGGGTGACTCTGGCCTCCTGTCCTGATTGGCCAATGGCCACTTAAAACCAGGCCTCTCCCAGCATGCATTGCCCATTATAGCCTTTTGCTGGGTGTTATAGTACCACAGTTAGCTGGATTCTGATTACCTTTTGCTGACTTTCGCTTTATCTTACACTCCACTAATCGCTGCCTGGACCAACGCCTGCCTGACCTCGAGCTTGTCTACTCATCTGTATAGTGAACCTTCTGACAACCCGGCTTGACCCTTGACCATTCTCCTGTGTATCCCCTTGGAACTCTGAATCAGAAGGACTGTCATTCCCGTGTATGACCTCAGCCAGCCTAACATCTGCCCAGCCTGTTTGCGGACTCACCTGAAGGCAGGTGTCCCACGGGACCTGACAGCCTGATCATTAATGCTAAACATTCCCTAATGCAAATAGCATCCATGCTGCACTCGAGTGCCAAGAAACGCTGCTGCAGCAGAGCTGTGTTCCGCAAGGCCTGGGGGTGGTCCAGACCACTTGCTGTGGTACATTTTTCCACCGCAATGGACCTGCCAGTGGCCCGCTAACCTTACCTTACTCCCGGTCCAATGGCGCATGCGCGGGCCGCGGCCACATCTTGCGCTTCTCTCTAGCAGGGCGCGTGCCCACGCCGGTCATTTGTGTTAGAGGGAAGCGCGAGATGCGACCACCAGCGTGCTCGGAGCCGCTGGGGTTTGACGCCGCTTTGACGCGCTTACCGCAGCGGCTCCGAGCGTGCTGATTGGATGAGCGGCCGCGCATGTGCCGTAGGAGCGGGGTGAGGTGAGTTTTTTACGGAAATCTGGGGGGTTTCACATAGCAGGGTGCCCCGGGGAAGTGGACCAAAACCCAAGATAGTCAAAATTCTGGGTGTTGGTCCACTTTAAAGATGGCTGAGACCACAAGAAAATTGGTGAGGCAGCGTTTTCAGAGGATGCCGGAGCAAATGTAAGTTCTGACAATGATTCAGTATGATGCAGCAAATGGGTATTGGGGAGATTTTTTTTTCATCTGTGCAAGGCTGTAGGTCCGGCTTAATGGTCCCTCTGCTGTCGCATTGTTGCCAGCATTCTCACTCTGGCAGCATAGCTTTTTCCAAACAGTAAAAATAATATGCCATTCAGTTCCACCACCAGATGGCACATGAATCAATGCTCAGTAGACCTCTATGTAATCAACACTGCACAGGCAAGAGGGCTACTAAACTTTTATCAATAATACTTTTAATGCAAACGTTTTAATGTGTTTAAAATGAAAGCCGACAATCATTCACCCTGAAGCAATCCTGATGACTTAAAAAAATTGCTTCGGATTCAGACATGTGAGGGTGTAAAGTCAGCCGCTGCTTCAGAGACGGCCACATTCAAAACAATGCAAAATGATGGTATTGTATGGGATACAGAGATACTTAAAGTGGACCAAAACCCACAGCGATCGTTCCGGGAATTTATAAGATTCCTGGGCCGATCGATTCCCTCCCCCCGGGTCATCAAAAAAACCCCAGGTCTTCCCATACATTTACCCTCTTTCCCAGTCCAACAGCGCATGCGTGAGCCGCAGGCACATCCCCGCTATCCCTCTTGCAGGGCACGTGCCCACGCCAGACATTTATGAATGGCCGGCGGGGAACGCTCCCTGTTAGAGGGATGCGGGCGTCAGCACGCTCTGAGCAGCTCGTCTTAGACGACGTCAGCGGATCTGAGCGCGCTGATTGGACGAGCGGCTGCGCATGTGCTGTAGGACCGGGAAGAGGTGAGTTTGTTTCGGTGACCTGGGGGCTTTCACACAGCGGGGCACCCCAGATCAGGGTGCCCCGGGGGCAAGGACCAAGGCCCAGGGTAGTCAAATCCTGGGTTTTGTTCCATTTTGCTTAGACACATTTTAATATTATTTGGCAGTTTGCTCTTGTTCACAGATACAGATGGTATATACTTCCCCTAGCTGAAATGATTCCCAGCTGGACTTAATCCAGTATATAAGTTTGCAGGTTGTGTTCCAACCAGCACCAGCCCTGGGCATAAGTGACAGGGCCTCTAACATCTTCAGGGGTCCACCTAGGCTCATACTGGGCTGCAGGTTCATTCTATGGTGGGCCTCACCCACTGCACTAGTGATCCAGGTGTCCCATGCACTGACCTGCTCACGGCTGGCCTTGGGGCCAGAGGATGCTCAGCAACAATGGAAAAGGTGAGGAATGGAGGTGGATCAATGGCTTCTTAGAAGGCAACGAGGACCAGGGAACAATCGGCAGAAGTGCTGGACTATTCAATAGCAGCAGAGAAACCGACAAAGTCTGCAGAATGATCAGCAGTGATGGAGAAAGCTGTAAGGACTAGAGGACAATCGGCGAAGGTGGAGAAGGAATGTCATGTGACACAACGCAAAGGAGCCAACTGAGACTCACTTGCCCAAGGCCCATATAAATCTGGAGCCGGCCCAGGTTCCAACCTAAGGCTCAATAGCCTGACTAGTCCTACAGTTTTTAAATACCAATTCCTCTACTCACTTTTGTTGTCAGGGGTTTAGATATTAAATGGCTGTGTGTTGAGCTATATTCTTAGTATACAGTACGTCCTGCTCCAGATAAGATTCTTTACTCTTGGGTATTACTCCGCCAGATGGCGCTGGACTGCAGAGACCGCGAAATTGGCTCCTCCCGGCCCCTCAAATACCCGGGACCTCCCACAAATCCCCAGAATTTCTCTGCAGTCTGGACTGCGAAGGACAAGAAGATGGCTCTCTCTTCTTGCAGGTGAGTGGGGCTATTAGCCTGCGGCCCTGTAGGACTATTCCCACCTGTTCCATTATTAATGTGCCTCCCAGCCTTGGCTGCGCTGGTCGGGTGATGGTAGGCAGCACCGCTGTCAGGTGCTTAGGAGCGCTGCTCCACCGCAATCCCCCACCAAAGGGTAGGCGGTATATATAGGCATATGGTGAGCCTCTATAGGAAGCCCCTCCCGCACTATTGCCCCTTGCCCCTGTCTATCAGTGGGCCCTACGTTAAGTGGCCGCTCCCTTCACTCGCTCTCCCTTGTAGCTCTCGGGGGGGGGGGGTGTATGCGTTGGTGCTTCACTTAGATGGTGTGCTTGTTGACTTTTGTTCAGTCTCTGCACTGACTTGGTTGCACTGGTTGCGGTTTGAATATGCCGCCGCCGCACACGCTTCCACTGCGTTCCGCAGTTGGCGGCGGCATTACCTCAGGCGCTGATGCACCTTCATTGGCTGCTTGTCACGTGTGCTGCTTCACGCTCTTCGGGGGAGGCGGGGCCTGCGGATGGCGCGTTCCGTGTCACTGTCTCCGCAGCCCGCCCCTCGAGGTATACTCTGCGCCATTTTTTCTCTGAATTCTGTCTGCTGCATGGCTGGCATCTACCTACCGCGGTCTGTGAGTTCCCTCGCGGGCGGTTTATTTACCCTGTGTCATTATACATGTCGCTTATGGGGTTCTCTTCGCTTATGTCTTTCAGGCGGGTCGAACTCCATTGGTTTCTCCGGGCCCTACCCCTCTTTTTAGTTATTAAAATTTGTGAGGCCTAGTGTGCTAATTACTCCCACTTCCCTAGCGGGTAATTGGGGCATCCCGGGTTCTCTGACTCAGAGTCATCTGATGAGAGGCCCAGGGGTCATGATGATTCTGGCTCTGACCCCTGGGCCCCAGATGATACTGATAGGCTGTTGGCTCAGATTTTTGAGGTACTGTCTATCTCTCCCCCGTTGCGGCCCCTAGGCAGCACGGGGGAATTGTTTCATACTGCTAAGCCACGTTTAGAGTTTCCTGAGCAAGCCCATTTTAATAATCTCGTGCTCAAGGAATGGGAGCGTCCTAGCAGGCTCCCCAGAGTCCCTAAGTAAGAGTAAGTTGGGATAAGAGGTATCCCTTTCCTGCTGATGTGGTGAAGCGTTGGTCATCCCCTCCAGAGGTGGATGCCCTGGTCCTAGGGTTATCTTACACCTCTGTCATGCATTCCCCTGACTCCACTACGCTGCGGGATAGTGAGGACCGGCGTATTGATCAGCTGGCATCCCATGCCTTTGCCTGTGTGGGGACAGCGCTGCGCCCGGTTTGTGCCTCTGCCATTACAGCGGTGGCTATTAGGACCCTGCTTAGAAGTGTCCTAGATGGTGCTCCTGATGATGTGTCTAGTGAAGAGTTTAATGCTCTCTCTCGTTGTGAGGTTTTTGTGACTTATGTCCTCTCTGCCTTGGATGATACCATTAGGATGTGTGGCAGAGCCTCTGCCCTAGTGGTGGCTATACACCGCTCGGTTTGGCTGCGCCAGTGGGCAGCTGACACCGCTGCCAAGAAGGCTCTCACTGGTTTTCCCTTCAAAGGACTACGCCTGTTTGGGGACCGCCTGGACCTGTTTGCTAAGGGAGGCAGGTTACCCCAGCGCAGGAGGCAGTCTCGGCCCTTTCGGGGCCAAAGCTCCTTTTCTTCCCCCTACCGTGGATCCAGACAGGGGAGGGGGGTCTCCTTTACTGGGGCCGAGGAGATTTCTGGGGTAGGGGCAGAGGACGTGGACACCCTGGCTCATCCTGGGGCTCCAAGCCTAAGTCTTCTCCCAAGCCCCCTCAGGCATGAAGGGGCGCCCCCATCCGGGTGGGGGGACGGCTTCAGCATTTTGCTCACGTCTGGAGGCTTCATGTCTCAGACCGGTGGATTCAGGAGGTAGTGTCCTCCGGTTACAAGATAGAGTTTGCTGCCTGGCCGCCCCCAAGATTCATCAGATCCCGGATGTCTCAGGACCCCATGTCAGCTCAGGCTTTAATTCTGCGCAAAGCCTTCTGGAGCTGGGGGTCATCTGTCAGGTCCCCTTATGAGAAAGGGGCAAGGGGTTCTATTCCAACCTTTTCACCGTGCCCAAAAGGGATGGGTCAGTCAGGCCCATCCTGGACTTGAAGATCCTCAACAAATTTGTCAGGTGCAGGCGCTTTCGCATGGAAACTTTGCGCTCTGCTATCAGTTTCCTGCGTCCAGGGAACTTCATGACCTTTGTGGACATCAAGGATGCTTACCTTCATATTCCTGTTATTCTTAGTATACAGTACGTCCTGCTTCAGATAGAATACTTACATTCGGGTACTACTCCGCCAGATGGCGCTGGACTGCAGAGACATCGAAAATAGGCTCCTTTTGGCCCCTGAAATACCCAGGGACCTCCCACAATCCCCAGATTTTCTCTGCAGTCTGGACTGCGAAGGACAAGAATATGGCTCTCTCGTCTCGCAGGTGAGCGGGGCTATTAGCCTGCGGCCCTGTAGGACTATTCCCACCCGTTCCATTTGTAATGTGCCTCCCAGCCTTGGCTGTGCTGGTCGGGTGATGTTAGGCAGCGCCGCTGTTAGGTGCTTAGGAGCGCTGCTCCACCGCAACCCCCACCAAAGGGTAGGCGGTATAGGCATATGGTGAGCCTCTATGGGATGCCCCTCCTGCACTATGCCCCTTGCCCCTGTCTATCGGTGGGCCCTATATTAAGTGGCCGCTGTCCTCCCTCATTCTCCTTGTAGCCTTCGGGGGGAAAGGGGAGGGGTGTGTATATGTATATACGTGTTATAGGCTTATGCTCCTTTACATTATGCTCTGTGTCAGCCGGCACGCTGACTTGTATTACTTTATTATCCTTGAAATTTCCGCAGCCGCGCGTGTTTTTTCCCAGTGTTCCACGCTTGGCAGCGGCGTTACCTTGGGCGCCGATGCGTCGTCATTGGCTGCTTGTCACATGTTGCTTCGGGGGGCGGGGCCTGTCTCTGGCGCATTCCGCGCCATTGCTCGCGCGGGCCCGCCCCTCGAAGTATACCAACGCCATTTTGTCTGCTTTCGGCTTCTGCGTAACGGGCTTCTACCTACAGCGGTCCATAAGTGCCCTCGTGGGCAGCTTTATTACCTGTTTTAATTATTGTCTGCTTACGGTCCCGTTTTATTATGTCTTTCAGACGGGCGAACCCATTGGCTTCTCCCGGCCCTCTATTAGTTGCTTAACTTGTGAGGCCTAGTGTAATTACTTTCACTTCCCTAGCGGGTTATTGGGGCATCCCGAGTTGCTGTATAGCGTTAATCCCTATCGGCCAATTGTGCCGCTATAATCACCATATGGAGGCATCTCAGGATTATGTGACCGGGGTTCCTTCGGGACAAGCCCGGCTGTGTGTAGCTTGTGGGGTGTCCCCTATTAGCGCTGACAATGCGCGGGTCTGTGTACCTTGTGCTGAGCAGGTGCTTGCGCTGCAATCCGGCCTTCCAGTGACTGGGCCTGCACCTCGTTTCACCTCACCTACTCCCCCAAGCTTAAATCTCACTCCCACTGAGTTGCATACAAGCGGGGATTCTCAGCCTGATGTGTCTTCTAGACTGGCTAGTGTTGAGAAGTTAATTGCTAATACCTTGGCGCGTAAGGCCCCTGCTAAAAAGCGGCACTCAATGCCTGATGTCACTCTTTTCCCTATGGAAGCTGATGAGTTTTGGCATTTATGTGGCTATACCCCTTCGGTCGAAGGGGAGCTATTCTCCGACTCGGGGTCATCTAATGAGAGGCCTAGGGGTCATGATGATTCGGGCTCTGATCCCTGGGCCCCGGATGATACTGATAGATTGCTGGCCCAGATTTTTGAAGTTCTGTCCATTTCTCCCCCTGTTGCGGCTCCCAGGCAAAGGGGGGAACTTTTTCATACTGCTAAGTCACGCTTGGAATTTCCAGAGCAAGCACATTTCAATAACCTTGTGCTCAAGGAATGGGAATGTCCCAGTAGACTTCCTGGTGTACTTAAGAGTTGGAATAGGAAGTATACCTTTCCTTCTGATGTGGTAAAGTGTTGGTCGTCCCCTCCCGAAGTGGATTCCCCCGGTCCTAGGGTTATCTAACAACTCTGTCATGCACTCCCCTGACTCCCATGCCTTTGCATGTGTGAGGACGGCGCTGCGCCCGGTCTGTGCCTCTGCCATTGCGGCTGTGGCTATTAGGACCCTGCTCAGAGGTATCCTTGATAGTGCCCCTGATGATTTGCCTTGTGGGGTATTTAATGCACTTTCTAGTTGTGATGTTTTTGTGAATTTTGTACTCTCTGCCTTGGATGACATCATTAGAATGTGTGCCAGAACATCTGCCCTTGTGGTGGCTATACGCCGCTCGGTTTGGCTGCGCCAGTGGGCTGCTGACAACGCTGCCAAGAAGGCCCTCACTGGGTTTCCCTTCAAAGGACTACGCCTGTTTGGGGACCGCCTGGACCTTTTTGCTAAGGGAGGCAGGTTACCCCAGCGCAGGCAGCAGTCTCGGCCCTTTCGGGGTCAGGGCTCATTTTCCTCCCCCCTACCGTGGTGCTAGACAGGGAAGGGGGGATTCCTTTACTGGGGCCCGGGGAGACTTCTGGGGTAGGGGCAGAGGACGTGGACGCCCTGGCTCATCCTGGGGCCCCAAGCCTAAGTCCTCTCCCAAGCCCCCTCAGGCATGATGGGGCGCCCTCACCCATCCGGGTGGGGGGACAGCTTCAACACTTTGCTCACGTCTGGAGGCTTCATGTCTCAGACCAGTGGATTCAGGAGGTAGTGTCCTCCGGTTACAAGACAGAGTTTGCTGCCTGGCCGCCCCCAAGATTCATCAGATCCCGGATTCCTCAGGACCCTGGATTTTCATGACTTTTGTGGACATCAAAGATGCTTACTTTCATATTCCTGTATTTTCAGGTCATCAAAGGTTCCTCAGGTTCACTCTGGAGGATCAACACTACCAATTTGCGGCATTGCCCTTTGGTCTCACTTCAGCTCCCAGAGTGTTCACCAAGGTGCTGGCAGGAGTGATGTCTCTGCTCAAGTTTCAGGGAATCCGCGTGCTGCCCTATCTGGACGACATTCTAATCACCTCCCAGTCTCTACATCAGGCAAAATTGGTGGTGGTGTCCACCCTGGAGTCATTTGGATGGGTGATCAACCACCCCAAGTCCTCTCTGTCCCCCTCCTTGGTGACTCCATTCCTGGGAATGAATCTGGATACAGTTCAGGCAAGGATTTTTCTTCCTCAACAGAAGGTGGACGGTCTGATTGCGCAGGTCCAGTTCCTGCTATCTTGTCGTCATCCCTCCATCAGGCAGGGAATGCAGCTGGTGGACCTGATGGTGGCGTGCTTTGAGGCGGTCCCTTATGCTCAGTTTCACTTGAGGCCTCTGCAACTCCACCTCTTGTCAGTATAGGACAAGGACCCAGCGTCCCTGGACCGGGTCTGTGCGCTTTCCCCCCTGGTCAGGCGGACCCTCTCGTGGTGGCTGGACTCCAGGAACCTGCTGGGGGACAGATCCTTTCTGACCCCCTCCTGGGAGACGGTCACCATGGATGCCAGTCTGTCAGGTTGGGGGGGGGGGGTTCTGGAAGTCCCTGCGGTTCCAGGGGAGGTGGGGCCCTCAGGAGGCCCACACACCTATCAATGTCTTGGAGCTGCGGGCGATCAGGTTAGTTCTGGCTCAGTTGACTCCTCACCTTCGGGGTCTGCCTGTTCAGGTGCGCTCGGACAACCAGAAGGCAGTTGCCTACATCAATCAGGGAGGGACCCGGAGCAAGAGGACCCTCCAGGAAGTGTCTCTGATCCTGACCTGGGCGGAGGCCAATGTTACCTGCATATCAGCTGTGTACATCCCCGGGGGCGGAAAATCTCCTAGCAGATTCTCTGAGCAGGGGGACCTCTCGCCAGGGAGAATGGTTCCTCTGCAACAGGGTTTTCCAATCTCTGTGTCACCTTTGGGGTCAACCAGATGTGGATCTGTTTGCGTCCTGTCACAATCACAAGCTCCCGGCCTTTGTCTCCCTGTCCCAGGATCCTCTGGCCTTGACCATGGATGCCCTAGCAATGTCATGGCAGGACTTTCAGTTCCTGTATGTCTTTCCTCCATTCCCCCTGCTGGGCAGGGTTCTGCGCAAGATTGCTCTGGAAGGGGTGACAACAATTCTGGTGGCCCCCAGGTGGTCAAGAAGAGTGTGGTTCGCAGACGTGGTGCAGCTGGCAGTAGATCAGTACGTTCTGCCCAGGGTGTCAGATCTGCTCACTCAGGGCCCTTACGCCATCCCAATTTACAGACTCTGGCTTTGACGGCTTGGCTGCTGAAACCTCCATCTTGATTGAGAAGGGGCTGTTTACCTCGGTTGTTGATACCATGATAAAGGCTAGGAAGAAGTCTTAATCTTCCATCTATTACATGGTTTGGCGTGCCTACATTGACTGGTGTGAGTCTAAGTCTCTTCCCTGTCGTGTGTTCTCTATTCCCAGGATATTGGAGTTCCTGCAGCATGAGTTGGATATGGGGCTCCAACTCAGTACTCTGAAGGGTCAGGTTTCTGCCCTGGCTGTTTTCTTCCAGAAGTCCTTTGCTCAGCATCCTCTGATTTTTTCCAGGGGGTTACTCATGTGCTTCCTCCATGTAAACCTATGGTGCCTGTTTGGGATTTGAACTTGGTTTTGTCAGCCCTGCAGGGTGCACCCTTTGAACCTGTGCAGGATGCTGCCCTGGCCATTCTTACTCTCAAGGTTGTCTTTTTGGTTGCTATCACCTCTGTTAGGCGTGTGTCTGAGTTGGTGCCGCTTTCCATTCAGCCCCCCTACTATGAGAGACACCAGGACAAGGTGGTGTTTCGCTTCAAGACAGATTTTCTGCCTAAGGTAGTGTCTGCCTTTCATTTGAATCAGGACATTGTTCTTCCTTCATTGTGCCCTAATCCTAGTAATGCTAAGGAGAGGGTTTTGCATTCTTTGGATGTGGTTAGGTGTCTGAAGTACTATCTGGTGGCTACTGCACCTTTCAGAAAAACCGATGCTCTTTTTGTGGTCCCTTCTTGTCCTAGGAAGTGTTTGACTCCTGCCAAGTCTACTATCAGCAAATGGATCCGTCAGGCTGTTATTCAGGCCTACTCTGCTAAGGGGAAGAATCCTCCCTTCCGGCTTACTGCTCATTCTACTCGTGCTATTGGTGCCTCTTGGGCTTTTCAGCACCAGGCTTCTGTTGAACAAGTTTGCAAGGCCGCTACTTGGTCTTCTGTTCATACCTTTTCAAAGTTTTACAAGGTTGATGTTAGGGCCTCAGCTGATGCTGTTTTTGGCCGCAAGGTTTTGCAGGCAGCAGTGATTTAAACTGTCTGCTTTTACCTTTTTGGGGATCCCACCCTACTTTATGGACACTGCTATTGGATGTCCCGAATGTAAGTATTCTATCTGGAGCCTGACGTACTGTATACTAAGAATAATACAATTCTGTGATTACTCACCTGTAGAATTGGTATTATGAGTATACAGTACATCCTGCTCCACCCCACCCTTGGTTTTGCATTATCTTGGATCCCCTGTATGGTGATTGTTATCATTGTTATAGTTACCTGTTTTGGGTTGTTTTAATTCTCCCGGCTTCTCGTTAACTGCTTTTCAATGCTGGGGATTGTGGGAGGTCCCTGGGTATTTGAGGGGCCGGGAAGAGCCTATTTTCGATGTCTCTGCAGTCCAGCGGCATCTGGCGTAGTAGTACCCGAATGTAAGTATTCTATCTGGAGCAGGACATACTATATACTCATAATACCAATTCTACAGGTGAGTAATCACAGAATTGTATTTTTCCAGGTCATCAAAGATTCCTCAGGTTCGCTCTGGAGGATCAGCACTACCAATTTGTGGCATTGCCCTTCGGTCTCACTTCAGCTCTCAGAGTGTTCACCAAGGTGCTGGCAGGGGTGATGGCTATGCTCAGGGCTCAGGGCATTCGCGTGCTGCCATATTTGCATGACATTCTCATCACTTCTCAGTCCCTCCATCAGGCAGAGCTGGATTCTCAGCGAGTAGTGTCCACTCTGGAGTCATTTGGCTGTGTGATCAACCATCCCAAGTCTTCCCTGTCTCCCTCCTTGGTGATGCCCTTCCTGGGAATGAATCTGGATACAGTTCAGGCAAGGATTTTTCTTCCTCAGAAGAAGGTGGACAGTCTACTGGTGCAGGTTCAGTCCCTGCTCTCTTGCCCTCATCCCTCCACCAGGCAGGGAATGCAGCTGGTGGGCCTGATGGTGTCGTGCTTCGAGGTGGTTCCTTACGCACAGTTTCACATGAGGCCTCTGCAACTCCACCTCTTGTCAGTATGGGACAAGGATCCTGCATCCCTGGACCAGGTCCTTGTGCGGTCCCTCTCGTGGTGGCTGGACTGCAGGAACCTGTTGGCGGGCAGATCCTTTCTGGCCCCCTGCTGGGAGACGGTCACCACGGATGCCAGTCTGACAGGTTGGGGGGGCTTCTGGAAGTCCCTACAGTTCCAAGGGCGGTGGGGCCCACACACCTATCAAAATTCTGGAACTGAGGGCGATCTGGTTGGTTCTGGCTCACTTGACCCAACACCTTCAGGGCCGGCCTGTTCAGGTACCTTCGGACAACCAGACCGCGGTTGCCTACATCAATCATCAGGGAGGGACCCGGAGCAAGGGGGCCCTCAAGGAAGTGTCTCTGATGGTTTCCTGGGCGGAGGACAATGTTCCCTGCATATCAGCTGTGTACATTACGGGGGTGGAGAATCTGCAGGCAGACTCTCTGAGCAGGGGGACCTCTCGCCTGGGAGGATGATCCCTCTGCGACAGGGTGTTTTACTCTCTATGTCACCGTCGGGGCTAACCAGATGTGGATCTGTTTGCGTCCCGTCACATTCACAAGCTCCCGGCCTTTGTCTCCCTGTCCCAGGACCCTCTGGCCTTGGCCACAGATGCTCTAGCAATGTCAAGGCAGGACTTTCAGCTCCTGTATGTCTTTCCCCCATTCCCACTGTTGGGCAGGGTTCTGCGCAAGATAGCTCAGGAGGGGGTGCCTCCCAGGTGGCCAAGAAGAGTGTGGTTTGCAGATGTGGTGCAGCTGGCAGTAGATCAGTACGCTCTGCCCAGGGTTCCAGACCTGCTCCCTCAGGGTCACTTACGCCATCCCAATTTACAAACTCTGGCTTTGACGGCCTGGCTGCTGAAACCTCCATCTTGATGGAGAAGGGGCTGTCTGCCTCTGTTGTTGATACCATGATAAAGGCTAGGAAGAAGTCTTCTTCTTCTATTTACTATAGGGTTTGGCATGCCTACATTGACTGGTGTGAGTCTAGGTCTCTTCCCTATCGCGTGTTCTCTATTCCCAGGATCCTGGAGTTCCTACAGCATGGGTTGGAGCTGGGGCTTCAACTCAGTACTCGGAAGGGTCATGTCTCTGCCCTGGCTGTTTTCTTCCAGAGGTCCTTTGCCCAGCATTCTCTGATCAGGACTTTTTTCCAGGGGGTTACTCATGTGCTTCCCCCACGTAAGCCTATGTTGCCTGTTTGGGATTTGAACTTGGTCTTGTCTGCCTTGCAGGGTGCTCCCTTTGAACCTGTGCAGGAGGCTGCCCTGGCCATTCTTACTCTCAAGGTTGTCTTTTTGGTGGCTATTACTTCTGTTAGGCGTGTTTCTGAGTTGGCGGCGCTTTCCATCCAGCCCCCCTACTTTGAGAGACACCAGGACAAGGTGTTTTTTTGCTTCAAACCAGATTTTCTGCCTAAGATCGTGTCTGCCTTTCATCTGAATCAGGACATTGTTCTTCCTTCCTTGTGCCCTAATTCTAGTAATGCTAAGGAGAGGGTTTTGCACTCTTTGGATGTGATTAGGTGTCTGAAGTACTATCTGGTGGCTACTGCACCTTTCAGAAAAACTGATGCTCTTTTTGTGGTCCCTTCTGGTCCTAGGAAGGGTTTGGCTCCTGCTAAATCTACTATCAGCAAATGGATCCGTCAGGCTGTGATTCAGGCCTACTCTGCTAAGGGGAAGAATCCTCCCTTCCGCCTTACTGCTCATTCCACTCGTGCTATTGGTGCCTCTTGGGCTTTTCAGCACCAGGCTTCTGTCGAACAAGTTTGCAAGGCCGCTACTTGGTGTTCTGTTCATACTTTTTCAAAGTTTTACAAGGTTGATGTTAAGGCCTCAGCTGATGCTGCTTTTGGCCGCAAGGTTCTGCAGGCGGCAGTGGTCTGACCTGTCTGTTGTTACCTTTGGGGATCCCACCCTACTTTATGGACACTGCTATTGGATGTCTCAAGAGTAGAGAATCTTATCTAGAGCAGGATATACTGTATACTAAGAATAATACAATTCTGTGATTACTCACCTGTAGAATTGTTATTATGAGTATACAGTAAGTCCTGCTCCACCCCACCCTTGGTTTGCATTATCCTTGGATCCCTTGTATGGTGATTGTTATAATTGTTTTATAGTTACTAGTTGGTTCTGTTATCATTCTCACGGCTTCTCGTTAACTGCTTTTCAATGCTGGGGATTTGTGGGAGGTCCCGGGTATTTGAGGGTCCGGCAGGAGCCAATTTCGCGGTCTCTGCAGTTCAGCGCCATCTGGCGGAGTAAAGAATTTTATCAAGATGGAGCAGGACGTACTGTATACTCATAATAACAATTCTACAGGTGAGTAATCACAGAATTGTATTTTTGAGAGCTCAGCAACTTTACACTGCTATACAAGCTGTACACTGTATGCTTTACATTGTATCAAAGTGTCCGATTTGCAGTGCTGTCCTATGAAAAGGTATAATAATATATTTACAAAAATGTGACGGGTGTAATAACTTTTCTGAGATACTCTAATAAAGGTAATAACAGCACGCTTGGAGCCGCTGACGTCATGTCATCTAAGCCTTTGTCTAAGGTCAGCAGCTCCAAGGGCGCTGGCGACCGCATCCCCCACTTCCCTCTAACAGGGAGCGCGCCCTGCTAGAGGGATAGCGGGGATGCGGGTGCGGCTCACGCATGTGCCGTTGGACTGGGAAACAAGTAAGTGTATGGGGCAAACTGGGGGGTTTCACACAGCGGGGCATCCCCTGGGGGGAGGGAATTGACTGACCCAGGAATCTTATAAATTCCCGGGTCGATTGGGTTTTGGTCCAGTTTAAAGGGACCCCCCATGTGGAACAGCCACTTCCCAGGTGCTACTCTACAATACACAAATGCTATCAAACCTGCACATGTTCTCAAGCTCAGGCTTCTGCTTCTGATTTATTTACTTTTCCAGGCTCACCTGGCCCTACCAGCATATCTTCGGGGACTCCTGCGGACCATATTCAACCAGCCCATACTGGTTTTGACTATCCTGGGTTTTGGTCCTTTTCCCCGGGGCACCCTGATTGGGGTCAAACTCCCCAGGTCGTCTGAACGAAACGCATCTCTTCCCGGTCCACATGTGTGGCCGCTCGTTCAATCAGCATGCTCGGAGCCACTGACGTGGTGCAGGCACTTGCTCTGTTAGAGGGATAGCGGGGATGTGGCTCGCGCATGCGCCATTGAACCGTGAAACAAGGTAAGTGTTTCACACAGCGGGGCATGCCCCAGTGGGAGGGAATCGATTGGACTGAGAGTGTTATAGATTCCTGGGCCGATCAGCTTTGGTTTTGGTCCACTTTATGGGGTGAGCAGTGAGATTGAGGGGTGCAGTGGAGTACAGCACAGAGATGGGGGTGCAGCTGGAAGCAGGGAGGAGAAGATGGGGGTGCAGCAGGGGGTATAGCAGAGATGGGAGTGCAATGGAGAGCAGATCAGAAATGTGGATACTGCGTTAAAGCAGGTCAGAGAACATAAGGATGAAGCAAGGAGCAGATCAGAGAAAATCGGGGTGAGGTGGGGAACAGGGCAGGAATGGGGTGAGGTGGGGATTACAGCAGAGATGAGGGTGCAGCGGGGGGGCAGGGCAAGGCAAAGAAGATTGGGGTGCAATAAGAAGTGGGGCAGAGAGTTAAAGAGGTCCAAAACCAGAACTAGGTTTTAAAAGGTTAACCCTATCTTTAGGGAGCATTCTAACTCAGGAAGGCCTCCCCCCTGGACCACTGTATATTCACCCCGCTCTGGCATCCCGCATTAGCTCACTGTGGGATGGAGCAGAGTATTTTGCCATGCCGCAGCATCACTCGCATCCTCTGTTCTGTGAGCCCCCAGCCAACAGAATTTAAGGTGACAGGACAGTGTCTACATCAACAATATAAACACTTTAAATAGGTAAATTAAACATTTATTTATGCAGATCTGCATGTTACACCTCAAAGAGGGACAAATGAGAACAACGAGGACAGGGGGACATGGACTCCAAAAAATGGACAATCATTTCAAATAAAGGACAGTTGGGAGGTATGTAGTGATCACAGCTTATTGGGCCGGGCACATGGTATATGTTTCTGCAGGAAGTCCAGGGTCAATCTCCAGGCGCTCTCCTGAGCTTTGCAGTGCGGCAGGAGCTCACCCCCCCATGTTAATGGCAGAGGGAAAAAAGGTGATTGGGATGCAGGGCAGAAAGGGGAACCAGGGGGCTCCAGGAGGTGTCCGGCTCCAGGATAGTTTTGTACATACAGGTCCTTTTTGCTATATTTTTCCGCTCTGGCTAACGCTTCCTTGGCAAACAACAAGCTGTCACAATTCTGGTCCTTGTCTCCCACCAGTAAGAGGATGGGACCTCGGGCCTTTTCTACCGGAAGTATTGAGTCCTGGTATTCGGGCTTTCTTGGATCTGCCAACGTGCGAGCTGGACTGAGAGTTCCGACACTCGTTATCAGAAAACAGTCTGTTTGGTATGGAATTCCGGGAATGACGAGATCACCATATCTAAGAATGTTGCCATTAACAGCATTGGTTCCATTGATGCTGATGGTGGCAGCTACCTGGGGCAGGTAAGAGCCCATTGCCAAAGCTATCTCACCCCCTTTACTTATGGCGATGACCCCAACTCCATCGCCTGAAACCTAAAGGCAAAAAAAATTAGGTAAAAAAATAATTATTGGAGTTAAAGAGAAGTCCACTTTCGATAATATATATATATATATATATATATATATATATATATATATATATATATTTGTGCCAAAAGGATGTCATCAATTTGCTGAGTAGTGATGAGCCGGAGCGGGGTCTACCATAATTGGAAATCCTTGCGTGGGATAGTCCCAGTATACGGCATTTGGGACCATTGAATGCCGGATATGATAACCATGTGAACTGGTATATGGGTCCCTTGCCAATTCACAAACAGTTAAAAAAATATACAGTTTTAAAGAAAGAAGAAAAGAATTCACCTTTGCCACATCTGTCCCCCGTCTGGTGGCGTCCTCTCTGCTGGCCTGATGGGTCAGGGGCTTCCTCCTGACCAGCTTCTTCATGTCAAGGATTGGCAGTTGCAGCCACTCCACTGGTATCTGTAGTGAGGGGGGGGCACAGGCCCCCCTCCTTGGCGGCTCGCCAAGCTGGTGCCGAGCCCACCTTGGAAGAAACCTTTAATACCACAGAGGCAAAGCCTTTGTGGAACCCCCCCCCCCCATGTGGCTTATGATGTCACTGGAGGGGAGGAACATGGAGGGAGATTCCCTGGGAAATCCCCTTCAAAAATGCATTGGACCCAGCCCTACAATCTATAAAATGCTAAAGCTGGGCATACGCCCTCAGTGACATCCTTACTCAGGATGGCACATGTTATGAAATCCCCAGGATCGATCATAAACTTGGTTGACGTGTGTGTGGGGGCAGCAAGTGGTTTGCATTTCAGCTATATTAAGCTGCTCGGAGGTTAGAGGGCAAGATGAATGAAAGCTTGGTCCACTGATTAGCTGGTGGTCAGCGCGTGAGCTGTGGGATTGCTGCAAAGGTCAGTTTTTACGGTTTTGGGGGATTTTATACAATGGCGAATCCCATGGCTGCAGGCATGTGACTGGCAGTCAATTCCTATGGCCCCACCGGCGAAAGCAATTTGCCGCTGCTCATTATGTAGGCCTGGAACCCACAAAAAGAGTGCGGAGGGGTTAAGTTTTGGGGTCTGGGTTTTCAGGCTTGCTGGGGGCTATATGTGTGGGTCAGCTAATTTATTCTACTTAAAGCTTTCCCACAATGCGGCAGCAGTTTAAAGCAGTGTCCCTGCGTGTGGGCATCCCGATTAGTGATGGATCACTTTGAGCAAATTCAATTAAAGGTCTGACCCATCATATACATATTCTTAGTGTACATCCCGTCCCGTTCCGAAAGATATCCTTACTCATGGGTTATTCATCTTTAAATGTCACGTGACTGCAGAGCAGAAATAGTGGCCCCTTCCGGCCCATATATACCGAGGCTCCTCCCACAGAACCCCAGATTTTTTCTGCAGTCTCGGACTGCCAGGACGAGAACGTGGCTCTCTCTTTTTCAGGCAGGTGAGCGGGGTCTTACGGCCCTATGGACCTGTTGAGCTATTCCCACCTGTGCTGTCTTTACTATACTGCCTCCCAGCCTTGGCTGTAGCGTTCGGGTGACGGTAGACGGCACCATATTAGGTGCTAAGGAGCTATGCTCCGCCGCAACTCCCCCACCAAAGGGTAGACGGTTCAGGCCATGGTGAGCCTTATAAGATGCCCTGCCCACATTTGTGTGCCTGTCACCCCCTATCCCTCAATAGTGTGTTCCCTTGTGACCGCTGACTCCCCTCGTTCCTCTGAGTCCCTTAGGGGAAAGGGGGGGGGGTTCTTTATGTTATATGCGTGTATCTTGTATTGTGTGGCACCTTTTGCTTTTCATGCTCCGGCGTATGCGGAGCGCATTATGCAGTGATCCCCGTTTGAATTGGTTGCACTGTTTTCTTTTTCTCTAATATCGCACTCTTGTACACCGCCTTGTATATGGCGGCGACATTTACCTCAGGTTCCTTTGCGCAGCCATTGGCTGTCTAAGTCACGTGGGCGCGTCTTTTTCGCGCTCCTTGGAGGGAGGCGGGCGGGGCGAGTGACGCCTTTTGTGTCGCTCCCCCGCGGCCCGCCCCTCGAGTTATATGTCTGGGCGCCATCTTGCCTCGGCGGTGCTGCGCGGCTGACGTCTCTCGTGTGCGGTCTGTAAGTGCCCTCGCATGCTATTCTTATTTCTTACAGTTTTATGTATATGTGCCTTACGGGATCCTCTCTTATGTTTTTTTAGGCCTATAGAATTAGTGGTTTCTCCCGACCTTTACATTGATTAAGGGAAATTTGTCTAATATCTTAAATCCTCCCACTTCCCTTGCGGTGCATTGGGGGCATCCCGGGTTTGTTTCTGCATTATTCCCATTTGGCCTATTTGAGCCACAATAATCACCATATGGAGGCATCTCAAGACAATGAGTCCGGGGTTCCTTCGGGACAAGGCCGGTTCTGTACTGATTGTGGGATTTCCCCTGTACCTGGCGACTTCAAGGTCTGTCTCTCCTGCGCCCAGCAGACGGTTGCGCGGTTGTCTGGGATGCCCCTGCTGAGGGTCGCTTCCCCTGAGGCCTTGCCTACTCCCTTTCTCTTGCATTCGGCTCCGGTTGCGGCGCATGCTAGCGGGGATGCCCAATCTGATTTTGCTACTAGATTGGCCGATCTGGAGAGGCGGATGGGCGGTTATTGGCAAGACCCAGCATTTGATTGATAATACATATGTTTGCCCTATGACTTCTGAAGCGCTGGAAGAAATTGTTGGGTTTTCCCTTGAGGGGGAATTATTCTCTGAGTCTGAATCTGAGGATCAGAATAGGTCTTTTGATGATCCCAAGACCGGGTCCAAGCCTTGGGATGCAGCTGATACTGACAGGCTACTAGCCCATTTATTTGAAGTGCTTGAAATCTCTCCCCCTGTTGCCCCTCCACAGCAGCAGGGAGAATTATTTTAAACTGCTAAATTATGGTGTTCCCCACCTGAGGTTGAGGCACCAATTCTTGGACTATATCATACCTCTGTGGTGCACTCACCTGATACTACCACCTTAAAGGATGTGTAAGACCGGCGCATTGATCAGCTGGCCACTCAGGGTTTTGCCTGTGCGGGGACCGCGCTGCGTCCTGTATGTGCATCTGCTATTACAACTGTAGTCAATTCCCAAAAGTTGGGGGTTACCTCCACCCCCCGTGGAAAACACTGGGGACTAACAATTGCACTCACTCCATAAGTAATATAAAAATATAATTTTTATTTTCAATGCAGCAAAAATTCTCAATTAAAAACACATATAAAATCCTATCCTATTGCTTACAACAACAGCCACAAGGGGGAGCCATTCTATACATAATGTTAACCTATAAATAGTAATCAATTTTATAAATTCTCCTTAATTAATTCCTAGAAAAAAGTGCATGTGCTTAGTAATCAGTGCATCAGTATTCAACAATGTGCAAAATGTATAAACAATCCAAGGTATCAGCAAGAGTATAAACACAAAACAACACAAAATCTTTTCTTACTGTTAAAGGAATGGCGGCCCCTGGGCTGCTGGGACCCACACGTTCCGAGACCTCCCACGGGTCTCTTTCTCAAGGCACAGGTAAGTTGACTGGTAAGTTACCTGTGCCTTGAGAAAGAGACCTTGCTGCACTTTATGCTGATACCTTGGATTGTTTATACATTTTGCACATTGTTGAATACTGATGCACTGATTACTAAGCACATGCACTTTTTCTAGGAATTAATTAAGGAGAATTTATAAGATGGTGGTTGTGTTTGCTTTTCATCTCAATCAGGACACTGTGTTACCTTCTTTGTGCCCTAACCCTGGTAACCCCAAGGAAAGAGTGTTACACTCTCTCGATGTTGTTAGGGCTGTGAAGTTCTATTTGGTGGCTACTGAACCCTTCAGGAAGACTGATGCTTTCTTTGTGGTTCCATCTGGTCCTAAGAAGGGCCAGGCTCCTGTTAAATCCACTATCAGCAAGTGGATCCGTCAGGCCGTGATTCAGGCCTATTCTGCTAAGGGAAAGAAACCTCCTTTCCGCTTTACTGCTCATTCCACTCGTGCTATTGGTGCTTCTTGGGCTTTTCAGCACCAAGCTTCTATTGAACAAGTTTGCAAGGCCTCAACTTGGTCTTCTGTTTACTGTTCATAAGTTTTACAAGGTTGATGTTAAGGCCTCAGCTGATGCTGTGTTTGGCCGCAAAGTTCTGCAGGCGGCAGTGGTTTAGACTGTTTATTGTTGCCTTTGGGGATCCCACCCTACCTTACGGACACTGCTATTGGATGTCCCATGAGTAAGGATATCTTTCTGAACGGGATGTACACTAAGAATAATACAATTCTGTGATTACTCACCTGTAGAATTAATATTATGGGTGTACATCCCGTCCCGTTCCACCCCACCCTTGTTGTTCTTGTCACCTCTTTATGGTGATTAATGGTTATTTTCTCCCGGCTTTTGTTAACTGCTTTTTAAATACTGGGTTCAGTGGGAGGTGCCTCGGTATATATGGGCCGGGAGGGGCCACTTTTTCTGCTCTGCAGTCACGTGACATCTGAAAATGAATAACCCATGAGAAAGGATATCTTGCGGAACGGGACGGGATGTACACTCATAATATCAATTCTACAGGTTAATTCTACAGAATTGTATTTTTGAGTTTGCCGAGGTGTTATAAGTTTGTTTCCTTGTTTTTAACTTTAACAAGGACTATTGGGCCATCCAGATATAATCTCAGCTATGGCGATTCAAGGAACAAGTATTGGCCGAAACCAAAATTCAATGAGTGGATTTAATTAAAATAGAGCCAAGTTACATATATACATCAATAATATTAGTGATTTAATAATAATTCATTAATAATTGAGATCATAAACATGTTATTCCTCTGGAACCTACACGAGGAAACCTATAAACCTATAACCTTTATAGGTAAAGTGCCTGTAAATTAAACTCCTGAAGCTGGGCACACATTGAGGAGAGGCTTTGAGCAGAAAGCAGAATGCATACAGTCTGGGTGTTCAGGTCTACATCTTTATTGCTTACCTTTGGATGATTCATTAAAAGCTGAGCAGCTTCTTCGAAGTATGTTAGATCCACATCTAAAAGAAAGGGTGGCAAATCTTCATAAGCAAAATAGGCCAAGGCGAGCGAGGCAAAGCCACGACTGGCCAGGAGGCTGCTTCTAAACTCCAGCAGACCTCCATTTCCACCAAACATGTCAATGACTCCCCGGAAAGGTCCTTCTCCTGTATAATGAGATATGTGACAATCCAGCCATTATCAAGAATATCACAACACATAAAGCAAAAAGGTACTCTTGTAACCAGTATCCGCTCAGTCTTGCCCTGGCAGAGAGATTTTACAGCCTGTTTTGACAATCCAGGTACCAATAGCCTGAGGGACATAGTCATTGGGAACACACACACAGCCTCCAAAAAGTTTAATGAAAACACAAACTATTCACAGCAACAGATCACTGGCCCCAAGACCACTGGGTGGATGTGTCCAAAAAACAGTCCAAGATTTTGCTGGTACCCAGCCCCACCCTGATGTGCTTCCTGGTCAGTCAACGAGTGCACGCCACAGCTATGCCTATATCGCCATATCCCTCCATGTCCACCACCAGGGTCCTCTATTTTTACCACCTTGCTGCACTCTTCCATTTCCCACAACCTCACTCCTCCACCCTCTACCCACTAATCCTAACACCCTATTAGGTGCTACATGCACTCCCCCCCCCCCCCCACACTGCTTCCTCCCCCGCTTTCCACTAGCTTTAAAGTGGACCAACACCCGATGCTGATCGGCCCGGGAATCTATAAGATTCCCGCGCCGATCAGCATCGGGCTTGCGGGGCACCCCGATCGGGGGTGCCCCGCTGTGTGAAACCCCCCAGAAAGCCCCGAAATCCCTACCTGCTCCTCGATCCAGCGGCGCATGCGCGAGCAGCCGCTTGCGCATCCCTCTAGCAGGGCGCGCACACCGCGCCGGCTCCCTGTAAGAGTGACGCGCGGGAGGCGGCGGGCACGCTCACTTGTCCGGCGACGGACCTTGCTTGTCCGTCGGCGGGGATTGGCTGCAGCGGTCACGTGAGAGCGGGGACAGGTGAGTTTTTGGGGCTCTCTGGGGGGTTTCACACAGCGGGGCACCCCCGATCGGGGTGCCCCACCGAAGTGGACCAAAACCCAGGATAGTCAAAATCCTGGGTGTTGGTCCTCTTTAATTCCTTGCTAGGCAGTCCAAGCACCGACTTCCTTTCCCACCACAGAGTGGGATTCCAGGTCCCTTCTTCTTGCCCTCTCCCACGTGAACTCCAGGGAACTGTACACCTGATTTGGACCAATCACCAGAATTTTCACTATCCCTGGGGTATTGCGAAGGACAACAAATTTTATGTTCTCAAAAAGACATTTAGATGGGGATTATCCGTTAATGTGAACATGGGGTTGCTATTCCCACTTTGGTCACTAAATGGGAGTATTAAAACATAAATGGAAAAGAGAATTTCTGGGCTTCGCTGCTGCTTGCTCGCTCTCCTCTCCCCCCCCTTCCCTCCCCGACGGGGGGGAGGGACGGGTGGAAGTTGTGTGTGTTTTTAGACTGTTTTTTTGTATACTTTTGCCGCTGCTTTGTACTGCGCTCCGCAGCGGGCGGCGCTATATCTGTGAGGCGTTTTTTACTGTGTGGATGACGTCGGCGAGGTCACGTGAGCTCCGTTTTTCGCGCTCTTCCGGGGGGGGGGGGCGGCGGATGACGCATATCACGTCGTTATCCCGCGGCCCGACCCTCAAGGTTCCTCTGCCGGCGCCATCTTGCTTTTGCTGCGCGTCTGGGGCCCTCTTCATCTCTGGGCTGCGGCGCTGATTCCTGACTGTGTCGCGTCCTCCGGTGGTCTGGTGGCTGGCGATCCTTGTCCTGCTTGGTCCGTGAGTCTCCTCTGGGGTTTTTTGTTGTACTGGGGCATGGGCTGCGGGATACTTATGTATTTTGCTTATGTCTTTCAGGCAGGACACCCGTGGGTTGTGGTTTCTCCCGGTCCTGCTCCTTACTCCCCCCTTCATCTCCCTTTACTATTCCGGGGGCATCCCTTGGGGGGGCATCCCGGGTGGCTTTTATTAGCCATTACCCTGTGCTGCCATATTGCGCCTGTATTAATCACCATATGGAGGCTTCTGGGGATAAAGTGCTCGGGGGTCCTTCGGGACAATCCCAGCTGTGTTCCATGTGTGGGGTATCCCCTATCAGTAATGACGTCACAGTGTGCGGACCGTGCACCCATGCTGTCCTTGCGCTTCAGTCTGGGCTGCTTGCTTCTCTCCCAAGCTCCCTTCGGCATCGCCTACCCCGCCGCGCCTGCATTTAGCCCCCAGTGAGGGGGACTCTAGCAGGAAGTCACAATCTGATCTGGCACTTCGTGTGGCCAGCATTGAAAAACAGCTTGCCAGGCCTGTTCCACGTAAGGCCTCTGGCAAGAAGCGGCACCTGGCTCCCACGCCTGCACTGTTTACTGAGGGGCAGGAGGAAATTTATCTTTTTGATGACCGTTACTCCCTAGAGGAGGGGGAGCTTTTCCTGGGCTCTGATTCCTCTGGGGACCAGCAGGTGGGCTGTGACAGTGACCCTGGGTCTGAGGATTCCTGGTTCCCTGAGGACACTGTTAGTCTGTTGTCTCACATTTTTGAGGTTTTGCACATTTCCCCCCCCCCTGAGGTGGCTAAGAGGAAACAGGGTGAGCTTTTTCCTCCTGTTAAGCGGCATCTGGAGTTCCCTGAGCAGAGTCATTTCACTAATATGGTGCTCAATGAGTGGGAATGTCCTAGTAAATTGCCCGCGGTGCCTAAGGGATTGGATAAGAAGTATCCCTTTCCTGCTAATTTGGTTAAGCGATGGTCTGGTCCCCCCGAGGTAGACGCGCCCGTTCTTGGGTTGTCCAACACTTCAGTCATGCCTTCCCCTGACACTACTACCCTGCGGGACAGCGAGGACCAGCGTATGGATCAGCTGGCCTGCCATGCTTTGCATTTGTGGGGGCTGGGTTGCGCCCGGCCTGTGCCGCTGCCATAACTGCTATTGCTCTTAAGAGACTGATCAATCGTCTCCTTGATGGCGCTACAGCTGGTAGGGAGGAGTATAGGACCCTCTTGCTGTGTTTTTGTGGCCTTTTTACTTACTGCCATGGATGATGTAGTACGGCTGAGTGGTAGGGCCTCTGCCCTCTTGGTGGCTATGCGCCGCTCTGTTTGGTTGCGTCAGCCAGCTGACGCTGCTGCTAAGAAGGCTCTCACTGGGCTCCCCTTTGTGGGGCTGCGGCTCTTTGGTAAGCGCCTGAATGTTTTAGCCAAGGATGGTAGGCTGCCTCAGCGTAGGAGGCAGTCTCGGCCTTTTTCGGGGCCATCCGCTTCAGCCTCCTCCTTTCGTACCCCCAGAGGAGGCCGAGGCCCCCTCTTTTCAGGTATCCACAGGGGTTCTTGGGGCCGTGGCAGATCCCGTGGTCGTCCCGGTCTCTCATGGGATCCCAAGCCCAAACCTTCTCCCAAGCCCCCAAAGGCATGAGGAGGCGCCCTCACCCATCCGGGTGGGGGGACGGCTTTGGTTCTTTGCTCACGTCTGGAGGCTCCACGTCTCAGACCGGTGGATTCAGGAGGTGGTGTCCTCCAGTTACAAGATAGAGTTTGCAGCCTGGCCGCCCCCCAGATTCATCAGATCCCGGATGTCTCACAACCCTCAGTCAGCTCAGGGGTTGCGCCTTGCGGTTCAACGTCTACTGGAGTCAGGGGTCATTTGCCTGGTGTCTTCCCAGGAATGGGGTCAGGGTTTCAGATCCGCTCGGACAACCAGACGGCGGTTGTCTACATCAATCATCAGGGAGGGACTCAGAGCAAGCGAGCCCTCAAGGATGTGTCCCTGATACTGTCTTGGGCGGAAGAGAATGTGCCTTGCATCTCGGCGGTTTACATTCCGGGGGTGGAGAACCAGGAGGCAGACTCCCTGAGCAGGGGGACTTCTCGGCTGGGGGAATGGTCCCTCAGGAACAAGGTATTTCACTCCCTGTGTCACCGCTGGGGTCAGCCGGATGTGGACTTGTTTGTGTCCCTCCACAACCACAAGCTTCCCGGGTTTGTCTCCCTGTCACAGGACCCTCTGGCCTTCGCCACGGATGCGCTAGCAATGCCTTGAACGGAGTTTCGGCTACTCTATGTGTTCCCTCCGTTCCCTCTGCTGGGCAGGGTGCTGCGCAAGATAGCCCAGGAAGGGGTAGCAGCCATTCTGGTGGCCCCCTGTTGGCCAAGTAGGGTGTGGTTCCCAGACGTCGTACAGTTGGCAGTAGATCAGTATGCCCTGCCCAAGGATCAAGATCTGCTCACTCAGGGACGACTGTGCCATCCCAATTTACAAATGCTAGCTTTAACGGCTTGGCTGCTGAAATCTCCATCTTGATAGATAAGGGGTTGCCGGCCTCTGTTGTTGATACCATGATTAGGGCTAGGAAGAAGTCCTCGACCTTTATCTACTATAGGATTTGGCATGCTTACATTGCCTGGTGTGAGTCTAGGTCTCTGCCTTGTAGGGTGTTTTCTATTACCAGGATTTTGGATTTTTTTGCAACATGGCTTGGATTCGGGCCTTCAACTTAGTACCCTCAAGGGACAGGTGTCAGCCCTGGCTATTTTCTTCCAAAGATCTTTTGCCAATCACCAGTTGGTCAAGACTTTCTTTCAGGGAGCTGCTCATGTGCGTCCACCACGTAAACCTATGCTACCTGTTTGGGATCTAAATCTGGTGTTGTCTGCTCTGCAGGGTCCTCCCTTTGAGCCTATCAGTGGGGCCGCTTTGCCCATTATGACTCTTAAGGTGGCCTTCCTGGTGGCCATTACTTCGATCAGGCGAGTTAGAGAGCTAGCGGCTCTCTCCATCAAACCTCCTTATTTTGAGCGGCATCAGGATAAGTTGGTGTTTCGGCTTAAGCCGGATTTCTTGCCTAAGGTTGTGTCTGCTTTTCATCTCAATCAGGACATTGTTTTGCCCTCTCTGTGTCCTAATCCTGCTAATTCCAGGGAGCGGACCTTTCATTCTCTGGATGTTGTCAGAACCCTGAAGTTTTATTTGGTTGCTACTGAGTCTTTCAGGAAATCTGACGCTCCTTTTGTTCTTCCTGCTGGACCTAGGAAGGGTCTGCCTCCGGCTAAATCCACTATCAGCAAGTGGATCCGTCAGGCGGTGGAGCAGGCCTATTCTGCTAAGGGGAAGGTTCACCCTTTTAGGGTTACTGCTCATTCCACTCGTGCTATTGGTGCGTCTTGGGCCTTTCAGCACCAAGCTTCTGTTGAACAAGTTTGTAAGGCCGCAACTTCTGTTCATACTTTTTCCAAGTTTGACAAGGTTGAGGTTAAGGCCCCTGCTGATGCTGCTTTTGGCTGCAAGGTATTTCAGGCAGTGGTGGTTTGAACTGCCTGCTGTTACTCTTTGGGGATCCCACCCTACTTTATGGACACTGCTTTTGGAAGTCCCGGATGTAATCACTTCGTGAAGCAGGCTGTGCCATGCATTGGGAAAAAGACAATTCTGTGAGTACTCACCTGTAGCATTGCTTTTACCATGCATGGCACGGCCTGCTTCACCCCACCCTTGTTACGTTGTTCTTGGTTTCCTCTTTATGGTGATTGTTCCAAATTAGTTGGGGTTGTTATCTTTATTAGTTCCCCGTTCTTGTATCACTGCTTGGCAACTACTAGATAAGTCTATGGTGATTCAGTTATTCTTAGTATACAGTACGTCCTGCTCCAGATAAGAATCATTACACTTGGGTATTACTCTGCCAGGTGGCGCTGGACTGCAGAGACCGCGAAATTGGCTCCTCCCGGCCCCTCAAATACCTGGGACCTCCCACAAATCCCCAGAATTTCTCTGCAGTCTGGACTGCGGAGGACAAGAAGATGGCTCTCTCTTCTCGCAGGTGAGCGGGGCTATTAGCCTGCGGCCCTGTAGGACTATTCCCACCCATTCCATTTTTAATGTGCCTCCCAGCCTTGGCTGCGCTGGTCCGGGTGATGGTAGGCGGCACCGCTATCAGGTGCTTAGGAGCGCTGCTCCACCGCAGTGAGTCTCTATGGGATGCCCCTCCCGCCCTATTGCCCCTGTCTATCGATGGGCCCTATGTTAAGTGGCCGCTGCCCTCCCTCGCTCTCCCTTGTAGCTCTGGGGGGGGGGGGGTGTGTGTATATGCCTTGGTGCTTCACTGTATTATGTGCTTCTGGTTGGTGTCAGTCTCCGCGCTGACTTGGTTGCACTGGTTGCGTTTTTTGAATATGCTGCCGCGCGTGCTTCCACTGTGCTCCGCGGTTGGCGGCGGCTGTTATTGGCTGCTTGTCACGTGTGCTGCTTTGCGCTCTTCGGGGGGGCGGGGCCCACGGATGGCGTTCCGCGTCCCTGTCCCCGCGGCCCGCCCCTCGAGGTATACCCGGCGCCATTTTTTCTATGGATTCGGCTGCTGCGTGGCTGGCATCTACCTACCGTAGTCCGTGAGTGCCCTCGCGGGCAGCTTTATTTACCCTATGTCATTATATATGTCACTTATGGGGTTCTCTTCGCTTATGTCTTTCAGACGGGTCGAACTCTATTGGTTTCTCCACAACCAGAGGGGGGTCCCACACACCCTCCTCACCCTGTCACAGAAGCACCACAGAGTAATAACAATAATGATAAATCCAATTTTATTATTACAAATAATTGTATAAACTACAAGACAATCTTAAAAACATTCCTACATTAAAAAACATATAAGACAACTAACATCGAGGAAGGGGCACCATTCAAAAGGTGAGGCAAGGGGAGGGATGAATAAAGAAGGGAGGGGAAAAAAAGTGAGAGCGTGGGCCAAAACGGCCCAATGATACTGCTAATGGTCAACTACATCAAATGCTTGGATTGAACTATAAATTCATGTGCAAAATAACCGTCTGAATAATTGTGCAAAAGTGCTAAGCATATAGTCATGTGCTAAATAACAAGAACAATTAGATCCAATACCACTGAAAAATCACTAAACAATTCTACCAAGCTACTATAAAACACCTATAGACAAACACAATGAAAACGAACTACATCTAAACCCTACCTATTTAAATCAATTTAAGAGGACCCGCCGAGTGGGCAAGTGCCCAGTGCAAACTGTGCAAAAAATGCGCAAAAAGTAAAACAACAGGCTCAGTAAACAGACCCTCCCCCCACACACCTTACCTGCCCACACTCCTCAGCACCGACGCGTTTCGTGACGTCATACGTCACTTTCTCAAGGTGTACACCTTGAGAAAGTGACGTATGACGTCACGAAACGCGTCGGTGCTGAGGAGTGTGGGCAGGTAAGGTGTGTGGGGGGAGGGTCTGTTTACTGAGCCTGTTGTTTTACTTTTTGCGCATTTTTTGCACAGTTTGCACTGGGCACTTGCCCACTCGGCGGGTCCTCTTAAATTGATTTAAATAGGTAGGGTTTAGATGTAGTTCGTTTTCATTGTGTTTGTCTATAGGTGTTTTATAGTAGCTTGGTAGAATTGTTTAGTGATTTTTCAGTGGTATTGGATCTAATTGTTCTTGTTATTTAGCACATGACTATATGCTTAGCACTTTTGCACAATTATTCAGACGGTTATTTTGCACATGAATTTATAGTTCAATCCAAGCATTTGATGTAGTTGACCATTAGCAGTATCATTGGGCCGTTTTGGCCCACGCTCTCACTTTTTTTCCCCTCCCTTCTTTATTCATCCCTCCCCTTGCCTCACCTTTTGAATGGTGCCCCTTCCTCGATGTTAGTTGTCTTATATGTTTTTTAATGTAGGAATGTTTTTAAGATTGTCTTGTAGTTTATACAATTATTTGTAATAATAAAATTGGATTTATCATTATTGTTATTACTCTGTGGTGCTTCTGTGACAGGGTGAGGAGGGTGTGTGGGACCCCCCTCTGGTTGTGGAGTTATGTAGTAACAGTTTTCTGTTTACCCTGTACTGTATAGCACACTATTTTACTATTGTCGGTGCGGTCTTGCTTTTGTCTTTCTCTATTGGTTTCTCCCGGCCCTACTCCCTCTATTTAGTTATTAAACTTGTGAGGCCTAGTGTGTAAATTACTCCCTCTTCCCTAGCGGGCTATTGGTGCATCCCGGGTTGCTTTTATAGCGTGAATCCCTATCGGCCAATTGTGCCGCTATAATCACCATATGGAGGCGTCTCAGGATAATGTGCTCGGGGTTCCTTCAGGACAAGCCCGGCTGTGTGTAGCTTGTGGGGTGTCCCCTACTAGTGTTGACAATGTGCATGTCTGTATACCTTGTGCCCAGCAGGTGCTTGCACTGCAGCCTGGTTTACTAGTAGCTGGGCCTGCGCCTCGTATGGCGTCACCTACTCCCCCAAGCTTAAACTTGACTCCCATTGAGTTGCATACCAGTGGGGATTCTCAGCCTGATGTGTCTTTCAGACTGGCTAGTGTTGAGAAGTTGCTTGCTAATACCTTGGCGCTTATGGCCTCTGCTAAGAAGCGGCACTTGACGTCACTCTTTTCCCTATGGAGGCTGATGAGGTCTTTGAACTGTCTGGTTATACCCCTTTGGAAGAAGGGGAGTTATTCTCTGACTCAGAGTCATCTGATGAGAGGCCCAGGGGTCATGATGATTCTGGCTCTGACCTCTGGGCCCCAGATGATACTGATAGGCTGTTGGCTCAGATTTTTGAGGTACTGTCTATCTCTCCCCCGGTTGCAGCCCCCAGGCAGCAGGGGGAATTGTTTCATACTGCCAAGCCACGTTTAGAGTTTCCTGAGCAAGGCCATTTTAATAATCTCGTGCTCAAGGAATGGGAGCGTCCCAGCAGGCTTCCCGGAGTCCCTAAGAGTTGGGATAAGAGGTATCCCTTTCCGGCTGATGTGGTGAAGCGTTGGTCATCCCCCTCCAGAGGTGGATGCCCCGGTCCTAGGGTTATCTAACACCTCTGTCATGCATTCCCCTGACACTACTACGCTGTGGGATGGTGAGGACCGGCGTATTGATCAGCTGGCGTTCCATACCTTTGCCTGTGTGGGGGCGGCGCTTCGCCCGGTTTGTGCCTCTGCCATTACAGCGGTGGCTATTAGGACCCTGCTTAGAAGTGTCCTAGAGGGTGCTCCTGATGATGTGTCTAGTAAGGAGTTTAATGCACTCTCCCGTTGTGAGGTTTTTGTGACTTATGTCCTCTCTGCCTTGGATAATACCATTAGGATGTGTGGCAGAACCTCTGTCCTTGTGGTGGCTACACGCCGCTCAGTTTGGCTGCGCCAGTGGGCTGCTGACAACGCTGCCAAGAAAGCTCTCACTGGGCTTCCCTTCAAAGGACTACGCCTGTTTGGGGACCGCCTGGACCTGTTTGCTAAGGGAGGCAGGTTACCCCAGCGCAGGCGGCAGTCTCCGCCCTTTCGGGGACAGGGCACCTTTTCTTCCCCCTACCGTGGAGCCAGACAGGGGAGGGGGGTCTCCCTTACCGGGGCCCGAGGAGATTTCTGCAGTAGGGGCAAAGGACGTGGACGCCTTGGTTCATCCTGGGGCTCTAAGCCTAAGTCTTCTCCCAAGCCCCCTCAGGCATGAAGGGGCGCCCTCACCCATCCGGGTGGGGGGACGGCTTCAGCATTTTGCTCACGTCTGGAGGCTTCATGTCTCAGACCAGTGGATTCAGGAGGTAGTGTCCTCCAGCTACAAGATAGAGTTTGCTGGCTGGCCGCCCCCAAGATTCATCAGATCCCGGATGTCTCAGACCCCATGTCAGCTCAGGCTCTAGTTCTGGCTGTGCAAAGCCTTCTGGAGCTGGGGGT
This sequence comes from Gastrophryne carolinensis, assembly GCA_027917425.1. Lineage (NCBI taxonomy): Eukaryota > Metazoa > Chordata > Amphibia > Anura > Microhylidae > Gastrophryne > Gastrophryne carolinensis. The sequence continues at coordinate 626,023,523 of CM051234.1, read as the reverse complement.
CATCTGTCAGGTCCCCTTACGAGAAAGGGGCAAGGGTTTCTATTCCAACCTTTTCACCGTGCCCAACAGAGATGGGTCGGTCAGGCCCATCCTGGACTTGAAGATCCTCAACAGATTTGTCAGGTGCAGGCGCTTTCACATGGAAACTTTGTGCTCTGCCATCAGTTCCCTGCGTCCAGGGGACTTCATGACCTCTGTGGACATCAAGGATGCTTACCTTCATATTCCTGTTTTTCCAGGTCATCAAAGGTTCCTCAGGTTCGCTCTGGAGGATCAGCACTACCAATTTGTGGCATTGCCCTTCGGTCTCACTTCAGCTCCCAGAGTGTTCACCAAGGTGCTGGCAGGAGTGATGTCTCTGCTCAGGTCTCAGGGCATTCGCGTGCTGCCCTATTTGGACGACATTCTCATCACTCAGTCCCTCCAGGCAGAGCTGGATACTCAGCTAGTAGTGTCCACTCTGGAGTCATTTGGCTGGGTGATCAACCATCCCAAATCTTCCCTGTCTCCCTCCTTGGTGACTCCCTTCCTGGGAATTAATCAGGATACATTTCAGGTAAGGATTTTTCTTCCTCAGCAGAAGGTGGACAGTCTGCTAGTGCAGGTTCAGTTCCTGCTATCTTGCCCTCATCCCTCCATCAGGCAGGGAATGCAGCTGGTGGGCCTGATGGTGTCGTGCTTCGAGGCGGTCCCTTATGCCCAGTTTCACATGAGGCCTCTGCAACTCCACCTCTTGTCAGTATGGGACAAGGACCCAGCGTCCCTGGACAGGGTCTGTGTGCTCTCCCCCCCTAGTCAGGCGGTCCCTCTCGTGGTGGCTGGACTCCAGGAACCTGTTGGTGGGCAGATCCTTTCTGGCCCCCTGCTGGGAGACGGTCAACACGGATGCCAGTCTGACAGGTTGGCGGGGTTTCTGGAAGTCTCTGCAGTTCCAAGGACAGTAGGGCCCTCAGGAGGCCCACACACATATCAACATTCTGGAACTGAGGGCGATCAGGTTGTTTCTGGCTCACTTGACCCAACACCTTCGGGGCCGGCCTGTTCAGGTACGCTCGGACAACCAGACGGCGGTTGCCTACATCAATCATCAGGGAGGGACCCGGAGCAAGGGGGCCCTCAAGGAAGTGTCTCTGATCCTGGCCTGGGCGGAGGACAATGTTCCCTGCATATCAGCTGTGTACATTCCAGGGGTGGAGAATCTGCAGGCAGACTCTCTGAGCAGGGGGACCTCTCGCCTGGGAGAATGGTCCCTCTGCAACAGGGTGTTTCAATCTCTGTGTCACCGTTGGGGCCAACCAGATGTGGATCTGTTTGCGTCCCGTCACAATCACAAGCTCCCGGCCTTTGTCTCCCTGTCCCAGGATCCTCTGGCCTTGGCCACGGATGCCCTAGCAATGTCATGGCAGGACTTTCAGCTCCTGTATGTCTTTCTTTCCTCCTTTCCCCCTGTTGGGCAGGGTTCTGCGCAAGATAGCTCAGGAGGGGGTGCCAGCTATCCTGGTGGCCCCCAAGTGGCCAAGAAGAGTGTGGTTCGCAGACGTGGTGCAGTTGGCAGTATATCAGTACGCTCTGCCAAGGGTGCCAGATCTGCTCACTCAGGGTCACTTACGCCATCCCAATTTACAAACTCTGGTTTTGACGGCCTGGCTGCTGAAACCTCCATCTTGATGGAGAAGAGGCTGTCTGCCTCTGTTGTTGATACCATGATAAAGGCTAGAAAGAAGTCTTCATCCATTTGCTATAGGGTTTGGCGTGCCTACATTGACTGGTGTGAGCCTGTTTGGGATTTGAACTTGGTCTTCTCTGCCTTGCAGGGTGCTCCCTTTGAGCCTGTGCAGGAGGCTGCCCTGGCCATTCTTACTCTCAAGGTTGTCTTTTTGGTGGCTATCACCTCTGTTAGGTGTGTGTCTGAGTTGGCGGCGCTTTCCATCCAGCCCCCCTACTTTGAGAGACACCAGGACAAGCTTCAAGCCAGATTTTCTGCCTAAGGTCGTGTCTGCCTTTCATCTGAATCAGGACATTGTTCTTCCTTCCTTGTGCCCTAATCCTAGTAATGCTAAGGAGAGGGTCTTGCATTCCTTGGATGTGGTTAGGTGTCTGAAGTACTATCTGGTGGCTACTGCACCATTCAGAAAAACTGATGCTCTTTTTTTGACCCCTTCTGGTCCTAGAAAGGCCTGCCAAATCTACTATCAGCAAATGGATCCGTCAGGCTGTGATTCAGGCCTATTAGGCTAAGGGGAAGAATCCTCCCTTCCGCCTTACTGCTCATTCTACTCGTGCTATTGGTGCCTCTTGGGCTTTTCAGCACCAGGCTTCTGTTGAACAAGTTTGCAAGGCCGCTACTTGGTCTTTTGTTCATACTTTCAGTTTTACAAGGTTGATGTTAGGGCCTCAGCTTTTGGCCGCAAGGTTCTGCAGGCGGCAGTGGTCTGACCTGTCTGTTGTTACCTTTGGGGATCCCACCCTACTTTATGGACACTGCTATTGGATGTCCCAAGTGTAATGATTCTTATCTGGAGCAGGACGTACTGTATACTAAGAGTATACAGTACATCCTGCTACACCCCACCCTTGGTTTTGCATTATCCTAGGATCCCCTGTATGGTGATTGTTATCATTGTTATGGTTACTAGTTGGTTCTGTTTTCTTTCTCCCGGCTTCTTGTTAACTGCTTTTCAATGCTGGGGATTTGTGGGAGGACCCGGGTATTTGAGGGGCCAGGAGGAGCCAATTTCGCGGTCTCTGCAGTCCAGCTCCATCTGGCGGAGTAATACCCAAGTGTAATGATTCTTATCTGGAGCAGAACGTACTGTATACTCATAATAACAATTCTACAGGCGAGTAATCACAGAATTGTATTGTCATATGGTACCGGGCGGAGCCACAACTCTTCTGCAGTGCACTGCGCCACCTTGTGGCGGAATACCCAGATGTAATGACTTCGTGAAGCAGGCCTGTGAGTACTCACAGAATTGTCTTTTTCCTTTACCTTAGTAGAGGGTTTTTTTGGTCTCTTTAGCCCCCCTATATTAAGCCTAACATTGGGTCTCTCCACATACTGGCTTGCGACTCTGATTCAGACTATTAGAATCTGGGTGTAGGATCCCCAGTCGGGGGCAGAAGATACATTTGGGGAATAACAGAAAACTGATGAGTTTGGTTGGGAGCTTCTTAGAGGGAAAACCTCGGGCAATAATGTATAAACAGAGGTTTTAAAAAGTGAAGCCAGAGGGAGAGAAAGGGAGATGATCCATAACCATGCTAAGGGGAAGATAGGAGTAACCTCGCTACATACCGCTGGTGGAGCTACTACAGAGACGAGGTCCAGGCGCAGTTGGAAGTGAGTGAGAACATGTTGCTGTAGTGCAAACAGAGCCGTGCTGAAGTGCAGAGTGAGAGCTGAGGGCTACGCAGAGAGTGTTGAGGTCCATGCAGAAAGAAACCCATTGGGGTCCTGGCATGGATGCAGGGCCAGATTATGAGGAGGGTGCAAGGGGCGCACACCCCAGGGCCTCCACCACTTGCCCTGCAAAGGGGGTCTCCACCAACCTTTGGGTTATGGTCTGGTCCAGGAGGCTTCTCAGTCTTTGGCCTGACAAGGGGCTTGATCTGACGTTCCAGTAAGTGGGCGGGTACCAGGCAACCACCGATCATTTACTTGGCTGGACTATTATATTAAAGGAAAAAAATACTGGATCTGGGGCCTCCACCAGATTTTGTGGCCAAGGGGCCTCCACCACACTTAATCCGGCCCTGCATGGATGTGACAGAGGAGGCGCCCCTTAGGAGTAGAGAGGATCCAAAGAGACCAGCAGGCCATGAGGAGGAAGCCGCTGTGTCTGAGACTCCAGTAAGGTGTGGCTGCCCCTAGCTGAGAACTCTGCCCTGTAGTGGCTTGTGTTTGGGAACAGTCGAGGCTTGGATGCTGCAGAGCAGAGGTTCCCATTGTGATACTTGCTGGCACCCCAATGGCCCCTCTACTGACATCGGGCAATCCCGCATCCCAGTCTGGGATACCCCATAGACAGTCTCCACAATGAGGGAGTGCTCAGCTCAAAGTTGGGGGTTGGTGACCCAAATCCCACACTGGAAAAAGGCCTACATATAATTGGGAAATACCGGTCTGTTTAACTCTATGCTGAAACCTGCTGATAAGCAAGTGTACCTGTGTCCTGCCTTATGCTGAAATGATATCCTTATGAAGCAGTTGTCTGTGTTGCTACAAGCGATTCAAGATTATTTGGTCTGTGAACTGTGTCTTTGACCGTGATGTGGATCAAAGCATTAAAGATGCTTTCATTGATCCTGCTTGCCGTTGAGTGTCTGTCTGCTGATATACCATCTTGTCAGATCCCCATGCTGCAGTGATCTAGATTGCTGCTATTCAAAAAATGCTCACCTCTATTATTTTCATGAAAAATCCTTTTAGAACAGTAATGGTGACCCCTGTAGTCCCTCTGGCTGCTCAGCTGCCAACCGAGCAGTGTGCTCCAGCTGGGGCATCCCTGGTGCGCAGGCCTTACCAATAGCCCATCGCCAGTTACCCACCTTCCAGCTGGACAGGCCCAGTCAGCGCCAGCGGGAGTGCACCGCTCAATCGGGAGCCCAGCCGAACTTCTGAATTGAGAGGGACGACAGGGGCCACCATTACTGTTCTAAAACAGGATTTTTTCACGAAAATTAAAGAGGTGAGCATTTTTTGAATGGCAGCAATCTAGATAGCGGGGTGCGCTATACAGATTAAATTTAATAGTTATAATTCCAGTTTAATAGTAATAAGTACAGCCTGCCTCTTCATGGATTGGTGCCTGGGTCTATATAGAGAGAGCCAGGAAGTGCTTGAGAATAAAGAAGGATGTGAGATTTTTGAGTGATAGTTTGTATGCTGGGCCATGAGGCCCAAGAGCATGTGGACCAGTGCCCGAGAGAGGAGGAATGGCCATTTATCTCTGTGGACAGGTGGTAGGAATCAGCAAAGCATTAGGATTGAAATACGTTTACCTGGAGGAAGAAAGAGAGTTCCCCGGACCCGTCCTTCTCTGATCGGCACTTTTTGCACTCCAGGACTCACATACCATCGTTGGACCACTTTGCTGGCCACAGGAAGTTCTTTTGGCAATAGATTCAGCTCTAAGCCATAATAGACCTCTACATGGACATAGAATGGACTTCCCATCACATCACGTTTCAGCAACCTCAGGTAAGGAATTAATGGCTTAAGAGACCAGAATAGTCCCATCGGATGAACTCCATAGAAGTCCCCACCAGTGGCCGGTGACTGCTCGAGATCCACCTTTCCCTCATGATTGCTCCTGTAGAAAGCCCGGGAGTGAAATATTTTGTCCTTCTCATCTTTCAGCCAAGCTCTTAATGTGATTAACTCCTCTGGTGGTAGACCGGAAACTTGGATCCTCACTGATTCATCTACTAGGACCACCTCTGGAGATACTTTGAGGTCGATCATACCTGAAGGAGATGAATAAATCCGACATTTAACAATGGCTCTCTGGGCCATTTGATGTGGCCCCTGACCTACTGTGGGGAAAGTGGAAGGCATGAATAAATGGCACATAAATAGGGGCACAGTAAGGATGGGGATTGCACTGAGAGTGATATAGGAGGGACACATTGAAAAATAGAGGTGACGGTAGTGGCTTGGAGGAATGTGGTGACATTGATTGTACAACACCATCCCTGCAGGGCCGTATTTAACATTAGGCAACTCTAGGCCTGTGCCTAGGGCGGCCAGCTGCATAGGGCGGCCTCTCTGCAACAATAAAATGTCCTTTTACTTGTTAAAGCTTCTGGCCGACCGCACCCGATACTGCCCCTCCCCCGAAAGTACAATGGGGCCAATTCATATGTTAATACATGTGTAATGATGCCGCCTCCCAGGTGCCCCCCCCCCCTCCCACAGTACAATGGGGTCTATTCATATGTTAATGTGCGCGGGTAATGTTGCCGTCCGGCCGCGCTAATCCTCCCCAGCACTACATAGCAATACAACACATGTGAAGTTGCCGGGCTGCCGCCCCGCCCCTCTCTGCGCTGCCTGCCAATAGAGTGGCCCCTGTACCTCCCACTGCCTCTGCAGGGGCGGCTGGGAATGCACACGTCACTCCCAGCATGCTCATCATCAAAGTAGCTTGTGCGGAGCTCCATTCAAGGTAACAGAGGCAGCGGGGAGAAGCTGGGGGAGGCTCAGGAGACAGCAAATGTGCCAAGCCGAGTCCCGATCAAATGTACATAGACCCGTTTTCATGGTGGGGGGGCGACATTAACCCGTGTCAGCAATGTTTTAAATATCTGTGTAGTGCACTGATAGGGGAAGTGGGCTGCCAGCATTTGCCTGCAATAATCTATCTCATATCTATCTATCTATCTATCTATCTATCTATCTATCTATCTATCTATCTCATATCCCATATCTATCTATCTATCCCATATCTATCTATCTATCCATCCCATATCTATCTATCTATCTATCTATCTATCTATCTATCTATCCCATATCTATCTATCTATCTATCTATCTATCTATCTATCTATCTCATATCTATCTATCTATCCCATATCTATCTATCCCACATCTATCTATCTATCTATCTATCTATCTATCTATCTATCTATCTCATATCTATCTATCTATCTCATATCTATCTATCTATCTATCTATCTATCTATCTATCTTATATCTATCTATCTCATATCTATCTATCCCATATCTATCTCATATCTATCTATCTCAATATCTATCCCATATCTATCTCTGTCTATATATCTTTCCATATCTATCTATCTATCTATCTATCTCATATCTATCTATCTATCCCATATCTATCTATCTATCTATCTATCTATCTATCTATCTATCTCATATCTATCTATCCCATATCTATCTATCTCATATCTATCTATCTATCCCATATCTATCTATCTCATATCTATCTATCTATCCCATATCTATCTATCTATCTATCTATCTATCTATCTATCTATCTATCTATCTATCTTATCTATCCCCTATCTATCTATCTATCTATCTATCTATCTATCTATCTATCCATCTATCTATCCCATATCTATCTATCTATATATCCCACATCTATATATCTATCTATCCCATATCTATCTATCTATCTATCTATCTATCTATCTATCTATCTCATATCTATCTATCTTATATCTATCTATCTATCTCATATCTATCTATCCCATATCTATATCATATCTATCTATCTCAATATCTATCCCATATCTATATATCTTTCCATATCTATCTATCTATCTATCTATCTATCTATCTATCTATCTCATATCTATCTATCTATCCCATATCTATCTATCTATCTATCTATCTATCTATCTATCTATCTATCTATCTCATATCTATCTATCTATCCCATGTCTATCTATCTATCTATCTATCTATCTATCTATCTGTCTGTCTGTCTGTCTGTCTGTCTGTCTGTCTATCTATCTATCTATCTATCTATCTATCTATCTATCTATCTATCTCATATCTATCTATCTATCCCATATCTATCTATCTATCTATCTATCTATCTATCTATCTATCTATCTATCCCATATCTATCTATCTATCTATCTATCTATCTATCTATCTATCTCATATCTAGCTATCTATCTATCTTATATCTATCTATCTATCTCATATCTATCTATCTCAATATCTATCCCATATCTATCTCTGTCTATATATCTTTCCATAAATTCGGAGAGGTAAGGCAATTAGCATGTGTATTGCTAGCATATGCTAAAAGGTTGGTGTGGTGGAAAGACACAAGTGGAAAAACTCATGGAGTCATGGTGCCAAGTCTTAATTGGGTTATTTAAAAATGTAAATAAATTACATGTTTTTATGAATGATATTTGTGACGTAGTCAAATGAATGGGCCTTAGAATGGGGGTTTTGCCTAGAAACTCCAAATGAAAAGCAATTTATACTGTATGTTCTCTTTATCTTAGGATAGATGGAGGCTTAACCCAGGCACGTTTACATTCATTCGATTTTTCAACTACCTCTGCCAGAAGTTTGTTCCCAGCATCTACTACTCTTTGTGTAACATAATATTTTCTAACATTGCTCCTGATCTTCCCTCCGACCAGCTTCAGGTTGGGCCCTTTGTTCTATCATTAAGTTTCTTCTTAAAAACACTTCCCTCCTGAACCTTATTCAATCCTTTCACATATATAAAGGTCTCAATCATGTCCCCTCTCTCCCTTCTTTCCTCCAGACTGTACAAATTAAGTCTATTCTAAGCAGACAGCACGTCCTGCTCCAGACATAGTCCTTACATGTGGGTGTACCTCCGCCTTCAGCGCCGTGCACTGCAGAACATGAAGAAAACAAGCTCCTCCCGGCCCTACATATACCGGTGGACCTCCCACAATCCCCAGATTTCTCTGCAGTGCTTGAACTGCGAAGACATGAAGTATCACGCTCTCGCAGGCGAGCGGGGCTTTACAGCCCGAGGCCCTGCGGGACTATTTCCACCCGTCCTCGTTGTGAACTAATGCCTCCCAGCCTGGGCTGCGTTGGTCGGGGGAAGGTAGGCAGCACCTAGTGTGCTTATGGAGCTAGACTCCACCGTAATCCCCCTCCATAGGGTAGGCGGTTAAGGCGTATGGTGAGCCTTCTATTGGATGCCCCTCCCGCACTAGTGCCCCTCGCCCGGTGAACCCAGTATATTGGATCACCTTCCTCCCTAGATTCCCCCGTTAGTGGGGGAAAAAAGAGGGGGGGGGTCGTGTGTACGTTGGCTAATCCTTGCCCTAATCACACTAGTCAACCATTGTCTTAATTGGTCCTTGGAGTCAGAGCTGCGCTTCACTCTCAGCCTTTTGCTTTCCTACTGCGCTTTCATTGTATTACTCGGCGCGTGCTTCGGTTTTATTCAATTGACGCTTGGCGTTCTATCACTGTATTCACCCTGTCAGATCTCTCTGAGGTGATGTCTCCCTGACAATATCTGTCGCTTCTGATTGGCTGCGCGCCTTCGAGCTTCGCGCTCTCTGGAGGGGGGGGGGCGTGGTTCAGTTTGGCGCGTTCCGCGTCATCGTCTGCTCCGGCCTGCCCTTCGAGGTTCGCTTGGCGCCATTTCCTTCTCACATGCGCGTGGTGAAGACGGTCCTCCCCTCGCTGTTCTGTAAGTGCCCTCATGGGCGACCCCTTTCCTAGTTTTGACTTCTTCGCGCTTGGCTCTGACATCCCTGTTCCCCTTGTGTCTTTCAGACCGCGGACTTCGGTAGCTTCTCCTGGCCCGGCCTAGAGTCCGGTCCAGAAACTTTTAACAAATCACTCCCACTTCCCAGCGGGTGTTTGGGGCATCCAGGGTTGCTTTACAGCGTCAATCCCTACTGGCATATTGAATATAATAATCACCATATGGAGGCATCTCAGGAGATCGTGAATGGGGTTCCTTCGGGACAAGCCCATCTGTGTGTAGCTTGTGGGGTCACACCTAGCAGTGGTGACAATGCACGGGTCTGCGTCCCTTGTGCCCAGCAGGCGCTAGCTGGCCTCCCCGCCTCTTCCGAGGCTGGGCCCGCGCCTCGCCTTGTTTCTCCTACTCCCCCAAGCCTGAGTCTAACCCCCCAATACTAGCGGGGACTCTCATGCTGATTTTGCCGCTAGACTGGCTAGCGTGGAAAGTTTAGTCGCTGGCTCCTTGGCGCGCAAGGCTACCGCTAAAAAGCGCCACTTGAATCCTGAAGCCACTATTCTTCCTGTAGTATCTGATGATTTACATTTGTCTTATGCACACTCCCCCTCAGAGGAAGGGGAACTGTTTTCTGACTCTGGGTCCTATGACGATGAGTCCAGGAGTGAGGATGAATCTGGTTCTGATCTTTGATCCCAGGATGACGTTGATAGATTGCTGGCCCAGATCTTTGATGTTTTATCCCTCTCTCCCCCGCCTGCGGCTCCTCGGCAAAGAGGTGACCTGTTCCATACCGCTAGAGTGCGGTTGGAGTTTCCTGAACAAACTCATTTTAATAATCTTGTCTTAAAGGAGTGGGATCATCCCAGCAAACTCCAGGGGGTTCCTAAGACTGTGGATAAGAAGTATCCATTCCCTGCTGACCTGATCAAGTGTTGGACTTCGCCGCCCGAAGTCGATGCCCCGATCCTTGGTCTGTCCAATACCTCTATTATGCACTCCCCTGACACTACTACGCTGCGGGATCTGGAGGATCGGCGGGTTGATCAACTGGCATGTCATGCCTTTGCATTTGGGGGAGCCTCGCTCCGCCCGGTTTGTGCCTTAGCCATCACGGCGGTGGCGCTCAGGACTGTGGTGAAGACTGCCCTTGAAGGGGCGGATGACTTGCCGTCTGACGCCGCCAATGCCTTAGTTACCTGCGAGACTTTTATCAATTATATCCTGTCTGCATCAGATGATGCTATTAAATTGAGTGCTAGATCCTCTGCTCTGGTGGTAGCCATACGTCGTGCGGTCTGGTTACGCCAGTGGGCTGCTAACAATGTCGCCAAGAAGGCTCTCACGGGGCTTCCATTCAAAGGGCTGCGCCTGTTTGGAGAGAAGTTAGATATCTTCGCTAAAGGGGGCAAGATGCCCCAGCGCAAGCGTCAGATTTGGCCCTTTCTTGGCCCAAGCTCCCACTCGACCCCCTATCGTGGGGCTAAGCAGGGCAGAGGGGTGTCCTTCGCCGGAGCTCGCACAGATCGGGGGACGCCGCCCCAGTTCTTCCTGGGGGCCCAAGCCCAATGCCCCTCCCAAGACCCCCCAAGCATGAAGGGGCGCCCTCGCCCGTCAGGGTGGGGGGACGTCTACAGCATTTTCAGCATGTCTGGAGACGCCATGTCCCAGACCGGTGGATTCAGGAGGTAGTATCCTCCGGTTACAAGATAGAGTTTGCTGTACTGCCCCCTACCAGGTTCGTCGGGTCCCGAATCCCACAGGACCCTGCCTCAGCGCGAGTCTTGATGCTAGCGGTGCAGGACCTTCTAGACCTCGGGGTCATTCGCAAGGTCCCCTTAAAAGACAGGGGCGTGGGGTTTTATTCCAACCTGTTCACGGTGCCCAAAAAGGACGGGTCAGTCAGACCCATTCTGGATATAAAAACAGATTTGTCAGAAACAGACATTTTCGTATGGAAACTCTGCGCTCGGCCATTGCCTCGCTGCGCCCAGGGGACTTCATGACATCTGTGGACATCAAGGACGTTTACCTGCACGTCCTGGTGTTTCCAGGACACCAAAGGTTTCTCAGGTTTGCGCTGCTGGATCGGCATTACCAGTTCGGCTCCCAGGGTATTCACCAAGGTCCTGGCAGGAGTAATGTCTCTGTTGAGATTAAAAGGCATATGGGTGTTGCCTTACCTGGACAATATACTCATCTCAGTCTCTGCAGCAGGCAGAGCTGGACACGCGGTCGGTGGTGTCCACCCTGGAGTCCTTCGGCTGGGTGATCAATTACCCAAAGTCCTCTCTGTCCCCATCTTCAGTAACCCCGTTTCTGGGGATGATTCTGGATTCAGTTCAGTCAAGGATATTCCTTCCTCCACAGAAGGTGGAAGCTCTGACAACGCAGGTGAGGTCCCTGCTCTCGAGCCCTCATCCCTCCATCAGGCAGGGAATGCAGTTAGTGGGCTCGATGGTGGCAAGCTTCGAGGCGGTGCCCTTTGCACAATTTCATTTGAGATCTCTGCAGCTTCACCTTCTGTCAGTTTGGAACAAGGACCCAGCGTCCTTGGACGAGATCTGGGTGCTTCCCTCCTCGGTCAGACAATCCCTTGCATGGTGGCAGGACCACGGGAACTTGACAAGGGGCAGATCCTTCCTGGCTCCCTCCTGGGAGACGGTCACAACGGATGCCAGTCTCTCGGGCTGGGGGGGATTCTGGAAGTCCCTGCGTTTCCAGGGGAGGTGGGGTCCTCAGGAGGCCCATCTACCCATCAATGTCCTGGAGCTCAGGGCGGTCAGATTGGTGCTGGAACAATTGACCCAGCACCTGAAGGGTCTGGCGATTCAGGTACGCTCAGACAACAGGTCGGCAGTAGCCTACATCAATCATCAGGGAGGGACCCGGGGCAAGGGTGCTCTCCAGGAGGTGTCTCTGATTCTAACATGGGCAGAGACCAATGTTCAATGCATCTCGGCTGTGTACATTCCGGGGGCGGAAATCTGCTAGCAGATGCCCTGAGCAGGGGGTCGTCCCGTCAGGGGGAGTGGTCCCTCTCCAACACGGTATTTCAGTCCCTGTGTCACCGTTGGGGTCTCCCGGACGTGGATCTGTTTGCGTCCCGTCACAATCACAAGCTCCCGAGCTTTGTATCCCTGTCTCAGGATCCTCTGGCTCTGGCCTCGGACGCTCTGTCAATGTCTTGGAGGGAGTTTCGGCTCCTGTATGCGTTTCCACCAATTCCCCCGCTCTGGAAGGGGTGCACACGATTCTGGTGGCCCCAAGGTGGCCAAGAAGAGTGTGGTTCGCAGACGTGGTTCAAATGGCAGTAGATCAGTACGATCTACCAAGGATACCAGACCTTCTAACTCAGGGGTCTCTACGCCATCCCAATTTACTAACTCTGGCTTTGACGGCTTGGCTATTGAAACCACCATCTTGAAAGAAAAAGGTTTGTCCGCTTCTGTAGTGGCTACCATGGTGCAAGCCAGGAAGAAGACTTCTTCTGCTATATATTATAGGGTGTGGCATGCCTACATTGATTGGTGTGAAGCCAGGTCTCTTCCCTGCCGGGAATTCTTAGTCTCCAGGGTGCTGGAGTTTTTACAGCATGGTCTAGACTTAGGTCTTAAGCTTAGTACCTTGAAGGGCCAGGTTTCGGCCCTGTCTATCTTCTTTCAGAAGACCTTTGCCCAGCACTCTCTTATCAAGACCTTCTTTCAGGGGGTCACCCATGTGCGTCCCCCTCGGAAGCCTATGGTTCCTGTTTGGGATCTGAATTTGGTTTTGTCGGCCCTGCAGGGTCCTCCTTTTGAGCCTATTCATGAAGCAGCTCTTGCTGTTCTCACGCTCAAGGTTGTCTTTCTGGTAGCTATTACCTCAGTTAGACGTGTGTCTATGTTGGCTGCCTTGTCTATTCAGCCTCCCTACTTTGAGAGACACCGGGATAAGGTGGTGTTCCGCTTCAAGCCGGACTTTCTGCCTAAGGTGGTGTCTGCATTTCACTTGAATCAAGATATTGTACTTCCTTCCTTGTGCCCTAATCCTAGTAACCCTAAGGAGAGGGTTTTGCATTCCCTGGATGTGGTTAGGTGTGTCAAGTCTTACCTGGTTACCACTCAGGCCTTTAGGAAGACGGATGCTCTCTTCGTTGTGCCTCACGGGCCTAGGAAAGGATTGGCTCCCGCCAAGTCTACCATCAGTAAATGGATTCGTCAGGCTGTGGTTCAAGCCTATACTACTAAGGGAAAGACTCCGCCCTTTCGTCTTACTGCTCATTCTACTAGAGCTGTTGGGGCTTCTTGGGCTTTTCAGCACCAAGCCTCTGTGGAGCAAGTTTGTAAGGCTGCTACTTGGTCTTCTGTTCACACCTTTACAAAGTTTTACAAGGGTGATGTTAAGGCCTCAGCTGACGCTGTGTTTGGCCGCAAGGTTTTGCAGGCAGTAGTAGTTTAAACTGCTCGCTGTTGCCTTTTCTGTTGGGGATCCCACCCTTCCTTAAGGACACTGCTATTGGATGTCCCACATGTAAGGACTATGCCTGGAGCAGGACGTGCTGTCTGCTTAGAATAATACAACTCTGTGAAGTACTCACCTGTAGAGTTGGTATTATATGCAGACAGCACGTCCTGCTCCACCCCACCCTGATTTCACTTTGTTCTGGATCCCCTGTTTGGTGATTGTTATCTTTGATATTGTTTGCCAGTTTTGGGTGGTTGTTTCTCCTGGCCTCTCATTCTCACTGCTTTTTAATGCTGGGGATTTGTGGGAGGTCCTCCGGTATATGTAGGGCCGGGAGGAGCTTGTTTTCTTCATGTTCTGCAGTGCACGGCGCTGAAGGCAGAGGTATACCCACATGTAAGGACTATGTCTGGAGCAGGACGTGCTGTCTGCGTATAATACCACTTCTACAGGGGAGTACTTCACAGAGTTGTATTTCTAAGTCTCTCCTGATAAGTTTTATGTTTAAGTCCTTCCACCATTTTTGTTGCCGGCCTTTGGACCCGTTCTATTTGAATAATGTATTTTTGCAGGTAAGGTCTCCAGAACTGCACACAGTATTCTAGCTGAGGCCTCATCAGGGCTCTATACAGCGGCATCACAACCTCCCTCTTCCTACTGGTGATGCCTCGAGCTATGCAGCCGAGCATCCTGCTTGCTTTTCCCACTGCCTGGCTACACTGTCCACTCATCTTGCAGCTATCAGTAATCAGTATCTCTAAATCTCTCTCCTCCGAGGTCCTGGATAACACAGTGCTGCCCATACGGTGCTCAGAGCAGAGATTCCTTCTACCCAAGTGCAGGATTTCACATTTAGAGACATTAAACTCCAGTTTTCATGGTTTTGACTATTTATCCAGTAGATCCAAAACATTTTCCATGTTGCAGACACCTCCAGGAATATCCACCCTATTACTAACCTTTGTATCATCAGCAAACAGGCAAACTTGCAGCAAAGGTAATAATGTTGATATTGAAATGGTGCACTATGACATTCAAACATGTGCCAGAATTTTACATATTGAAATGTAAGCTGGTGATCAACTGGACACATGGTGGAGGGAGCGCTGGTTATAAATGAATGAAAAGATCTATCTAAAACAACAACTGAAGACTTAGGAGCTGTTTTCCCGTGTCTCCATATGATGTAAATGTAGAGATCTTAAATAATTTGAAGAACAATATGTGGACTGTAGTCCTCCCCGAGGAAGCCAGTTGGGTGAACTGCGTTGGAAGAATCTGACAGGATAAGAACATATTAAAGCCTAACTAAAGCAAGGATGAATATTTATGTAATGTGTTGTGTGGAGAAAAGTGCAATATGAATGTTTTGTATGAATTTGAACTTGAGTACAGTAAGATTGATGAATTCATCTGAAACCTTTATGATGTGATGATTGGTTGAGGAGGTTTGAACTGTAACCAATGAGGTTAATGTGGGTCATCCTACTTTCCAATATAAATAATATTGGTACTTTGGAAAACCCCTGGCCTTGTAAGAGTCTCTTCTGCATAGGTCATCGTGTCTATCTACACTAAGTCCCAAAGCAAAGAGCATTTAATAAAACTCTCCGCAGAGTCATGTTTAGGGTTCCTCATTTCCAGAAGATTCAGATTTTCAATAAATCTAGATCTGATTTCCCAGTTTCAGTGCTGACAACTGGAGACCATGGTGGCTGAGAAATGTTGTATTCCTGTTTGCTGTGATAAGACAGCAAAACAAGTAAATAACCGGCAAAGGTGGTGAAGGCCACTGTCATGAATCAAGGAGGTTTGATGTTCTGATCCAGACAGGATTACAATCGTACTGCCTACGTTTGTTTCGATCGGGTCTTTGGAAAAGCTGCCACCACTGGCCCTAAATAGCCAGACACCACATACACACACAGATCTAATGATTGGTTGGTGTGCGGCCATTTCTGTATGGGGTGCATGTTGGGGAATCTCTAGAACCCCTTCTACATACTGCCGTCTTCTATTTTCACCCCTGAGGCCTGCACCCCTTATTTTCTTATTTCCAGGCTGTGCATATCCAATATCCTTTTTTAATATATCCAATCACACCATAACGGCCTAGGCCCGATTATACTGCTATAAAGTCAATCCCCGAATTACCAATTGTAAAGTGATCTCACACCCCCAGACAGGCACTAGTAGCGATAGGCAAGCATACAGGGCACAAGATTTAGCACACATACAATGTCTCTCCTGAAGTTAAGCGGGTTAGCACACAGAAGACTACTTTATAAATCTTTAGGATTTAATTAACCCATAAGGGGCAGTGCATGTAAAACAAAGATGTACAATAAAAATAACAGACATACAAAATATGGCAAGATGCTTATAAAACAAAAGGGAGAAATAAAAAGAAACCCTTTACCTCTTGTGAAAATAATGTCCTGGCAAGGTGTGTTGTCAAGATTAACCATAGTTTTGATCATATTTTTATCTGGTCATATATTTTATATTTTCTCACACCCACCAATAAGGTAGGTTACACACTAGGATGTACCGATCAATAGTTAGCAATTTCTAATGGCGATCTCGATTGCACAGCAATTTGAAAGCGAATGCCACTCAATAGAGTGGAATCACTATTACAGCATCCTTCAAAATGCCATAGGCAAAGCTTTTGCAGGGTGACTGCGATCAGTGGTGCACCCAGGATTTTGCTCTGGGGGGGAGTAAAGTTGGGGCAGGGGGGTGTGGTCTGGAAGACGTCTAACCCCTCACAAGAAGCATACTGTAGCGGGCGCGTGCCTGGCCGTGGGCACGCGCTCTGGGGAGCGAGGGGGATTTTTGGACCTTGGGTAGGGTATCCCATGTCGGTGCGGCATGTGTGGGTGGAGGTGCACTTACTGGTTAGAACGTCGCTTGGATCCAGTGATGGTTCAACTCAACTTGGTCTTTATTGGTGGGCTTCCTTCCATGCCAAACACAGCAAACAATGAAATAAACAACACTTATTAAAACTGTGCAACACCGCGCTTCAAATCCGAAAAATTAAATCAAATTAAATAAATAAATAATAAATAAAGTTGTGATTTAAATACAGCTCAACGTGTCAAAAGATTCCCAATCTTCCCAAATAAATGTATAAAAGAATAACAAAGGATCCAGAAGATAATCTACCCGCCAAATTCCAACGCGTTTCGTCGCACTGCGACTTTAACCAGGAAGGATCCAGAAGATAATCTACCCGCCAAATTCCAACGCGTTTCGTCGCACTGCGACTTTAACCAGGAAGGATCCTGGTTAAAGTCGCAGTGCGACGAAACGCGTTGGAATTTGGCGGGTAGATTATCTTCTGGATCCTTTGTGATAGGGATATATCCCTACTGTGGCGCATACTGCTAACTATATGCCTTTTATTGGCTGGAGGAGCATTGAAGATTGGCGGTGAGATCTGCTCTATTACATTGCTCTTTTGTGAGCTGACATGCTGTTTTATGTTATATTCTTGTGAGTGCGATTCTTAGTTTTATCTTTATTAAAGTGGACCAACACCCAGGATTTTGACTATCCTGGGTTTTGGTCCACTTCGGCGGGGCACCCCGATTGGGGGTGCCCCGCTGTGTGAAATCCCCCAGAAAGCCCCAAAATCTTACCTGTCCCCGCTCCCACGTGACTGGACGGTCCAATCCCCGCCAACGTCCAGGCGGGGATCAGGAACGTCCAAGCGGCTGCCGCCGCCGCCGCCTCCCTCGCGTCACTTTCGGCGCGCGCGCGCCCCCGCCGGCCATTCGCAGACGGCCGGCGCGGGCGCGCGCACGCCTACAGGGGCGCGAGGGAGGCGGCGGCGGCCGGCCGCCCCTGAAGATAAGGTAGGTGATTTGGGGTGTTTGGGGGGGTTTCACCCCGCGGGACATCCCGATCTCGGATGTCCCGCGGGGTGGGAGGTGATCGGCCCGGGAATCTCACAAAACCCTAAGCACTCCCAAGATAGAATGCGTCCTAGGGGGCATTTTGATTAGTCCAAAACCCTAAGCACTCCCAAGATAGAATGCATCCTAGGGGGCATTTTGATTAGTCCAAAACTCTAAGCACTCCCAAGATAGAATGCATCCTAGGGGGCATACTCACCTCATTTCGGGATCCTGCACTGTTTAAATGCAACATTAAAAGGGGAGGGGGGGGCTTTCCTCTGCAGCAGTAACCCTGCTTTATATGGGTCTGCCGGTGGGGGACACATAGTGGAGGGGGTGGAGAGGCCAAAACTTGTGGCCATATTTAAACAGCACGGGATCCCAGGATTAGGCAAGTGAGTGGCCCCACATGAGATCTCAGCTCATGTGTCTAATCCAGTTCAATGTATCTAATCGGTTATAAGTGATGGAGAGATTGTATGTGGAGAGGCAGTTTAGCACTGCATTAGAGACTTCATAGTATCTCTGTATGTTTTATTTTTATAGTTTTTGACCATGATGGAGTAAGATGGTGCAGTTGTAAATAAATGTATATGTGTGTGCTGTGTATGATATGTGTGCGTGCGTGCGTGTGTGTGTGTGCGCTGTGTAAGAAAGCGCCGTCCCCTTAAGGAGGGCAGCCCACATGACTGGCCTGCGTTCCGTCCGGAGGCAGACCAGCCATGGGGGAAGGGGTCACTGGGGGAAGTGACCTCAAGGGGGAGGGGGAATATAAAAGGGACGTTTGTCCCCCTCCCCTTCCTCTTTGCCCCCCGGCGTGGATGGACGAGCAGTCAGGACTGACGCTTGTCCATCCACTGAGAAGAAGGGACATGGAGCCCCCTTTTGAAGGCCAGGACTGGGTAGGAGTTACCCCCCCCCTCTACCTAATCGCACCCTCGGGATGCGATCTCATTCCTCCCTCACCCCACTCTCACCTCCCTCCCCCGCCCCGCTCTCACCTCCCTCCCCCGCCCCGCTCTCACCTCCTGTTTCCGCCACCTCTCCCCGATGTCCGCGGTGGGGAGGGCGGCGGCAGCGGCACCACCACTCCCTCATGTCTCCAGCGCGGCCCGGGCGCCTCCGCAGGTGAGCCTCTCCTCTCCTCTGTCGGCGGTGACGTCACCCCCTGCTGGCCAGTATCGGCAGTGCAGCCTGAGCTGCCGCATCTCCCCGCAGTCTCGCCGGGCGGGGAGCTTCAGCGGCTCCACAGTTCTTCCCCCGCCGGCTCCCAACACCCCCCCCCCATTCTCACACATTGCTCCGACGGAGCAGTAACGGGGGCGCGGGCCACGCCTCCAGCTCTATTAGTGGGCCCTCCAGCGTCTCCTTTGACGCCTGGGGGGCCCCCTTCAAGCAGCACATCAGGGCCCACCCCGGCAGGATGCACCTGGAGGGGGGCACCTACATCACCCCCCCCCCCCCCCAGAGCGGGTTCTCTCCGCTGCCCACTGCGCACACCGCGCTTTGCCCCTCTTCCGTACCTCCCCCCCCCTCATCCTCGCAACACGACCCTGGTGCATGGCCGTTGATTTGGCGCCCCCCCCAACATGGCATCCCCCCCCCTCGCGCCCTCACCGGTGCCCCTTACTCCCCTTCCCCCATCGCAGCAGGGCGCTCGCGCTACTGTCGCGTGCACAGACGGCAGGGTCTCGGTTTCCCAGCCAGTACCAGGTACTCCCCGCCCCCCCCTCTTTTTTTTTTTTTTTTTTTTTTCGCAGCTGGCGGTGTTCATCCAGGACAAGGCTCGGAGGGGAGTTGCGGTCGGAACACCAGGATGGCGCGTCGGGGATGCCCCCGACCAGGCGGGCGGTCGTGTGGTAGCGTTAGGAGGCGTTGGTCCGGCATCATCTTCCAGAGTCACAGCGACGACGCCAGGGTCGGCGGCAGCGTCAGGATGTCCAGCAGGAAGCGGGTCACTGGGCCAGTCGGGCACGGAAGTCGATCAGCAATCAGACGGACCAGGCGGCGTGATCGTTCGGCATGGTGAGCCACATTTAATCGCAGATGTTATTTTATGTCGCAAGCTGGGGTGGGGGTTTCCGTGGGTGATGGAGCAGGCTGGGTCGCAGGTTTTTTGGAAGGGGTAACGGATTTGTGGATTAGTTGGGAGTCAGAAGTGAGCTAGGGGGCCGCGGGGGCCAGGTGCAGCGCAAGGCCCGGCATGGTTGTGGGGGGCCTGGGGCCACTGTTACGGCGGTCAGTTCTGGGGGGGTCATTACACCAAGTGGGGGCTAAGGGAGCAGGACATAGGGAGGGAGATAATGTTGAGGACCCAGGGCAAAAGGGGGGGCGACAGGCCAGCACCAATCTCGGACCGGGCAAAAGGGTCACACCTTCGTGTGTTTTGAGGATACGGTGGGGGGGCATCTTAAGCAGGAGTACGTGGGAGTCTTCACATTGCTGCCGCTAGAACGTTTTGGGGGTTGAGAGTTGGGATATGGGTAAGGAGTATCAGAGGGAGAAGGACTAGGACAGAAGGCGCTTTTGGGTGATCTCACTAACTTCTAGGAGTTGGCTGCAGGCGTTCTCTGTGCTGGTGAGTGTGATGGGGGAAAAAGAATCCGGAGCACGGTTCACTATTTCGCTATATCATCTGGGGGTTCACCTCGTGTACGTTGGCTCGGCCTGGTTACGGTTTGATGAACAATCCCGGCAACGCATGGCAATAAGTGAGGGCTTGGGCTGGGATCGCAGGGACATTGGGCGCTTGTTGAGGGTAGGAATGCAAGGGGGGGTGTACCCGGGGGGCGAGTGGTTTATCCCCCTTTCCGGCTGGAGCCACTTCAGTGTGGGTCGGGGGTGGCGGAAAAGGTGGGGAGCCACTTAGTGGGGTTATGCTTTAAGCAGGAACCGGGGGGTTCCGCAGAGATGCAGATGGCCCGCAAAAAGGGGTAACGCCAGTGAGAGGGGCAGAGATGCGCCCCTGGAGGAATAAGTATCCCAATCAGGGGAGGGGGCGTGGTGGTTAGCAGGGGATTTTGGAGCTGGGTTTTCGTGATCCCATGTACGGCTCTTCGGGGGGAAAGCCCTTTAAAGAACTTGAATTCGGCACGGGAAGGGACGGAAGAATTAAGGGAAAAGTCGGGGGCGGGGTGTCTGTTGGGCAGATGGCGGGCCCGTTTAGTGACCCCCCCCTCCCCCGCTGGAAGATCTGGTGGTGTCCCGGTTGAGTGTGGGGCCCAAGAAGGGGCAGGGCAAATTTCGCCTAATATACTACTTGTCTTTCCCCAGGGGAGTGTGGGTGAATGGTGATATAGTCTAGAAACTATCATCGGTGTCTTACAGGAGAGTCTGCATTTCGGCTGCTACCGGTGCTTCCGAATAGTTGGAACCTCTTGGGGATGTTTTGTTTGAGGGAGGGGATGATGTTGTTAAATTTCGGGTGCATATTAGAGGCCTTTAGTCGTTCCTGGAGTGGGGGTGAAGGAGATAACTGGCGTGGGGCCCATTACCCATTAGTTGGACGATTTCACGAGAAAACGGAGGGGCCGGGGTCAGTTATGAAACTTTAGGGATTGAGAGTGACACGGTAGAGAAGGTCTGCAGGTTGCCGAGGGACAAAGTTAAGGATGGGTTTGAAGGTTTGTAGGGGCCCTGGGGTTAGATATGTATATAGATATGTATATATTTAAAAAAAAAAAAAAAAAAAAAAAAAGGGTTACGCTGCAGCAGCTTCAGTCAGTTCTCTGGAAGCTGAACTTTGCGTGTTGGGCCTTCCCTATGGGGCGGATGTTCACGAGGAGGTTATCGCTGGCAACAGTAGGTGTCAGGGAGCCGCGTCGCTTCATCAGGCTGATGGCGGCCATGAAGGAGGACATCAGGATGTGGGTCACGTTTCTGGAGTCTTTTAACGGGCTGGAGTATTGGGTGGAGCCGGTGAGGACGAACGGTGAGATCCAGTGGTTCAGGGAGGTGGCAGGTGCGGGTGGTTTTGGGGGGTGGTTTTGGGGGTCGATGGGGTGCGGGCCCCGGGCCAAGGCGGTGGCTAAAATCTGCGCTTATAAGGAAATTGGCCTTTCTTGACCTGTTTCCACAGGTGGGGGTGTTGACACTGTGGGGAGAGGTGCTGAGGAACAAGGCGGATAACAGGTCAGTCGTTCAGCAGTCTCACAGACTTCAGACGCAGCTGGTATTGGGTTGTTTGCAGTATAATGTTTGGTGCAGAGTGGCGCATGTGCCTGGAGTTGAAATCTGGATAACTGATGCTCTTTCTCGTTTACAGGGGTAGCGTTCAGGCAACTGGCATCTGAGGGATGGAGATCAGCGAGTCATGCCAAGCTGGCTGTGGGGGATCATGTGAGGTACCTTTTTGGTTTAATTCAAGGGTTGGTCGCCCCATCCACGTGAGGGTCTTATGTGAAATAATGGCAGCGGTGGTGGGCCTTGGCGGTGGAATTCAGGGGGCCGGCCTTGGAAGGTGATAGACTGTCATGCTGATTGGTATGTGAGTGAGCTGTTAGCGGGAGGTGAGACCCCGGCCTCGGTTGACTGGAAGATGTCAGCCATGGCCGTTTTGTCTCTGCTAGAGGGTTGGTCAGACTTTTCTAAATAATTTTGGGTGCGGCAGGCATTGTAAGGTTGGAGGAAGGAGCACAGGTTGGTGGATAGCAGGCAGTCGGTCTCCGGGGAATACTTTGGGGGGTGATTGGTGTTTTTTCCCCTGGGTTTGTTCGTCAAGTTTTGAAGTGCAGTTGTTTAAAGGTGGCGTTCTTGTTGGCAGTCTATGGAGCCATGGGGGTGGGGGAGTCGGTGACCCCCAATAAACGGGGGTCAGGGGGAATGTGGCAGAGGATGGGGTCGTGTCTGAGGGATGGGTTTCTCTACGCATTCGGAGGTTGAAAGCTGGTCGAGGTGGTTGTGGGTAAATATTTTTCTGGGAGGGTTGCTGCTGCTCAGGGTTTATGGGGCTCAGACTGAATAGGTGTGGTCTGCTGTTGAGGCAGGGGCTCTCCGAGGAGATAATAAAGAGGTTGGGGAGGTGGGAGTCGGCAATATGATCGGCAATATGATCGGCAATATGATCGGCAATATGATCGGCAATATGCTCGGCAATATGATCGGCAATATGATCGGAGGTATGGTCGGCGGATAGAGTCGAGCGGTCATGGGTGATCGCGATGCATCCCACCCTCCTCCCCCGACCTCCTCCATTGCTTTTTGTTTTAAGATCGGCGCGCTCGGTTATGATCGGCGGTCATTCTTTTATATTTTGCTCTGCGAATGGATTGAGAAGGTGCAGGTTGGATCTGGGAATGCCAGAGGAGCGGGCACGATTGAGGTGGGCTGGTATGAGAGGGCTGCAGTGGTGAACTGCGGGAACACACCTTGGAATGGGCATCGAAGTTGGGTCCACCGGGAGTTTTGGCATCACAAGTGGGTGGTAGCGATTTGGAGAGTTTGCCGATGGGGCATTTAATCAAGTCCATAACCCGGGACTTGGGGTGTTTCCGGAGGTGGTTATGGTGGGGTCAAAAATGGTCACCTGGCATGTGTGGCGGCGCGCTAGAGTCTTCTTGGCCATAGGGAAGGTCGGGTTGAAGGTCAACATGGGTTAGCGTGGTTCATATGGTTGAAGGGGTGGTTGACTGTGTGCCATGTCGATGTTGGGGGAGATTTGGGGCTCTTATCAGTCGCAGGAGGTGCACTTGCATGGCAAGGGGGTCGATCTGTTCACATGTCGTTGAAGGAGCGGATCAACACGGCGGTGGAGGTGTGGCGGGCCAGGCAGCGCTAAGGTGTCAGAGCTGCCTGGCTGTGGCGGGTCTCCTCTCGGGTTTCGGGTCTGAGGTAGCATTTCCATGGGTAGGGTATGCGGCTGTTTTGTGGAAACCGGCCAGGACGAGTTGGTTAAAGTATTTTTGAATGGTTTTGGTTCTGGTAGGGAAGGGGATGTTTTGGTCACTGGCGGTTAGCCCGATTAAGCTCCCTGGCCTAGGAGGTTTTGCGGCCGAGCTTATGTTGGCTTCCGCTTGGTGGGGGTCGGGATGTTAACTTTGTTCCCTCCCCTTCCCTTCATTCTTGGGATCCTAGGCTTCTCAGACCCGGAACAATAGGGGGGACTCTTTACTGCTTGTAAAAATGTTGTTTATATATGTTTGGGCTGTGGCCGATTAAATTTAATCATTCCAACAACATGGTGGTCTGGACTCGTTATTTGGTGGGTGAGAGGTATGACGCAGGGCATATGGAACGCTAGCCCAGTCAAGAAAGCGCCGTCCCCTTAAGGAGGGCAGCCCACATGACTGGCCTGCGTTCCGTCCGGAGGCAGACCAGCCATGGGGGAAGGGGTCACTGGGGGAAGTGACCTCAAGGGGGAGGGGGAATATAAAAGGGACGTTTGTCCCCCTCCCCTTCCTCTTTGCCCCCCGGCGTGGATGGACGAGCAGTCCCACCCGCCCGCCCTGTTTTTGGTTGTGTTTGGCTTTTCGGCCACAGTCTGGGGGAGGGGGGTTGGGGAGTTCTTTGAATATGTGTTAAGGTTGTATGGTTATTTATTAAAAAAAAAAAAAATAAATAAATTAATAAATTAAATAAATAAATAAAAAAAAAAAAAAAAAAAAATGGAGGTGTTTTGTATTATGTCTGCGGGCACTTGTTGGAGGTGCTGCAGTATTCTGTTATTTATTTCTGTTGAAGTAGGTTGTTAATAATAAAAAAAAAAAAAAAAAGAAGTTGTCATACTTGTAAATATGTTAATGTATTGTTATTTATATTTGTTATGTTTTGGTTTTCTTTTTCTGTGGACATTTGGATTGTATTTGTCACAGCCATTGGGCGGGTCTCCTCTCGGGTTTCGGGTCTGAGGTAGCATTTCCATGGGTAGGGTATGCGGCTGTTTTGTGGAAACTGGCCAGGACGAGTTGGTTAAAGTATTTTTGAATGGTTTTGGTTCTGGTAGGGAAGGGGATGTTTTGGTCACTGGCGGTTAGCCCGATTAAGCTCCCTGGCCTAGGAGGTTTTGCGGCCGAGCTTATGTTGGCTTCCGCTTGGTGGGGGTCGGGATGTTAACTTTGTTCCCTCCCCTTCCCTTCATTCTTGGGATCCTAGGCTTCTCAGACCCGGAACAATAGGGGGGACTCTTTACTGCTTGTAAAAATGTTGTTTATATATGTTTGGGCTGTGGCCGATTAAATTTAATCATTCCAACAACATGGTGGTCTGGACTCGTTATTTGGTGGGTGAGAGGTATGACGCAGGGCATATGGAACGCTAGCCCAGTCATGATGTGTGTGCTTTATATGATGTGTGTGCTTTATATGATGTGTGTGCTTTATATGATGTGTGCTTGCTATATATATGTGAGTGTGCTGTGTATGATATGTGTGTGTGCTGTGTATGATGTGTGTGATGTGTATGATATGTGTGCTTTATATGATGTGTGCTTGCTATATATGTGTGTGCTGTGTATAATATGTGTGTGCTGTGTATGATGTGTGTGCTTTATATGATGTGTGCTTGCTATATATGTGTGTGCTGTGTATGATATGTGTGTGTGCTGTGTATGATGTGTGTGCTTTATATGATGTGTGCTTGCTATATATGTGTGTGCTGTGTATGATGTGTGTGTGTGCTGTGTAGGAGGTGTGCTTGCTGTGTATGATGTGTGTGCTTTATATGATGTGTGCTTGCTATATATATGTGAGTGTGCTGTGTATGATGTGTGTGATGTGTGTGCTTTATATGATGTGTACTTGCTTTATATGTGTGTGTTGTGTATGATGTGTGTGATGTGTGTGCTTTATATGATGTGTGCTTGCTTTATATGTGTGTTGTGTATGATGTGTATGCTTTATATGATGTGTGCTTGCTTTATATGTGTGTGTTGTGTATGATATGTATGTGTGTGCTGTGTATGATATGTGTGCTTGCTGTGTATGATGTGTGTGTGTGTATGATGTGTGTGTGTGTCTGTATGATGTTTGTGTGTGTATGTTCGGCCTGTGCGTTTGCGTGTATGATTAGTATTGTGATTGATGTGTTATTGATGTGTCTGTGAGGAAGGAGGGTGGCTGATTACCAGGGGCAGGTAGTTGCTCTAAGGTTGGGTTTATCGATCGTTGATTGGGTTAGTTGCCTCCATCAATCCCTATAAACATTTATTTTTAAAAATTCATGCAGAATTGGGCATTCAGAATAACTATCTTATAAATCACCATTACCTTTAAGGATACCTCAGTCCCTATTCCCATGCCTGTCACAAGGTGGCTGTTTATATTTTACATTTATTATTATTTTTAGAGGGTTAGTTTAATTTATTTTTGCTAATAATGTGCATTATTGTTTTGCCTCTGCTTGCTGCTCTGGGCTGGATGCGTTCCCATCACAAGTTGTGGAACCTACTGAAACGCTCAGCCCGTGTTGCGTAATAATAATACGATCTGACCCGCAGGAACATGGCTATACACATACACAGAGCAGGTAACTGCTCAAACTGGTTTCTTTGGCATGACTTCTGAGTTGTTTTCTCTTAATTATTAGGAAAGGAAGACGCAAGCAATTTTAAAGAAACCCTAAACCAGGAAGCCTCTGCTGGTGATGAAAATGTAGGCAAATTATTTTGTTAAAATAAATTAATAAAGTCTCCTCTTGTTTTCTTTTTAGCTTGTCTTTCAACACTACACGCACCTACGTCCGTGTCCTGGCCTGACGTAACAATTACTTATATCTCTTATTGCAGGGCCAGCTCCAGGTTTATGTGGGTCCTTGTGTGATAGAGTCTCAAATGGGCCCCATTACGGTGCGGTGTGATACTCCACACAGGGTGATTAAGGCCCTTATTTAACAAGGGATAGCGACTGGTGAGCGAACGGTAATGACGCTCACCGCCACGAGAACGCCGGCTCCCCACCACAATCACACATTTATCAAGCCGATCCTGCTTTGCGACTGAGAGAGCGCCAGATAGCGAAACATTCATCATTATTCCAGCCTCACCCCACAGCGCCAGCGAGCGACCTTGAACAGCGACAGGTATGACCTCTCGCTACCTGGCGCTCTCCAATGCATTTCAATGGAGCAATCTTTAAATATTCATAATTAATTGTTATTAATGTTTTTTTTATTTTTTTTAAATGTCAAAAATTCTGTGACCACTTCTGCCATGTTAGATATTTTTTTTATGGTAAAAAAAAAAAAAATTTGTGCAGAATTGATATTACAGGTCTGATATTAATGTATTCATTTTACAATATGTTTTTAAAAACTTGTTTTTTTTTGTTTCCAAAAATATGGTTGTTTGGGGGTTAAAAAACTACTTTTAACCCATCGCCCCCAGTGCTCTGGGGTTTAAACATGCATTTCACAGCGCGAGAATTTTTTGAGCGTGATTTGTTAATGAATATGGTGGGAGCCGTTCGCTCTGGCCATTCGCTATCATGCGCTCCCATACAGCGCGGAACCTGTCAAATAGCGAATCATCACCCAATATTCAACATTACTGCACACCGACTGAGTCGCTATCAACAACCGAACAACGGCCAAGCACAGCGACTACTAGCGGGCGCTGTGAAAATACCGCTACAGTCGCTCAACTGTCGCTACCTGGCGCTATTAATAAATCAGCCTCAAAGTTGCATGTGTAATGAATACTGCCAAAGAATAGAAAGAAAAAAATAATAGAAGGAATGACAAGTGTTGAAGGAATATAAGGAATTACAGAAAGAAAGAGAAATAAAGAATGAAAGAATAGAAGGCATGCAGAAAAAAAAAGAAAGCAGCAAATAAAGACAGGGTGAAAAGGAATGACGAAAGAATAGATAGAAACTAATGAAATAATATAAAAATATGGAAATATAAAAAAGAAACAAAGAAAGAACAAAAGCATAAAACGAATGACAGAGAAAGCAGGAAAGAGAGAGAATGAATGGGAGAAAAAAAGAAAAGATATAAGTAAAGAGAGAAAAATAGAGAAACAGACAGAAAAAAAAAGAAAGAAGGAAAGAAAAAAAAGGAATAACAAAAAATAATTAGAAGGAAATAAGAAAGAAAAGGAATGGCAGAACGAACAGATGAAAGTAAGAAAATAATAGATTAAAAAAAGAGGAAGGCCATGCTAAAGGCAAAAAGAAATAAACAGCAATTTACCTCGTCATGGGTTGCTTCAGCCCTGTCCTTCTGTTCCCAAATTGGGATGCCCCAGGGGCGAGAACCAAAACCCGGGATAAAAAAAAGTATTGTCCAACCACAGCTTTGCATTACATAAAAAGTAGCTCACCCACAAGTTCCTGCCTTGTTTTGTGAAGCTCAACCTGCCTCCTGCACCTCCCCCTAAAGCCTGTCAACGAAATGAATTCCTCTCTGCCCGATGGAGAGCTTTACCTCTCAGCTCTCCGTGTGAATGAATGCTGCTGCTCCCCATGCCTCCTCCTCTCCCCTCCAAGCCTGTACAGACTCCTCCTCTTTATTCTCCTATGCTCAGCGGTAGCCTGTGCACTTGCTATAAATCCCATCATCACTCATCATGTCCCCCTGTCTATATGCATACCTACCAACTTTTCAGGATGAGAAAGAGAGACATTGTTAGCGTATTTTTGCCCTATAAGTCGCACCTGCCCATAAGATGCACCTAAGATTTGGAGGAGGAAAATAGGAAAAAAATATTCTGAACTAAATGTGCTAAAATACCCAATTACAGGCAGTGTGGCACCCCCACCCCATTCCCCGTGGGCAATGTGTCATTTCCCCCACCCATAGGCAGTGTGGCATTCCCCCCTCCCATTCCTATAGGCATTGTGGCATCCCCCCTCTCTTTCCCCATAGGCACTGTGACATTCCCCCTTCCCATTCCTATAGGCAGTGTGGCATCCCTCCTCCCATTCCCCATAGGCAGTTTGGCATTCCCCTCTCCCATTCCCATAGGCAGTGTGGCATCCCTCCACCCATTCCCCATAGGCAGTGTGGCATTTCCCCCTCCCATTCCCTATAGGCAGTGTGGCATCCACCGCCTATTCCCCATACAGGCAGTGTGGCATCCACCTCCTATCCCCTATACAGGCAGTGTGGAATTTCCCCATAGACAGTGTGGCATCCCCCTCCCATTCCCATAGGCAGTGTGGCACCCCCTCCCATTCCCTATAGGCAGTGTGGCTTCCCCCTCCCATTCCCATAGGCAGTGTGGCTTCCCCCTCCCATTCCCATAGGCAGTGCGGCATCCCCCTCCCATTCCCATGGGCAGTGTGGCATCCCCCTTCCATTCCCCATAGGCAGTGTGACATCCCCATTTCCATTCCTCATAAAGGCAGTGTGGCACCCCCATCCCATTCCCATAGGCAGTGTGGCATCCCCCTCCCAGTCCCATAGGCAGTGTGGCACCCCCCTCCCATTCCCCATATAGGCAGTGTGGTATTCCCCCCGCCCCCCCAGACAAAAAAAATATACTTACCTGAACACTGTTCCCGCTCTGGCTTCCAATGCTGCCACTGCCTTTCGTGTGCCAGAGTGCTACCACCTGAGAGGCTGTAGCAGGGTTAGAAGACAGAGCGGGGACGTTGTCTATCCCCATCCTGGCTTCCAGCTCCGCCACCACCTCTCGGACTGACACACGAGTGTTTGTGTCAGTGCGCGCTGACACCAACTGGCCAAATAATGATTTATTGCTGTAGATCTGCATGTTACACCTTAAAGAGGTCAAATGACAACAACGGGGGATAGGCACATACTCAAAAGAGGGACAGTCCCTCTAAATCAGGGACACTTGGGAGGTATGTATATGCTGGTTATATTGTGCCAAGGCCGCCAGGAAAATTGGAGCCCTATAAAGCCACAATGTGCTCCCCCCTCAAAGTTGATCCTACACAAATGTATAATTACATTTTTTGCCTTGTTAAATAATAAAAACAACAAAAACAACTTTGGCCAAACGAGTTTAATGTGGACGAAAACCCAGGATTTCACTTTCCTGGGTCTTGGTCCGTCCAGTTTGGATAGCCCATTGGATGCGCGGTGGGTAGCAGCATCACTCACATCTTTTGGCTGTGCACGGCCATACCAGCCATTCAGTTATGGCGGGTGTTACTGCGCCGAATCGGGATGCCCCGATGTGTGACATATCCTGTTCAGCCATAAAAACTCACCAGGGATGTGGCAGTGCATGCTCCCCATTAAAAAAAGTGAGAGCCGCTACAGAATATCGTAGTCACAGCAGGTGTCGCTCATTGGACGAGAGCCCAGGTATGGGCAATTGGAGCCTAAAAAGGTTTTTTATGGGCAAACTGGGGGGGGGGGGGATTACACAGCGGGGCATCCCGTTTTGCCTGGGAAAAGATAGTGGCCAGCGCCAGAATCTTTTAAGATGCCAGGCCGGCCGCTGCTGGGTTTTATCCGGTAAATATGCTGTATCCCATTTAAATTTATCAGCTTATAATGATTAGAAGTGTTTGGCATGATTCTTATTTGAACATTTATGTAACCCTCTGCACACTCATACTATTGAAAAAGCACTTCGTTGACTGCCATATATTGACTGGATGAGCACATCCTACCTTCCTTTTTGCTGTTGCATTTGCAGGTCAGTGGCCAAATCTGCTGGATTGTAGCTCTCCCAATACAACAGGGAGGAATTGGCTTCTACCTAAAACCCCTCCGCTGAATTGTAGCACTGTGCAGGCAATTAAAGCATTTTTCATTGTGTGTGTGCAAGTGTGAAGGAACAGTCCAGTTAAATGTGAAAAACCCACAGATACAACTCCGGAGTTCCCCTTTATTTCCCCCTGTTAAGGCTTCCAAGCCATAAATATGCACAGGTCCTAATCACCCCAGGAAGGAGAAACACAATTCTGTGATACTAACCTGTAGAATTGTTTTTTCTGGGGATCCATTCCAGACCCTCCTAATCCTTACACTTGGGATTACTTCCTGCCCGAAGGGTGTGACTGCAAGACAAAAAGGTGTGGCCCCTCCCGGCCCATAAGTAGCAGCTGCCTCTTAACTAAACCAGTACTTAAAAAGCAGTAAATCATATACCCAGAGGCAGGCCCGGGAGGCCCCATTATAAGAGACAATGTTACCTCACACCGAACTCCGCTTGATCTCTCTCAAAATATACTTTTTTCTCTTTTTTTTTTCTCAAAGCCAATGAAATAATAAATGGACTAAACACCATCAAAAAGGCATCCAAAGATAGATCATGACCCAAAAAAGGGTGGGCCGGAGGGTCTGGAATGGATCCCCAGAAAAACCAATTCTACAGGTGAGTTTCACAGAATTGTGTTTTTTCTTCTGATTCATTCCAGACCCTGCTAATCCTTACACTTACACTTGGGATCTCCAAAAGCAGTGCCACCTATGGGCGGGATCCCCAGCGCGGAACAGCAGGTAGTTTATTTCACTACCGCCTGAAGAATCTTTCGACCAACCACAGCAAGGCCCTAACATCTACCTTGTAGAATTTGGTAAATGTATGAACCGAAGACCAGGTGGCAGCTTTACAAACCTGTTCCAACGAAGCCTGATGCTGAAAAGCCCAGGAAGCACCAATGGCCCTAGTGGAATGGGCCGTGATCCGAAAAGGGGGTTTCTTCCCCTTGGCCAAGTAGGCTCTTTCCACTGCCTGTCTAATCCACTTACTGACAGTGGATTTAGCAGGTGGAAGCCCCTTTCTAGCGCCTTCTGATATAACAAAAAGAAAATCCGACTTCCGGAAGGATTCTGTAGCCGCCATGTAATATCTTATGGCTCTGACTACATCCAAAGAATGAAGAGCCATTTCCTTAGCATTAGCCGGAACTGGGCATAAGGAAGGTAGAACTACCCCCTCATTAAGGTGAAAAGGAGAAACAACCTTAGGTAGAAAATCAGGCTTAAACCGAAAAACTACCTTGTCTCTGTGTAACTCAAAATAAGGAGACTTCATACATAAAACGGCTAATTCGGAAACTCGCCGCACAGAGGTGATTGCCACCAAGAATATCACCTTGAGCGTCAAAATGCTCAAAGGAGCGTCAATCAAAGGTTCAAAGGGAGCCCCCTGGAGAGCAGATAGCACCAGATTTAAGTCCCACACCGGTAAAATAGCCTTGCGCAGTGGTCGGACATGAGTGACTCCCTGAAAGAAAGTTCTAATGAGTCTATTGTTAGCGATCGACTTCTGGAAAAAAATAGGTAAGGTCGAAACATGCCCCTTGAGGGTGCTTAATTGGAGACCCAACTCTAAACCATTCTGCAGAAATTCTAAAATTCTAGAAACAGAATATCTTTTGCATGAAAACTTCCTGGACTCACACCAGGAGATGAACGCCCACCAGACCCTATAGTATATCTTGGAAGATGTCTTCTTCCATGCCTGAATCATGGTATGAATAACCTTGGCCGAAAAACCCCTCTCTGACAAGATCGAGGTTTCAATTGCCAGGCCGTCAAAGCCAGCATCTGTAAATTCGGGTGTCGAAGAGACCCCTGTGTGAGAAGCTCTGGATCGTCTGGCAGGCGCCAATGGTCTACTGACATCCTTACTATGTCTGAAAACCAGCTTCTCCTTGGGCAGCGAGGAGCAACCAGGATGGTTGGTACCCCCTCTTGAGCTACTTTCCTTAGTACACGTCTCAGGAGTGGGAGTGGAGGAAATGCATACAGGAGATTGAACCTTGTCCATGGGGTTGTCAGAGCGTCCGTTGCTATGTCCAGAGGGTCTCTCGAAAGAGACATAAACCTCGGCCGTTTGTGATTGTGTCTGGACGCAAAGAGATCCACCTCTGGACAACCCCAGCGAAGGCAAAGGGCTTGAAAGATCTTCTGACTGAGAGACCATTCTACCCGATGCAGAGACCCCCTGCTCAAGGAGCCGGCCTCCTGGTTCTCTACCCCCGGGATGTAAACCGCCGAGATGCAGGGAACATTCTCCTCTGCCCAAACCAGAATCCGGCGTACTTCTTTTAGGGCCCTCTTGCTCCGAGTACCCCCCTGATGGTTGATATAGGCTACCGCCGTCCGATTGTCTGACTGGACCTGGACAGCCTACCCCTTTAAACTGGGGATCAGATGCTGGAGTACTAGCAAAACTGCTCTTAACTCCAAGAGATTTATGGGAAGCCGATTCTCCTTTGGACCCCATTGCCCCTGGATCTTCTGGGTCTGCCAGATGCCCCCCCAGCCTGTAAGACTGGCATCTGTGGAAATGATTTGCCACTGAGGTGTCAGAAAGGACCTGCCTACAAATAGGTGTAGAGGATCCAACCACCACAGGAGAGATTGCCTGGCTGAGGGAGTCAGAACAAACGACTGATCCAGAGATTGCGGGGCCCGATCCCAGCTTGACAACAGATTTAACTGGGCTGGGCAAACTGGGCAAAGGGCACTGCTTCGAAGCAGGCCACCATAAGGCCTACTAGTCTCATCCCTAGCCGAATTGTTGGCTGCTGACAAGCTAGCAAGGTCTCTATCTGGCTCCTGAGTAGCAGAACCTTCTGCTCCGGCAGAAAAACTCTGACCTGAACCGTGTCCAGAGTCATTCCCAAAAAAGACCTTACAGACGATAGGGTGATATGCGACTTTGGATAATTGATCACCCAGCCAAATCTCTCTAGGGTTGACAACACAGTCTGCGTGTCTTTCTCGATCTCCTGAAGGGACCGGGCAGAGATCAACAAATCGTCCAGGTATGGGATTATGCAAATCCCCTGGCCCCTCAGGATGGCCATGAGACCTGCCAAAACCTTGGTGAACACCCTTGGAGCCCAGGATATGCTGAAGGCAAGAGCCACAAACTGGAAATGTTGGCCTTCCAGGGCAAACCTTAAAAATTTCTGATGTCCCAGAAAGATCGGGATGTGCAGATATGCATCCCTTATGTCTACTGTGGTCATAAGATCTCCGGGTTGAATCGATCTTACTGATGTCTCACCCGAATGAACTTGTTGAGACCCTTTAGGTCTAAAATAGGACGCACCGATCCATCCTTCTTGGGGATCGTGAACAGGTTGGAGTAAAACCCCTGACCTTCTTCCTGAAGGGGTACCTGACAAATTACCCCTTTCTGAAGAAGAAGATGCAGAACAGAGGCTCTCAGTGCATCTGCCTTTAACTGGTTCCGGGATGCCCCTGACCAAAGGAACCTTCTGGGCGGTCTGGCTGCAAACTCAATCTTGTAGCCTGATGACACCACTTTCTGAATCCAAAGATCCGCCACGTGATGTCTCCAGATTGGAGCAAACTGCAAGAGACGTCCCCCCACCCGGCCGGGTGAGGGCGCCCCTTCATGCCTGGGTGGATTCGGCTGGAGGCTTAGGCCTGCTTCTCCAAGCGCCACCAGCCCCAAGCTTGCCATCCTTGACCATAAGGTCAAGCCGCTCCCCAAAGAGTCTGCTCCCCAAAAAGGGCAAACCTATAAGAGATTTTTTAGCTGCAGCATCAGCCGACCATTGTTTTAGCCATAAAGAGCGGAGCAAGGCAATAAGAAGAGCAGAGGTTCTGCCACCTAGCCTGACCATATCATTAATAGCAGTGATAGCAAAGGTGTTAAAATCCAAGCAAGCTCTAAATTCCTTGGACTCTTGAGCATGTCTGCGCGACTTAGCCCTGGCCATAAGCTGCTTTACCTTCTTCCTTGAAGCCAAAGAAACGATAGCCATGGCACAAACAGGGCGTAATAGTGA
Organism: Gastrophryne carolinensis; assembly: GCA_027917425.1. Lineage (NCBI taxonomy): Eukaryota > Metazoa > Chordata > Amphibia > Anura > Microhylidae > Gastrophryne > Gastrophryne carolinensis. Next base: position 625,989,356 of record CM051234.1, on the reverse strand, counting down.
ACCTACCACGGCAAAAGCATGGCGAGCCAGCTGATCCATTCGTCTCTCTGTAGGATCTCTTAAAGAAGCGTTAGTAGCAGACGGCATGATAGTAGTGTTGGACAGTCCTGACACAGGAGAGTCCACTTCAGGTGGAAATGACCATAACTTTATCATATCAGAAGGAAAAGGATACCTTGAATCTAGGATCCTAGGGACAGCAGGCAACTTGTAAGGATTTTCCCATTCCTTTAACACCATCCTGGAGAAATGCGATTGCTCCGGAAACATCTGCCTCTGTCTCACAGGCCTAAATAGGTCACCCTTCCCCCTCTTCGCCACCTTAGGAAGGGTAATGTTTAAAGTTTCGAAAACAGTAGAAAGTAAACTCTCTGTTTCGAGAGTAAGGGATCTTCATCAGAAGAAAATAAGATAGAATTACTGTCCTCCTCACCGGAGTGTAACTCACCTTCTGAGAGTGGTTCATCAATCTCTTCCTCCTCCTTAGAACCAAAAGAGGCAAATAAATCCTCTTCATCATAAGCAGGCTCCAAATGCCTCTTCTTATTGGTGGCCTTTTTAGGGACGACCAAAGAGAGCTGTCTTTTCAGGTTATCCAACCTGTGTACCAAATCAGCCTGCGCTCCACTGCCTTCCCCTTCTCTAGGGCTTACCTGAGGAGGCTGAGCTTCAGAAGAAACCAAATTTAATGCTGGACTGGATACAAGAGCAACCGTCCTATTATGGTCTGAACCAATTCTTTTGGCGCAAGCGGAACAAACCATGCTGTAACCACCCAGGGGATTTTGCTCACATAAAGGGCAGAGCCTGCCTTGCTCAAGTGGGATGCCCGACTCACTATCCCCCGATGCCTCCGTCATGGTGTTTTTAATTTAGCAAAAAAGACCTAAGGTCCTAAGCCTATACCAATCCCCAGGAGGACTGGGAGGAACCACAACCCTATTATCCTTCTTCCCAATCTAAAAAATAAACAGGAGAAAAACTTTTTTAAATAGCATACCAGCCATAATGATTATAATACAAAAAGACATAATAATAATCATAATAATAATACAATCGACGTCCACTTACCCCTGCAACAGCCCAATGACCTCAGAACTGGCGACCACACATGCACCACAAACTCCACACAATGCACCCTAGACCCAGAGTAAAAAAGGTGGAGCAGGGGTTAAATTCTTTAGGGGCCCACACCTATACCACACCCTCGGGTGCACCTGCCCGGCCGCAACGCCTTGGAGCGGCCTAGTGCTCAAGAGCCCCCCCATAGATCCCCTTAGGGCTAGGGCAATACAGCAGTGGGGTCTGCGGAGGAGCCCGACCATGGCTGTACCCCGCCCCCACTACTAACTAAACTAACTAGGAGAGCAGCTGCTGCTAAGCCTAAGAGCAGCAAGAAGCCGCAGCGTGGTCTGCGGAGGAGCCCGGCAAATGGCCACTCCCCCGCTGCTGCTGCCGTACGTCGGGGGTCCGATGACACCTACCTCCCACTCCATGTGGGGGTATGCAGCAAGGTCTCCCTGAGGTATCGGCGGTGGAGAGTGCGCTCTTTCTCCTCCTTTAATGCCGGAGAGAGCGCGAATGAAAGCCGGAAAGCCGCATCGCGCTTCCGCACCCGGCTCCGCCCCCGACATGACGTCACCACAGAAAAACACGACCCTTAAAGCCGAAGGCATGAAATTTGAAAATTTTCAAAATAAACCTAAAAACTTGTGGGAAGAAGGGTGGGTAGTATTTAAATTACACACAGTTTAATTTAAATTACAAAAACCTGCGGCTGACGTGCTTTTCAAGGAAAGCCTGCAGCCCAGAGCGTATACACTCTGCAAGCGCCCAAGACGCCGGCGCTTCACCTTAACTTCACGGACCCCTGAACAGCAAAGCTGTGGGAGGCAAATGGGTCCGGGGGATCCGTGGGAATAAGGCTGTGCAGGAAGCCGACAGGGTGCATTCCCCTGCTTGCTGCCAATCCTTAAGAGAGAACTTCAAGCAACCTTCACAGTCAACTCAACTGCAAGAATGAAACTGGTTTAGTTAAGAGGCATCTGTTACTTATGGGCTGGGAGGGGCCACACCTTTTTGTCTTGCAGTCACACCCTTCGGCCAGGAAGTAATCCCAAGTGTAAGGATTAGGAGGGTCTGGAATGGATCAGAAGAAAAATTAGAATTTATGGGTTAAGCAGGGCAGCTCACAAACTCCCTGCTGATTCTCTCACACCACCAGCCTGAGAAGGCGCCAGTGGGTCTGACGATGGTATGACCCCTGGCTGTGAATCCATCACATCAGAGATGAGAGCCGCAGACCAGCGGCACCAACACAAATCGGACCATAGCTGGGCCACCATGTGTCCCAGCACCAAGCCAGGTACAGAACCAGAACCGGCTCACAAAACTACACATATAGGTAGGTTTCTCTGGGTCTTGCGACATAGAAAAACTAGAAAAATGGAGATCTAAGGTTCTGACCCATTTAGGGACCCCATTTTTGGACTTATCGGATGCCCGGCATCTAGCCCAATATTTTGGTGCCATATCCAAAGTCATACGACCCTCCCTGCTCAAAGTTATAACCCCGAAATGGTTTTAGGGGCCAAAGCAAGCTCCAGAACGGTGGGAGGTGACAATCCGGCCCACAGAAGGGAGGGAGTGAATGCGTCCCAGGGCATAAAGGGGGTAACCCTAGGCCAGGCTGCCATCACTTCTCTGGATAGGGGTCTCGCGGCAGCGTGCTGGAGGTGTCCAAACCATCTGTAAGCTCTTCAACACCACTATACAACTGCTCCTCAAGGTAACTGACTATTATATATCTCTGTGTAACGCACTGTAACCTGTAACCCACTCAGAACAGCATTTGTATTTATTCATATGCCATCATAGCCAAATGTTTGTTATCACTGCCTAGTGTGCGCTCAGTGCATTAAAACCTATATTTAACTTGAGCAATCTTTTTGCCTTAGCCAAGAATCTGTGTCCACAGGCTTTGGGCCTGGTATTCCTGACAGGAGGGCTCAGACAGGGGTTTTGGGGAAAGCGGTCTGTGTGTCCAGAGGTCCCTGGTTTATAGTTGGATCACGTGACCCGCGGCTCCCTGACAGCAAGCAAGTTAAGTTATTGCACGGTCTTTAAACAGGCAGGTACATGAATTGCATTGTTTATGCACACCCTAGTAAAGAAGTAGTAATGTTAGGGACGGGGTATAAACTGGACGGCCTCGTCATCTCTACCTCGCTTTTACATCATTTCAATCTATGTTAACTAACAGTCCATGCCTTTAAAAAGTATTAGCTAGTTTTTTCAGTAGTATGAGTGTGCAGAGGGTTACATTTCTTTTTTTTTTTTTTTTTTTTTTTTATATATTCTTTATTTACCATTTTCAAAGAAAAACAAACAATTTTACAGACAATCAGAAGAAGGGGTTGAACATAACACCCAGGACATTCCAGAGTACAGTTATTGTAAAACTTCGTCGGGCATGCACCAAAAGGGAATTATTACGTTTCAAACAGAACAAATAAGAAGCCTCCGGACCACCATACCAGGCGGCCTGCTCCACTCCGCATAAAGGAGGAGACCGTCTCTCCCGTGTCACGCACAGTGCAGTCAATGACCTGGGGGGCAGGTTGCCCCCAAGGAGAAGTCTCTCCCCTGAGGCAATCACAAATCACACCACCCGGCACCTAAGTGGGGAGTCCGGCCCCGACTACTCTACCACATAATATGAAGCCCTGGGAGTACAGGGGAAGGGGCTAGAGTCATCCCATTAACCGGGGGGAAAGAGGAAGGGAAGGGAAACAAGTAGGTTAGATCTCGCACCCGCCTCTAACCGGTCCCTAGTAGCATCTGAAATTCCTGGGATTCTGAGAAGATATCCCAGCTGGTCCATTTGATGCGGTGGTCCTCAGAAGAGTCGTTGCTTGCCACAATCATCCCCTCGAACCTCTCTATCTCTGCCACCTTACTCAGCCACAGAGACATGCTAGGGGGGGTAGAGCTCTTCCATAGCGAAGGGATACACACCCGAGCAGCATTTACCAACTGACTAAGAACAGATCTTTGATATCTTTTGGTGGGCAACTCCGAGTGGTGGAGAAGGAAGAACCCCGGGTCCCCAGGGATCTCCCAGTCAGTCACATGTCGTAACGTGGTTCCGACCTTAGACCAGAAATCCGTCAACAAAGGGCAGGACCAAAACACGTGTAGGAGATCACCCCTAGATCCGTTGCAACGGTAATGTGGGGACCCTGTACCACCTCGTTAGTATCTTAAAATTACACTCTTTGTATCTGGTGCAGAGGAAATGGTTTAGCTGCAACGGCTGCCAGTCACCCCACCTAGGTAGCCCCCTCGAGGAACCATTGTTTATGTTGCGAGTGCCTACACCAGTCCACGACCCTCGTCAGGTGAGATGCTACATAGTAAAGATTGGGATCGGGAAGGCCTATCCCTCCATTGTCTCTGGATCTCGTCAGACACCTCCTGCTAATCCTAGGAGTCTTCCCTTGCCAAATAAACGTAGAAAAAAGGGTGCCTACTTTCTGCATAAACCCGCTAGGAATTGCCACCGGGAGCGCTTGCACGGCGTATAACAGGTGGGGGAGTATATTCATTTTAAGGGTATTACACCTCCCAAACCAGGACAGTTTTTTAAGGGACCAAGCGTCAAGGTCCTTCGAGAACGCTTGGAGCAGAGGTGGAAAGTTTAGGGTATAAATCTTGTCTAGGGATCTACCCAGTCTTATACCGAGGTAAGTGATGCACTCTCTCGCCCACTTAAACGGAATTGATCTTTGGAGGTTCTCTACCCTATCAGCCGTCAAATTCAGGTTTAGTACCTCAGATTTTTGCATGTTAACTTTATAGTTGGACAACTTCCTGTAGAGCTCCAGCTCCTTTATTAGATTTGGGAGCGACACCTCGGGGCCTGATATAAAGAAGAGTAAGTCATCGGCAAAAGCCGCAGTTTTATAATGGCCTGAGGGGAGGGATATCCCCTGTATGTCTGGGTTCCTCCGCACTCTACTCAGGAAGGGTTCCAACGTCAGGATAAAAATTAAGGGGGAGAGGGGGCAACCCTGCCTCGTCCTGTTTCCTATGTCAAACGATTCAGACAACATACCGTTGACCCTGACTGAGGCAGTGGGATGCTGATAGAGGCTTGAAATCCAGGACCGCATGTTGGGTCCCAGACCAATATGTTCCAGGACTCCATACATGAAATCCCATCGCACCCGATCAAACGCTTTTTCGGCGTCTGTTGCCAGGAGGATTGAGGGAAGCTTCCTACTTAGGGCAGCATGGATGAGGTTCAGGGCTTTTGCCGTGTTGTCCCATGCCTCTCTAAGAGGCATAAATCCCACCTGGTCTAGGTGTATAATCTGAGGTAGATGGGGGGAGAGGCGGTTAGCAATCACCTTAGCGAAGAGCTTAAGGTCGGCATTGAGGAGAGATATTGGTCTATAGCTGGAGCTCAAAGTGGGGTCTTTTCCATCCTTCGGTATCACCGCTATATGGGCACGCAGGCTATCCAATGGAAGTGCACCGTCCGCCTTAAGCGAGTTGAAAACCCCCAGGAGCTTAGATTAGAGGGTATCTGCGAATGTTTTGTCATACAATAGGGAAAACCATCCGGACCCGGTGCCCTCCCATTGGCCGATCCTTTAATGGCCAGTGCCAATTCCTCTGGGGTGATTGGGGCCTCTAAGTCTTCTGCAAGTGCCTGTGGAAATTTGGGCATCCCCGATTGCTGAATATAGTCACTGATTTCCACTCTCACTGCAACTGAGTTAGCATCGGGGATATTATATAGGGAATGGTAATACTTTCTGAATACCCCCGCTATATCCTTATCCTTATGAACCATGTTTCCCTCTTGATTCCTGACTCTAGGAATGTAGGTTTTGGCCCTCTCCCCCTTCAAAGCCGAGGCCAAAAGACGACCACACTTGTCTCCTGACTCGTAAAAGACCTTCCTGGTTTTCATGAGCTGGAGCTTATGTCTATCATTTAAAATCCCCTTTAGCCTCTCTCTGAGGGAGGTCAGGGTGGTGTATCGCTGCCAACTACTGCTTGTGTAGGGACTCCAACCTCCGGATTTCTCAGAGAAGATCCAGTAGTTGTTTGTTCCTTTCCCGCTTGACCCTGGCCCCATGCTTGATCAATAATCCTCTGATTACACATTTGTGCGCTTCCCATATCATGGGTAGGCTCGTGTCGGAGGTGTTGTTTGTCGTGAAATACTCCTGGAGATTTTTCGTCAAGTCCTCTTTAATTAAAGGGTCTTGTAGAAGGGCACTATTTAGTCTCCAGGTCCAGGGTCGTGGCGCCTGATCTTGTGTGGCTAATTTAAGGGAGACCGGAGCGTGGTCCGAGATGGTAATATTACCTATTGACACGTCTGCCACCCGTGGCAAGAGGTAATGTTGGACTAAGAAAAAGTCTATTCTAGAATACATATTGTGCGGGGCTGAATAGAAAGAGTAATCCCTTGCGCTAGGGTTAAAGACTCGCCACAGGTCAGTTAGCTGGTGGTAGTTGAGAAGCTTCTTAATTCTCCAGAGCTTGGAATACGAGATATAGGAATGGCCCCTCGATGTATCTAAGAGGGGTTCCAGGGTGAGGTTGAAGTCTCCACCTACTATCAACTTACCTTCAGCAAAGCCAACTAGCTTATTCAGAACCTCTTCTAGGAAAGAGACCTGCCTCGTGTTGGGTGCATAAACATTCACAAAAGTGAACATTTCCGTTCCAATCCTACCCTTAACAAAGAGCCATCTGCCCTCACCACCACCCAGAGCACCCACCTCTTCCCACGGCAATGATCCGGCGAGCAGTACACTTATTCCCCTAGATCTAGAGTCCGGGGAATAGCTATGATATGAGGTTGGGAATGATCTGTTCCTGAGAGACGGCGGATTAGAGGCCTTGAAGTGCGTCTCCTGAAGAAGAGCTATCTGCACCTTCATAGCCCGAAGGTTATTCAGGACCATAGACCTCTTCTCAGGGGTATTTAGACCCTTCACGTTGAAAGAGACCAAGCTGAACTCCTTCATCACTGCAACAGCAGACCAGCAAAGGGTGAGAACCCAGAATGTCTAAGTGAGCAAAACAGTGGCAGCACCAGCAGCAGGAAAAGCACCCACCACCAAGTTTAGTATTTCCCCACTACCACTTCAGGGATGGGGGCAAGGGAGTGCGAGAGGCGGAGAGTCAGATATAGATACAGAGACAGGGACAACGGAAGTCTCTCTCCGGATTTGAACGCACCGGAAAAAGAGGGGGGGGAAGAAAACACAAGACAGGGGCAAAGCCTGAGCACAGGGTCAAACCCGTGACCAGGGGGGTGTCAATCTAATTAGCTACTGCTCTAAGGTTCAGATCACCTCCCAGCGAGAGGAATCTGAAGCCGGCCTAAGTGGGGGACTGCGTCAAGCGACGAATCTAGAAGTAGTGGCCTCCTGAACTTCCCGGGCCACCCATGTTTCCTGGGCTACTGGTTCTCAAAGGCATCGTAAACATAAACGTAGAAATTTTAAACATTAGGCAAGAATAAGGCATATTGAAATAATGCTGAGACTCAGGTTAACTGCCAGTCATCAACCCCTTCCGTGCAGCAAGGGAGCCGTATGCAAAACTGTCTCCAAGGGAGAACCTAGCGGGTCCGAGTGGCACACCCGCCACCAGCGACCCCAATCTCAAGCTCGCCCCGTCGATGCACGGTCGGAGCCGGGCCAGCCGCACCCAGCAGCAAACAATCAAACCACAAAAGAGTAAAACATTACAAACTAAGGCAACGTGTAAATGCTAAACATTAGGCCAGAATAGGGCATATAGCAGTACTGCTGAGACAGTCATCGACTTCTTCCGTGCAGCAAGGGAGCTGTGTGTAAGGCTGCCCCCTTGGGGGGACCAAGCATTAGCAGTGGCATTTCCGCCACTAGCGACCCAAGTCTCCAGCTCGCCCTGTCGATGCACGGTCGGGGCCGGGCTGGCCACGCCCAGCAACAAACAATCAAACCACAAATGGGTAGCTCATTCCAAACTAAGGCCTAAAAGAAGCATCAAAAACTACTGCAACAGGGAGGTACTCAAGATTCATGATCCGTCGGTCTGGGCCGCCTCTCGTTTCTTATCCTCGGTCTGGCAGACCTGGCTCTTCGGGGAGGCCCTCCACGGGGGTCTCGCGGGACTGGCTCCGCCATCGGGACAAGCCAATTAGGAGCGGGCACAGGATCACAACCCAAAAAGGAGAATAGACCATCCAAGTCTCGGTGCGTTCTGAGGAAGAACGATTCACTGTTTTTAGAGACTATCAAATGGAAGGGGAAGCCCCAGCGATACGTGGCTCCCGCGCTTCTGACTACTTCTAGGATCGGCCTCATCATCCTTCTCATTTGAAGAGTGCGCCTGGAAAGGTCCGGAAGAATCAAAATTCTGGCCCCGTCAAAGTCCACTGGGCCATGTCTCCAGGGCCCTAAGGGAGATCTCTTCTTTGATTTTATAGAAGTGAATTCTACAAATCACATCTCTGGGGCGCGCCGGGTCCAGGTTGCGAGGGCCGAGGGCCCTGTGCGCCCTGTCAATCTCGATCGGGGTATCAATGTTCCTGTCCAGAAGCGTGTTGAAAATGGTCATTATAATTTGCTTTACATCTTCACCTGCTGAGGCTTCTGGTATTGCCCTAAGGCGAAGATTGTTGCGTCTATGCCTGTTCTCCAGGTCATCACTTTGCAGCTGTAGTGTCAGTGTCCACTTACCGGTCTCCCGTTCCAGCGGCGTCTCGGGTCCTCAGCCGCCCGCTCCCGCTGCGCAGCCACCTGTCCGGCGGCCGCGGCGAGCGGCAGCCTCTGTTCCGGCTGGCGCGCACGCGCCTCCTAGTTCCTCAGCCGGCGGCTCCAGCGTCTCCACTCGTGCTCGCGCGCGCGCGCGCAAGCACGTTCTGTTTATACCCTCCGGCCGCGCTGCTCTCAGCGCGGCCGCCGGAGGAAGTTTAATTAAAGGCCCAGCTGCAGCTAAAGGGAGTGCCCCACAGGGACTGGGCCAATCGGCTTTATTGGAGTTCTGGGCTGTACGCCCTATGTTGACCAATCTCTTTGAAGTTTATTGTTACACCAATCACCACACTGATTCTCCAGGGCCAATGATGCCTGATCCCTATATAACCTCACCCCAGCCAGTTGGTCATTGCCTGTTATAGCGCCTTGATCCTAGTCTGTTGCTAGCCTCCTGTGAATCGTTGTTATTACCGTTGCCGACCTTCGCCTGTTTTTGACCATCCCCGATCTGGATTCCTGTTGCCGACCTTCGCCTGTTTTTGACCATCCCCGATCTGTGTTCCTGTTGCCGACCTTTGCCTGTTTTTTACCATCCCCGATCTGTATTCCTGTTGCCGACCATCGCCCCGAACCTAGACCACGAACTGCCTACTCCTTGGTACTGCTGCCATCTCGGACCTCTCGTTGCCAACCTCCAGCCTGTTCTTGGACTTCCGTCAATCGCTCAGCTATTGGGCTACTCAATACCACTTCCAGCCACGGGTTCTCCAGACCTCTGAACAGTAAAACTCCAATCTTTGAGCCATTGAAGTCCTGGGGGCAACCGATCCCGGGCAGGCGTGTTCTGCGTCCCGGCAAGCGGGGGCTCCTATAGGTGAAGCTGGCTGCGGAGATTAGGGGTTGAGGTCTTACCGAGAGGGCTGGAGTTATCTAAGTGGATTGTTGCAGTACCCAGAGCGTGACATTATAACAGGCCATCAGAAATATGGAAGACCTGGTGCAGCAAGTGCAGGCGATGGCTACTGCTATCAACCAACTTGCCCAGAGAGTGGCCAATCAAGAAACCCGACAGATATCTGCACCCGCTGTATCACCTCACATTCCTGAACCAAAGGTTCCATTACCAGAAAAATTCTTTGGAGACCGAGCCGGGTTCTCCAATTTCAAGAACTCTTGTGAACTCTATTTTAGGTTACGGCCCTTATCCTCAGGCACAGAAACCCAACGGGTGGGTTCAATTATTTCCCTTTTACAAGGAGACCCCCAGTCATGGGCCTTCAGCTTGCTTCCAGAGGATCCTGCCTTGCACTCCGCTTCATCTTTTTTTTTGGCCATGGGGGTGCTTTATGCTGATCCAGATCGTCAGTCCACGGCTGAAAACAGACTTCGGGCCCTGAAGCAAGGACGGAATTCTACTGAGGACTACAGCGCAGAGTTCCGGCGGTGGGCGGTGGAGTCTAGATGGAACGATCCAGCCTTATGTAGCCAGTTCCGTATGGGGCTTTCAGAAAATGTTAAGGATGCTTTGGTTAATTTCCCTACTCCAACAGATTTAGACCAACTCATGCAGGTCTCCATCAAGATAGATAGGCGACTTAGGGAAAGAGCCAGAGAAAGGATTAGAACTACCACATCCTTTAAGCCATCCCAGAACCCCAACCCATCTACTCCTCTAGGGGTAAACACATCTTCTTCCTCTCAAGAGGAGCCCATGCAGATTGGCAGAGCTCGTCTTTCCCAGGACGAGAAGCAACGTAGACGTTCTTTGGGTCTTTGCCTGTATTGTGGGTGTCCAGGACATTTCGCCGGGTACCCTAAGGGGTACCCGGCGGGAAACTTTCTCGCCTAGATCAGGAAGAGGGTACTGATCTAGGTGAGTTGGAAAGTAACTCTCATCAGAATAAAATGTTGATTCCCACAGAGTTTTTCTGGGGTCCTTCTAAACAGGCAGTATCTGCTTTTGTGGATAGTGGAGCTGCAGGTAATTTCCTGGATCGGAGTGTGACCTCCATCCTGGGAATTCCGCTGGTACCTCTTGAGAAGTCTCTCCAGGTTTTGGCCATAAATGGGAAGGCTATCCAGGGAGGACCGGTTTGTACCAAGACCCCTCCTCTCAAGTTGGTTGTTGGCTCTTCTCATTCAGAATATATAGAATTCCTGGTTTTTGATTGTCCTGAAACACCGGTAGTTCTGGGGTACCCATGGTTAAAACTCCATAACCCCATTTTTAATTGGCAGTCTGGAGATCTAGTTAAGTGGAGTAGTTACTGTAAGACACATTACTTTTCCACTGTCCTTAGGAGTGTTCAGATATTGGCCCAGGAACTGCCTCAGCCTTATACAGATTGGGCTGGCGTCTTCTCCGAACGATCTGCCGATATTCTCCCCCCACACAGGGCCTACGATTGCCCCATCGACCTGCTTCCAGGAACTATTCCTCCTAGGGGGAAAATTTATAATCTGAACCGGTCAGAGGAGCAGGCAATGAGAGAGTATATTTCGGAAAATCTGAGCAAGGGATTTATCCGCCCATCAACATCACCTGCGGGTGCTGGCTTCTTTTTTGGAGAAGAAGGATGGGGGTTTAAGGCCTTGCATAGACTATAGAGCCCTGAATAAAATCACTATGAAAAATCGTTATTCTCTTCCCTTGATAGGGGATTTGTTTAATCAGGTAGTGGGCGCTCAGGTTTTTTCTAAGTTGGACCTAAAGGGGGCCTACAACTTGATTCGTATTCGGCAAGGGGGTGAATGGAAAACGGCTTTTAATGTAAAAGATGGTCATTATGAATACTTGGTCATGCCTTTTGGCCTTTGTAATGCTCCTGCTGTCTTTCAGGACTTTGTTAACGATGTCTTTCGTGAGTATTTGGGCAGATTTGTGGTGGTTTATTTAGATGACATCCTCATTTTCTCCGATACCCTGTCCGAACATAGGCAACATGTAAAGCTGGTTCTTCAGAAATTGAGAGAAAACAACCTGTATGCTAAAATTTCTAAGTGTATGTTTGAGGTCACCTCCGTTCCCTTTTTGGGGTATATTATTTCTAGCCAGGGGTTGGAGATGGATGCGGGAAAGGTTTCAGCAGTACGGGACTGGGTACAACCTAAATCCTTAAAGGAATTACAACGTTTTTTAGGTTTTGCTCATTTCTACCGACGTTTTATTAAGGGCTTTTCTAGTATCGTGGCTCCTCTCACCAACCTTACCCGCAAAGGCACTTTCACTGTAAACTGGTCACCATCGGCCAAGGAAGCTTTTCTTACTCTTAAACGGGCTTTTTCTTCGGCGCCAGTTTTAGTGCACCCTGATGTCAATAGACCCTTTATTATTGAAGTAGACGCGTCAGAGTTAGGTGTCGGAGCAGTCTTGTCACAATATTCTGGTTCTCCTGAACGTATGCATCCCTGCGCCTATTTTTCCCGGAAATTTAGTACCGCGGAACAAAATTATGATGTTGGCAATAGGGAACTATTAGCTATTAAACTGGCATTTGATGAATGGCGACATTGGCTAGAGGGTTCATTACATCCTATAACTGTGTATACCGATCACAAAAATCTTGAATATATAGGTTCTGCCAAGAGGCTGAACTCTCGTCAGGCACGTTGGGCACTGTTCTTCTCGCGCTTTAATTTTATTATTACTTTCAAGCCGGGTGTAAAAAATACTAAAGCTGAAGCTCTATCGCGCATGTTTGGTGAGTGTAAGGATCGGGGTGATACCGGTGAACCAATTCTACCCGCGGGTTGTGTGGTCGGGGCTCTACTCCCTGATCTTTCTAATGCTTTGGCGCCATTCCAAGGTGAATCTTCTGTAAATGTACCTTCAGGATGTCACTTTGTACCGCCGCATCTGCGTCCTGACGTAATCCGTGAGTTCCACGACGCCAAAACTGCTGGTCATCTGGGAAATCGTAAAACTTTTATTTTAGCTCGACGCCATGTATGGTGGCCTACCATGCGACGTGATATTACCACCTTTATCGACGCATGTTCCGTTTGTGCGCGAAGTAAAGGGGTACACAAGGCCCCTAGCGGGTACCTGCTCCCGCTTGAGATTCCTAAAGAGCCATGGTCTCACATCTCTATGGATTTTATTGTTGATTTGCCACCTTCACATGGGAACACTGTGATTTGGGTGGTCGTCGATCGATTCAGTAAGATGGCTCATTTCATCTCTTTACCCAAACTACCCTCGGCTCCTGAGCTTTCGCGGTTATTCATCTCGCATGTTTTTCGTCTCCATGGCATTCCATTTAATATTGTTTCCGATCGGGGTGTGCAATTTACATCACGTTTTTGGAAAAATTTTTGTTCACGTTTGGGGATTCAGATTTCCTTGTCCTCCGCATACCATCCCCAGTCTAATGGGCAGACTGAAAGAACGAATCAAAGCTTAGAACAATATTTAAGATGTTACATCTCTGATACTCAAGAGCAGTGGTCGGAATTTATTGATTTTGCCGAGTTCGCGTATAATAATGCGCCGAGTGACAGTACTAAGATGTCTCCTTTCTTTTGTAATTATGGGAAGAATCCTAGAGCTTCTTCTATCTCTGGGTCACCTTCTGATTTTCCGGTGTTAGAAGAGTGGCTTCAGAGACGGAAAGATGTCTGGGCATGCGTCCGGGAGAATTTAGAAACAATGCGTCTTAAGTATAAAAAATTTTCTGATCGTCATAGATCTCAAGAACCTGTCCTGCAGTGTGGGGATCTTGTCTGGGTTTCCACTAAGAACATTGCTCTCCGGCAGCCTTCTTATAAATTGGGTCCTAAATTTATCGGTCCTTACCCCATTATCAGGAAACTTAATAATGTGACCTTCAAAGTTCAGCTCCCTCCTACTATGAAAATTTCCAACTCGTTTCATGTATCACTGTTGAAACCAGCTAAAAACTCCTCTCCTGCTGGTCCTCCTCCTGTTTTAGTGGATAATGTGCAAGAATATGAAGTGAACAAGATTCTGGATTCGCGTAGGGTTCGTAATACGTTACAGTATTTAATTGATTGGGTTGGTTACGGTCCTGAGGAGAGGTGCTGGGTTTCTTCTTGTGATGTCCATGCCAGGGCTCTTGTACAGAAATTCCACCGTGACAATCCGGGGAAGCCTGGTGAGGGTCCGGAGGCCCCTCGTGAGGGGGGGGTAATGTCAGTGTCCACTTACCGGTCTCCAGTTCCAGCGGCGTCTCGGGTCCTCAGCCGCCCGCTCCCGCTGCGCAGCCACCTGTCCGGCGGCCACAGCGAGCGGCAGCCTCTGTTCCGGCTGGCGCGCACGCGCCTCCTAGTTCCTCAGCCGGCGGCTCCAGCGTCTTCACTCGTTCGGGTGGCGTTTCCCTCCCTCTCTCTCCTCTTGCCTTTCTTGCCAGCCATAGCTTGTTGTTTGGGACTCGATCGCCTGTTAATTTTAGGTATAATGCCCGTTGGAGCTCAGGAGCAACACCAAGCACGTCTACTCCATGCACTCACCAGGCCACGCCCCGGGTTACATTTCTTTCTTGTCTATGAAGTGTGGTCACACGTCCTCTAGCACCTCCTTGACTGCCATATATTGACTGGATGAGCACATTCTACCATCTCTTTTGCCATCATTTTGCGCTATACATGTTTAACTGATTTCCCAGGAAAATTATATATTTGGGGCTTGATTGATCACTTTGGCCTGGTGAGCCTCGGTGATCAATCTGTGGTATTTTTCTGCGACTCTGGCAAGCCTGAAGGTGGGCGTCCTCACATGGGGGCACTCACATACAATGTTGATCATTTCCTTATATGTCCTTATATATAGGACATAGGACATCTTCTCAGGGAGCTGGAGGGAATGACAGTGGATCATCAGGTGCTCCTGGTGACACTGGACATAGAGGCCCTTTATACCAGTATTCCCCATAAACAAGGCTTCCAGACAACAAAAAGCTTCAGAAACTGGATAGAAAAAATCAGTATCATAATAATTTTATTCTCTATCTGCTCTGCTTTATATTCACCCACAACCTCTTCTAGATTCAGCTATAACACCAGGTACAGGTGACCGCGATGGGGACAACATGTGCCCCATCATATGCCAACCTGTACCTGGGTTGGTGGGAGAGGAGGTTGTGGAATGGGTACGAGGTAGAGATGACCTGTATGACCTGTTGCTGCCCCTTCAGGTGGGAGTTTGACACCCCTGCCCTATGGGGTATATGTGCGGGCATTCTGCAACTGTTCCTCTGCACAGGACTTTCAATTAGCAGCACAAGGCATTAGGGATAGATTTACAGGCAGGTGATAAAACAGTAATAAAAACAATAAATGCAGCTTATCAGAAGGCAAAGTCTAGAGATGGGTATGACATTCTATTTAAACATACCACTGAGAAAGGTGAAAGAACAGGACCAATATTCATTATGATCTACTCTTAACAATATAAAGACATACACTTAGCATTGGAACGTTTTATTGTCAGACAAAAACCTTAAGAAAATCCTACCAAAACGAGCTAGGATCACATATAGGAGATCCCAAAGCCTCAAGGATAAATTGATGCATAGGCACCATCAGGGTCAGATTAGGAGGGGGGTTCAAGGGGCGTACGCCCCAGGGCCTCCATCACTTGCCCTGCAAAGGGGGTGTCCACCAACCTTTTTTTTGGTCTTGCAGGCCACAGGGCAAGCAACAAAGCAGCAGTGGGGCCCCCGGCGCCTGTGCAAGCCTTTTTTTGTTTTTGCCAACCTGCAGCCAAAGCCACCACAGGGCAGGGCGGAGATTCTAGAGCAGCAAAGCCGCCATCAGCAACGCTACAGTGATGGGTGCGTGCAGAGATGTCAGGCAGGGAACTGTTTTCTTCTGGACCAGCTGGACTATTTTAAAGGAAAAAAATACTGTATCTGAAGCCTCCACCAGATTTTGTGCCCTGGGGCCTGCACCACACTTAATCCGACCCTGTGCACCATGAAGACAAATCGATAGATTGTTGTAAGATAAAGGGCAATTATCTCTGCGATCTGATGTTCCAGTGAGTAGGCGGGTGCCAGACAACCACCAATCAGTTACTTGGCTGGACTATTATTTTAAAGGAAAAAAAATACTGTATACTGGGGCCTCCACCAGATTTTGTGCCCAGGGGCCTCCACCTCACTTAATCTGACCCTGGGCAAATCGATAGATTGTTGTAAGATAAAGGGCAGGAGGTGGGAGGTGCAGCATGTGCTAAAATATTTTACCAAGGAACTATGATTCAATAGCCTGGGGGAGGGAGCAACCTGCAAAGCATTTTGTGAATTGTCAGACAAAAAACATGATATATCTACTTACCTGTACTTGTGGTTGATTTTACATCAGTAAAACACACAGAAAATTTAAACAACGCATATATGAACATCAGTATTATATAAAGAAAGGGAATATTAAAACTCTAAATTCCAAGCATTTCCTGGAAAAAAAAGTAATAGGAACAGATTCACTAATCCCAAGAAGTGGGAATGTGATTAATAAAACCTTAAAGAGAGAGACACGATGGATCTTTTCTCTTAGGGGTACGGGCCCACCAGGACTAAATGAAACATTTTTATACCATTTTTGTCAGACTAAATATTTTATGTATATATGTAATATATTTGATATATGTAATGAAGATGCGATTCTAGAATTATAGAGAGTGTAATATAGGAGCTAACTATATAAACCTGTACACCACCAGTGGAAAGTCAAGTCATTATCAATGATATCACTGAAAGATAATATTTTCACTCATTCATTTTTTAATTCCCCAAAAATTGAAGTTTGATCGCAGTGATCCTATGTTGGTCATTGTGGAGGATTGCATAAAACAGAGAGAACCCAGGAAAACAGCATAAGCACTGTCCTACCCTTAAAGGACTGGTCACCAAACAAACACAGTATAAAAGCTATACAAAAGATTATGTTATTATGACCACAGCTTAGAGATGCTAGAAAAACTTTATTAATCACATAAATCCTAAAACCAAATTGATCCTAACCCCCAACCCAAAATACGCTGGCATCCATGCTATGGAGTTCTAAAGCATCTATGGGGTTTATTCATCAAGGGATAGCGGCAGGTAGCGCCTCGTAGTGGCAGTCAGCGTCTGGTGAACGCCGGGCGCTGTACGCAATACCACATTTATGAAAGCGAATCTGGTGAGCGTCTCTAACAGCGCCATGTAGCGTATGATTCATTATCACAGGCGTCTCAGCGTATAGCGCCGGCACTCTGGCTTCTATTTGTTTTGCACCAGCCCTCAGATGATATACAGATTTCCATAGGGGAAGTATCTCATATACTCTTTGCTCATTTATTTGACCTAAGTTGTGTTATTTTTCATGTTGCTTCCGAAGTATATTGCACTTTAGTAGTATTATTTATAGTTGGTACAAAATATGTAAGAAATATTTGGTATAGGTGAATAGTATTTTACTCAATCATAGTTTTGTAGGATCACAAAGTGGATTTATATTTAGCTTGATTACTGGTTGTCATGCCCAGGGCATGATTATAGAATAAACATACGTATTATGAGTGTATATATGTGTGTGTATATTTGAATATGGATATTAGCTGACCAGCAGCTTTTCCCCCACCCCACCCATGTGCCATAAAACACCCTCCTATATAAAAACAGGGCCATGCAGCATGTACATTCCAACTTAAAGTGGACTGTCACCCAGGGGTGATCGGCCCGGGAATCTATAAGATTCCGGGGCCGATCACCTCCCTCACCGCGGGACATCCGAGATCGACATCCTAACCGGGGTGCCCCCTTCAAGTGGACCAAAACCCAGGATAGTCAAAATCCTGGGTGTTGGTCCACTTTAATTAAGACTCTGTTTGTGATACTTCCTTGTTTGAAGTCAGATCTCTTTGAAGTGCCAGGCTGTTGTCTTTTGCTCTGGCCATAAACCGGCAAACAGATAAGGGGACCTGGGAAATAGAATCCCCACCCCACCCTTAGGAATTCCATGGAAATGGAAGGTGTCCTATAAGCCAAGAGAGCACACATGCTTGGGGCATTACAAGCTAAGGACCTGGGATCATAACATCGTCCCAAGCAACAAGCAACCACGGGAAACTCCAACAAAAAGGACTGCGTAAGGACTCTATTTTTTGAACTGTCATTTGCTATATACTCTTCTGTATTTTTTGTATGTCATTTTATTGTTGTAAATCACCTCCAGCACTGTGATACCTTTTATCAGATTAAATGTTTAATTAATCAGCTCTAGTCTTTGACCTCTAAATAGATGAGCTCACCTTCCTGGGGGAAGCTCTGGTGATACACGTTTATTAGGGTTAATTGATGACTTGCTGAGACTAGTAGTCCCTGTCTGGGGGTCTAGTGGCGTGTTAACCCTTGTACCATCACACTCTGTCTGGCGTATTGGCTGGGCTGATAGAGCGTGATCGTGACAACTGGTGGCAGCGTCGGGATATATTTAGAGATTTTTAGTGCTTGCTGGATTTTACCCGAAAATCTTAAGCACTAAAAGAAATTTGCATACATCTTATTGTGTGTAAATTCCCAAAGACAGAGCTCAGTGCTGATCTAAGTGACATACCCAAAAAGAGTGCAAGACAGTTCTGTCCTTCCCATCTGTTGTTTTACTCCCTCTGCTTCATATAGGAAATATGGAGGCATATCGCAAGCAGTCCAAGCCCGCACTGGAGCTAATGTGCCAAGAAAAGGAGATCCCTACAGCGGGAAAAAACAAGGAACAGCTTATTGCCGATCTTGTGGAATATGATGCCCGTGCAGCAGAGCTGAGTGATGTGAGGCTAAGTCCTACAGCGGGGACTGAGGGACACCACATTACTCCCTATCAGGACAGTACTCCACATGAAGCCTTGGACTCTTATATGCGGACTGCTTTACAACACCTTGGAGATGTGGATGCTAATATTAAACTCCAGTTGCTTCTCCAGTACCAAGCAGCAGAAAGAGAGGCTGCTGAGAGAGAGGCTGCTGAGAGAGAGGCCCAGCGCAGACATGAACTGGAGGTCCTGAGGCTGAGAGGGGACGCTTTATCCGCACGCAGTGATGTGCAGGGTGATGGTGACCACAAACCCCGCTTGGAACATTTTCCCATGATGGAGAAAGATGGTGATCTGGATGTGTTTTTGAGAGGATTTGAAAAAGTTTGCCGGCAGTTTCATCTTCCTAAAGAGCATTGGGGACGATATCTAACCCCACGGCTGCGAGGAAAAGCTCTGGATGTGTTTGCTTCTCTTCCCTCTGAAAGAGACCAGGACTATGAGGCAATAAAATCTGCCCTGCTAAAAAGTGCTAATCTGACTCCAGAAACCTATCGGAAGAAGTTTAGGACTTTACAACAGAGCACCACAGAGAGTTGCACTGAACATGCAGGTCAGCTAAGGACTGCATTCAGGCAATGGACTGGGGGCCTACAAGTCACCACTTATGAGGCCCTGGAGGACTTGATGGTCCTGGATCAGTTCCTCCAAACAAGGAGCTGTGAAGCCAGAGAGTGGATTTTGGACCGCAAGCCCAAGACAGTCGCAGAAGCCGCAGAACTAGGAGATGACTTTGCCAATAACCGTGCACCAACAGCGAAGCGTGGTTCTGCGCAAGCTGGATCAAGTACCTGGAAGGGAGCTGCCCACCCACAGAGTGCCAGTAGGTCAACTGGGAGATTCCTGCCGTCCACACCAAGAGCAACAGGAACCACATCAGGTCAGGGGGACACCCGCCAATGTTACAGATGCAACAAGATTGGGCACCTGAGTGCCACCTGCCCCAACAAAAAGAATTCTCCACCGGCAGTTGAAGGACACCCAGCCGTTTTTCTGGTGTCTGGAACAGTGGAGAAAAGAGCGGATAACCTGCAGAGCGTAACTGTAGGTGACCGGGTGACCGTGGGTCTACGTGATTCAGGGGCCTCCTTTACCTTAGTGCGGCCTGAAGTGGTGGATACCGAGGACATCATCCCTGGAAAAACCATGGCTTTAAAAGGAATTGGAGGTGTGCGCCCGGCTGTACCCATGGCCCGTGTGTACCTGGATTGGGGTACAGGCAAAGGTTTGCGGGAGGTGGGGGTCTCTGAGGACATCCCTGTCAGTGTTCTGCTGGGGAATGATTTGGGTTGGATGCTATGCCATTATGCTCCAGAGGACACTGCCTGCACACCACAAGGGCTAGGAGACAGCCCTGATCGTTCTGAGGTACTGTACGCGACTTTGGGGGAGACTGTGAAATGTGATAACTGGGAGGGAGTGCAGGGGGCTGATAAATGTTTACCTGTAACTGAACTTGTGTCTTCCAAAAGTGGAGTGGGGTATATTGTGAAATGTAATGCCAATGAGTTGCCTGTGTCAAAACCTAGCGGAGATGGGCTAGGGGGAGGGGTTGGTGGGCCCCTGGTGACAGGTAAGGATGAGGGACCAGCAGTGAATGATGTGTCCCCATCCTGTAAGCCGGAGATTGCTGAGGAGGAGGAGGGAGGAAGGAGTGATGTAGCTGTATATGATGCCTGTAACGTTGTTATGTCCAGGACTGAGGGGGAGGAAGGTAGACCCCCTGGAGGCATATCAATGGTGGCAGTGGTTACACGTCAGCAGTGTGCCAGAGCTGCAGCTGTAAAAAGAAGGGAGGATGGTGATGACTCACAAGCCGAAGCAGAGGAGGGTGGAGATGGTAGTTCACCTGAGGGAAATGTATCCCCTAATGCCACGAGATGGGGGAGGGCAATGAACATTTCCGGGAAGCTCTGCGCAGTGATCCTTCCCTTGAAGGGCTGAGACAGCGTGCTGAGCTTGGAAGCCTCAGGGCTTAGAAAGACTCCGCCTGCAGGCCCAGGCCGGCCTGAACCCACTACTGTGGACCCGGGTGGCACTAGGAACAAGAGCGGCTGGGGACCTTTCATCTCATCTTGGGTGTGCGTTTTGGGAAAAGTGACTGTGGGTCACTATTCCCAACTCGCCATCTTAAGGGGGAGGTGTCATGCCCAGGGCATGATTATAGAATAAACATACTGTACGTATTATGAGTGTATATATGTGTGTGTATATTTGAATATGGATATTAGCTGACCAGCAGCTTCCCCCCCCCCCACCCATGTGCCATAAAACACCCTCCTATATAAAAACAGGGCCATGCAGCGTGTACATTCCAACTTAATTAAGACTCTGTTTGTGATACTTCCTTGTTTGAAGTCAGATCTCTTTGAAGTGCCAGGCTGTTGTCTTTTGCTCTGGCCATAAACCAGCAATCAGATAAGGGGACCTGGGAAATAGAATCCCCACCCCACCCTTAGGAATTCCATGGAAATGGAAGGTGTCCTATAAGCCATTTTTTCCCTCCAAATTCTGGCTAACAAAAGCCAAGAGAGCACACATGCTTGGGGCATTACAAGCTAAGGACCTGGGATCATAACATTGTCCCAAGCAACAAGCAACCACGGAAAACTCCAACAAAAAGGACTGCGTAAGGACTGTCATTTGCTATATACTCTTCTGTATTTTTTGTATGTCATTTTATTGTTGTAAATCACCTCCAGCACTGTGATACCTTTTATCAGATTAAATGTTTAATTAATCAGCTCTAGTCTTTGACCTCTAAATAAATGAGC
Source organism: Gastrophryne carolinensis (assembly GCA_027917425.1). Lineage (NCBI taxonomy): Eukaryota > Metazoa > Chordata > Amphibia > Anura > Microhylidae > Gastrophryne > Gastrophryne carolinensis. The sequence goes on along the minus strand of CM051234.1, from coordinate 625,968,000 downwards.
TCACCTTCCTGGGGGAAGCTCTGGTGATACACGTTTATTAGGGTTAATTGATGACTTGCTGAGACTAGTAGTCCCTGTCTGGGGGTCTAGTGGCGTGTTAACCCTTGTACCATCACACTCTGTCTGGCGTATTGGCTGGGCTGATAGAGCGTGATCGTGACACTGGTATTGCTGCCATTTCAGCATTTGCACTTTATAATAGGAGAGCTCAGCTGCTCTCATTAATTTGTTTCAATGTAGCTTATTGCACATGGTTGGATATATATATTTTTGTCACATTTATATTTATTGTATCTTCTCTGTATTGGAAAGGATTAGTATCTAGGATATGTGTAACATTATGAATTTAGATTTGTTTTTTATGTGAGATTCCCAGTATGGAGGTGATAAAGTCTCTGATTTATTTTTATCAGAGCAATATGACTACCTATGGGTGCAATTGTTTTTAATATTGTCTATATTAGTTTTTTATGTAGTAGAGTCACTAAAATAAAGATTTATTTTTCTACTATATATTTTGTGCTTTGCCCATTTGTGAAAGGTTTTCGTGTGCCTATGTGGTAGTTTACAATTAATTGATAATTTCAGCTTTTGGATTGACACATTGATTATTGAATTAAATGTAGATTTCTTTAGTACATTTTTCTGATGGTCCCCTACACTATATTTTAGCAGTGTTTTTAAATGTTTTGTCCATTTATGTTATATTTTACCAGCTTTTGAATACATTTATATGGATTTTACTTTAGTTGTGGTACCTTGCATACTCATTTTTTTAGGCACATTTTAGACATCACTTTGGCACAGAATAAAGGAAAAAAATGTAATTGGAAGTGGAATTACCTTTTAAAGCTGCCTGTCCCTGGACGTGCTATGAAAAGGACAATTAGCAGTATTTTTTTCTATGTGGCACAGTAGCTGCCTGTCCTTGGGTATATAATTTAGAGGAGCAGTGAGCAGATGATTGTAAATGTGCCCAATAACTTGCAAGCCAGGGTCAAGATTCCCGGACCGATCAGCCCCCTGACTGCGGGGCACCCAGATCGGGGGTGCCCCACTGTGTGAAACCCCCCAGAAACCCCTAAATCCCTACCTGTTCCCCGATCCAGCGGCGCCCGCCGCCGCCTTCCGCGCACCCCTCTAGCAGGACGCGCACCCGCGCTGGCCGTTTGTGAATGGCCGGCGCGGGCGCGCGCCCTGTAAGAGTGACGCACGGGAGGCGGCGGCGGGTGCGCTCTCTTGTCCGTCGCTGCCTCCCACTTGTCCGTCGGCGGGGATTGGCAGCAGCGGTCATGTGGGAGCGGGGAGAGGTGAGTTTTTGGGGCTTTCTGGGGGGTTTCACACAGCGGGGTACCCCCGATCCTGGGTGTTGGTCCACTTTAAAAGGCACATTTCCAGGCTCTGTAGTTTTCAGGCTGGTCATCAAAGCTTTTTGAGACTGGTCTTTGTGAGTTCTCGGCGAACCATGTATCTGGCGAACTCTGATTTCTGGCTCGTCTGATTTCTATGTCTTTAGAGAGAGAATATCAGAGAGACAGGGTGGGGGCAGTTTTACACTGGAATTCCACTTTAATTTCACATATTAAACAGTTCTTTTCACAGTTAAGTTGCTTGATGTTCTCCAACTCGTTAATGAATATTCAGAATTCATTTTCTGTAAAGTGGTAATTTATTTCTGGATTCGATCTTGGTAAAGATCATAAAGTGTAGAAAGATGTTCTAGAGCTCTCTCTAGTGGTAACACATCGTTTTCAGTCTGGGTGGGTTTGATTCAACAGAGAAAAAAATAGTTGTAGTCAGAAAATTGGATCACATGCAAAAAACTTAAAGCAGACCAAAACCCAATGAACTTGTGAAATACATTTGGATAAAGACCCTGTCGATACTCTCTTCTTAGGGTGTAGAACTAGAAATTGATATTTTTGCTTATCAAATTGCCCTGGAACATTGTTTTTTTGCTATCCCTCTCTGTGAGATTGCAGCTGATCAGTCATTGCATAAATGCGGAATTTACATCATCGCCACACACAGCAGTGGAAATGAATGGAGGAGGCGGAGCTTTACAGCTAAAACAGGCGCCATTATCTGGGATAAGAATGACGCATAAGCAATAAAAATAGGCAAAAGTTACTATTCATGCTGGAAGCAATTCAGGGGATGCTAGCTACAAATTTGGGTTTTGGTCCCCTTTAAGTAACTTCGAGTGATTCAGCGAAGCTGATTAATTAAAATAGACTCGACAATGCAGGCAAAAAATGAACGTTTTATTTGAAAATGCCTTTAGTAAGCCAATATTTTGGGAAAATCAGCTCATATTTTCCTGCTGGATATTGAAAATGTCTGAAAGCATCTCTGGTACTGAGAAGCCTTTACCCCACATGGCACATTTGCTTTATACATTTCACACTTTAAAATGATCAGATGATGTCCCCATGAAATGGCTGTGTACTTCATTTGTCCCTGAATGTAATATCTCATTGTAAACTTTGTAAGCACATTGTAAATTACTTTTTTAATGCGCTTTGTTAGGAATGATCAGATTCATCCATGTAATGTTAGATATGCATTAAGTAATTGATGAAGGCAACAGGACTTACTGTTTTTTTTTTTGCTTAACATGTTTTGTTATTCATCCCACTAAAGGCAGTTGGATGAAATGTGGTGAAGTAAAAAAAAAAAACAGCTATTGTATTTGCCTAGAGACATACAGGAGTTAACTTTATTTTTAACCGTTTCAAATAAAATGAAAAAACAATCATGGCCCTTCCTCCAGATTTCTAGCACCAGGAATGATAAGCCCAGGGTCAAAAAGCAGAGCAGCCTGCCCTCGGCCCTGGCAACTTATCAGCCCCATGGCTTTTGGCCAAGGTTTAGTGATTTTCCTGGGTTGTGGGCTTTCACAGCAATAATACAGCAATAAAAATATATATATTTAATTAATTGTTGCCTGGAGATATCGTAAAACTCACTGTGGAGTATTAGATATTTTCTTTCTCTATTATGGCTGGGTAATAAATACACTGCACATGCTACAGGTATAAGATAGTGGTCGCACATGAAGGATATCTCTGGCATCGGGCGGACTGGGGCCAAAAATCAGTTTAGGATTGTACAAGCTGCTGAACCCCGACCCCAGATCATGTGCAGAGGTGGATGTGGCAACCCTTAAAGAGGAATAAAACTCAGGAATTTCACTCTCTCGGATGTTGTTCCTCTCAGACAGGGAATCCTGATTTGGGATGTGTGTATCCCCACAGTTCACCCATTCCACTAACCTTCCTGGGGTTCCCTCTGCGTAGATGCAGCTGAAAACAAGCTCCAAGGCCTCCAAAGTTCTTATTTAAGGTGATAGTTCTGAAGCCTTAGTATTGTAGGGGCAGATACTGTGTCAGGGGTGGGAATATCTATAAGATTCCTGGGACGATCAATTCCCTCCCCCCTGGGCATCCAAAATGTGGATGCTTCGCTGTGGGAAACCCCCCAGGTCGCCTATAAACGCACCTTCTATTCCAAGTATGTCACACACCCCGCTTCCAATATTCATGACATGTGGGTTATGGCCAGTAGAGGGCGAACTTCTGCAGAGATGACAGGAAAAAAAGAAGCCCCTCCCAGTCCATAAATACCTGGGACCTCCCACACATTCCCCAGTAATCGTCTCTGCAGACGGCGAGCAAGTCAGAAGATGGCTGTGTCTCCTCCTTGCAAGTAAGCCTGGGTTACCCCCGGCCAATTTGTCTCTATTTCTGTCCGGACCTTGTTTATTTAAGTCCCATATATGCCTCCCAGCCTTGGCTGAAGGTCCGGGTGACGGTAGATTACACCTTAGAGGTGTTTTAGGGAGCCATGCTCCCCGTGAGACCCCATTTTAAGGGGTAGGCGGTATCCAGGTTGGTGATCCTGGTTTGGGATGCCCTGTCCCTGATATTCCCTTTTACCTTATGTGAAACTGCTAGTGTGAGGGCACTACCAAAAATAACAACAAGAATAACAACCCGTGGGTGCTCCTGGAATTCCACTACTACCATATGAAAAACAAAAGACCAAAAAAATATAGAATTCCACAAACTGGGCACTCCACCAGGAAAACATATACAAAAAGTTTATTATTGGCGCAATTAAAAACTACATATAATACACATACATGACAAAAAATTAAAACCAAAGATCCCCCCTGGATGGTAACAATTGATAAAAAATATATATCTATATCAATTAATGAAACAATTTCAAATTATATATCTCAGATAATATATATGATGGTAAATTACTCACAATGTATCTACCACAAGATAATGTATAGAGGATGCCCCTGCCCCCTACTGGTAAACAATAAAAATTGTTCCCAAATGCATTCTCCTAGATAAGTAGAATTAATATAACCTTCATATAATGATAAACCTTCAAATGACTATCTAACTAACAGTGCTTAATGTGAATAGCTATCCTACAACCAACATATATATATATACAAACAGTGTAAAGAAAATATAAATAAAGTGCATAGTGCTATATCACCTTGTTTTCAATGAGATGAATAAATATCTATTACCCCTACCATCAAAAAGTGCAAAGTGCCAAATAGCATTACTATGTGTCCACATAAATACAAGCAAAATTATGTTAGGAGTATGTAAGGAAGCAAGGAGAAGCAAAACATAGTCAATACATGTTAAAGCATCATCAACAGTGAGCAATCAAGTTACCACCAAAATGACTCATCCAGGGGTGTATATCGCTAAACCCCGCGCGCTCCGCCAAGCGCCCAAGGCTTCTCTAGGGAAGCCTTGGGCGCTTGGCGGAGAGCGCGGGGTTTAGCGATATACACCCCTGGATGAGTCATTTTGGTGGTAACTTGATTGCTCACTGTTGATGATGCTTTAACATGTATTGACTATGTTTTGCTTCTCCTTGCTTCCTTACATACTCCTAACATAATTTTGCTTGTATTTATGTGGACACATAGTAATGCTATTTGGCACTTTGCACTTTTTGATGGTAGGGGTAATAGATATTTATTCATCTCATTGAAAACAAGGTGATATAGCACTATGCACTTTATTTATATTTTCTTTACACTGTTTGTATATATATATATATGTTGGTTGTAGGATAGCTATTCACATTAAGCACTGTTAGTTAGATAGTCATTTGAAGGTTTATCATTATATGAAGGTTATATTAATTCTACTTATCTAGGAGAATGCATTTGGGAACAATTTTTATTGTTTACCAGTAGGGGGCAGGGGCATCCTCTATACATTATCTTGTGGTAGATACATTGTGAGTAATTTACCATCATATATATTATCTGAGATATATAATTTGAAATTGTTTCATTAATTGATATAGATATATATTTTTTATCAATTGTTACCATCCAGGGGGGATCTTTGGTTTTAATTTTTTGTCATGTGTGTGTATTATATGTAGTTTTTAATTGCGCCAATAATAAACTTTTTGTATATGTTTTCCTGGTGGAGTGCCCAGTTTGTGGAATTCTATATTTTTTTGGTCTTTTGTTTTCCCTTTTACCTTATGGTGTGGGTTTCTTCTCCCCTTCCGGGTCCCCCTGTATCCCTCTACTGGGGGGGGGGGCTTTCCTCCTTCTTTCATAACCTTATTTTATTTTTGTATGTGTGTGTGCGGTGTGTGCTTGTGCTTTACTTGTCTAACTTTTTACGTTAGGCCTTTTCGCCGCCTTGGAGGCTGTTCTTTTGTTGGAGGAGCTTCTTCCCCTCAGGTGCGCTCAGGCCTCTGGCGCCGTTGCGGAGCCCAGCTATTTGCTGGGATCCGCGTCTCTCAGTTACTAAGGGAAGGGGGCGGGCCAGGCGCGGCGCGCGATCCGCGCTGGACTGCCTCTCCTCTCCCTCTCTCTCTCTCTCTCTCAGGATCGCTGGCTGGCTGGTCGCCATCTTCCTGGCCGTGAGTGCCCTGTGGGGCCCCTATACTTTTTCATTGTTTATTAGCGCCCCGTTCTAGCGTGTTGGGGCAGCGCAGATCATGTCTTCTAATTATGTTTAGATAGATGTGTATATAGATATATGTATATATTTTTATATTGTTTGTATGGACATGTGCATGATTGTGTGCCTTCTCATGGCTCCTTCCCATCGTGTCTTTCAGGCGACTCCCTATCGATTGCATTGAAAGGGGGTTCTCCCGGTCCTAGAGTCCCTTGGAGATTGATTGGGGTCCTACAAATCCTCCCACTAGGGACTTAAAGGGGCATCCCGGGTAGCTCTTGTAGCGTAATTCCCTCAGGTCATTGCGACTACCTTAAAATCACCATATGGAGGCTCCCCAGGATACCGGGCTCGGGCTCCCTTCGGGACAATCCCGGCAGTGTGTGGGATGTGGGGTTCCCCTTACGGGGGAGAATGTACTAATTTGCATACCATGTGCTCAACAGGCCATAACACGGCAGTCGGGTTCCCAGGCGTCTGGGTCCGTGCCGCCCGTCTCATCTCCTACCCCACCCCGCCTTATCCATACCCCAAGTGACACTGTCATTAGCGGGGAGTCGCAAGCTGATGTTTGTGCTAGGCTGGCCAACATCAAAAGATTGATTTCTAGCTCTGCGGCCAGAAAGGCCCCAGCTAAGAGAAGGCATCCGTCGCCGGCCGTGCCGGTACTGGATTTTGATGACTATGATTCCCTTGATTGGTCTGATTATTCCCCACTTTAGGAGGGGGGAATAGTTTGAGGAATCTGATGCTGAGGATCAGCAGTTTTTTTATGCTGATGCTGGGCAGGCGCTGGGGGATGCCGTGGATAGCCCCAAAGTCCTGGCCCACCTATTTGAGGTACTGGTTATTTCTCCGACAGCAGAGTCCCCTCTGCAGAAAGGGAAATTCTTTGGGTCTTTTAAGCCTCGCTTGGAGTTTCCAAATTAGAATAGTTTTGAAAGCATGATTCTTAAGGAATGGGAGAGGCCTAGCCGGCTCCCCGGTGTTCCTCAAGGATGGGATAGGAGGTATCCCTTCCCGGTGGACGCGGTGAAGCGCTGGTCGCCGCGCCCATTCTGGGATTGTCCAACACCTCCGTTGTACATTCTCCAGACGCCACCACTCTTAAAGATGGTGAGGACAAACGCATGGATCAGATGGCGTGCCATGCCTTTGCCAGTGTGGGTTCAGCCTTGCGGCCTGTTTGTGCCTCGGCGCTCGCGACTGTGGCTACCAGGTCTGTGGTTAGGGACCTGTTGAGTGGTTCCCAGCTTAATCCGGCCAGTGAGGAATTCACATCCCTTAAGCGGTGTGAATTATTGATGGCCTTTGTTTTATCTGCTATGGACGACACAATTATTATGTGTAGTAGAACCTCGGCTTTGCTGGTGGCTATTCGCCGATCGTTCTGGTTACGCCAGTGGGCAGCTGACATTGCGGCTAAGAAATCTCTCACAGCGCTACCTTTCCTGGGTACGCGGCTGTTCGGGGATAAATTGGATTAATTGACGAAAGGTGGAAAGTTACCTCAGCGTAAGAAGCAGAGTCGCCCCTTTCGCGGTGCCAGAGCAGGCAGAGGCTTTGCCTACTTTAATTTATGTGGTGATTCCTGGAACAGAGGCAGAGGACGCGCACGTCCAGGCTTTAACTGGGGTTCCAAGCCCAAGCCTGCTGCCAAGACAGGGGACGCCCTCACCCTTGCAGGTGGGGGGACGGCTGCGGCACTTCTTCCAGGTCTGGGCCCAGGAGGTCACAGACAAATGGATCTTGGAAGTGGTCTCTTCCGAGTACAAACTGGAGTTCGAGTGCCGGACTCCTCCCAGATTCCTAAGGTTTCGGGTGCCCTTGGATACCCGGGCTGCGCAGGGGCTCCTGTTGGCTGTAAAGAATCTTCTGGTCATGGATGTCATATGCCCGGTGCCTTTCTCAGAGAGAGGCCGGGGCTATTATTCCAACCTCTTCACGGTTCCCAAAAAGGATGGGTCCATAAGACCCATTCTGGATCTGAAGCTTCTCAACAGGTTCATCAGAACCAAGAAGTTCCGCATGGAGACTCTGCGCTCAGTCATCAATTCCCTTCGTCAGGGGGATTTCATGACGTCCATAGACATCAAGGATGCTTACCTTCATGTACCAATCTTCCCAGCACACCAGAGATTTCTCAGGTTTGTGGTGGGAGATCAGCACTTTCAGTTTGTGCCCCCCCCTTTCGGGTTGACTTCGGCACCAAGGGTGTTCACCAAGGTGCTGGCGGGCATAATGGCCCTTCTCAGAGCCCAGGGCATTCGCATTGTGCCGTATTTGGACGACCTCCTCATTGCGGCATCCTCTCTCAGTCAGGCGGAGCTGGACACCAGGTTGGTGGTGACGACGCTGGAGAGGTTCGGCTGGGTGATCAACCATCCCAAGTCTTCTCTCTTCCCCTCAAGGGAGATCTCATTTCTGGGCATGAATCTGGATACCATTCGGACCAGGGTGTTCCTACCTCAGTCCAAGGTGCAGATGGTTCAGGATCTGATACTTCTTCTCCTGTCCAAACCTCATCCTTCTATCCGGCTAGGGAAGGCAGTTCCCTTTGATTTGTTCCACATGAGGTCGCTCCAGCTCCATCTTTTGTTGGCCTGGGGACAGATGTCCGCAGTCATTGGATCAGTCATTCCTGATGTCTCCCCGGGTTCGGCAGTCCCTTCAGTGGTGGCTGGAACCAAGCAATCTGATGAGGGGCAGATCCTTTCTGACCCCTTGTTGGGAGACGGTTACCACGGATGCCAGCCTGTCGGGCTGGGGAGGTTTTTGGAAGACACATCAGTGCAAGGGGCTGTGGGGTCCTCTGGAGGCTCACACCCCCATCAATGATTTGGAGATGAGAGCTATTCGGTTGGTTCTGTCATGCTTGACGCATCACCTACGGGGCTTACCGGTTCAGGTTCAATCAGACAATCGAACTGTGGTAGCTTATGTCAATCACCAAGGAGGGACTCGCAGCAGGAGTGCCCTCAGGGAAGTCTCTCTGATTCTTGCATGGGCGGAGAGCAATGTTCCATGCATCTCAGCAGTGTGCATTCCGGGAGTGGAAAACACAGAGGCGGACTCCCTGAGCAGGGGGCCTCTCGCTGAGGGGAATGGTCTCTCAACCACAAGGTATTCCGGTCCCTCTGTCACAAGTGGGGGTTTCCGGAGGTGGATCTCTTTGCTTCACGTCGCAATCACAAGCTCCCAAAGTCTGTGTCTCTGTCTCAGGATCCTCTGGCCCTGGCAGTGGACGCCCTATCTCTTGCCTGGAGGCATCTGGGGTTCCTGTACCTGTTTTCCCCATTCTCCATGGTAGGCACGGTGGTGCGCAAGCTGGCTCTAGAGGGTGCGCCTGCAATTCTGGTGGCCCCAAGGTGGCCAAGACAGGTTTGGTTCGCAGACGTCGTAGGCATGGTGGTAGATCAGTACAGGCTGCCCCTGTTTCCGGGTTTGATCACTCAGGGTCAACTACGTTACCCCAATTTACAAACGCTGGCTTTGACGGCGTGGCTGAAACCTCCATCTTAAGGGAGGAAGGTTTGTCTGATGCTGTGATTCAGACTCTTGTTAGAGCTAGGAAGAGATCTTCCTCTAACATCTACTACTGGACTTGGAGGTCCTATATTGACTGGTGTGAGGCTAGGGCCTTGCCTTGCGGGTGTTTTCGATTCATAGGATTTTGGAGTTTCCTCAACACAGTCTGGAACTGGGGTTCCAGCTTAGTGCCTTGAAAGGGCAGGTCTCTGCCCTGGCGGTCTTCTTTCGAAGGTCTTTTGTCGGCATCCTCTGGTTAAGACCTTTTTTCCAGGGGGTCACTCATGTGCGCCCCCCTAGAAAGCCTTTGTTGCCCTTTTGGGATTTGAATTTGGTTCTGTCGGCCCTCCAGGGGCCTCCTTTTGAGCTGGTGCAGGATGTTGCACTTTCTATGCTCACTCAAGAGGTTGCCTTTTTTGGTGGCTATTACCTCTGTTCGGCGTGTCTCTGAGTTGGCAGCTCTGTCCATTCAGGCCCCTTACTTTGAGAGACACCAGGATAAGGTGGTTTTTCGCTTTAAGATAGATTTCCTTACTAAGGTGGTTTCTGCCTTCCATTTCAATAAGGATGTAGTTCTCCCTTCCTTGTGTCCTAAGCCTAGCAATGACAAGGAAAGGGTCCTGCATTCTTTGGATGTGGTTCGTTGTGTGAAGTACTATTTGGTGGCTACTCTTTTTCGTAAGACGGACGCCTTGTTCGTGGTGCCCTCCGGGCCCAGGAAAGGTTTGGCGCCCGACAAGTCTACCATTAGTAAATGGATACGCCAGGCCATTGTTGGGGCCTATACTGCCAAGGGGAGGGTTCCCCCTTTTCAGATCACTGCTCATTCTACTCGTGCTGTTGGGGCTTCTTGGGCTTTTCAGCACCAAGTTTCTGTTGAACAAGTTTGTAAGGCCGCTACTTGGTCTTCCGTTCATACTTTTTCCGAGTTATAAGGTTGATATGCGGGCCTCAGCGGATGCTGTTTTTGGCCGCAAGGTTCTGCAAGCTGCAGTGGTTTAATTTTGTGCATTTTTGCCGTATTGGGATCCCCACCCATTATGGACACTGCTATTGGATGTCCCACATGTCATGAATATTGGAAGCGGGGTGTGTGACATACTTGGAATAACACCATTTTGTGATTACTCACCTGTAAAATGGGTATTGTAAGTATGTCACACACCCCGCCCTTTTTTTATATTCTGGGTCCTTTATATGGTGAACCTTTTATGATTAAGATTTTTATAATTGGCTCTTCCTGGTCCCCTGCTTTCCTATACTGGGTAATGTGTGGGAGGTCCCAGGTATTTATGGACCGGGAGGGGCTTCTTTTTATACTGTCATCTCTGCAGAAGTTCGCCCTCTACTGGCCATAACCCACATGTCATGAATATTGGAAGCGGGGTGTGTGACATACTTACAATACCCATTTTACAGGTGAGTAATCACAAAATGGTATTTTTACACTATCCCATCTAGCAAGGTGCGTGCCCATGCCAGGCGATGGTGAATGCCCGACACAGACACGCTCCCTGTTAGAGGGAAGTGGGGGACGCGGCCGCCAGCGCACTCGGATCCACTCACCTTAGACAAGCTGACGTGAGCAGATACAAGTGCGCTGATTGGACAAGCAGCTGCGCATGCATCGTAGGACCGGGAAGAGGTGAGTTTGTTCGGGTGCCCCAGGGGCAGGGACCAAAACTCAGGATACTCAAAATCCTGGGTTTTGGTCCACTTTCACAGCCATGGGTGGACCCTTCCATGGCAGCAGATAAACCAGCAATAATTGCAGGATGATCAACAGTGGTGCAGAAAGCAGTGAGAACTGGAGGGCAGCGGCAGAGGAGGACCCATCACTGACAGTGGAACTGAAAAATAGCTTGACGCAACATGGCATGTCATGTGACACACCGCAAAGGAGCCCACTGAGACTCTCCTGCCCAAAGTCCACATAAACCTGGAGCCAGCCCTGGTTCCTACCCAAGGCTCCCTAGGCTACTAGCTTACCAGCTCACTGCAGGATTCTTTCCTGCATACTTTTTTTTAAATTGTACCTGTGGCGCACATTTGCCTTGTTATGTATCAGGAGCTACAGTATTTCTGACTATATAATTGCACTGAATTTGTGTGTAGCACATTTTGTGTGCTTTTTTGTGTAATTTTGATGGTTTTAGATATCTTTATCTATTGATATAATAAATTATATAATGTATTTCTTAAAGGAAAAAAATTGCCCAAGGATAAAAATCTAATATGCTAGATGGAGGGTCACTTATAATCCCGGCTTCAAGAAATATCCAGCCAGGCTTGTTCCTTTCTTTTAATGGAAGGAATAGGAAATCGAGGTGACAGGTTATGTCCCCACTAATACAATCAAATCTGTCACGCCTTGATTTTATTCCTACCAGGAGAAAAAATCACAAGCATGGCGGGAGGTTTTTTCAGTTCGGGTGTATAAGTGACTAGAAATGAGCGAACCCGTAGAAGTTCAGGTTCTCCAAGTTCTGCCGCACTTTAAACATCAGTTTAGGTATTAAAATGAACGAACCAGGTAAGTAATTGCTCTGGAAGTGGAACCAGCAAGAAGCCCATGCAAGAGGAAGCAGCCAGGAGCGGAGGGATCCCTAGCCAGACTTCAACCACCCGAAACCTGTGGAGATGGAGAATGTGCTGTGACTGTGTTATTGAAACTAAAGATGTATTGCTGGAAGAGCTGGATGTAACATAGTAACAGTATGTAAGGCTGAATAAAGACTTTAGTCCATCAAGTACAGCCTGTTTGTCTCCTTCCAGTGGTTTAGTCCTTTTCCATTGTAGTTCCATTGCTCGCACATTACCAAGCATTTCCCTATTTAGTGTGTAATCGTGGTAAAAATTTCTCCTGCTCACATGCATAAACTTACATTTATCTGTACTAAACCTCATTTGCCATTTACTGCCCATGTTTCCTATCTATCTAAATCTGTAGCTGCCTGCTGTCCTAGTTTGTGTTAATTACTTTACACAGCTTATGCGTCTCATCTGCAGATTGAGACTTTACTGTCCATCCATTCCCTGTGTCATTAATTTACATATTGAAGAGAATTGGGCCTAGAATGGACCTTTTCGGTACTCCACAAGTAACGGTCACCAAATCTGAGTATGTACCATATGAACCACCCTCGGTTTCCTAAAATTTAGCTGATTTCTAGCTCACGTACACATATTTTCTCCCTCTGTGAATATGGAAGCAAAGAAGATGTGTAGTAAATTTTCTTTCTCCTCATTCTGCTTTATAGCTGCCCCCCCCCTTGTTTTCACAGGGCCACAATTTCAGGTTTGTATTTTTTACTGTTTATGCAGCTAAACATTTTGGGGTTAGTTTTACTCTCTTTGGCAATTAGTCTTTCCTTCTCCAGCTTTGCCGCCCTTATCTGTTGTTTACATGGTTTATTTTCTTCTTTATAGTTATATATAACGCTTCCACAGTGCCTTCTTGTTTCAAACGTTTAAATGCTTTATTTTGTTATTTATTGCCCCCTAACCTTTTTGTTAAGCCACATAGGTTTACTCTTGTTTCTAACCTTTTTATTCCTGTAAGGTATGTATCTATCACAATGGAAGTATCCCATTTGCTGTCCATGCTTTTGGCGCCAGCTGCAGAATATTGCGTGAATGGACGGGAATGCGCACACACAAAGCAGGGGATGCCACTCTGTGTGATGAGGGAATGGTGGTATATAAGGGTCTTAAATCCATAATGCTTACATAGTAATTTTTGGCCATACTCCCATGGGCTGGGACACTTCCTGCCTGTCGGCTGCGCCGAGCATCGGCTCGAGCGGTGCCGTGCACGACGACCTCCTCCTCCGCGCGGCCCCGCTTCTGTACGCATGCTCGCACATTCCTCATATGCCCCCCGGTGGCCGCACTGTGTATAGCGCCGCCGGAGGGCATATGAAGAATGTGCGAGCATGCGTACAGAAGCAGGGCAGCGCAGAGGAGGAGGCGGTCGTCGCGCACGGCGACGCTCGAGCCGATGCTCGGCGCAGCCGACAGGCAGGAAGTGTCCCAGCCCATGGGAGTATGGCTGATTTAAAGGGACCAGTCCCTTTTATGTTTGTCCTGGGCGTACGCCCCTCTAAGTTTATTGGTCATCCTGCCCAGAGTTTGAAAGTTGCACCCGTCACTACATTTTCTCCAGCCAATCCCGTTAACTCCCATCAGATAAAGGTTGTTTCCCCACACTTATTCCTTACCTGTGATAGCGTTTAGCTAGGCGTGCCTTTGATCCTGAATAACTCCGGTTTGATTCCGTTGCTGACCTCGCTTAGTTTGACCATTCTGTGATTGCCACCTGGACCGACCCTTACTTGTACCCTGACAATGCTTCTGTCTTACCCCTTGTACTGCGAACCCGTGACCTCCCGGATTGACCTTTGGCTTGACCCCGACTCTTCTACTGTCTCTCCCTTGGGGCCGCGATATTTAAGGACCGACTACCCGTGTATGACCCCAGCTTCTCGACATTGCCCAGTCTGGCCTTTGGTTCACCTGCCTTCACCCCCTGTAAGCTCACATCCTTTGTGCTATATGTGCTACTAAGTCTTGGGGGCAACCGTGTCCAGTGAGGCGTGTAAAGCATCCCGGCAAATGGGGGCTTGACTAAAGGTGAAGCTAGCTGTGGAGATTGGGGGTTGTGGGCTTACCTTGAAGGCGGTGTCCCACGGGGCCTGACACTCTGCACTATAATCATGGCAACAGTGCTCACTCAGGAACAAGATGAGACAATATCCACGTTTAAGTTTTAATATGTGCATGTCACTAGAGGTAAATGAGCACAAGCTCCCCACAGTGGTTTATTTTATATATTTATTAGTACAAAAACACCCACCCGCACCTGCTTCTCACCCCCCGGCTTCTGCTACTGATTTATTTACACTGCCAGGCCCACTGAGGATCACCCGCTGTCAGTCCCGCGCTGGGCACCACTCCCTCCTCCTCCACCGCATTGGCGCTTGACACCACTGTGCAGAAGGGGACTAAAGTGCGTCCCGCCCCCTCATCACAGGAACTATGGCACACCCCTCTCCATTCACTTCAGTAGAGAGGGGCGAGCCATAGTTCCTGTGATGAAGGGTGGCCCATCGTAGTCTCCTTCTGCACAGCAGTGTCAGGCAGCGGAGGAGGAGGGAGCAGCTCCCAGTGCGGGACTGACAGCAGGTGATAATTCACTAGATGAAAGGTGGGTATAGTGTATTTTGTATAGTGGACTAAAGTATGACTTTAAGCAGCGCAGAGAAGATGGGGTACTGCTGAGAGCAGGGAGGAAATAAAGAGTTCACTGGGGCACAGGGCAGAGAGAATAGGGGTGCAGTTGGGGGCTGGGCAAAGATGGGAGTGCAGCAAGGAGCAGATCAGAGGTGGGAGATGCAGCATTAGAGAGGGTCAGAGAACATAGGGGTGAAGCAGTGAGCAGCTCAAAGATTGGGGTTTAGCGGGACTGGGCAGAGAAGTTTGGGGTGCAGTGGTTGGGCAAGGTAGAGATAGGGGTGCAGCATAGAGAAGAGCAGAGATCACAGTGCAGCAAAGAACAGATCAGAGATGGGGTGCAGTGTGGGCACAGATTAGAGATGGGTGGCTCAATGTGGGAGCAGGTCAGAGAACAACGGAGTGAATGAGCTAGCATGTCAGAGATTGGGGGGCAGGGCAAAGAAGGTGGGGGGCAGAGTTGGGGGCACTGCGGGGCATCCCAAATCAGAAGGGAAGTAAACTCTCATTGATTTCCACTTAATTCGATATACATGTAATTTAATTTGATAATGCAGCTCCTTTCTATAGTTCAGGCAATAGAGAGGCTAGTTTAACCCATGCATAGAGGTGTAGGATCAATATATTGTGTAGCTCTGTGTCCGATGACCAACATGACCAGTACAGACCTTTCTACGTCATCCCAGGTTTATATAGTGATCACAGCTTATTGGGCCGGGCACATGGTATATGTTTCTGCAGGAAGTCCAGGGTCATTCTCCAGGCGCTCTCTTGAGCTTTGCAGTGCGGCAGGAGCTCACCCCCCCATGTTAATGGCAGAGGGAAAAAAGGGGATTGGGACGCAAGGCAGAAAGGGGAACCAGGGGGCTCCAGGAGGTGTCCGGCTCCAGGATAGTTTTGTACGTACACGTCCTTCTTGCCATATTTTTTTGCTCTGGCTAACGCTTCCTTGGCAAAAAACAAGCTGTCATAATTCTGGTCCTTGTCTCCCACCAGGAAAAGGATGGGACCCCTGGCCTTCTCTACCGGAAACACAGAATCCTGGTATTCGGGCTTTCTTGGATCTTCCAACGAGCGAGCAAAGCTGAGGGCTCCGGCACCCGTGATCATAAATCTGTCTGTTTGGTATGGAATCCCAGGAATGGAGAGATCACCGTAGCGAAGAATGCTGCCATTAACAGCATTGGTTCCATTGATGCAGATGGTGGCAGCCACCTGGGGCAAGTAAGAGCCCATCGCCAAAGCTATCTCTGCCCCCTTGCATATGGCGATGACCCCAACTCCATCGCCTGAAACCTAAAGGCAAAAACATGAAGAAAATCAAATTATTATTGTAATTAATAATTTTCAAAAGCTGCAACAGCCAGCCCTGGAGTCTAAAAAACTCCTAGGCAGGCTGCTCCCTGGACATTCAAAATCAGAATGCCCCTTTCTGGGAAATACCTTGGTTGCCCCACTCCTCTAAAAACTGTCTTCGCCAGCAACCACATCCCCTGCTTCTCTGAATCTATGGCATGCCTCTGCACCCAGGCTGGGGGCCGGAGCGCTTCCCAGACTACAGGGAAACCAGGGATGCAGAAAGTGTGCTGTATCACGTCAGCCGCCTTCTTGAGATCTGCTTCATCTTCAGCTTCAAGCACATCAGCATTGCTGGGTGCTTTTCAATACCATCCGCCGTTTTCCCACACCGATCTCTGCTGTCTTCAGCAGGGCAGAGGGCCCAAATCCTTTGCCCCGCTCTCTCCACTCACTCCCACTTCAGGGAGGGGCTTTTTATACAGCTCACTCTGCGGGTATAGAGGGCCCCACCACCCACAAGCCTGATAACCTGGACCCCAAATACTTTCGGGACTGCCTCCAGTGGCTAGTCCTGGACCCATGTGACTGCCGGCAGCCAATGACTATGGCCTCATGATGGTTACATGGGTCTGGAGCCCAGAAGAGAAGCATGGAGGAGGCGAGTTCCAAGGAGCTATGTGTGGGGGTCATCCATCTAATTTAATTTGTTCCCACAAGTGATCCCACATTGTGGTAGTGCTTGAAAGCGGTGTTAGTGTTTCTGCACGTACCTAGGGAGTGGGCATACTGATGCCGATGGATCACTTTAATATAAATATATATTAGGTATGTCCAGGAACCCTGTTTATAGGTATATATAGGCTATAAATTGATCTCCTGATGCTAATCACACACTGAGGAAAGGCTTTAAGCAGGAAGCAGTCTTGGACAGCTAAAAAGTATTTTTCACTTACCTTTGGATGGTTACACAAAAGCTGAGCAGCTTCTTCGAAGTATGTTAGATCCAGCTCTCCAAGGAATGATGGCAGATCTTCATAAGCAAAATAGGCCAAGGCGAGCGAGGCAAAGCCACGACTGGCCAGGAGGCTGCTTCTAAACTCCAGCAGACCCCCGACGCCACCAAACATGTCAATGACGCCCCGGAAAGGTCCTTCTCCTGTATGAGACATTCAGCCATTATCATGAAATGCACAACCAGGGCAGTTTCTAGGCAAAATAGCACTCAGCGTGGGAAAGAAAAAATTCTGCAGCCTCACCCACCCTATGGTGCTGCTGCTGTCCCATACAAGTATGTGCAATTCTGTGCCTCTTTCTTATGATTGAGCCCAATATGGGGGGATGACGGGCCTTGTGTCCCTGACTCATCTGCAGAAAACCGGATGGCTAGGATAAAGGCGCCTCCAATGGCCTTGGTGCCCAGAGCGATCACCCTGCTCGCCCTCCCCTAGAAAACAGGATGGCTAGGAAAAAGGTGCGTCCAACGGCCTTGGCGCCCAGAGCGGTCACCCTGCTCGCCCTCCCCTAGAAACAGCCCAGTGCACAAAACATAAAGCAAAAAGTACCCCTGTGACCAGTGTTCACTCAGTCTTTCCCTGGCGGAGAGATTTCACAGCCAGTTTGACAACAATTTTACTAGTCCCCAGCTCCACCTCTGATGTGCTTCCTGGCCAGTAAATGGCCAGCTAAACCTATATCTCCACGTCCACCAGCAAGACTATTTTCAACACCTTCCTGCACTCCCCCTTTTCCCATCCACATTCAACAAAACTCCTCTAACCTCTAGGACCAAAACCCTACTGTCATGAATGACTTACCTTCAGTCCGTGCCTGTGGTGTACGTAGGCGCCTGACCGGGACTTCTCCTCCTCTGCAGCCGCTTCCCCCTCAGACGCCGGCGTCGAGCGTACCCTTGCCCACTGGCATTCAGCTCGCGCGTGAGCACAGTCAGCTTATGTCCTCCGGTGGCGCCACACAAAGCGCGGCCACCGGTGGCTTTTAAAGGAGCCAATCCTAGGAGGTCCAGTTCTGGGCGGTATGCCTTTAAAGATCAAATGGGGCAAGTGCACCAATCAACCCACAGATCTGAAGTGCACCAATCACAGTCACTGCCTCCCTGTCCAATCCGGTCGTGTTCAGTCCTATAAAGGGATTAGCACTTCAGTGTGTCAGTGATAGCGTTTAGCTGGCTTTGTTATTCTCCTGTGATTTCCTGAAATTATCGTTATTGACCCTTTGCCTGAACCTCGACTACCTCTCCGTCTCTTCCCTTTGTACCGCACAGCTCTCTGACCTCCTGGTGTGACCATTGGCTTGATGTTCGTACTCGCTTGAAATCTCCAGTGCACCTGAACTGTTCCCTACTTACCTGTTCCAGAGCACCCGAACTGTTCCAGTACTTGCCTACTTTGTCCAGTCTAACCTTCGATCTATCTGTATTCACTCCCCGTGAGCCTACAATCTTTGAGCCATCAAGTCTTGAAGGCAACCGTGTCCGGTGAGGCGTGTATAGCGTCCCGGCAAACGGTGTTTGTCTACGAGTGAAGCTGCTGTGGAAATTGGGGGTTGCAGGCTCACAGTGAAGACAGGTATTCTCGGGGTCTGACACTTACTTGGTGCCCCAGTGCTTCCTCAAGCCTCTACCTCCTGCACCCCCTCCTTCAATGTTTCCTCTGCCTTCTTCCTGCTAGTTCTAATACCTTGCTAATACCTTGCTGGGTGGTCCATGCACTGCCTCCCTTCCCTACCATATTCCAGTCCCCTCTACATTTCCCCCCAACATATATCTCAGATCTCTTCCTCTTGCCCACTCCCACATGAACTCCAGGGCAGGGTACACTTAAAGAGGACCTCCACCCTGAATAGGAGCCTATCTTCTATGTTTCCACCACCCTGTACATACAGATTGCTCACATTAAAAATCATCCTACCTGCTCCTAGTTAATTCTGGGATTGCTGTCCTCTTCCTGACCCCAGATGCAAACACTGCCTGTGCAAAGCGCAACTATAACATGCCCCTCTGCACTTTACCCCCCTCTGCTCTCCTCAGTGTGTCTGATGCTTCTGAGGCAACATGGCGGCCCCCAAATCCTAGAGTGCTGAACAGAGTTGCAGCCCAGCAGAAGAAATAATAATTAATAAGTAAGCGACTAAAATCTTAAAATATATTAATTTTAGATGCTGGGGAATAGTTTTTTAAGGGTTTGGGCTTTTCATTAAATGATGCTGAAGGTCCGGTTTAAGTATTCATTCTCAGCCCTCACCTCTGTACCCTATAATGGTAGTGGTAAAAGGATGGAGTCTGCATCCTGGAAGCTTGTACGCTGTGACCTGGACCCTCACAAGTACACCTTAGCGGGTAATTGGCCCCATGCTTGGTTGCTCAGTGAACAGTGCACCAAATGCCCACCCAGAGGTGACTGACTTTATCCTCAGAATTACTTGTAAACTTTCTGCGCCTACTTGGCGTGGCCTACTACTTTTTTTTTTTACATTTTTCAGTTTTACCTCTACATGAAATAGGACCCCCTCTGTGTGGTGCCTTGGAATAGGAACTGGCTAGCTGAGTAGGAAGCTCTTAGTTTGGGTGGAGATCAAGACAGAAAACTATGACAAAATATATTCATCCAATTGCCAGAAGAGATGGCAAATAATACTTCTTCTTTAAATTGTAGGTGTGTGTCTGCCACCAGGCCCCATCGGCTGACAGCCTTGTCCTGGGCCCCATATAGCTGCATTGCCTGTACTGCCCTGATGGCGGCTCTGATTTACTAACTGGAGAAAACTGTGGTAAAATCTTTTGTTAAACGTAACCTACCATTTTATTTTGGAAACTGTATTTCCTGCAGGCTATAAGTTAAAGCATTAACGTTCATTTTCAGAAATAGATTAAAATACATTTTACCTGGAGGAAGAAAGAGAGCTCCCCGGACCCGCCCTGTTCTGATCGGCACTCTTTGCACTCCAGGACTCACATACCATCGTTGGACCACTTTGCTGGAAACAGGAAGTTCTTTTGGTAATGGATTCATCTCTAAGCCATAATAGACCTCTATATGGACATAGAATGGACTTCCCATCACGTCACGTTTTAACAACCTCAGGTAAGGAATTACTGGCTTAAGAGACCAGAACAGTCCCATAGGCTGAACTCCATAGAAGTCCCCACCAGTAGCCGGTGACTGCTCGAGATCCAGCTCACCATTATCATTGCTTCTGTAGAAAGCCCGGGAGTTAAATATTTGGTCCTTCTCATCTTTCAGCCATGCTCTTAATGTAATTAACTCCTCTGGTGGTAGACCGGAAACTTGGATCCTCACTGGTTCGTCTACTAGAGCCACCTCTGGTGAGACTTTGAGGTCGATCATACCTGCATGAGATGAATAAATCAGCCATTTTACAAGATGATAAGGTGAAGGTTCGGATGAGATCATAAGAAGCAGGATGCCCTGCTGTGCGACATCCCCCGGGGTCGCCGGTATACTTACCTTTATTGGTCGGCTCCTGTGACGCTGTGTTCGCCGATGCTGCATCCCGGCTCACCTATAGCTGTGTGCACTCCCACACCCATCCATTCATAAGTAGTGAGCAGAAACAGAAGAGTGCCGGAGATGCAGCCAGCCGGCGTGAATGTGTCACCATTACGTGTCATCTAGCACCATCTATGCTGGTGGCATCGTCCAGTTGCTAGGATGGGGGGAGGGCAGATTAGCAGAGCACCCAAAATGGGTTTTGCTCTTCTTTGAGGTGACTATGCAGACCCCCTGCAAGGCAGTTTCTGGCATGGCCCTCCATTGCAGTGAAAGAAACTGGGTGTGCACAAGCGATGTGACTGACGCAGGAGATGGGGCCTCTAAAAGGCGCGGATGTTGGTTGTGTGCTCAATAAATTCTGAGGCTCTTTCTTGCCACCGGACTCAGAGGAGTAGCTAAGCTTTCTGGCACCTGGGGCAAAGATTCGACCTGCTGCTCCTGGGGCACATGCCCCTCTAGCTACGCCACTGACTAGACTTGTTCTCTGAAACACTAGACCATACCAAAGCTTCTGCTGGGGAGGCGAGTACCTTTTTTTCTATTTTACATTTCCTTCAAGACATATGATTACATGCACTAGATTCTAAACTGGTTCCGACTTCCAGAGCAAAGCTGCTGTTCTACATGCTTCTCTGTTCACTTTATCATAGTTACATAGTTAATAAGGTTGAAGAAAGACATATGTCTATTAAGTCCAACCAAGGATGTTGAGTTAGGGGAAGTTATTTTATTTTATTTTATTTTACTGGCTAATAGTAACTGTTAATGTTATTCTCTTCTAAATAAGCATCAAATCCTTTTTTGAAGCTGTCAGCGGTTGATGCTTTAGCAAGCTTCTGTGGGAGGCTATTCCACAAATTTATAGTTCTTTTGAGAACAAACTAACCTGACAGTGATCTGTATTCCAGCTGAGTAGCGTCTATGGGTAGAGTTAGTGCTCCTCAGCTTGTAGCATGAGGCTCTGAGCACGCAGCTTCCATGAGACAAAATACTCAGGATGTGTGTAATATGTAGACGACGTCACTGGGAGAAGCCTTGAGACCAGCAGAAGGAGGAGCAGATATTGCTTTAATACGTAACTGGCAAACAGGATTAATCATTTAAAGGAAAATCATGCTTAATGTTTTTCCTTATTGAAATATTTGCTATTGGAGTCAAAGGAAGACCTGTCTCTGGTGACAAAGCAATAAGCGAAATGAATCTGACTGTTACACAGTTACTGATCCAGAAGGGGACAGAACTGTCACCAGGAAGATGTTGGTAGTCTTTGGATTATCCTGCCTCTTCAAAGTTTTAAGTTTCAGGCAGAGTGGCAGGGTGAGTACTGAGGAGGAAGGCATTGGCACAATTATAGGCAGCTGGGAAGTCCCAAGCCTGACAACAGAGTGGAGCCATAAAGACATTCAACTTGGAAATCCAAAATCTAAGACTCATCCTTGTCTTCAATGGAAACTCTGCAAGGGAGGATAGAATGGGCTACAGGGAGGGTCCAGATCATGAGCCCAGGGAGTGAGACACCAGAACAATAGGCTGGGTTAACACAGTGCTGGGACTTGGATTAGGTGAGTAGCATAATCTGTGTAGGAACAATGGTCATCAGGTCACAAAAGCAAGAGCAGAAGGGTTTACCAGGTCAATGGCCGATGCAGGCAGTGAAGATTCATAAGCCATTGGGTAGTCAATCAAAAAGGGCAGGCTTATTCAAACCAAAGGGAAGATCCAAGGATTGGATCAGAAAGCACGGGAATCCAGGAATCACTGAAGGTCAGGTCTTGTGATGATGTCAGGTGGCTCTTTTTAAACATCAGCGTGCATGCAAGAAGTCCTGGAAGCAGGCTGTCTGCTGGAAAAGAATCCAGGCTTCCACACTTGCAGCATGTTTTAAAATGCGGGACAAAATATACACATGCACTTCAGTTGGGACTTGGCTTCTCCCTCCACTTTAGCTTCTGAACTCCCCTCTTGGACTACTTCAGATCTGACTTGTTTCTGACCAATGATTCTGTTCTGCCCTCCCTTGACTACTGCCTGCTCACCTACTAAAGAGCTCAAACTGTCTGCTCCCAACATCTGCATATTCCAATCTTTCCTGATCACCAACAATACCTGCGCTTTGTGGTGGGTGCCTGACATTTCCAGTTTGTGGCACTGCCATTCGGACTGCTCACTGCCCCGTGACTCACAAAACTCTTGGCGGTGGTGATGTCACTCCTGCGGATGACTTGCTCATCCGAGTCCCATCTCTTACAGAGGCTCTGCAGGATGTTCAGATGGTCCTGTCCACGCTGGAACTTTTCGGGTGGGTGATCAACTACCCCAAGCCCCAGGGGGTTCCCTCCATGGTGGCGACCTATGTAGGTATGACACTGGATACTCAACAGGCATGGATCCTTCTTCCGGCACAGAGGTTGGCTCTTCAGGAGGCAGCGAGGTCGCTGCTGACAGACGAACATTCCACAATCAGGCAGGGCATACGTCTCCTTGGCCTGATTATGTCTTTGATCAAGGCAGTTCTGTATGTCCAGTTCCACTCCAGGCCTCTACAAATGCTCCTAGCGAAATGGTGCAGGACTGTGCAGACGTTGGAACATTGATTCATATTGACAGACAATGCCCGGCGATCCCTGAATTGGTGGCTGGAGCAACAGTCACTGGCAGTGGGTCGATCTTTCCTGTAGGTCCGGTGGGTCATCCTGACCACAGACACCAGTCTGATGGGTTGGAGTGGTGTTCTGGACAATCAGATGGTTCAGGGTCTCTGGGACCAGGAGGAGAGCAGTCTTCCAATTAATGTGTTGGAACTGAGGGTGATTCTGCTGGTTCACAGGCATTGGTGGGCCCAGCCAGGGTCAGGGTACATTTGGACAATTCCACGGCTGTGGCCTGCATAAACCATCAGGGGGGGTAAAAGGAGCTGGTGGGCATTCTAGGAAGTAAGTCGCATCATGAGGTTCCATGCATCTCGGCAGGGGATGGAGAATCTGCAGGCTGATTATTTGAGCAGGGAGACGGTGGACCAGGGGGAATAATACCTTGTGTTTCAAGCCCTCTGATCGGTGGGTGCTCGAGGTGGACCTCTTCCGCATCTCAGCACATCGGAAAGTCCAGAGGCTGGTGTCCAGGGTGCGAGACCCCCTGGCCGTGGTGGTTGACGCTCTGCCATTTCCTGGTCAGGGTACAGCCTACTCTACGCATTCCCACCATTTTGGGTTGCGTGTTAGAAGAAGGTCAACTGCAAGCAAATTCCTATCATCCTGATCACTCCACACTTTCTTGTGGTGATCACCTTTATCCTGCGGGTTTCGGAGCTGACAGCGCTTTCGATCAGATCACCCTTTTTGGTGCTGCATAAAGACAAAGCAGTGTTTCATATGAAGCAGGAATTTTTGCCCAAGGTGGTCTCTCCCTTTCATCTTAATCAGAAGATAGTGCTAGCCTCCTTGTGCCCACTCCCCCCTTGCCATAAAGCCACTCCTGCATTCCCTTGATGTGGTCAGGGCATTAAAAAACAGCTGTCTTGCACGGTTGCACTCTTATTAAGGGTAACGCTTTGGTACGTCCCATGTGTTGCTACTGGTGGTGCCCTGGAATGTAAGAGATGAGAAAAGAGAAATTTGTGTACTCACCAGTAAATTTATTTCTCGTTCTCTTCCATTTCGGGGGAACCACACCCGCCCTTCTGTTGTGTTGCTACTGCATCGGTGATGGTTGATGCCTTCTACAGGGCTTTCGTTTTAGAGTTCTCCCCTCCCGGGGCTGTGGCTGAACTGCTTTTTAATTTATTGAGGAGATCCTGCTACAGCCTGACCTATATAGGCTGGAAGGAGCTAGTTTTTTTCTGTCTTGCAGTGATCACCTATGACTGAGGTTAACCCACGCATTGCTACTGGTGGTGCCCCGGAATGGAAGACGACAAGAAAGGAAATTTACAGGCGAGTACACAAATTTCCCTTTTCACTATTCTCCAAAATTCTGATGTCTCAGCTATTCTAAAGAAATGTTCGTTCCTTGGAAGAGCAAGTTCCGATGCCCAAAAAATCTGCCAGGAATTGAAAATCAGTAATATATAAGTTCAAACTCAATTTCCTCCTGACATCTAAAACTATCCCACACTATCTGGTTAATATGGTAAGGGCAAAGGAGTAGCTAGGCTTTCTGGCACCTGGGGCAAAGATTCGAAATGGCGCCCCCACCTGTGCTAAGGCACTATGGTGCCCCCTGATCTGCTGTTCCCCCCTAGCTACACCCCTGGGTAAAGGGTTTGGGTCGTTTTTGAAGGGGTCTGTCTCCCCTGGTCAGTTGTGAATAAAAGAATGCCCCCCCCATTAAAGTGGACCATCACCCAGGGGTGATCGGCCCGGGAATCTATAAGATTCCCGGGCCGATCACCTCCCTCACCGCGGGACATCCGAGATCGGGATGTCCCGCGGTGAGGGACCCCCCCCCAAAACCCCCAAAAAATCTTACCTCATCGTCGGCGGCGCCCCTCTAGACGTGCGCGCGCCCGCACCGGCCGTTTGTGAATGGCCGGCGCGGGCGCGCGCCCTGTCAGGGTGACGTGCGGGAGGCGGCAGCGGACACGCTGTCTTGTCCGTCGCTGTCACCCGCTTGTCCGCCGGCGGGGATTGGATGGCGCGGTCACGTGGGAGCGTGGTGAGGTGAGTTTTTGGGGCTTTCTGGGAGGTTTCACACAGCGGGGCACCCTCAATCGTGGTGCCCCCCCGAAGTGGACCAAAACCCAGGATAGTCAAAATCCTGGGTGTTGGTCCACTTTAAGACAATAGAGGAAAAGTAAAGGTGCCCTTCTCTATCAGGAAGCGCAAAATATCTACCTGCTTATTACAGGGAGGTGTAAGCAGGGGCATAGCGTGAGGGGGTACAGGGACTGCACTGGAGCCGAGAAGATCAGGAGGGCCCATCATTGCTGCTCCTCTACCTTACCATATTTGTGCTCACATGGAGGCTGATTCATTACTAACGCCAGGTATCGGCAAATAAGCATCTGTATAGCTGTGCTTAGAGCGACCGCTAGTAGATGCTGTAAGCGGGTATCGGGCACTGTAACATAGCACCTCAGTTGCTGTAGTAACCTAGTTGGCATTGATGAATGTGATGTATGTTGGGTGCTCTAACACCAGTACAGCGCTGCAGGGAGCGAAAGGTAGCGCCAGCTCAGTGCGACCGACTCTCGGCGCTCCACACCATACTTTAAAAAAGGACACACACACAGCGTCGGCGCTCTAAATCTAAATCAGGGCACAAATATTTGAAACCTTGAACAGTCCTTGAAAACAGTCCAGATGGTAAATATAGGCTGTAATATACAACAAAGGTTACAGAATCTGACACTAACCTGCGGTGGTGATGGCGGGTCACAGAGACAAGTGACAGCACAAGCCGAGGATTCTCCAACCTGCAGCACAAAGGGCGATGTGCTGGGGCCAGGCCGGTGCAAAGAGCTAAGTGTTACATAATACACTGGCATGTGGGTGAAATATAATATGAAACCTGTGTGCCCTGCCAGATACAGGCAGTGATCATTAAAGGTCCTTTTTCTCAATTATACTCACCTTCTCTACCCCACAGAAGCTTCCTTGGGGTTCAGTGTTTACAGAAAGGTCCTGCAATGTGTTCCCTTAGCCTCCATTCACGCCCATGCAGATGTCTGGACACTGAACCTGAGATGCAACTTGAACAGAATTGCCAACTGCGCCTGAAACTCCAGCAAATATTGTGTAGGCACAGGCAAGAAATCTAAAGCCATAACAAATAGTGTACATGCTGCTCAGGTGATTAAAGTGGACCAAAACCCACGGAGATCAGCCCATGAAGCTTAATAATTCCCTCCCCCCGGAGCATCCAAAATCAGGTTGCCCCACTGTGTGAAACCCCCAAGACGCCCATAAACTCACCTTCTTTCCCAGTCCAACAGCAGATGTGCGAGAAGCGGCCACATCCCCGCTATCCCTCTAGCAGGGCGTGTGCCCGTGTCAGGCATTTATGAATGGCCGGTGCGGGCACGCTCCCTGTTAGAGGCTAGCAGGGGATGTGGCCGCCAGCACGCTGATTAGACGAGCGGCCGCCCATGCGTCCTAGGACCGAGGAAGAGGTGAGTTTGTTCAGGCGACCTGGGGGGGTTTCACACCGATCGGGGTGCCCGGGGACAAGGTCCGACACCCAGGAAAGTCAAAATCCTGAGTTTTGGTCCACTGTAAAGTGCAAGTATGAAAGCAGAAGTCCAGTAAAAAAAAAATAAAAGTGCAAAGAAAAAAAAACCTTAAGCATCAGTCCAGCGCGGCTCTCAGAAGGCATACCCCGGGTCCGTGTGCGTCCCTGCCGCCCATTCAATACCTGGTGGTGTGGGGCTCCATTAGGCTGCTGCATGGGGCCTGGTGGTGCAGGGCCTTATTAGGGTGCCAGTGGGAGCAGAGCCCGATCAGCAGCAGTGCTTTATGCAGAGTGCACAGGGTTCCACAACCTCCATGAAATGACACTTGTAGCATTTTTATCAATAGCTATATGCAGGGCCGGCGCCAGCACCTGGCAAGGCGGGGCAGCTGCCGGGGGCCCCCACTCTGTGGGGGGACCCACTGACAGGGCCGGCCTTTGGGGTGTGCGACTGCGCTTGACTGGTGTCAGACTGGGAGGGCACAGCTGGTGCCCACATCTCCTGGAATGGCGGGGTTCCACACAACGGGGCATCTTGATTTAGATTCCAGGGGAGGAAGTGCTGGGTTTCGTTCTGCTTTTAAGTTCCCCACCACAGCTGATTTCCTATCTCTGGAGCATCCCAATCTGTGATACCCTACTGTGTGACACCCCCTGGGATCGCTGCCATACCCACTATGCAAGCAATTCCACCCCTGAGTTTCGGTCCGCTTTACAGGGGCATCTTAATTTGGGATGCCCTGTTTGTGAAAGAACCCCCCCTGGTTTGGCCATTAAATCAAACTGGCGATCCCACAGTGTATTCACCAGTTCCAGGAAAGTAATGAAGAAGGGGGGGTCACACACAGGGGCTTCCAAACTCAGGAGGATCTAGATTCGTTTAGACTCCGAGGTCATGTTTAAAAGGGGTTTGGTGCACTTTAAAGTTGACTAAAACTAGAGTTTTGGTCCAAATAGCCTGATCCTTAGGGGGCATCCAGATTTGGGATGTCCCTCTGTGATGTGACGCGACTCTTCACCACAAAGGGGCCCACTGAGACCATGCCGCCCAAGGGCCCACATAAACCTGGAGCCAGCCCTGGCTATATGAATGAGCTATAAGTCAGTATACAGCCTGTCTCCCCACCACCACCACTCTGCAGACATGCCCCTGCCACCCGTTCTGCCCGGCTATTGCCAACGTGGCCCTGTTAGAGCACTTTATTACATGGGAAGGAGATTGAAAGGACGGCAAACTTTGGAGTCCTGTGTTCGCTTCTACTGGAAATGGAGGGGAGACGCATGGGACAGGCTTCAGGTGAGCTGCTTGCTGCCCTATTATTGCCATTGGGTTTACAGTCGCTTCAAATATTTACAAGCCCAGCAACATGTGAACATGCAGAACACCATGACAATCTTGTTTATTAGCATTTGCCAAGACAAGATGTCAGATAATACAAACCCTCAACTATTTATAATCAGGCACATGATTAAAGTGGACCAACAGCCTGCGTTTTTTTTTCCCCCTCAAAAAATACATCGATGACATGCCCCAGGACCCCTTAACGATAGTTAGAAAAAAAAAAAAAAACTTACCTCCGATGCTCCTGCGCGGCTTCGCATCATTTTCTTGTTCGCGCCGCCATCTTGGATTTGCTTCTATGAGGAAGAGATCTTTTGACCTCTTCCTCTAGCAAATCTCGTGCATGCACAGTAGGTACGTGAAGCACCGCTTCACTAATGCGTCGCTACTGCGCATGCGCAAGAGGCCACGCCCACCCTGATGATGTCACCCCCGAACAGAAACGAAACTGAAATCCCGCGATCTCTAAAGATAGAAGAGGACTGGTATGCACGTCTAAGCGCTGGAGGGCGGGACTTCCGGCCAAGGAGTTTCCAGAAAACAGGCGCTGCAAGGATGGTCAAAAGGTAAGTGTCTTTTCATGTTTGATTAAAGCCTAGTTGTTTTTGTGGGTGTTGGTCCCCTTTAAGTACCGATTCTTGGAGTATTAAGAGCAAGGGAGACACCTGCTGGCAACCACTGGAATTGCACAATGTTAAACCAACACAGTGACACCTGCAGGTGGGACAGAGGAACAGCAGTTCCAGTCTCCAAGTGAAATGAAGAGATAGGGATCTGGAAGATACAAGAGGGACAATATGTGCAAGTGGCTGCTGAAAGGTTTAGTGGTGTTGGGATACTGTGGAGCGCCAATGCTGAAGTGTTATCCCGAGTAGTAACCAGGATCTGGGTGATAGAACATCAGGAAATTCAGAGGGGCAGACCCGGGGGTAACCAATGTGGTCGCAGGGGAATGCAACTGTGGGGCCCAGTTCCTCATGTGCCCTGCAACCTTGTACTTACCTCCCACAAACCCCCTCCGCACCCTCATCCCCCCGCCCACAACCCTTCCGCACCTAAGTTCCACCCACTGCCCCTCCATACCTACCCCCAAGCCCCTCCACACCCACATCTCCCCGCCCACAACCCTTCCGCACCTAATTTCCACCCACTGCCCCTCCATACCTAACCCCCAGCCCCTCCACACCTACTTCCCACTCACCTACCTACTAAAGACTCCAGTGCAGGGTAAAAGCCCTTCCCAATCTGGGATGCCCTGCTGCATGAAACCTCATTTTGCCATCTACTCACCTCAGGATTCAATCCCATGATGCATGTGCGTGGCCCCCAGTGGCATCCCTGGCACTCCTCCATCCAATGCATGCACCCTTTGCTGGCATATCTGAATGGCTGCCATCAGGTGCATGGAGCTGGAGAGAGCGGCCACCTACTTCTGCTCCCAGCCCCTCCCCACCTGACTCTCTCCCTCCACAGCCCCTCTGCACCTACCTCTGCTCTCAGCCCCTCTTCAGCTGCCTTCCCCCACTGACTCTCCCTCACCTACTTTCCACCCATATCTACCCCCCAAGCCCCTCCCACCCACCCACCTACTAAAAACTCCAGTGCGGGGCTAAAAGCCCTTCCCAATCTGGGATGCCCTGCTGAGTAAAACCTCCTCATTTTGCCATATACTTACCTCAGGATTTGACCCCATGACACATGTGCGTGCCACCTGGGGCATCCCCGGTATTCCTCCATCCAATGCATGCACCCTTGCGAGCATATCTGAATGGTTGGTGGCAGGTGCACGCAGCTGGAGCCCACCTACCTCCCACCCAGCACTGACCTCTGCCCACAGCCCCACCACACCCAACTCCCTCCACCCTACAGCCCCTCTGCACCCAAATACTTCCCCCGCAGCCCCTCTGCACCCAAATAC
The DNA here is from genome assembly GCA_027917425.1 of Gastrophryne carolinensis. Lineage (NCBI taxonomy): Eukaryota > Metazoa > Chordata > Amphibia > Anura > Microhylidae > Gastrophryne > Gastrophryne carolinensis. The sequence goes on along the minus strand of CM051234.1, from coordinate 625,938,018 downwards.
CTCCCCCGCAGCCCCTCTGCACCCAAATACCTCCCCCGCAGCCCCTCTGCACCCAAATACCTCCCCCGCACCCCCTCCGCACCCAACTCCCCCCCCCGCAGCCCCTCCGCACCCAAATACCCCCCCCGCACCCCCTCCGCACCCAACTCTCCCCCCCCCGCAGCCCCTCCGCACCCAACTCCCCCCCCGCAGAATCTCCGCACCCAACTCCCCCCTTGCAGCCCCTCCGCACCCAACTACCCCCCGCACCCAACTCCCCCCCCCCGCAGCCCCTCCGCACCCAACTCCCCCCTTGCAGCCCCTCTGCACCCAAATACTTTCCCTGCAACCCCTCTGCACCCAAATACCCCCCCAAAACCCCTTTGCATCCAACTCCCCCCCCCCCACAGCTCCTCTGCATCCAAGACCCCCCCTGCAGCCCCTCTGCACCCAAATATGACACATGTGCGTGCCACCTGGGGCATCCCCGGTATTCCTCCATCCAATGCATGCACCCTTGCGAGCATATCTGAATGGTTGGTGGCAGGTGCACGCAGCTGGAGCCCACCTACCTCCCACCCAGCACTGACCTCTGCCCACAGCCCCGCCACACCCAACTCCCTCCACCCTACAGCCCCTCTGCACCCAAATACCTCCCCCGCAGCCCCTCTGCACCCAAATACCTCCCCCGCAGCCCCTCTGCACCCAAATACCTCCCCCGCACCCCCTCCGCACCCAACTCCCCCCCCGCAGCCCCTCCGCACCCAAATACCCCCCCGCACCCCCTCCGCACCCCCTCCGCACCCAACTCTCCCCCCCCGCAGCCCCTCCGCACCCAACTCCCCCCCCCCCCCCGCAGTCCCTCCGCACCCAACTCCCCCCTTGCAGGCCCTCCGCACCCAACTACCCCCCGCACCCAACTCCCCCCCCCCCCGCAGCCCCTCCGCACCCAACTCCCCCCTTGCAGCCCCTCTGCACCCAAATACTTTCCCTGCAACCCCTCTGCACCCAAATACCCCCCCAAAACCCCTCTGCATCCAACTCCCTCCCCCCCCCCCACAGCTCCTCTGCATCCAAGACCCCCCCTGCAGCCCCTCTGCACCCAAATACCTCCCCTGCAGCCTCTCCACACCCAACTCCCTCCTCCCCCTCTGCACGCAACTCCCCCCACACCCAAATCCCTTGCCCCCGCAGCCCCTTTGCACCGAACTCCCCCTCCTTCAGCCCCTCCACACCTAACTCTCTCCCACCCTGCAGCCCCTACACCTAACTCCCCCCATAGCCCCTCTTTCATGAAATTTCCCCTCACAGCCCCTCCGCACCTAACTCCCTCCCTGCAACCCCTCCGCACCTAACTCCCCAGCACCTAAGCCCCCCGCCCTGCAGCCACTCTGCACTTAAATTCCCCACCCAACACAGCCACTCTGCACCTAACACCCCCCCCCCACAGCCCCTCTGCACATAACCCCCCCCTTGCGAGCATATCTGAATGGTTGGTGGCAGGTGCACGCAGCTGGAGCCCACCTACCTCCCACCCAGCACTGACCTCTGCCCACAGCCCCGCCACACCCAACTCCCTCCACCCTACAGCCCCTCTGCACCCAAATACCTCCCCCGCAGCCCCTCTGCACCCAAATACCTCCCCCGCAGCCCCTCTGCACCCAAATACCTCCCCCGCACCCCCTCCGCACCCAACTCCCCCCCCGCAGCCCCTCCGCACCCAAATACCCCCCCGCACCCCCTCCGCACCCCCTCCGCACCCAACTCTCCCCCCCCGCAGCCCCTCCGCACCCAACTCCCCCCCCCCCCCCGCAGTCCCTCCGCACCCAACTCCCCCCTTGCAGGCCCTCCGCACCCAACTACCCCCCGCACCCAACTCCCCCCCCCCCGCAGCCCCTCCGCACCCAACTCCCCCCTTGCAGCCCCTCTGCACCCAAATACTTTCCCTGCAACCCCTCTGCACCCAAATACCCCCCCAAAACCCCTCTGCATCCAACTCCCTCCCCCCCCCCCACAGCTCCTCTGCATCCAAGACCCCCCCTGCAGCCCCTCTGCACCCAAATACCTCCCCTGCAGCCTCTCCACACCCAACTCCCTCCTCCCCCTCTGCACGCAACTCCCCCCACACCCAAATCCCTTGCCCCCGCAGCCCCTTTGCACCGAACTCCCCCTCCTTCAGCCCCTCCACACCTAACTCTCTCCCACCCTGCAGCCCCTACACCTAACTCCCCCCATAGCCCCTCTTTCATGAAATTTCCCCTCACAGCCCCTCCGCACCTAACTCCCTCCCTGCAACCCCTCCGCACCTAACTCCCCAGCACCTAAGCCCCCCGCCCTGCAGCCACTCTGCACTTAAATTCCCCACCCAACACAGCCACTCTGCACCTAACACCCCCCCCCCCACAGCCCCTCTGCACATAACCCCCCCCCAAAGCTCCTCCCCATCTACCTATCTAATAAAAGGGCGGCATAAAAGCCCTCCCTAGGGGCATGCCAATCTGGGATGCCCTGCTGTGTGAAGCAAATTTTGCCATATACTCACCTTTTGATTAGATCCCATGGCACATGTGCATGGCCTCCAGTGGCATCTCCGGCACTCCTCCATCCAATGCCTGCACCCCTGTGAGTATATCTGAATGGCTAGAGGCAGATGAGCGCAGTTGGGGGGGGGGGGGGAGAGGCCAGCGGGAGATGCCCTGGCAATCGATTCACCCAAATACCTCCCCCGCACCCCCTCCGCACCCAACTCCCCCCCCGCAGCCCCTCCGCACCCAAATACCCCCCCGCACCCCCTCCGCACCCCCTCCGCACCCAACTCTCCCCCCCCGCAGCCCCTCCGCACCCAACTCCCCCCCCCCCCCGCAGTCCCTCCGCACCCAACTCCCCCCTTGCAGGCCCTCCGCACCCAACTACCCCCCGCACCCAACTCCCCCCCCCCCGCAGCCCCTCCGCACCCAACTCCCCCCTTGCAGCCCCTCTGCACCCAAATACTTTCCCTGCAACCCCTCTGCACCCAAATACCCCCCCAAAACCCCTCTGCATCCAACTCCCTCCCCCCCCCCCACAGCTCCTCTGCATCCAAGACCCCCCCTGCAGCCCCTCTGCACCCAAATACCTCCCCTGCAGCCTCTCCACACCCAACTCCCTCCTCCCCCTCTGCACGCAACTCCCCCCACACCCAAATCCCTTGCCCCCGCAGCCCCTTTGCACCGAACTCCCCCTCCTTCAGCCCCTCCACACCTAACTCTCTCCCACCCTGCAGCCCCTACACCTAACTCCCCCCATAGCCCCTCTTTCATGAAATTTCCCCTCACAGCCCCTCCGCACCTAACTCCCTCCCTGCAACCCCTCCGCACCTAACTCCCCAGCACCTAAGCCCCCCGCCCTGCAGCCACTCTGCACTTAAATTCCCCACCCAACACAGCCACTCTGCACCTAACACCCCCCCCCCCACAGCCCCTCTGCACATAAACCCCCCCCCAAAGCTCCTCCCCATCTACCTATCTAATAAAAGGGCGGCATAAAAGCCCTCCCTAGGGGCATGCCAATCTGGGATGCCCTGCTGTGTGAAGCAAATTTTGCCATATACTCACCTTTTGATTAGATCCCATGGCACATGTGCATGGCCTCCAGTGGCATCTCCGGCACTCCTCCATCCAATGCCTGCACCCCTGTGAGTATATCTGAATGGCTAGAGGCAGATGAGCGCAGTTGGGGGGGGGGGGGAGAGGCCAGCGGGAGATGCCCTGGCAATCGATTCACTTAGAGTAGGCCAATAAAGCGCTGTGAATATTCAATTCCAGCAAGAAGTTCTGAATGGAACGATGGCCAGGTGCCCCCCAATGGCAGCTCCTCTTTGCTGCAAGCACCTGCTGACCACCAGCCATTCAGATATACTGCAGGGGTGCATGCATCAGCTAGAGTAGTGCTGGGGGTGCCACACATACGCTGTGGGATCAATTTCTGAGTATACGGGTGAGCTGGGAGGGGGTTCACACAGCGGGGCATCCCAAATCTGGAAGCCCAGTGGACAAGCTGTATAAACAGAGATACACAGACACAGTTAATCTTCTAAAGTGCAAATGATACCGGCTTGAGCCTGGGCCTATGATGCCTGGCTGTTGTTGAGTATACGGACAGCCAAAGGAAAGAAACCCTTCCTAGACCTAGAAGTCCTGCAGGCTGGTACCGCAAGACGCCACCCAGATGGTAAGTGCTTGACTGGACTAGCGTTCCATAAGTCCTCCGTCTAAGCCCATCCAACCCAGAATAACAAGACCAGACCACCATGTAGTTGGAATTATTAATTTTAATCGGCCACGGCCAACAAAGTATAAACAGGTTTACAACAAGCCTAGGAAAAATCCCCCCTTTATGTTCCGGGTCTGAGCAGCCTCATGATCCCCAAAATTAAAGGGGAAGGGAAGAGGACCAAGTTTTCCAATCCGACCTCCAACCAAGCAGAAACCAACATAAGCTCGGCCGCATCCCTCCTAGGCCAGGGAGCTTAATCGGGCTAACCTGCTGGTGGCCAACAAAATTCCCCTTCCCTACTTCCACCCCGAACCACCACAATATCAACCAGAATCGTCCTGGCCGATTTCCCCCCGTGGAAACAGCCGCACCCCCCCCCCCCCCATTGGCCATGCTAGCTCAGACCCAGAACCCGAGAGGAGACCCGCCACAGCCAGGAAGCGCTGAACCTTAGCGCTGCCTGGGCCCACCACAACTTGACCGCCATCTCGATCCGCTCCTTCAAAGCTAGGTTGAACAGGTCATTCCCCATATCATTAAGGTGCACCCCATCGGACCGAAAAAAAACCCTCATCCCTTCCACATCAACGTGGCGCACACTCAAACCCCCGTTGAGCCTCACGAACCTCGCCATGGCTTTGTTAACCTTCACCCGAACCTTCTCCAAGGCCAACGAGTCCCTAGCGTGCCGCCAAACAAAACGGGGGGACAATGTGGGGACCATACTAAAACCACCCCCGGGAAAAAACCCAGAAAAAACAGCAAAATCCCGAGTCATATCCTTAATCAACCGCCTCATGGGGACCCTCCCTAAATCATTCCCCCCCGCATGTAAAACCAAAACACCCGGAGGCCTTGTCCTCGCAGCCACACGCAGCGTATCCTCCCACAGTGCCTCCCAGCACATTACTCTCACTCCGGCCCAGCGTAACCGCGCTCGATCCTCCGGTATGCCCAGCTGCTTTCCATTCCTTCGCACCTCCGCACGGCGAGCCGACCAAAAAATAAAGGAATGGCCAACAATCAGGACTGAGCATGCAGATTCTAAAAAGAGAATAAGGGAAAAAAGGGAAGGGAGGGTGGGAGGCAAGATAATGTTAAAACCGCTCACCTATATGACTGATCAATCCTATCCGGCTGCACATACCGCCGGAATCGCGTCGACTCCCACCTACCCAACCTCTTTATTATCTCCTCCGGGAGCCCCAGCCTAGCCGCCTCTGTCGCAGCCCCAATCCGAAAGGAGTGGGTCCCATAGTCCCCACTCGCAAGCCCCAGCTCTTTCAGACATTTTCGGAAAACCGCTAAAAATTGAAACCGCGACAAGAAAGAACCGTCTTCATGCACCAACAGCGGGCCATTTCCAGGAGGCCGGACACCCATGAATTCCTCGAAGGCCGCGGCCGGACATGAAGAACAGTGCCGCAACCTCCCCAAAAAGACACTAACCCCCCTTCCCCTTTGATCCGTTTTTGATTTCCCTATACGCACCACCACCCCCTCATCCGCTGCCACTACATCCCCGACCCCCAAACCCCCAGGTAACCTCTTATTGGGGCTCACCAGCTCCCCCACCCTCAGAGCACCAAAAACCGCCAGTGAGAATGCCGCCTTAAACAGACTCACTTCAAACCCAGCCGTACAGACCCTAGGCAACACCTCAATCAACCCCCGCAACAGGCCCCACGAGACTGGCCGTCTGCTGTCCACCACCCTGTGTCCCTTACGCCAACCTTTCAGTGCCTGCCGGACCCAAAATGATTCAGTCATATCGGCCCACCCCTCTAACCGAAACAAGAAGGCTATAGCCGACATCTTCCTGTCGACTGAGGCCGGGGTCTCGCCTCTCGCTACCAAATCACTCACATACCAGATCAACAACCCCTGTCTATCCATATCCGTTGCCGGCACCCTAAACTTCTCCATCAAGGACCACCATTGCTGCCATTTCTTCACGTATGACCCCCAAGTGGATGGTGCGACCGACCTCTGTATCAGACTAAACAGGCATCTCACAGGATCTCCAGCAGCCAGTTCGGGCACGCCTCGCCGACCTCCCGTGCTGCGGGTGCCAATTTCCTGAAGCGCTCCCACTGCGAACGAGAGAGAGCGTCAGCTATACCATTCTCCACCCCAGGCACATGTGCCGCCCTGCACCACACATTGTACCGCAGGCAACCCAATACCAGCTGCCGGAGCAGCACCACGACTGGCATTGACGATGACGTCTGAGTGTTAACGGCCGCAACCACCGACATATTATCTGACCTAAAACACACTGCCCTGTTCCTCAGCACCTCGCCCCACAAGGTCACCGCCACCACCAGAGGGAACAGTTCCAGAAAGGCCAAGTTCCTTATCAAAGCCGAATCTGACCACCGCCCGGGCCAAGAGCCTGCACACCAACGCCCCGCCAAGTAAGCCCCAAAGCCAACCGACCCCCGCCGCATCGGTGAAGAGCTCGAGCTCATCACTCGCTATCATCGGCTCCAGCCAGTATGCCCGCCCATCAAAGGATTCCAGGAAGGTAATCCACATCCTAATATCCTCTTTCAACGCCGCCGTTAACCTAATGAAATGATGCGGCTCACGAACCCCCACTGTCGCAAACGATAAACGCCTAGTGAATACCCGCCCCATAGGCAAAACTCGGCACGCAAAATTAAACTTCCCCAGTATCGATTGCAGTTGCTGCAATGTAACCTTCCTAACCGCCAAAGCCCGCTGCAATGTAACCTTCCTAACCGCCAAAGCCCTCTCCAGTCCTTCAACCAGGTCCTCAATCTTCTCTCTCGGCAGCCTACAGACCCTCCCCATTGTATCGATTTCAATCCCCAAAAACTGAATCACGTTTGCTGGACCCTCCGTTTTGTCGTGCGCCACTGGAACCCCGAAAGCCCCGAAAACCTCCAACATTGTCCTCAGCAGCAACTCACAAATTCTAGTGTCCGCTGGCCCCACACACAGAAAATCGTCCAAATAGTGGGTTACGGACCCCACGCCCACTCTCTCCTTCACCACCCACTCCAGAAATGAACTGAAGGCCTCAAAGTATGCGCACGAGATCGAGCACCCCATCAGCAAACATCGGTCCACATAGTAACCCCTTCGAAAAAACACCCCAGGAGGTATGCACCGGCAGAAGCCGAAAGGCGGACTCAATATCTGTCTTTGCCATCCGGGGCCCGCCTCCCGCACCAAACCCAAAGTAAAGTCAAACAATGTATACAACACCGATGACAGCTCTTTGTCTATACCATCGTTAACCGACGTGCCCTTCGGGAAAGACAGGTGGTGTATAAGGCGGAATTTACCCCGCTCCTTCTTGGGTACCACCCCCAAGGGGGACACCACCAGTCTTTCCATCGGGGGAACACTAAATGGGCCCGCCATCCGCCCCAAGGCAACCTCCTTCTCTAACTTCCCCCTTATCACCTCCGGCTGCTCCCGCGCTGACCTTAGGTTTTTAAGGGAGTGTCCCTCGGGAGGCACAGCGCACAGGATAATAAAGCCAAATTCAAAACCGTCCCTCAACAACCGAGCCGCCCCCTGATCGGGATACCTACTTAGCCAGGGGCGCATCGCCACCCCGCTCACCGGCGAAACCCCTTTTTGCAGGACCATCTGTCCCTCTGCGCCCCCCTCCTCGACCCTTCTTAAAGCAACGCACTCCCGGATGACTCCCCCCACAACCTGAGCACTCGTGCCGGAATTTGCACGTAGGCCCCCATCTGCACGAGGAGTCGTTGAAGGCCCAGCACACTCCTCGCTTGGCCGCCTCCGCCACTCCCGACCCCGCTGAAGTGGCGCCGCCCTGAAAGGGAGGGGGACCCCCTCCTGCAGGGTACACTCCCCCCCTGGGATTCATCACCCGCAACCAAAGCCCGATATCCCTGTGGTCCCAGCCTAACTCCCCCCTTACCGCCATCCGCTGCCGAAACTGCTCATCATACCGCAGCCAAGCCGAGCCCCCGTACATCCGGTGGGCCTCCCATATGGCATCCAGGTAGCAAAACAGCGGCGAACAGTGTTCCGGGTTTTTCTCCCCCACCACGCTTGCGAGAATCGTAAACGCCTGCAACCAATTACCGAAAGTTTTCGGAATCAGCCGGAAGCGCCTCCTATCCTCATCCTCTTCCTTCCGATACTCCTTCCCTTTCTCCCAGCTCTCGACCCCGAAACGCTCCAACGGTAACAGCGTGAAAATATCCACGTATTCCCGACGCCAAATCTTCTCCTTCACCTCCTGCTTCAAGTGCCCTCCCAACGGGCCCTCAAAACACACATAGGTGTGCCCCTTGGCGGAGTCAGAAATCGGTGCCGGCCTATCGCTCCCCTTGCCCCCCGCCCGACCCCACGACCTCCATAGACCTCCCTTCGCCACCACCCGGGCCCTCTAACCCACGCGGCGTCGCTGACCCCCCGACGTCCACCTCTGAACCCACTGCCCCCGGTGCCCCGGCCGCTGTCTGGCCCTGAGACGCCCCCAGACCTTGTCCCCCCGAACCGGCCCCCACCTCCCACCTTGTTAACAGTTCCCTAACCCCTGCCACAAAATCAGCTAAACCCTCTGCGCCCCCACCCGTAGCAACCCCACTCTGAGCTTGTGATAATGACAAAATATCAGTAATAACGCGTGGCTCACCCTGCCGAACGCTCGCCACTAGGTCCGCCAGACTGCCGCTCCGATCCCTGAGTCGCCACGCCCGACTGGCCCAGCGACCCGCTCACTGCCGGACGTCCCGCTGCCGCCGCCGATCCTGGCACCGCCGACCCGCCGGAAGAAGACGATGGTCCTGCGCCGTCCGCCCGCCAACCTGGTGTCCCGACCCCCACGCTGCTCCGCGCCAGATCCTGGTCGACCACCGCCTGCGGAGAAAAAAGGAGGGGCGAGTAGCTGTCCGTAGCCAGGAAACCGAGACCCCGGCCGTATGTCCGCGCGTCCGCTGTGCCCGCTTGCGAATGGGAGGGGGGAGAACGCCATGCGCGCAAGCCCGGAAGGCTGGGGGGTGGCGAGCTCGAAGGGCCACGCCTGCAAAGATGCGGGGGCGTGCCCTGACAGCGGGGCCGGGAGGGGACGCAGCAAAGCCTGGGGGGAGGGGGAGTAATCGGGGGCGGTGGCCTCGGACCATGGCGTGCCCCGTAAGAGGGGGGGGCGTACCAGGGGGGTGGCGAGACCAGACCGCCGGGGGAGGGGGGGGCGCGGGAGGGCGGGGGAAGGGGGGTGGTATGTGTGGGGGGTGTTTGGGTGTACGTAGAAGGGCCCCCCCAGGCATCCCAAAGGATGCCGGGAGGCCCCCTGCTGGTGCCGGAGGCGCTAGCTGCGCCCCCGGCTCCAGCCCCCGCTCCGTCTGACGGCCCTGACTGGCGTGGTGTGGGGGGGTGGGGGGGCTGGGATGGTGTGGTGTGGGGGGGGGTGGGGGGCGGGGCTGGCGCGGTGATGCGGAGGGGGGGGAGAGGTGGAGGGGGCGGGCTCCGGCGGAGGAGCCGCCTTATGTGCCCAGGAGCCGCCCGCCGCTCTCCCCCCGCTGTGCTGTGTGAGGGGGGGGTGAGCCACAAGCCGCAGCTCCCCGCCTGCCAGAGCGGCAGGGAGCCGCAGCACTCGCACGGCCCGAGCTGCGACGCCCGGGCCGTGCAGAAACCATCTGAGGAGGAAGGGGCGGGGCCAGCGGCGGTGACGTCACCGCCGCTCCCGACCCCGCCTGAGGCAGAGGAGATGCTGGCCGCTTGCGGCCAGCACTCCTCCGTCGGGGCGCCGCCGGATCGGGCGCCGAAGAGGCCAGCGGGGGAGAGGACGCAGGAGGGGGGGCGCACGTGGCGATCGCGCCCCCCCCCGCCCCACGACCAGGTAGGCGCCAGCTGGGGGGGTGGGGGGTGGTGGGAGGTGGAGGTCGGGAACCGGCCCTCGCTCCCCGCCGGTAAGAGCGGCGGGGAGGCGAGGGGCTAAGACGGGCGATTGCCCGGCGTGAGCGACGGGGCGGGAGGGAGGGGGCGGCGAGGAGGACTGGGGGGGAATTAAACTCCTTACCCAGTCCTCGCCTCGCCGCTCCGCTTCCCTCCTTAGCTGCGACAAAAGGGCATCCATGCCCTCAGGGGATTTTTGGCCGGGCGAGCGGCAGTCCTGACTGCTCGTCCGTCCAGTCAGGGGTCAAAGAGGGAAGGCAGGGGGCGAACGCCCCCTTTATACTCCCCCCCTCCCCCCCCCCACACCCGATGTCACTTCCCTTGGTGACCACTTCCTCCCCATGGCTGGTCTGCCTCCGGCCAGGAACGCAGGCCAGTCATGGGGGCAGCCCTCCTTAAAGGGACGGCGCTTTCTGGAATAGGGCGTGTCCAGGGTGGGAGGGATCCTGAAGTATCTTTTCTACCCAAGTCTTGATTCTGCGTTCGTGCAGTTCATGCAGGGATGGTAACGGGACTCCAATTATTCTTTCTGCTGTCTTAATTGTTCTTTGGAGTCTACACTTGTCCCTTTTAGTAGAACCAGACAGAGAAAGAAAAACACAGTACAGAACCAATGACGGCATTGAAGAAGAGCACTAGCAACCTTTTCGACAGACCGGCCTTCTTCAGTTGCCTCAGGAAAAAAAGTCTCTGGTGTGCTTTCCTCAGTAGAGCCATGGTGTTCCTTTCCCAGCTGAGGTTGTTGGAGATGGTCACACCCAGAAATTTTGTCTCACTTCCTCTTTTGATTTCCACCCCCTTGATGGACAGGGATGTCATGGGTGCCGGATTCTTCCTGGAGTCCACAACCATCTCTATGCTTTTTGCATAGAGTTAATGACCAGGTTGTGTATAGTGCACCAACTAACAAGCTCCTCCACTGCTTCTGTATCCCCATTTATACCCTAATAGATAGTAAGCTCTTCTCCTTCTGTATCCTCCCTTATACCCTAATAAATTGTAAGCTCTTCTCCTTCTGTATCCTCCCTTATACCCTAATAGATTGTAAGCTCTTCTCCTTCTGTATCCTCCCTTATACCCTAATAGATTGTAAGCTCTTCTCCTTCTGTATCCTCCCTTATACCCTAATAGATTGTAAGTTCTTCTCCTTCTGAAATCTCCCTTATACCCTAATAGATTGTAAGTTCTTCTCCTTCTGTATCCTCCTTTATACCCTAATAGATTGTAAGTACCCGGTCCTACGGCGCATGTGCGGGCACTTGTCCAATCAGCATGCTCGGAGCCGCTGACGTCACGTTGTCTAAGGCTTCGTCTAAGAGCAGCAGCTTTGATCGCGCTGGCGGCTGCATCCTCTGCTTGCCTCTAACAGGGAGCGTGCCCGTGCCGCCCATTTACAATTGCCTGCCGCAGGCGCGCGCCCTGCTGGAGGGATAGCGGGGATGTGGCCACGGATCGTGCATGCGCCGTTGGACCGGGAAACAAGGTAAGTGAATTGGTCGACCTGAGGGGGTTTCAAACAGCGGGGCATCCGGATTTTTTTATTCCCTGGTGGGGAGCATAGATTCTAATGCAGTGGTTCTCAACCTTTTTAAGCCAAAAACCCCCTAGCACCAGGAAGTTACAACCAAGTACCTCAAGGGAGAGGGGGGAGGATACATTATAACAAAATAAGTGGGCCACATGCATCAAAGCACTTAAAGCAGACAAAAACCCACTGAGCTTGTGAAATAAATTTGGTCAAAGCCCCTGCCAATATTTCCTTCTTAGGGTGTAGACGTAGCATTGGATATTTTCGCCTTCAGAATTGTCCCTCTCTGTAAGATTGCAGACTATTAGTCATTGTATAGGTGCGGCAATTACATCATTGCGGATTACCCACATGTAAAGAATTGAAATTAAGCAAGCCGTGCTGTACACCTGGAAAACAAAATTGCCAAAAAGCAATCCTCATGGGAGGAGCAATTCAGGGGATGCTAGTTAAAACGTTGGTTTTGATCCACTTAAAGGAAATAAGGAATAATGCTTTGAGGTTAAAATACTATACCAGACCCATCATGCACCCCATGGGGTACAAGAAACTAATCTAATGTAAAATCCAATATAAATGTAATGCCGTACCTCCTGCTGGATGAAGTCAATGGCTGAACTCTCCAGGCTGCCGCCATTGTACTTGTTAAATAAAGCAGCCATATTTTTCTCCAGTTCCGGATCAATCTAGAATTTGAAGAAAAAAAATAGTATCAGTGAATAAAACATTATTAGCCTTTTATTTTAACTGACAGTCCGCTCTCAAGCAGTGCAGTGGTAATTTACAAATACAGAAATGACACACACTACCTGCCAGCTGCTGCCTTCCCGCACACATGTTCCCGGGGAGTGGGTTCCAGCCCATGGGTGGGTGTGACCTGTATAGCGCCGGTGTCCATTGAAAACAATGGATGCAGGTATGAGTCACAGGCCGCGCTCACCCGTGGGCCGGAACCAGGGCCCCAGAAACTTGTTTGTGCAGGGGAGGCGGGAGACGGTATTGTGCGTGTGCGTCTCTCTATGTGTTTGTGTCGGCGGGAGACAGCTGCTGCAGGAGCCGCAGGACAGCAGCATGGGAGCTCGGGGAATGTACGTTTTTTGGGAGGGGGCATGCACATGTGACCAAACTGGTAATCAATGTGTCTGTGTAATATATATTTTAGCTGACCTGCCTACTTGGTGTAAGCCCCTCATTTCTATTCCCCCCTCCCACTTGGGTTTCACCTTTATCTAACCCTCTCCTACTCGCGTCCTCCCCCCTAGTAATAAAACCACTTGGAAAAGCAAAATAAATCACAAATAGATCCCCAATTGAGACAGCGAGGTCCCTCTCCTGCTTGTGTTACCCCCACCCTTGGAATGTGGTCGGTTGGTATCATATAGCATAAACGAGATTGGAATACTCTGAGACAGGGTGTGATACCAACACCAGCCCCCTGGTAGGAGGGGCAAAGAGACCCCCTGTTCTGGGGCCTATAAGCATGGCTGGCAAGAATGGCGAGACACTCTAATCTTACCATCAAGAGTGACAGACACACTCTGCTTTTAACATCCAAGCAAAATAAGACCAGAAAGCGTGTAAAGACTCGGACCGCAGCCCAGACTCCTAAGTATTTTGCCATTTTTATATCTCTTGCTATTTATCTTCTTTACCGTGTTTTATAGTTAATTCTGTTTTTATCGCCTGTTTCTTGTTGTTTTGTGTGTTTTTCTGTTTGTTTAAATGAAGTCTAAAAATACAGCAGAGGGTCACTGATGCTCTGAATTAAGGATCTAAAAAGCTCACGCTATTTCTGAAGAGCCTGGCTACCTTACTTGCCTAGAACGCTTGATCCGATTGTGTTGTGTGTGGCTTGTATAGAGTCGAACCCTGTTTGGGTTCTGGTGACAGTGGTTTATAACCACGCGTGTTGCCAATTGAACAATTGCAGTGACACACGTGGGGTACGATTGGTTGTACGATCAAGATCGTCTGATCAATCCGTGCAATCGTCGCGCTGCCTGCAATGGGGGAATGCCGCACACTGCCTGCAAAGTGGGGGTCTGTAATGGGGCAATTGGGGGGGGGGGGGTTCTGCACAGGGTTTGGAATGGTGCGTTTGGGAGGAGTCATAAGAAGGAGGGTGTATTGATACGGCAGACTGATCTCCTTACAATCAGATTGTATCCTCTGTGGGGAGAGCTGGCATGTAGAGGAGGAGGACAGTGAGTAATAAGGAGGCATTCAGGCACTTATTAGGGCATAATAATAAATGGGGACATTGGGGAGGATCTCCATTGCTCTGCAGTACATCGGAGTGTGGCTTTAGCATTATATTGTGTCGATGCACAGTACTTACCTTATCCTTGTATACCAGACCCAAGATGAGGGCCGCCACTCCAGCAGCAAGTATGATGGAGATCAATGTGATGAACTGCAATCAGAAGAAAAAGGGAATATGGTGAAAACACAGGGGGATCATGATAACAGCAATAATACAATCAGGGAAAGCACCAATCACCAGAGGGGAGGGGGATGATTGGGCCTACAGTTAGTTTTTCCATTTTAGACCTGCTTTAAGGAACAAACATAGGATTTTGCCTATACCAGGTTTTGATCCATTTCCCAGGGGCATCCCCAATTGGGCTGTATGAAACCCTCTGGGATGCCAGTATACTCACTTTTCCAGCAATCCCACTGAACATGTGCGGGCTCTGATCCAATGAGTTCTCTATTTCTCCACAGAGTGGGGAGGCCACATTCCCAGTTTCCCTGGAGCATGCATCAGCCGTGCATGTTTTTCAGCAATCCCAGAGGCTTTACCCAAATCATGATGCCCTGGGTATAGGGAAATGGCTGGCCCTGAAGACTTTAAAGTGGACCAAAACCCATGAGATTGTCCCAGGAATATATAAGATTCCCGGACCCATTCATTCACTCCCCCCAGGGCATCCAAAATCGGGATGCCAAGCTGTGTGAAACCCCCCAGGTCCCCATAAACTTACCTTCTTTTCCGGTCAAATGGTGCATGCGCAAGCCGCGGCTGCATCTCCGCTGTCGCTCTAGCAAGGCGCGTGCCCGCACCATGGTGGAGTGGATTCCAATGATGAACATGAAGACGGCCAGGCCCAGGATGATGACGGCCGGCAGCATGACGTACATGTTCCCCAGAAAGTTCTCATACTGCTTATAGGTGACAATGGCGTTAATCCCAACAAGAAGAGAAATTAATAGTGTGTCTGGAAACTGGGTATGAGACCATCAATGTACAACAAACAAAATACAATGCACTACTTTAAAGCAGACCAAAACCATTTTTTTTAACCTACCGCCAGGATAGCACCCCTTGCTGTTTTTTGGTAAGCACTCATTAATTTCAGTAGGGCAGGACACGCCGGCTGCGGCATCCCGGCTTCTCCTCTCCAGGCTGTGGGGGAAAGTTTGGGGCATAGGTGGCCATTGTCTGCTTGCGCACACAGGAATTGTTCCTCTGCATTTAACTCATCCATACAGTGAGTGTACTAGGATTAAGGACTGGAGATAGGAGTCTGAAACGCGTAAGTCCCCTATACGGTATATATGACTTTCCAGGACTTTTATTACTACTGATTTTATTGGCTTTTGATACACAATGGAGATGATTTTAAGCGCATAATTAAAAGTAACGTTTTATGAGAAGAGGAGGCGGCAAATGGCACATGATCACCAACCACATGGCGACCAGAAATCAGCCAGCGCTCTGCCTGTCACCCCGCTCCGCCATCCCTGCCACCTCACCCCCCTCTGTTGCCGGCTGCACCCAATAGCGAGCCAGGCCCTGCGCGCACCTACCAGCCACCCCTCATCCCTCTAACCAGATTAGCATACACATCAGGGCAAAACACATTTTTTAAAAAGTGCATAAAACCAGAATCAACCACAAAAAACAAAAAAATAGATTAGATTGCATAGTGGGGGGTGGGGAATGGGTGGCAGGTGCGCGCCGGGCCTATCTCACCAAGTAAACACCCGGGTGCAGTTGGCGATGAAGTAGGGGTGGAAGCAGCGATGGGGGGGGCAGGGTGGAGGCGGCAAATGGCACATGATCACCAACCACATGGCGACCAGAAATCAGCCAGTGCACCACCAACATCCAACCCCCCCCCCCCACCCATCGCTGACACCTTCCCCAGTCGCCATCTGCACCCAGGAATAAACTGGGACTGACGCGCACCCATCACCCCGCCCCCCATAACAGATAGTGAAGGGTTGATAAAAAAAAAATGACTGACAAAAGGTTACAAAAAAAAAACAAAAAATCGAATATATATATCAGGGCCGGCGCCAGCACAGGGCAAACCTGGGCAATTGCCAGGGCCTCTGGCATCTTCAGGGGCCCACTCAGGCTCACACTTGGCCATGATGGAGGGCAGTCAGCAGGAGGGCAGTCAGCAGCAGAAGATGACCCATTTGTAGCAGCGGAGCTGAAAGGTGACATCATGTGAGACACTACTGGGGCCCACTAACACCCTTTTGCCCAAGGGCCCCCACAAACCTGGAGCCGGCCCTGAATATATATATATATATATATATATATATATATATATTTTTTTTTTTTAACTGTAAGTATTATATATAACAATAGTAGTAAATGTGTAAGATGAAATCAGATGCATTCATTTAGCTGTTTTTTATGAATTTGACTTGCCCTGAAGAAGTGACGCTGTGACGTCATGGAACGCGTCGGCAGTGCGGTGTGTGTGTGGCTGGGGGGGTGACGCTGCTGCGGCTCTGCTCTTAAAACGTGAGATCTTTATGTTATTTTGTGTATGTCTGTATTGTTTTCCATCCTGGCTGGTCCTCTTTATCAATGCTCATGTTTATATATATAATATTGTGAGGCACATTGCACTTTATTAGGGTTAGGGTTGGTCCACTCCCCCGGGGCACCCCGCAATGTGAAACCCCCCCGATGTACCAAGGAAACTCACCTCACCGCGGTCTTACGGCGCATGTGCGTCCGTTCAGCGCGCTCAGAGACGCTGAGCTATGCACGTCTAACCCGTCATCTTAGCTCAGTGGCTCCGAGCGTGCTGGCGGACGCATCTCGTGCCAGAGGGATAACAGGGATGCGGCCATGGTCCGTGCATGCGCCGTTGGACCTGCATTAAGGTAAGTGTAGCGGGCGACCTGGGGGGTTTCACACAGAGGGGCATCACGATTATGGATGCCCCGTGGGGAGGGAATGGATCGATTGGGGCTCGGTTTTAGTCCACTTTAATGTTTCACTTTGGTTCCACCTTAAGGTGAATTCTTACTGGTCAATATCCGATTCTGTTCACCTCAAAGTATTCCAAGCTGGCATTAAAATATATAAATGCATAACATAGTGTTATTAGAGCGTATAGAAAACATCCAGTTTGGTTCCACACTCTGTCACCTTGCTTGCAGCCGTCAAGCTGGGACTCTAGTCTATAAGTGTCTCTCCGAACCAAAGGCACCCCAACTTCCACCAACGCGTTTCGGACTTTATCGCTGGACTTTTAAGAATAGTGTAAAAATTGTCTTTAATATTGGCTTTTAAGTTTTAATATGTGCATGTCACTCTAGAGGTAAATGAGCACAAGCTCCACACTGTGGTTTATTTTATATATTTATTAATACACAAACACCCACCCGAACCGGCTTCTGCTACTGATTTATTTACACTGCCAGGCCCACTGAGGATCACCCGCTGTCAGTCCCGCGCTGGGCACCACTCCCTCCTCCTCTGCCACATTGGCGCTTCACACCACTGTGCAGAAGGGGACTAAAGTGCGTCCCGCCCCCTCATCACAGGAACTATGGCACACCCCTCTCCATTCACTTCAGTAGAGAAGGGCGTGCCATAGTTTTGTAAGAAATAGAAAATTTCCATGAAATATAAAATATTAGAGATATAAGTTTTAAATATCTAAACTAGGTCTCTAAGTAACTGCCCTAGCTAGGATAATAATTAAGCCTCTTAGATGGTAATTTGGTATCAACCCAGACATCTTGGCTGCGGTCAGGTGGTCACAATAGATTTGGGTGTATAAAGGATTCTTACTATGTAATGTAAATGAAGTCAATACCTGCCCATGAAATCCTTTTGTGAGTAGATGTGCTGTCTGAAGGGAGGGGCTAAAAGTGAGGTGGCCTAAAAGAATGGGAGTAATATTTGGGGGGTTGAAAGAGGACCAAGGAGGAGAAAGGATGCTTGGGCATGAGGGCCCTGTATTGGTAACTATCAGCAAGTAACTTTAGGCCTAGTTGGCAATAGTACTTAGTAATAGTACCATTTAGAAATTGTTTTATGTATTTGTTTAGTCCCTGTGACACCTATACTGTCTAGTGGTTAAAGCGGTCCTTCACCCTGAATAAGAGCCTATCTTTTGTTTCCCACACCCTGTACATACAGATTGCTCACATTAAAAATCCTCCTACCTGCATCTACTGCATGTTATTAGCCTTTAAACACCCAAGATGGCGGCTTATGGAACATCAGGCAGCCTGCAAACAGGAAGTCTTCTTCTGACTCTGCATTCTGGGATTGCTGACCTTTTCCTGACCCCAGCTCTGCTCAGTCTGAGCAAAGCACAGCTATAAACCGCGGCCCTGTACTTTATCCCACTCTCCTCAGTAAGTGTGATACTTCTGAATCAAGATGGCGGCACCCGTATCCTAAAATCCTGAACAGAGTTGCAGCCCAGTGGGGGAAAGAATAATAAGTAGGTGACTAAAAACTTAAAATATATTAATTTTATATGCTGGGGAATCATTTTTTTAAGGGTTTGGGCTTTTCAATAAATCATGGTGAAGGTCCGGTTTGATCTAACTGTTCAGGCCCTTATTTTTATATATATTTTGTATTATTTTTACACATGTACAACTGTCCTGTATCATAGGTCTGTGCACAATACAATCTTTTATACATTCCCATTGGTGTGATTCCTTTCGTCATCCACAACCTAGAACCTACAGTGGGCAGTTGTTGTTATATTAATCATTGATATTTTTATTGATGTTTTTTATCATTATAATTTTTTACAGCTCCTGTGATGAAGGGTGGCCCATCGTAGTCCCCTTCTGCACAGCAGTGTCAGGCAGTGGAGGAGGAGGAAGCAGCGCCCAATGTGGGACTGACAACGGGCGATCCTTCGCTGGATGAAAGGTGAGTATAGTGTATTTGTTTTGGACTAAAGTATGACATTAAGCAGTGCAGAGAAGATGGGGTACTGCAGGGAGCAGGGCAGAAATGAAATGTTCACCAGGGCACACGGCAGAGAGAAGAAGGGTGCAGTTGGGGGCTGGGCAAAGATGGGGGTGCAACAGGGAGCAGGACAGAGATGGCAGTACAGCAGAGAGCAGATCACAGATGGGGGATGCAGCGTGGGAGAAGGTCAGAGAACATAGGGGTGAAGCAGTGAGCAGGTAAGAGGTGGGAGATGCTGCGTGGGAGAAGGTCAGAGAACATAGGGGTAAAAGCAGTGAGCAGGTCAGAGAACATAGGGGTGAAGCAGTGAGCAGGTCAGAGAACATAGGGGTGAAGCACTGAGCAGATCAGAGGTGGGGGATGCAGCGAGGGAGAAGGTCAGAGAACATAGGGGTAAAAGCAGTGAGCAGGTCAGAGAACATAGGGGTGAAGCAGTGAGCAGATCAGAGGTGGGGGATGCAGCGAGGGAGAAGGTCAGAGAACATAGGGGTGAAGCAGTGAGCAGATCAGAGGTGGGGGATGCAGCGAGGGAGAAGGTCAGAGACATAGGGGTGAAGCAGTGAGCAGGTAGGAGGTTGGGGATGCAGCGTGGGAGAAGGTCAGAGCACATAGGGGTGAAGCAATCAGCAGATCAGAGATGGGGGATGCAGCATGGGAGAAGGTCAGAGAACATAGGGGTGAAGCAATCAGCAGATCAGAGATGGGGGATGCAGCGTGGGAGAAGGTCAGAGAACATAGGGGTGAAGCAGTGAGCAGGTAGGAGGTGGGGGATGCAGCGTGGGAGAAGGTCAGAGCACATAGGGGTGAAGCAGTGAGCAGGTAGGAGGTTGGGGATGCAGCGTGGGAGAAGGTCAGAGCACATAGGGGTGAAGCAATCAGCAGATCAGAGATGGGGGATGCAGCATGGGAGAAGGTCAGAGAACATAGGGGTGAAGCAATCAGCAGATCAGAGATGGGGGATGCAGCGTGGGAGAAGGTCAGAGAACATAGGGGTGAAGCAGTGAGCAGGTAGGAGGTGGGGGATGCAGCGTGGGAGAAGGTCAGAGCACATAGGGGTGAAGCAATCAGCAGATCAGAGATGGGGGATGCAGCATGGGAGAAGGTCAGAGAACATAGGGGTGAAGCAGTGAGCAGGTCAGAGATTGGGATGCAGCGGGGATGGGCAGAGAAGATTGGGGTGCCATGGTGGGCAGGGTAGCGATAGGGGTGCAACATGGAGTAGGGCAGAGATGGCAGTGCAGCAGAGAGCAGATCAGAGATGGGGGATGCTGCGTGGGAGAAGGTCAGAGAACTTAGGGATGAAGCAGTGAGCAGGTGAGAGGTGGGGGATGCAGCGTGGGAGAAGGTCAGAGAACACAGAGGTGAAGCAGTGAGCAGGTCAGAGATCGGGGATGAACCGTGGGAGAAGGTTAGAGAACATAGGGGTGAAGCAGTGAGCAGGTAAGAGGTGGGGGATGCAGCCTGGGAGAAGGTCAGGGAACATAGGGGTGAAGCAGTGAGCAGGTCAGAGATGGGGGATGCAGCGTGGGAGAAGGCCAGAGAACATAGGGGTGAAGCAGTGAGCAGGTCAGAGATGGGGGATGCAGCAAGGGAGAAGGTCAGAGAACATAGGGGTGAATCAGTGAGCAGGTCAGAGGTGGGGGATGCAGCGAGGGTGAAGGTCAGAGAACAAAGGGGTGAAGCAGGTCAGAGATGGGTGATGCAGCGTGGGAGAAGGTCAGAGAACATAGGGGTGAATCAGTGAGCAGGTCAGAGATGGGGATGCAGCGAGGGTGAAGGTCAGAGAACATAGGGGTGAAGCAGTGAGCAGGTCAGAGATTGGAATGCAGCTAGGGTGAAGGTCAGAGAACAAAGGGGTGAAGCAGGTCAGAGGTGGGGGATGCAGCGAGGGTGAAGGTCAGAGAACATAGGGGTGAAGCAGTGAGCAGGTGAGAGATGGGGGATGCAGCGTGGGAGAAGGTCAGAGAACATAGAGGTGAAGCAGCGAGCAGGTCAGAGGTGGGGGATGCAGCGTGGGAGAAGGTCAGAGAACACAGGGGTGAAGCAGTGAGCAGGTCAGAGGTGGGGGATGCAGCGAGGGAGAAGGTCAGAGAACATAGGGGTGAAGCAGTGAGCAGGTCAGAGATTGGGATGCAGCGGGGCTGGGCAGAGAAGATTGGGGTGCCATGGTGGACAGGGTAGCCATTGGGGTGCAACATGGTGTAGGGCAGAGATGGCAGTGCAGCAGAGAGCAGATCAGAGATGGGGGATGCTGCGTGGGAGAAGGTCAGAGAACATGGGGTGGAGGAGCTAGCATGTCAGAGACTGGGGGGCAGGGCAGAGATGGGTGGGGCTGCGGGGCATCGAAAATCAGAAGCAAAGTAAACTCTCATTGATTTCCACTTAATTCGATGTACATGTAATTTAGTTTGATAAACCAGGAAGGTGGGGGGTTCCTTTCTATAGTCCTATCTATAGGGCAGAGATAATAGGGGTGCAGCTGGGGGCTGGGCAAAGATGGGGGTGCAACAGGGAGCAGGACAGAGATGGCAGTGCAGCAGAGAGCAGATCAGAGATGGGGGATGCAGCGTGGGAGAAGGTCAGAGAACTTAGGGGTGAAGCAGTGAGCAGGTGAAAGATGGGGGATGCAGCGTGGGAGAAGGTCAGAGAACATAGGGGTGAAGCAGTGAGCTGGTGAGAGATCGGGGATGCAGCATGGGAGAAGGTCAGAGAACATAGGGGTGAAGCAATCAGCAGATCAGAGATGGGGGATGCAGCAAGGGAGAAGGTCAGAGAACATAGGGGTGAAGCAGTGAGCAGGTAAGAGGTGGGGGATGCAGCATGGGAGAAGGTCAGAGAACATAGGGGTGAAGCAGTGAGTAGGTCAGAGATGGGGGATGCAGCCTGGGAGAAGGTCAGAGAACATAAGGGTGAAGCAGTGAGCAGGTTAGAGATGGGGGATGCTGCGTGGGAGAAGGTCAGAGAACATAGGGGTGAAGCAGTGAGCAGGTGAGAGATTGGGGATGCAGCGTGGGAGAAGGTCAGAGAACATAGAGGTGAAGCAGTGAGCAGGTCAGAGGTGGGGGATGCAGCGAGGGAGAAGGTCAGAGACATAGGGGTGAAGCAGTGAGCAGGTCAGAGATTGGGATACAGCGGTCCTGGGCAGAGAAGATTGGGGTGCCATGGTGGGCAGGGTAGCGATAGGGGTGCAACATGGTGTAGGGCAGAGATGGCAGTGCAGCAGAGAGCAGATCAGAGATGGGGGATGCTGCATGGGAGAAGGTCAGAGAACATGGGGTGAAGGAGCTAGCATGTCAGAGACTGGGGGGCAGGGCAGAGATGGGTGGGGCTGCGGGGCATCGAAAATCAGAAGCAAAGTAAACTTTCATTGATTTCCACTTAATTCGATGTACATGTAATTTAGTTTGATAAACCAGGAAGGTGGGGGGTTCCTTTCTATAGTCCTATCTATAGGGCAGAGATAATAGGGGTGCAGCTGGGGGCTGGGCAAAGATGGGGGTGCAACAGGGAGCAGGACAGAGATGGCAGTGCAGCAGAGAGCAGATCAGAGATGGGGGATGCAGCATGGGAGAAGGTCAGGGGTGAAGCAGTGAGCAGGTCAGAGGTGGGGATGCAGCGGGGCTAGGCAGAGAAGATTGGGGTGCAGTGGTGGGCAAGGTAGAGATAGGGGTGCAACATGGAGTAGGGCAGAGATGGCAGTGCAGCAAAAAGCAGATCAGAGATGGGTGGTGCAATGTGGGAGAAGGTCAGAGAACATAGGGGTGAAGGAGCTAGCATGTCAGAGATTCGGGGGCAGGACAGAGAAGGTGGGTTTGCAGGGACAGTGGGGTGGGGGCACTGTGGGACATCCCAAATCAGAAGCAAAGTAAACTCTCATTGATTTCCACTTAATTCGATGTACATGTAATTTACTTTGATAAAAGCAGGAAGGGGGGCTCCTTTCTATAGTTCAGGCAATGGAGAGGCTAGAGTCACCTATGCATAGAGGTTTAGGATCAATATATTGTGTAGTTCGGTGTCCGATGACCAACATGGCCAGTACAGACCTTTCTACAACATCCCAGGTTTATAGAGTGATCACAGCTTATTGGGCCGGGCACATGGTATATGTTTCTGTAGGAAGTCCAGGCTCAATCTCCAGGCGCTCTCTTGAGCTTTGCAGTGCGGCAGGAACTCACCCCCCCATGTTAATGGCAGAGGGAAAAAAGGAGATTGGGACGCAGGGCAGAAAGGGGAACCAGGGGGCTCCAGGAGGTGTCCAGCTCCAGGATAGTTTTGTACGTACACGTCCTTCTTGCCATATTTTTTTGCTCTGGCTAACGCTTCCTTGGCAAAAAACAAACTGTCATAATTCTGGTCCTTGTCTCCCACCAGGAAAAGGATGGGACCTCTGGCCTTCTCTATCGGAAATACCGAGTCCTGGTATTCAGGCTTTCTTGGATCTTCCAACAAACGTGCAAGGCTGAGGGCCCCGGCACTTGTGATCATAAGTCTGTCCATTTGGTATGGAATCCCGGGAACGGAGAGATCACCGTAACTAAGAATGATGCCATTAACAGCATTGGTTCCATTGATGCAGATGGTGGCAGCCACCTGGGGCAAGTAAGAGCCCATTGCCAAAGCTATCTCTGCTCCCTTGCATATGGCGATGACCCCAACTCCATCTCCTGAAACCTAAAGGCAAAAACATGAAGAAAATCAAATTATTATTGGAAATAAAATGTCTCAAAAGCTGCAACAGCTAGCCCTGGAGTCTAAAAAACTCCTGGGCAGGCTGCTCCCTGGACTTCCCAAATCAGGATGCCCCTTTCTGGGAAATACCTTGGTTTGTCCCACTCCTCTCTTTGCAGTCTTTGCCAGCAACCACATCCCCTGCTGTCCTGAATCTGTGGCACGCCTCCGCACCCAGCCTGGGGGCAGGAGCTCTCCCAGACTACAGGGAAACCAGGGATGCAGTGTACAGTGTGCTGTATCACGTCAGCCGCTTTCTTGAGATCAGCTTCCATTGCTGTGTGATTTTCAATACCATCCGCCGCTTTCCCACACCAATCTCTGCTGTCTTCAGCAGGGCAGAGGGCACAAATCCTCTGCCCGCTCCCACAACTCACTGCCGCTGTAGGGAGGGGCTTTTTAAAGAGCTCACTCCATGGGTATAGAAGGCCCCACCACCCACAAGCCTGATAACCTGGACGCCAAAGCCTGCAGTTGCTAATCCTGGACCCATGTGACTGCCGGCAGCCAATGACTATGGCCTCATGATGGTTAAATGGGACTGGAACCCAGAAGAGGAGCATGGAGGAGGTGAGTTCCAAGGGGCTATGTGTGAGGGTCACCCATCTAATTTAATTTGTTTAAAGCGATTCCACATTGGGGTAGTGCTGGAAAGCTGTGTTAGTGTTGCTGCACGTACCTAGGGAGGGGGCATACTGATTGGCGATTGATCACTTTAATATATATATATATATATATATTTATTTATTAATTTATTTGGTATGTCCAGGAATCCTGTTCATAGGTATATATAGGCTATAAATTGATCTCCTGATGCTAATCACACACTGAGGAGAGGCTTTAAGCAGGAAGCAGTCTTGGACAGCTAAAAAGTATTTTTTTCACTTACCTTTGGA
Organism: Gastrophryne carolinensis; assembly: GCA_027917425.1. Taxonomy (NCBI): domain Eukaryota; kingdom Metazoa; phylum Chordata; class Amphibia; order Anura; family Microhylidae; genus Gastrophryne; species Gastrophryne carolinensis. Next base: position 625,913,534 of record CM051234.1, on the reverse strand, counting down.
TGGTTACACAAAAGCTGAGCAGCTTCTTCGAAGTATGTTAGATCCAGCTCTCCAAGGAATGATGGCAGATCTTCATAAGCAAAATAGGCCAAGGCGAGCGAGGCAAAGCCACGACTGGCCAGGAGGCTGCTTCTAAACTCCAGCAGACCCCCGACGCCACCAAACATGTCAATGACGCCCCGGAAAGGTCCTTCTCCTGTATAATGAGACATTCAGCCATTATGAAGAAATGCACAACCAGGGCAGTTTCTAGGCAACATAGCACTCAGTGTGGGAAAGAAAAAAATCTGCACCCTCCTCACCCACCCTATGGTGCTGCTGCTGTCCCATACAAGTATGTGCAATTCTGTGCCTCTTTCTTATGATTGAGCCCAATATGGGGTGATGACGGGCCTTTGTTATGGCCTTCATCACACAAGCAGTGTCCCTGACTCATCTGCAGAAATCCGGATGGCTAGGATAAAGGCGCCTCCAACGGCCTTTGCGCCCAGAGCGATCACCCTGCTCGCCCTCCCCTAGAAAACAGGATGGCTAGGATAAAGGTGCGTACAACGGCCTTGGCGTCCAGAGCGATCACCCTGCTCGCCCTCCCCTAGAAACAGCCCAGTGCTCAAAACACAAAGCAAAAAGTACCCCTGTGACCAGTGTTCACTCAGTCTTTCCCTGGCGGAGAGATTTCACAGCCAGTTTGACAACAATTTTACTAGTCCCCAGCTCCACCTCCGATGTGCTTCCTGGCCAGTAAATGGCCAGCTAAACCTATATCTCACTATGCCTCCACGTCCACCAGCAAGACTATTTTCAACACCTTCCTGCACTCCCCCTTTTCCCACAAGTCCAATCCACATTCAACAAAACTCCTCTCTAACCTCTAGGACCAAAACCCTACTGTCATGAATGACTTACCTTCAGTCTGTGCCTGTGGTGTACGTAGGCGCCTGGCCGGGACTTCTCCTACCCGGCAGCCGCTTCCCCCTCAGACGCCGGTGCTGAGCGTACCCTTGCCCACTGACATTCAGCTCGCGCGCAAGCACAGTCAGCTTATGTCCTCCGGTGGCGCCGCATAAAGCGCGGCCGCCGGTGGCTGTTTAAAGGAACCAATCCTAGGAGGTCCAGTTCTGGGCGGTACGCCTTTAAAGATCAAATGTGGCAAGTACACCAATCAACCCACAGATTCGAAGTGCACCAATCAACCCACAGATCTGAAGTGCACCAATCACAGTCACTACCTCCCTGTCCAATCCGGTCGTGTTCAGTCCTATAAAGGGATTAGCACTTCAGTGTGTCAGTGCCTGTGATAGCGTTTAGCTTGCTTTGTTATTCTCCTGTGATTTCCTGAAATTATCGTTATTGACCCTTTGCCTGAACCTCGACTACCTCTCTGTCTCAACCCCCTTGTACCGCACAGCTCTCTGACCTCCTGGTGTGACCATTGGCTTGATGTTCGTACTCGCTTGAAATCTCCAGTGCACCTGAACTGTTCCGGAACTTACCTGTTCCAGAGCACCCGAACTGTTCCAGTACTTACCTACTTTGTCCAGTCTAACCTTCGATCTATCTGTATTCACTCCCTGTGAGCCTACAATCTTTGAGCCATCAAGTATTGAAGGCAACCGTGTCCGGTGAGGCGTGTATAGCGTCTCGGCAAATGGGGGTTTGTCTACGAGTGAAGCTGCTGTGGAAATTGGGGGTTGCAGGCTCACAGCGAAGACAGGTATTCTCGGGGTTTGACACTTACTTGGTGCCCCAGTGCTTCCTCAAGCCTCTACCTCTTGCACCCCCTCCTTCAATGTTTCCTCTGCCTTCTTCCTGCTAGTTCTAATACCTTGCTGGGTGGTCCATGCACTGCCTCCCTTCCCTACCATATTCCAGTCCCCTCTACATTTCCTCCCAACATATATCTCAGATCTCTTCCTCTTGCCCACTCCCACATGAACTCCAGGCCAGGGTACACTTAAAGAGGACCTTCACCCTGAATAGGAGCCTATCTTCTATGTTTCCACCACCCTGTACATACAGATTGCTCACATTAAAAATCATCCTACCTGCTCCTAGTAAATTCTGGGATTGCTGTCCTCTTCCTGACCCCAGATGCAAACACTGCCTGTGAAAAGCACAACTATAACATGCCCCTCTGCACTTTACCCCCCTCTGCTCTCCTCAGTGTGTCTGATGCTTCTGAGGCAACATGGCGGCCCCCAAATCCTAGAGTGCTGAACAGAGTTGCAGCCCAGCAGAAGAAATAATAATTAATAAGTAAGCGACTAAAATCTTAAAATATATAAATTTTAGATGCTGGGGAATAGTTTTTTAAGGGTTTGGGCTTTTCATTAAATGATGCTGAAGGTCCGGTTTAAGTATTCATTCTCAGCCCTCACCTCTGTACCCTATAATGGTAGTGGTAAAAGGATGGAGTCTGCATCCTGGAAGCTTGTACGCTGTGACCTGGACCCTCACAAGTGCACCTTAGCGGGTAATTGGCCCCATGCTTGGTTGCTCAGTGAACAGTGCACCAAAAGCCCACCCAGAGGTGACTGACTTTATCCTCAGAATTACTTGTAAACTTTCTGCGCCTACTTGGCGTGGCCTATTACTTTTTTTTTTTACATTCTTCAGTTTTACCTCTACATGAAATAGGACCCCCTCTGTGTGGTGCCTTGGAAGAGGAACTGGCTAGCTGAGTAGGAAGCTCTTAGTTTGGGTGGAGATCAAGACAGAAAACTATGACAAAATATATTCAGCCAACTGCCAGAAGAGAAGGTGTCTGTCTGCCACCAGGCCCCATCGGCTGACAGTCTTGTCCCGGGCCCCATACAGGTGCATTGCCTGTACTGCCCTGATGGCGGCCCAGATTTACTAACTGGAGAAAACTGTGGTAAAATCTTTTGTTAAACGTAACCTATCATTTTATTTTGGAAACTGTATTTCCTGCAGGCTATAAGTTAAAGCATTAACGTTCATTTTCAGAAATAGATTAAAATACATTTTACCTGGAGGAAGAAAGAGAGCTCCCCGGACCCGCCCTGTTCTGATCGGCACTCTTTGCACTCCAGGACTCACATACCATCGTTGGACCACTTTGCTGGAAACAGGAAGTTCTTTTGGTAATGGATTCATCTCTAAGCCATAATAGACCTCTATATGGACATAGAATGGACTTCCCATCACGTCACGTTTTAACAACCTCAGGTAAGGAATTACTGGCTTAAGAGACCAGAACAGTCCCATAGGCTGAACTCCATAGAAGTCCCCACCAGTAGCCGGTGACTGCTCGAGATCCACCTCACCATTATCATTGCTTCTGTAGAAAGCCCGGGAGTTAAATATTTGGTCCTTCTCATCTTTCAGCCATGCTCTTAATGTAATTAACTCCTCTGGTGGTAGACCGGAAACTTGGATCCTCACTGGTTCGTCTACTAGAGCCACCTCTGGTGAGACTTTGAGGTCGATCATACCTGCATGAGATGAATAAATCAGCCATTTTACAAGATGATAAGGTGAAGGTTCGGATGAGATCATAAGAAGCAGGATGCCCTGCTGTGCGACATCCCCCGGGGTCGCCGGTATACTTACCTTTATTGGCCGGCTCCTGTGACGCTGTGTTCGCCGATGCTGCATCCCGGCTCACCTATAGCTGTGTGCACTCCCACACCCATCCATTCATAAGTAGTGAGCAGAAACAGAAGAGTGCCGGAGATGCAGCCAGCCGGCGTGAATGTGTCACCATTACGTGTCATCTAGCACCTCAGCCAATCGCTGATCTCAATAGATGACAGGTGGGCAGGGCCTCGGCGGTCAAAAATCCATTAAAAAAAAAAAACAACGCCCCACCACCGAGCTGGTGGCATCGTCCAGTTGCTAGGATGGGGGGGGGGGGCAGATTAGCAGAGCACCCAAAATGGGTTTTGCTCTTCTTTGAGGTGACTATGCAGACCCCCTGCAAGGCAGTTTCTGGCATGGCCCTCCATTGCAGTGAAAGAAACTGGGTGTGCACAAGCGATGTGACTGACGCAGGAGATGGGGCCTCTATAAGGCGCGGATGTTGGTTGTGTGCCCAAGAAATTCTGAGGCTCCTTCTTGCCACCGGACTCAGAGGAGTAGCTAAGCTTTCTGGCACCTGGGGCAAAGATTCGACCTGCTGCTCCTGGGGCACGTGCCCCTCTAGCTACTCCACTGACTAGACTTGTTCTCTGAAACACTAGACCATACCAAAGCTTCTGCTGGGGAGGCGAGTACCTTTATTTCTATTTTACATTTTCTTCAAGACATATGATTACATGCACTAGATTCTAAACTGGATCCGACTTCCAGAGCAAAGCTGCTGCTCTACATGCTTCTCTGTTCACTTTATCATAGTTACATAGTTAATACGGTTGAAGAAAGACATATGTCTATTAAGTCCAACCAAGGATGTTGGGTTAGGGGAAGTTATTTCATTTTATTTTTTTTACTGGCTAATAGTAACTGTTAATGTTATTCTCTTCTAAATAAGCATCAAATCCTTTTTTGAAGCTGTCAGCGGTTGATGCCGTAGCAAGCTTCTGTGGGAGGCTATTCCACAGATTTATAGTTCTTTTGAGAATAAACTAACCTGACAGTGATCTGTATTCCAGCTGAGTAGCGTCTATGGGTAGAGTTAGTGCTCCTCAGCTTGTAGCATGAGGCTCTGAGCACGCAGCTTCCATGAGACAAAATACTCGGGATCAGGAGGATGTGTGTAATACGTAGACGACGTCACTGGGAGAAGCCTCGAGACCAGCAGAAGGAGGAGCACATATTGCTTTAACACGTAACTGGCAAACAGGATTAATCATTTAAAGGAAAAGCATGCTTCATTTTTTTCCTTTTTGAAATATTTGCTATTGGAGTCAAAGGAAGACCTGTCTCTGGTGACAAAGCAATAAGCGAAATGAATCTGACTGTTACACAGTTACTGATCCAGAAGCGGACAGAACTGTCACCAGGAAGATGTCGGTTGTCTTTGGATTATCCTGCCTCTTCAAAGTTTTAAGTTTCAGGCAGGGTGAGTACTGAGAAGGAAGAAGCCCCTGTAAGTTGGCACGATTATAGGCAGCTGGGAAGTCCCAAGCCTGATAACAGAGTGGAGCCATAAAGACATTCAACTTGGAAATCCAAAATCTAAGACTCACCCTTGTCTTCAATGGAAACTCTGCAAGGGAGGATAGATTGGGCTACAGGGAGGGTCCAGATCATGAGACCAGGGAGTGAGACACCAAAACAATAGGCTGGGTTAACACTGTGCTGGGACTTGGATTACGTGAGTAGCATAATCTGTGTAGGAACAATGGTCATCACAGGTCACAAGAGCAAGAGCAGAAGGGTTTACCAGGTCTGTCATGTTTCACATGCATAGTTTGCCTTTTATGCTGTTTGTCCCTTTGCTCTCCCCTTCTCCTTCTCTGCTCTATAGCTCCTCCCCTCTCCCTTCACTTGCTTCTTATCCTCATCTCATGCACATGCTAGCTGCTTATCTGTGCACAGCATAATTTTTTGACCTATCCATCTGTTCATCGGTGTATGATCTGCAGTTTGAATAAACTTCATCACTATCTACAAGGTGTCTTTTGGATCGAGTCACTGTCAGCCAATCTACCTGAGACTGAATGTTACAGCCATCTCATCACAACTGTAAGTTACAGAGATCACACTTTCAGTGCTTAGACTGGAGAGGCAGAACAGTCAAAAAATTAGTGTACGGATCTTAAAGAATCAGACAAATATCTTATAAAGGATCCTCGCTAGCTAGGAATGCATACTGAGATGTATATGGACACTGGGTTACAGCAGCAACCTGCATCATCCAGCCAGCAATAAGGCAGCCCAGCATTTATCAGTTTCAGCTCAGTTTATTGTAAAGAACTATTCATACAAGTGTTATTTAACAGCTTCTATACAATCTGTGCATTATCACATGCTGCAAGTCATTGTAAGCCCTGTGTGCTCCCCTCTGGCTCCTCTCACCACTGGTTGCCTAGGAAACCTGCTCCCCTGGCCAGAACTTTGATACATTTCTATGCAAACACACTACTTGCTAATTTAACCCTCTGCTTGTCAGCACAATGCTCCAGGGAGATAAAATGCAATCTGAAGAACTGCCAGAACTAGATCCTACAAGCCCCATAAAGCAAAAGCGTTTAATAAAACCAACTTGGAAGGTGCAACAAAATTATGAAGCTGACAGAGATGAACTCCTGTGTAACCTCAGACACTTATGGTCCAGGACTATTGAATGCATGTCAGCTCTGTCTCAACCAACACGTGAGGTACTGCACCTAGAAGACCTAGTTAACCAATTGAATGCCGCTTATGAGAATTATCAAAGACTGTATGCCAAATATGCTGATCTCTTAAAGCGGTACAACATAGAAGATTCCTTACAAGAATTAAAGGAATGGAATGATCTCAATCTTGAAAGAGATGATTTAGCATTACAAGCAAAGACAAAGGCAGAAGTAAGAATCGCACGTCTCCATGAATCCAGATCCCATCTCTCCACATCTTCTAAGCGCTCCACAAGATCTTCCAGATCCGCACTGTCAAAATCGTCTACACTCAGCCAGCAACTCATCAAAGCCCGCGCTGATGCAGAAGCATCTAGAATCCAGGCAGCCTTCGCCCAAGAAAAGGCTCAAATGGAAGCTGATGCTGCAAAGAAAAAGGCTCAGATGGAAGTTTTGGAAAAGCAGTGCGAGCATGCCAAAGACATGGCAAGACTGAGAGTCTTAGAGCAGGCTGCTAGTGACAATGAGAGGTCTTTGAGTGGCAGTGGCTCTGTTTTATCGTACACTTCAGAACTCCATCACCCTGTCATATCACACGATGCACTTACTCAAACAGCGGACACTGGCATGGGTAAAAAAGCCTTTCTACCTTCCGGTCACACTAACCAGTTACCTCTTAGCAACCCCACTACTATACAGCTACAGACCAACACACCCTTGGACTATAAGCCAGATCCAGCGTTGAATGCCTTAGCACCATCTTATGTTCCCAAGTCACTCAAGATCGGTGTGCCAGTAACTGCAACTAACTCTGTCCCACCTGCAACCGTATACCCAAAGTCTGAAAGCACAGACATGTCACAGTTCGCTAAATATATGCTTCACAGGGAACTCACTAGGACAGGCCTCACCACGTTTGATGACAAGCCCGAGAATTACAGAGGCTGGAAATTCACCTTTAAGGCCACCATTAACGATCTAGACATCACCGCTGCTGAAGAACTGGATCTGCTCATCAGGTGGCTAGGTCTCCAGTCTGCTGAACGTATCAAAAGGCTCAAGACAGTATATACGTCCAATCCTGCTGCAGGTCTTGACGCTGCTTGGGACCGACTTGAAAGTAGTTTTGGCAGCGCCGAGGCCATCGAAGATGCATTATTTAAAAGGTTGCAAGGCTTTCCAAAGATCACCTCTAAAGACAATTTGAAGCTTTAAGAACTCAGTGATCTTCTACTAGAACTTCAACTTGCTAAAGCTGGTAACCTTCTACCAGGGCTCAGTTACCTTGACACCCCTCGTGGCATTAATCCTATTGTCCTCAAACTACCATATAGCATTCAAGAAAAATGGGTTAGTCGGGGGTCTACTTACAAGAAAAAACATGGAGTTGCCTTTCCTCCGCTTGCCTACTTCTGTGACTTCATAAAGGAAATTGCGGACTCTAAGAATGACCCAAGTTTCTTCTACAGCGACATTCCATCCTCTCCAGGACTCGCAAACCCATGTATGACACAGAGAGGCCGCAGGGGCCCAGTATCAGTGAAGAGGACTGATGTCCAACCTGCACCCACTTCAGTGCTTCAAAAGACTGGGCAAAATAAGAAACTTGAGGATCCAAATCGCCAATGTCCCATACATAACAAGCCACATCCACTTAAGAAATGTATTGGCTTTAGAAAGAAACCTCTACAAGAACGTAAGGAACTTTTAAAGGAATTCGGAATCTGTTTCAGATGCTGTGCCTCCACAGAACACCTTGCAAAGGACTGTAAGGCTATTATTAAATGCATGGAATGTGGTAGTGACAACCACGTGCAAGCCCTTCATCTGTACCAACAAAGTTCTACTGCATCCTCAGACATTCCTCCCGTGGCAAAGCATGGCGGGGAGCACAGTGAACGAACGGCTACCTCCACCCCAGTATTCTCTACATGCACGGAAGTCTGCGGAGAAGGACTTTGTGAGAAATCCTGTGCAAAGATATGCTTGGTTCGTGTATACTCTAAGGACCGACCTGAAAAGGCTATAAGATTGTATACCATTCTCGACGATCAGAGCAACCGATCTCTAGCAAGCACAAGTTTCTTTGATCTGTTAGGCATAGCAGGGGATGCTCTACCTTATACCCTGGGTACTTGTGCTGGCATTACAGAAGTCTTCGGTAGAAGAGCCAGTGGTCTCATAGTTGCTCCACTTAATAGCAACAAAGAAATACCTTTGCCAACTATCATCGAGTGTAATCAGATCCCAACTAACAAGGATGAGATTCCCACTCCGGAAGCTGCCCTGCACCATTCTCACTTGAAGGACATTGCCGACCAAATACCAGCCTTTGATGAAAATGCTGATATCCTGCTATTACTTGGGAGAGATATTCTAAGAGTGCATAAGGTTCGCCAGCAAATCAACGGTCCACATGATGCACCTTACGCTCAGCGTTTGGATCTGGGCTGGGTCATCATAGGCAACGTCTGCCTTAAGAACGTCAGGAAACAATTCTCAGTCTCTTCCTTTAAAACACATGTTCTGCCAAATGGACGCATTACTTGTTTCCCACAACGACAACATCGCTACAGTGTGAAAGAAAGGCTGTGTGACAAAGGTACACAAGAGCGCACCATACTGGATAATAGCAAAGCATTTGTCTTCTGGGATGACAACATCGGTAACACTGTGTTTGAAGTGACCACAAGAGACAATGAGTTGGCAACCACAATGGAAGATAAGGAATTCTTGAAAACAATGAGTAAAGAGTTCTACCAAGATGATTCCAACAGCTGGGTGGCACCACTACCATTTCGCACCCCAAGGAAGAGGATGCCAAACAATATGCAATATGCAGATTCACGGTTCATCTCTTTAGAGCGCAGCTTAAAACGGAAACCAGAGATGAAGAAACATTTCGTTGATTTCATGCAGAAGGTATTTGAGAGAGATCATGCCGAGCCTGCACCCCCTCTTACACAAGGAGAAGAATGCTGGTACCTACCGTGTTTTGGTGTCTACCATCCTCGCAAACCTGACCAAATTAGGGTGGTCTTCGACTCAAGTGCTCGTTATGAAGGCGTTTCAATGACAAGCTTCTCACTGGGCCCAACCTGAACAACAACCTCCTAGGAGACTTACTCCGCTTTAGACAAGAGCCAATTGCTATTATGGCCGATATCCAACAAATGTTTCATTGTTTCATTGTCCGGGAAGACAACAGAAACTTCCTCAGGTTCCGATGGTACCGCAATAATGATGTCAATGATGAGGTTGTAGACTATCGGATGAAGGTCCATGTGTTTGGCAATAGTCCCTCACCCGCAGTTGCCATTTTTGGACTGATGAAAACAGCCCAGATAGGCGAACAAGAGTTTGGGTCTGATGCACGTCAGTTTGTGGAAAAGAACTTCTATGTAGACGACGGTCTAAAGTCTCTACCTACGGAGGAAGAAGCCATTGACCTCCTCACCAGAACTCAGAACATGCTTGCTACAGCCAACCTACGTCTACACAAAATTATCTCCAACAGCAATGAGGTTATGAGAGCATTTCCTTCTGAAGATCATGCCATCAGTGCTAAGGAATTCCAACTAGGGTCTGACCTTACCCTCACTCAACGCAGCCTTGGGTTGCTGTGGAATGTTAAGCAAGACGTGTTCACATTTCGGACATCAGTCTGTGACAAGCCCTTCACAAAACGTGGAGTACTGTCCGCAGTAAACAGTATCTACGATCCCTTGGGGTTTATAGCACCCTTTACTATTCAGGGCAAGATATTACTCCGACAACTTACTTCAGAGAACACCGACTGGGACACCCCTTTACCCAAAGAAAAACAACAAAGGTGGGAATCCTGGAAGCAGTCTCTTCAGGCATTGGAACAGTTTAAAATACCACGTTCTTACACTCGTGGGTCCATGAAGAATGCCACTAGATTAGAGATCCATGTCTTCTCTGACGCATCCATGGAAGCTATAGCTGCCGTAGCCTATCTCCGAGTCGTACACTCCCACAGTGAAACCAGGGTGGGATTTGTCATGGGAAAGGCGAAACTAACTCCAAAACCTGCGCATACTATTCCAAGGCTGGAACTCTGTGCAGCCGTGTTAGCTGTTGAAATTGCTGAGCTTATAAAGCACGAAATAGACTTTCATATTGACTCCTTTGACTTTTACACAGACAGCAAAATTGTACTAGGATACATATACAATCAAACAAGACAATTCCATGTGTATGTTGGCAATCGAGTGGAACGCATTAGGAAATTCTCCATTCCAGCACAATGGCACTACGTGCCCACTGATCTTAACCCTGCCGACCTGGGCAGTCGCGCAATACCTGCTAAAGCTTTTCCGGATACATCGTGGATATCTCCAACAGTACTCATGAATGAGAAATTCTTCTCAAGCACTGTCAAGTCTACCTTTGAACTTATCTCTCCAGATGCCGATAAAGAAATCAAGACCACTGCAGTTACTCTTAATACTTCAGTAGAGACAAAGGTAAAACTAAAATCTCACCGTTTCGAACGTTTTTCTAAGTGGTCTTCTGCCGTACGAGCTACCGCACGCCTTATTCATGTTGCTCATCACTTTGCAAGCAGCGGCGATACTAATCAAGAATGTCATAAGTGGCATGTCTGTAAAGGGCCTCAGCTGCAGAGACTATTAAAGCCGAAAGACTCATCATCCAATGTGTCCAACATGAAGTATATCCACAAGAGATTCACAACATCTCAAAGGGACTAAGCCCATCTAAAGATAGCCCTCTATACAAGTTGAATCCGATACTTGATCACAACAAACTACTCCGAGTAGGTGGCCGCATAGCAAGATCTAATGTGACAAATGAAGAGCAAAATCCCCTTATTATTCCAGGACGTCACCATATTACTTCTCTGCTAGTCATACATTACCATGAGCAAGTCCAACACCAAGGCCGTCACTTCACTGAGGGAGCAGTAAGGTCTGCAGGTCTCTGGATAATCGGGATGAAGAGATGTATATCTTCCATATTACATAAATGCGTCAAGTGCCAAAGACTAAGAGGAAAACATCTAGACCAACAGATGTCAGAGCTTCCAACGGACAGATTAAGTATGGAACCACCGTTTACCAATGTCGGTTTAGACGTCTTCGGCCCCTGGACTGTTGTTACACGTAAGACTCGGGGCGGAGTCACCAACAATAAGCGTTGGGCTGTGTTATTTACTTGTTTAAGTATTCGTGCCGTGCATATCGAAGTTATAGAATCAATGGACTCTTCTTGCTTTATTAACGCCTTCAGAAGATTTGTTTCCATACGTGGACCTGTTAAGTTACTTAGATCTGACCGTGGCACAAATTTTACCGGAGCAGAGAAGATAGAGAATTTCTTTAATAACAACAAGTGTAAATGGGAATTCAACCCGCCACATTCCTCACATATGGGAGGTTCTTGGGAACGCATGATTGGGATTTCTAGGAAAATTCTGGATGCTATGTTGCTGGACCACAAATCTTCCCATCTCACACATGAAGTCTTGGTTACTTTCCTTGCCGAGGTGTCTGCCATAATCAATGCGAGACCACTTGTTCCTGTGTCCTCTGACCCAGAGTCTCCAGTATTGCTAACTCCAGCCACTCTAACTCAAAAGCTTGGAGTAGCCACTATTCCTCCTCAGGACTTTGATTGCACAAACGTTTACAAACATCAATGGAAATGGATCCAACATCTTGCTAACACGTTTTGGAACCGTTGGAAAATGGAGTACCTTTGTAATCTTCAAAGTCGACGAAAATGGCAAGTTAGAAAACCCGACCTGCAAACCTCAAAGAAACTGATGCTCATCGTAACAATTGGCCTATCGGTCTTATTACAAAGACTATTCCAAGTAAAGACGGCAAGGTGCGGAAAGTAGAAGTTAAGGCAGTGAAAGAAGGTTCTGTAAGACACTACTTTAGACCCATAAATGAGCTAGTACTTCTTTTGCCAAAACAGGAAGATGAACTCCTCACACCGACTTGATGCCAAGAGAGAGGTTCCAGAAAAAGAGACATTATTGTATACGGACTTAACTAACGTTAATATTGTTGTTAGAAATCATAGATTTCGACGGGGAGTGTCATGTTTCACATGCATAGTTTGCCTTTTATGCTGTTTGTCCCTTTGCTCTCCCCTTCTCCTTCTCTGCTCTATAGCTCCTCCCCTCTCCCTTCACTTGCTTCTTATCCTCATCTCATGCACATGCTAGCTGCTTATCTGTGCACAGCATAATTTTTTGACCTATCCATCTGTTCATCGGTGTATGATCTGCAGTTTGAATAAACTTCATCACTATCTACAAGGTGTCTTTTGGATCGAGTCACTGTCAGCCAATCTACCTGAGACTGAATGTTACAGCCATCTCATCACAACTGTAAGTTACAGAGATCACACTTTCAGTGCTTAGACTGGAGAGGCAGAACAAGGTCAATGGCCGATGCAGGCAGTGAAGATTCATAAGCCATTGGGTAGTCAATCAAAAAGGGCAGGCTTATTCAAACCAAAGGGAAGATCCAAGGATTGGATCAGAAAGCACAGGAATCCAGGAATCACTGAAGGTCAGGTCTTGTGATGATGTCAGGTGGCTCTTTTTAAACATCAGCGTGTCTGCTGGAAAAGAATCCAGGCTTCCACACTTGCAGCATGTTTTAAAATGCGGGACAAAATATACACATGCACGTCAGTTGCGACTTGGCTTCTCCCTCCACTTTAGCTTCTGAACTCCCCTCTTGGACTACTTCAGATCTGACTTGTTTCTGACCAATGATTCTGTTCTGCCCTCCCTTGACTACTGCCTGCTCACCCACTAAAGAGCTCAAACTGTCTGCTCCCAACATACAGTAAGTCTGTTTCATACCCAAAGAACTTGAGCTGCATACCCTTGACTCTTGCTTTGCTTTTAGATGATTATCTGGTGGTGCTGTAGCTGAGACCCAGGATAGTCATGGGTTATTAGTTATGCATGGAGGAAGTCAGAATATTAGGTGTAAGGTAAAGCGGACTTGGACTAGTCAGCCATAGGCAGTCCATTGGGACTTCGGGGGCACTCATTTTGTCCGAAAAGAAAAAGGGGCCATTAATGGCCCTAAAGGGAGTTACCAGTTAGTGAACGTTTGTATGGGACGTCATATGGGTGTTAGCAGCACTGGTGTGGTGGAAGCCTCTGGGCAGAAAGTGTAGCGTAGTTCAGTAGCTCCCGTAGATCAGTCACTGCTCTTGTTAATGAGTTTTGGAGGCCCTGGTCCCCGCCTCCATTAATTTAGCCCTGGCCTTAAAATGTTGGTCAATGGCTGCAGCCCTAGCCATTGGACAGTGGGGAAACATCATCGAAGGAGGAATGTGGTCAGAATCACTTAAACTGTTGGTTAAATCAAATCATAGAAAAACAACAGTAGAAATCACACATATGTTTAGTAATGAAAGTTAGAGCATTTCCACATGTACAATGCGAAGGGAACTCAGTGGATTGGGACTAAACCGCTGTGCTGCCTTAAGAAAACCACTTGTCAGTGAGGCTAACCGGCAAAATGACTTGCTAAGGAACATAAAGATTAGACTCTGGATAGTGCGGCCTTAAGAGACCTGGCAATAGAAGGTTGGACCAACTGGCCAGGCATGTGTTCTCCATGGTGGGGTTGAACTCGCTATGGAGATACATGGTGGCGGTTATGGACGACTTTATGCATCTGGTGGTCACTTTGCGATGCACGGTCTGGCTGAAACAGTGGTCGAAACTGCTTGGAAGAAGACGCTTGCTGCCCTCCCCTTTTTGGATGACCTGGTCCAGAAAAGGGTGGGAAGTCGACTAGGTCTCCACAAAACGGAAACTGAGGACCTCGTTTTGCAGGTCACAAAATTGTCATCCCTTCCGGAAATTTGGAGGTTCTACAGACTTCAAACGCTATGAGGATTTTTCCGGTAAGCAAAAGCCACGAGGGAACCTAGACCCGCAAGGGGTCAGTTGGGCCAAGCACCCAGCCAAGCCTTCTCAGGGTTGCCTTACCTGATCGGGTGGGGGGATGGCTTTCAGAACCAGACCTCCACACAGGTTTGTGCCGTCCAAGCATTCCCGCGTTGTGGAAAGGGCGGTGACTCCTGATCGCGCAAAAGAGCTCTTGCTGGACCAGGTTGTTGTACCTGTGCCCCTCTCAGATTGGGGCTGTAGCTTCTACTCTATAGTATTCATCATCCCTTAGAAGGAAGGGTCAGTTTGATCTCCGGAATCTGAACAGTTACATTCTGATGCAGAAGTTCTGCATGGAATCTCTAAGGTTGGTTGTGAGGTAGCTGCAACAAGGGGATTTTCTGGCCATGGTGGACATAAAGGATGCTTATCTGCATATTCTAATCTTTCCTGGTCACCAACAATACCTGCGCTTTGTGGTGGGTGCCTGACATTTCCAATTTGTGGCACTGCCATTCGGACTGCTCACTGCCCCGTGACTGTTCACAAAACTCTTGGTGGTGGTGATGTCACTCCTGCGGATGACTTGCTCATCCGAGTCCCATCTCTTACAGAGGCTCTGCAGGATGTTCAGATGGTCCTGTCCACGCTGGAACTTTTCGGGTGGGTGATCAACTACCCCAAGCCCCAGGTGGTTCCCTCCATGGTGGCGACCTATCTAGGTATGACACTGGATACTCAACAGGCATGGATCCTTCTTCTGGCACAGAGGTTGGCTCTTCAGGAGGCAGCGAGGTCGCTGCTGACAGACGAACATTCCACAATCAGGCAGGGCATACGTCACTTTGGCCTGATTATGTCTTTGATCAAGGCAGTTCTGTATGTCCAGTTCCACTCCAGGCCTCTACAAATGCTCCTAGCGAAATGGTGCAGAACTGTGCAGACGTTGGAACATTGATTCATATTGACAGACAATGCCCGGCGATCCCTGAATTGGTGGCTGGACCAACAGTCGCTGGCAGTGGGTCGATCTTTCCTGTAGGTCCGGTGGGTCATCCTGACCACAGACACCAGTCTGATGGGTTGGAGTGGTGTTCTGGACAATCAGATGGTTCAGGGTCTCTGGGACCAGGAGGAGAGCAGTCTTCCAATTAATGTGTTGGAACTGAGGGTGATTCTGCTGGTTCACAGGAATTGGTGGGCCCAGCCAGGGTCAGGGTACATTTGGACAATTCCACAGCTGTGGCCTGCATAAACCATCAGGGGGGTAACAGGAGCTGGTGGGCATTCCAGGATGTAAGTCGCATCATGAGGTTCCATGCATCTCGGCGGGGGATGGAGAATCTGCAGGCTGATTATTTGAGCAGGGAGACAGTGGACCAGGGGGAATAATCCCTTGTGTTTCAAGCCCTCTGATCGGTGGGTGCTCGAGGTGGACATCTTCCGCATCTCAGCACAATCGGAAAGTCCAGAGGCTGGTGTCCAGGGTGCGAGACCCACTGGCCGTGGTGGTTGACACTGTGCCATTTCCTGGTCAGAGTACAGCCTACTCTACACATTCCCACCATTTTGGGTTGCGTGTTAAAGAAGGTCAACTGCAAGCAAATTCCTATCATCCTGATCACTCCACACTTTCTTGTGGTGATCACCTTTATCCTGCGGGTTTCGGAGCTGACAGCGCTTTCGATCAGATCACCCTTTTTGGTGCTGCATAAAGACAAAGCAGTGTTTCATATGAAGCAGGAATTTTTGCCCAAGGTGGTCTCTCCCTTTCATCTTAATCAGAAGATAGTGCTAGCCTCCTTGTACCCACTTCCCCCTTGCCATAAAGCCACTCCTGCATTCCCTTGATGTGGTCAGGGCATTAAAAAACAGCTGTCTTGCACGGTTCCACTCTTATTAAGGGTAACGCTTTAGTACTTCCCATGTGTTGTGTGGTGCTCTGGAATGTAAGAGATGAGAAAAAGGGAAATTTGTGTACTCACCAGTAAACTTTCTTTCTCGTCCTCTTCCATTTCGGGGGAACCACACCCGCCCTTCTGTTGTGTTGCTACTGCATAGGTGATGGTTGATGCCTTTTACAGGGCTTTCGTTTTATCGTTCTCCCCTCCCGGGGTTGTGGCTGAACTGCTTTTTAATTTATTGAGGAGATCCTGCTACAGCCTGACCTATATAGGCTGGAAGGAGCTAGTTTTTTCTGTCTTGCAGTGACCACCTATGACTGAGGTTAACCCACACATTGCTACTGGTGGTGCCCCGGAATGGAAGAGGACAAGAAAGGAAATTTACTGGTGAGTACACAAATTTCCCTTTTCACTATTCTCCAAAATTCTGATGTCTCAGCTATTCTAAAGAAATGTTCGTTCCTTGGAAGAGCAAGTTCCGATGGCCAAAGAATCTGCCAGCAATTGAAAATCAGTAATATATAAGTTCAAACTCAATTTCCTCCTGACATCTAAAACTATCCCACACTATCTGGTTAATATGGTAAGGGCAAAGGAGTATCTAGGCTTTCTGGCACATGGGGCAAAGATTTGAAATGGCGCCCCCACCTGTGCTCAGGCACTATGGTGCCCCCTGATCTGCTGCTCCCCCCTAGCTAAGCCCCTGGGTAAGGGGTTTGCGTCGTTTTTGAAGGGGTCTGTCTCCCCTGGTCAGTTGTGAATAAAAGAAAATCCCCCCCCCCCCCCCCCATTTAGACAATACAGGAAAAGTAGGAAGCGCAAATATCTACCTGCTTATTACAGGTTACAGGGAGGTGTAAGCAGGGGCATAACGTGAGGGGGTACAGGGACTGCACAGGAGGGCCCATCATTGCTGCTCCTCTACCTTATCATATTTGTGCTCACATGGAGGCTGATTCATTACTAACGCCAGGTATCGGCAAATTAGCGTCTGTATAGCTGTGCTTAGAGCGACCGCTAGTAGATGCTGTAAGTGGGTATCGGGCACTGTAACATAGCACCTCAGTTGCTGTAGTAACCTAGTTGCCATTGATGAATGTGATGTATGTTGGACGCTCTAACACAAGTACAGTGCTGCAGGGAGCGAAAGGTAGCGCCAGCTCAGTGCGACCGACTCTCGGCACTCCACACCTCACTTCAAAAAAGGACACACACACAGCGTCGGCGCTCTAAATCTAAATCAGGGCACAAATATTTGAAACCTTGAACAGTCCTTGAAAACAGTCCAGATGGTAAATATAGGCTGTAATATACAACAAAGGTTACAGAATCTGACACTAACCTGCGGTGGTGATGGCGGGTCACAGAGACAAGTGACAGCACAAGCCGAGGATTCTCCAACCTGCAGCACAAAGGGCGATGTGCTGGGGCCAGGCCGGTGCAAAGAGCTAAGTGTTACATAATACACTGGCATGTGGGTGAAATATAATATGAAACCTGTGTGCCCTGCCAGATACAGGCAGTGATCATTAAAGCTCCTTTTTCTCAATTATACTCACCTTCTCTACCCCACAGAAGCTTCCTTGGGGTTCAGTGTTTACAGAAAGGTCCTGCAATGTGTTCCCTTAGCCTCCATTCACACCCATGCAGATGTCTGGACACTGAACCTGAGATGCAACTTGAACAGAATTGGCAACTGCACCTGAAACTGCAGCAAATATTGTGTAGGCACAGGCAAGAAATCTAAAGCCATAATAAATAGTGTACAAGCTGGGGATGTGGCCGCCAGCACGCTGATTGGACGAGCGGCCGCGCATGCGTCCTAGGACTGAGGAAGAGGTGAGTTTGTTCAGGCGACCTGGGGGGGTTTCACAGCGATCGGGGTGCCCCGGGGACAAGGACCGACACCAAGGAAAGTCAAAATCCAGAGTTTTGGTCCACTGTAAAGTGCAAGTATGAAAGCAGGAGTCCAGTAAAAGAAAAGTAAAAGTGCAAAAAAAAAAAACCCTTAAGCCACGGTCCAGCACGGCTCTCAGAAGGCATACCCCGGGTCCGTATGCGTCCCTGCCGCCCATTCAAGACCTGGTGGTGTGGGGCTCCATTAGGCTGTTGCATGGGGCCTGGTGGTGCAGGGCCTTATTAGGGTGCCAGTGGGAGCAGGGCCTGATCAGCAGCAGTGCTTTATGCAGAGTGCACAGGGTTCCACAACCTCCATGAAATGACACCTGTAGCATTTTTATGAATAGCTATATGCAGGGCCGGCGCCAGCACCTGGCAAGGCGGGGCAGCTGCCGGGGGCCCCCACTCTGTGGGTGCACCCACTGACAGGGCCGGCCTTTGGGGTGTGCGACTGCGCTTGACTGGTGTCAGACTGGGAGGGCACCTCCACAGCTGGTGCCCACAGCTCCCGGAATGGCAGGGTTCCACACAACGGGGCATCTCGATTTAGATTCCAGGGGAGGAAGTGCTGGGTTTCGTTCTGCTTTTAAGTTGCCCACCCCAGCTGATTTCCTATCTCTGGAGCATCGCAATCTGTGATACCCTACTGTGTGACACCCCCTGGGATCGCTGACATACCCACTATGCAAGCAATTCTACCCCTGAGTTTCGGTCCTCTTTACAGGGGCATCTCAATTTGGGATGCCCCTGTTTGTGAAAGAACCCCCCTGGTTTGGCCATTAAATCAAACTGGCGACACAGTGCATTCACCAGTTCCAGGAAAGTAATGAAGAAGGGGGGGTCACACACAGGGGCTTCCAAACTCAGGAGGATCTAGATTCGTTTAGACTCAGAGGTGTTAGGTCCGCGTCACTGGACGCGGTCTGGCTTCTGTTTGTCCGATTCCCAATTGCTATATTCTAAGAGAAATCAATACACGCGACGAGGTGTGTAGCAAAACCTCAGAGAAACACACTGAGCAGGGGGAGCTTCTGACCCCTGATTTTATTGAAAACTTTCATAGTTAGAGCATGCGCAGAACAGACAATTACCTAAGTTAAAAATAATGAGAACAGAAAATTTATGACTATGTACAAGGTTGAATTCAGGGAGTATTTTATAGTTTTCTCAGTTCCCAGAGGCCCCTATGCGAAGCAGCACATTCCTTAGATAAGGAATAAGGGATAAGGAGAAGCCTTGCAAAAGCAATTACAGAAAAGTCCAGCGTTAAAGCGTTACTCTAACATACAGAAAATAAACCATAGTCTTTCAGAACTATGTTTCTTAAATCTGGATCTTCTCATTTCCCCCCTTTGACATCTACATCTGTCTTTCCTTTGACTGTGTCCACTTCGGAAGGTTTATAGCCAGTTCAGTCACTCAGGTACTATCCCAGGCCGGCGAGTTGCCTAGGGGAACACAGGTCTTCTCAAACTGGTTCCATCCCCCAAGTACTTGAACAGCATCCTTCCAAAGAAGAGTCTCGAATTTTGACAGATGATATGTCAATTCTAAAGGAAAGAAACATAGTTACTCACTTAGAAAGCGCATTATCTGCAATCAAGATACGTTTATGTGTTACTTTAGGTGTCTTGATCTTGGCTACAAGGCAAAGAGCTAGTTTTACTAGAACATAAATCATTATGCCCAGAAGGCACAATGCCAAAATATTATTTATACTTTAGCAAAAGTAACTCCTGATGATGAGTGCCTATCTCCCTTCTATTTCTCATAGGTGCAGGGGATGAAATATTGAGGCAGAAAGCCATTATCATTGTTAAGAGGAAATATTTAATTTTCCCTCTGGACCTGTAACCTTTTTACAATGACTTGCGTGTATCCAAGTAGATTTTCCTTCAAGCTTCACTGAAGTAGGCGTTGTCAAAAGAACTTGAAAGGTTCCTTCAAACCTTGATTCCAAAGACTTTCTAGAATGTTTCTTTACATAGACAAAGTCTCCTGGTTGGAGATTATGAGTTCCTGTTATCTGGTCGGGGTCTGGAAGAGAATCAAAAACACTTTTGTGCAGTTTAGTGAGATGTTTCTGCAACTGTATCACATAATCAGTCAATTCATCACATTTTAGGGCAAGATGTTGTGGAAAGTACAACCCAGTTCTGGGAGCACTTCCAAACAAAATTTCATAAGGTGACAACCCTGTTTTCTTTGTAGGGGTGCACCTTTTGAAAATAACACAATTGGTAAACAATCTATCCATGGTTTACCTAATTCCTTCATAGTTTTCTGTAACTTCAGTTTAATGGTTCCATTCAGTCTCTCCACACTCCCTGAACTCTGTGGGTGACAGGGTGTATGGAAGGACTGCTGGACACCTAGCATTTGCATTACATTTTGCATTATTTCACCTGTAAAGTGCGAGCCACGGTCTGACTCTCTAGGGTCTCGAAGAGACCAAAACGTGGTATTAATTCTGTGATTAATTTCTTAGCCGTGGTTTTAGCTGTTGCTGATTTTACTGGGTAAGCTTCTGGCCATCCTGAAAACAAGTCAATACACACAAGTACATACTCAAAGGGTCCACTCTTAGGGAGTTGGATGTAATCAATTTGAAGCCTTTGAAATGGATAGAGAGACCTAGGTTGATGTCTTACCGGTGTCTTAACAACCTGTCCTGGGTTCTCCGTCAAACAGGGCATGCTGCACAGTATTGTCGTGCCATGCTACTAAAGCCTGGAGCATACCAAGTCTGATTGGTACTCCTTACCATAGAGTTTGTACTCTGATGTGTAGGCAGGTGTGATACCTGTGCCTGTTCTGGGTATAGGAAGCTAGGCAAGCACAATCGGCTTCCTTTGACCCATAATCCATCATTTTGCTGGGCTCCTGCTCTGAGCCATTTTTCCTTTTCCTCAGGCATTACCTTGTCCTGAAGATTTTTCATTAGTTCCATACTTACCGTCGATTCCTGGGTAAGATTTACACTTACACTCTCTATCTTCTTCAAAGCTGCTTGTTTAGCTGCTAAGTCAGCTTTTTCATTACCTTTAGCCTCTTTGGTTATTTGTTTTGTGTGGGCTGCTACTCTTACTATAGCTACCTTTTTGACATTGTTCAGGTTGGTCAGAATTTCTTTAACTAAATCAGCATGTCTAATGGGGGTTCCTGCAGCTGTTAAGAAGCCCCTTGCTTTCCACAGGTGGGCGTAATCATGGGCAATACCCCAAGAATAGGCGGAGTCTGTCCAGATCGTGCCTGTAGTTTCTTTTAGCAGCATTAATGCCCTAGAGAGGGCTGTAAGTTCTGCTTCCTGAGCAGACATATGAGGTGGTAATGGCTCAGCTTCTACCTCCTCATGTTCAGTTACTATTGCATAACCTGTATGAAACTGTCCTTTTTCATCAGCATATCTGCTGCCATCTACAAAAAATTCAAATTCTGGGTTTTCTAAAGGTGTCTCATGCACATGTGGTAAACCCATTGTTTCTCGCTTCATAAGTTCAATACAGTCATGTGTGTCTTCAGTATGTTCAAATTCTAAAAAATTCTAAAAATCTTTACTATTACTCCCCCCTTCAGAATCTGAAGAAATTGGTAACAAAGTCGCCAGATTCAGAGAAGTACATCTTTGAAACTTAATTGTTGGGGGTAGTAAAAGGGTACACTGCAGCCTAAGCTGTCTAGCCATTGACAGGTGTTTGGGATTAACTTGTGACAAAATCCCATGAATGTCGTGATTGGTAGACACAGCTAATTCATTATCAAGTACAATTTCAGAAGCTTTGTCTACCAATAGAGAAACTGCTGCTACACGAATAATAAGCAATAGGTCTTTGTTTTGTGCCATGTGCCTGCCTTAAAACTCCTGTAGCGTGTCCTTGTATTTCAGTAGCCATAAGTGTAAATGGCTGAGAATAATCAGGAAGACCTAAAGCTGGTGCTTGTGTGACTGCAAGTTTAAGTTGGTCAAAAGCATCTCTTACTTCTGGTGTTAGGCAAAAAAAAAGTGTGACTTTGACACAATCATACAGTGGTTGCATAAGTGAACTGGCATGCATAATCCACTGTCTACAGTAAGAGATGAGTCCTAGAAACGCTCTTAACTGTTTATGTGTCTTAGGAGGTGACATGTTCTTGACTATTTCCACTCTGTCTTTAGTAAGGTGTCTAGTGCCTTGTGAAATGCAGTGACCTAGAAAGGTAACTTGTGTTTGGCAGAATTGTAGCTTTTCTTTGCTAGCCTTGCAGCCATTCTCAGCCAAAAATGTAAGAAGAGACAAAGTACCCTCCTCACATGTGATTTTGTCTGGGCAGCAAAGAAGCAAAACTTCTACCTATTGTAGAAGTACACAATCTGTTGATGGTTTCCATCCTGCCAAGACTGAAAAGCGAAGAGGTGGTAACATTCAGGTGCTAAAGGAACCGAAAAGAAAGCTCCCATTAGATCCACGCAAGAAAAATACATGCTTGTACTCGGTATTTGAGAAAGCAATGTATAAGGGTTTGGAACCACTGGTGTTATTGGAGCCAAAATGTTATTAATGGCTCTAAGATCTTGTACCATCCTGTATTTCACAGGCTGTCCTGGTTCCAAAACGTTTTTCCTGACTGGATACAAAGGAGTATTAGCCCCTGATTGCATCTGAATCAAAGCACCCTTGGCCAAAAGCTCGTCAATTTGTTCTCCTATAGTTTGTTCTTGTGCAGCACTCAAAGGGTACTGCTTAAGCTGTGGTAGGGTAGATCCTGGTTTGATATGGACCTCTACTGGTGAGACAGGGAGAAGTCCTATATCAGACCCTGACTTAGACCATAAATGGTCAGGTACAGTTCTTAGTAAATCTTGATCATTCTCTGTAAGTACATTAGTGAGTTCAAAATCTTCAAGAGCTTGTACTTGCATACAATATTCTAAATCATCAGGATGGTCAGGCAAAGTTAGAACAACTTGACCATCTTCTTGAAAATCAATTTTTGCTTGTAACTTTGTTAAATTATCCACACCCAATAAGTTGTAAGGAGCTGACTCACAAACTAAAAATTTAGAGATAAACATGTGTGGACCAAGTCTGCCCTCTAGTGGTTTAGATATGGGCATAACTTTAGGCAGACCATCGAAACCTGAAGCTATAGTTTGGGCTTCTGACTGCTGTTTCTTACTTAAAACTTTATTACTAATGACAGATTTAGTCGCTCCTATAGCAATCAAAAATTCAACTGTTTTGCCATCAATTTCAATCGGTATTATGGGTGTTTTGGCTGGTACTGTGAATGTTACTGCCGATAGTCAGTCTTGTTCTTTACTTTTAGATTCTGACTTATTGGGGGCTGTTCCTTGATCGGCAGCAAACTTTCTACAATTCCTCTTAATGTGACCAGGTTTGTCACAGTAGTAACATTTTAAAATTTTACTCTGAAAATTACCTTGAGATTTAGGTCTCACATCAGTGTTAACCTGGGCAACCATACGCACCTTGGGCTTGTCATGCATATCCATTTCAATACCCTGTGTTTTAGCTAACAGTTGTGCCATAGTATGGTTAGTCCTCCAATCTGGGGTAGAAGCCTTTAACTTTTCCTTAATGGTTGGTTTTAAACTATCAATATAGGCTCTAACAAACAACCTTTGAACTCCAATATTTCCAACATCTAAGCCTTCATCAATATATGTTGGTTCAAAAATAAAAAAATCAGTTCTACTGTCCCCAAGTCTAACATTCTGTGGTACATGTGCTCTCATATAATCAGTAAATTGATGAAACATAGTAGGGGACTTTTTCATCCTACAAAGATCTTCTCCATCCAACCAGGTGGCATTATGTGACATACCTGCCAAACCTAGAAGGGCTAGTATGGGGATCAGGTGCATTCTGCAACAAAGCCATACATTCAGCTGGAGTCCATGGCTTATAATAAGGGGTTTCTTGGTTAATAAATTGACAAACTGTCCTGCATTTTGAGCATCTGGACTCTGCCTGGTATGGGTAAACACAGGCGCAACTAATTTATAAGTGTTGCTTCTAGGAGGGGGTCCTGCAAGCATATAAGTTTTACACCTTGGACAATGTGTAACAT
Source organism: Gastrophryne carolinensis (assembly GCA_027917425.1). NCBI lineage: Eukaryota > Metazoa > Chordata > Amphibia > Anura > Microhylidae > Gastrophryne > Gastrophryne carolinensis. The sequence goes on along the minus strand of CM051234.1, from coordinate 625,889,502 downwards.
TTTCTGGTAAACCATAAGTCATACAGTGATGGCAAGTCCATGATTTTTCAGTAACTAAATTTACTTTTTTTCTTTCTTGTGCTAACACCATTTATTCGCTCATCTGGATCCCCTCCTTGCTGATCTGCTCCACAAACATTACATTCTTCTTGTTCTAAACCCATCCCTCTACAACCACAAACTACACATTTCCATGTTCCTTCTTCATTTACTACTTTATCCTGCTCCCTTACTTTACACTGGGTACACATTCTGTCCCAACCCTTATTTATCATTCCACAATAGCATTGCCATAAGCCGCTATCGCCATCATCTGGTCCTGGATCTGGACCATACGTACTGTTACTGGCCAATGGGGAGTCTAGGATACAACTTACTAGTTTCTTTCTTTACTGTCTTTTCATATGGAGGTGGCGGTACTGGGGCTGTTGGAGCATCAGGTATGGGGTCTACTTGGGGATGAAGCAATGGTGTAGTATTCCATTGTTTCCTCTGTGGACTGTACGTCCAGCCTTCCTTTTCTGCTAAACTTGAAAGTTTCAGAGCACATTCTACTTGATGATCCCATCCTTTGTCAAAAATAATTCCATGTTTCCCTTTAGCTATCTGTTTCCATTTCCCTAAATCTAATTGTCATTTATGAACTAGCGTAAATTCCTTCCAAATCTTTTTCAAATTCCTAGCGGCATCTAAGCCACACCTTTCCCTGGTGATTTCTTCTAATGTCTGCCACTTCTCTTCCTGGGGTATCTCTTTGGACTGTTCTTTTCCCACCTTCCTAGCAACCTGCCTCAGGTACCTTATTGGGGTCTAACCTCTCTGTGGGCTAGCCTTCTTTGGCTTCCTCCTGAGGAACTAGGAACTGGAGTACCTCTCTGTGGGTCTCTCCTGGTAATGTCTAGTGATCCTACACGCTAACCAAATAGCAACACATAATCCAAGACAAACAATTAGGATCACAAACAACACATCACCTATCATATGGGTAAGTGACAGTCCTAGATACACTAATTGTATCTTATTCCCATCCCAGTAATATTGGCTTTAATTTTCTGAAATCACCACAAACAACACATCACCTATCATATGGGTAAGTGACAGTCCTAGATACACTAATTGTATCTTATTCCCATCCCAGTAATATTGGCTTTAATTTTCTGAAATCACCTATCGACTAGTCCTGGTCTTCTAACTAAGCCTGGGAACTGTGGTTCTTATAACTTAACAAAGTCAAGATCGGCTGGCATGCACCGTGAAGGCGCCGTCAAATCCGGTCAACTTGACAAACTAGCTCACGCCTAAATGAGCTATGGAACCATACAGGGTAAAATTTTTATCTAAAACTTCTTCTGGTCACCACTTGCGTTCACCGTCACTGGGTTATAGCGGGTTTTCCCTCGCCAGTGGGATGGGGCGTCTAATGACCTTCCAAAGTTTTTAACTAAATGCCAGGCTCATGATATCACAATTATACCTATCTCAGTATATTTAACTATCTAAAAGAGGAACAGACAGTACAAACAAATACAGACAGACAAAACAAATGCAGACAACAGAAGCGCCTTAGGATTCTTAAAATGACCCTCTTTCGCAGAGGCTGGCTATGCCTATCTTACCTTAGAACGGACCCGCTGATGCCTCACAGGGAAGAGCAGAGTATAAGAGTACATAAAAGCTGTCTCTTACCTGGCCAGGTTTTGAAGTCTGCTGTTCCGAGGTGGCATCAGTTGATGTTCCGTTCGGCGGGTGCGATACCTCTTGCGACAAAATAGAGAGTCTCTGTTCGGAGCGCCACGTAATGTTACGTTCAAGTCACTAAGCGGACTTGGTCTGGCTTCTGTTGTCCGATTCCCAATTGCTATATTCTAAGAGAAATCAATACACGCGACGAGGTGTGTAGCAAAACCTCAGAGAAACACACTGAGCAGGGGGAGCTTCTGACCCCTGATTTTATTGAAAACTTTCATAGTTAGAGCATGCGCAGAACAGACAATTACCTAAGTTAAAAATAATGAGAACAGAAAATTTATGACTATGTACAAGGTTGAATTCAGGGAGTATTTTATAGTTTTCTCAGTTCCCAGAGGCCCCTATGCGAAGCAGCACATTCCTTAGATAAGGAATAAGGGATAAGGAGAAGCCTTGCAAAAGCAATTACAGAAAAGTCCAGCGTTAAAGCGTTACTCTAACATACAGAAAATAAACCATAGTCTTTCAGAACTATGTTTCTTAAATCTGGATCTTCTCAGAGGTCATGTTTAAAAGGGGTTTGGTGCACTTTAAAGTAGACCAAAACTAGAGTTTTGGTCCAAATAGCATGATCCTTAGGGGGCATCCAGATTTGGGACATCCCTCTGTGATGTGATGCGACTCTTAACCACAAAGGGGCCCACTGAGACCATGCCGCCCAAGGGCCCACATAAACCTGGAGCCGGCCCTGGCTATATGAATGAGCTATAAGTCAGTATACAGCCTGTCTCCCCACCACCACCACTCTGCAGACAGGCCCCTGCCACCCGTTCTGCCCGGCTATTGCCAACGTGGCCCTGTTAGAGCACTTTATTACATGGGAAGGAGATTGAAAGGATGGCAAACGTTGGAGTCCTGCGTTAGCTTCTACAGGAAATGTAGGGGAGACGCATGGGACAGGCTTCAGGTGAGCTGCTTGCTGCCCTATTATTGCCATTGGGTTTACAGTCACTTCAAATATTTACAAGCCCAGCAATATGGGAACATGCAGAACATTCTGACAATCTTGTTTATTGGCATTTGTCAAAACAAGATGTCAGATAATACAAACCCTCAACTATTTATAATCAGGCACATGATTAAAGTGGACCAACATGCTGCTGTTTTTTTTTTCCCCCTCAAAAAATAAAATCGATGACATGCCCCAGGACCCCTTAATGATAGTTAGAAAAAAAAAAAAAAAAAGCTTACCTCTGATGCTCCTGCGTGGCTTCGCATCATTTTCTTGTTCGCACCGCCATCTTGGATTTGCTTCTATGAGGAAGAGATCTTTTGCCCCCTTCCTCTAGCAAATCTCGCGCATGCACAGTAGGTACGCTTGCATCGGGAGCGAGCGACGCTTCACAGTACCTAATGCGTCGCTACTGCGCATGCACGTTTTTTTTTCTTTTTTGAAATATTTATGTGTGCGCGCGAGGACAGGGGAACAAGACCCGAGAGACGCGCACGCTCCCGAGAGAGGACGACTGCAAGCAAGAGGCCACGCCCACCCTGATGTCACCCCCGAACAGAAACGAAACTGAAATCCCACGATCTCTAAAGATAGAAGAGGACTGGTATGCACGTCTAAGCGCTGGAGGGCGGGACTTCCAGCCAAGGAGTTTCCAGAAAACAGGCGCTGCAAGGATGGTCAAAAGGTAAGTGTCTTTTCATGTTTGATTAAAGCCTAGTTGTTTTTGTGGGTGTTGGTCCCCTTTAAGTACAGGTTTTTGGAGTATTAAGAGCAAGGGAGACACCTGCTGGCAACCACTGGAATTGCACAATGTTAAACCAACACAGTGACACCTGCAGGTGGGACAGAGGAACAGCAGTTCCAGTCTCCAAGTGAAATGAAGAGATAGGGATCTGGAAGATACAAGAGGGACAATATGTGCAAGTGGCTGCTGAAAGGTTTAGTGGTGTTGGGATTACCTCCCACAAACCCCCTCCGCACCCACATCCCCCCGCCCACAACCCTTCCGCACTTAAGTTCCACCCACTGCCCCTCCATATCTACCCCCAAGCCCCTCCACACCCGACCTGCCCACAGCCCCTCCAAACCTACTTCCCAGCCACCTACCTACTAAAGACTCCAGTGCAGGGTAAAAGCCCTTCCCAATCTGGGATGCCCTGCTGCATGAAACCTCATTTTGCCATCTACTCACCTCAGGATTCAATCCCATGATGCATGTGCGTGGCCCCCAGTGGCATCCCTGGCACTCCTCCATCCAATGCATGCACCCTTTGCTGGCATATCTGAATGGCTGCCATCAGGTGCATGGAGCTGGAGAGTGCGGCCACCTACTTCTGCTCCCAGCCCCTCCCCACCTGACTCTCTCCCTCCACAGCCCCTCTTCAGCTGCCTTCCCCCACTGACTCTCCCTCACCTACTTTCCACCCATATCTACCCCCCAAGCCCCTCCACACTTCCCTCCCACCCACCTACCTACTAAAAACTCCAGTGCGGGGGTAAAAGCCCTTCCCAATCTGGGATGCCCTGCTGAGTAAAATATATACTTACCTCAGGATTCGACCCCATGACACATGTGCCACCTGGGGCATCCCCGGTATTCCTCAATCCAATGCATGCACCCTTGCGAGCATATCTGAATGGTTGGTGGCAGGTGCATGCAGCTGGAGCCCACCTACCTCCCACCCAGCACTGACCTCTGCCCACAGCCCCACCACACCCAACTCCCTCCACCCTACAGCCCCTCTGCACCCAACTCCCTCCACCCTACAGCCCCTCTGCACCCAACTCCTTCCACCCTACAGCCCCTCTGCACCCAACTACCCCCTTGCAGCCCCTCTTCACCCAAATACCTTCCCTGCAACCCCTCTGCACCCAAATACCCCCCCAAAACCCCTCTGCATCCAACTCCCTCCCCCCCATCACTCCTCTGCAACCAAACCCCCCCCCTGCAGCCCCTCTGCACCCAAATACCAATAACCAAAAAGCCTAGTTGTTTTTGTGGGTGTTGGTCCCCTTTAAGTACCGGTTCTTGGAGTATTAAGAGCAAGGGAGACACCTGCTGGCAACCACTGGAATTGCACAATGTTAAACCAACACAGTGACACCTGCAGGTGGGAAAGAGGAACAGCAGTTCCAGTCTCCAAGTGAAATGAAGAGATAGGGATCTGGAAGATACAAGAGGGACAATATGTGCAAGTGGCTGCTGAAAGGTTTAGTGGTGTTGGGATACGGTGGAGCACCAATGCTGAAGTGTTATCCTGAGTAGTAACCAGGATCTGGGTGATAGAAGATCAGGAAATTCAGAGGGGCAGACCCGGGGGTAACCAATGTGGTCGCAGGGGAATGCAACTGTGACAGGGCCAGAAAAGGGGGGCCCAGTTCCTCATGTGCCCTGCAATCTTGTACTTACCTCCCACAAACCCCCTCCAAACCCACATCCCCCCGCCCACAACCCTTCCGCACCTAAGTTCCACCCACTGCCCCTCCATACCTACCCCCAAGCCCCTCCACACCCGACCTGCCCACAGCCCTTCCGCACCTAATTTCCACCCACTGCCCCTCCATACCTACTTCCCACTCACCTACCTACTAAAGACTCCAGTGCAGGGTAAAAGCCCTTCCCAATCTGGGATGCCAGACATCTTCTGTAGCGCTGTACAAAGTAGTAATTACAGACGGGGTAGAAACATACAGTACATAGACTATTACAAATGCAGTGTTACAGAGTTTACAGTGAATATTCTGAATTCAAGATACAATAGGAAAGAGCCTGGGCCCTGAGGAGCTTACAGTCTAAAGGCTGTAATAATACAATTCTGTGAGTACTCACCTGTAGAATTGTTTTTACTATGCACAGCACGGCCTGTTTCATGTAGTACTTACATCTGGGTATTCCGCCACAAGGTGGCGCAGTGTACTGCAAAAGATTTGTGGTTCCTCCCAGCCCCATATAAAAACCAGGAATCACTCATAGACCTCCAGTGTTGAAAAGCAGTTATACAAGAAGCCGGGAGCTAATCAAGATAAAAGAATATAAAAAGCCTCACACAACTAAACTTTGGAACAAATCACCATACAGAGGCAACCAAAGATAACAAGGGAGGGATGAAACAGGCCGTGCTGTGCATAGTAACAATTCTACAGGCGAGTACTCACAAAATTGTATTTTTCCTAATGCATAGCACGGCCTGCTTCATTTAATCCTTACTTCTGGGACATCCAACAACAGTGTCCGTAAAAGTAGGGTGGAATCCCCAAAGAGTAACGACAGGCAGTTCAAACCACTACCGCCTGATATACCTTGCGACCAAAAGCAGCATCAGCTGAGGCGCTAACATCAACCTTGTAAAACTTGGAAAAAGTATGAACAGAAGACCAAGTAACGGCCTTACAAACTTGTTTAAACAGAAGCCTGGTGCTGAAAAGCCCAAGAGGCACCAATAGCATGAGTGGAATGAGCAGTAACATGAAAGAGAGCTTCCTTCCCTTTAGCAGAATAGGCTTGCACCACTGCCTGACGAATCCACTAGCGCAGTGGTCCCCAACCCTGTCCTCAAGGCCCACCAACATGTCATGTTTTTTGGATCTCCAAATAGCCAGCTCTATTGCTCTGCAGCTGCACTAATTACTCCACCTGTGCATCTTTGTGGAGATCTGCAAAACCTGGCCTGTTGGTGGGCCTTGAGGACAGGGTTGGGGACCACTGCACTAGCGGATAGTAGATTTGGCCAGAGGCAAACCCTTCCTAGGTCCAGCAGGAAGAACAAAAAGAGCATCAGACTTCCTAAAGGACCCAGTAGCAACAAAATAAAACTTCAGTACCCTGACAACATCCAGAGAATGAAGGGTCCGTTCCCTAGAATTAGCAGGGTTAAGACACAATGAGGGTAAGACAATGTCCTGATTGAGATGAAAGGCAGACACAACCTTGGGCAGGAAATCTGGTTTAAGTCGGAACACCACCTTATCCTGATGCCGCTCAAAATAAGGAGGTTTAATGGAGAGCACTGCCAGCTCAGAAACACGCCTGACCAAAGTAATAGCCACCAAAAAGGCCACCTTAAGAATGGCCAACGCAGTCTCACGTATTGGTTCAAAATGGAGAACCCTGTAGAGCAGACAACACCAAATTTAAGTCCCAAACCGATAGCATAGGCTTACGTGGCAGACGCACATGATTAAGTCCCTGGAAGAAAGTCTTAACAAGCCTGTGATTGGCAAAGGATCTTTGGAAAAAAATTGCCAGAGCCGACACCTGCCCTTTGAGAGTACTAAGCTGAAGGCCCAAATCCAAACCATGTTGTAAAAACTCCAGAATCCTGGGGATAGAAAACACCCAACAAGGAAAAGACTTGGGACTCACACCAGGCAATGTAAGCATGCCAGACTCTGTAGTAAATACAAGACAAGGATTTCTTCCAAGCCTGAATCATGGTTATCAACAGAGGCCGGCAACCCCTTGCCCATCAAGATGGAGGTTTCAGCAGCCAAGCCGTTAAAGCCAGCGTTTGTAAATTGGGATGGCGCAGCTGTCCCTGAGTGAGAAGATCTGGATCCTTGGGCAAGACGTATCGATCTACTGCCAACTGCACGACGTCTACGAACCACACCCTCCTCGGCCAACAGGGGGCCACCAGAATGGCCGGTACCCCCTCCTGGGCTATCTTGTGCAGCACCTGGCCCAGCAGAGGAAAGGGAGGGAAAACAGAGGAGACAGAAAATTGCCAGCTCTGAATTGTGATTCTGAATCAAACCGCAAAACGCTGCACGGCCACGAGCGCTCACCTCTTATGTAGTCAAAACCATACAACCATGAGGCCAGCCGACATCCGGTTTGTAAGTAAAAACATCCAATTTTATTTGAAGCTTGAATTAAAATGTTCCATCCAAAAACGATACAACAGGCATTAAGATTATGAAAGGCGTCGGCGCGTTTCGGGCACCATGCCCTTAATCATGACCATAGAGGAGTCGAAACTCTGTCCAAGGAATTGCTAGCGCATCCTTGGCGAAGGCCAGAGGATCCTGTGACAGGGAGACAAATCTTGGAGGCTTGTGATTGTGACTGGACGCAAACAGGTCCACATCCGGCTGACCCCTGCGGCGACACAAGGCGTGAAAGACCTTGTTACTGAGAGACCATTCCCCCAGACAAGACGTCCCTCTGCTCAGGGCATGCGCCTCCTGGTTCTCCACCCCTGGAAATTAGACCGCCGAGATGCAGGGAACATTCTCTTCCGCCCAAGACAGTATCAGGGACACTTCCTTGAGAGCTCGCTTGCTCCGAGTCCCTCCCTGATTATTGATGTAGGCTACCGCCATCTGGTTGTCCGAGCGGATCTGAACAGCACGACCCCGAAGGTGTGGAGTCAACTGGGAGAGAACCAACCTGATGGCCCGCAGTTCTAGAATGTTGATGGGTGCAGGGGTCTCTTGGGGGCCCACTGACCCTGGAATTAGAGACTTCCAAACTCCCCCCCCCCCCCAACCGGACAGACTGGCATTTGTGGTGACAATCTCCCAGCACTGAGGCAAAAAGGTCCTGCCCACTAGAAGATTCCTCGAGTCCAACCACCACGAGAGGGACTGCCTGGCCAGAGGGGACAGAGTAAATTCCCGATCCAGGGACACCGGGTCCTGATCCCAAACTGACAAGAGATGCAACTGAAGAGGTCTCATGTGAAACTGAGCAAAGGGAACCGCCTCGAAGCAGGACACCATCAGGCCCACTAACTGCATTCCCTGCCAAATGGAGGGATGAGGACACAAGAGCAAGGTCTGTGCCTGCATCTGAAGGCCCTCCACTTCTGCTGAGGGAGAAATACCTTGACCTGAGAGGTATCCAGAGTCATACCCAGGAAGGACCTCGCCAAAGATGGAGACAGTGAAGACTTGGGATAGTTGATCATCCAGCCGAAGGACTCGAGAGTGGACGTCATCACCTGAGTATCCTTCTTGGCCTGAAAAAGAGACTGAGCAGCAATCAGAATGTCGTCCAGGTAAGGGAGGATGCGAATGCCCTGGTTCCTCAGAAGGGCCATTGCGTCCACCAGCACCTTGGTGAATACCCGAGGAGCCGAGGTGATACCGAATGATAAGGCTACAAACTGGTAAGGCTGATCCTCCAGATCAAACCTCAGGAATCTGATGACCTGGAAAGATTGGTACGTGAAGATAGGCATCCTTGATGTCCACAGTGGTCATGAAGTCGCCCGGCCGAAGGGAACTGACAGCCGAGCTTAGCGTCTCCATGCGAAAGTGCTTGAACCAGACAAACCTGTTGAGACCCTTCAAGTCCCGGATGGACCTCAGAGAACCGTCCTTTTTGGGCACCATGAATAGGTTGGAATAGTACCCCTGACCCTGTTCCTGGTGACCCCAGATTCCAACAGGCGTTGAACTGCTAGACGCAACCCCTGAGCTGACAGGGGATTTTGAGAAATCCGGGATCTGAGAAATCTTGGGGGCGGCCAGACTGCAAACTATCTTGTAACCGAAGGATACCACCTCCTGAATCCACCGGTCTGAGACGCGAATCCTCCAGACGTGAGCAAAGAGCCGAAGCGGTCCCCCCACCCGGACAGGTGAGGGCGCCTCCTCATGCCTGAGGGGCCTTGGGGGGGGGGGGGGGGGGTTAGGCTTGGATCCCCAAGAAAGACCGGGACGACCACGGGATCTGCCACAGCCCCAAGAGCCTCTGCGGCTACCAGAGAAATGTGCGCCACAACCTCCACTTGAGACACGAAAGGAGGTGGTGGAGGAGCTTCCTACACTGAGGGAGCCTACCATCCTTGGTCAGCACATCCAAACGCTCACCAAAGAGACGAAGTCCCGTGAAGGGAAGCCTGGTGAGGGACTTAGCTGCAGTGTCAGCTGCCCACTGGTGCAACCAAACAGACCGGCGCATAGCCACCAACAGGGCCGAGGCCCTACCCCCCAGCCGGACGGCATCATCCATGGCAGCCAGCACAAAGGCAACAAAATCAGAGCAAACCTTTCTCCTACCAGACATGGCGCCATCAGCAAGGTGCTTGAGCTTCCTCTTAATGGCAATGGCCGCGGCACAGACCGGACGCAGGCCTGCCCCTACAAAGGTGAAAAGTATGACAGGCCAGCTGATCCAGACGCCAGTCTGCGCTGTCACTCAGAGTAGTAGTGTCAGGGGACGGCATAACCAAAGTGTTAGACAAACCTAGAACCGGAGCGTCCACCTCAGGAGGGCACGACCAGCGCTTGACCAGATCAGCCAAAAAGGGATACCTTCTGTCCAATCCCTTGGGCAATCTGTTAGGACGTTCCCACTCCTTGAGGACGTTCCCACTCCTTGAGCACCATAGTGGAGAAATGGCCCTGCTCCGGGAACTCCAAAGCGTTGTTTGCCAGGGCGGAAGAGCTCACCCTGCTTCCTCTTCGCCGCCTTAGGGGGGGGCGATGTGTAATGTCTCAAAGATGGCCGACAACAGTTTATCAGTGTCATCCGGGATTCTTCTTGCCAGAGGCCTTGCCCGCCACAGGCCAGGCCAACTGCCTTTCAATGCTGGCCAGCAGGCCAGATCAGATTGGGACCTCCTGCTAGTATCCCCCTCACTGGGGGCTAAATGCAGGCGCGGGGGAGTAGGACATGCTGGAGGGAGCGCAGAACTGGAAAGAGGCGCTCGTCCCAGCCTGGTCCGCAATAATACTCTGGGCGCACGGCACACAAACCGCGCCACCACCACTCAAAGGGGATGCCCCGCACATGACACATAGCCGAGGTTGCCCCGAAGGACCACCAAGCACGCTATACCCAGAAGCCTCCATATGGCGATTATGACAGGCACAATAGGCCAGAATAGGGAGGGGGGCAAGGGAGACAGACACCCAACAGGGGAAGGAGGCAAGACAAAAACACAGGGAAGACTGGCTAGGAACAAAGTCCCCAAGCACAACTCACCCCCTACACCATAGCGACAGCAGTGCTTCATCCCTCAGCAGGCTCACCATAAAACCTATGGCCGCTACCCTTTGTTATACAGGGTCTGCGGCTTGGAGCAGCGCTCCCCAAACACCTGACCCCAGTGCTCCCCTACCATCACCCGATCCGACAGCCGAGGCTGGGAGGCACACAGGGTCCGGAAGCGGGTGGAAATAGGCTTGCAGGGACGCAGGCTTGGTTGCCCCGCTCTTCTGCGAAACAGCGAGCCATCTTCTATCTTCGCAGTGAGACTGCAGAGAAAACACTGGGGGTCTATTGGGTAATTCCTGGTTTTTATATGGGGCCGGGAGGAGCCACAAATTTTCTGCAGTCCACTGCGCCACCTGGATGTAGCGGAATACCCAGAAGTAAGGATTAAATGAAACAGGCCGTGCTGTGCATTAGGAAAATATTCACTACAAATACTTGATAAGGGGATGTTGGAAATCTCCCAATAAGAGACAACCCTTATACAGTGACCCACACTTTACACAAATTGTGGGCTGGTACGGACTCATGGTCTATTGTTTTCATAGAAGGAAAGCCAATATTCAATTGGGTATAGGTTGACCACAACTAGTCTCTGTAGACCTTTGAGTTTGACCACACCTATCAAACGATTACACTTCAAAAATTCCATTAAAATTATAATGGAGTGCCTAGAGTGCTGTTAAAGGCGATCGGACCGGGAATCTATAAGATCCCTCCCCCCGGGGCATCCAAAAATCGGGATGCCCCGCTGTGCGACACCCCCCAGGACGCCCAGAAACCTTACCTGGATCCCAATCCAATGGCGGCCGCATCTCGCGCTTCTCTCTAGCAGGGCCTGTGCCCACGCCGGCCATTCATGGATGCCCGGCGTGGGTGCGCTTCCTGTTAGAGGGAAGCGCGAGATGCGGCCACCAGCGTGCTCGGAGCCGCTGTGGTAAGTTGTCTCATTGACGCGCACACCACCGGGTGCGCCGATTGGACGAGCGGCCGCGCATGCGCCATAGGAGCGGGGTAAGCAAGTTTTTACTTGCGATCTGGGGGGGTTTCACGTAGGGGGCACCCCCGATCGAGGTGCCCCGGGGAAGTGCACCAAGACCCAGGATAGACAAAATCCTGTTGGTGTTGGTCCACTTTAACAAGTTAATTGACATGATCCTTGCACACATTCAAAAAAGTGCAAACATGAATAAATAAGTTACATAATAACCAATTTTAAGACGGCTCACAATGTTTGGAAACCGATCAACATATGTTCAGTGTAGCCTAAATGTTGGGTTGAGATCTCAACCCAACATTGGTTATTATGTAACTTATTTAATCATGTTTGACATGATTCTTGCACACATTCAAAAAAAAAAAAAAAAAAAAAAAAAAAAAAAAAGAAGTACAAATAACTTGTTAACAGCGCTCTAGGTAGTGAGACACCAGAACTGCTGAAACAACAGGTTCTTTTTTAATCTAAAGATCAAATAAAGACAGTATAATTTTAGTGGAATTTTGAAGTGTAATCGTTTGATAGGCGTGATCGAACTCAAAGGTCTACAGATACTAGTAGTTCAACCTATACCCAACTGTAATATACACAAGCATCTATTCTGACTCGAGGAGAGCCTGAAAATGCACCGTGGGAGTGTGGAGCCAAGATACCTGGTGATCCCAGGCGTTTCACACACAGGGGCATCCCAAACCTGGATGCCCGTCTAGCAGACCAAAAGCCAGGAGAGGGAAAATAAATGTAAATTCACACACAGGCTTATTACTAAAGGTTTATTTATTCCAAAAAAGTACAGAGTCGTACACTTCTATTTACATATAATGTTTAAAACATACAGGAGTGCTCTGGTGCACAAGAGGACCCAAACGCAGAAAGTAACGATCACACTGTGGAGGTGACTGGAGGGAACTTGCAGTTTGAAGTTTTGGATAGAGCGGAATGAAGTTAGAGCCACTTTGTCAGCCACGTCTTCATTACTCACCAACCGCTAATTATTGAGGGTTCTGATCTGGTTAAAAGGTTTAGGTCCGCTTAGCCCCTTCTGAATTAGGTCTCCCAGTTAAAAAGGACCATGAAGCTTAAATTAATCCACCACCCATTTTATATAAAATAGGTGTTGCCAATGTCCATAGCACGGGGCGCAGCTCCCAGTCCTTCTTACCTACACCAGGCTTCATTGGCGAAACTGGGCCCCGCAATTGGCTGATGGCGATCACATGGTCTCGAGTCCTTTTGGCAGCCTTATTCAAGGAATAGGACTCAGGACCACGTGCTCCCCAGTGGCAAATCACGGGGCCAGGTTTTGTCAACGGAGCAAAACGGGAAGGCTATGTCACACCAACACCGGGACAAGCAGCATAGTTTGCATTAAAGTAGACCAAAACCCACTCACAACTGCCATAGAGCCTTAAAGACTCCAGTGCTGGATGGATGCTTTTTCCTGGGGCATCCAGATTTGGAATGCCCTGCTGTGTGAAACCCTCTGGAGAATGGATTGTATGGCACATGCGCAGGCCTCGGGCAGCAGCCACAGCACTCCTACATCCGATACGTGCACCCTCACCAGCATTTCTGAATGGCTGCTGGCGGGTTCACACAGGGGAGGAAAGTGGTTAGCGGAAGGCAATACAGAATGCGCCGCAATATCCACAGAAGCGCTTCCCAAGCTTCCTCTGCTGTATACTCTACCTGTGTCTAGAGGAGAGCGGGTATAGCAGGGGATGCAGACGGGGCCCTGACCGGCATTAAGAGGAAATGTAAAATCCTGCACTTGGGTAGAAGGAATCCCTGCTCTGAGCACCGTATGGGCAGCACTGTGTTATCCAGGACCTCGGAGGAGAGAGATTTAGAGATACTGATTACTGATAGCTGCAAGATGATTGGACAGTGTAGCCAGGCAGTGGGAAAAGCAAGCAGGATGCTCGGCTGCATAGCTCGAGGCATCACCAGTAGGAAGAGGGAGGTTGTGATGCCGCTGTATAGAGCCCTGGTGAGGCCACAGCTAGAATACTGTGTGCAGTTCTGGAGACCTTACCTGCAAAAAGACATTATTCAAATAGAACGGGTCCAAAGGCCGGCAACAAAAATGGTGGAAGGACTTAAACGTAAAACTTATCAGTAGAGACTTAAAGAACTTAATTTGTACACTCTGGAGGAAAGAAGGGAGAGGGGGGACATGATGGAGACCTTTATATATGTGACAGGATTCAATAAAGTTCAGGAGGGAAGTGTTAAGAAGAATCTTAATGATAGAACAAGGGGCCCAACCTGAAGCTAGTCGGGGGGGAAGATCAGGAGCAATGTTAGAAAATATTATGTTACAGAAAGAGTAGTAGATGCTGGGAACAAACTTCCAGCAGAGGAGAAAATATTATGTTACAGAAAGAGTAGTAGATGCTGGGAACAAACTTCCAGCTGAGGTAGGTGAAAAATCAGTCACTGAATGTAAACATGCCTGGGATAAGCCTCCATCTATCCTAAGATAAAGAGAACATACAGTATACACATAAGGGCAGAGACTAGATGGACCGTATGGTCTCCTTCTGCCATCAACCTTCTATGTTTCTAAGAGGTAAGATTACATTCTGACAGCGGGGTTGCACACAGCAGGGCATCCCAAATCCGGATGCCCTGGGGACAGAACATTTTAGACAATTAGATAATACTCAAAACTGTGAAAGAGGATCAAAACCAATCACCCCAAGGGCATCCTGATTCGGATGACCCATCAGTTAAAGTGGAACAAATCCCAAGATTTTGAATATCATGTGCCCCTGTGCCGTGTGAAACACCCCTAGTTTGCCCAGTCGGTCCAATGGCGCATGTGCGGGCCCTCATCCAATCAGAGCCCTTTGCCATGTTTATATCATTCAAGCAAAGGGCTCTCATTGACATCAATGGGAAGCGAGAGCGGCCGCCTCTCCTATATGAATGGCTGGAGCAGGAACGCGTGCTCAGCATTAAGATGCAGGGGATGCAGCCGCTCCCCACTGTAAACAATCAGAGCCGTTTGCACAAAGGCATTCGCCGTTGAACTGGGCGAAGGTGAGCGATTACCGGCGGCCAGGGGGGTTTCACACAACGGGGCATCCCGATTTGGGGTATTATTTTGCTTCAAAGATCTGGCATAGAGCTCTGTATAATAGGGACAGGAAACAGCAGCACACTACAGTGAAGCATGCCTCCTTTTGAAGATAGCGCAGCTGCTGCCCGTGTGTGTCAGTTTCCTGTCCCCAATCGGATGGAGCTCCACTAGGAAAAAAGTCTCTTTCTAATCAAGAATTACTCATGGCACGAAGGGGGAAGGGGTTTATTCAGGGCCTTATTCATGAAGCTCTACCGCCAGGTAGTGCCTGTACAGCGCCAGGTAGCGTCAGGTTAACGCCAGACACGGCAGCAATTACACATTTATAAAGCGAATTCTGGTGAGCGACTGGAACGCCGCCATGTAGCGTACGATTCATCATTATCCCAGGCTCCGCGTCCAGCGCCGGCATTCAGCCTTGCAGCGAGTCACGTCTTACCTGTCGCTACCTGGCGCTCTCCCATACAGTTCTATGGAAGATCCTTAAATCTTCTTTAGATCCTTTCCTGATACCAATTTTTTTTTTTTTTTTTTTTGAACATCTCAAAACTTCGGACATGTATCCTGGGCAAGAAAATGACATTTTTGAAATCTTTTTGGGATTAATAATATATTTATGCAGAATTGTCCTTACATGTCTCGTATTAAAGTGTTCATGTTACAATGTTATAATAATGTAATTCCATATGTTTTCGCTTTGTTACTAGTGGATACATGTTCAAAAACAGCCTTTAATCACACAGCCTCTTGACGCTATGGGCTACAATTTCATGATTTTGGGCGCCGGCGCTGTTTGAGGCTGTTTTTTTTATGAATGTGGTGTGAGTCAGTCGCACTGAGCTGGCGCTACCGTTCGGTCCCATATAGAGTAGTACCGCGACTCACACATCATATTCATCAATGCCGGACAGTGACTGAGGCGCTCTGAAAAACTAACCATGGGCGAGCACAGCGACTACTAGCGGCCGCTCTGAAATCCGCGCTATAGGCGCTCATCTGTCGCGACCTGGGGTTAGTAATGAATCAGTCTGCCCGCAGGACCCTCCCCAGAACACAGTAACGATGAGGGCGAAGGCCCGCTTTAACTATTCTTTGCTCTATCCAAAACTATTAAAAAAAAAACAAAACAAAAACAAAAAGGGACGGATTGGTATTTAAATTGGCCACATGAGGCCGACAAGTGGAAAGTAAGCCTCACATTTGGCTTCAGTCGGCCTCCAGCATGTGTGGAGCTGATCTACACCAGAGTCCAGAGGGCAGCCAGCACCTGGCGGGAATGGCAGCCGATATACAGAAGCAAGAAGGCAGCGGAGGCGAGGACTGGAGGGAGCGCGTCGTCATTCTAGAGGATCTCATACCCCCGAGTGGAGCTTCTGCGATAGATGACGCACAGGCTGATCAGACACAGCAACTGCGGAGGAAAGAAAGAAAATAATTTTTAATTCGGTTCGGTTTGATCCACTGGCTGGAGCTGTGGCAGGTTAGGACGGGGGGGGGGTAGACACGTTGCGGCGCCTGAGCAAGGTGGGATGAATAAGTAAAAACATCTTGCATGTCCAACACTGCACCCCAGCATGCTTCCCCACCACGCTTCAGCGCCCCCTCTGTCCGTGCCTAGCACGTTATGAGCAGGGAACCAGCGCTTGTGGCGAACACGTTTGACACGTTATGGACACTTTGGGGGGTTAGAAGAATTAAACACTCAACGGTTAGGTCAAAGCCCTCCCCAGGGGTATTTGGGATGTCCTGCTGCGTGAACCCCCCTGGTTTCACCCTATACTCACCTCGGGAATCGCTCCCACGACATGTGCATGGACCCTCTCTTTCAGATGCATGTCTCTGGTTCAGTTTAAAGCGGACATAGAAACATAGAAGTGTGACGGCAGAAGGAGACCATACGCTCCATCTAGTCTGTCCTTATGTATATACTGTATGTACTCTTTATCTTATGTGTATACTGTATGTTCTCTGTATCTTATGTATATACTGTATGTTCTCTGTATCTTATGTGTATACTGTATGTCCTCTGTATCTTATGTGTATACTGTATGTCCTCTGTATCTTATGTGTATACTGTATGTTCTCTGTATCTTATGTATATACTGTATGTTCTCTGTATCTTATGTGTATACTGTATGTCCTCTGTATCTTATGTGTATACTGTATGTTCTCTGTATCTTATGTATATACTGTATGTTCTCTGTATCTTATGTGTATACTGTATGTTCTCTGTATCTTATGTGTATACTGTATGTTCTCTGTATCTTATGTGTATACTGTATGTTCTCTGTATCTTATGTATATACTGTATGTTCTCTGTATCTTATGTGTATACTGTATGGTCTCTGTATCTTATGTATATACTGTATGTTCTCTGTATCTTATGTGTATACTGTATGTTCTCTGTATCTTATGTGTATACTGTATGTTCTCTGTATCTTATGTGTATACTGTATGTTCTCTGTATCTTATGTATATACTGTATGTTCTCTGTATCTTATGTGTATACTGTATGTTCTCTGTATCTTATGTGTATACTGTATGTTCTCTGTATCTTATGTGTATACTGTATGTTCTCTGTATCTTATGTGTATACTGTATGTTCTCTGTATCTTATGTGTATACTGTATGTTCTCTGTATCTTATGTGTATACTGTATGTTCTCTGTATCTTATGTGTATACTGTATGTTCTCTGTATCTTATGTGTATACTGTATGTTCTCTGTATCTTATGTGTATACTGTATGTTCTCTGTATCTTATGTGTATACTGTATGTTCTCTGTATCTTATGTGTATACTGTATGTTCTCTGTATCTTATGTGTATACTGTATGTTCTCTTTATCTTATCTTAGGATAGATGTGTGCTTATCCCAGACATGTTTACATTCAGTGACTGATGATTTTTCAACTACCTCTGCTGGAAGTTTGTTCCCAGCATCTACTACTCTCTGTAAAATAATATTTTCTAACATTGCTCCTGATCTTTCCCCGACTAGCTTCAGGTTGGGCCCCTTGTTCTATCATTAAATTTCTTCTTAAAAACACTTCCCTCCTGAATCTTATTCAATCCTGTCACATATATAAAGGTCTCCATCATGTCCCCCCTCTCCCTTTTTTCCTCCAGACTGTACAAATTAAGTTGTTTCAGTCTCTTCAGATTTTTAAGTTTAAGTCCTTCCACCATTTTTGTTGCCGGCCTTTGGACCCGTTCTATTTGAATAATGTCTTTTTGCAGGTAAGGTCTCTAGAACTGCACACAGTATTCTAGCTGTGGCCTCACCAGGGCTCTATACAGCGGCATCACAACCTCCCTCTTCCTACTGGTGATGCCTCGAGCTATGCAGCCGAGCATCCTGCTTGCTTTTCCCACTGCCTGGCTACACTGTCCAATCATCTTGCAGCTCTCAGTAATCAGTATCCCTAAATCTCTCTCCTCCGAGGTCCTGGTAACACAGTGCTGCCCATACGGTGCTCAGAGCAGGGATTCCTTCTACCCAAGTGCAGGATTTTAGAGACATTAAACTCTAGTTTCCACAGTTTTGACCATCTATCCAGTAAAGCTAAATCATTGTCCATGTTGCAGACACCTCCCGGAATATCCCCCCTATTACTAACCTTTGTATCATCAGCAAACAGACAAACTTTTCCTACCAAGCCTTCTCCTATGTCACTTACAAATATATTAAAAAGAATGGGGCCCAGGACAGAGCCTTGCGGCACACCACTTGTAACTCGCCTTTGTTCAGATTGCACGCCATTTACAACAACGCTCTGATACGATCCCTCAGCCAACTGGAAATCCACTGAACTATCCAGGGATTGAGTCCTACCTTCAATAACTTATCTATGAGCTCCTTATGTGGTACAGTGTCAAAGGCTTTGCTAAAATCCAGATAGGCGATATCCACAGCACCACCTTCATCTAACATCCTGTATGGACTTATTGAATGCTTGTGTATATAATATATATATATTTTTATTTGCAAAGTTAATAGCGCTTGTGTGGTGTGCATTCTTTCAAACAAAGATCATTGGGATAGATAAGTAAGACACCCCGCATGTCTAACACTGCCCCCGGCACGCTCCAGGGCCCCCTCTGTCTGTGAAGTACATGTTCTGAGCAGGGAACCCGCACTTTTGGCGAACGCACTAGACACATTATGGACACTTGGGGGGTTAAAAGACAAACATTGAAGGGTTGGGTCAAAGCCCTCTCCAGGGGTATTTGGGATGCCCTGCTCCGTGAGCCCCCCTGGTTTCACCATATACTCACCTTGGCAATCGCTCCCACAACACGTGCATGGGCCCTCTGTCAGATGCATGTCTCAGGTTCAGTTTAAAGTGGACATCAAATCAAATAATGATTTAAGGCCTGGTTTAAAGTCTCCCACACACAATACTTGCTTTCCACAGTCAGTCAGCAGCTGCTGGTGGACCCACCTCCAGTTACCAATGTAGCATTGCTGGCCCAAGTGGACCAACACCAAGGATTCTGACTATCCCGAGTTTCGGGCCTTGCCCCCGGGGCACCCTGATCGGAAGTGCCCCACTGTATAAAACCCTCGAGGCCGCCTGAACGAACTCGCCTCTTCCCGGTCATACAACGCATGCGCAGCCGCTTGTTTAATCAGCGCTCGGATCTGCTTGAGCCCCTTCGTCATTGGCGGCCGCATCCCCCCGCTACTCTAACAGGGAGCGTTAGAATTACGAAGGCTAGAGGGTTGGCCGTTTGGCAAACCGAGTCCTGCAAATGACACTTACCTCAATTATGGCGAACACAAGAATAACCAGCATGGAGAAGCCGAGCACCTTGTGCAGCACATTCTCTACTTTGGCTTCACAGCCCTGAAAAATAAAAAAGAAAGGAAAAAAAAAGTTTAATAAACTCAAAACACCAGCAATTCAAGTCATAACAGTAAATTACCATCAGTAAAGCATACCTAAACCCCACCCCTGCTGCCTCCTCTATTCCCAGTTTCCATGATCCACCTTGCAGATGTGAGTACGTGTCTGGATCACATACAGCCTCCCTGCTCCCCTTGGGCAATAATCAGGGTCGTATTTCTAATTGGACAAACCCAGGCTTGTGCCCAGGGTGGGAGGCTGCAGGGGGCGCTGTACAAGGGGCATTTACTGATATAGGTTAAAATTAAAGTAGCTGCAATAAGATTTTATTTTAAAAGTGGACCAAAACCCAAGATTTTGACTATCCTGGGTTTTGGTGCTTTCCCCCGCGGCACCCTGATGCGGTAAGCCCTGCTGTATGAAGCCCTCCAGGTCGCCCATTTCAACTCACCTTTCCCAGGTCCTATGGCGCATGTGCGGCCTCTCGTTTGGATGCATAATGCAAGCTTGTCTTGGCTCATCTATGGAGCTGAGCACGCCAGCATCCCCACAACAGGAAACATGCCCGCGCCAACCTTTCACAAATGCCTTGCGCATGGGCACGCACCCTGCTAAAGGGATAGTGGGGATGCGCCCACTGCTCGAGCATGCGCTGTTGGTCGGGGGGGGGGGGGGGGGAGAGTATATCCAGCGACCTGGGTGCACAGTAGGGCATCTTGAATCTGGATACCCCGGAAGGAATCTATGTAATCTTATATATTCCAGACCCAATGGCTGGAGGGCCCATTCCTTCTCTTATAGTTTCCTGGTTATTTTTTCTGTCATTCCTTTTATTCTTTGTTTCTGTCATTCATTCTATACTTTGGTTCTCTCTTGGTTTATTTTCATTTATTTTTTTATAATATTTTTTTTTTCAAATATTCTCAGTTTTCTTATCATTCCTTTTCGCTATTTCTTTCTAGTTATTTTTTGTCATTTGTCATTGTCAGAACTTCACTCTTCTAATAACGCACCCCGCCACCCTACCCGGAGGGGGGTTACAAATAAAAAAAGCCCGTATCTTAGGCGGGCACCTGCGCCCAAGTGGGGGCCGCGGGAAAAGAGACAAAGCTGCATCTCCTGGGTCCGTGTGCGCTCCTGACGCTCATTCAACGGGCAGATGGAAGCATGCACACAACCAAAATGGCAGTGCCCAGGATCGGATCCGAAGCGCCGGAGGAGCGGTGCAGGCGCCTGCCTAAGATATGTTTTTTTTTTTTTTTATTGGTAATTCATTAGAGGAGTGAAGTTCGGATTTAAAAGTTGCACCAGGGCCCCTCGCTCTTAGTTACACCACTGGAAAGAGAGAAAGCAGAGAAAACCGAGAAAGAGAAAACCTATGGGGAGGACTCACCTGAGTGTAGATCTTGGTGGTCTCCTCCATCTTGCCTGTGCAGTCGGTGGCATTCTTTATACAGCAGCTGTGGGGCACAGTGACATTCTGCTTAAACCAGGGGGTGTCCCTCCAGCTGGTGTAGTTATTGAGCCCGCAGCACTGCAACTGATCACATAAAAACACATTTTAGAATCATTTACCTTTCTGCATAGCTTCCAAATTTTCAGGGTGGGGGAAAGGGGACAATTATTATATTAAGCCACGTCCCATCACTGAAGGATGGATAGGAGATAGGGTGTACAACATTACAACAATATAAACACTTTGAGGTGTAACATGCAGATCTGCATAAATAAATGATTCATTCCCTTATTCAAAGAGGGACTAATAAGAACGAGTGACAGGCGGACATGAACTCAAAAGAGGGACAGTTGGGAGGTATGCTTTCTGTACTATTCCCTATAAGCTAATAGAATGCAGGTCCTTCCCCCTTCTGTATCCTCCCTTATACCCTAATAGAGTGTAAGCTCTTCTCCTTCTGTATCCTCCCTTATACCCTAATAGATTGTAAGCTCTTCCCCTTCTGTATCCTCCCTTATACCCTAATAGATTGTAAGCTCTTCTCCTTCTGTATCCTCCCTTATACCCTAATAGAGTGTAAGCTCTTCTCCTCCTGTATCTCCCCTTATACCCTAATAGAGTGTAAGCTCTTCTCCTCCTGTATCCTCCCTTATACCCTAATAGAGTGTAAGCTCTTCTCCTCCTGTATCCTCCCTTATACCCTAATAGAGTGTAAGCTCTTCTCCTTCTGTATCCTCCTTTATACCCTAATAGATTGTAAGTACCCGGTCCTACGGCGCATGCGTGGGGGTGCTCGTCCAATCAGCATGCTCGGAGCCGCTGACGTCACGTTGTCTAAGGCTTCGTCTAAGGGCAGCAGCTTTGATCGCACTGGCAGCTGCATCCTCTGCTTCCCTCTAACAGGGAGCGTTACAATTGCCTGCCCCAGGCGCACGCCCTGCTAGAGGGATAGCGGGGATGCGGCCACGGATCGTGCATGCGCCGTTGGACAGGGAAACAAAGTAAGTGAATTGGTCAACCTGGAAGGGGGGGGGGGGGGGTTCAAACAGCGGGGCATCCAGATTTCTTATTCCCTGGTGGGGTCATAGACTCTAATGCAGTGGTTCTCAACCTTTTTAAGCCAAAACCCCCCTAGCACCAGGAAGTTACAACCAAGTACCCCAAAGGAAAGGGGGGGGGGGTACATTATAACAAAATAAGTGGGCCACACGCATCAAAGCACTTAAAGCAGACCAAAACCCACTGAGCTTGTGAAATAAATTTGGTCAATATTTCCTTTTTAGGGTGTAGACTTAGAGGAGGTGGAGCTTCACAACTAAAACAAAATCCTCATGGGAGGAGCAATTCACGTTGGTTTTGGTCCACTTAAAGGAAATAAGGAATAATGCTTTAAGGGTTAAAATACTATACCAGACCCATCATGCACCCCATGTAGGTACACCCCTAAACTTCTTAGAGTACCCCCTGTGGTACAAGAAACCGTGATCTAATATAAAATCCAATATAAATGTAATGGCGTACCTCCTGCTGGATGAAGTCAATGGCTGAACTCTCCAGGCTGCCGCCATCGTACTTGTTAAATAAAGCAGCCATATTTTTCTCCAGTTCCGGATCAATCTAAAATGTGATGAAAAATGGATAAAACATTATTATGCTTTTATTTTAACTGACAGTCCGCTCTCAAGCGGTGCACACATGCCGCCTTCATGCACACAGGTTCCTGGGGAGTCGGTGTGACCTGTATAGCGCCGGCGTCCATTGAAGACAATGCAGAAACGAGTCACAGGCCGCGCTCACCTGTGGGCCGGAACCAGGGCCCCAGAAACTTGTTTGTGTAGAGGCGGCGGCGGGAGGCTGTATTGTGCGTGTGCGTCTCTCTATGTGTCTATGTCACGCTGCGGGAGCTGCGGGAGACAGCTGCTGCAGGAGCCGCAGGACAGCATCATGGGAGCTCGGGGAACTACGTTTTTTGGGAGGGAGCATGCCGCACGCTGCCTGCAATGGGGGTGGGGTGGGGTGGGGGGGAGAATGGCGCACGCTGCCTGCAATGGGGGGGGGGGGGGGGAATGGCGCACGCTGCCTGCAATGGGGGGGGGGGGGGAATGGCGCACGCTGCCTGCAATGGGGGGGGGGGGGAATGGCGCACGCTGCCTGCAATGGGGGGGGGGGGGAATGGCGCACGCTGCCTGCAATGGGGGGGGGGGGGATAGAATGCCGCACGCTGCCTGCAATGGGGGGGGGGATAGAATGCCGCACGCTGCCTGCAATGGGGGGGGGGGGGGGAATGCCGCACGCTGCCTGCAATGGGGGGGGGGCGGGAGAATGCCGCACGCTGCCTGCAATGGGGGGGGGGGGGGAGAATGCCGCACGCTGCCTGCAATGGGGGGGGGGGGGAGAATGCCGCACGCTGCCTGCAATGGGGGGGGGGGGGGGGAGAATGCCGCACGCTGCCTGCAATGGGGGAGGGGCGCTGCATGTTACCAGGATTGGGGGGGGGGAGCGCCGCACGTTGCCAGCAATGGGGGGGGGGGAGCGCCGCACGCTGCCTGCAAAGTGGGGGTCTGCAATGGGGCAATTGGAGGGGGGTTCTGCACAGGGTTTGTAATGGTGTGTTTGGGGGGGGGGGTTAGCACATTTCAGAGGAGTCATAAGAAGGAGGGTGTATTGATACAGGAGACTGATCTCCTTACAATCAGATTGTATCCTCTGTGGGGAGAGCTGGCATGTAGAGGAGGAGGACAGTGAGTAATAAGGAGGCATTCAGGCACTTATCAGGGCATAATAATAAATGGGGACATTGGGGAGGATCTCCATTGCTCTGCAGTACATTGCAGTGTGGCTTTAGCATTATATGGTGTTGATGCACAGTACTTACCTTATCCTTGTATACCAGACCCAAGATGAGGGCCGCCACTCCAGCAGCAAGTATGATGGAGATCAATGTGATGAACTGCAATCACAAGAAAAAGGGAATCTGGTCACATCCAATGAAAATACGGGAGGGGCATGATAACAGGAATAATACAATCGGGATGCCCCCAGGGAAAGAACCAATCACCAGCAGGAAAAAATGTCCTGAGGGGAGGGGTGATGATTGGGCCTATAAAGCAGGTCTAAGGGCAAAACTAAGTGGAGAAAAACACAGGATATCGCCCATACCAGGTTTTAATCCATTTCCTAGGGGCATCCCCAATTGGGCTGTATGAAACCCTCTGGGATGCCAGTATACTCACTTTTCCAGTGATCCCACAGCACATGTGCGGGCTCTGACCCAATGAGCTCTCTATGCCGTACATATAAATACATAGCATAGAACTCCATTTGTCCACAGATCAGAGAGTGTCCACATCCCCAGTTTCCCTAAAGCATGCATCAGCCGAGGAAAGCGGGGGGGGGGGGGGCGTAGACACGGATGAACCACAGGCATATATAACAGCGATCCCAGAGGACTTAGCCAAATCGGGACGCCCTGGGGATAGTGAAACGGCCGACCCTGAAGACTTTAAAGTGAACCAAAACCCATGAGATTGTCCCAGCAATATATATAAGATTCCCGTACCCATTCATTCCCTCCCCCCACGGGCATACAAAAATCGGGATGCCCTGCTGCATGAAACCCCCGAGGTCACCAATAAGCTCACCTTCTTTCCCAGTCAAATGGCACATGCGCGAGCAGCATCCCTGCTATCCCTCTAGCAAGGCGCCAATCAGCTGCCTACTTACACATCCCAGCCCGCATCATGGGAGGAAGGCGGGCGTTATAAGGGCCAATCAGCTGCCTACTTACACATCCCAGCCCGCATCATGGGAGGAAGGCGGGCGTTATAAGGGCCAATCAGCTGCCTACTTACACATCCCAGCCCGCATCATGGGAGGAAGGCGGGCGTTATAAGGGCCAATCAGCTGCCTACTTACACATCCCAGCCTGCATCATGGGGAGGAAGGCGGCGTTATAAGGGCCAATCAGCTGCCTACTTACACATCCCAGCCTGCATCATGGGAGGAAGGCGGGTGTTATAAGGGCCAATCAGCTGCCTACTTACACATCCCAGCCTGCATCATGGGGAGGAAGGTGGGCGTTATAAGGGCCAATCAGCTGCCTACTTACACATCCCAGCCTGCATCATGGGAGGAAGGCGGGTGTTATAAGGGCCAATCAGCTGCCTACTTACACATCCCAGCCTGCATCATGGGAGGAAGGCGGGCGTTATAAGGGCCAATCAGCTGCCTACTTACACATCCGAGGCCGCAGCAGGATTCCTGGACGGTGGAGCAGAAGCCGAGGATTCCGATGATGAACATGAAGACGGCCAGGCCCAGGATGATGACGGCCGGCAGCATGACGTACATGTTCCCCAGGAAGTTCTCATACTGCTTATAGGTGACGATGGCGTTGATCCCGACATATCCCAGACCGGCTGCAGCCGCCTGAAACACAAGAAGAGAAATTAATAGTGTGTCTGGAAACTGAACATGAGGCCATCAAACGTGTACAATGCGCTACTTTAAAGCAGACCAAAAATATATATATTTTTTTAAACCTCCTTGCTGTTTTTTGGGTCAGCGCTCATTAATTTCAATAGGACGGGAATTGCCGGCTGCACCATCCCGGCTTCAGGCTGTGGGGGAAAATTTGGGGCATAGGTGGCCATTGTCTGCTTGCGCACACATAGGAATTTTTTCTCTGCATTTAACCCATCCATACAGCGAATGTGCACACGCCTGAAGTGGTGGGATGCCCTAATTACGGCGGGATCGTGGGGTTAGGTGCTGGCGGGTAAGCAGGGGAGTCTTAGGCCCTCTGCCACTACATGATCAGAGTAGACGTTCCCTTTAAGCCTGACTGTACACCAAATAGACAATCCTGCTTTTAAACAGACTTGAAGGCGTTTTACATTTCTCAACTCGGACGTTGAAGTGAGAAATTGAAAATAAATGCCAAGAAAATAAAAACAGCAAGTCCAGTTGCCTTGATTTATTGCTACAGATGTAGAACAAAGAACAGCCACAGCGCCCCCTGGAGACAGCACAACACACAGACTCCTGTGAAGAAGTGGAGGAAAGGATGACGGCTGGAGTTTCGCTTCCCTCAGTTCCCCAGACAGCTTCCTTTTAATAAAAATAAAAAACTTTCAGCTTTTCACTTCCTCAAAGGCTTTTCCTTCAAATGGCTGAGCAGCCGAGATCCTCCAGTTTGTAGAAGGAAAGTGACCTTTCACTGGAGCAGAGCGCAGGGGCGCCATCTGGAAGGGTGAGAGAGGGGGCGGGGCTTGTCTTACAAACCAATATTAAACCGGACCTTCACCTGAATAAAAGTCTACCTTATATGTTTCCCCCACCCCATACATACAGATTGCTCACATTAATCCAGACCTTCACCCTGAATAAGAGCCTATCTTATGTTTCCCACACCCTGTACATACAGATTGCTCACATTAATCCAGACCTTCACCCTGAATAAGAGCCTACATTAATCCGGACCTTCACCCTGAATAAGAGCCTATCTTATATGTTTTCCACACCCTGTACATACAGATTGCCCACATTAATCCGGACCTTCATCCTGAATAAGAGCCTATCATATGTTTCCCACACCCTGTACATACAGATTGCTCACATTAATCCAGACCTTCACCCTGAATAAGAGCCTATCTTATATGTTTCCCACACCCTGTACATACAGATTGCCCACATTAATCCGGACCTTCACCCTGAATAAGAGCCTATCTTATATGTTTTCCACACCCTGTACATACAGATTGCCCACATTAATCCAGGCCTTCACCCTGAATAAGAGCCTATCATATGTTTCCCACACCCTGTACATACAGATTGCCCACATTAATCCGGACCTTCACCCTGAATAAGAGCCCATCATATGTTTCCCACACCCTGTACATACAGATTGCCCACATTAATCCGGACCTTCACCCTGAATAAGAGCCTATGATATGTTTCCCACACCCCATACATACAGATTGCCCACATTAATCCGGACCAACACCCCGGGGGGGGGGGGGGGGAATCGGCCCGGGAATCTATAAGATTCCTGAGCTGATCAGATCCTTCCCCACGGGGCATCCGAAATCGGGATGCCCCGCGGGGTGGACGCCCCATTCACCTTACCTTATCCCCGTTCCAACGGCGCATGCGCGGGCCACGGCCACATCTCGCGCTTCCCTCTAGCAGGGCGCACACCCGTGAATGTGAATGGCCGGCGGGGGAGCGCTCTGTTAGAGGGAAGCACGAGACGCGGCCTCCAGCGCTCAGAGCCGCTGTGGTTGTCCGTCGCTTGACCGTCCGTACCACAGCAGCTCTGAGCGCTCTGATTGGACGAGCACTCGTGTAGGCGCGGGGTGAGGTGAGTTATTTAGGGCGATCGGGGGGGGGGGGGTTGAACGCAGCGGGGCACCCCCGATCGGAAGTGGACCAAAACCCAGGATATGCAGAGCTGCACAGTCAGAAGATACTTCCTGTTTGCAGGCTGCCTGATGCTCCATGAGCCACCATCTTGGATGTTTAAAGGCTCATAACATGCAGTAGATGCAGGTAGGATGGTTTTTAATGTGAGCAATCTGTATGTAAAAGGGGGGGGGCATATAAGATAGGCTCTTATTCAGGGTGAAGGTCCGGATTAATGTGAGCAATCTGTATGTACAGGGTGTGGGAAACCTATAAGATAGGCTCTTATTCAGGGTGAAGGTCCGGATTAATGTGGGCAATCTGTATGTACAGGGGGGGGGCATATAAGATAGTACATATCGCTGGTGGATACGAGCCTTTCAGATGCCAGTGCGCACTCCAACTAGACTGACTCAGGCGGCCTGGCTGGCGAATAGGTTAGGTTTGTTATTTTTTTTATTTGACTGTTCTCTTCTAAAAGTGGACCAAAACCCACGCCGATCGATTTACTCCCCCAGGAGGCATCGGTGTGTGAACCCCCCCCCAGGTTATCCCATACACTTACCTTGTTTCCCGGTCGAGCGGCACATGTGCGAGCCGCGGCTGCATCCCCGCTATCCCTCTAGCAGGGCGCGTGTCTGGACCAGGTATTTGTGAATGGCCGGCGCGGGCACGTTCCCCGTCAGCGTTCTTAGACGAAGCCTTAGACGGTGCAACGTCAGCGGCTCCGAACGCGCTGATTGGACGATCGGCCGCGCATGCGCCATAGGATTGGGAAGAGGTGAGTTGCCTCAGGCGATCTGGGGGGTTTCACACAGTGGGGCACCCCCGATCAAGGTGAAAGGATAGTCAAATCCTGGGTTTTGGTCCACATTAAAGTGTATCAAAAGTGGTCCTGGGGTCTATAAAAAGAGTCCAGGGCTGCCCGATTACCTCCCCCCTGGGGCATTCAGATTGGGATGTCCCCCTGCCCAAGTCCCCCTGTAAAACTCACCCTCTCTTGGACCAGCAGTGCATGCACGCGCCACCATAAGCTTTACCTTTAGCCAGGTGCGTGCCCATAGCAGCGCGGGCACACACCCTGTTATAAACAAGCTGAATGTGGCCACCAGCGTGCTCGCCTCTGCTGCTTTCGCATGCGCCATAGGACCGGGGAAAGGAGAGTTCTACTGGCCAACCTGGGGGGGTTTCAAACAGTGGGGCATCCGAATTTGGGATGCTCCACTGTGTGAAACCACGCTTGTGCTCGGGGATCACTGGAGAAGTGCGTTTTACAGAGATCCCCAGGGGGAGGGGTGGGTGTCACACAGCGGGGCTACCGAATTTGGGATGCTCCGCTGTGTGAAACCACACAGTTTGTTGGGTCCACTCCCCCCCCCCCCCACACTCCCTCGAAGCAATGCGCCGACTCTCGTCCAAACATTGTTCTATGCTGCGTATAGGAATAAACGGCATAGAGCGTCCGTAGTAAACAGAGACCAGCACAGATCTCTGAGAACAGAGCTGAGAACAGCTTTTATCTAAGGCCCGCATCCCCCACTTCCCTCTAATAGGGAGCGTGCCCGCACTGCCAAATCACACATGCCTGGCTAGAGGGATAGCGGGGATGCGGCCGTGGCTCCCGCATGCACCGTTAAAACGGGAAACAAGGTAAGTGTATGGGGCGACCTGAAGGTTTTCACACAGCGGGGCATCCCGATTTTGGATGGGAGGTAATCTATAAGATTCCCGGTCGGGGCATCCAAAATTCCAAAAAAATCTTATAGATTCCCGGGCCGATCAGCCTGGGTTTTGGTCCACTTTAAACGTTTGTTACACAGCTGCTTTGGTCATACTTCCACAAAGTGTGATCACCATCCTGGCAGTCAGCTGATCACATGATCGCGGTGAAAGTCCAGCGTGTGACTGCTGCCAGCGATTTGTGCCCTTTACTCTTCACATGACTCCACGCGACGCGCTGGAGCCGGGCGTGGCGAATCTGTTCCCTATTCACCAGAGGTGACGCATCCCCGGTGGCTTGGTCATGTGACCCTTATCAAGGGCCCCTTACCATGCATATCATCTTGCAGCAAATACACCCCTTCCCTGTAACCGTCCAGATACTTCTAAACGTGTAGGGCTTCCTACCTCTCCCCCCCCCCCCCCACCTGTGGCCATCCAATAGCCCCTCACTCATTAAAGTGGACCAAAACCCACGGCAATCGGCCCGAGAATCTTTAAGATTCCCGGGCCAATCGATTCCCCCCCCTCCCTCCCGGGATGCCCCGCTGTGTGACCCCCCCCCCCCTCCCCGATCGCCCTCAATACTCCCCTTTCTGGCAGTCCCAGGACACATGCGCAGGCAATGGAGGACTGGGATGTCTGGGGCCCACCAGTAGAACTGACACATTCAGTGGCTTATATTCGGGGCCCATGCACAGAAACTGTAATGTCTCTGTGTGCACTTTGGAAACCACAAATAAGCCAAACACAGGGGGCGATTCAGAGCCAGGTGGGAAATCTTACTTCATTTTTAGGAGAGAAAACTGCCACTTTCATTGTCTTCCTTGGGGCAGATTCAGCAACCGGATGTAAACTTTCAACTGGTGTTGAACCAGCCCTGAGGCAAGTTAGTGGCAATTTTCTCTTGCGAGCGAGTTTCCTTATCCAAATCGACCCCATAGTCCAGATTTTGGTGATGAAGGGCCCCAAGAAGGCTCCTGGGACCAGGGGCCTACCAGGGAAATTTACTAGTAACCCTGTGCGCCAGTCTGAGCCTTGTATGTTGTGGATGTTAAAATGGAACAAAACCCAGCAGCGGTTGGCTTTGAAGGGCCGAATGCTGGCTTTTCTTTGGGGCATCCCGAGTCGGGATGCCCCCTGTTCGCCCATAAGTATTCACCTTTCCAGATGCCAACTGTGCATGTACGGGCTCTCCTCCAATGAGAGCCGCCTCCTGGGACTATTTTATTTGGCTTAATTTGGGATGCCCCATAAAGAGGGAGACCTTCACCGCTAGAGTCTTATAGACTTTAAGGGAGGGGGGTGATTGTTTCTCAGTCTGTTTCTCAGGGGTTTATTCATCAAGGGATAGCGCCAGGTAGCTGACGGTGAATGGCGGGCGCTGCACGCAAAACCGCATTTATCAAAGCGATTTCGGTGAGCGCCTCTGACAGCGCCATGTAACGTCACATGTATTATTACAGGGGGCTCAGTATACAGCGCCAGTGCTGTAGCTTCCAGAGCGCCAGGTATTACCTGACGCTACCTGTCGCTCTCACATACATTTCAATAGACGTTCCTTTTCTTCTGTTTAAAGTGGACCAACACCCTCCCCTGATCGGCCCGGGAATCTATAAAGATTCTCGGACCGATCAGCTCCCTGACTGCGGGGCACCCCGATCGACCAGATCCCCGAAAATCCTACCTGATCCTCATTCCAGCGGCGCATGCGCAGGCCGCCGCCGCCTCCCGCATGTCCCTCTAGCAGGGCGCGCACCCGTGCCGGGCGTTTGTGAATGGCTGGCGCGGGCACGCTCCCTGTAAGAGGGACGCGCGGGAGGCGGCAGCGGCCCGCGCTCAGCTTGTCCGTCAGCGGCGATTGGACGAGCGAGTCACGTGGGAGCGGGGTCAGGTGAGTTTTCGGGGTTTCTGGGGGGTTTCACACAGCGGGGCACCCATGATCGGGATGCCCCGTGGAAGTGGACCAATACCCAGGATAGTCAAAATCCTGGGTGTTGGTCCAATTTAAACAGGGTTTTCTTTAAATTTTTTTTTTTAATCAAATAATTGTGCGACTTCTCCTGGGCTATTAAGTCATTTTTGAAAACTTTGATTTTTTATATTTTTATGCAGAATTGTCATTACAGGTCTGGCATTAAAGTGTTAATGTCACAATGTTACATTGTGTTTTCGCTTTGTTACTGATGGATATGTGTTAATCACACAGCGCCTGGCGCTCTATGCTACAGCGACCAGATCCAGAGCGCCGACGCTGTGTGAGGCTGTTTTTTTGATGAATATGGTTTGATCACACTCCCATATAGCGCTGTACTGGCGTTATTGTGACTCGCACAACATATTCATCAATGCCGGCCAGCAACTGAGGCGCTTGGCAACAGCGAACCATAGCCGATCACAGCGACTACTAGCAGTCGCTCTGAGCGCTTCGCTACAGGCGCTCATCTGCCGATACCTGGCGCCAGTAATCAATCAGCCTCTCAGTGTAACACCGGCAATAGGTTGCAGCCAGGTAAGTATAACCTCCAGGGCTGGCCTCCCGGGTGGAATTTCCCCATCACAATACAGGAATCACCTACTGCTCATCTATGAATTTGCGCTGAGTCACTAAAAACAGGAAGTGCCGGTTAGTCTTGTGCTGATGGGATTTCTATGCGCAGTGGCGTGCTTTGCCACCACGCAACCTGTGCAATTTCATGGGGCCCCCCCATCTCTCAGGGGCCCCCCAGAACTCTGCTGAGTGAACACTGGATTACCGGTGTAATACTGATGATGCAACAGGCAGGAAAAGCCTGATGAAGTGGGTGATGTGCCCACGGAACGCGTGGCTCCTGGTGCGGTAAGCGGTGGGGAGACTTCACACATGTTATTTTCATGATACCTTGGCTTTATTTCTGGTGATGTTTTTGCGATTGATTTGTGATTTTATTTTTTGATTGGTATTGTGATATACATCAGTGGTTCCCCTTTTGGATGCCTAATAATATATACAGGTGATGATATCTTCATATTATTCTTTAATTGGTGAATAGAGTAGATTGATATGTTTATATGGTTGTTATGGTTGGGAATATTAATTCTTAATTGATTGTTTGACTAGGAGCACTTGCACTTATATAGATTTCATAGTGATCCGGACCATAGGCAGGATTTGCACATGCTCAGTTGCACTGTTGGAACACTTTGTTGAATGATTTTAGCACATATATATTTAGGCATTTGAAACCAATTAGTGTAGTGAGACTCTCCCCATCGCTTACACACCTTTATGTTGGTTTGTCCTGTGTGTTATTGTCCCATTTATGTGTTTTTAAGGGATTTGAATATGTTGAGTGTATTGTATGTAGTGATTATAAATATGTAATTAATAAAAATTATTTTTTTTTTATCAATTTATGAGTTGGGGGGTGCCTCCCTACATGTTTTTTTTAATACCGATGATGCTGCTTCTCTCCATCATTTGTTCCCATTTAATATTGTATTTTGTTATATAACAATGTCTTTGATTGGGGCCCCCAGACACGACTTTGCACGGGGCCCCAGAAATGATAAGCCCCGCCCCCTGTCTATGCGGCTTTTCTTGTTTGTTTCATTTGTTTACTGGAAATACTCACCTTGACCTTAACCCTGTTCTCTGCCGTCTAGAAGGTGATAGGAAACTAAATGTATGAATGTATGGTTTCTTGTAATGATTTGAGTTTTTCTTTTGGAGACTCCCACATGGACAGAGATTTGATTTAAAGTGGACTAAAACCCCGGGACTTCCATTATCCTGATTTGGGACGCCCCGCTGTTTGAAACCCCCACCATTCACCCGCTTTGCTTACCTTTCCCTGAGCACACGGCGCATTGGCAGCTGCTCATCTAATCGCATGGCTGGAGAAGATCAATGGCATTCCGGCCAGCGTGTGATTCTTCGGCTGTGAGCGCCAACGCCGGCCATTCAGTCCTGGCGGACGTAACCCCGCACCCCCCCCCCCCCCGATGAGGATCGAGTGATGCCACCACTGGCTGCGCATGCACCATGGGCTCATTGGTCAGGTAAGCATATTGGGGAACTGGGTGTTCACACAGCGGGGCACCCCAAATCAGGATGCCCAGAGGAGAGGGAATTAGGTGGCCCTGGAGTCTCATGATCCCATAGCACATGCACACCTCTATCTTTGTGAGCCCGCACCAGCCATTCAGGAAAGCTTAGCGATGGTACACGCTGAGAAGCTGGGGGTGCCGCACATGCACCGTGTGAATGAAGGCGAGTTTAAAGTGGACCAACACCCAGGATTTTCACTATCCTGGGTGTTGGTCCACTTCAGCGGGGCATCCGAGATCAGGATGCCCGCTGTGTGAACCCCCC
The DNA here is from genome assembly GCA_027917425.1 of Gastrophryne carolinensis. Taxonomy (NCBI): domain Eukaryota; kingdom Metazoa; phylum Chordata; class Amphibia; order Anura; family Microhylidae; genus Gastrophryne; species Gastrophryne carolinensis. The sequence goes on along the minus strand of CM051234.1, from coordinate 625,855,999 downwards.
CCCCCCAAAAAAAAAATAATTTTCGGCGACGGACAAGCCGCCGCCTCCCGCGTGTCCCTCTTACAGGGCGCGCGCCCGCCATTCACAAACAGGACGCACGCACTGCTAGAGGGGCGTGCAGGAGGCGGCGACGGATCAGCCGCCGCCGCCTCCTGCGCGCCCCTCTAGCAGTGCGATAAGGTCAAGTTTTTTGGGGCTTTTGGGGGGGGGGGGGGGGTTTCACCCCGCGGGACATTCCGATCTTGGATGTCCCGCGGTGAGGGAGGTGATCGGCCCGGGAATCTTATAGACTCCCAGGCCGATCACCCCTGGGTGTTGGTCCACTTTAAAGGGGAACTAGGGGTATACATCAAGCCGGGCTTCCCAAATCAGGAGGAACAAAACCCAAGAGAGTGAAAATCATCCCAAAAGCATTGTACCTAAAATTCAACGTAACCCTTTCATTAGATTGTTTGTTTTGGTCAGCTTTAAAACTCAATCTATAGTCACAATTGACTTAAACTGGACCTTCACCATGATTTATTGAAAAGCCCAAACCCTTAAAAAAAACATTTCCCCAGCATCTAAAGCTAATATATTTTAAGTGTTAAGTCACTTATTATTCCTTCCCACACTGGGCTGAAACTCTGTTCAGGACTTTAGGATACGGGCGCCGCCATCTTGCCTCAGAAGCATCACATACTGAGGAGAGGAGAGCGGGATAAAGTGCAGGGGGCAGGGTTATAGCTGTGCTTTGCACAGACAGAGAAGAGCTGGGGTCAGGAAAATGTCAGCAATCCCAGAATGCAGAGCAGCATAGTCAAAAGACACTTCCTGTTTGCAGGCTGCCTGATGCTCCATGAGCCGCCATCTTGGATGTTTAAAGGCTCATAACATGTAGTAGATGCAGGTAGGATGATTTTTAATGTGAGCAATCTGTATGTACAGGGTGTGGGAAACATATAAAATAGGCTCTTATTTAGGGTGAGGGTCCGGATTAATGTGAGCAATCTGTATGTACAGGGTGGGGGAAACATATACGATAGACTCTTATTCAGAGTGAAGGTCCGCTTTAACCCTTTCATTAGATTATTAGGCTGGCAAAATACAATTTAGAATTTTATTTATTATTATTATTAATAATATTATTAATTTTATTATATATTAATATTATATTTTATATATTAATATTATATTTTATATATTTATATTATATTTTATTATTAATTAAATTATATAATTAAAATTATTATTTTATAAAAAAAAAAAAAAAAAAATCCTAGGTAACACTGGGATTGGTTAGCTTTAAAGGTGAAGCTACATACAAAATTGACTGGGTTTCGGTCCTTTCCCCCGCTGCGTGAAACCCCATAGATCCCCAACACGCCTCTTTCCGGTCCTGAGGTGCATGCGCGACCACTAGTCCAATCAGCGCATTCGGGGGCCGCTGATGTCACGGCTTCGTCTAAGAGCAGCGGCTCCGAGCGCGCTGACGGACGCAGCCTCTGCTTCCCTCTAATAGGGAGCGTGCCCGCGCCATTCACAAATGCCTGACGCGGGCACGCGCCCTGCTAGAGGGATAGCGAGGATGTGGCCACGGCTCGTGCATGCGCTGTTGGTAAATAAATGGGGCGACCTGGGGGGTTTCACACAGTGGTGCATCCCAATTTTAAATGCCCCGGGGAGAAAATTTAATCTTATAGATTAAAAATCATCCTACCTGCATCTACTGCATGTTATGAGCCTTTAAAGTGGACCAACACCCAGGGGTGATCGGCCCGGGAATCTATAAGATTCCCGGGCCAATCACCTCCATCACCACAGGGCATCCGAGATCAGGATGCCCCGCTGTGTGAAACCCCCCCCAAAAAAACCTTACCTTTTCAGCGACGGATCAGCCGCCGCCGTCTCCCGCGCGCCCCTCTAGTAGTGCGCGCGCCTAGTAAGAGGGACGCGTGGGAGGCGGCGGCGGCCTGTCCGTCGGCGAAAAAGTACGTTTTTTTTTTGGGGGGGGGGGGTTCACACAGCGGGGTCTGATCTCGGATGCCCCACTGAAGTGGACCAAGACCCAGGATAGTGAAAATCCTGGGTGTTGGTCCACTTTAAACATCCAAGATGGCGGTTCATGGAAGTGCAAAACAGGAAGTGTCTTCTGACTGTGCCGCTCTGCATTCTGGGATTGCTGTCCTTTCCCTGACCCCAGCTCTGCTCTGTCTGTGCAAAGCTGTGCTGTGTGCACAGCTATAACCCCGCCCCCAGTACTTTACCCCGCTCTCCTCGCCTCAGTATGTGATGCTTCTGAGGCAAGATGGCGGCGCCCGTATCCTAGAGTCCTGAACAGAGTTGCAGCCCGGTGGTGGAAAGAATAATAAGTTAGTGATTAAAACCTTAAAATATATTACATTTTAGATGCTGGGGAATAGTTTTTTTTAAGGGTTTTGTTTTTTCATTAAATCATAGTGAAGGTCCGGTTTAAGCATTTTCACTATCCTGCCTTTTTAGGGCTTGTCCCTGGGGCATCTGGTTTTGGGATGCCCTGATGTGTGAAACCCTTCAGATCACTCTAAGAAGAAAACAAAAAAAACACCGCTCCCATAGTGCATGTGCGAGCTCTCATTCAATCAGGTATTAATGCAGAGAATAAGAGAGAGAACATCCTCGGTCTCCCTGCGGTCTGTGGCGTGGGGCTGTGCTTCAAGCGTGGAGATGCAGTGGCGACCCGCGGACCACGAATGTGCCAAGGGAAAGGCGAGTGGATTCACACAGCCGTAGTAAATCATCCGACCCCCTGTGTGTGAGACCCCACAGAACCTCAGCTTTCTTACCTCGCTCCAAACTTCCACAGTGCATGTGCAGCTCTCCCCCAATCGGCATTGACCATTGTGCATATTAAAGCAGGACAAATCCTGGGAATTTGATTTGGGATGCCCCGCTGTGTGAACCCCCCAGTTCACTTTTTGAAACTCACCCTTCCAACAGTGAAGCCCCACTGGGACGGGAGCACTCGCACAGGGATGCAGCAGTGAAAACAATCAGAACCCTTGGACCGAATGACATAGTTAAGGCAAAGGGCCCGCGCATGCACCATTGGAGCAGGGAATGGGGAGTTTTTACGGGCGCCCAGGGGGATTTCACATAGCAGGGCATCTTGAATTAGGATGCCCCAGGGTGGGGTTTTTTTTGAACCGCTGGTGGGTTTTGTTCTGTTAACACCTGGACCAACACCCACGGGTGATCGGCCCGGGAATCTATAAGATCACCTCCCTCACCCCGCGGGACATCCCGATCTCGGCTTATCGGTGGTGGCGGCGGCAGCCGGCGCCGCCTCCCGCGCGCCCCTCTAGACGTGCGCGCGCCCGCGCCGTCCGTTTGTGAATGGCCGGCGCGGGCCCTGTAAGAGTGACATGCGGGAGGCGGCGGCGGACGCACTATCTTGTCTGTCGCTGTCACCCGCTTGTCCGTCGGCGGGGAATGGACAGCGCGGTCACGTGGGAGCGTGGTGAGGTGAGTTTTTGGGGCTTTCTGGGGGAGGGTTTCACACAGCGGGGCACCCCCAATCGGGGAGCCCCCCCCGAAGTGGACCAAAACCCAGGGTAGTCAAAATCCTGGGTGTTGGTCCACTTTAATGCTCAGAAGTCAATGCAGAATGAAACAATTGGCAGGCACCTCATGCTGGCCACTTTCCTCTACCTGGCTACAGCCATTCAAATATGCCTGGCAAGGAGGGTGCGCACAATGGGCTGCCAGAGGGATCCAATCCAGAGGTGAGTATACAGGCAAATCAGGGGGTTTCACATGACAGGGCATCCCAAATCAGGATGCTCCTGGGGGGAGGGCTTTCACCCAACCCTGGAGCCCTTTAAACTAGTGGGTTTTGGTCTGCTTTACAGGAAAGTTTACTAAATTTAAAGGTCAAAAAGTCTCACATTTTTCGATTTAAGACAGATCAGTAGGCGAGAAGGAAAATCATCTTTACAGAGCAAACTGATCTGTTTTTTTATGATCACACGGCAATAAGATTGATCAGAAATTGTGACATGTATGGCCTGCGTGACCGATCCCAATGTTGCAAGTGAGCCTAGGCTATGACGGAAGACAGGTAAGTATGCCTAGGGCGGCCAGTGGGAGATATCAAGTATGAGCAGTGTAGTTGGACTAACAGCATTCTAAAACGCTGTGGAATATGCTGGCGCTATAATAGTAGAATAATAGAATAGTATGACGCTAGCTAGGTAGGTAGGTAGGTACGCCTAGGGCGGCCAGCATGAATTTATTGGGAGATATCCAGTATGAGCAGTGTAGTTGGACGATCAGCATTGTAATACGCTGTGGAACATGCTGGCGCTATAATAGCAGAATAGTAGTATAGTATGACGCTAGCTAGGTAGGTACGTACGCCTAGGGCGGCCAGCATGAGTTTATTGGGAAATATCCTGTATAAGCAGTGTAATTGGACGTTCAGCATTGTAAAACGCAGTGGAATACGCTGGCGCTATAATAGTAGTATAGTATAGTATGACGCTAGCTAGGTAGGTAGGTAGGTATGCCTAGGGCAGCCAGCATGAGTTTATTGGGAAATATCCTGTATAAGCAGTGTAATTGGACGTTCAGCATTGTAAAACGCAGTGGAATATGCTGGCGCTATAATAGTAGAATAGTAATAGTATGACGCTAGCTAGGTAGGTAGGTACACCTAGGGCGTTCAGCATGAATTTATTGGGAGATGTCCAGTATGAGCAGTGTAGTTGGACGATCAGCATTGTAAAACGCTGTGGCATATGTTGGCGCTATTATAGTAGTATAATAGTAGTAGCAGAAGAGGATCAGCCTTAGCTCATGTACAATCAAATCAACAGTGATCTGTAGCTGGAATAAAGCTGGAAAGATAAAGGAATGATCACTTACCAGGAATATGAGGCTGATCAGGATGAGAAAGAACTTGGAGGTGCACACTCCGATCCCCATGCTGAGGCTGTGTGTGGCGGGATTGCTCGGCTGTGGATCTGCCGGGCTCTGGCTGCCTCTGCTCTGTTTAAGCTGAATAACAGGCTCAGTATCACATGCCTGTGATAAGCCTTCCCAGCAGTCACATGCTCCCCTCCCCCAGGTGCTCCCACACAAAGCCCTGATGTCATTTCCTCAATGGAGTGAGCTGGATACAATGTAACTCCTCTATTGCCCATACACCGCATAATCTTCATACAATCTGGCCAAAAGGTTTTGTCAAAGATTGAAAAAAAGATTTTCAAATATATTTATTTCGGGCAGAGAGGGTTTAGCTAACATTGTATAGAGACTGCTACATACCAGTGCTAAACACACACCTTACAAGTACATACCTACCAACTTTTTAAAGTTGGTAAATTAGAGAAATATTGTGTATAGAAATACCGCGCTTCACAAATAACAGGCTGATTCATTACTAACGCCAGGTAGCGACAGATGAGCGGATTTCAGAGCGACCGCTAGTAGTCGCTGCGCTCGGCCATGGATCATTGTTATAGAGCACCTCAGTCGCTGGCCGGCATTGATTAATATGATGTGTGAGTCGCAGTACTACGCTGTATGGGACCGAATGGTAGCGCCAGCTCAGAGCGACTGACTCACACCACATTCATCAAAATGACATTTTTGATTAATAATATTTCTATGCAGAATTGTCCTTACATGTCTGGTATTAAAGTGTTACAATGTAATAACAATGTTATTCCATGTGTTTTCACTTTGTTACTAGTGGATACATCTTCAAAAACAGACTTTAATCACACAGCTTCTGGCGCTCTGGGCTACAACTACATGATTTTGAGCAGCGCCAATGTTTGAGGCTGTTTTATTCTTGCCCAGGATACATGTCTGAAGTTTTGCGAATTTTTTTAAGGAAAGAAAAAAATGGGACCAGGAAAGGGATTTAAGGACCATCCATTGAAATGTATGGGAGAGCGCCAGGTAGCGACAGGTAAGACTTGGCGCTCTGCAAGGCTGAATGCCGGTGCTGTACACTGAGCCTGGGATAATGATGAATCGTACGCTACATGGCGTTGTTCTAGTCGCACACCAGATTCGGCTTCATAAATGTGGAATTGCGCGCCATGTCCGGCGTTCACCTGGTGCTGCCTGCCGTTATCCCTTCATGAATAAGGCCCTAAATCAATTTGTTTAGATATTAAAAATGTTAAGTGAATCAATTTAGTGATGCTACACGTGCTAAATACTACTTATCCCAAAAGGTTAGACAATAACATATGACAAATCAATCACAGAGCAATGTGTAAAAATTCTTAAAATCAGCAAGATTAGTCCAAGATGGAGAACAGCAAAGTCCCAGTGCGCAAGCGCCTCTCCATGTGGTGGGCTACAAACACTTCAAGCGGACCTTCACCCTGAATAAGAGCCTATCTTATATGTTTCCCACACCCTGTACATACAGATTGCTCATATTAATCCAGACCCTCACCCTGAATAAGAGCCTATCTTATATGTTTCCCACTCCCTGTACATACAGATTGCTCACATTAATCCGGACCTTCACTCTGAATAAGAGCCTATCTTATATGTTTCCCACACCCTGTACGTACATATTGCTCATATTAATCTGGACCCTCACCCTGAATAAGAGCCTATCTTATATGTTTCCCACACCCTGTACATACAGATTGCCCACATTAATCCGGACCTTCACTCTGAATAAGAGCCTATCTTATATGTTTCCCACACCCTGTACATACAGATTGCCCACATTAATCCGGACCTTCACTCTGAATAAGAGCCTATCTTATATGTTTCCCACACCCTGTACATACAGATTGCTCATATAAATCTGGACCCTCACCCTGAATAAGAGCCTATCTTATATGTTTCCCACACCCTGTACATACAGATTGCTCATATTAATCTGGACCCTCACCCTGAATAAGAGCCTATCTTATATGTTTCCCACACCCTGTACATACAGATTGCCCACATTAATCCGGACCTTCACTCTGAATAAGAGCCTATCTTATATGTTTCCCACACCCTGTACATACAGATTGCTCATATTAATCTGGACCCTCACCCTGAATAAGAGCCTATCTTATATGTTTCCCACACCCTGTACATACAGATTGCTCATATTAATCTGGACCCTCACCCTGAATAAGAGCCTATCTTATATGTTTCCCACACCCTGTACATACAGATTGCCCACATTAATCCGGACCTTCACTCTGAATAAGAGCCTATCTTATATGTTTCCCACACCCTGTACATACAGATTGCTCATATTAATCTGGACCCTCACCCTGAATAAGAGCCTATCTTATATGTTTCCCACACCATGTACATACAGATTGCTCACATTAAAAATCATCCTACCTGCATCTACTGCATGTTATGAGCCTTTAAACATCCAAGATCAGGCAGCCTGCAAACAGGAAGTGCCTCCTGACTGTGCTGCTCTGCATTCTGGGACTGCTGACCTTTCCCTGACCCTAGCTCTGCTCTGTCTGAGCAAAGCACAGCTATAACCTGCCCCCCCTGTACCTTATCCCACTCTCCTCTCCTCAGTAAGTGTGATGCTTCTGAGTCAAGATGGCGGCTCCCGTATCCTAAATTCCTGAACAGAGTTGCAGCCCAGTGGGGGAAAGAATAATAAGTTAGTGACTAAAAACGTAAAATATATTAATTTTAGATGCTGGGGAACCGTTTTTTAAGAGTTTGGGCTTTTCATTAAATCACGCTGAAGGTCCGGTTTCAGTCAAAAACACCTCTGGTGTGGGCCTCCACTGTTTTAAAATACCCTAACCAGAGGGATGCCTTTAATTAGATCGTATCCAACTGGCAGATTCATGCCCAGACATCAAATGCAGTCCAATCCCGATCTCACAGATTAGCAGAGGAAGGGGTAGATAAACTTCGGATATGATCTCACCGATAATTCCTAAAAGAGTGTCAATCAATGCACTCACATTAAAAGATCAATTATACAGGCGTTATAATGAGAAAACGACCCTCACCGATCCTTGGTATTGCTTCGGCCGATAACCAATACATATGGCAATTTCAAGATGGAACTGTGACAGACTCTGCCTTTGGATTTTAAAGGCGTTGTTTCTGCCCTTGGACTTTTGCATAGACTCATTACTTTCATTTTCTTGAGCATGTCACAGACAATGGCATTGTGCTATTGATTACGTTACAGACTGTCATTGTATTGATTGATTGTGTTACAGACTGCTATTGTCATTGTACTATTGATTACGTTACAGACTGTCACTGTATTATTGATTGTGTTACAGACTGCTATTGTGTTGCTGATTGAGTTACAGACTGCTATTGTGTTGCTGATTGCGTCACCGGCAGAGTTGAGGGATTGTGTGCCCTGCTCCCATTGGTCTGTGGGTTTGTCATGCAGTTCTCCATCAGGTCCACGGGGGAGGTCCCCTTGCATGGAGCCTTGCATATAAGGCCCAGGGTGGCACTAATAAAGTTAAGTTCATCTTCACCCTCAATACTGAGTTCTGTCTCTTATTGGGGGAAACGCTATATTACAATTCACTAGCCCTTGTAAGGGCTGTTCCTGGTTCCTCACGGATGACTCTGGGATTCCTGCAGCACCTCTCACCATTGGGGAAAGGACGTCTCTGGCGGGGAAGCCCTCCGGCGATAAAGGTTATCGCTACAGGAACCCGGGTAGGTAAGCCACCACTGCCGCAGCCAACGCGTTTCGTTGCGGTCCGTAACTTTATCAAGTAATTTGTTAAATTAGGCCATGGCCCCTCATTGAGGGATGGATATAACAGTTAAAACAATATAAACTCTTTGAATAGGCAAATGAATGATTTATTGATGCAGATTGGCATGTTACACCTCAAAGAGGGACAAATGAGAACAATGAGGGACAGCAGAACATGGACTCAAAAGAGGGACAGTCCCTCCAAATCAGGGACACTTGGGAGGCATGCAAGTAGGGATGAGTGAACCCCATGGAAGATCTGGTTCTGCCGGGTGCGGCCATACTTAAAGCAGACCTTCAGCATCATTTCATGAAAATCCCAAACTCTTAAAAAAAAACTATTCCCCAGCATCTTAAATTAATATACCTAACCTTTTTAGTCACTTACTTTTTATTCTTTCCCCCCACTGGGCTGCAATTCTGTTCAGGATATGGGAGCCACCATCTTGACTCAGAAGCATTACACACTGAGGAGAGGAGAGCGGGATAAAGTACAGGAGAGCGTGTTATAGCTGTGCTTTGCACAGACAGAGCAGAGCTGGGTTCAGGAAAAGGTCAGCAATCCCAGAATGCAGAGTGGCATAATCAGAAAACACTTCCTGTTTGCAGGCTGCCTGATGCTCCATGAGCCACCATCTTGGATGTTTAAAGGCTCATAACAAGAAGTAGATACAGGTAGGATGAATGTGAGCAATCTGTATGTACAGGGTGTGGGAAACATATAAGATAGGCTCCTATTCAGGGTGAAGGTCTGGACTAATGTGGGCAATCTATATGTACAGGGTGGGGGAAACATATAAGATAGGCTCCTATTCAGGGTGAAGGTCCGGACTAATGTGGGCAATCTGTATGTACAGGGTGTGGGAAACATATAAGATAGGCTCTTATTCAGGGTGAAGGTCCGGATTAATGTGAGCAATCTGTATGTACAGGGTGGGGGAAACATATAAGATAGGCTCCTATTCAGGGTGAAGGTCTGGACTAATGTGGGCAATCTGTATGTACAGGGTGGGGGAAACATATAAGATAGGCTCTTATTCAGGGTGAAGGTCCGGATTAATGTGAGCAATCTGTATGTACAGGGTGGGGGAAACATATAAGATAGGCTCCTATTCAGGGTGAAGGTCCGCTTTAAGGGATCTACAGGAGATTTGGGTTGTAACAGATAAAACAATATAAACGCCGGCCCTGGAATCTATAAGATCAATTCCATCCCCTTCCAAAATCGGGATGCCCCGCTGTGTGAAACCCCCCAGGTCTCCCGCTACACTTACCTTGGCGCATGCGCCATAGGACCAGGATGAGGTGAGTTACCTTGGGCGATCTGGGGGGTTTCACATAGCGGGGCATCCCCCGGGGGAAAGGACCAAAACCCAGGATAGTCAAAATCCTCAGTTTTGGTCCACTTTAAATAGGCAAATAAATAATTTATTGATGCAGATCTGCATGTTACACCTCAAAGAGGGACAAATGAGAACAATGAGGGACATGGACTCAAAAAAGGGACAGTCCCTGCAAATCAGGGACACTTGGGAGCGAACCCCATGGAAGATCTGGATCTGCCAGGTTCAGTTAAACTTTAGTGAAAAGTTCTGGAACCACATAGAAGTCCATGGGGAGGGACCTAAGGTTGCCGCCTGGCCGTACCACTGTAGGCCATACCTCCCCTGTGTCCCTCATTTGAAGGGACTGTCAGGCTTTTGAATCCATGTCCCACTGTCCCTGGTTGTTCTCATTTGTCCCTCTTTGAGGTGTAACATTCAGATCTGCACCAACAAATGATTCATTTGCAAAATGTTTATATTGTTGTAACTGTTACACTCTCCATACCTCCCAAGTGTCCCTGATTTGGAGGGACTGTCCCTCTTTTGAGTCCATGTCCCCCCTGTCCCTTGTTGTTCTTATTAGTCCCTCTTTGTGGTGTAACATGCAGATCTGCAGCAATAAATGATTAATTTGCCTATTTAAGTGGACCAACACCCTCCCGTGATCGGCCCGGGAATCTATAAGATTCCCGGACCGATCAGCCCCCTGACTGCGGGGCACTCCGATCGGGGGTGCCCCGCTGTGTGAAACCCCCCAGAAACCCCTAAATCCCTACCTGCTCCTCGATCCAGCGGCGCCCAACGCCACCTCCCGCGCGTCCCTCTAGCAGGACGCGCACCCGCGTCATCCGTTTGTGAATGGCCGGTGCGGGCGCGCGCCCTGTAAGAGTGACGCGCTGGAGGTGGCGGCGGGAGTGCTCTCTTGTCCGTCGCTGCCTCTCGCTTGTCCATCAGCGGGGATTGGCTGCAGCGGTCACGTGGGAGCGAGGAGAGGTGAGTTTTTCGGGGTTTCTGGGGGGTTTCACACAGCGGGGCAGATCGGGGTGCCCCGCTGGAGTGGACCAAAACCCAGGATAGTCAAAATCCTGGGTGTTGGTCCACTTTAAAAGTGTATATATTGTAACTGTTACACCCCATCTCCTATGTATCCCTCAATGATTCAGTGGCTTCATTAGCAATTGCCTCTTTTCCATCCTAAAAAGTTAGAAGGTCTACATAGAGGGACGAACCAGGTGCCGAGCACGAGTGCGACTAAGCTCCCATTCAGTTTCTTTAGCCGCATACTAATATGCAGGGGCGGACTGGTCATAGGGAGACCCGGGACAATGTCCGATGGGTCACACTTCTTTGGGGCCAGTTGGGCTGCTGCTGCTTCAATCCCTGCCCTTTAGTCTCCCTTTCAGCCCCACTGTACCCACATGCCAAGGAACCTCAACCCCCATTGCTATAGCCCAGGCATTATGGTTACGGGGGGGGGGGCTTCAGCGGGGAAGGAAAAAATGGGGATTTGCACTAGACCCTATTCAATCTGTAGGAGGGGCCGCTCCCAAAGCTGCAAAAGAGCTCAAACCAGGAACAAAAAAAACATGTAGGGAGGCACTCAACTCAACAAATACATTTTTATTAATTACATATTTATAATTACTACATACAATACACTCAACATATTAAAAGCCCTTAAAAAAACATAAATGGGACAATAACACACAGGACAAACCAACATGAAGGTGTGTAGGCGATAGGGAGAATCTCACCACACTAATTGATATCAAATGCCTAGATATATGTGCTAAATCATTCAACAAAGTGTTACACCCTGGCGAATTGTCATCTTGACACGCAACGCGTCGGTGGCGGCTGCGGCGGGGGACCCCTGGTGACAAGGTGATGTAACAGTGTTTATTTATTTGTAGGTTGTATTGTATTTTGATACTTGGAGTTACTATAAGGGGGCTCATTTGACCCCACCTGAAGCCCGGTTAACACAGTTTTAACACTCTATTATTAAGGTCTCCCACTCGTTATGTGTGTTGTATAGTAGGTTGCTTTTCATGTTTAGCAGCTTCACAGCCTGTGCACACCACATTTGTGGTTTATTTGTATATAGTATTCATTGCACTCAGCACCTTTCTTTCTTTATTACACTCTTGTGTCACATTCAATTAATTAATTTTCATTCAATAGTTTTTTTTACCTGGGTTCATACTTGTCATTCATCTGGGGCTAATGGTTATTTATTAGGGCCTATTACCAGTATATTACATCATATATTTTTGTATTATATAGCCAATACATTACAACTACCTATTACCCATTACATATTAGTCACCGTTTATCGGGACCCCCTGCTTGTTGTGTTTGTGTTTTTTAATCTTGTATTTGTCATATGATGTGCCTTTATTTATTTGTGTATATAATGAATATTTATTAAACATATTGGGTTTTTTAATTTTAATTCAGTGTGCGGCTTTTTTTGGTGGAGGCTCCTCTTTCCTGAGATTAGTCTAGGATCTCTCATGTACATTTCCAACAGTGCTACTAAACATGTGCAAATCCTGCCTATCATCCGGATCACTACAAAATCTATACATGTATAAAGTGCAAGTGCTACTAGTCAAACAATCAATTAAAAATTAATATTCCCAACCATAACAACTCATAAACATATCAATCTACTATATTTGCCAATGAAAATGAAAATATAATCACCTGTATATATTATTTAGGCATCCCAAAGGGGAACCACTGATCTATATCACAATACCAATCAAAACATAATATCACAAAAAAAATCACCAGAAATAAAGCCAGGCTGGCCAGGGACTGATAAAATCCAGGGCTGATTTTTGGCCCCAGTGCACCACTGTTAATATGCGTGTCCAAAGAAGCTGATTGGAGCAGATTGCATGTATATCAAGCAACCGGCGACACATTCACAATGAGGGGCATTGCCCAGGTTTTTGCCCACTTTACGCCAGTGCCAGCGGCTCCCCCAGACCCAATTTTTTATATGCAAATGATAAGTGGATCCCTGTAAAACATAAGCCAATGCTCTTTGACGGAGGCCCATCATTGACCCTGGTTCATACATTCTTCTCCCAATCATAGGCATCCCAGGCGGATGACATAGGAGTCCCATGACAGCTTATGTCACTAATCTGGAAGCAGAATGCAGGATCAAAGGTGAGTATGACAGTATGCTTTCCAGCCACATTGCTCTTGTCCTACAGCACATCCATCCGGGGATCGCCATAGAACTTAAAGCCCCAAAAAACCTTACCTTATCGTCAACGGATCATCTAAAAAAGTGGGCCAACACCCAGGATTTTGACTATCCTGGGTTTTGGTCCACTTCGGTGGGGCACCCTGATGGGGGGTGCCCCGCTGTGTGAAACCCCTCAGAAAGCCCCAAAAACTCACCTGACCCCGCTCCCACGTGACCGCTGCAGCCAATCCCCGCCGACGGACAAGCGAGCACGCCTGCCGCCGCCTCCCGCGCATCACTCTTACAGGGAGCGCGCCCGCGCCGGCCATTCACAAATGGCCGGCGCGGGTGCGCTCCCTGCAAGAGGGATGCGCAAGCAGCGGCTCACGCATGCGCCGTTGGATCGAGGAGCAGGTAGGGATTTTGGGGCTTTCTGGGGGGTTTCACACAGCGGGGCACCTCCGATTTCCCAGCATCTAAAATTAATACACTTTAAGTTTTTAATCGCTTACTTATTCTTTCCTCCACCGGGCTGCAACTCTGCTGAGGACTCTACGATACGGGCGTCGCCATCTTGCTTCAGAAGCATCACATATAATGGGGAGAGGAGAACGGGATAGAATACAGGGGGGCGGGGTTATAGCTGTGCTTTGCAGAGACAGAGCAGAGCTGGGGTCAGGGAAAGGACAGCAATCCCAGAATGCAGAGCGATACAGTCAGAAGACACTTCCTGTTTGCAGGCTGCCTGATGCTCCATGGGCCACCATCTTGGATGTTTAAAGTCTCATAACATGCAGTAGATGGAGGTAGGATGATTATTAATATGGGCAATCTGTATGTACAGGGTGGGGGAAACATACAAGATAGGCTCTTATTCAGGGTGAAGGTCCGGATTAATGTGGGCAATCTGTATGTACAGGGTGGGGGAAACATACAAGATAGGCTCTTATTCAGGGTGAAGGTCCGGATTAATGTGGGCAATCTGTATGTACAGGGTGGGGGAAACATATAAGATAGGCTTTTATTCAGGGTGAAGGTCCCGATTAATGTGAGCAATCTGTATGTACAGGGTGGGGGAAACATATAAGATAGGCTCTTATTCAGGATGAAGGTCCGGTTGAAGAGAGCAACTCTCAAAAGAGTGAAAATCCTAGCTGTTCGTCCACTTTAAGACTATTAGAGGTTTAAAGTGGACCAACACCCGATGCTGATCGGCCCGGGAATCTATAAGATGGACCGATCGGGGTGCCCCGCTGTGGGAAACCCCCCAGAAAGCCCCGAAATCCCTACCTGCACCTCGATCCAGCGGCGCATGCGCGAGCCGCCGCCGCCGCATCCCTCTAGCAGGGCGCGCACCCCGCACCGGCCGTTTGTGAATGGCCGGCACGGGCGCGCTCCCTATAAGAGTGACGCGCGGGAGGCGGCGGCGGCAGGCGTGCTCGCTTGTCCGTCGATGTACCTCGCTTGTTCGTCGGCGGGGATTGGCTGCAGCGGTCACATGGGAGCGGGGACAGGTGGGGCTTTCTGGGGGGTTTCACACAGCGGGGCACCCCCGATCGGGGTGCCCCACCGAAGTGGACCAAAACCCAGGATAGTCAAAATCCTGGGTGTTGGTCCACTTTAAAACGGAAAAAAAAACCTGAGAGGCCAGGCCTGAAATCTAAAAGAGTCCAGAGTCGGCCACTGCCCTTCCATTTTGGAATGCCCCACTGTGTGAAACCCCCCAGATCACCCATAACGCACCTCTTCCCAGTCCAACATCACATGTGCGCGCTCTCGTCCAATCGGAGCCATTTGTAGTGACTATTTAATTCGGCAAACTGCTCTGGTTGTTTTCATTCAGACAGCCTGGGGCGGGAGGGTGCGCGGTTGGGGAGGCGCACGCTTGCACCCACTGAAGCAAATCAGAGCCATCTGTAAAATGACGTAGTCACGGTAAATATCTGAGGTTGGTCGAGAGCCCGCACAAGCACCGTTGGACCACGAAGAGGTGAGTAATTGTGGGCGATTTGGGGGTTTAACACAGAGGGCATCCCATAAAGGGAACAAAACCTGGCATAGTCAAATCCTGGGTTTTGTTCTGCTTATAAATAACAGTGTACAGAAATTGTTCAGTTAGATACCAATGCAAACCACATATTATACAATCTCTGTAAAATCTTACAAATGAGGGGTGGAGCACCTGGCCAATTCATAACAGATTGCTGGGCGACGCATCTATTCTAAATGGCTGGAAGCCTGCGCCTGTGCTGTGGGATTGCCTGGAGTTTCTCACCCTGGTTGTCAGATGTCTCGGGCAGTGGCTGTAGTCGGGGTGCCAGTCCCAGGGGCCCCCCCTGACAAGTGGGGGTCCCAAGCACTTGCAGGAAAGAGTGTGGAATGTGAGCACAGCAGGTGGGACACTAAGGGCCTTATTTAACAAGGGATAGCGCCAGGTAGCGAATGGTGAGCGAACGGTAATGACGGTCACCGCCACGAGTACGCCGGCTCCCCTCCGCAATCACACATTTATCAAGCCAATCCTGCTTAGCGACTGACAGAGCGCCAGCGAGCGAAGCATTCATCATTATTCCAGCCTCACCCCACAGCGCCAGCGAGCGACCTTGAACAGCGACAGGTATGACCTCTCGCTACCTGGCGCTCTCCAATGCATTTCAATGGAGCAATCTTTAAATATTCATAATTAATTGATATTAATGAATTATTTTTTTTTTTTAAATGTCAAAAATTCTGTGCCCACTTCTGCAATGTTAGATATTTTTTTTAACGTAAAAAAAAATATATATATATATATTTGTGCAGAATTGATATTACAGGTCTGATATTAATGTATTCATATTACAAAATGTTTATAAAAACTTGTTTATTTTTTTTTTCAAAAAATATGGTTGTTTGGGGGTTAAAAAACTACTTTTAACCCATCGCCGCCAACGCTCTGGGGTTTAAACAAGCATTTCACAGCGCGATAATTTTTTGAGCGTGATTTGTTAATGAATATGCTGGGAGCCGTTCGCTATGGCCATTCGCTGTCATGCGCTCCCATACAGCGCGGAACCTGTCAAACAGCGACTCCTAACCCCGTATTCAACATTACCGCACACCGACTGAGTCGCTGTCAACAGCCGAACAACGGCCAAGCACAGCGAATACTAGCGGGCGCTGTGAAAATACCACTACTGCCGCTCATCTGTCGCTAGCTGGCGCTATTAATAAATCGGCCTCCCAGATCATGCTACACAGAGCAAGTGACACCCTCTGGTAACCTGTCCCTGACTATGGCTGCCGATGATTGCAGCTCCAAAGGGCAGAAGGGGACTTTAGCGGAGGTTCCCCATATGGAAATATAAATAGACTTCTCTGGTATTTCTCTAGAACCAGGAATTCCCTAAAACCAGCTCCAGGTCACACAGCGGCAACCAGTGGCGGACTAGGGCCAAAAATCAGCCCTGGATTTTAGAAGCCCCTGGCCGGCTCGAGACATCCCTGCTGAGGCCCCTCATCAACAGTGATGCTGGAGCTTTAGCATTGGGGACTGGGGTTTCTTGGCTGTACCCATTGGGGCTGGGTACAAGGGGCTGAGAGGGAGGCTAAGAGGGCAGGGATTGAATGTGGGTGTTAAAAGCAGTGGCCCAACTGGCCCCAAAGCAGTGCGGCATTATCTCCCTATGGCCAGTCAGCCCTGGCGGCAACTGCCTTAAAGCGGACCAAGAAAATAAAGTTTAGCAATTTGCTCCCCTTAAAGTGGACCAACACCCAGGAGGGATCGGCCCGGGAATCTTATAGACGGATCCGATCCCTCCCTGCGGGGCATCCAACATCGGGATGCCCTGCTGTGTGAAACCCCCCAGGACGCCCCATTCACCTTACCTGCATCCCGATCCAACGGCACATGTGCGGGCCGCGGCCGCATCTCACACTTCTCTCTAGCAGGGCGTATGCCTGCGCCGGCCATTTGTGAATGGCCGGCACGGGCGCGCTTCCTGTTAAGAGCCGCTGTGGTTGTACGTCGCTTGGACGCACATACCACAGCGGCTCCGATCGCGCTGATTGGACGAGCGGCCGCGCATGCGCCGTAGGAGCAGGGTGAGGTGAGTTTTATCGGGCGTTCTGGGGGGTTTCATGCAGCTTCGGGGTGCCCCACGGAAGTGCACCAAAACCCAGGATAGTCAAAATCCTGGGTGTTGGTCCACTTTAAGCCCCCTTTGATGAATGCTGACTGAGAGGGCTTAACCCCATGCAGATGTGGAATAGCTGCGCTGCTAGAATTACATGGGAGCAGCCATCTTGGATCACACCTGAGAGCCCTAATTTCACATGAGCAGGAGTGGGTGGATGGGGGAGAGCCTTTGCATAGAGCAGGCCGGGGCTGGATTAACCCCTCGATTCAAAGAGCAAAAGTTAATTGATTTCGGATCGAGAATCGTAAGTTTGGGTGGGTGTTAGTCATTTTTTCCTGTTTTTTTGGCCATTTACGACTCGCACGAGCCTACTTTCGAATGCGTATATGCTCTTACGATCATCGCAAGTTCGTTCGTAAATTTTAGGATCAAAACGTAAAACTTAGGATCAAATCCTAAAACTTAGGATCAAAACGTAAAACTTAGGATAATCGGATGTGTTTAGGTGTGATTCAGAGAACAGTTTTCAAACCTCTAAATACGTTTTAAAAGAAAGCCACTGGCGACACCTTTTAGCAGTCGGATTGCTGTTCTTGAACAGGTTTTTTGGCTATGTGGAGGAGTCTGCGCGTCTTGAGCTGCAATGAACTGCATGTATCAGCATGGCCGAGGCCATAAATTGTATGGCAATGCATACCTGATTCATGTATGCCTTATAAAAGCATTTTAATGTGGACCTTAATTAGTCCTTTGCATGTAAACCTTTATTTTGCAATATATTTGCGTTAATTAAAGAAACTTATGTCCTTTGTTATTTATTTTTAAATTGATGTACTAGAATAATATTTTTAGATTGAATTTATTGGTGTAGTTGTTTACCTTTGCTTTGTTTAATTATTTTAGCTCATCTTTGGTCAGATGCATCACACTTACTGAGGAGAGGAGAGCGGGATAAAGTGCAGGATGTGGGTTACTGCTGTATTTTGCACAGACACAGCAGAGCTGGGGGCACGGAAAGGTCAGAAATCAAAGAATGCAGAGCAACACAGTCACAAGGCCCTTTCTGTTTGCAGGCTGCCCGAGAATACCTGAGCCGCCATCTTGGCTGTTTCTAGACTCATAACATGCAGAAGTTGCTGGGTGTTTTTTTATACTTGAGAGCAATCTGTATGTAGAGGGTGTGGGTAACCACACACAAAATTTTAAGTTGTACCATTTGAAGCCAAAATATTAAAATTAAATCCACAAGTAAAAAATGCAAGTTAACTAAAAATTAAACAAAGTAAGATGTACTTATGCAAATGCATTCATTAATGGTTGGTTACTACAAAATGAATGAAATAAAGAAAAATAAGACCAAATATTTAGAATGCACTTTAATGAGGTAAGTTTGTAGTGCGCAGCCGCAAGATCAGAAGGATTTACGTCCAGACAAAAAAGGAAAAAGGGCAAAACCAATGTTGCAACCTGAGAAATGAAACGGAAAATTCAGGATGGAAACTGACATAGGTCTGATTCCCGAACTGCCATACGAACGGACGGACATTTTAGGATAGAAACGTATTTGCTTATAGAATCACTCGCAAGTTCATACGAGCGGACGTGAAAAATAGGATGATCGGCACCAAAATCAAAGCTGTTACATGTTTCTTTGAATCGACCCTTAAGTGTGGTGGAGGCCCCAGATACAGTATTTTTTTTTTTTTTAAATAATTGTCCAGCCAAGTAACTGATTGGTGGTTGTCTGGCACCCGCCTACTTACTGGAATGTCAAGTCGGGTCCCTTGTGCCCCCCTTGTGCGGGTGCGTGCTGCTCGGGAACTCCTGCTTTGCCATTCTGGGTGGGGGGTAGTGTAGTCGCCCGGCTGGTTCCCGGCATTGAGCTGCCAGCGGCTGTGCTTGGTGGCTTATGTGCACAGCTCTGCACGAACCCATCACAACCCATTTTTTGGGGATCTGCGTCCTGCCCATACAGGTAAGTGCCATGTTGTTCCACTACCATAGCAGCAGGCCATGCCCCGTATCCATGACTAAGGCCCTTATTTATCAAGGGCTAGCGCCAGGTAGTGTCTGACAGCTAACGGCGACTACCGACTCAAGTACGCCCGGCGGCGGTCACAATGACGCATTTATCACGCTAAATGAGGCTAGCGCCGGCGAGAGCGTCAGCTGGCGCGGGATTCATCATGTAGCCGACTGCAACGAACAGTGCCGCTGCTAATCCCATCACAGCGCCAGGTATGACCTGGCGCTCCCTGGCGTGGTCCAATGCATTTCAATGGAGCAATCTTTAAATAATCATAATTAATTGCTATTACTGTTGTTTTTTTTTTTTTTTTTTTAATGTCAAAAATTCTGTGACCACTTCTGCAAGGTTAGGTTTTTTTTTAAAGAAAAAAAAAATAAAAATAAAAAATGTGCAGAATTGATATTACAGGTCTGATATTAATTTATTCATATTACAAAATGTTTAGAAAAACTTGTATAATTTTTACATATAAAAAAATGGTTGTTTGGGGGTTAAAAACTACTTTACACACATCGCCGCCAGCGCTCTGGGGTTTAAACAAGGAATTCACAGCGCGAGACATTTTTGAGCGTGATTTTTTAATGAATCTGCAGCAAGCCGTTCGCTCTGGCCATTCGCTGTCAGGCGCACCCATACAACGCGGAACCTGTGAAACAGCGACCCCTAACCCCGTATTCAACATTACCGCACACCGACTGAGTCGCTGTCAACAAGCAAACCCCGGCCAAGCACAGCGAATACTAGCTGGCGCTGTGAAAATCACGCTACTGGCGCTCATCTGTCGCTACCTGGCGCTATTAATGAATCGGCCTCCCCGCCTAATTTAAGGGCCTGTGTTATGACCTGCACCATTAATTGTGGACCTTACTCATGCTCGTCCTGCCCTAGAAACGGCCCTGGTTGCCGTATAAGATGTATGACCCTGACTGAGACACACATTACATCCCACCATGGCCCTTCTTCTGCCCTTTTACAACTTTCATAGTCCCACCATCACTCCCTTGTAACCGTCTCTACATTTCTTTTTACTTTCCTTTCTATCTTTCACTTTCTCTCATTCATCTCTCGCCACATTTTTCTATTCCTCTCCTTTCACCTCCTCTACATTCCTTTTACTTCCCCCTCTACCTTTCACATTCTGCATCTCTCATCACCTTCCCTTCATCTCTCTCTTTTCATCTTCTCTACATTAGTTTTATTCCCCCTTCTATCGTTTACACACTCCCTCCGTTTATCTCTTTTTCACGTTCTCTGCATTTTTTTTTACTTCCCCTTCTATCTCTTTCACATTCTCTACATCTCTCTCTTCTCATCTTCTCTACATTCGTTTTATTTCCTCTTCTATCTTTTACACACTCCCTCCATTTCTCTCTTTTTCACGTTCTCTGCATTTTTTTTTACTTCCCCTTCTATCTCTTTCACATTCTCTACATCTCTCTCTTCTCATCTTCTCTACATTCGTTTTATTTCCTCTTCTATCTTTTACACACTCCCTCCATTTCTCTCTTTTTCACGTTCTCTGCATTTTTTTTTACTTCCCCTTCTATCTCTTTCACATTCTCTACATCTCTCTCTTCTCATTTTCTCTACATTCGTTTAATTTCCTCTTCTGTCGTTTACACACTCCCTCCATTTCTCTCTTTTTCACGTTCTCTGCATTTTTTTTTACTTCCCCTTCTATCTCTTTCACATTCTCTACATCTCTCTCTTCTCATCTTCTCTACATTCGTTTTATTTCCTCTTCTATCGTTTACACACTCCCTCCATTTCTCTCTTTTTCACCTTCTCTGCATTTTTTTTACTTCCCCTTCTATCGCTTTCACATTCCCTTCATCTCTCTCTTTTTACTTTCACTACATTTGTTTTACTTTTGCTCCTTCTTTTTCACTTTGCCTCTTTCTTTCAAATTTTAGTCTCTCTTCTTTCTTTTTTTTTTTTGCATTCCCTCCTTTCCATCTCTTTCCTGTGCTACGTCTGTCTCTCTCCCTTGGTCCCTGCCTCTTTTTGCCACATTCCCTCCATCTGGCTTTACATCCTTTCCGGTTGCCTGTCTCTGTGTGCGGCATTCTGTCTCAGGACGGCCCTGTCTCTGTGTGCGGCGGACGGCTGCTCATCCAGCGCAGTCACCCAGGTATGTGTCTGTGATGGCAGATAACAGATCAGCCAATCAGGGGAGGAGAATACCTGTGACACGCGTCATGTGTTTATAGCAGGTTCTGTCATGTGCTCCCTCGGTCATGGGACAAGGAGATCACGTAACACGGGTGTGGTGTCGCTGCAGATCTGCTGAACTCATCGCATAAGGTTGTCATTACAGTGGAACAAACCCCTGCATTTTTTTTAATAACCTGGGTTTTGTTCCTCTTTAAACTAGACCAAAACCCCAGATTTTGACTATCCTGGGTTTTGGTCCTTTCCCCCGGGGCATCCTGATCGGGGATGATCCGCTGTGTCACCTCTTCCCGGTCCTATGGGCCATGCGCGGCCGCTCGTCCAATCGGTGCGCTCAGATCCGCTGATGTCACGTTGTGTAAGCCTTTGTCTGAAGCCGGCGGCTGCATCCCTGGCGCAGGCACGTGCCCTGCTAGAGGGATAGCGGGGATACGACCGTGGCTCGCACATGTGCCGTTGGGCCGGGAAACAAGGTAAGTAAATGAGGCAACTTGGGGGGTGTCACACAGCGGGGCATCCCGATTTTGGATGCCTGGGGGGGGAATCGATCGGCCGATCGTGGTGGGTTTTGGTCCACTTTAAAGGGGCATACCGATTTATGGAACTGCCTTGGATTATGTAGCGAAAACCCTTATCGCCGGAGGGCTTCACCGCCCGAGACGTCCTTTTCCCAATCGTAAGTGGTGCTGCTGGAACTCCAGAGTCGTCCGTGAGGAAACAGGAACAGCCCTTACAAGGGCTAGTGAATTGTAATATAGCGTTTCCCCCAATAAGAGACAGAACTTCAGTATTGAGGGTGAAGGTGAAGTGTTTTTATTAGTGCCACTCTAGGCCTTATATACACAAGTCTCCATGCAATGACAACCACACTGACCAATAGCAGCAGGGCACACAATCCCTTAACTCTGCTGGTGACGCAATCAGTAGAACAATAGCAGGCTGTAATACCATCAATCAGGATAATGCCATTGACTGTGACGTAATCAACAATACACAATGGCAGTCAAAATACAATGACATTGCCTATAACAGTATCAAAATACAATTACCTAATTAAGAAAAGGCCAGTGAATGACCCGGTGGGCAACTGAATAGTGATGACATCCAAAAGATAGAGCGTCTGTCACAGATTACCTGTATCCTTGCTTCATGTTGCCATGGAGCATGCACAAGCTCTCGTCCAACCATGTCTGGCAATAGGTTTTGAAAGGAGCAATTGCCAAGCACCTCCCCTCTGCTGCGTGCATCCCCCGCCACCCAATCAGATATACCGGTGGCTGGTGCTTGCATCATAGAGAAGAGTGCTTGGGGATGCTGATTCCAGGGGTTTCACACAGCGAAGCATTCCAAATTAGGGTGCCACAGGGGCCCGGCCTTGGAGTCCTTTAAAGTGGACCACCCTGGAGTCTATGAGGGCAGGCATTCTCCCCCCCTGATTCTGGATGCCCTGCTGTGTGAAACTCACCACCTTTCCTGGTCCTATGGTGCATGTACGTGCGCGCTATCCCTTTAGCAGGGGATGTGTCCGCGCCAGTCATTTGTGAATGGCCGCCGTGGCCACGCTTCCTGTTAGGGTAGCAGGGGATGCGGTCACCAGCGCGCTCAGATCCACTCACTTTAGACGAGCTCTTGGACGAAGGGATCTGAGCGTGCCGACTGGATGAGAGGCTGCGCATGAGTCGTAGGACCAGGAAGGGTGAGAACCTGGGAGGTTTCACACAGTGGGGCAACCCTGAACTGGGGTTGGTGGTGGGGGCGCTTGTTACAGGGCTATGCGTTGATCTTAGTAGTAATTGAGCCTACACTGGCTTTCACAGCGCAATGCCTGTCTTTGGACAGGCTGCGAGACCAGCTGTTCCCCGCCTGCCAGCAGCGTGCCGGTGTAGTACTAAGATCAACGCATAGCCCTGTAACAAGCGCCCCCACCACCAACTGATACAGACCCTACAGCTATATATAGAACAGTAGGACGTTTGGAAGCAAGCGCTCCCTTATTAATACAGGACATGAAGAGACTACTTTTAGTGCACTGAGGAAGCTCATAAGGAGTGAAACGTTTGCACACAAGGAATCACTTGCTACAACTGAGTGTATATTGCTTTAAAATCCGGATTTAGGCCTTTCCGGTATCTTCCAATGAGCATTTGACCAAGACCACACAATGCTATATTTCCATTTAAAAGAAGTGCTAGCTTCTTAGTTTATTATACCATATTTGTGCTATGCATCATAAGTTACATTTATGCATTCACAAAGTATGACTATAGTTGCCATATGTATTATGTCCTCAATAATTGTTCATAGATCTTTGCTTGATGGTATTCATAGACTATTTAAATGCCAGTTCCAGGCGCTGGGCAGACATGTTTCGCCATATCTCTGTGGCTTTATCAATGCCCTCTGAATTTAGGAGTTTTTCTGCTTGGTGCATCTGGGTCAGTCATGACAACAGTATATAGCTTGTTACTGTCCATTCCTTCCCAAGAAATGGCTGTGGGCCGGTTCTGAACCTTGTTATTTTTGTTGAGGTGGTGCATTTGGTCACGGTGTATAACTTGTAACAAAACTCTTCCACGAGGTTTAAATCTGTGTGGGGGTCACCACAAGGCCCAGCTCGTCTATCGCCACCGGCCCGTAGGTCACATTAAGCGGTTGTGTCGGCTTTTCGTCCACCTCATCTAGGGCCAGAGCCCCGCACCACTGAGTGTATATTGACCTGAAGCTTGCTACAAACTGATATTAGATGGGACTGAGCCCTCAGCTAATGGGCAGCTCCCAGATGACAGAGAGATTCATACCTCATTTTCAGTACCTCTGTAAATTAACAGGAACTGAGTAAGATATGTGAAAAAATATATGTATATAATGCCAGTAACATGGACACTGTGGAGATATGATGCATATTAATTGTATAGAAAATAAATGTTGAACTTTTTATTTTTATAATGTGTTCATTATGCTTATACTGAGTTAATAGAGGAATTATCTCCTCATTCCCCTAGAAAGCCCTTCAATATTAGGGGTCACCCGAACCTAGGGCCCCCTTTCCCCCCCTAAAAGTAAAACAATATAAACACTTAAAATAGGCAAATGAATCATTGATTGATGCAGATTTGCATGTTACACCTCAGAGAGGGACATTTGAGAACAACGAGAGACAGGGGGACATGGACTCAAAAGAGGGACAGTCCCTCCAAATCAGGACACTTGGGAGGTATGATATACCCGCAATTACCAGTAAAAAAAAAACAAAAAAACAGCCAGGCCAGTGGCCAGTAAAGTACGAAAAAAAATACCATCCAGGTAGCAACCCTAGCGCCTGGGGCCGGGAG
This sequence comes from Gastrophryne carolinensis, assembly GCA_027917425.1. Lineage (NCBI taxonomy): Eukaryota > Metazoa > Chordata > Amphibia > Anura > Microhylidae > Gastrophryne > Gastrophryne carolinensis. Next base: position 625,831,126 of record CM051234.1, on the reverse strand, counting down.
CGTGCTGCAGACTGCAGGGCCCTGTGTGTAAGCAGAGCTCTATGCTGTCCATTAATATGCACGGCATACAGCGCTGATTGGACGAGAGCCTGCACATGTGCCGTGGGGCCAGGGTAAAGGTAAGGTTTTAAGGGTGAGCTGGAGGGTTTATACAGCAGGGCATCCCAATCACTGGGATAGTGAAAATCCTGATAATAGGTCCACTTTAAAGACTAAGGGCTTTATTCATCAAGCCATAGCGCCAGGTAACAACAGGTAGAAAACGGTGAACGCCGGGCGCTGTACACAATACCACATTTATCAAAGCAAATCTGGTGAGAGACTCTAACAGCGACACGTAGAGACCGATTCATCATTACAGACGGCTCGGCGTATACCGCTGGCGCTGTGGCTTCCAGAGCGCCTGGTATTATCTGTCGCTCTCCCATACATTTCAATAGACGTTACTCTTCTTCTCTTTAAACAGGGTTTAATTTTTTTCTTTTCTTTTTTTTTTTTTTATTTATCAAATAATTGTGTGACCTCTCCTGGCCTAGAAAAAGTATTTTTTTTTTACTTTTTAGATTTTTTATACTTTTATGCAGAATTGTCATTGTTACAACAATGTCATTCCATGTGATTTCGCTTTGTTACTAGTGGATGCGTGTTCAAAAACAGACTTTAAAGTGGACCAACACCCAGGATTTTGACTATCCTGGGTTTTGGTCCACTTCGGTGGGGCACCCCGATCAGGCTGTGTGAAACCCCCCAGAAAGCCCCAAAAACTCACCTCACCCCACTCCCACATGACCACTGCATCCAGTCCCCGCCGGCGGACAAGCGGCAGGCAGCGACGAACAAGCAGAGCGCGTCCGCCGCCGCCCGCGCGTTCCTCTTACAGGGACCGCACCAGTGCCGGCCATTCACAAACGGCCAGTGCGGGAGCGCGCCCTGCTAGAGGGACGCACGGGAAGCAGCGGCAGCGGACGCGCATGCGCCGCTGGAACGGGGAGAAGGTAGGATTGTGGGCTTCGTGGGGGGTTTCACCCCGCGGGACATCCCGATTACGGATGCCCCGCGGGGAGGGATCTGATTGGCCTGGGAATCTTATAGATTCCCGGGCCGATCCCCCCTTGGGTGTTGGTCCACTTTAATCACACAGCTTCTGGCGCTCTGGGCTACAAGAAGCCAATTTTGAGCGCCGGAGCTGTGTGAGGCTGTTTTTTTGATGAATATGGTGTGAGTCGGACGCCCTGAGCTGGCGCTATCGTTCTCCCATATAGCGCTGTACTGGTGTTAGAGCGACTCACACAATATATTCATCCATGCCGGCCAGCGACTGAGACGTTCTGAAACAGCGAACTATGGCCGCTACTAGTGGTCGCTCTCAAAGCCTCGCTACACACGCTCATCTGTCGGTATCTGGCGCTAGTGATGAATCAGCCTGTAACAACCACTCTAGGGCAAGTTGTCTTCCTCTCCGCATCTGCTTACGTTTCTTGTGATCCCACGGCGCATGCACCGGCCGTGGTGGCATGCCCTGTATCCCTCCGGCTGCCGCGCACACACACTGCAGGGCTATCTGACTGGCTGGTGCGGGTACGCACAGCTGGAGAGAAGCGGACGAAGAGATGCCTGAAGCTGCCATTCATTCCAGAGGAACTGTAGCCACATCTTGGGATGCCCCACTGTGTGATTGCCTTGTTTACTCGATCCCATGGTGCATGAATAGAGGCATCCCCAGCTTCCTTCCAGCAGCTGCACGCACCTGCACCAGGCATTTCTGAATGGCTGCCATGGGTATGAACATCTGAAAGGGGAGAAGCCAGCGGCTAGACAACTATTCAAAAGACTTAAAGGAGCCGCAGCACTCAACCCTGTTAGCTTGCAGACCAACGTAAAATCTGTCTCTCATAACGTAACATAAAAACTCGGTCACACACATCTGCAGAAGTAGCTTAAGCTGCACCACCAAGCGCCAAGGTGCCTCTGTGAGGTGCAGTCCTAACTCTAATCTCTGAGAGCCCCATTTGGGACATACAATGCAATAGATAAATTGGGAGCAGCTTACCTGAGGTTGCCCTAAAACTCAAGTGCAGCCCATGGGGTGGAAGGGTCAAGACCTTGCAATACACCCTAGACCCCACACCCCATGTGCCTGCACAAATTCAAAGTGAACAAAGAGGGGTGGCAGCCGCTCAGACCATTTTATAACTAACCTGGGAGGTGCACGTCAGGGTTAGGACTGCACCCATAGAGGCACCTTGGCGCTTGGTGGTGCAGCTTAAGCATACTTCTGCAGATGTGTGTGACCGAGCCTCTGTTTTTACCAGATTTAGGCCTCGATTCAATAAAGGTAGAAAAAAATTCTCATGGTAGTAAAAGATTCAATTCATGAGAAAAAAGCCTGAGAATGTCACTGTTGCTGAATCACCAGAAAAAAAGACAATGACAGTCAATGGCAGCTTTTACTACAGTGTAAAAAGTTCTCTACATTTCCTTAGTAGTAAAAAGTACCATTGACTTTCATTGTCTTTTTTTCTGGTGATTCAGCTACAGTGACATTCTCAGGCTTTTTTCTCATGAATTGAATCTTACTACCATGAGAATTTTTTTCTACCTTTATTGAATTGAGGCCTTAGAGACAGATTATAGGTTGGTCTGCAGACAACTATTCAAACTGATTGGTTGTCAGCCCGCACATGCGCAGCGGGATCACCAGCAAGGTAGGTGTATTGGGCAACCAGAATTCATAGCCATGCAGAAGAGGCTATTCCGGGGTGGAGGGGGTCAAATCAAGATGCCCCCTTGACTGGCACCAAAACCCACAGGGGGGAAGAATCCTGGGATTTGCTGCATTAATGTGGCCTTCCACCTGGCCCTAGAAAGGTTCCCAGGCTGATTCATTACTAGCGCCAGGTAATAACAGATGAGCGTCTGTACTGCAGCGCTATAAGATTCCCGGGCCGATCCCTCCCCCAGAGCATCCAAAATCGGGATGCCCCGCTGTGTGAAACCCCCACGGCGCCGGTAAACCTTACCTGATCCCCGGTCCAACGGCGCATCTTGCGCTTTTCTCTAGCAGGGTGCTTGCTTAAGCCGGCCATTTGTGAATGGCTGGCGTGGGTGCGCTCCCTGTTAGAGGGAAGCGCGAGATGCGGGCAGCAGCTGAGCTATGGCGCTGCTTAGACGTGCATAGCTCAGCGGCTCCGATTGGACGAGCGGCCGCACATGCGCAGTAGGAGCGGGGTGAGGTGAGTTTTATCGGAAATCTGGGGAGTTTTAAATAGCGGGGGAACCACGAAGCCGACCAAAACCCATGATAGTCAAAATCCTGGGTGTTGGTCCACTTTAAATTTTGCTGAAGGTCCGGTTTAGTATGTTGATTACAAGAGAGATGAGTATCGACCTTTAGGCACCATACAACCGGAAAGGGCCAAGACCAAGGATAGTGAAAATCCCGGGTTTGGCTCCTTCAAACTACTGCTCACCACACACCGGCCCTTATTGACTTCCCGCCATTATCTGAGTGAGCCGATCATTAGCTGACTGAGCTCAGGACTGTAGGAGCGCGCCCCCTGCCGGCCGCTTCTGCACTGCGCAGGCGCCTCTGTAGTCTTGCATTGTGTACGTGCAGTTGCTGAGAGGCGGCGGTGTCACTTCCGGAGTCGGCGTTGCCATGGAGATGGAATGCTGCTGGTGAGCTGCGGCCAGAGGATCGCTTCCCCTCTATTACATGCAGGTAATGCGCTGCTGCCTTTAGGGTTTATATTTAGGGGGTGTTCTGTGTCTCTGCAGTGTCTAGGCAAGCTATGCTGGGAGTTGTAGTCCTGCAGCAGCTGCCTTGCACTAATTTACCCCTCCTGTCTGCTGGGGGGGGGGGCTAGATATGGGACTCCGAGCGACATGGGTGGCCTTTGGGGCGCCATCCCAAACCTTCTATAAAGGGCACCCCAGGAGATCCCAACTGAAGCAACAGTCCTGTCATTTCCCCATCTCTCCTTTCTTTTTTTGCACAATTTGGTTATCATTCTCTTTTACATTTTTCCTTCTTCCTGATTTATCCTTTCTCCTTCTTTGTCTTTTATTTCATGATCCCTCCACCTTACTCTCTTTCCATAACCCCCCTTTCATGTTGTTTCAACAGTGCCTCCATCTTTTTCTTGTCACCATCCTTTCTTTGTCTCTCTCTCTCTCTCTCTTGCTTTCCTTCTTTCTTTGGTTTCTTTCTTCCTCTTCCTTCCTTCCTTCCTTCCTTTCTCTTCTTTCCTTTCTTTCTATGCCCCTCTGCTTTTCTTCTCTCTTGCTTTCTTTCTCTTCCTTCATTCCTTTCTCCCCCTTCCTTTCTTTCTCTGTCCCTCTTGCTTTTCTTCTCTCTTTGGCTCTCTTCCTTCCTTTCTATTCCTTCATTTCTTTCCCTCTCTCTCTTGCTTTCCTTCTTTCTTTGGCTCCCTTGCTTTCTTTCTCTTCCTTCCTCCAATTTCTTTCTCTCTTTCTATTTTTCTTCTTTCTTTCATCCTCTGCATTCCTAATTTTCCCTCTCATTTCATCTCTCTTGAGCTCTTTTTCCTCCGCTCTCCTGTTTTTCTACATTGTTTCCATCTCATTTTATTCTCTCTCTCTCTCTCTCTCTCCCCGACAATCTTGCTTTCATTCTCTCTTTCACTTTCTATGTCACCCTATCTTTTCTTTATCTTTCTCCTCCTTTTTTCTACATTCTTTACACACTTTCTCTTTTCACCTTCTCTTTATATAACATTTCTTTTTCATCTTATTCCTGCTTTGTCTACCTTCAGTCTCTCCTTTCCTGCATTCTCTCTGTTTTTCTTGCCCCATCTCTCTGCTTACCTTTTTCTATGTCGGGTGGTGCAGGTTTTGGTCCACTTTAAAGCAGAATGAAACCTATTGGGGATTTTAAAAGACCCCAGGGCAAGCACCTGTGAGAACCCCCCCCCCCCCCTCCCCGGGTCGCCACAAAATTTACCCAACTCCCACTGTGATGTAAACAACGCTGGCTGCATTCCCAGCATCTCTGGACTGAAGCACGCTCCCGCTCTCAGCCATTCAGATATGCTGGGCGGGAGCGCACCCACATCTAAAGGAAACTGGGGATGCAGCAGAGGTCTCGCTCACTGTTGCTGGGCTCTGCCTGTATTGCCAGGATTAATATAAACCAAAGTTTTATGGGATGCCCTCCAAACAATCCCCAATGGGTCCCTGGGGTCTGACAATTGCACGTGAGGTCTGAGGACGGGCGGGATGGGGAGTGGGTTATTTAAGGGGGTGCTGAGGATACAGCCCCCTGACATAGCCTTGAGAAAGAGTCTTTGAGGCTCGGAACGCGTGGGCGGCTCACCGTGGGGACCCATCTTAAGCCAGCATATAGTAAGGTTTTTTATTTGTGTAATTTATGTCTCACATGTTTTGCACCGTTGTTTCCTGTGGGGCCTGCCCTGAGTTAGGGGTCCTGTTTATGAATATGGATGTATATTAGTTATTGCATTTAGCACTTTATTAGTATGAGGCCGATTCATTAATAGCGCCAGGTAGCGACAGATGAGCGACTGTAGCGTGATTTTTACAGCGCCAGCCAGTATTCGCTGTGCTTGGCCGGCGTTTGCTTGATGACAGCGACTCAGTCGGTGTGCGGTAATGTTGAATACGGGCTTAGGGGTCGCTGTTTCACAGGTTCAGCGTTGTATGTGAGCGCCTGACAACGAATGGCCAGAGCGAACGGCTTGCTTCATATTCATTAAAAAATGACGCTCCGAATTTGCTGGCGCTGTCCATTCCTTGTTTAAACCCCAGTGCGCTGGCGGCGAACTAGTTTTTTAACCCCTAAACAACCATATTTTTTGATTGTAACGTTATACATGTTTTTGGAATCATTTTGTAACATGAATATATTAATATCAGACCTGTAAGATCATTTCTGCACAAATTTTTTTTTTTATTTTTTTTTACTTAAAAAAAAAAACCTAACATTGCAGAAGTGGTCTCAGAATTTTTGACATTAAAAAAAAAAAAAAAAATAATAATACCAATTAATTATGATTAATTAAACATTGCTCCATTGAAATGCATTGGACAATGCCAGGGAGCGACAGGTCATACCTGGCGCTGTGAAGGAATTTGCAGCGGCGCTGTTCGTTGCAGTCGGCTTCATGATGAATCCCGCGCTAGCTGTCGCTCTCGCCGCCGCTAGCCTCATTTAGCTTGATAAATGCGTCATTGTGACCGCCGCCGGGCGTACTTGAGTCGGTAGCCGCCGATAGCTGGCGGTACCTGCCGCTCGTCAGACACTACCTGGCGCTAGCCCGTGATAAATAAGGCCCTAATTGTTAGTATATAGGTATTTACCATTAGTCACTGTAGTACTTTATAATTATGCACCTTCTGGCATGATGGTTCCCCCATGTGGTTTGTTACGGTATAGCACCAATATCTGTGGCTATTTTTAAAGTGGACCAACACCCAGGATTTTGACTATCCTGGGTCTTGGTCCACTTCGATGGGGCACCCCCGATCGGGGTGCCCCGCTGTGTGAAACCCCCCCAACCCCCCGAAAAACTCACCTCTCTGCGCTCCCAGCGCCAACGTACAAGCTCTATTCCAGGACGTCTAAGCGTCTGCCGCCGCCGCCGCCTCCCGCGCGTCCCTTTTGACGCGCACGCGCCCGCGCCGGCCATTCACAGACGGCCGGCGCGGGCGCGCGCACCCCTGCAGGGGCGCGAGGGAGGCGGCGGCGGCCGGCCGCCGCCGAAGATCAGGTAAGGTTTTTCGGGGGTTTTGGGGGGGTTACACCCCGCGGGACATCCCGATCTCGGATGTCCCGCGGGGTGGGGGGTGATCGGCCCGGGAATCTTATAGATTCCCGGGCCGATCACCCGTGGGTGTTGGTCCACTTTAACATGTTTTTAATGTGAAGATCATTAATAAAGACATATCATATATTATCTCTTACTGGTGTGGAGTGCAATTGTCAGACCCCAGGGACCCATTGGGGATTGTTTAGAGGGCATCCCATAAAACTTTGGTTTTGATTGTGCTTTATAGCAGGGTTCCCCTTTTGGGGCTGTGCACCCCCTTTTAACGTGTACTATAACATTAGGTGCCACCCGCAGTGTTTTGTATTAAGAATTAATATAAACTGCATATGCCGCTGATTGGGCGAGAGCTCGCGCATGCGCTGTGGGATGTGAAAAGGTACGTTATCATGGATGATTGTTTTACATAGTGGGGCATCACACATAGGCATGCCACTGGAGCAGGAAACAAAACCAGGGATAGTGAACCCTTGGTTTTGTTCTGCTTTAATCTGCGCCAAATCCCCAATCACCTGGCTCTAGAGTGTAAAAGATTTCAGGGCCTGGATGAAAGCGCTCCCCCAGGGGCATCCTGATTTAGGGTACCCGGCTGTGTGAAACCTCGAAGAACGTCACAAATCTTACCTCGTTCCTCACTCCCATGGCACATGCGCGAGTCTCCAGTGTCATCCCTCCATCTTATACATACAGCCTCGGCCAGGCAGATCTGAACTTCACATCAGGGCCGGCTTTTGGGGTGTGCCGTGCGCTCGCCCGCTTTTCTGTATTATTGCAGGGAAAGAGTCCGGCATAGAGAGCGAGGAGCAGCTGGCATCGCGCATGCATCATGTGATCACTCGTGACGCACATATAGCAGCGATCCCGGTGGTTTTACACAGTGGGGCATCTCATCGGGTTTGGGATGCCCCAGCCATCGGGATTGGGATGCCCCAGCCATCGGGATTTAGAGGGCTCCAGATTTTTTTGGACTTCAAGGTCGGCAAATACAGGTTTAAGTCCACTTTAAATCGGGCCATCAGTCAAAAATAACTGCTGGTCCACTCACCCCTAGCATCATACGTGGTACCGGAGGATCTCCACCACTTCTGCATCGCCTCCCCACCGGCTGCCAGTTCACCACCCCACTTGGGTAATCACATGGGGCAGTGAACTGCCAGCCAATGGCTATGGGACACTGTTGTCAGTGGGTGCCTTTGTCAGGCATGATGCTAGATTATGTGTAGGGGGCTTCAGGTGAACCCTGGTCGGCAACCAGGTGGGTCTTATGCCAGTAGTGAGGAAGCTCATTAGTGTTTTGGGAGGTGCCATCCTGAAGTCTCGCACTGGGCACCTTCCATCCTAAGGCTGGTCATGTTTCACATCACTTACTTATGGATCAGAGACTTGCTGCCGGCCCACCTGGTGCAGACCACTGAAAACAAAAGAGGGGGTCAGTTATGGGCATAGCTGTGGGTGCTGGTAGGTACGGGTCCTCTTCAAAGCAGTGATAGGGGAGGGAAGACTGGGAAATTACCCTAAAGTGCTCCTCCTGCCAGACTCACTTTTTAACTTAGAGGCCGATTCATTAATAGCGCCAGGTAGCGACAGATGAGCGCCAGTAGCGTGATTTTCACAGCGCCAGCTAGTATTCGCTGTGCTTGGCCGGGGTTTGCTTGTTGACAGTGACTCAGTCGGTGTGCGGTAATGTTGAATACGGGGTTAGGGGTCGCTGTTTCACAGGTTCCGCGTTGTATGGGTGCGCCTGACAGCGAGTGGCCAGAGCGAACGGCTTGCTGCAGATTCATTAACAAATCACGCTCAAAAATTTCTCGCGCTGTGAATTCCTTGTTTAAACCCCAGAGCGCTGGCGGCGATGTGTGTAAAGTAGTTTTTAACCCCCAAACAACCTGTTTTTTTTATGTAAAAATTATACAAGTTTTTCTAAACATTTTGTAATATGAATACAATAATATCAGACCTGTAATATCAATTCTGCACAATTTTTTTATTTTTTTTTACTTAAAAAAAAATCCTAACATTGCAGAAGTGGTCACAGAATTTTTGACATTAAAAAAAAAAAAAAAAAACATTAATAGCAATTAATTATGATTATTTAAAGATTGCTCCATTGAAATGCATTGGACAACGCCAGGGAGCGCCAGGTCATACCTGTCGCTGTGATGGGATTAGCAGCGGCGCTGTTCGTTGCAGTCGGCTACATGATGAATCCCGCGCTAGCTGACGCTCTCGCCGGCGCTAGCCTCATTTAGCGTGAAAAATGCGTCATTGTGACCGCCGCCGGGCGTACTTGATTCGGTAGCCGGCGGTACCTGGCGCTCGTCAGACACTACCTGGCGCTAGCCCTTGATAAATAAGCCCGTTATTCACCTTACTCACCTCATCATGGCTGCCCTCTCCCTTCCTGTCACAACATAGTTGCCAGGGGTGTAATTTGAGTGGGTGTAGGGGGGTAAGCGCACCAGGGCCCGGGAATGTCAGGGGGGCCCCATCGTTGTTGTGCCTCCACCTTATTTATCATATTTGTGCTCATTTGGCATCATTTAGATAAAGACAGACACATTTATCTCTGCTGTTCCAGTCTTTAGTTGTTTAGCTGCATCCAAAGTTTACTGTATGAGCCGTGAAAGGGCCCCATTTGATCTTTGCACCAGGGCCCTGTCACAATTAGTTACACCACTGGTAGCTGCTCCTGGAAGTAGAAACAAGGAAAAGAGTAGTGGCACACTCCCTGAATGCCATAGACCACCACCAACAACCATAGAGTTTGACTGGTGGGCTATAGCTCCGCTCTCGTTTGTCAGCTCAGCAAGTATTATGCAACCTCAGCCATTACATTCAGCTCTCATTCCACCTTCCTGTTTGCGTGTTGTGACGCTAATTAGAATATAAATATCCATTGCATCTAATTTGCATATTAATCTCTGTCGCATTTATTACCATTTGAATCATCTGTGGCTGCCTGTCTGCTTGTGGTTGTGACTAGGTGTCAAAATAACAGCTTTGGAACAAGACAATAGAGCCTGCCCCCCCCCCCCCCCCCTCCCTTTACCATTGATCATCAGTCTGTGGACAGAGGAAGAGGAAGCTGGACAGTTAGGGTGACGAGAATACCTGTGTCTGAAGCAATCTCTTGTGCACTTACAGACCCTGCCCGTTATGCTGATTATTATGTGGCATCACAGAGCCAAGGGCCACACCCACATATTTCAAAAGATAATTTATAAGGTGAAACTGTGACCCTTAGTATCTAGGCCATTTCTTCTTCAATTTAAAAATGGAAAGCAGTTTAGGACAGTGTTAAATGTACCCCAAAAGGTAATGGGGTAACAATTACCTTTGTCTGCTGTATCCCTTTAATAACAACTCACCAAGGATTGTTCTTGCAGTAGAGAGAGCTGTTAGCCCAGTGACAAGTCGGCTGAATAAACAAGTCCTATAAGTGTCGCTTTGTTCACGTTTTGGCAGACGTCTGGAGGGAAGGAGCCATGATGTTACTGAGCCATCGGACCAGACCTCAGCGCTGCAGGGAGGTGACCGGGCCCACCCCTCATTCTGTGGCTGTAGTAAGTCTTCTCGCTGATCCATCATTATATTGGTAAACCAAATGTTGTCTTCCCTACCTTGGAAAAGAGTAAGTCCTTTGTCTGCAGAGCGGCTGCGGTTGCGAGCGCTCTCCTCGCTGAGCTTAAAGCATGTGATCCAAACGAAGCCAGACAGCATGTAGCAGTAAATAAATATCCAAGCTTTATTTGAAAAGATTAAAATCCAAACAGGTACAGGTTCAGGCATCAGTGCACCCCCTCTTCAGCCCTATCTAGGTCTCCTTCCGCCCCCTCTTCAGCCCTATCTAGGTCTCCTTCCGCCCCCTCTTCAGCCCTATCTAGGTCTCCTTCCGCCCCCTCTCCAGCCCTATATAGGTTTCCTTGTGCCCCCTCTCCAGCCCTATCTAGGTCTCCTTGCGCCCCCTCTTCAGCCCTATCTAGGTCTCCTTGCGCCCCCTCTCCAACCCTATCTAGGTCTCCTTGTGCCCCCTCTCCAGCCCTATCTAGGTCTCCTTGTGCCCCCTCTCCAGCCCTATCTAGGTCTCCTTGTGCCCCCTCTCCAGCCCTATCTAGGTCTCCTTGTGCCCCCTATACAGCCCTATCTAGGTCTCCTTGTGCCCCCTATACAGCCCTATCTAGGTCTCCTTGTGCCCCCTATACAGCCCTATCTAGGTCTCCTTGCGCCCCCTCTCCAGCCCTATCTAGGTCTCCTTGCGCCCCCTCTCCAGCCCTATCTAGGTCTCCATGCTCCCCCTCTCCCGCCCTATCTAGGTCTCCTTGTGCCCCCTCTCCAGCCCTATCTAGGTCTCCTTGCGCCCCCTCTGCAGCCCTATCTAGGTCTCCTTGCGCCCCCTCTCCAGCCCTATCTAGGTCACCTTGCGCCCCCTCTCCAGCCCTATCTAGGTCTCCTTGCGCCCCCTCTCCAGCCCTATCTAGGTCTCCTTGCGCCCCCTCTCCAGCCCTATCTAGGTCTCCGTGCGCCCCCTCTCCAGCCCTATCTAGGTCTCCTTGCGCCCCCTCTCCAGCCCTATCTAGGTCTCCTTGTGCCCCCTCTCCAGCCCTATCTAGGTCTCCTTGCGCCCCCTCTCCAGCCCTATCTAGGTCTCCTTGCGTCCCCTCTCCAGCCCTATCTAGGTCTCCTTGCGCCCCCTCTCCAGCCCTATCTAGGTCTCCTTGTGCCCCCTCTCCAGCCCTATCTAGGTCTCCTTGTGCCCCCTCTCCAGCCCTATCTAGGTCTCCTTGTGCCCCCTCTCCAGCCCTATCTAGGTCTCCTTGTGCCCCCTATACAGCCCTATCTAGGTCTCCTTGTGCCCCCTATACAGCCCTATCTAGGTCTCCTTGCGCCCCCTCTCCAGCCCTATCTAGGTCTCCTTGCGCCCCCTCTCCAGCCCTATCTAGGTCTCCATGCTCCCCCTCTCCCGCCCTATCTAGGTCTCCTTGTGCCCCCTCTCCAGCCCTATCTAGGTCTCCTTGCGCCCCCTCTGCAGCCCTATCTAGGTCTCCTTGCGCCCCCTCTCCAGCCCTATCTAGGTCTCCTTGTGCCCCCTATACAGCCCTATCTAGGTCTCCTTGTGCCCCCTCTCCAGCCCTATCTAGGTCTCCTTGCGCCCCCTCTCCAGCCCTATCTAGGTCTCCTTGCGCCCCCTCTCCAGCCCTATCTAGGTCTCCTTGCGTCCCCTCTCCAGCCCTATCTAGGTCTCCTTGCGCCCTCTCTCCAGCCCTATCTAGGTCTCCTTGCGCCCCCTCTTCAGCCCTATCTAGGTCTCCTTGCGCCCCCTCTCCAGCCCTATCTAGGTCTCCTTGCACCCCCTCTCCAGCCCTATCTAGGTCTCCTTGCGCCCCCTCTCCAGCCCTATCTAGGTCTCCTTGCGCCCCCTCTCCAGCCCTATCTAGGTCTCCTTGCGTCCCCTCTCCAGCCCTATCTAGGTCTCTTTGAGCCCCCTCTCCAGCCCTGTCTAGGTCTCTTTGAGCCCCCTATACAGCCCTGTCTAGGTCTCCTTGTGCCCCCTCTCCAGCCCTGCCTAGGTCTCCTTGCGCCCCCTCTCCAGCCCTATCTAGGTCTCCTTGAGCCCCCTCTCCAGCCCTGTCTAGGTCTCCTTGAGCCCCACTCTCCAGCCCTGTCTAGGTCTCCTTGAGCCCCACTCTCCAGCCCTGTCTAGGTCTCCTTGTGCCCCCTCTCCAGCCCTGTCTAGGTCTCCTTGTGCCCCCTCTCCAGCCCTATCTAGGTTTCCTTGTGCCCCCTCTCCAGCCCTATCTAGGTCTCCTTGTGCCCCCTCTCCAGCCCTATCTAGGTCTCCTTGTGCCCCCTCTCCAGCCCTATCTAGGTCTCCTTGCGCCCCCTCTACAGCCCTATCTAGGTCTCCTTGCGTCCCCTCTCCAGCCCTATCTAGGTCTCCTTGCGCCCCCTCTCCAGCCCTATCTAGGTCTCCTTGCGCCCCCTCTCCAGCCCTATCTAGGTCTCCTTGCGCCCCCTCTCCAGCCCTATCTAGGTCTCCTTGCGTCCCCTCTCCAGCCCTATCTAGGTCTCCTTGCGTCCCCTCTCCAGCCCTATCTAGGTCTCCTTGCGTCCCCTCTCCAGCCCTATCTAGGTCTCCTTGCGTCCCCTCTCCAGCCCTATCTAGGTCTCCTTGCGCCCCCTCTCCAGCCCTATCTAGGTCTCCTTGTGCCCCCTCTCCAGCCCTATCTAGGTCTCCTTGTGCCCCCTCTCCAGCCCTATCTAGGTCTCCTTGCGCCCCCTCTCCAGCCCTATCTAGGTCTCCTTGTGCCCCCTCTCCAGCCCTATCTAGGTCTCCTTGTGCCCCCTCTCCAGCCCTATCTAGGTCTCCTTGCGCCCCCTCTCCAGCCCTATCTAGGTCTCCTTGTGCCCCCTCTCCAGCCCTATCTAGGTCTCCTTGTGCCCCCTCTCCAGCCCTATCTAGGTCTCCTTGTGCCCCCTATCCAGTCCTGTCTAGGCCTGCTACTTTAGCTGGTCGTTTTCCCCAATTATCAGCTGTCCTTCCAACCCAGAACTACAAACTACTGACAGTGAATTCGATGAAAGAATGTAAGCTTACCCCATTAACTACTAAAAATATCCAAGCACGTAGCAGTATGGATGGAGTTGTGATTAAGGACCTGAGCATCTGAAACGCGTAGGCAACAAAAAGGTCTCCCTTTTCATTTTCTGGGATACCTGTACCTCTTTGGATTTTAACCTTTTCAAATGAAGCTTGGATATGTTTACTGTTATATGCCGACTGGCTTCGTTTGGATCACATCATTATATTGGCTATACATGTGCTGATGAGCAGCATTACACAAGGTTTAGCTTGCTCAATGAACTACTGCAAGGTTCAGCACTCATGGGGGCACTTTTTCCAGTGCTGGGCCATCGGGGAGTGTGGTGTCTGACTGGTTAACTCTTCTGGCAGAAGCCCTGACCACCACCACCAATGGACGAGTCAGAATCAACAGTCCCCACTGGCCCAGCACCGAAAAAAGTCCCCCCTATGAGGGATGGACATTCTAGTAGTTAATGGGGTAAGCTTACATTCTTTCGTCAGTAGTTCATAGTTCTGGGTTGGAGGGACTGCAGAAAATTGGGGAAAACTGCCAGCTGAAGAAGCAGAAGCGGACCTAGACAGGGCTGCAGAGGGGGTGCAAGGAGACCTAGACAGGGCTGGAGAGGGGGTGCAAGGAGACCTAGACAGGGCTGGAGAGGGGGTGCAAGGAGACCTAGACAGGGCTGCAGAGGGGGTGCAAGGAGACCTAGACAGGGCTGAAGAGGGGGTGCAAGGAGACCTAGACAGGGCTGGAGAGGGGGTGCAATGAGACCTAGACAATGCTAAAGAGGGGGTGCAATGAGACCTAGACAGGGCTAAAGAGGGGGTGCAAGGAGACCTAGACAATGCTAAAGAGGGGGTGCAATGAGACCTAGACAGGGCTGGAGAGGGGGTGCAAGGAGACCTAGACAGGGCTAAAGAGGGGGTGCAAGGAGACCTAGACAGGGCTAAAGAGGGGGTGCAAGAAGACCTGCTAAAGAGGGGGCGCAAGAAGACCTAGACAGGGCTGAAGAGGGGGTGCAAGGAGACACAGACAGGGCTAAAGAGGGGGTTTAATGATGCCTAGACAGGGCTAAAGAGGGGGTGCAAGGAGACCTAGACAGGGTTGAAGAGGGGGTGCAATGAGACACAGACAGGGCCAAAGAGGGAGTGCAATGAGACCTAGACAGGGCTGGAGAAGGGGTGAAAGGAGACCTAGACAGGGCTAAAGAGGGGGTGCAAGGACGCATATGCAGTGCCAAAGAGGGGGTGCAAGGAAACACAGACAGGGCCAAAGAGGAGGTGCAAGGAGGCCTAGACAGGGCTGGGGAGGAGGTGCAAGTACACAAGGATAGAGAAGGAGACCTAGAAAGGGCTGAAGAGGGGGATGCAAGAAGACATAGACACGGCTGCGGAGGGGTGCAAGGAGACCTAGACAGGGCTGGAGAGGAGGTGCAAGGACATAGGTATAGAGAAGGAGACCTAGACAGGGTTGGAGAGGGGATGCAAAGAGACATAGGCAGGGCTGGTCCGCTTAATTGTTGTTATCCTAGTTTGGAATGCCCTTTTATTTAAACCCCCCAGGATTGCTGGATCTTTTACCTCACTCTATGCACAGGATGCAGGATAAAGACAGAACTTTTAGCACTGCAACTCTACCAGAGATTACCCTGGTGCACGTGGATAATAACCTAACCCCCTCCCATTTCTGGGTCCCCTCGCACAGAAGTTGAAGCAGACCAACAGTCAAAAATGAATTAAGGCAGCCCAGCACAACAAACAGGACTCATATGTATCACTCCCCAGGGCAATTTAGATTGCTGCACATAAAAAATAATTTACCTTTTTTCTAACGTCTACTGGGATAAATTTTAAAAAACAAGATGGCTGCTTATGGGCTTGCAGGCCACCTGCAAACAGGAAGTTGTACTGGTCTTCCTGTTACTGTGCATTTCAGTTATGTCCGTTGGGAGAGGAAGCTCCAAAATGGCCACTACCTGTCTTTTCCAACTGTACCAGGCTGTTGGTCCGGTTTAAAATCTTCTTTGTCATGATTACCTGGAGCCTCACTAACTGAGAAAGTGTCTGGCCAAAGCTTCATCATCAGCCTTAAAGTGGACCAACACCCAGCGTGATCGATTCCCGGGCCGATCCAATCCCTCCCCGCGGGGCATCCAAAATCGGGATGCCCCACTGTGTGAAACCCCCCAGGACGCCCGCTGCACTTACCTGATTGCCGGTCCCATGGCGCATGCACGGGTCGCGGCTGTATCTCGCGCTTCTCTCGAGCAGGGCGCGCTCCCTGTTAGAGGGAAGCGCGAGACGCGGCCGCCAGCGTTCTCTGAGCCGCTGCGGTAAGACGTCTCATTGACGTGCATACCACAGTGGCTCTGAGCGTGCTGATTGGACGCCGTAGGAGTAGGGTCGGTTGATCTGCGCGTTCCGAGTTGATCTGCACGTTCCGATCGGGGTGCCCCGGGGAAGTAGACCAAAACCCAGGATAGACAAAATCCTGGGTGTTGGTCCACTTTAAGGCACCCCATAGGTGTCTATAGCAGTTTCCTACTTTTTCTCACTTTCCATTTTTTAATTATCACAAGTAACAACCCTTGGCTCCCCACAAGTGGCACAAAAGCTGACGTTGTGGCATTGAGTGACAGGTCAGTCACCCAATCTCAAGCAGCAGTGCTGGTCTGTCAATCAAGTCTATGGCTGCCATGCAGAGCCCCGCCCCCTCGCCATTATTAGGGAAAGGATTGCGGTGATCAGCTGAGTTGTTTTATTAATTTAACGCCCAAATCGAACTTAGCACAGGGGGAGGAAGCGCTGCTAATGGGGATGCAAAAAGCCGGCCGGCCTGGAATCTAAAATATTCCAGGGCCAGCCGCTGGCTTTACCCCTGGGACATCTTGAACCAGGTTGCCCAGCTGTGTGAAACTCCCCAGGGTACCGGTAGTAACTCACTTTCCCTGTTCCAAAGACGCATGCGCACGGCTCTCGTCCAATCAGAGCCGTGCGCTGCCCCATCCCCTGCATCTCCATTTAGATTGGCTGAGACGGGAGTATTAAAATCAATCAGAGCTCTTTGCTGAAGGATGCAAACACGGCAAAGGGCTCTGATTGGACAAGAGCCTGCACATGCACCGTTGGGCCAAGGAGAGGTGAGTTTTCACACAGCAGGGCATCGCAATTCAGGATGTTCCTGGGGGCACAGAACAAAACCCAGGAAAGTGAACAAAAACCCAGGATTTTGACTATTCTGGGTTTTGGTTCTTTCCCACACATGAAACCCCCCAGGACGCCTAGCGCAACTCACCTCTTCCCGTTCCCACGTCGCCTCTAAGACCAGTGGCTCTGATGGCCGCATCCTCTGCTTCCCTCTAACATGGAGCGTGCCCGTGGCGACCAATCACAAATGTCTGGCGCCCTGCTAGAGGTATAGCTGGATGTGACCGCTGTTCTTAGATGCACCATGGGATCGGGAAATGAGGTAAGGCACTCTGCCTTGAAAAAGAGAGCCACGTCTCGGAACGCGTGGGCTTGCGAGAAAGGGGGGGACGCTTACTGCCGGCGCTCACACTTTGACTGATAAGTAATTGCTCTTTTTGCACTGTTTTTTCTATTGATTTGTGTTTTGTTCTTTCCGTTTGTTAAGAACTGGAATTCTCATTGCACTTTTTTACTACCAATTGATGTATTACTGGGATAAGCACTTAGCACTTTACTAGAGAATTGAATTATTATGATTTTTAATAGGTATTGATACACTGTATTATATATTCACAAATTAATTGTATGGCAGCAAGGTTCATCAGCGCCCCCACCTGGCAGATTAGGTTTTAGCATGTCTTATATGTTTTTTAATAGTCTGGTTTTGATGTAAAAGATGTATTTTTCAGAATTTATAGAAATTAATAAAATTACACATTAACTTCATTTTCTGGTGTTGTGCAGTTATAAGACTCTGTTAAGCACTTCTTGGGGGACTTTTTAGTGGGGACCCCCTATTTTCTAGTTACTAGGTAAGTGAATGGGGCGACCTGGGGGGTTTCATACAGTGGGGCATCCCTGACCAGGGTACCCCTGGGGAAACAAGTATGGCTGCTCTGGAGTCTCATAGACTCCAGGGTGGGTTTTGGGTTTTATAGAGATGAGACCTGGTAACACTTGGTAATGTCAGCAGGGGCCTTTTTATGGCTGCTTAATTGGCTTTTAAATGGTTAAATGGACTCTAAACCCAAATAAAAAAACACAAACAGCACTTACCTCCTCTCCTCCGCTGCATCTCCTGGCTGATCCATGGATCTGGTTTCCGAGATCGAGGGGCACCGCGAGCATGCACCCCAGAATTCTTCGAGCTACGACCACTGATCTCTGATGGTTGTGGCCCTACCTCTCTCCTCCAGCCACTGTGCATGTGCAGTACCTTGGCCTGCCCCTCCATTACAATAGATGCAGGGGCTGTGCACAGGCACAGTGACTAACATGAGTGGCGTAAACAGCGCGCAAGGAAACCGGGAGCCCCGTTCTCAGAAACCAGGAGGTTTCTGATTGGTGGACCAGCCTGGATCTGCTGCAGGGGAGAGAAGGTAAGTGCCTGTTCATTTTTCTTCTTTGTGATTACAGACCCTTTAAATGCTCGCACAGGTCCACTTTTTTTGTGGTGTCTTTTCAGCATCTAAAACCCGATGTATCATATTTTATAACTGTCTCCCCTTTTACATGCAGAAAGCTAAATTCCCTTCCAGCCGTCCACATGACTACATCACGCTGGAGCGGAGGAGGAAGGATGAGCTCCGAGAGGATATGGTGGCCTTCACCAAGGAGAACCATTTCAAAAATATGAAGAGCAAGTGGGAGCGGATCACGGATCACAAACTGCTGCACAACATGGTCGTCACAAAGGTCAATGAGACCATGAAGGGATACCAGCGGCAGATTGAAGAGCGTAGGGACAGGTGAGGCGATGCCAAATCCCCGACTGGCTAAGGTCGGCATCATGAAGCCTCTGCCATGTGCTCATAGGATGAATCCTGTTGTGTAGCCACTGTCAGGATCTGGGGTGATAACGGCAATGACACTGGAAACAGTTCTTAGTTGAAATAATAAGCGGTTTATTGAAGACAAAGTCCAACAGAAAAACCTCTTGTATTCAGAGTATAATGCAGGGTACAATGCAGTACAGTCAGCGGTTTCCTCACCAGCTTTAGCAATGTCCAGAGTCTGATAAGTACAGAGTATTGCAAGTCCTCGATATCACAGGTCCACTTTCAGGGCATAAAAGCCCAGGCTGCTAATCCACAGGTTCAACATAACACAAGTCCTTCATGCAGTTCAGACCTGTAGGTTTTGGGAGCAGCAAGGCACGGGCTCCTTATCCCAGTCTCTCCTTCTCCACACTGGAAGCCTCAGCAGCTCCTTTTATTAGGCTTCCTTCCTTCAATTAGACTAATCACCTGGAATACCTGGGAGTAGGGGAAAAACCCCTAGAGGACCCGGGATGTGGACTGGAGCTCTGGATCGTACCTGGCTGAAAAAACCAAGGGAAATATAGACACCATCCACCACTTTTCCATACACTTTACCACACCACTTAAACATACTTTTTAAACTGGACCAACAACAGTCAAAAATAACTGCTAGGTTACTCCTCGCCACAAGGAGGCCCCAATGAGGTGGGGGGCACCCCGACTTTATAACTGATCCTTTTGCCGCCAGGAACAGCAGCTTGTCATCCCTGTGCTGTAACGTGTATTTTCTTTATTCCTCCTTAAGCGTACTCCAAACACCATATTTAAAGAACCCAAAAAGGATGTTAATGGGGTCACCTTCTATCCCCAGCCCAGGGACTCAAAACAGCCTGTGTTTCTGGATGCAGTATGGTGTCCGTATGGCTCCCCTGGGGCTCTCCAGCCATGATGTATTCAGTCAACTGTAGCTGACAGGCTGGGGAGGGGAGAAAGGCGGCCGGATTATCAGTTATCATAACTGCAATAAATCTGCACTACAAATTAAACTGCCAAGTACACCTCAGTAAACCTGAACACATAAAAGCTTTCATATATACACTCCTCTGACATATGCTTGTCTAAAGATCCCCTTCCTTTCCATCCTATCAGAACTCCTCCCTCTCTTGCCAATGCTGAGCTGTGTGTAACTGAATGAATCATCACTGGAGAACACCAGGGGGCGCTGCTGCACATCCAGGGAGCCATACAGTCACCATTCGGACATCAGACCTCATCCAATTAGTGTTTTTTAAATATAGAGCAAAGGCTTTAGTAAAAAAAACACTGGCTGTTTTGGGGCCATGGGCTAGGGATAGAAAACTTCCTTTCTGGGATCACTTCCTAGAGCGTTTCACACAGCGGGGCATCCCAAATCAGGATGCCCTGGGCATAGGGAGTTGTACGGCCCTGGTGATGTTAAGACTCCAAGGCCAGCCTATAAAGATTTTGGTCCACTTTAAACTTTATAACAGGGCGGTACACTGCCACAACCAAAGGACACACTTTTTTTCCACATTACTAACCCTTGAGTACCACATTTGAAGTTGCTTTCTTATATCCTAGACACCAAGCTTACTGTGTAAAGTATACTACAAACCGTACTGCTATCTAAAATACCGACCGCTAGCAGTCGCTATTACAGAGCGCCTCAGTCGCTGTAGTAACATTGCCGGCATTGATGAATTTGATGTGAGAGTCACTATAACACCAGTACAGCACAATAAGGGAGCGAACGGTAGCGACTGGTCATTGTGAGCGACTCAAACCATATTCATCAAAAAAACAGCCTCACACAGCGCCGGCGCTCAACATTGTGTCGCTGTAGCCCAGAGCGCCAGGATCTGTGTAATTAAAGTCTGTTTTTGAACTATATCCACTAGTAACAAAGTGAAAACACATGGAATTACATTGTTACAACACTGTGACATTAACACTTTAATACCAGACCTGTAATGACATTTCACATTAAAAATGACATTGATTAGGGCAGGAGAGGTCACACAATGATTTGATTAAAAAAAAATAAAAAAGAAAAAAAAACCTTTTTAAAATGAAGAAAAGTAACATCCATTGAAATGTATGGGAGAGCGATAGGTAATACCAGGCACGCTGAAAGCCAGAGCGCCGCCGGTATCCGCTGAGCCATCTGTGATGATGAATCAGTCGCTACATGACGCTGTTAGAGGCACTCACCAGAATCTCCTTCATAAATGTGGTATTGCGTGCCGCGTCCGGCGTTCACCTGACGCTACCTGTCACTTACAAGGCACTACCTGACGCTATCCCTTGATGAATAAAGCCCTTAGTCGGCTTTGCGATTATCGCTATCGTAACTAGCTTATGGAAATCATTCTGGGGGTCCACCCTACAAATGAAACGCAATTAGTCGGCTTGGCGATTATCGCTATCATACCGCGATTGCCTGTGCACACGCGATTTGCTAACATATTACTGCAATTGCCATTTCCTACTGAGCAATCACAAGCACGATCGAGGAAAAAGCGATGCTGGGAGGGTTTTTGTGGGGCGATACTAATCGCCCCGCAATCACCGTACACGGGTATGAACAGGTGTGAGGCGGGCCTTTGAGTTTTGCACAATATAAAATACAATGTTTAATAATGAAATAACATGAAATAAAAGAATAGGTAACAAGCTTACTGAACATGGTCAGACAAACCAGAAGCATTGTGTTAGTGTTGGATCTCCTGTACTATCCCCCGGTCAGTGCCCGGAGCCCACTGGAGGATCCTCTGGTGGGCCAGTCCAACACTGATCATAAAAATGCAATACAATAAAATGCTTACCGTATATACTCGAGTATAGGCCGACTCGAATATAAGCCGAGGCACCTAATTTTACCACAAAAAACTGGAAAAGTTATTGACTCGAGTATAAGCCTAGGGTGCTCAAACTGCTGCCACTGCTCAAACTGCTGCAACTGCTCAAACTGCTGCCGGCTGCTCAATGCACATGCACAACACTTGCCATCTTCCTCCATAGTGATCAATCAGAGAGGGGATGGTGTTTGGGCCCCTGCAGAACACTGCCATCTTCCTGCATAGTGGTGATCAGAGAGAGGATGGAATCTGTGTAGAAACCCTGTAGAACAGGGGATGATGGCATCTGGGCCCCTGCAGAACACTGCCATCTTCCTCCATGGTGACATATGCTGATCATCTCAGGGACAGATCAGAGGGATGGGTCACAGATAAATGCCACACACAGAGGTAGATGACGGATCGGGGTAGAGGTGACGGATAGCAATGCCTCCTCCCTGCAGAGGGGCCCCGGTGTCCCTCCCAGCAGCAGTAACGGCCGGCCACCATTTTGAGAGGCTGAAGTGAAGATGAAGGAAGGAGGCAGCAGCCACATCGCCAGGACCAGGTCTGAGCCGCCCGCCGCGTCCTTCTCCGCCCCCAGCCCGTGCGCATAGAGAGGAGGGCGGGCACTTACCGGAGGGCGCATCCAAGCACACAGCGGGGAGGGTGGTGAGGCGCGCTGCGGGGCCCAAGGATGGCTGTCTCCATGGCCACAGGCCCTCACTCCGAGACGCTACTCAGCGCCGGCCTCCTGCCTGTCCCTTCCTCCGGGCAGCCGCCCCCGCCGCGCTGTCAACGAAACAGAGCCCAGTGGCGCGGCTGGCAGGCGGGGCTGCGCGGGGTGGCAGGCGCGCGGCTGCGCGCGCAACCTTAGAGGGAACAGTGGTTGTGACTCGAGTATAAGCCGAGGCGCCTTTTTTCAGCCCAAAAAGTGGGCTGAAAAACTCGGCTTATACTCGAGTATATACAGTATGTGTATTAGTTGCTGCCTAACATGTTTAAAGCGGACCTTCACTCTGAATAAGAGTCTATCTTATATGTTTCCCACACCCTGTACATACATATTGCTCACATTAATCCGGACCTTCACTCTGAATAAGAGTCTATCTTATATGTTTCCCACACCCTGTACATACAGATTGCTCACATTAATCCGGACCCTCACCCTGAATAAAAGCCTATCTTATATGTTTCCCACACCCTGTACATACAGATTGCTCACATTAATCCGGACCCTCACCCTGAATAAAAGCCTATCTTATATGTTTCCCACACCCTGTACATACAGATTGCTCACATTAAAAATCCTCCTACCTGCACCTACTGCATGTTATGAGCCTTTAAACATCCAAGATGGCGGCTTATGGAAGCCGCCATCTTATCAGGCAGCCTGCAAACAGGAAGTGCCTCCTGACTGTGCTGCTCTGCATTCTGGGATTGCTGACCGTTACCTGACCCCAGCTCTGCTCTGTCTGAGCAAAGCACAGCTATAACCCGCCCCCCTGTACCTTATCCCACTCTCCTCTCCTCAGTAAGTGCGATGCTTCTGAGTCAAGATGGCGGCGCCCGTATCCTAAATTCCTGAACAGAGTTGCAGCCCAGTGGGGGAAAGAATAATAAGTTAGTGACTAAAAACATAAAATATATTAATTTTAGATGCTGGGGAACAGTTTTTTAAGAGTTTGGGCTTTTCATTAAATCACGCTGAAGGTCCGGTTTAATAATCTTGTTGCTTGACGCAGGTTGAAGGCCCTGTTGGAGTCAGAGGAGCTAAAGTACATCCAGGAGATGGAGTCGATGGAGGAGACCACTCTAGAGAGACAAGCTAAGATGAGGGAGCGAGCCCGGAGTCTCAGAGAGAAGCGAGAGAAGGAGAGACTGGCGCTGGTGGAGGAGAAACGCGAGCAGCAGTTCAGGTCACTCAGAGCTGCTTCAATTCACAGCATTCGCTGGCAGTTGTCTCATTTTTGAAACATTTTTATCGAAGGATTTTAAGGTCCTTTTCATACCTATCCGCTTGTGCTTGATTGGGCAACGCAATCACATGGCAAGGGAAAATGCTGCCCAGTTCACATTTGCCCAGGGGTGGACTGGCCATAGAGTGACCCTGGAGGATTCCCGATGGGCTGCACTGCTTTGGGGCCAGTTGAGCTGCTGCTTTTAATACCCTCATCCAAATTCTTTTACAAAGTTTTTATTGTTGGTTTGCAAAATATAAGTATGTACAGTACATACATAACATAATTATAAGAGCATAGAAATTGGGATGTACATCACAAATATGTACAAAACAGGGGTATCGTCGATAATGTTATCCAAAACTTAAACTCAACTATATAGGCACAGCCTAAAAGAGGGTTATTCTAACGGTATGCATAATGAAATAACATCAAGTTATGATCATATGATAATCTATATAAGGAACTTAAAGCGGACCTTCACTCTAAATAAGAGTCTATCTTATATGTTTCCCACACCCTGTACATACAGATTGCTCACATTAAAAATCATCCTACCTGCATCTACTGCATTTTATAAGCCTTTAAACATCCAAGATGGCGGCTTATGGAAGCTGCCATTTTTGCAGGCAGCCTGCAAACAGGAAGTGCCTGCAAACAGGAAGTGACTGTGCTGCTCTGCATTCTGGGACTGCTGACCTTTCCCTGACCCCAGCTGTGCTCTGTCTGAGCAAAGCACAGGTATAACCCGCCCCCCCTGTACCTTATCCCACTCTCCTCTCCTCAGTAAGTGTGATGCTTCTGAGTCAAGATGGCAGCGCCCGTATCCTAAATTCCCGAACAGAGTTGCAGCCCAGTGGGGGAAAGTATAATAAATTAGTGACTAAACATGTAAAATATATTAATTTTAGATGCTGAGGAATTGTTTTTTAAGAGTTTGGGCTTTTCATTAAATCATGGTGAAGGTCCGGTTTAAGATAGACTGAATACTCATAAAATACTATTATGGTAGCAACTAGTAGGTTTTCAGGTACGCTCTTAAATAAATACGCTCATAAATTGTGCAAACATTTTAGGGGTATGACAGACAACAATAGGGTAAGTGGGTAGGAACAGTGGGGAAGGGAAGGGTGTGGGTAGGTAAAAGGGCTATAAGAATAAGATCCATTGGTCATAATGGACTCTACTAGTCCAGAGTAGCTTGGACGGATTGAGTGGGGGCTCTCTAGACTGGGAATACAGGGTCTGTCTGGCCCTTGGGTATGCTTATGCAGTCTAACCATGGACTCCATACTTCAAGGAACTGGTCATATTGGTCTTTGTAAATTGCGGTAATTTTTTCATTACACATAATCCGTCATCCGAATTCTACTGGCCAGGCCTGTTCCTAGAGCTGGCCCTACTGCCCCCCTTTAAAGTGGACCAAAACCCAGCGGGATCGATCCATTCCCTCCCCGCGGGGCATCCGAAATCGGCGCATGCACGGGCCGGGGCCGCATCCCCGCTATCCCTCTAGCAGGGCGCGTGCCATTTGTGAATGGCTGGCGCGGGCATGCTCCCTGTTAGAGGGAAGTGCAAGATGCGGCCGCCAGCGTGGTCAGGGCCGCTGAGCTAAGATGTCGCTCAAACGTGCATAGCTCAGCGGCTCCAAGAGTGCTGATTGGACGAGCGGCTGCGCATGCGCCGTAGGACCACGGTGAGGTGAGTTGGTGCGGGAAGTCTGGGGGGTTTCACATAGACTCTGATCAGGTCAGGCTCTGATAGTCAAAATCCTGGGTTTTGGTCCACTTTAAAGAAACTTCAGTATATTATCTGCCTTTGCAATTATTTAGCCTCAGCATCATGGCTATGAGGGGGGGGGGGGGGGAGTATACTGCCCCTGCAATACTGAAACGTCTGAACCATTGATTTATCCATATACCCCCCCACCCCATAACCTGTCCTTGCGATGCTATGGCCTTGGAGAGTACTCATTGACTCTGCAATGGGATAGCCATGGGCCGGTAAAAGCTCGGTACAATTTTTTTTTTGTAGTCCACCGCTGCAGGCTCGGACTGGTCCACAGGGTCACCAGGAAAAAAACCTGGTATGGCATGTACCATATTAAAATAGAAACAGCGTTTTAAGTCCAACTCATCGCTTGTAGGTCAGCTTTAATCCAAACACATTTTAGACTATTGGACGATTGGCCGGGGATTCTTATAGATTGTTCCCCCCCATTCACTTACCTTGTTTCCACAGCTCATCTAAGAGCAGCGGACGCATCCCGCTCTCCCTCTAGCAGGGCGTGTGCCCGCGCCAGGCATTTGTGAATGGCCAGCGCAGGTACGCTCCCTGTTAGAGGATGCGGCCGTCAGAAGCGCTGCTCTTAGACGCCCCGTGGGACCACGAATAGGTGAGCTGGTCTCAGCGTCCTGGGGGGTTTCACACAGCTGGATCGGGGTGTCCCCAGGGATAGTCCAGGATAGTCAGAATCTTGCGTTTTGGTCCACTTTAAGCAAATATACTTATCCTTTCCGGTCCCGATGGAGGCTAGCGCAGAAATAGGGAAGCTCTCGGCCTGAGTGACAGTTTTTGGTCTTGTACCATCTCCGAGCAATACCCAAGCGTAATGATGTGGGGCCCCTGTATGGAGAGTTGCTGGGTTTGCTTGTCTGCTAAGCTTGCAATCACTGTTGTACGCAGCTCCCGTCAACTACTGTAGATCTTTCCTTCGCGCTCCAGCTCAGCGCTCTACTGCGCGCGCCATCTTGTGGAGTATACATTGGCCCTTATTTAACAAGGGATAGCGCCAGGTAGCGAATGGTGAGCGAACGGTAATGACGGTCACTGCCACGAGAACGCCAGCTCCCCTCCGCAATCACACATTTATCAAGCCGATCCTGCTTAGCGACTGACAGAGCGCCAGATAGCGAATCATTCATCATTATTCCAGCCTCACCCCACAGCGCCAGCGAGCGACCTTGAACAGCGACAGGTATGACCTCTCACTACCTGGCGCTCTCCAATGCATTTCAATGGAACAATCTTTAAATATTCATAATTAATTGCTACTAATGTTTTTTTTTTTTTTTTTTTTTTTTAAATGTCAAAAATTCTGTGACCACTTCTGCAATGTTAGATATTTACCTTTTATATATAAGGTAAAAAAAAAAAAAAAATTTGTGCAGAATTGATATTACAGGTCTGATATTAATGTATTCATATTACAAAATGTTTTGAAAAACATGTTTTTTTTTTTTTTCTAAAAATATGGTTGTTTGGGGGTTAAAAAACTACTTTTAACCCATCGCCGCCAGTGCTCTGGGGTATAAACAAGCATTTCACAGCGTGAGAATTTTTGGAGCGTGATTTGTTAATGAATATGCTGGGAGCCGTTCGCTATGGCCGTTCGCTGTCGTGCGCTCCCATACAGCACGGAACCTGTCAAACAGCGACTCCTAACCCCGTATTCAACATTACCGCACACCGACTGAGTCGCTGTCAACAGCCGAACAACGGCCAAGCACAGCAAATACTAGCGGGCGCTGTGAAAATAACGCTACTGTCGCTCATCTGTCGCTACCTGGCGCTACTAATGAATCAGCCTCTTTGTCATATCCCGCGGAGTATATTGCAGATCAATTGCGATCTAGAAGTGTATGTCTAAGAAGCAATAATACACGTTATGTGCCGTGTGTACCTTGTTGCGTTCATACCTCCGTATACTTGTACGTTTCAGGGAGCAGTGCGAGGAGCTGCGCGCCCTGCGCTCGCGCGTCCACCAGAATGAGGTGTGTACCGAGAGGAGGGCCCAGCTGGCTCTGAAGGAGGAGCTGGAGCGGCAGCGCAAGGAGGAGGAGAACCTGTTCGCTGAGCTCTGGGAGCGAGACCGCTTGGCCAAGGTGGAGAATGAAGAGAAGAAAACTCAAAGACAAATGGAGCTGAACCGGGAAACGTTAGATGTCCTTCAAGCCCAGAGAGCGGCTTCCGAAGCTCAGAGACAGGAGGAGAAAAGACTGAAGGACGAGGAGGCCCGGCTACTGGTAACGACACATTCTTGGATAAAAACATCCCTAAGCATAGCTTTCCACTTGTACAAATGTTCAAGATAGCTGGCGCACACTTACACGTCCATTAATTTGTGGGTGCCAGGGCACCGCTTTAAATCCTAAAAAGTAGAGAAGACCAGCACACCAAGTAATAATGCAGATTGATGTATTCCTGCAAATCAATATTCCATTACAGAACATGTGCAGTAAAGATCAAGGTCCATACGATGGCTAATAGTAGTCCAAAAGCTTGCCGACGTTTCGTCATACAAGCCCCCTTCCTCAGGGTGGACTGCCAAACAGTGCTATGGTAGGAGTCCCCATTTAAGTAAAGGATTTTTTGAAATTCCCGCCTGACGTCATAGTGATCGCGGTGGCAGCCAGTAGGTCACTGCCCCCAGTCCACGGGACAGACAGTACACGCCAGACGCCGCAGGCTCCGAGCTAGGGAGCCATGGCATTCTGGGGAGTGCCCCGTGTGTTGCCCATCGCTCCCTGCTGGCGGTGAGAGGCTATCTATAGCCTTATCCAGGCTGACAGTACACCCGCTGACATCACTATGACGTCAGGCAGGAATTAAAAAAAATCCTTTACTTAAATAGGGACTTCTACCATAGCTTTCCACTTGAAGAGGAGCAACCACCCCTCTCAAGGCTATAAGACGCAAGGGTCTGTGGTCTCTATGAATTGGGATGCCCCCCCTTCCCCACGTGGAACCCCCGGATCGCCCAAATTACCTACATCTTCCCGGAGCCCTTGCCGCGCCTTGGTGCCGATGCTACATTGCCAGTATACCTCTATCTGGGGCGCTCAGGCCTGCCTGACTGGCCGGCACAAGCACGCCCACAGCTAGAGGTATCTCGGGGATGCGGCTCCATTCACTGACTGACATCAGTGCGGTAAAGGAAATCTGAATAGAACGAGCACCAATGATTGGCTGAGTGGTCCATGTGGGAACAAGGTGAGTTTTTCATTGATCCCAGTTTTGTTCCTCCCTGGCGGGGCAGTACGATTTGGGATGCCCACCAGAGAAGAACAGAACCTAAGAAAGTGTTCCTCTGAGCCAAACTGTGGTTTTTGAGCGTTTAATTTCACTTTTACTGGGTGATCTGCCCCACTGCGCCATCCTGAGCCAGCCTGTGGGGAGCAGCAGCATTAAAATTGACCAAAACCCACCCTGGAATATATGAAACTCCAGGGCAGGCTTACTCCCTCCCACCAAACTGGGATGCTCTGCTCTGTGATACCCCCCAGGTTGCCCACCAATTGGGGTGCCCCAGGGGGGATAGTAAAAGTCAGGGTTCTGGTCCACTTTAACCACTCTAATACTTGCCTAGGACATTGCATGATGGCTAAAAGCATCTTCACAAATCGGAATAATTGCAATAGCAATAAGCTGTTTGTCCAATAAAGGCTGGCTCAGGGGACAAGCCAATGAGGTTGAGCTAATCTTCCCAGTAAAAGTAGAATGGAACATACAAATACAGTCACCCCTGATTCTTTTTCCTTCCAGTAAAAGAAAAAAACAAGCTTAGGTGGATTTTCCATTCCATTTTTCTTAATTCACCAGGGAACAGGCGCCTCCTCCAAACCCCTCTGCGTGCCCCCTCTATTAATGGCAATCGAGGGGGTGTCCCCAGCCTTGGCATACCCCTTCCATTGTAGAGAATGGAGTGGGAATGTTTAGGGAAGGTTTAGTAAAAACAAAGTGTATTTATAGAATAATAAGAATAAAATGTATCCCTGGCAATGCAATCAATACACAGTGCTCAGGTGACCAGTTCATATAGAAGCAAGCCTATTAAAATAAAAGGAAGTAACTTAACTTAGAAGCAATCCCAGGTTCTGTCAATGCAGTGCGTGTCTCACCACAGAATGGTAGATAATTGCATGGAGCAGGGCCCGCTCTAAGTTTGTGGGGGCCCTCGAGCAAGAGAGTCTTAGGTTTGGGCTTTTTATTACCTTAAATGAGGCTGAAGGTCCGGTTTAAAGTGGACCAACACCCAGGGGGATTCCCGGTCCGATCAGATCCCTCCCCACGGTGGGCATCCAAAATCGGGATGTCCCGCGGGGTGAAACCCCCCAGGAAGCCCACAATCCTACCTTTTCTACGTTCCAGCGGCGCATGCGCGTCTGCCGCCACCACCTCCCGCGCGTCCCTCTAGCAGGGTGCGCTCCCGCGCTGGCTGTATGTGAATGGCTGGCGCGGGTGCGCTTCCTGTAAGAGGAACGCGCGGGAGGCGGCGGTGGACGCGCTCTGCTTGTCCGTCGCTGCCTCTCGCTTGTCCATCGGCGGGGATTGGATGCAGCGGTCACGTGGGAGCGGGGTGAGGTGAGTTTTCGGGGCTTTCTGGAGGGTTTCACACAGCGGGGAACCCCTGATCGGGGTGCCCTTCCGAAGTGGACCAAAACCCAGGATATTCAAAATCCTGGGTGTTGGTCCACTTTAAGATATGTTCTTTTTGCTGTTATGAATCGCTATAAGCTTGGTTGTGTAATGCTTAAAAGGCCAGTCCAGTCTAACTAACTCTTATTGCTCATAGGAGCAGCCATGATGGAATTAATGATGAATTAATGATTAAGATAATTGTCTTATATTGGGATGTATGAAACAAAGCACTGCCCCTCATTTATCCTCCCAATAGAAGACAATTATGCATTATGCAGTAATTCCACCATGGCTGTTCCCATGAACTAATACCACCATATTCCAAACTCTCCTTGGAAGCCACAAGGACCCTATCCCACCCCCTCATACTGCCTTCATGCCCTGCAGTGCAGATACTCAAATTACTTAAAGAGTCTGTATACCTAGGAAAAAACGCTCATCTTCTCTCCCGAGCGGCAGGTCCCGGTTTGCAAGAACGCAGCCCTTGGTGCCTTGCGCACTGTTCCTCTCCTGTCATCGTTCACTGGGACTGTGCACAGTGCTGTGCCAACTCTCACTATAGGTAATGAAAATTCTGGGGTGCATTGTCCCTTCTTTGTCGTCATTGACTATCCCGGGATTTGTTCCACGCCCCAGGCACCCCCCGAATTTGGATGGCCGCTGTGTGAAACCCCCCGAAAAATACCAGATCAGCTCAACATCTTGAGCACTTTTTGAACAAAAAAAATATATACTTTCATCGAAAGTGGACTTTAGACTGCACTAAAAAATAAGTATTAAAAACTTTTGTGCTTCATGGGAGGAGCCATGGCGGGATCACCTTCTCTGCCGCCCTATTGTCCTCTATTGAGATGCATGAGACAAAGCGCCCATGGCTGCTCCTATGAACAACAAGAGTTATTTAGCCTTAAAGTTGACCAACACCCAGGATTTTCACTATCCTGAGTGTTGGTCCACTTCTGCAGGGCACCCCGATCGGCGCTGTGTGAAACCCCCCAGAAAGCCCCTAAAATCTTACCTTATCGGTGACGGACAAGCGCCGGATAAGCCGCCGCCTCTCACGCATCCCTCTTACAGGGCGCGCGTCCTGCTAGAGGGACGCGCGGGAGGCGGCGGCGGATGCTGCTTATCCGTCGCCGATAGGGTACGTTTTTAGGGGCTTCCTGGGGGGTTTCACACAGCGGGGCATCCCGATTTCGGATGCCCCGCGGGGAGGGAGCTGATCGGCCCGGGAATCTTATAGATTCCCGGGCCGATCAGAGGTGGGTGTTGGCCCACTTTAACTGCCCTTTTTTTAAACTGATATAAAGGGAAATCTGACAGAACTCGACCTGCTGACTGTCCTGGTTAATAAACGTACTAGTGTGTGATGCAATGTAAATGATCCTAATAAGCAATGCGCCTCCACCAGGCTGAACAGCGCCAGCTCATGAAGATGGAGGACGAGCGCGCCCTGCAGGAGAAGCAGAGGAAACAGTCGCAGGTCCGGAGTATGTTGGATCATTCCATCCGCCTGAAGATGAAGCGTCTGAATCGGGAGCAGCAGGAGGAGTTGGCGCTGGACATGAAGATCATGGAGCAGATCCTGCAGGACACTCATGATGACACTGAGGAGAAACGCCACAAGAAGGTGACATTTTTGTTTATGCTTTCGTACTAACCAATGTGAGAGAACATTGTTTTGTGAACATTCTCCTTAAAGCAGAACAAAACCATTTCCTAACAGCCCGGGAATTGATAAGACTCCAGGGCCAGCCGTTAGCCATCCTCCCGGGGCATCCTACATTGGGACACAAAAGTCTTAAAGGAGTCACAGCACTCAACCCTGTTAGCTTGCAGACCAACCTAAATCTGTCTCTAAATCTGGGTAAAAACAGAGGCTCGGTCACACACATCTGCAGAAGTAGCTTAAGCTGCACCAGCACGCGCCAAGGTGCCCCTGTGAGGTGCAATCCTAACTCTAATCTCTGAGAGCCCCGTTTGGGACAATCCTACATTGAGACGCTCCACTGTGTGAACCCTGGTAAATTCACCTTTCCCGGCGGCTCCTGAGATGCTTTGTTCGCCGGTGGCCGCATCCTTGGTAGCCATGTAAATGCAAGTAATAGCCAGCGCACCAACCATCTCCTGTAGGCACGGACGGGGAGATCCCAGGCAATCCTCCTCAAGGAACAGGAAAAAGCAGTGTTTTGTCCAGCCTATTCTAAAAATTAACTTTTAATAGTCCAATTAAAAAAAGCCAAAATGTGGAATGAAAATATAGCTGAATAAAGTAAAGAAGTGGCCCATACTCCACAAAAATAGCCAGGCACCCAGTAACGCGTTTCAAGCCACTTGGGCTCTTAATCATACAGTGTGGGGTAAGCATCACAGTCTAGACATAAAGACAGTCTAGACATAAAGGCACCGATTCAATAAAGGTAGAAAAAAATTCTCATGGTAGTAAAAGATTCAATTCATGAGAAAAAAGCCTGAGAATGTCACTGTTGCTGAATCACCAGCTAATAAAACAATGAAAGTCAATGGCACTTTTTTACTCCTAAGAAAACTGTTTACTCCTTTCTACACTGTAGTAAAAGCTGCCATTGACTTTCATTGTCTTTTTATCTAGTGATTCAGTAACACTGACATTCTCATGAATTGAATTTTTTTCTACCTTTATTGAATCGAGGCCAAAGACTGTGATGCTTACCCCACACTGTATGATTAAGAGCCCAAGTGGCTTGAAACGCGTTACTGGGTGGCATCTGGGCCACTTGTTTACTTTATTCAGCTATATTTTCATTCCACATTTTGGCTTTTTTAATTGGACTATTAAAAGTTTAATTTTTAGAATAGGCTGGACAAAACACTGCTTTTCTTGGTAGCCATGTATCTGTGGACGATCCTGCACCCAGCCTGGCTGGCCCTCAGCAAGAACCTGGGGATGCACCAACGTCTTGAGGTCAGCCAATAAGCTGGTGAGGGGCCACGGGAGACTCAGGAAAGGTTTTGTTCCATTTAAAAGTGGACCATAATCTGGGATTTTCACTACCTTGGTTTTTGTTTCATATCGTTGGGGCATTCCTGTTTGGCGTGCCCTGCTGTGTGGGATGCCCCCTCGGTGGCCCACCCAATATACAGACCTCGCCGGAGTTCACACGGCACTGATCTAATCAGCTTCTTTGGCCGTCAGAAGAAACGGAAGAGGAGCTTAGCTGCAATCACAATCAGCGGGTAGCGCCCCCTGCATCACTCTGCAGCTCTGTGTGCAGCCGCGACAACTGTTCGGCTACGGCGGGCGCAGCTGCAAAGAGATACCGCCGCTGGCCACACATGCACCATGGATGGGGAGTGCATGTACATGCATCCCAATTCAGAGGGGTTATTTAACCTGACCCCGCTTCTTAGTCCAGTTTTGGCCCACTTTATAGAGCACTAGACTGCATAATACTCTAATTGCTAAGAACAAGAGCCCAGAAACCCTTACATGAAAGCTGCCGCACACAAGGGCAATATGAATGAATAAAATATTGAATTTATTGAATCATTTCAGATCATATTAAACAGACAACATAGAAGACTCAATTAAAAAACATGTATACGTATAAGACACACTGGAGATGATATTCCTGTTAATGGCTCTTACTTAAATATTAATCACAACATTTTGCATATATGCTAAAGTAATTTATTGGTATATAATAGGACTATTATACCTGTATGGTGGCGTGTTTGAAAAAGACACATTAATTGTGCTAAAGAATGAGGATTTGCTGATAAGGCCTCCTGTAGAGTATTAGTGTAGTGAACTCGCCACTCTAAAGTGCTTAAGTGCAATAAATCAGTGAAAAAAGGTGCTCAAAGAATCTCCAAATAGCTGTGCAAAAAGCAATGTGCAAATATAGCAGTGTAAGATTTATGAAAGAGCCGCCATCATACAGTCAAGTCCAGAAGATAAAATGTTTAGAAATTAACATCACCACATCAATTGAGCCCAGGATCTCCAGAACCGCAACCAGCCACCGACGCATTGCGTGGCCCGATGCCACTTCACCAGGGTGTGTAGGTGTGCATAATACTCTAAGGCAAAACGATTCCTTGCTCAGGATGCCCAGCTCTGTGAACCTACCCGAATTTCCTATAGTCTTACCTCGCCATTGATCCCACCGCATATGTGTGCCACCAGCGGCATCCCCTGCTTCCCTCTAGCGCCTGTGCCAGACACCACTGACTCGACTAACCAATGAGCACTCACAGGCAGTGTTCTGTTCATCATGTGACAATCAATGGCCTTGATTCAGTAAAGGTAGAAAAAAATTCTCATGGTAGTAAAAAAATTCAATTCATGAGAAAAAAGCCTGAGAATGTCACTGTTACTGAATCACTAGATAAAAAGACAATGAAAGTCAATGGCAGCTTTTACTACAGTGTAGAAAGGAGGAAACAGTAAAAAAGTGCCATTGACTTTCATTGTTTCTTAGCTGGTGATTCAGTAACAGCGACATTCTCAGGCTTTTTTCTCATGAATTGAATCTTTTACTACCATGAGAATTTTTTTCTACCTTTATTGAATCGAGGCCATTTTGTTAATCTTGTCCTGTGAACATTCTACTTAAAGAGGAAGAACACACCCAACTTTGACTTTGTGGGGTGTTGTTCCTCTATGCGGCAGCATCCCGAATTGGGGGTGCCCCCGCTGTGTGTATCCCCAGGTTGCCCCATACACTCACCTTTCTGATGCTCCCACGACTCGGAGGAGGACAAGGGTGCTGATTGGCCGAGCAGAACGCTCAGCCAATTAGCGCACTCGCTTTCACTTGGCTCCACTGGTGGCTAAGCAGCCGAGCGGGTCCAAAGGCAGTTGAGTCAGCTGCATCCCCTGCTCACCTTCTAGACGTGAGGTGCCTGCTCCGCACATTCAGAAAGGCCAGGGACAGAGACGACGCAAGGCTCCAGAAGAAGGTGAGTGTATCAGGACTCTTGGGGGTGGGCGGGGGGTTACACAGCGGGGAATCCCAATTTGGAATGCCCCAAGCAGTGGAACCCAAATGACCTTGAAGTCTTTTTATACTCCAGGGCCTGCAAAGTTCCTCTTTAAAGAAAAAAAACACCCGAAAATTCTTGGGTTTTGTTTTTCTGTTGGGAAATACCAATTTCGGGTGCCTTGCTGTGTGTATCTCCCAGGATCGCCTGTAGATTCACCTTGTCCCCATTCCCACAGTGCATGCACTCTGCCAATCAACATCGCTCGCTCCATTCAGATTTCCTTTGCCACACTGACCTCCGTGACCTAATTAAAGTGGACCAACACCCTGCTGGATCGGCCCGGGAATCTATAAGATTCACAGGCTGATCCGATCCCTCCCCGTGAGGCATCCAAAATCGGGATGTCCCGCTGTGTGAAACCCCCCAGGACGCAAGCTAACCTTACCTTACTCTCTGAGCACGGGGCTGGTGGGCGCATCTTGGGAATTTGTGAATGGCCGGTGCAGGAGGGAAGCGCAAGATGCGGCCGCCAGCATGCTCGGAGCCTCTGCGCTAAGACGTCTCATTGACGCGCATACCACAGCGGTGATTGGACGAGCAGCCGCGCATGCGCCTTAGGAGCGGGAGGTTTCACGTAGGGGTGCCCCGGGGGAGTGGACCAAAACCTAGGATAGTCAATATCCTGGGTGTTGGTCCACTTTAATATGCACGGCTAAAAATGTAAACATACAAGGTCCTAATGGGCCAGTTTAAAGCAGGGACATAACCCGGGGTAGGTAAGATCCCAGGTTCTGGTCCTCCTTAAAGCAGGCCTCCCGTCCATCACCCTCCAGTGTGACATAGCCACCTCTTCTGTAGCTGTCTCTCTACAAGCAGAGGGACTGGAAGCAGCAGCACTGCCTATTGGACGTGTTGGCGGCTGGCAATGTGTTCTGTGTGTCTGATCCCCCAGCACACAGTCATCCAGCGGTGAAAAAGGTGAGTACTGTTTGCCAAACTTTAGTAGCACACTGTATGGCTGCGTTTGCGTCCTGGGTGCATTTCGCTTCCCCTGCACCGGAGAGGTGTGAAAGGGATCATAGAGGGGCTGTGGTAACATTATGCTTCCGGCGCAGCTGCGTTTGCTGCATGAACGCATTTGGTACCAGACAGGTGTTAAACCCTAAATGCAAAAGATCAGATCACTATATGTATGGGCAGCATGACTGACAATATATAACAGCACCTTATTATATAGAGTCGCTGTGATTTCCCTGTAGCTGGAGCTGCAGAAAGAGCAGCAGATCTATCGGCAATACCTGGCCGAGCAGCTGGACGAGGAGAAGAGACAAGAGAGGGAAATGGACAAGCTGATCGAGGCCGAGCTGGAGAAGTCCTGGGCCAAGCGGGCCGAGCAGCTGAGGTTAGAAAAGGAGGCCAGGAACCGACTGATGAGAGACGTCCTGGACACCAGGAGACTTCAGATTAAGGAGAAACGTAAGAAAATATCATCTTTTTTTTTTCTCTTTTTACTGTGGAGCAGATGCGGCCGCCAGTGTGCTCGGAGCCACTGGACTTAGACGCCGTCTTAGATGGCGTAACTGGCATATAGAGCTGGCATTTCCTGTGGTCTCCTGCGCGGTAGCACAACAGTCAGGAGAGCCAGGATGTGGCCCATGCAAGCGCTATGGGATCACTTGTGGTGTAAGTTAGCAGCGATCCCAGGTGGTTTCACACAGTGGGACATCCCACATTGGGGTGCCCCGGAGATAGGGAATCAGCTGGCTCTGGAGTCTTTTAGACTTAAAGGATCAGTATCGCGAATTTTTCTTGGTGACTTATATTTAAATGGTACTTTGAATGTAGGTAAGTGTTGGAGTAAGAATTACAAATTTAGAAAAAATGATGTGTGTGTTGTGCAGCCGGAGACTAATAGCTCATGTTTATGTCTGCTGAGTGTCGGAGCCGGACACTCTGGCCTGTTCCATGCTGAGGAGAGGGGGAAACAATGTAACAAAGTCTCAGCTGTTCAGTGCTGGCAGCCGTCCAGCATAAGATAACAACATTGCAACATTGCCTGGCCAGAACGCATATATCTAAAACAGAGAGAAAAGCTCTTAGTCATTTAGCTGATTTTGACAGTTTTCCCTTCATGTTGGCTCTGCTGCAGAATCTTTCAGTTTATCATTTTCTCTTTCATATTCTTATTTTTTATTTTTCCATATGATCTTTCTTTCAGCTTTGTGTGTTTTGAGCAAAGCCCAACCCAGGATTTTCACTATCTGGAGTTTTGTTTTGTGCCCCCCTAGGGGCATCCCGACTTGGGATGCCCTGATATGGGAAATCCCCAAGTTCGCCTGTGAAAACGTACCTTTCCCTGTCCCACAGCGCATGCGCGGCCTCTCATCCCATCAGCGCTGTTTGCACACAGATGGGGAGCCTGAGCAGTAACCTTCCTGGCCGCCCGGCCTGTCTAAATGATTATCTGCGTGAGTGCGCCAGAAAAATGGGGGGATCTGTGGTTATCCAGGGGTCGTTTCACACAGTGGGGCATCCTGATTTAGAATGCCCAAGGGGCAAGGTCAATGGCCAGGTCTTATAGACTTCAGGGTCGGCAACTCAGGGTTTTGTTCCACTTTAATACCTTTAGATTTTCCTGCACAGTTATTGAAAGAAGAATTTCAGTTATTTTCAGTCAGTTTAGTTTATTTTGTATAGATTTTACACATTTGAGTCACCTGGTCTCATAACAAAAGCAGCACCTCACACACACACAGCCGTTACCACTGATTACAGTGTCAGCCTCTGAGGTAAAGTGTTGCTAGGAGACCAGTGGGCTAAATGAAGCAGCTCACTAAATACAACCCAGCAGATCCCCCTATTCAGCAAATGGACTGAGCCATTGTCATTATACAATTTAAAAGAAAGGCAGATATTTTTTCCTTTTTCTATCGCCAGATTATTTATACACATGTTAGAAGCTATTGTGTGGCTATTTAATTATTTATCTTTTTTAATGCAAATTTCGCGATACTGCTCCTTTAAGGGGAAAGTACAGGGTTTAAAGCGGCTGTCAATGACTGCTGGACCAATCATTAGTGAGGAAGCACAGGAGTGTTTTGCACAGGGCACCTTCTATCCTAAGCCCAACCCTATGTGGATGTCTCTAACCTCAAAGGCCAGTTGTGTGTGTAATGACAAGCCAGCCTGTGTTCTTCTATGGTGGAACCTCACAGGGCTCTGACCCCCGCCTACTATTTCTGTTTTGTTTTTAGTGGAAAGAAATGCCAGAGAACAAGAAGAACTTGCCCAGGATAAAGAACTTTTGGAAAAAGCTGTGGAAGAGCACAAAGAGCTGGAGATGGCGAGAACTAACAGGTAGATTATTATTCTTGGTTATTTATATAGCGCCATCCTCTTCCATGGCGCTGTACAAGGTAAAGCATACAGTACAGAGACCATTACAGACTAGATGCTACAAAGTTCAGACCGAATGTTGAGGGAACAGGAGCCCTTGCGAGCTCACAGTCTGAAGGTTAAACAAACGACGGAAGACACTAATGGCTGCAACCTCTGGCTATAGCATTATTTAAAGAGGAACTTTGCAGGCCCTGGAGTCTAAAACACTCCAGGGCCGTTTGAGTACCACTCCTTAGGGCATCCCGAATTGGGATGTTCCACTGTGTAAACCCCCAGGAAGCCCCAACACACTCACCTTCTCCCGGAGCCCTCAGGATCGCATTTTCCTTGTTCCCTTGGTGCATGCGCGGGCTGCTCAGGCAATCAGCAGCGCTCGTTGCTGGCAAGGAAACCTGAACGCTGCGAGCGCCGCTGGCCGCATCCCCGCTCCTGCCTCTAGCTGTGAGCATGCCCACACCGGCCAATCAGAAATGCCTGGTGTGGGTGCGCACCTATCTAGAGGTATACCGGAGATGCGTCTGCAACACCGGGATGCAGCTACGGTTTGGGCAATATATGAGTCGACTGGGTGACCCTCAGGCTTTCACACATAAAGAGGTAGACCACTTCCCTAAAAGTCTTATAGACTTGAGGGGGTGGTTATTTCTCTTTAAAGTGGACCAAAACCCAGGATTTTGACTATCCTGGGTTTTGGTCCACTCCCCCGTGCCCCGCTATGTGAAACCCCCCAGATGGCACGGATCAACTCACCTCACTGCGGTCCTATGGCACATGTGCGGCTGCTCGTCCAATCCGCGCACTCGGAGCCGCTGAGCTATGCACATCTTAGCTTAGCGGCTGCGGGCGCGCTGGCGGCCGCATCTCGCGCTTCCCTCTAACACATTTGTGAATGGCCAGCGCTGGCACGCCCCCTGCTAGAGAGAAGCGCGAGATGCAGCCGCGGCCCGCGCATGCGCCGTTGGACCGAGATGAAGGTAATAAGGAGATAAGGTAAGTGTATGGGGTGACCTGGGGGGTTTCACACAGCGGGGCATCCTGATTTTGGATTCCCAGCGGGGAGGGAATCAATCAGCCCGGGAATCTTATAGCCGATCCAGCTTGGTTTTGGTCCACTTTAAAGCAGGTCAAAACCCATGTGACTGGGCTCCGGAATCTGAAAGATTCCAGGGCCAGCTGCTAGCCTGCCTGGTGGACCAGTCCAACAGTGGCTGTGTAAATATTAGAAGCTATATTATATGGCGCGCTAAGCCAGTTATTTAAGAGTGCTTGATGTAGTAGGATGAAAAGAGACTATTTGCATGGCTCCGCCTTCTCATGAGGTATAATGTGTGTAGCTTCTTATTGTCACGGATTTCTCATAGGAGAAATCGCAATAGTAGTAAATGACCAGAATTAAACTGAGAGACTGCGGCGGATATGCGGCAAACCGTGTTTAATAATAACAAACAGTGAGTTACACGCCAACCAAGCTGCTATACACATATATACACACAGGGCCTTATTCATGAAGGGACAGCATCAGGTAGTGCCTGTACAGCACCAGGTAGCGGCAGGTGAACGCCGGAGACGGCACGTAATTACACATTTATAAAGCCTATTATGGTGAGCGACTGGAACAACGCCATGTAGCATCCGACTCATCATTATCCCAGGCTCAGCGTACAGCGCTGGCATTCAGCCTTGCAGAGCGCCATGTCTTACCTGTCGCAATCTCGCGCTCTCCCATACATTTCTATGGACGATCCTTAAATCCCTTTCCTGATCCCAATTTAATTAATTTGTTTTTTTTTTTTAAACCTCAAATCTTTCTGACATGTATCCTGGGCAAGAAAATGACATTTTTGAAAACTTTTTGTATTAATATTTTTTTTATGCAGAATTGTCCTTACATGTCTGGTATTAAAGTGTTCATGTCACAATGTAATAACAATGTCATTCCGTGTGTTTTCACTTTGTTACTAGTGGATACATGCCCAAAAACATACTTTAACCACACAGCCTCTGGCGCTATGGGCTACAGCTACATGATTCTGAGCGCCGGCGCTGTTTGAGTCTGTTTTTTTGATGAATGAGTCAGTCGCACCGAGGTGGCGCTACCATCCGCTCCCATACAGTGTAGTACTGCGACTCCCACATCATATTCATCAATGCCGGCCAGCGACTGAGGCGCTCTGAAAAAATGATCCACGGCCGAGCACAGCGACTACTAGCGGTCGCTCTGAAATCCGCTCTACAGACGCTTATCTGTCGCTACCTGGCTTTAGTAATGAATCAGCCTGCCAGATTGCTGTGAAATCAAAAACATACGTGCTTAGGAGTCCAAAGAAAAGTCCAAGTCTAACAAAGGCTAAGGCTAGGGCTAGGGCTAAGGCTAGGGTTAAGGCTAGGGTTAAGGCTAGGGCTAAGGCTAGGGTTAAGGCTAGGGTTAAGGCTAGGGCTAAGGCTAGGGTTAAGGCTAGGGCTAAGGCTAGGGTTAAGGGTAAGGCTAGGGCTAGGGCTTTCTACTTTTCTTAGGAGTAAAAAAGTGCCATTGGCTTTCATTGTTTTTAGCTGGTGATTCAGTAACAGTGACATTCTCAGGCTTTTTTTCATGAATTGACCATGAGAATTTTTTTCTACCTTTATTGAATCGAGACCCTGGTCTGTATGTGCCATGTAAATACTTTAACACATAAACTCTCCCGGCAGGAAGCTGAAGACGGCCCAGCAGTACCAGCAGCATCTCGTGTCTCAGGTGATGTACCAGCAGCAGATACGGGAGGTCCAGCGAGAGGAGGAACGCAGGGAGTACCAAGCCGGATTGCAAGCAGAGCAATCGTACCAGCGGAAGCTTCAGGATATTCTGTCCAGACCATACGTCCTCCAGGAGCACATCCATCCCTTACGGAGATCCCGCATCTCCAGCCCCAAAGACTGGCTGCCCCAGTAACCCCGCCCCCATCCTATGAGAAGCCCCGCCTTTCACTATTATATGATTGTCATGAATCAAGGAGGTTTTACGCCTTAGTCCAGACCGGATTTTGATCGTACTACAAACAATCGTTACACACAGACGTTTTGGGGACCTGGCCCTACTATACAGCAATAAAGTCACACTGGTAGCGATGGGCAAGCACACAGGGCACAAGATTTAGCATACAATGTCTCTTCTAAAGGTTAGCGAGTTAGCACACAGAAGTCCACTTTATAAATTTTTAGAATTTAATTCACCCATAAGGGGCAGTGCATGTAAAACAAAGATGTACAATAAAAATAACAGACATACAATATACGGCAACATGCTTATAAAATAACAGGGAGAAATAACAGAGATCTTTACCTTTTTTGAAGATAATGTCTTGTGAGAGGTACACAGAAAGCAATGATAACAAGCCTACTTATTGGAAGCAATCCCCTGGCATGTCATGTCTTCTGTCCCCAACTCTCCCATTTTTAAACTGATTATTGGGGCGGGCAGAATGCTGTATGCAGCCAATCATGTGTCCGGGGCGTTTCATTGCAAAAGTTATGAAAAGATGTGTATCATACGTCTTGTTCACTGGTTTGTAGTAAGTACATGTCAACTACCACATGTGGAGGTGTGATGTGACTTCGCCAGGAAAACCTATTTAGCTGGACAGTGGCTTGTCATATGTAAATGGCCCCCCTGTTAGTAACTGCAGACAAATGTGCTGGGAGCCTTGTAATTGACAATTATTTGACAAGCATATATTTCATATCTCATCACAATGATCTGCCAGTGACATAATCTAATTGTCAGTAATATTTACTCCCTCTTATCCCAATGATCTGTTGTCCTAAATACGGGGTTTGCAAACCAATGGATAAACAAGGGGTTAATTCTCTAAGAGCCCTCCTTCCTTCTCACACACACCTTATGCGGAGAGCTCTCATCACATACACACCTTATACGGAGAGCTCTCATCACATACACACCTTATACGGAGAGCTCTCATCACATACACACCTTATACGGAGAGCTCTCATCACATACACACCTTATACGGAGAGCTCTCATCACATACACACCTTATGCGGAGAGCTCTCATCACATACACACCTTATACGGAGAGCTCTCATCACATACACACCTTATACGGAGAGCTCTCATCACATACACACCTTATACGGAGAGCTCTCATCACATACCCACCTTATACGGAGAGCTCTCATCACATACCCACCTTATACGGAGAGCTCTCATCACATACCCACCTTATACGGAGAGCTCTCATCACATACACACCTTATACGGAGAGCTCTCATCACATACACACCTTATACAGAGAGCTCTCATCACATACACACCTTATGCGGAGAGCTCTCATCACATACACACCTTATACGGAGAGCTCTCATCACATACACACCTTATGCGGAGAGCTCTCATCACATACACACCTTATGCGGAGAGCTCTCATCACATACACACCTTATACAGAGAGCTCTCATCACATACACACCTTATACGGAGAGCTCTCATCACATACACACCTTATACAGAGAGCTCTCATCACATACACACCTTATACGGAGAGCTCTCATCACATACACACCTTATGCGGAGAGCTCTCATCACATACACACCTTATGCGGAGAGCTCTCATCACATACACACCTTATACAGAGAGCTCTCATCACATACACACCTTATGCGGAGAGCTCTCATCACATACACACCTTATGCGGAGAGCTCTCCTCACATACACACCTTATACGGAGAGCTCTCCTCACATACACACCTTATACGGAGAGCTCTCATCACATACACACCTTATACGGAGAGCTCTCCTTACACTTTAGTGAAGGCCCCATAGGGTTTGTTTTTTCCTGCATTTTATTGCAAAATGTCTGCACCTAACCCAGGGAACTTCTCCCCCTCACCACCCAGGTGCAGCATTTAAAAAAAAAAAAAATAAAATTATTTGTACTATTGTTTGTTGGAGATGAGCTCGCCAAACTTTGTCCATACTGACTGTGGTGGCCGGTGAGCGCTCTGTTTAGGATGCCCCCTGGATCACCCCTAAAACATTCCCACGGTGCATCTTGTCCATTCAGCGCTGTATGTCATAGATGTTAATGCACCACTTATGGCCCTGTTTTTTGAGCTTCGGCATAAGTAAGTGTGAGCGGCTGCATCCCGGTGTGCGGTGTGCATTCACACAGCGGGGCATCCCGTATCAGGATCGTGGAAATGAAAAAAAAAAACACCT
The DNA here is from genome assembly GCA_027917425.1 of Gastrophryne carolinensis. Taxonomy (NCBI): domain Eukaryota; kingdom Metazoa; phylum Chordata; class Amphibia; order Anura; family Microhylidae; genus Gastrophryne; species Gastrophryne carolinensis. Next base: position 625,787,969 of record CM051234.1, on the reverse strand, counting down.
TTTGTGTCCTGCAGCTCTTTCATTCTATTCTGGTAACCAAAAACACAAAGGGGGCGCCAGATCGGTCCAAACCGGTCTTATTTATAAAGAAGGCGCACAACCAAAGATTATATATAATAAAAATATATGTGCCTTTCATTTTGAATCAATAGCAGAGTACAATACACATAACACAACCAATATACGAACAACTAAAACATTTTAATATATATATATATATTTATGAGTGACATAGGAGAAGGCTTGGTAGGGGAAGTTTGCCTGTTTGCTGATGATACAAAGGTTAGTAATAGGGGGGATATTCCTGGAGGTGTCTGCAACATGGAAAATGATTTAGCTTTACTGGATAGATGGTCAAAACTGTGGAAACTAGAGTTTAATGTCTCTAAATGTAAAATCCTGCACTTGGGTAGAAGGAATCCCTGCTCTGAGCACCGTATGGGCAGCACTGTGTTATCCAGGACCTCGGAGGAGAGAGATTTAGGGGTACTGATCACTGATAGCTGCAAGATGATTGGACAGTGTAGCCAGGCAGTGGGAAAAGCAAGCAGGATGCTCGGCTGCATAGCTCGAGGCATCACCAGTAGGAAGAGGGAGGTTGTGATGCCGCTGTATAGAGCCCTGGTGAGGCCACAGCTAGAATACTGTGTGCAGTTCTGGAGACCTTACCTGCAAAAAGACATTATTCAAATAGAACGGGTCCAAAGGCCGGCAACAAAAATGGTGGAAGGACTTAAACTTAAAAATTATCAGGAGAGACTTAAAGAACTTAATTTGTACAGTCTGGAGGAAAGAAGGGAGAGGGGGGACATGATGGAGACCTTTATATATTATTATTATTGTTTATTTATATAGCGTCATCATCTTCCGTAGCGCTTTATCTACGGAAGATATATGCGAACGGATTGAATAAGGTTCAGGAGGGAAGCGTTTTTATGAAGAAACTTAAAGTGGACCAACAATCTATAAGATTCCCGGGCTGATCAGATCCCTCCCCGCGGGGCATCCGAAATCGGGATGTCCCACGGGGTGAAACCCCCCAGGAAGCCCACAATCCTACCTTTTCCACGTTCCAGCAGCGCATGCGCGTCCGCCGCCGCCTCCCGCGCGTCCCTCTAGCAGGGCGCGCTCCCGCGCCGGCCATTTGTGAATGGTGCGTTCCCTGTAAGAGGGACGCGCGGAAGGCGGCGGCGGACATGCTCTGCTTGTCCGGCACTGCCTCTCGCTTGTCCGGCGGTGGGGATTGGCTGCAGCCGTCACGTGGGAGCGGGGTGAGGTGAGTTTTCGGGGCTTTCTGGGGGGTGTTGGTCCACTTTAATGATAGAACAAGGGGCCCAACCTGAAGCTGGTCAGAGGGAAGATCAGGAGCAATGTTAGGAAATATTATTTTACAGAAAGAGTAGTAGATGCTGGGAACAAACTTCCAGCAGAGGTAGTTGAAAAATTGTCAGTCAGTGAATGTAATCATGTCTGGGATAAGCACACATCTATCCTAAGATAAAGAGAACATACAGTATACACATAAGATACAGAGAACATACAGTATACACATAAGATACAGAGAACATACAGTATACACATAAGATACAGAGAACATACAGTATACACATAAGATACAGAGAACATACAGTATATACATAAGGGCAGACTAGATGGAGCGTATGGTCTCCTGCAATTAACCTTCTGTGTTTCTATGTGAGCTCGCCAAACTTTGTCCCTACTGACTGAGGTGGCCGGTGACCACTCTAATTTTCCCTATTTTGGGTTTTGGACCTGTTTGGGATGCCCCCTGGATCACTCCTAAAACGTTCCCACGGTGCATGCACGGGTTCTTGTCCATTCAATGCTGTATGTCATGGATATTAATGCACCACATACGGCCCTGTTTTGAACAGAACTTCGGCATAAGGAAGTGCGAGCGGCTGCATCCCTGGCCTCCCTGCGGTCTGCAGCACTGGGGATGTGGTGCTGGGAACACCAGAAAGGTAAGTGACTGCGGGGTGATTGTAGGGGTTCACAGGGGCATCCCGAATCGGAATCGTGGAAATGGGAAAAAAACACCTTTTCCTATTGCATGGCACGGCCTGCTTCAAGATGTCCTTACGTATGGGATATTCTGCCACAAGGTGGCGCAGTGTACTGCAGCTCCTCCCGGTACCATATAAAACAGGAATCACCATAGACCTCTTCAGTGTTTTCTCTGCAGTGATTCTGTGAAGATAGAAGCAGGTGAGCGGGGCAACCAAGCCTGCGGCCCTGCATGGCTATTTCCACCCGCTTCCAGACCCTCTGTGCCTCGGCTGACGGATTGGGTGATGGTAGAGGAGCACTAGGGTCAGGTGCTCAAGGAGCGCTGCTCCAAGCTGTACCACAAAGGGTGGCCGGCCATAGGCTTTATGGTGAGCCTTCTGAGGGATGTGGAGTCCTGCCTTAGCTTCTGAGGGGGTGAGTGATGTTTTGGAGTCCTGGTTAGTCCCACCCTGTGTTTGCCTTGTTTTTTCTCCCTTTTTTTAGCCCTTACCCTGTGCTGGCCTATTGCGCCCTGTGTTAATCACCATATGGAGGCTTCTGGGGATAGTGTACTTGGGGGTCCTTCGGGGCAATCCCGGCTGTGTGTCATGTGCGGAGCATCCCCTCTGAGTGGTGGTGGCGCGGTTTGTGTGCCGTCCGCCCATAGTATCATTGCGGACCAGGCTGGGTTGAGCTCTTCTCTTCCCAGTTCTGCGCTCCCTTCGGCATCTCCTACTTCCCCGCACCTGCATTTAGCCCTCAGTTAGGGGGATACTAGCAGGGGGTCACGATCTGATCTGGCACTTCGTGTGGCCAGCATTGAAAGTCAGCTTGCCAGGCCTGTTACAGGTAAGGCCTCTGGCAAGAAGTGTCACCTGGATCCTGCGCCCTCCCTTTTTGCTGAGGAGGATGAGGGACTTGATGCCTTTGGTGGCCGTGACGCTCTGGAGGAGGGGGAGCTCTTCCAGGACTCTGACTCCTCTGGGAACCAGCAGGAGGGGTAAGATAGTGACCATGGGTCTGCGTTCGAGGAGGATTCATGGCTCCCTGATGACACTGATAGAATGTTGTCTGACATTTTTGACACCTTGCACATCGCCCCCCCTAAGGTGGCTAAGAGGAAACAGGGTGAGCTCTTTCGCCCTGATAAGCAACGTCTGGAGTTCCCTGAGCAGGGCCATTTCTCTAATATGGTGCTCAAGGAGTGGGAACGGCCTAGTAGATTGCCCGCGGTGCCCAAGGGGTTGGATAAGAGGTATCCCTTTTCTGCTGACCTGGTCAAGCGATGGTCATGCCCCCCTGAGGTGGACGCCCCCGTCTTAGGACTGTCCAACACCTCGGTCATGCCTTCCCCTGACAATACTACACTGCGTGTTAGCGCGGACTGGCGCATGGATCAGCTGGCCTGCCATGCCTTTACATTCGTGGGGGCTGGGCTGCGTCCGGTCTGTGCCACTGCCATTACAGCCATTGCTCTTAAGAAAAAGCTCAAGCGTCTCACTGATGGCGCTATGGCTGGTGGGAGAAGGGAGGATTATAGGGCCCTCTTGCTTTGCTCTGATTTTGTCGCCTTTGTCCTTACTGCCATGGACGATGCGGTCCGGGTGGGTGGTAGGGCCTCGGCCCTCCTGGTGACTATGCGCCGGTCTGTCTGGTTGCGTCAGTGGGCAGCCGAAACTGCAGCTAAGAAGGCTCTCACTGGGCTCCCCTTTGTGGGTCTGGATGTTCTAGCCAAGGATGGTAGGCTCTCTCAGCGTAGGAAACAGCCTAGGCCCTTTCGGGGTACTTCTTCCTCCTCCTCCTCCTTTCGTGCCCCTAGAGGAGGTTGTGGCTCCCTCTTCTCGGGTAACCGCAGAGAGTCTTGGGGCCGTGGCAGGGCCCGTGGCCGCCCTGGTCTCTCTTGGGGGCCAAGCCCAAACCCCCTCCCAAGGCCCCTCAGGCATGAGGAGGCGCCCTCACCCATCCGGGTGGGGGGACGGCTTCAGCTCTTTGCTCACGTCTGGAGGCTTCGTGTCTCAGACCGGTGGATTCAGGAGGTGGTATCCTCTGGTTGCAAGATAGAGTTTGCAGCCTTGCCGCCCCCAAGATTCCTCAGATCCCGGATGTCTCAAAACCCTCTGTCAGCTCAAGGTTTGCACCTCGCAGTTCAATGTCTGTTGGAGTCAGGAGTCATTTGTCTGGTGCCTCCCCAAGAACAGGGTCAGGGGTACTATTCCAATCTTTTCACGGTCCCCAAAATGGACGGGTCTCTGAGGCCCATCCTGGACTTGAAGTGTCTCAACAAGTTTGTCAGGTTCAAGCACTTTCGCATGGAGACGCTACGCTCGGCTGTCAGTACCCTTCGGCCGGGCGATTTCATGACCACCGTGGACATCAAGGATGCCTATCTTCACGTGCCAATCTTTCCAGGTCATCATAGATTCCTGAGGATCGCTCTGGAGGATCAGCATTACCAGTTTGTGGCTTTACCCTTCGGTATCACCTTGGCGCCTTGGGTGTTCACCAAGGTGCTGGCGGGAGTGATGGCTCTGCTTCAGAACCAGGGCATTCGGATCCTCCCTTACCTGGACGACATTCTGATTGCGGCTCAGTCTCTTCATCAGGCCGAGAAGAATACTCAGGTGGTGACCTCCACTCTCGAGTCCTTCGGCTGGGTGATCAATTTTCCCAAGTCTTCACTGTCTCTGTCTTTGGTGAGGTCCTTTCTGGGCATAACTCTGGATACCTCTCAGGTCAAGGTATTCCTGCCTCAGCAGAAAGTGGAGGGCCTTCAGCAGCAGGCTCGGGCCCTGCTTTTGTGTCCCCATTCCTCCATCCGGCAGGGGATGCGGTTAGTGGGCCTTATGGTGTCCTGCTTCGAGGCGGTCCCCTTTGCTCAGTTTCACATGAGACCTCTTCAGTTGCACCTCTTGTCAGTTTGGGATCGGGACCCTGTGTCCTTGGATCAGGAATTTGTTCTGTCCCCCCTGGCCAGACAGTCCCTCTCGTGGTGGCTGGACTCCAGGAATCTTCTAGTGGGCAGACCCTTTCTGCCTCCGTGCTGGGAGACTGTCACCACAGATGCTATTCTGATTGGTTGGGGGGGCTTTTGGAGGTCTCTGTTCCAGGGTCAGTGGGGCCCCCAGGAGGCCCATGCTCCCATCAATGTCCTGGAACCGAAGGCGATCAGGTTGGTTCTCTCTCAGCTGACCTCACACCTTCGGGATCGGGCTGTTCAGATCCGCTCGGACAATCAGACGGCGGTTGCCTACATCAATCATCAGGGAGGGACTCGGAGCAAGCTAGCCCTCAAGGAAGTGTCCCTGATACTGTCTTGGGCGGAGGAGAATGTGCCATGCATTTCGGCAATCTACGTTCCAGGGGTGGAGAACCAGGAAGCAGACTCCCTGAGCAGTGGGATGTCTCAGCTGTGGGAATGGTCTCTCAGCATCAAGGTTTTTCGCTCCCTATGTCACCGGTGGGGTCAGCCGGATATGGACCTGTTTGCGTCCTGCCACAACCACAAGCTTTCTAGCAATTCCTTGGACAGAGTTTCGGCTACTTTATGTGTTCCCTCCCTTTCCTCTGCTGGGCAGGGTGCTGCGCAAGATAGCACAGGAAGGGGTACCAGCCACTCTGGTTGCCCCCTGATGGCCGAGGAGAGTGTGGTTCGCAGACGTCGTGCAGTTGGCAGTAGATCAGTACGTCTTGCCCAAGGATCCAGATCTTCTCACTCAGGGACAGCTACGCCATCCCAATTTACAAACCCTGGCTTTAACGGTTTGTTTGCTGAAACCTCCATCTTGATAGATAAGGGGTTGCCGGCCTCTGTGGTTGATACCATGATTAGGGCTCAGAAGAAGTCCTCGTCCTTTATCTACTACAAGGTATGGCATGCTTACATTGCCTGGTGTGAGTCCTGGTCTCTTCCTGGCAATTTTTTTCCAAAGATCTTTGCCAAAAACTGGCCGGTTAAGGCTTTCTTCCAGGGAGTTACTCATGTGCGTCTGCCACGTAAGCCTATGCTACCGCTTTGGGACTTAAATCTGGTGTTGTCGGCTCGGCAGGGGCCTCCCTTTGAGCCTATTCGTGGGGCTGCGTTGCCCATTCTGACTTTTAAGGTGGCCTTTTTGGTGGTTATCACTTTGGTTAGGCGAGTTTCTGAGCTGGCGGCTCTTTCGATTAAACTTCCTTATTTTGAGCGCATCAGGATAAGGTGGTGTTTAGGCTTAAGCCGGATTTCTTGCCCAAGGCTGTGTCTGCTTTCCATCTCAATCAGGACATTTGGGTCGATTCAAAGAAACATGTAACAGCTTTGATTTTGGTGCCGATCATCCTATTTTTCCCGAACGCTCGTGCACTCGTATGAACTTGCGAGTGATTCTATAAGCTAATACGTTTCTATCCTAAAATTTACGTCCGTTCGTATGGCAGTTCGCGAATCAGACCTATGTCAGTTTCCATCCTGAATTTTCCGTTTCATTTCTCAGGTTGCAACATTGGTTTGGCCCTTTTTCCTTTTTTGTCTGGACGTAAATCCTTCTGATCTTTCGCCTGCGCACTACAAACTTACCTCATTAAAGTGCATTCTAAATATTTGGTTTTTTATTTTTCTTTATTTCATTCATTTTGTAGTAACCAACCATTAATGAATGCATTTGCATAAGTAAATCTTACTTTGTTTAATTTTTAGTTAACTTGCATTTTTTACTTGTGGATTTAATTTTAATATTTTGGCTTCAAATGGTACAACTTAAATTTTTTTGTGTGGTTACCCACACCCTCTACATACAGATTGCTCTCAAAAATTAAAAAACACCCAGCAACTTCTGCATGTTATGAGCCTAGAAACAGCCAAGATGGCGGGTCAGGTATTATCGGGCAGCCTGCAAACAGAAAGGGCCTTGTGACTGTGTTGCTCTGCATTCTTTGATTTCTGACCTTTCCGTGCCCCCAGCTCTGCTGTGTCTGTGCAAAATACAGCAGTAACCCACATCCTGCACTTTATCCCGCTCTCCTCTCCTCAGTAAGTGTGATGCATCTGACCAAAGATGAGCTAAAATAATTAAACAAAGCAAAGGTAAACAACTACACCAATAAATTCAAATTAAAAATATTATTCTAGTACATCAATTTAAAAATAAATAACAAAGGACATAAGTTTCTTTAATTAACGCAAATATATGGATGTATTGCAAAATAAAGGTTTACATGCAAAGGACTAATTAAGGTCCACATTAAAATGCTTTTATAAGGCATACATGAATCAGGTATGCATTGCAATACAATTTATGGCCTCGGCCATGCTGATACATGCAGTTCATTGGAGCTCAAGACGCGCAGACTCCTCCACATAGCCAAAAAACCTGTTCAAGAACAGCAATCCGACTGCTAAAAGGTGTCGGAAGTGGCTTTCTTTTAAAACGTATTTAGAGGTTGGAAAACTGCTCTCTGAATTACACGTAAACACATCCGATTATCCTAAGTTTTAGGTTTTGATCCTAAGTTTTAGGTTTTGATCCTAAGTTTTAGGTTTTGATCCTAAGTTTTAGGTTTTGATCCTAAGTTTTAGGATTTGATCCTACAATTTAGGAACGAACTTCCGATGATCGTAAGAGCATATACGAAATCGTACGTAGGCTCGTGCGAGTCGGAAATGGCCAAAAAAAACAGGAAAAAATTACAAACACCCACCCAAACTTAGGATTCTAGATCCGAAATCAATTAACTTTTGCTCTTTGAATCGAGGGGATTGTCTTACCTTCCTTGTGTCCTAACCCTGATAATTCCAAGGAGCGGACCCTTCATTCTCTGGATGTTGTCAGGGCTCTGAAGTTTTATTTGGTTGCTACTGAGTCTTTCAGGAAATCTGATGCTCTTTTTGTTTTTCCTGCTGGACCTAGGAAGGGTTTGCCTCCGGCTAAATCCACTATCAGCAAGTGGATCCGTCAGGCGGTGAAGCAGGCCTATTCTGCCAGGGGGAAGGTTCCTCCTTTTTAAGGTTACTGCTCATTCCACTCGTGCTGTTGGTGCTTCTTGGGCTTTTCAGCACCAAGCTTCTGTTGAACAAGTTTGTAAGGCTGCAACTTGGTCTTCTGTTCATACCTTTTCCAAGTTTTACAAGGTTGATGTTAATTGCCTCAGCTGATGCTGCTTTTGGTCACAAGGTACTTTATGCGGTAGTGGTTTGAACTGTCTGCTGCTACTTTTTGGGGATCCCACCCTACCTTACGGACACTGCTGTTGGATGTCCCATACATAAGGACTTCTTGAAGCAGGCCGTGCCATGCAATAGGAAAAATACAATTCTGTGAGTACTCACCTGTAGAATTGTTTTTACTATGCATGGCACGGCCTGCTTCACCCCACCCTTGTTTTCGTTATTCTTGGTTGCCTCTTTATGGTGATTGTTCCAAGTTAGTTGGGGTTGTTACCTTTTTTTACCTTTATTATCTCCCGGCTTCTTGTATAACTGCTTGTCAACACTGGGGAGGTCTATTGGTGATCCTGTTTTTATATGGTACCGGGAGGAGCCACAACTCTTCTGCAGTACACTGCGCCACCTTGTGGCGGAATATCCCATACGTAAGAACTTCTTGAAGCAGGCCGTGCCATGCATAGTAAAAACAATTCTACAGGTGAGTACTCACAGAATTGTATTTTTGTGTCCTGCAGCTCTTCCATTCTATTCTGATAACGAAAAACACAAAGGGGCGCCAGATGGGGCCAAACTGGTCCTAACTATAAAGAGATCCTAGATTAATCCCTAAAGAATCATCCCCATACAAAAAGGCCGCACTCAAATAATAAAAATTACAACAATATTTTATTAAATAAATACTAGAAAATGAATTTTTTCTAGTATTTATTTAATAAAATATTATTGTAATTTTTATTATTTGATTGCGGCCTTTTTGTATGGGGATGATTCTTTAGGGATTAATCTAGGATCTCTTCATTACACAGTTTGGTTTGGTTGTTTATCCCCACGGCCAGCACCTATTTGGTGATTATATACTTCTTTGGCGGTGCATATCCACTCTTGTTGTGTGTTTTCTAACTATAAAGAGGGCGCACAACCAAAGATGCAGTTCATTGTGAATCAATAGCAGAACACAATACACATAACTCAACCAATATACAAACAATTAAAAAAAACATATATGACTATGACAACTACCAAGACTTAAAGTGGACCATCACCTTATAGATTCCTGGGCCGATCACCTCCCTCACCGCGGGACATCCGAGATCGGGATGTCCCGCGGTGAGGTACCCCCCCAAAACCCCCCAAAAATCCCGCGCGCCCCTCTAGATGTGCGCGCGCCCGCGCCGGCCGCTTGTGAATGGCCGGCGCGGGCGCGCGCCCTGTCAGAGTGACATGCAGGAGGTGGCGGCGGACGCGCTGTCTTGTCCGTCGCTGTCACCCGCTTGTCCGTCGGCGGGGATTGGACGGCGCGGTCACGTGGGAGCGTGGTGAGGTGAGTTTTTGGGGCTTTCTGGGGGGTTTCACACAGCGGGGCACCCCCAATCGGGGTGCCCCCCCGAAGTGGACCAAAACCCAGGATAGTCAAAATCCTGGGTGTTGGTCCACTTTAATGGACCTGACTGACTCACTTGTATAAATATTGCACCATGCCCTAATATTGCAGCATATATTAAGATTGCATATTAATCCATAATTATAATGTGAAAAAATGAAAAAAAAAATGTTCATAACTGCCCACTAATTTAAAAATATATATTAAAGTGCTAGTTTAATGATTATAAACATGCTCAGATAATTTGATACAAAAGCTCAATAGCTTAAAGCGGACCTTCAGCATGATTTCATGAAAAGCCCAAATCCTTAAAAAACTATTCCCCAGCATCTAAAATTAATCTATTTTAAGTTTTTAGTCACTTACTTATTATTCTTTCCCTCACCGGGCTGCAACTCTGTTCAGGACTCGAGGATACGGGTGCCGCCATCTTGAATCAGAAGCATCACACATACTGAGGAGAGGAGAGTAGGATAAAGTACAGGGGGCGGGTTATAGCTGTGCTTTGCACAGACAGAGCAGAGCTGGGGTCAGGGAAAGGACAGCAATCCCAGAATGCAGAGCGACATAGTTGGAAGACACTTCCTGTTTGCAGGCTGCCTGAAGCTCCATGAGCCCCCATCTTGGATGTTTAAAGGCTCATAACATGCAGTAGATGCAGGTAGGCGGACTTTTAATGTGAGCAATCTGTATGTACAGGGTGTGGGAAACATATAAGATAGACTCTTATTCAGGGTGAAGGTCTGCTTTAAATGTGAGTAATAAAGTGCAAAAGTGCTCAGGGAAACTTTATATGTGCAAAATGGAGGGGAAATGAGCATAAGCTGAGTCAATAGGTAAAAAGTCACAGTTCAGGGCAAGATTGAAGCCAAAAAAATGCTATATCACCATATCAAGGTCCAGGTCCACATCAAGGCAGGCCGATATCGCACCGACGCGTTGCGTGGTCACCGCTAGTCCATTCTATTCTGCTTACATAAAACCTATTGGGTCCCGAGAACGAGTCCCACGGTATTCACACGAACCAGCAACCTCTGGGATGATCACCTCTGACTCTGGAAGCCTTGCATGAGCTATACTGTAATAATCCCTATAACAGACTGCTCCTAACTGCAGGGAACGCAAGACATTTCTGGACCACATACACCTCAAATTTGTTTTCAGGGGTCCAACCATGCAGAGGGGGGGCACATGCCCTGGTTGCAGCAGGTCAGGGGGGGGGCGCCAAAGGGGGGGCCTGAGCACAGGTGGGGGTGGCATTTAGAATCTTTGCCCTGGGTGCCAGAAAGCTAAACTCTTCTCACTGTAGCGCTATCAGCTCTGAAGTTGAGAGCTGAGGTTGAATACATCTGGACCAAATCCCATCACGGCCGTTCCTGGAGTGTAAAAGACCACAGGGCCAGGTGAGTTCTTCTCTTCCCTGAACCCCTTACCGCTCTACAAGTCCATGGGGTCGGGGGCTTCTTCCTGCTCTGACAGGCTATGATCTTGATGCCACTATTGGAGCCACGCGGCTGGCAACTGTAGTGAGTGACACAGGTCCCTCTCCGCTTTCCTTGTACCGCCAAGCTAATGCTGGCCCATCAGGGCAGGGGGGCTTTTATACCAATGAGGAGGAGCCTCTGTGGAATCCCCCCATGTGGCCTCCAGATAGGATGCTGCCCAGCGGAGGATGCTGCCAAGCTGTCTGTGAACTGGTAAGGGGAGCCACGCTGCCGGGATCAGTTGTGTGTAGGGGACACAGGTCCCCCTCTGTTTTCCTTGTACCGCCAAGCTAATCCTGGCCCACTGGGGTAGAGGGGCTTTTATACCAAAGAGAAGGAGCCTCTGTGAAATCCCCCCATGTGACCTTCAGAGAGGACGCTGCTCAGCGGAGGACGCTTACAAGCTGTCTGTGAACTAGTAAGGGGAGCCATGCTGCCGGCATCTGTAGTGAGTGGGGGACACAGGTCCCCCTCCATTCTCCTTGTACCGCCAAGTTAATCCTGGCCCACCAGGGTAGGGGGGCTTTTATACCAAAGAGGAGGGGCCTCTGTGGAATCCCCCCATGTGGCCTCCAGAGAGGACGCTGCCAAGCTGTCTGTGAAGTGGTAAAGGGAGCCACACTGCCGGCATCTGTAGTGAGTGGGGGACACAGGTCCCCCTCTGTTTTCCTTGTCGTTCCACCAAGCTAATCCTTGCCCACCGGGGCAGGGGTCTTTTATACTAAAGAGGATGAGCCTCTGCGGAATCCCCCCATGTGGCCTCCAGAGAGGATGCTGCCCAGCGGAGGATGCTGCCAAGCTGTCTGTGAACTAGTAAGGGGAGCCACACCCTCCTGGCATCTGTAGTGAGTGGGGGACACAGGTCCCCCTCTGTTTTCCTTGTCGTTCCACCAAGCTAATCCTTGCCCACCGGGGCAGGGGTCTTTTATACTAAAGAGGATGAGCCTCTGCGGAATCCCCCCATGTGGCCTCCAGAGAGGATGCTGCCCAGCGGAGGATGCTGCCAAGCTGTCCGTGAACTTGTAAGGGGAGCCACGCTTCCGGCATCTGTAGTGAGTGGGGGACACAGGTCCCCCTCCGATTTCCTTGTGCCGCCAAGCTAATCCTGGCCCACCAGGGCAGGGGGGCTTTTATACCAATGAGGAGGAGCCTCTGTGGAAACCCCCCATGTGGCCTCCAGAGAGGATGCTGCCCAGCGGAGGACGCTGCCAAGCTCTGTGAACGGGTAAGGGGACCTCCATACCAGTTCACAAGGTAGTGATGCCTGGCATGCCGGATAATTTGACCCAGATCATGGTCTGTAGTATATGGGAACCTAAGGGAGGGGGAGGTGAGTTTGGTAATCAAAGAAGGTGAATGAATTCCATGTAGTCACTGGAGAGCAGATAATCTGGCAGGATCGCCTGAGGCGTGCAAAGGAACATAGATGCGTCTCTCACATACAAGAGCTCAACCGGAACAATGCAGGTGGCCCTTGACGGCCATTGTTCTGCAATGACATGAGGCTTTATTCAAGAGGGGCCCCGCCATCATTTTGAGAATGTACAGACACTGCTTTCATTAAGGCAGAGCAAAACCCAAGATTTGCTCCTCCAGGGGTTTGGCCTGCTTTATAGGTGCATACTGATATGGGACGGCCCTGTGTGTGAACCCCTCCTTGAATCTGCAGTCCCAAGGCACATGGAGCCTAGACCATGGTCCATCTAGTCTTCCCTATGTGTGTATGGTAAATAAAGAATTCAAGATAAACAACTGACAAAACAGTGTGAGCCTAATGAAATGGCAAATCATCACCATAAGAGATGCGCTTACATATCACATTTATAATTTAATGAAAACATAAGTTAGTTATTAAAGTGGACCAACACCCAGGATTTTGACTGTCCTGGGTTTTGGTCCACTTCGGGGGTGCCCTGCTGTGTGAAACCCCCCAGAACGCCCGGAAACACTCACCTCCCCACGCTCCTACACAGGCGCTCGTCCAATCAGAGAGCTCAGAGTCGCTGTGGTATGCACGTACAAGCGGCGGCGTCCAACCACAGCGGCTCTGAGCGCTGGAGGTGCGTCTCACGCTTCCTTCTAACAGGGAGCGCGCCCGCGCCGGCCATTCCCAAACGGCCGGCGCGGGTGCGCGCCCTGCTAGCACCGTTGGAATGGGGTAAGGTAAGGTTTGTGGGATTCCTGGGGGGTTTAACCCCGAGGGACATCCCGATTTCGGATGCCCCGCAAGGAGGGATCTGATCGGACCGTGAATCTTATAGATTCCCGGGCCAATCCCCCCTGGGTGTTGGTCCACTTTAAAGCGATCCCACACCCATCTCTATGAATTTTTATTTTATGCCCCAGAAATACCTTTTTGCAATGGTGAGGCCTTTCGAGCTGGTGCTCTACTCAGTAAGTGTCAGCTCACAAAGATTTCAAGCACATCACAATCCCATTTGAGGGCTGATTATGCTATGCTCACCTGCTATCCCCTGCAGATGAATACTCTTAAAGCAGATGAAAACCCACCGAACTTGTGAAATACATTTGGGCAAAGCTTGAGCCAATACTCCCCTATTAGGATGTAGAACTAGAAATGGATATTTCCGCTTTTTGAATTGTCCTGGAACACTGATTTTTTTTGCTGTTCCTCTCTGTAAGATGTCAGGTGATCAGTCATTGCATAGATGTGGCAATGACATCATTGCCACACACAACAGTGGCAATGAATGGAGGAGGCGGAGCTTTACAGCTAAAACAGGCGCCATTATCTGGGATTAGAGTGAAGCAGGAGCAGTGAAAATTGGCAAAAGGCAATCCTCATGGGAGGAGCTATTCAGGGGATGCTAGTTAAAAATGTGGGTTTTGGTCCGCATTCTCCCTCTTTATGGGGCATTCTGAATTGGGATGCCCCGCTGAGTGAAACCCCCTGGATCTCCCTCTTTATGGGGCATCCTGAATTGGGATGCCCCACTGTGTGAAACCCCCTGGATCTCTCACTTTATGGGGCATTCTGAATTGGGATGGCCCCGCTGTGTGAAACCCCCTGGATCTCTCACTTTATGGGGCATTCTGAATTGGGATGCCCCGCTGAGTGAAACCCCCTGGATCTCCCTCTTTATGGGGCATCCTGAATTGGGATGGCCCCGCTGTGTGAAACCCCCTGGATCTCCCTCTTTATGGGGCATCCTGAATTGGGATGGCCCGCTGTGTGAAACCCCCTGGATCTCCCTCTTTATGGGGCATTCTGAATTGGGATGCCCCACTGTGTGAAACCCCCTGAATTGCCAGATTTACTCACCACTTGCTGCATCTCGACACTGCGCCTGCATTAGCAGGATACTTCTAGCTGGGGCGCGTACCAGTGCCAGGCCTTCCTGAACAGCTAGAAGTGAGTGGGGATGCATGTGGCTGCCATCACCCCATTCAGATTCTCTTGCTGCTCTGATTGGCAAAGAAAGTCTAAATCGAGTGAGCACCACTGATTGGCTGAGCAGCCTACGTGGGTACCAGGAAGAGGTGAGTTTGTCAGCGATCCACTAGAGGGCACCAACATACAGTCCACTGCCCCTTATACTGTATTGTCGCACGATGAGGAATGTTTGCTGAACTAATTTGGAGGGTTAGCTTTTCTGATACATATTCTTTTTACTGGTTGTAGTTATTGTGCGTTATAATAAGTCCAGCAGACAAGCCTCATAGGTCGCATTCATTGCAGTGTGTGCAGTATGTTGATCAGTCAGTGCAGTATAGCGTGCAGTGTGTGCAGCATAGTGGGCAGTCGGTGCAGTGTGTGCAGTATAGCGGGCAGTCGGTGCAGTGTGTGCAGTATAGCGGGCAGTGGGTGCAGTGTGAGCAGTATAGCGGGCAGTCGGTGCAGTGTGTGCAGTATAGCGGGCAGTCGGTGCAGTGTGAGCAGTATAGCGGGCAGTCGGTGCAGTGTGTGCAGTATAGCGGGCAGTCGGTGCAGTGTGAGCAGTATAGCGGGCAGTCGGTGCAGTGTGAGCAGTATAGCGGGCAGTGGGTGCAGTGTGAGCAGTATAGCGGGCAGTCGGTGCAGTGTGTGCAGTATAGCGGGCAGTCGGTGCAGTGTGTGCAGTATAACGGGCAGTCGGTGCAGTGTGTGCAGTATAGCGGGCAGTGGGTGCAGTGTGAGCAGTATAGCGGGCAGTCGGTGCAGTGTGTGCAGTATAGCGGGCAGTCGGTGCAGTGTGTGCAGTATAACGGGCAGTCGGTGCAGTGTGTGCAGTATAGCGGGCAGTCGGTGCAGTGTGTGCAGTATAGCGGGCAGTCGGTGCAGTGTGTGCAGTATAGCGGGCAGTCGGTGCAGTGTGTGCAGTATAGCGGGCAGTCGGTGCAGTGTGTGCAGTATAGCGGGCAGTGGGTGCAGTGTGAGCAGTATAGCGGGCAGTCGGTGCAGTGTGTGCAGTATAGCGGGCAGTCGGTGCAGTGTGAGCAGTATAGCGGGCAGTCGGTGCAGTGTGAGCAGTATAGCGGGCAGTCGGTGCAGTGTGTGCAGTATAGCGGGCAGTCGGTACAGTGTGTGCAGTATAGCGGGCAGTCGGTGCAGTGTGTGCAGTATAGCGGGCAGTCGGTGCAGTGTGTGCAGTATAGCGGGCAGTCGGTGCAGTGTGTGCAGTATAGCGGGCAGTCGGTGCAGTGTGTGCAGTATAGCGAGCAGTCGGTGCAGTGTGTGCAGTATAGCGGGCAGTCGGTGCAGTGTGTGCAGTATAGCGGGCAGTCGGTGCAGTGTGTGCAGTATAGCGGGCAGTCGGTACAGTGTGTGCAGTATAGCGGGCAGTCGGTGCAGTGTGTGCAGTATAGCGGGCAGTCGGTGCAGTGTGAGCAGTATAGCGGGCAGTCGGTGCAGTGTGAGCAGTATAGCGGGCAGTCGGTGCAGTGTGAGCAGTATAGCGGGCAATCGGTGCAGTGTGAGCAGTATAGCGGGCAGTCGGTGCAGTGTGTGCAGTATAGCGGGCAGTCGGTGCAGTGTGTGCAGTATAGCGGGCAGTCGGTGCAGAGTGTGCAGTATAGCGGGCAGTCTGTGCAGTGTGTGCAGTATAGCGGGCAGTCGGTGCAGTGTGAGCAGTATAGCGGGCAGTCGGTGCAGTGTGAGCAGTATAGCGGGCAGTCGGTGCAGTGTGTGCAGTATAGCGGGCAGTCGGTGCAGTGTGTGCAGTATAGCGGGCAGTCGGTGCAGTGTGTGCAGTATAGCGGGCAGTCGGTGCAGTGTGTGCAGTATAGCGGGCAGTCGGTGCAGTGTGTGCAGTATAGCGGGCAGTCGGTGCAGAGTGTGCAGTATAGCGGGCAGTCGGTGCAGTGTGAGCAGTATAGCGGGCAGTCTGTGCAGTGTGAGCAGTATAGCGGGCAGTCGGTGCAGTGTGTGCAGTATAGCGGGCAGTGTGTGCAGTGTGAGCAGTATAGCGGGCAGTCTGTGCAGTGTGTGCAGTATAGCGGGCAGTCGGTGCAGTGTGAGCAGTATAGCGGGCAGTCGGTGCAGTGTGAGCAGTATAGCGGGCAGTCGGTGCAGAGTGTGCAGCATAGCGGGCAGTCGGTGCAGTGTGTGCAGTATAGCGGGCAGTCGGTGCAGTGTGTGCAGTATAGCGGGCAGTCGGTGCAGAGTGTGCAGTATAGCGGGCAGTCGGTGCAGTGTGAGCAGTATAGCGGGCAGTCGGTGCAGTGTGAGCAGTATAGCGGGCAGTCAGTGCAGAGTGTGCAGCATAGCGGGCAGTCGGTGCAGTGTGTGCAGTATAGCGGGCAGTCGGTGCAGTGTGTGCAGTATAGCGGGCAGTCTGTGCAGTGTGAGCAGTATAGCGGGCAGTCGGTGCAGTGTGTGCAGTATAGCGGGCAGTCGGTGCAGTGTGAGCAGTATAGCGGGCAGTCGGTGCAGAGTGTGCAGTATAGCGGGCAGTCGGTGCAGTGTGAGCAGTATAGCGGGCAGTGTGTGCAGTATAGCGGGCAGTCGGTGCAGAGTGTGCAGTATAGCGGGCAGTCGGTGCAGAGTGTGCAGTATAGCGGGCAGTCGGTGCAGTGTGAGCAGTATAGCGGGCAGTCGGTGCAGTGTGAGCAGTATAGCGGGCAGTCGGTGCAGAGTGTGCAGCATAGCGGGCAGTCGGTGCAGTGTGAGCAGTATAGCGGGCAGTCGGTGCAGTGTGAGCAGTATAGCGGGCAGTCGGTGCAGTGTGTGCAGTATAGCGAGCAGTCGGTGCAGTGTGAGCAGTATAGCGGGCAGTCGGTGCAGTGTGCGCAGTATAGCGGGCAGTCGGTGCAGTGTGTGCAGTGTAGCGGGCAGTCGGTGCAGTGTGTGCAGTATAGCGGGCAGTCGGTGCAGTGTGTGCAGTATAGCGGGCAGTCGGTGCAGTGTGTGCAGTATAGCGGGCAGTCGGTGCAGTGTGTGCAGTATAGCGGGCAGTGTGTGCAGTGTGAGCAGTATAGCGGGCAGTCGGTGCAGTGTGAGCAGTATAGCGGGCAGTCGGTGCAGTGTGTGCAGTATAGCGGGCAGTCGGTGCAGTGTGTGCAGTATAGCGGGCAGTCGGTGCAGTGTGTGCAGTATAGCGGGCAGTCGGTGCAGTGTGTGCAGTATAGCGGGCAGTCGGTGCAGTGTGTGCAGTATAGCGGGCAGTCGGTGCAGTGTGTGCAGTATAGCGGGCAGTGGGTGCAGTGTGAGCAGTATAGCGGGCAGTCGGTGCAGTGTGTGCAGTATAGCGGGCAGTCGGTGCAGTGTGAGCAGTATAGCGGGCAGTCGGTGCAGTGTGAGCAGTATAGCGGGCAGTCGGTGCAGTGTGAGCAGTATAGCGGGCAGTCGGTGCAGTGTGAGCAGTATAGCGGGCAGTCGGTGCAGTGTGAGCAGTATAGCGGGCAGTCGGTGCAGTGTGTGCAGTATAGCGGGCAGTCGGTGCAGTGTGTGCAGTATAGCGGGCAGTCGGTGCAGTGTGTGCAGTATAGCGGGCAGTCGGTGCAGTGTGTGCAGTATAGCGGGCAGTCGGTGCAGTGTGAGCAGTATAGCGGGCAGTCGGTGCAGTGTGTGCAGTATAGCGGGCAGTCGGTGCAGTGTGAGCAGTATAGCGGGCAGTCGGTGCAGTGTGAGCAGTATAGCGGGCAGTCGGTGCAGTGTGTGCAGTATAGCGGGCAGTCGGTGCAGTGTGTGCAGTATAGCGGGCAGTCGGTGCAGTGTGTGCAGTATAGCGGGCAGTCGGTGCAGTGTGAGCAGTATAGCGGGCAGTCGGTGCAGTGTGAGCAGTATAGCGGGCAGTCGGTGCAGTGTGTGCAGTATAGCGGGCAGTCGGTGCAGTGTGTGCAGTATAGCGGGCAGTCGGTGCAGTGTGTGCAGTATAGCGGGCAGTCGGTGCAGTGTGAGCAGTATAGCGGGCAGTCGGTGCAGTGTGAGCAGTATAGCGGGCAGTCGGTGCAGTGTGAGCAGTATAGCGGGCAGTCGGTGCAGTGTGAGCAGTATAGCGGGCAGTCGGTGCAGTGTGAGCAGTATAGCGGGCAGTCGGTGCAGTGTGAGCAGTATAGCGGGCAGTCGGTGCAGTGTGAGCAGTATAGCGGGCAGTCGGTGCAGTGTGAGCAGTATAGCGGGCAGTCGGTGCAGTGTGAGCAGTATAGCGGGCAGTCGGTGCAGTGTGTGCAGTATAGCGGGCAGTCGGTGCAGTGTGTGCAGTATAGCGGGCAGTCGGTGCAGTGTGAGCAGTATAGCGGGCAGTCGGTGCAGTGTGAGCAGTATAGCGGGCAGTCGGTGCAGTGTGAGCAGTATAGCGGGCAGTCGGTGCAGTGTGAGCAGTATAGCGGGCAGTCGGTGCAGTGTGAGCAGTATAGCGGGCAGTCGGTGCAGTGTGAGCAGTATAGCGGGCAGTCGGTGCAGTGTGAGCAGTATAGCGGGCAGTCGGTGCAGTGTGAGCAGTATAGCGGGCAGTCGGTGCAGTGTGAGCAGTATAGCGGGCAGTCGGTGCAGTGTGAGCAGTATAGCGGGCAGTGGGTGCAGTGTGAGCAGTATAGCGGGCAGTCGGTGCAGTGTGAGCAGTATAGCGGGCAGTCGGTGCAGTGTGTGCAGTATAGCGGGCAGTCGGTGCAGTGTGAGCAGTATAGCGGGCAGTCGGTGCAGAGAGTGCCATCAGGATATTAGTGTCGGGCAGTGAAGGGGTTAATAGTAACAAGACAGTAGATGAGCTATCAGTGGTGGGCAATTAAAGTGGACCAAAACCCAGGATTTTGACTATCCTGGGTTTTGGTCCTTTGTTCCGCTGAGTGAAACCCCCTACAATATAAGGTAGGTGGCGTTATCCGTTCCGGGCAGTGAAGGGGTTAAACCGGACCTTCATCATGATTTAGGAAAAACCCAAACCCTTAAAAAACTCTTCCCCAGCATCTAAAATTAATATATTTTAAGTATTTAGTCACTTACTTATTATTCTTTCCCGCACTGGGCTGCAACTCTGTTCAGGACTCTAGGATACGGGCGCCGCCATCTTGACTCAGAACCATCACATACTGAGGAGAGCGGGATAAAGGACAGGGGGGTGGGTTACAGCTGTGCTTTGCTCAGACAGAGCAGAGCTGGGGTCAGGGAAAGGAGAGAAATCCCAGAATGCAGAGCAGCACAGTCAGAGGACACCTCTCCAGGCTGCCTGATGCTCCATAAGCTGCCATCTTGGATGATTAAAGGCTCATAACATGCAGTAGATGCAGGTAGGATGATTTTTAATGTGGGCAATCTGTATGTACAGGGTGTGGGAAACATATAAGATAGGCTCTTATTCAGGGTGAAGGTCCGGATAAATGTGGGCAATCTGTATGTACAGGATATGGGAAACATATAAGATAGGCTCTTATTCAGGGTGAAGGTCCGGATTAATGTGGGCAATCTGTATGTACAGGGAGTGGGAAACATATAAGATAGGCTCTTATTCAGGGTGAGGGTCCGGATTAATGTGAGCAATCTGTATATACAGGGTGTGGGAAACATATAAGATAGGCTCTTATTCAGGGTGAAGGTCCGGATTAATGTGGGCAATATGTATGTACAGGGAGTGGGAAACATGTAAGATAGGCTCTTATTCAGGGTGAAGGTCCGGATTAATGTGGGCAATCTGTATGTACAGGGAGTGGGAAACATAAGATAGGCTCTTATTCAGGGTGAGGGTCCGGATTAATGTGAGCAATCTGTATGTACAGGGTGTGGGAAACATATAAGATAGGCTCTTATTCAGGGTGAAGGTCCGGATTAACATGAGCAATCTGTATGTACAGGGTGTGGGAAACATATAAGATAGGCTCTTATTCAGGGTGAAGGTCCGGATAAATGTGGGCAATCTGTATGTACAGGGTATGGGAAACATATAAGATAGGCTCTTATTCAGGGTGAAGGTCCGGATTAATGTGAGAAATCTGTATGTAGTACTGTACAGGGTGTGGGAAACATATAAGATAGGCTCTTATTCAGGGTGAGGGTCCGGATGAATGATAAGCAGCCGGTAGGGGGTGTTATCGGTTCGGGGCAGGTAACTCGTCTGATGGCAGGAAATACCTGTGATCCGGGCGGGGAAGGGTTAAGGTGCACTTGCTGTTGGGGGCGGGGTGACCCGCAATACTTATAGACCTGTTTGGGGTGTATTGGAGGGGGCGGGGGGCAGCACCCCGGCATTATGTGAGCGGAGGAAAGTTTTCTGCAGTTCCCGCGGGTGAGAAGTGTTAGCGGGTGACAGTGTCCCGGGTGGGGGCGGGGCTGGTGTCATGGCAGCGGGGCTCCTCCCCCTCCTCTACCTGTGCAGGGAGCGGCGAGGCGGACTCTCATCTGGCCGCCGCCGGCTCTGCCGCTTTTCCGGGTGCCGGGCTGTACCGGGGAGACCCGACATGTCTGTCTACGAGCTCTACTCCCGGGTGAGTGACCCTCTGTCGCCTGTTTTTCCGGACTCTTGCCCCCGGGAGGGACCGGGAACATGGTGCCGCCACCGGGGTGACCGGAAAGCTGCCGATCTGTATATTGGACACTATTGGGGCCGCTGTATAGGGGACTATAAGTTATACTGGAGACCATGTAGGGCAGCGCTCTATATACCGGCCACTGGAAGCTCCTGATTTCTATACAGGACATACTGGAGGCTCCTAGTTTTCTGTACAGGAGACACGGGTGGGTTTTGATTTCTGTACATTGGCTATGCTGGTGGCTACTGGTTTCTGTAGGGTGACTACTGGTGACTTCTGTACATTGGCTATGCTGGTGGCTACTGGTTTCTGTAGGGGATGCTGGTGGCTTCTGGTTACTGTAGGGGGGCTCTTGTGACTTCTGTACAGTAGGTTTGCTGGTGGCTTCTGGTTTGTGTATTGGGGGGATGCTGGTGGCTTCTGGTTTGTGTACTGGGGGGGATGCTGGTGGCTTCTGGTTTGTGTACTGGGGGGGATGCTGGTGGCTTCTGGTTTGTGTACTGGGGGGGATGCTGGTGGCTTCTGGTTTGTGTACTGGGGGGGATGCTGGTGGCTTCTGGTTTGTGTACAGGGGGGGATGCTGGTGGCTGCTGGTTTGTGTACAGGGGGGGATGCTGGTGGCTGCTGGTTTGTGTATTGGGGGGATGCTGGTGGCCGCTGGTTTGTGTATTGGGGGGATGCTGGTGGCCGCTGGTTTGTGCATTGGGGGGGGGGGGGGATGCTGGTGGCTACTGGTTTGTGTATTGTGGGGGCAAACGCTGGTGGCTGCTCGTATGCCTACTGGGGAGGGCACTGGTGGCTACTGGTTTGTGTACGGGGGAATGCTAGGGAGTATCTTTCCTCTTTTTTTTTTCCTGGTCAGGAATGGGTAAAGTGGAGGGTCCTGCTTTCTGTATATGGGGGACACTGGTGGGGTCATGATATCTGTAGTGTGAATACTGAAGGGTTTCCTATTGAGCTCTGTACTAGGGTCCGATATCTATACTGGTCACTACTGGGGAACTGTTTATTTATAACCACTGGGTGCTGAATACTACTGGGGGCTGACTGATGTACTGGGTACACTGGAGGGGGGATGGCTCCATATACTGGTCACTACTGGGAACACAAAAGGGTTTTGATCTCTCTACTGGGGGACACTGGAGGGTCTCAAATTCTATACTGGGCGCAAAGGAGGGTTCTGGTTTCTGTACTGAGTTTTTTTTCTGATTTTAGGGGAAACCGGGGGGGGGGGGGTCATGATATCTGCAGTGGAGGGTCTTGATGGAGTTCTGTACTGGATGGTCCTGATTTTGTTCTGGGGACCACTGGAGGGTCCTGATTTTTGTACGGGGGCCACTGGAGGGTCCTGATTTTTGTACTGGGGCCACTGGAGGGTCCTGATTTTTGTACTGGGACCACTGGAGGGTCCTGATTTTTGTACTGGGACCACTGGAGGGTCCTGATTTTTATACTGGGGCCACTGGAGGGTCCTGATTTTTGTACTGGGGCCACTGGAGGGTCCTGAGTTCTGTACTGGGGCCACTGGAGGGTCCTGAGTTCTGTACTGGGGCCACTGGAGGGTCCTGAGTTCTGTACTGGGGCCACTGGAGGGTCCTGAGTTCTGTACTGGGGCCACTGGAGGGTCCTGATTTTTGTACTGGGGCCACTGGAGGGTCCTGAGTTCTGTACTGGGGCCACTGGAGGGTCCTGAGTTCTGTACTGGGGCCACTGGAGGGTCCTGAGTTCTGTACTGGGGCCACTGGAGGGTCCTGCGTTCTGTACTGGGGCCACTGGAGGGTCCTGCATCCACTGGAGGGTTCTGATACAGTATAAAATAATAGTTCAGCCAAGTAACTGACCGGTGGTTGTCTGGCACCTGCTTACTTACTGGAACGTCAGATCAGGTCCCTTGTTCCCCCCTTGTGCGGGTGCGTGCTGCTCGGGAACTCCTGCTTTGACATTCTGGGTGGGGGGTAGTGTAGTCGCCCGACTGGTCCAGCAAAAAACGGTTCCCTGCATTGAGCTGCCAGCGGCTGTAGCGTTGCTGGCGGAGGCCTTGCTGCTCCAGACTCTCCTTCCTGCCCTGTGGTGGCTTTGGCTGCAGGTTGGCAAAAACAAAAAAGTCTTGCCCAGAAGCACCCCCACTGCTGAGGCGCGGCCCTTCAGACCAAAGACTGAAAAGCCTCTCCGACCAGACCATAACCCAAAAGTTGGTGGAGGCCCCATTTACAGGGCAAGTGGTGGAGGCCCCATTTACAGGGCAAGTGGTGGAGGCATCGGGGGTGCACACCCCTTGCACCCCTCTCATAATCCGGCCCTGATGGTGGCCAGCCTGCTGATCCTGGGTGTCTGTTTACTGGTCCCTGTGTTAGGGCCGTATTTAATGTTCATGCTGCCCTAGGCACCTCGGTGCCGGCCCCCCCTTTTTGCTAAGTGATGCGAAGCAGGGCCAGCAAGAGAAAAAAAAAAAGAGCTGAAGGAGAAAAAAAATAGAAGGAATTACAGAAAAAAATAGAAGGAAAGAAGACAGAAAAGGAATGGCATTACAGATGGAAGGAAAAAAAAAAGAATAGATGGAAAGAAAGAAAAAGACAAGAAGGAAAGAATTAGAATGAAAGAAACAAAGAAAAAAGGGTCTGAAAGAAAAAATAGAAGTAAAGATGAAAGAAAGAAAGGGAATGGCAAAAAACAGTTGAAAGAAAGAAACAAAGGATAAATGAAAAGAAAAACCTAAAAGGAAAGAAACAAAGGTGGCCCCCCCTGAATGTGCAGTGGCCCCAGCACCTGCCTGGGTACGCCCAGTGCTGCCGCTTGCCATGACATTGTGGTCCGCCAATATAAAAAAAATAAATGTGTGTAGGGAAGAGAGATTTCAAGGGGAGAAATGCAGAGGAGCAATGCATTCTGATATATATATATATATATATATATATATATATAGCTGATATATATATATATATATATATATATATATATATATATATATATATATATATATTATTGCAGGCTTCCCAGCTCCCAACACACAGGGGTCACATGGCCACAGCAATAAAGGGGAGAGGATGAAACTGCACACACAATGTGGCTCAGGAGCATTTGTAAGGAAGCATTAATGTGGAAACAACTTTTTTTTTTTTTTTTTACTATAGCAGTAACAACTGCGCCTCCCCCCTGCAGGTGGTCACCCTAGGCACAGGCCTAGGTTTGCCTAATGGTAAATACAGCCCTGCCCTGTGTTGGCAGCACTATACCAGCCATTCTGAACAGTCGATCCTTTTTAAGTCACTCCACTTTTCCATGGTGATAGAAAATCTCTTCGGTTGATCCTTTTTCCTCCGCAGAAAAATCCCTGGCTTGTCTCTCGGATTTCCCGGCTCTGAAAAATGTTTTGTTTGGCTTTTGAAATTACTAGTGTGAAACTGGCGGCACCAGTATGACCAGTGTGCGGTGTATAATAGCACCTAGGAAGTAGCTTGCACTGATTTGAATAATATCTGTGTCACCCCTGCAGGCGGCCGGGCTTCTGCTTACTTGCAGCATTCGGGCTCGGCAGTTCAGCTTGCGTTGCTTGGCGGCTTACTCTGTTTGGGTGACTTTAAATGTTTGTGGGTCTTATACTGGGTTTACACGTGGCAGATCAATTGGCTGTTCGCTCAGCGACCAACCATACAAATCTTCTGCGATTTAGTGACTATGGTCAGGCGCCAAAGATTTGTTGGTCAATCGGTTGCTAGAGTGATTGCGGAAGTGATCGCTCTTTCTCATAGCAAAACACTATCAAAATGCGATCAAGCGATTAACAAGATGTGTATAAAAGCATACATACATACATATATACACAAGCGCTACGGAAGATGATGGCGCTATATAAATAAACATAATAATAATAATACATACATACATACATAATGTGTATCGTTTATACACATAACATTCAAGCAATACATTTTTAGTCTGGCGAAGCGATACCACTTACCAATTCTTGTTCAACGCATCGGCTGCTTCCACGAAGCGATTATCGCTAAACTGTGATCGCTTTAACAATTTCTCACTCGATAATCACTCCGTGTAAATGGGCCGTTACCACCTCCAGCTCAACTAGAAAAGGATCTGTGCTGATCCCTCCTCATCCTACTGGATGCTAGAGGGTATTTACTAAAAAAAACGGTTGTTACTGGGGGTATATTGAAAGGGTTCTTTATAATACTGGACACCTTATAGGACAATAGAGGGTATTCACTATATACTGGGGGTATTGAAGTGGGGGGGGGGGTCTTTATATTAGTGGACACAATACAGGAAACTAGAGGTATTCACTATATACCGGACTGTTACTTTATAATGCTGTGCACAGTACAGGACACTGGAGGGTATTTACTATATACTGGTTGTTAATGGGGATATTGAAGGGGGGGGTTCTTTATATTAGTGGACACAATACAGGAAACTAGAGGTATTCACTATATACCGGAGTGTTACTTTATAATGCTGTGTACAGAACACTGGAGGATATTTACTATATACTGGTTGTTAATGGGGATATTGAAGGGGGATTCTTTATATTAGTGGACACAATACAGGAAACTAGTGGTATTCACTATATACCGGACTGTTAATTTATAATGCTGGACACTGGAGGGCATTTACTATATACTGGTTGTTACTGGGGATGTTGAAGGGGGATTCTTTATATTAGTGGACACAATACAGTAAACTAGAGGTATTCACTATATACTGGAGTGCTACTTTATAATGCTGTGCACAGTACAGGACACTGAAGGGTATTTACTATATACTGGTTGTTACTGGGGAACACGGATGGGAGTTCCTTATAATATTGGACCCAGTATAGGTACCTAGAAGGCATTCCTCTATATACTGGTTGTTTCGACTGGGGGGGGGGGGGGTTACTGGAGGGGTTCATTATAATATAATTATAATATTGGACAAAGTACAGCACAATAGAGGTTATCCGCCATATACTGGGGGCACTGGACACCTTATAAGGCTTTAGAGGGCATTCACTATATATACTGTTTGCAACTGGTTGTTACTTGGGGACGCTGTTTTTTTTTTTTTGTTTTTTTTTTTTTAATGTTGGGCACATTATAGAAAACTATAGGGGTTTCATCTATATACTGGTTCCAAAAGGAGGGGGAATACTGGAGGGGTTCTTTATAATACTGGACACAGGACAGTACACTAAAGGGTATTTACTACATACTGGGGACACCGGCGGGGGGGGGGGGGATGGAGTTCTTTATAATACTACACCCAGTACAGGACTTCACTGTACACAGGTATTCATTATATAATGGATGTTACTGGGGGCACTGGAAGGGGTCCTTTCTAGTGTCCTGTACGATGATGGGGTTGATTCAGAGCCAGGTGAGAGAAAACTGCCATTCGCTTTCATTGTCTACCGGGTGTAAATTTTCACCCGACTTTGAATCGGCCCCAAGGTAGACAATAACATTCAATGGCAGTTTTCTCTCCAAAAAAAGGAGTGCAAATTCTAACCAGACTCTATATACTGGTTGCTTCTGTGCTGAACCTTTTTGCAGCTAGGCGAGAGAAGGATCAACCAATGTAAAGGCAGATTCCAGACAATAATACATATTAAAGTGGACCAACACCCAGGATTTGGTCCACTTCGGCGGGGCACCCCGATCGGGGGTGTCCCGCTCTCTGAAACCCCCCAGAAACCCCCAAAAACTCACCTCTCCCCGCTCCCACGTGACCGCGCCGTCCAATCCCTGCCGACGTCCAAGCGGGTGTCAGCGGCGTCCAAGACAGCGCGTCCGCCGCCGCCGCCTCACTTTCGGCGGGCCCGCGCCAGCCATTCACAGATGGCCGGCGCGGGCGCGCGCACGTCTAGTGGGGCACGCGGGAGATGGCGGCGGCGGAAGCGGCGGCGGATCAGGTAAGGAGTTTGGGGGTTTTCTGGGGGGTTTCACCGAGATCAGGATGTCCTGCGGTGAGTGAGGTGATCGGCCCTGGAATCTTATAGATTCCTGGGCCGATCACCCCTGGGTGTTGGTCCTCTTTAAAGTAAACCCATCCGCTACATCGCTGATCCTCCGGCCTCACTGCTTCTCTTGGTTCCCTAATGCAACAAGCTTGCAGTCTCTATGGTGAGAACTCCTGGTTGGCTTGTTTAGTCCTAATTGGTTTTTCTGGTTAGATGCTTTCTAGGAATTAAAACAGACCTACCGGTATATCCTCCATGACAAGTGTGTCAGAGAATGTGCAACAACTTCAGATCAAAACGGATGTACTAAGAGGCACTCCTATATATTATTATTATTATTTATTTATATAGCGGCATC
Organism: Gastrophryne carolinensis; assembly: GCA_027917425.1. Taxonomy (NCBI): domain Eukaryota; kingdom Metazoa; phylum Chordata; class Amphibia; order Anura; family Microhylidae; genus Gastrophryne; species Gastrophryne carolinensis. The sequence goes on along the minus strand of CM051234.1, from coordinate 625,760,741 downwards.
ATCTTCCGTAGCGCTTTACAAAGTAGTAATTACAGACAGGGTAGAAACATACGGTACATATACTATTTCAAATGCAGTTGACAATGAATATTCTGAGTACAAGATACAATAGGGGAGAGAGCCCTGCCCTTGTGAGCTTACAGTCTAAAGGAAGAGGGGTGAAGACGAGGGGGAAGGATCACAAACAGTCAGTATTGAGCTTTGTGGCATGTGCCCTTTAGAAGATTGATTAGGCCAGATTATATGCTTGTCTGAATAAGTGAGTTTTAAGGGCGCCTTTGAAGGTTTTGAGTGTTGTGGAGTGGCGGATTGGGTACGGGAGGGCATTCCAGAAGATTGAAGTTGCACGTGAGAAGTCCTGATATCAGAAGTTAATCTCTTTATTTGACCTCCTATGCACATACAACACATTAAAATCTTAAAATGCACACAAAGACAACAGCCTAAACTCCAAACGCAGGTAGAAATGGGGGACAAGATGTACAAATCCATTGGTTGCTCAAATAAAAAAAAAAACACTAACTCTCCCTAGTCATACAATTTCAATAAAAATTCAAAATACACATAAAAAAAAAACAAATTAGTGCTCACAAATAATATATTTTAATCAGATAAACCATTAGTGTGTCAGAGGACACTGGAGGCTATTGGTAGCTACAGCGCACATATCAGCTGCTTGATACTCCTCCTCTGATGCCAGCTTCAATGTCTGACCCCTCTTTTCACAGAGCGCAAGTATGGTTAGTGATGGTAAAGGGGGGTTTGGGTGCTCTATTACGGCTTGCTCAATAGTGACAGGCTGCCTCTGGGCAACCTATTGGCATAGGGCCACTATAATGAAGGCAGCGCACCTTTGGAGACAGAAATATAGCCTACTTAAAGTGGACCAAAACCCAGGATTTTGGGGGATGCCTTGCTCTGTGAAACCCCCCAGGTCACCAAAATCAACTTGCCTCTTCTCGGTCCTACGGTGCATGCATGGGCGCTCGTCCAATTTGCGCGCTCTGAGCCACTGACATCACGGCATCTAAGACGAGCGGCTCCGAGTGCGCTGGCGCCCGCATCCCCTGCTACCCTTTAACAGGGAGAGTGCCCGCGCCCGCCATTCACAAAAGCCTGGCTCGGGCACGCGCCCTGCTAAAGGGATTGCGGATGTGTGGCTTGCGCATGCGCCGTTGGACTGGGAAAGAAGGTAAGTGTATAGGGTGACCTGGGGGGTTTCACACAGCAGGGCATCCCAGTTTTGGATGCCCTGGGGAGAGATAATCAATCGGCCCGGAATCTTATCTGTGTGGGTTTTAGTCCACTTTAAAGCAGACCTAACCCCTATCCCTGGTAACTGCCAGGTAGGGTCCGGATCTGCTATCCCTGGTAACTGCCAGGTAGGGTCCGGATCTGCTATCCCTGGTAACTGCCATGAAGGGTCCGGATCTGCTATCCCTGGTAACTGCCAGGAAGGGTCCGGATCTGCTATCCCTGGTAACTTGCCAGGTAGGGTCCGGATCTGCTATCCCTGGTAACTGCCAGGTAGGGTCCGGATCTGCAAGGACCCTAACCTTCTCCCCTGTGAAGCTCTATATGATGAGAACAGGAAAGAGCTGCACGAATAAATTAAGCTTGTTTCCTTGGAGAAGATGTGGCTGGTTGTGAGGTTAGTTTAGCAGCCCTCTCAAATTGCAAAGGAGGGTTTAGGTCCACTTAAGTTTCTCTTGGCAGTTTCTCTCTTTTCTATGCAATTCTCATGCCTGTTGTCTAAAATGCACCTATTTGTCTGCAGACACCCGGCTTCCTCCAGGTGACCGTGTGTATGGTGCTGGGTCCCCCGGCCTTCACCAAAGGGGCTGTATTGGGTATAGGGTTGTAACTGTATCTATGGTATGGCAGATCAATGGCTGAGAAAACTCAACCTGCCCCATCCTGGTTCTGGAGGGTCTGGAGTTGTAAATGATACTCGAACAATCTGTGTGTACAGTGCTGAATGTTACGTGTGGCTCCCTATGGAGCGGCTTACACAATACATGACATTTACGCTGGAATTTTCCTTTAAGGTGTGTACAACACATTCAGATTTTCATTTGTTCGTTGCTCTGTCAGATTGGATATTTTATTATGGGAAGTTGCTGAATAACATTACAGTGAGCAATGTGTTCCATGCATAAACTCTCTCTACCAAACCGCCCTTATTTTTGTATAAAATCAGGAGATGCTCAAATAGTCATTAATTAAAATAAAGCTTCAACCCCTCCTCTCAGATGGATGGTGCGATGGGGTAAGTGCTCCCAATATCACCATTATTATATTTAAAACTATTTTAGTAAAATCTGAATTCTGGCATAACATATCAGGCATAAGGCTATAGGTTTAAAGTGGACTAACACCCTCCCCTGATCGGCCCGGGAATCTATAAGATTCCCGAACCGATCAGCTCCCTGACTGCGGAACACCCCGATCGGGGCTGCCCCGCTGTCTGAAACCCCACAGAAACCCCTAAATCCCTACCTGCTCCTCGATCCAGCGGCGCCTGCCGCCGCCTCCCGCGCGTCCCTCTAGCAGGACGCGGGCCTGTAAGAGTGACGCACGGGAGGTGGCTGCGGGCACGCTCTCTTGTCCGTCGGCGGGGATTGGCTGCAGCGGTCACGTGGGAGCGGGGAGAGGTGAGTTTTTGGGGCTTTCTGGGGGGTTTAACACAGCGGGGCGCCCCACCGAAGTGGACCAAAACCCAGGATAATCAAAATCCTGGGTGTTGGTCCACTTTAAGGTTAGGATGATTGTAAAGCATTTAGGGGTTACGTTCAGTCTTAAAGTGTTTGGCAAGTCAAAAGTTAAAGTGGACCAACACCCAGGATTTTGACTATCCTGGGTTTTGGTCCACTTCAGGGGGGCACCCCGCTGTGTAAAACCCCCCAGAAACCCCCCAAAACTCACCTCACCAAGCTCCCACGTAGCCACGGACAAGCGCGGACAGTTTTTGGGGGCTTTTGGGGGGGGTCCCTCACCGCGGGACATCCCGATCCCCTGGGTGTTGGTCCACTTAAAAAAATATCAGTAGCTTACCTTTCATTTACCCAGATTTAGAGACAGATTATAGGTTTGACTGCAAGCTAACAGGGTTGAGTGCTGTGGCTCCTTTAAGACTTGTGTACCTTTCATTGAGTGGCCCCAGCACTATACTTCCTCCTCTTGTCTCCTTAGTGAGAAAATCACTTACTCATTCAGCTTCCAGTCCCCATCCCACTGATCTGGTCCATCAATCAGCCTTCGGTGGACCAAGAACGGAAACGCCCCCACTCCTTGCCCAGACGTCCTGATTGGCTGCCTCTCTCTGCAGCTCTAAAACCCTGCCCTCCTCACACTGACCAGTGTGCTTAAAGTGGGCCAAAACCCACCCTGGAATCTGAGATTCCAGGGCAGGCATACTCGCTCCATTCCCAGGGCATCCAGATTCGGGATGCCCCACTGTGCAAACCCCCCCAAGGTCGCCCGGAAACTTGCCTTCTTTCCCGTTCCAGTGGTGCATGTACGAACAGCGGCCGCATCCCCACTATCCCTTTAGCAGGGCATGTGCCCGCGCCAGGCATTTGTGAATGGCGGGCACATTTCCTGCTAAAGGGATAGGCATGCGGGCGCCAGCGCACTTGGATCCGTTCACCTTGGACAAAGGGACGGGAGTGAATCCGAGCAAGCTGACTGGACGAGAGGGAAGGGGGAGTGAGATCGGGCGATCTGGGTGTTTTTTTTTTTTTTTTCTCCTCTTCCTGCTTGTGATGTCGGGTGCATCACTTGGAAGGTGAGTGGCAATATGCTTACATGCTTTTGTACTATGACCATGTGATTATAATTAACCTAAATTGCAGTAACTTTATAGTGAGTACTTGTTAAACCTTGTGATACATTTGAAAAAGGACGCGGTCGCGCTCGAAATGCGTTTGATTTTATCCCTGCATTTGCACTGATGGCCTGCTTTTAATGATTAATGATTTTTGACAATAAATGGATGTTTTATGGGAGTGCAGAACGGCATCATTATTTTTTTGATTTATCATGGTTGTGGACTAACTTAGGTCGGGCACCCGATTTCCTACTATCTGCTGCAGCTGGGGATCCCCGATCGGAGTGCCCGGGGGACAAGGACCAAAACCCAGGATCGGAAAAAAATCCTGGGTTTTGGTCTACTTTAAATAACATCCCTGTTGCCGCATCCACTTTTTCTTCTCATTTTCTATACTTTTACTAATAACTTAGGACCTACCTAATGGAAGTTTAGGACAGTGCAAAGTTTAGGGCATTCACTCTATATATTGGTTGCAACTGGACACTAGATGGTATTTGCTAAATACTGGTTGTTACTTGGGGACGCTGTGTGTTTTATTTTTTTTTTTAATAATGTTGGGCACATTATAGAAAACTAGAGGGCTTCCATCTATATACTGGTTCCAAAAGGATGGCAAATACTGGAGTGGTTCTTTATACTACTATACACAGTACAGGACACTAGAGGGTATTCACTATATAATGGTTGTTAATGGGGGTCCTTTCTAGTGTCCAAGTACCAGATCTCTGGGCCTAGGTGGGTTCACGAACCACTGGAGGTGTCGCTGGAAAGGGGAGAACCTCAAGTATACACTCCTGCAAGGGCATTTGGCTCATGGATCAAGCAGCAGTACCACGAATTCCCCTTCTCCCAAACTATAGCCCCAAAGTTGGTGGGCACGCGCATGCCCCTTGTGCCCTGCCTATAATCTGGCCCTGGATACAGCTGTAATGGTTGGGTTTTGAGGTAAGTGCATATGAAGATACATTATATTAATACTGATCTATTAAAGAGGAACAAAATGCACCAGCGGCCGGCTTGGAATCTAAAAGATTCTAGAGCCAGCCTCTGGCATTCCCCTGGGCCAACCCGAATCGGGATGCCGGCTTTTTTTAAACAACCCAGGAAGCCCATACACACTTGCCTTTCCCTAGTCCAATGGCGTATGCGCATGCTCTTGTCCAATGAGAGCCGCCCACTAAACCGACGTCATTCTGCAGATGACTCTCATTGTTTTGAATGGGCAGCACATGCTGCAGCATCCCACAGCGGGGGATGCAGGGTATGCAGCAGATCGCGCTCCCCATTATAATCAATGAGATCCATTTTGCCAGAAGAAGTAAACATAGCAAATGGCTCTGATTGTCTGAGCACCCGCGCATGCGCCATTGGACTGAGGAGAGGTGAGTTTTACTGGGGGTTTCACACAGTGGGGTATTCCAAATCGGGATGCCCCTGGGGAAGACCAGGAAAGTCAAAATTCTGGGTTTTGTTTCTTTTTAACCTGTGCAAGGAAAGTTTAAAGTGAGTCAAAATCTTGGGTTTTGGTCCTGCCCACCCCACTACCCGATTGGGGGTGCCCCGCTGTGTAAAACCCTCCGGATCGCTGAGCGCAACTCACCTCTTCCTGGTTCTCTGGCGCATGTGCGGGCGCTCGCCCAACCGAGCGCGCTGATGGCCGCATCCCCCGCTTCCCTCTAACAGGGAGCGTGCCGTGCCTGGCCAAGCACTAATGCCTGACGCAGACACGCCCCTGCTAGAGGGATAGCAGGGATGCACATGCACCGCTGGACCGGGAAGCAAGGTAAGTGTATGGGTCGACCTGGGGGGGGGGGGTTCACACAGTGGGGCATCCTGATTTTGGGTGAGGGAATTGACCGGTAAGATTCCCTGGCTGATTGCCGTTGGTTTTGGTGCACTATGAACCTGACCCTAACCTAATGCCTAAAGGTTACCCTGACACCTATACCCCCGACTAATGGAATGCTTAAAACTTTACCCAACACATAACCTAATATCGATCGTGCTGAGTTTTGGTCCACTATGAACCTGACCCTAACCTAATGCCTAAAGGTTACCCTGACACCTATACCCCGACTAGTGGAATGCCTAACCTTTACCCAACACATAACCGAATAACGATCACGCTGGGTTTTGGTCCACTATGAACCTGACCCTAACCTAATGCCTAAAGGTTACCCTGACACCTATACCCCAACTTCCGGAATGCCTAAACTTTACCCAACGCATAACCTAATACTGATCGCGCTGGGTTTTGGTCCACATTAAACCTTGGCACCCGAGCCTCAGGTCGGTTTGCTGCTCTTGTCTTGGGCTGATCCTGATAAACCTGCACAGGAGAGATGCACTGCTTGTCCCCGTGGCACCTGCCGGGGGGGGTTGCAAGGTGACAGAGGTGTGCTCGGTGAAAGCGGAAGTGTTTACGTTTCTCATGCTACCTATCTAACCCCCTGTTCAGCCTGCTGGCTTGTGGAGAGCAGGGAAAGGAACGCACCTGGGGCTCCCATGGCGGCCCTTAACCATAGAAGCAGTTGCCTATCAGTTCTGTGCCCCGGGGGATGCTGGGAATAAATTAGACGTCTATGGCCTTAATTCAACAAGATTTGAAAAACATTCTCATGGTAGAAAAAATTTCATTTCATGAGAAAAAAGCAGGAAAATGTCAGTGTTGATGAATCACCAAATGGGATGACAATGAAAGTCAATGGCACTTTTTTACTCCTGAGAAAAGCAGTGAACGTTTTACTCCTTTTTACACTGTAATAAAATGTGTCATTGACTTTCATTGCCTTCCTATCTGGTGATTCATCAACACTGAAATTCTCAGGCTTTTTTTCCTCATGAAATGAATTTTTTTCAACTCTTGATGAGTCAAGGCCTATATGTGGTGTTTGTGTGATGGTCCCTTGGGCGCCGCCATCTCTATTGATCACCTGGAAGCTGGGAGCAGACTCCTGTATTGCTTCTGTATTTAAGGTGCGGACATTAAATTGGGTCATGTTACTGCTTTGTTGCTTTTATGAAGTGGGAGCGTTTAGTTCTCTCTCTCAACATTATGGGGGTTATTTAAGAAACGGTAACGTCAGGTAGCGCCATGTAGCGTCGGGTGAACGCTGGGGGCAGTATGTGAAACCATAGAAGCAGTTCTGTGCCCCGGGGGATGCTGGGAATATATTAGACGTCTATATGTGGTGGCTAGCTTGTGTGATGGTCCTTTTTTTATGTGAGATTTACCTCAGGGCTTGGGCACCGCCATCTTTATTTATCACCTGGAAGCTGGGAACAGACTGCTGTATTGCTTCTGTATTGAAGGTGCGGACATTAAATTGGGTCATGTTACGGCTTTGTTGCTTTTATGAGGTGGGAGCGTTTAGTTCTCTCTCTCAACATTATGGGGGTTATTTAAGAAATGGTAACGTCAGGTAGCGCCATGTAGCGTCGGGTGAACGCTGGGGGCAGTATGTGAAACCATAGAAGCAGTTCTGTGCCCCGGGGGATGCTGGGAATATATTAGATGTCTATATGTGGTGGCTAGCTTGTGTGATGGTCCCTTTTTTATGTGAGATTTACCTCAGGGCTTGGACACCGCCATCTTTATCACCTGGAAGCTGGGAACATACTGCTGTATTGCTTCTGTATTGAAGGTGTGGACATTAAATTGGGTCATGTTACGGCTTTGTTGCTTTTATGAGGTGGGAGAGTTTAGTTCTCTCTCTCTCTCTCTCAACATTATGGGGGTTATTTAAAGAGGACCTTCACCCTGAATAAGAGCCTCTCTTATATGTTTCCCACACCCTGTACATACAGATTGCCCACATTACTGCATGTTATGAGCCTTTAAACATCCAAGATGGCGGCTTCAGGCAGCCTGCAAACGGGATGTCTTCTGACTGTGTCGCTCTGCATTCTGGGATTGCTGTCCTTTCCCTGACCCCAGCTCTGCTCTGTCTGTGCAAAGCACAGCTATAACCCCGCCCCCTGTACTATATCCCCCTCTACTCAGTATGTGATAGTTCTGAGTCAAGATGGCGGCGCCCGTATCTTAGAGTCTTGAGAGTCGAAGTTGCAGCCCGGTGGGGGAAAGAATAATAAGTAAGTGACTAAAAACTTAAAATATATTAATTTTAGATGCCGGGGAATCGTTTTTTAAGAGTTTGGGCTTTTCATGAAATCATGCTGAAGGTCCAGTTTAAATTGGGCCATGTTACGGCTTTGTTGCTTTTACTCCATAAGGGGGAGAGTTTCGTTTTCTCGCTCAACGTTATATCTGTGGCAAAAGAAAATTATGATGGGGGAGCCATGATGACTGGGCCCCTACCTTTACCCGAAATCAGTGCTGTTTACACTGTAAAAATAATTTTTTGGACATTATCTGAGGGGAGGATGGAGGACCAGGCCCTAGTGCAGCTATTAAAGTGGACCAAAACCCACCGCGATCGGCCCGGGAATCTATAAGATTCCCGGGCTGATCGATTCCCTCCCCCCGGGATGCAAAAATCGGGATGCCCTGGGTTTTGGTCCGTGCCCCGCTGTGTGAAACTCCCCAGGTCGCCCGAACAAACTCGCCTCTTCCCGGTCATATGACGCATGCGCCGCCGCTCGTCCAATCGGCTTGCTCGGATCAGCTGGAGCCCCTTCATCCGTGAGCTTGTCTAATGCGAGCGGATCCGAGCGTGCTGATGGCCGCATCCCCCTCTACCCTCTAACAGGGAGCATGCCCGCGCCGGCCACTCACAAATGCCTGTTGCGGACACATGCCCTGCTAAAGGGATAGCGGGGATGCGTCTGCTGCTCGTGCTTGCGCCATTGGACCATGAAGGTGAGTTTTCGGGTGACCTCGGGTGTTTCACACAGTGGGGCACCCCTGATCAGGGTGCCCCGGGGGGAGTAAGTATGCCTGCATTTTGAAGTCTCATAGACTCCAGGGTGGGTTTTGGTACTCTTTAAACATGCCTGGGATAAGCCTCTATCTATCCTAAGATAAAGAGCACTTACAGTATATACATAAGGCCGACTAGATGAAATGTATGGTCGCCTTCTATGTTTTTATAGCCGAGATGCGGGCTGGGATTGCTGACAAGGTGAGTATTTTGGGAGATCCCTGGGGTATCTGTCAGCAGACCCTACAGCCTGTCTTCAGTAAAAAGACCATCACTAAAGCTTTTACAGTGCTCTGTACTATCTTGTCTGTGCAGCCCCCTACACAATACGGACCACCTAACCCCTCCACCCCTCTTTGAGCCCTTTTATAGAAGGTGAGTCCATCCATCACCCGGCACGGGACAGGGCTGCTAATGAGGACCATTGTGTACAGTGTGTGTTCTCAGCCCAGCAACATTTATGTGCCGTCCTATCTCTCCAGCGCAGCAGCAGCCTCTGTGGAAATTGCTGATCGGCGCAGTGGGGCGAGCAGAGGAGGGCGTGATGACTGGCCCTGCCGGCGTTACAGGAGCAGCTCGGATTTATTCTTTATGTCCTGTTCATTTCCTTGCCTTGAAGCTGAACAAAACCTGGGATTTTGACTATGATGGGTTTTGTTACTTGCCCCCTGGGCATCCTGATTTGGGATGCCCTGCTGTGCAGAACGCCCTGTAAAACTCGCCTCTTCCTTGTTTTACTGCACATGCGCGGGCTCTTGTCCAATCAGAACTGTTTGCCATGACTATGTCATTTGGCAGATGGCCTAGCCCTTCGGCAATCGGCAGCGCAAGTGGCTGCATCCTCGTGTCTTTGGGCCGTGCGTGTGCCCCAGCCATTCAGATAGGCTGGGCAAAAGTGCAAATGCTTAGAAACATAGAAGGAGACCATACACTCCATCTAGTCTGCCCTTATGTGTATACTGTATGTTCTCTTTATCTTAGGATAGATGGAGGCTTATCCCAGGCATGTTTACATTCAGTGACTTGATTTTTCAACTACTTCTGCTGGAAATTTGTTCCAAGCATCTACTTCTCTTTCTGTAACATAATATTTTTTTAACATTGCTCCTGATCTTCCCCCCGACCAGCTTCAGGTTGTGCCCCTTGTTCTATCATTAAGTTTGTTCTTAAAAACACTTCCCTCCTGAATCCTATTGAATCCTTTCACATATATAAAGGTCTCCATCATGTCCCCTCTCTCCCTTCTTTCCTCCAGTCTGTACAAATTAAGTTCTTTAAGTCTTTCCTGATAAGTTTAAGTTCTTGCACCATTTTTGTTGCCGGCCTTTGGACCCGTTCTATTTGAATAATGTCTTTTTGCAGGTAAGGTCTCCAGAACTGCACACAGTATTCTAGCTGTGGCCTCACCAGGGCTCTATACAGCGGCATCACAACCTCCCTCTTCCTACTGGTGATGCTGTTGGGTTTGTGCTCCCAATTGCAGAAGGGCAGAGCGTCTGCCGAATGACCCGGTCACAGACAACAGTTCTGATTAGAGACCGCGCATGTGCCATAGGATTGGGAGTAGGTGGGTTATTAAAGTGGACCAAAACCCAGGATTTTGACTACCCTGGGCTTTGTCCCCCCCCCCCAGGGCACCCCAATTGCGGATGCCCCGCTGTGTGAACCAAACCGCCCCCCCCCCCCCCGGTCGCCCGAAGAAACTCGCCTCTTCCTGGTCCTAAGGCGCATGCACGGCCACTCGTCCAGTCAAAGCATTCAGATCTGCTCCCGCCCCTTCGTCTAAGGCGAGCAGATCAAAGCGCACTGGTGGCCGCATCCCCTGCTACCCTTTAACAGGGAGCATGCCCACACCGGCCGTTCACAAATGCCTGGCACGTGCTTTGCTAGAGGGATAGCGGGGATGCGGCCTCAGCTTGCACATGCGGCGCTGGACCGGAAAAGGTGAGTTTATGGGCGACCTGGGGGTTTCCCATAGTGCGGCACCCCGATTTTGGATGCCCCACTATGTGAAACCCCCAGGTCGCCCAAAGAAACTTGCCTCTTCCTGGTCCTGCGGCGCATGTGCGGACGCTCGTTCAATCACTGCTCCTGCCCCTTCATCTAAGGCAAGCGGATCCAAGCTCGCTGGTGGCTGCATCCCCTGCTGCCCTTTAACAGGGAGCATTTATTTATTATTGTTTGCTAATATAGTGCCATCATCTTCCGTAGCGCTGTACAAAGTAGTAATTACAGACAGGGTAGAAACATACAATACATAAACTATTACAAATGCAGTGTTAGAGTTTACAGTGAATATTCTGAATACTAGATACAATAGAGAGAGCCCTGTCCTTGGGAGCTTTTCCGCGGTGGTCGTTCACAAATGCCTGGTGCGGGCACGTGCCTTGCTAGAGGGATAGCGGGGATGCGGCTTTGGCTTGTTCATGCGCTGTTCGACCAGAAAAGAAGGTGAGTTTATGAGCGACCCGGGTGGTTTCACACAGGTGGGCATCCCGAAAATCTAAGATTCCTGGGCCAATATTTGGGGGTTTTGGTCCACATTAAGGGCGATCGGGGGGGGGGGGTCATACAGCGGGGGGAAGGCCAGCAGCCGGTCCTTGAATCTTTTAGATTCTAGGGCTGCCCATGCTGGGTTTTGTTCCACTTTAAAGCAGACCTACACTTTCCGTGGCAGTTCTGTGCCGGGACGCCAGGGAGGGTTCTTGTTTAAAGTGGACCAACACCCAGGGGGGATCGGCCTGGAAATCTATAAGATTCCCGGACCGATCAGATCCGAAATCGGGATGTCCCGCGGGGAGGAACCCCCCAGGAGGCCCACAAACCTTACCTCAGCCCCGTTCCATCGGCGCATGCGCGAGCCGCGGCCGCGTCTCGCGCTTCCCTCTAGCAGGGTGCGCACCCGCGCCGGCCGTTTGTGAATGGCAGGTGCAGGCGCGCTCCCTGTTAGAGGGAAGCGCGAGACGCGGCCTCCAGCGCTCAGAGCCAGCTGAGCTGGTATGCGCGTCCAGGCGGCGTTGGACGCGCATACCACAGCGGCTCTGAGCGCTGTGATTGGCTGGCGCGGTCACGTGGGAGCGGGGAGAGGTGAGTTTTTTGGGGCTTTCTGGGGGGTTTCAGACAGCGGGGCACCCCGGAAGTGGACCAAAACCCAGGATAGTCAAAATCCTGGGTGTTGGTCCACTTTAAAGGGACACTAAACTAACGGAACCCATGCCTTTGCGCCATCAGTGAGCCCTGCATTAGAGGGATACTCATCTTTGAGGCCCATCAGATGGGTGGCAGGAAACAGCAGAGCTGCACCTCCGATGGGCAACAGGCTTCATTCCAGTGCACAGCTAATTTCTGTCCTCCATCACACAGAATCCCATGCAGGATTTCAGGCTTCCTAATGATCTTTAAAGGGACTGTAAACCCAATTGCAATAATAATGCAGCAAGCAGTTCCCCTGATGCCTGTCCATGTGCCTCTGCTCCATTTCCCGTGGCGCAGGTTAGAAGCCATAGCAAGGCTTCACAGTTTGACCTCCTTTTTCATTTTGATTCTTCTGGGACCACACCAAAAAATGTGGTGTAATGGCCATTCTTTCCTCTGGTGCTTTCAGCGTGAGCGAGCATGGCAAGCCACAGTGGTCCCACAGCTGGCTCAGCCACTCCCCAGTAACTGAAGCAATCGGCTTTGCTTAGGATACGATAGATAGATAGATAGATAGATAGATAGATAGATAGATAGATAGATAGATAGATAGATAGATAGATTCAGAGCCAGGTGAGAATTCTTACTTTTTTTTTTTTAGTCGAGAAAACTGCCATTCTCTTTCATTATCTGCCTTGGGTCTGATTCAGAGCCAGGTGAAAATTTACACCTTGTAGACAATGAAAGCTAATGGCAGTTTTCTCCTCTGCCTTTGTATGAATGCTGCAGAACATGAGCGACAAATCATCCAATCGTTACCCCTGTGCCCGAGCTGAGAGGCGAGCTGGGCAATGCCTGTAAGTGGGTCAGCCCCAAGCACCGCTCATTGTACTGATTGTTTGCTAGTTGTAGATTTCCCCCTATTACTCCATAGAGTCTGAAGCCATGCTGGCCACCGGCCATTATTCCCAGCTGGCACTGGCATCTCCAAATTCATAGCTGATTGAGCTGACTTCCCCCTCCCCAAACAATGCTCCAGAAACAGAGCTGGGAGGATTGTGATGGAATGTCCTCCTGCTGTCAGCGGATTAGGAATTTCTTTAATATCTGCTTCATTGTTGGGCAGTGCCTGTGTACCACCAGCGTGACCCCGGTGGTGCCAGAGCTCCGCCAGGACATTTTGCATTCAGAGAGGGTGGATCTCGGCCCACATGTAGCTTGTTGGTGAAGACCAACAACATCGACAGGGGCAGGTCCAGGTTTATATGCACGTTTGGGCAAGTGAGTGGGATTCTTTCATTCTCGTCCTCATCGCCTTCTTCACTGCCATTGTAGGATCCCACTGCCGATGGTTCTCTAGTCCTTGCCACTTTCTCAACTGCCACCATTCCCCCTCCAGACTTTACTGTTTGTTCCCTGCTGCTGATCATCCCCTAGTCTTCATTGCCTTCTCCACTGCCACTGAAGTGTCCACTATTGCTGCCAACTGTCTTCTGGTCCTCTGCCTTCTCTACTGCCACTGAAGTGTCCACTATTGCTGCTGTCAACCATCCTTTGGCCCTTGACACCTTCTCCAATGCCACTAAAATGTCCACTATTGCTGCCAACTGTCTTCTGGTCCTCTGCCTTCTCTACTGCCACCGAAGTGTCCACTATCGCTGCCAACTGTCTTCTGGTCCTCTGCCTTCTCTACTGCCACGAAGTGTCCACTATTGCTGCCAACTGTCTTCTGGTCCTCTGCCTTCTCTACTGCCACTGAAGTGTCCACTATCGCTGCCAACTGTCTTCTGGTCCTCTGCCTTCTCTACTGCCACCGAAGTGTCCACTATTGCTGCAAACTTTCTTCTGGTCCTCTGCCTTCTCTACTGCCACTGAAGTGTCCACTATTGCTGCTGTCAACCGTCTTTTGGCCCTTGACACCTTCTCTACTGCCACCGAAGTGTCCGCTATTGCTGTCAACTGTCTTTTGGACCTTGACACCTCCAATGCCACTGAAATGTCCACTATTGCTGTCAATCGTCTGGTGGTCCTCTGCCTTCTCCACTGCCACTGAAGTATCCACTCCTGATCGCGCTCTGGTCCTCATCTACTATTAAGCTGCAAATCGCCCTCAATCTTTCTCTGGTCCTCACAACCTTCTCAACCACCACTGATCAGCTTCCAGTCCTTTCTGTTGATCATACTCCAGTCTTTGTTACCTTCTGTGCTGCTGCTGAGGAGTCTACCATTGTTGCCAATCATTCTCTGGTCCTCCCCGCCTTCTCAATGGCCACTAATCGCTCCCCAGGCCTTACTGCCTGTCCTCCAGTATTCGTTGCCTTCTCCATTGCCAATGAAGTGTCCGCTATTGCTGCCAATCCTCTTCTGGTTCTGGCTACCTCTGCGAGAAGACATGATGGGGAACATACAAGGCTCTACTGCTCTGTACCCTGCACTTCACTGACACTGCAATAGACATCCCATGGCATGTGTTGGCATTGTGCTGTTTATAGCTTATCATAATGCCACAATCCAAATAAATGGATGACAGGTTTGTTTTGCGCTATTGGAGCATTGCAACAAAAGCGTTAAGATGAGACTTGGTCCTCTGCTTCCATGTGGCTTCTTAGCTGATGGTGTGGTAGGCCACACTGATTCCTGGTAACTACTAGCCTCATCTGTCACTGGAAGCACTTCATCCTGCGCCCGTCCCCAGCTGCATCATCTCTGATGTTGCAAAAGCCTTGGTGCCCCTGGGTGCCCAGCCACAGCATATGCTGGTAGGCCCAGCACCCCAGCTGATTGGACATGGCTCATTCCTAAACCTGCTCCAGGACTTTGTCAGGTTGCTGCACTATTTCATCCCTTCCCTGTTCTTTAGCATCCTGCTGATCACCTTCTGCCACGTCTGCCCATGTGTAGTCCAATCCTTACTGCAGAGTGTTGCCATGTCTGACCATGTTTTGCCTCATCCTTGCTGATGAACTTCTGCCACACATCACCACGTCTTGCTTGATCCTAGCTGATGACGTTCTGCCACATATGATCACGTCTTGCTTGATCCTTGATGAGGACCTTCTGCCACGTATGACTACGTCTTGCCTCGTCCTTCATGAGGACCTTCTGCCACGTATGACTACGTCTTGCCTCGTCCTTGATGAGGACCTTCTGCCACGTATGACTACGTCTTGCCGCCTCCTTGATGAGGACCTTCTGCCACATGTGACCACGTCTTGCCTCATCCTTTCTGATGATCATTGCCACACCCTTGCTGACAGCCACTGCCACATGTATGACCACATCTTGCCTCATCATCATTGTCATGTGTATGCCTACGTCTTGCTTACTACCTTCTGCCATGTGACCATTTCTTACTTGATCCTTACTGACAGCCATTGCTACGTCTGACCCTGTCTTATCCTTGCTGATGACCATTGCCATGTCTGGCCACATCTTGCCATGTTCTTGCTGTCAACCATGACCATGCCTGGCCCTTAACTTTCCTGACCAGTTTTTCAGGACTCTTTGTTGCCCACTCTGCCTTGTTAGTTGGCCAAGCCTGCTAGCTACATATGCCAGAGCCTTGGCCACCACCTGCAACCACAAACCAGTCCATGGTTCAGCAATGCTCAATTCTTGCTGCTTGGTATGAGGTCTGCATCAATGGACCATACTGTGCTAGTGCTGGAGCCCAGAGCTTTCTATAGGATTAACTCAAATGCTCTTGTGTGCAGTCCGGGATCAAGCTTTCCCAGCATGGCCCAGACCTTTGGGGGTGTAAGATGAGGGTTAAAGGGATACAGCAGGCAAAGGCAATTGTTAGACCACTGTGTTTCAGTTTTTAAATTGTAGAGGAAATGGGCGTGATATCAAGGCTTCTAGTTTCAACATCTGATTCTTCTTTCGAAATATGTGGGCATGGCCCTTGACTCTGTGATGCTGCATAGTAATTAGCGTTCTAATCACGCAAGCACACATGCCCTGAAGCATATATATATATATATATATATATATATATATATATATATATATTTAATTTTTTTTTTTTGGAATTATATTGGCTGTCTTGTGCGTATAGTGTATAGACAGAAATATGCCATTAATATTTTATGGTATGCATTTATAAACTATTACCAGTGTTCTTGTACATATGTATGTTTAGAATCCGTTTATACACACCAGTGAGTAATTTCTGATCCACAGTCTGATGCTTAATGGTGAAGGGAGAGGGTGCAGGCTTTATCTTGTTCCACAGCTGAGATTGTGACACCTAGTCACAAGCACACAGACAGCCATGAGTAATTCAAATGCTAGTAAGGGGAGGCAGTGACTGAAACGCTAATTAGACACCATGGCTATTCATATGTTAATTGTGATCTACTGGCTGTGGTGGCTCAGGTGCCATAATACTATTACGCTTGTTCTTGCTGAGCTGATAAATGGGGTGGAGCTATATACCACCAGTCAAGCCCTTTGATTGGTGGTCTATGTCAAAAGAATTCAGGGGGTGTGCTACTCTTTGCCATGTTGCTACTTCCAGGAGCAGCAGCTGCGATGAGGAGGGCTGTGATGACAAGGTGATCTGCTGAATGATAGTCCCTTTAAAGTGGACCAAAACCCAGGATTATGACTATCCTGGGTTTTGGTCCTTGCCCCGCTGTGTGAAACCCCCCCAGGATGCCAAGACCAGCTCACCTCTACCCAGTCCCACGGCGCGTCTAAGAGCAGAGGCTCTGACGGCCGCATCCTCCACTTCCCTCTAACAGTGCTTGCGCCAGGCACCTCTGAATGGCCGGCGCGGGCACGCTCCCTGTTAGAGGCCACTATGGATTCATTGCTAGCTCTACCCCAGCACCATGGACCATGAGAATTCCAGTAGGGCCCACACTTGAGCAATCAGAACCCGCTGGGGGGGGGGGGGGGGGGGCTCTAGTTTTTTTGCCCTCCTGATGTATGGTGTCCTACTAGCAGAGGTTGTGTGACACCACTCACCCAGGCAACGTACTCGTTTTTGAATGCCGGGTGGAGCGTTTAGCCCGGGCAGCTGAGCTATGATCTCCCATTTCCTTCCTGTCTGTGTTAATGGTGAGATGATGCCTGGAGATGATTCCTCCATGGCAGGACTTCACGTGGCGCTCTTCCAAATGTCAGCGCACAATGAGGACGCGCAGCAGTCACTTGTGGTGTTTCGCCTCAGGCCTTGTGTTCATCGTCTTGGATATGATTCAGATGGACGGCGGCAACTTGAAGCCGTGTTTAAAGGGTGACGTCACTATAATAAAAGGCACAAAAGCACTTTCAGATTAAAGTGAAATTTTAAGGCAAAAGGTTAAAAAAATAAACAGCATAAGCATTACCTTGCTAAGAGTTCCTCCAGCACTGTGCCTCCTCTCAGCTCTGCCCTGTGAATGAGGAAATAAACTTCTGTATCTGCCCCTCCAGTGCCACCCTGCCAATGTGGGCCAGCAATACTAACTCAAGGAGCTAGTCCAAGCCACGCCCCCTCTGTATTGATAGCTTGAACGGCACTCTCCTAGATGCCATTCAAGTCCAGCTAACTCCTTCCTCCCCACCCAGCCTCCTCATAGTAAGCACCCTCCCTCCCAGTGCTGCCAAACCCATTTTGCTGATTATTATGCAGCATCACAGCTCCAAGGCCCACCTGCTTCAAAAGTCAAAATCAGGAGGTAAAACTGTAAACCTTGATATCTTGTCCATTTCTTATTTAAACCGGACCTTCAGCATGATTTAATGAAAAGCCCAAACCCTTAAAAAAAACTATTCTCCAGCATCTAAAATTAATATATTTTAAGTTTTTAGTCACTTATTATTCTTTCCCCCACCGGGCTGCAACTCTGTTCAGGACTCTAGGATACGGGCGCCGCCATCTTGATTCAATAGCATCACACATACTGAGAGCACAGCACAGACAGCAGAGCTGGGGTCAGGGAAAGGTCAGCAATCCCAGAATGTCAGAAGACACTTCCTATTTGCAGGCTGCCTCCATCTTGGATGTTTAAAGGCTCATAACATGCAGTAGATGCAGGTAAGATTATTTTTAATGTGAGCAATCTGTATGTACAGGGTGTGGGAAACATATAAGATAGGCTCTTATTCAGGGTGAAGGTCCGGATTAATGTGAGCAATCTGTATGTACAGGGTGTGGGAAACATATAAGATAGGCTCTTATTCAGGGTGAAGGTCCGGATTAATGTGAGCAATCTGTATGTACAGGGTGTGGGAAACATATAAGATAGGCTCTTATTCAGGGTGAAGGTCCACTTAAATTTAAAAAAATTGTTTAGGACAGTGCTAAACGTAGCCTGACGCAATGGTCCAACAATTGCCTATGCCTGAAATATCACTTTAAATGGGACCCACAACCCCCTGAAGTCTCTTCTAACCTGCCTATGCTAGAAACAAATCTTAAAGCCAACCTCCGGTCAAGAATTACTTTAGGACCCTTAAAATTTGCCCCCGGGGCATCCTGATTTGTGTCGCCCCTATTGTTGACTCTTAGGAAGGCACAGAAGTCTGTACGATGGTACAGCCATGTAGCTGTGCAAAGCATGGCCCCTATTGGAGGAGTTGCGCCTGCGCGATGCTACATCCTGTCCCCATCAGATGAGAAATGGGGAGTGGTTAACGCAGGGCTCACCAACGATGTGAGAAGGTGGATTAGCTTGGTGTCCCTGTGATTCAGGAAGGTGGAAGGTGGAGGAGAGAAAGAGGGAAGGAACGGTGGAGGAGAGAAAGAGGGAAGGAACGGTGGAGGAGAGAAAGAGGGAAGGAACGGTGGAGGAGAGAAAGAGGGAAGGAACGGTGGAGGAGAGAAAGAGGGAAGGAACGGTGGAGGAGAGAAAGAGGGAAGGGAAGGTGGAGGAGAGAAAGAGGGAAGGGAAGGTGGAGGAGAGAAAGAGGGAAGGGAAGGTGGAGGAGAGAAAGAGGGAAGGAAAGGTGGAGGAGAGAAAGAGGGAAGGGAAGGTGGAGGAGAGAAAGAGGGAAGGGAAGGTGGAGGAGAGAAAGAGGGAAGGAACGGTGGAGGAGAGAAAGAGGGAAGGGAAGGTGGAGGAGAGAAAGAGGGAAGGAACGGTGGAGGAGAGAAAGAGGGAAGGAACGGTGGAGGAGAGAAAGAGGGAAGGAACGGTGGAGGAGAGAAAGAGGGAAGGAACGGTGGAGGAGAGAAAGAGGGAAGGAACGGTGGAGGAGAGAAAGAGGGAAGGGAAGGTGGAGGAGAGAAAGAGGGAAGGGAAGGTGGAGGAGAGAGAGTGGGAAGGGAAGGTGGAGGAGAGAAAGAGGGAAGGAAAGGTGGAGGAGAGAAAGAGGGAAGGGAAGGTGGAGGAGAGAGAGTGGGAAGGGAAGGTGGAGGAGAGAAAGAGGGAAGGGAAGGTGGAGGAGAGAAAGAGGGAAGGGAAGGTGGAGGAGAGAAAGAGGGAAGGAAAGGTGGAGGAGAGAAAGAGGGAAGGAAAGGTGGAGGAGAGAAAGAGGGAAGGAAAGGTGGAGGAGAGAAAGAGGGAAGGGAAGGTGTAAACGAGAGAGAAAGAGGGAGGGAAGGTGGAGGAGAGAAAGAGGGAGGGAAGGTGTAAACGAGAGAGAAAGAGGGAGGGAAGGTGGAGGAGAGAAAGAGGGAAGGGAAGGTGGAGGAGAGAAAGAGGGAAGGAAAGGTGGAGGAGAGAAAGAGGGAAGGAAGGTATAAACGAGAGAGAAAGAGGGAGGGAAGGTGGAGGAGAGAAAGAGGGAGGGAAGGTGGAGGAGAGAAAGAGGGAGGGAAGGTGGAGGAGAGAAAGAGGGAGGGAAGGTGGAGGAGAGAAAGAGGGAGGGAAGGTGGAGGAGAGAAAGAGGGAAGGAAAGGTGGAGGAGAGAAAGAGGGAAGGAAGGTGTAAACGAGAGAGAAAGAGGGAGGGAAGGTGTAAACGAGAGAGAAAGAGGGAGGGAAGTTGGAGGCGAGAGAGGGAGGGAGGGAAGGTGGAGACGAGAGACAGAGAGGGAGGACATATGAGAAACAGGGAGGGAAGCTGGAACAGAAAGATATAGAGAGAATTGCCTCGATTCAATAAAGGTAGACAAAAATTCTTATGGTAGTAAAAGATTCAATTCATGAGAAAAAAGTCAGAGAATGTCACTGTTACTGAATCACCAGCTAAGAAAACAATGAAAGTCAATGGCACTTTTTTACTGCTAAGAAAAGTAGAGAACTGTTTCCTCCTTTCTACACTGTAGTAAAAGCTGCCATTGACTTTCATTGTCTTTTTATCTAGTGATTCAGTAACAGTGACATTCTCAGGCTTTTTTCTCATGAATTGAATTTTTTACTACCATGAGAATTTTTTTTATACCTTTATTGAATCGAGGCCAATATGTAAAATAGAGAGAGGAAATTTGTGAAAAAGAGAAAAATAGAGGGAATGTGGAGAAGAGAAAGGCAGGGCATGTGAGAACCAGGAAGGTAATGTGGAAAAGCTAAAGATGGAGGGAATGTGAGAGAAAGATGGAGGGAATATGGAATAACCACAACTTAGTGTCAGGGTAAAATTATCCCATTAGGGGCAACTTAACCTGACTGTTTAGGTGACCCATCCTTTTTGAAAGGAAGAGGGGGTTTGGTACCTGCTGGTCCGTTACAAACTATACAACCAGGGATTTCAGGGCTAGGTCGAGTCCTGATTAGTGACTATCAGACCCAGCGTACCTACCACACCTCTAAATACTCTAGATTTTCAGATAAATGCTCTTTATTTTGAAAATTCATTTAAAATCTCATAGATACAGCAAAAATATGGCATACAAATGATTTGTGTACTTTCCCATACATTTAGTATACCAAACTTATTTACATAATAGACATATTTGCTTCTCAAAAACATACATATATATACAGCTCTATTAATTAAATACAATAATTTTTTTTAAAACCAGAATGGCTATTGTTATGTCTTACTGGTCCGGTGATTGGCCAGACAGGGCAGACATGTTTCGCCAAGTAGGCTTCCTCAGTGCCCTAATTTCTAATTTCAGGAGATTGTCAGAGAGTATCAGATCTTGATGGAAATGGAAGGCTTCCTCCTATTCTTTTCTATATCTCAGGCTAATGTATAGGTGTTTGCATCTCAGCTTCTATATCTCTATCATATTATGAATGTCCTTCACTCCTATGATGCTGTATTAAAGTTCCCCTAGATGAACTTCGTCTGAGTTGTCCCAGGTCCCGTATCATAACATAGCCTGGCAGCTGTAGTGCAGCCAGCGCGATCTCAGCGTATGGGGATGTATGTGCTTAGTGATCAGCGTATTCAATCCTCCTACTGTTGCGTCCTCACGCAGTCTGTGTGTGCCTCTCCAGGGTGATCAAGCTGGGGGGAGAAAGAAAGCCCCCTCCGCACACGCTGGCTGACATTCGCGCGCCGTCAGCCAGCGTGTGCGGAGGGGGCTTTCTTTCTCCAGCATTTATCTAAAAATCTAGAGTATTTAGATGTGTGGTAGGTACGCTGGGTCTGATAGTCTCTAATCAGGACTCGACCTAGCCCTGAAATCCCTGGTTGTATAGGGAATATGGAATGTGAGAAAGATGGAGGGAATATAAAAAACAGAGAAAGGTGGAGGAAATGTAAAAGTGAGAAAGATGTAGGGAATATAAGGAGAGAAAGATGGAGGAATGTGTAAAAGAGAAAGATGGGAGGAAACGTGAGAAAGATGGAGGTTATATGGAAAACGGCGAAATAGAGGGAATGTAAGAGAGTTTACAACATCCAAAATTCGCACGTCTGGTGCCCCTTGGATGATGGTGCCCTGTGCGGGTGCTTCATTTGCACACCCCTATGTTGGAGGCTTTGGTCAGTTATTTGCCCCATTGGGGTATTTAAGGAGAGAACAAGCCAAGCCTGTCTAGTCTGAGATGAAGCTCTACAGCGACGTCTTTCTTTGCCTAGGAAAAGTTTATCCAGAGTTTCCAGCCTCCGAGTCCTGTGTTACTCTGCATAAGGCGGCTCTACATTATTGATCAATATGATACAGATTAAAGCGTTTGCTCTCTTCTCGGCAGATCGGACGCCACGCGGGAGGGACGTCAGCCTGAGTAACATCAAAGTGGAGCAGTGTCACTTCGGGTTTGTTTGGGAAGGAAAGCCTCTTCATTGGAATGATCAATAGTTTTAGGTTCCGACTTTGTAATCCCGATTTTAAACTTGTCGCCTTACATATAACGAGATGCGCGCGTCTCGCCCCGAGAACGGCTTTTTTACTTTTAATACATCTCAAATTGATTTGTATAATTTCATATTTAATTTACATTTCCCCCAGTTCGCCCAGTAAAATTCACCCGTCTATGGTCCGACGGCTCATGCGCGGGCTCTCGTCCGATCAGAGCTCTTTGCTGTCTTTACGTCCTTTGGCAAAGGTCTCTGATTGCCTTCAATGGAAACATGCACTGGCGCATCCCCAGCGGCGTGCGCGCTCCAGTCCCAGCCTATCTGTATAGCTAGGGCAGGAGCGCCCTGCACGCTCCCGGGGACGAGGTAGCGCATGCTCCCCATTCAACAATGAGAAACAAATGACGTAGTCACAGCAGATGGCTCATTTGAAAAAGAGCCTGAGAATGTGCCATTGGACTAGGGAAAGGTAAGTTGTTACCAGCACCCTGGGGGGTTCAAACAGCAGGGCATCCTGATTTGGGATGGCCCAGGGGAATGCCAGCGGCTGGCCTTGGAATCTTTTAAAGAGGATCATCAGAGTCTAAGAGACTCCAGAGCCATCAGAGTTCCACTCCTTGGGGCGTCCGGAATTGGGATGCCCCGCTATGTAAAACACCCCAGAAGCCCATTTCACTCACCTTGTCCCAGAGCCCTCGCCGCAGCTGCATCCCGGCGCACCTGCGTCAAGCCTTTTTGAATGGACGGCACGGGCACGCAATGGCTAGGAGGTGAGCAGGGAATGCGGCCGGCGACTACTTAGCCTTCCAAGCGGCTTAGCTGTTAGCGAAGCCAAGTGAAAGGGTGCATGCTGATTGGTTGAACAGGCCGCTCAGCCAATTAGCACGCAAGTCTGTGTCATGGGAGTAACAGGAAGGTGAGTGACCTAGGGGCATACACACAGTGGGGCATCCCCAATCAGGATGCCCCCACTGAGAGGAACATCACCCTGAAAAGTGAAAATTGTGTGTGTTGTTCCTCTAAGTTCCAGGCCGGCTGCTGGTGGGTTTGTTCTGCTTTAAGGGCAATATTTCTTGGGAGAGTGTAGTTGCTTTTTAAAGTAGGACCTGTAGGGAAAACAAAATATACTAGTCTAACCCCCCCTGGAGTCTTGGGCTTAGGTTTTCCCACAGCTGCCCTTTAAATCGGATCAAAACTCACTGCCGCTAGTGTTAGAGTCTCAAAGTCTCCAGGGATGGTTTAAAGCCCTCCCTTGGGGCATCCCACTTGTGGCACTCCCTGGCTTTGCCATATACTTAGCTCAGGGTTTGATCCCACGGCCTCCAGCGGCATTCCCTCCCAGTGCTCCTTAATCCAATATAAACCTGCAACCCCCCAACATATCTGAATGGCTGGTGGCAGCTAGTGGGCCACGACCCAGCCATATCTATTCTAATTGGAGGAGAGCCTGCACATGCGCTGTGGAGTGATATAAGAGAACTGGATTTCAGGGATGTCACTATAAAGTGGACTAAAACCCAGGAGGCTGAAAATCATGAGCTTTATTCCACTTTAAAAGACACGTAGACAGAAATGAAAGAGCCTGTACTCCCCTTGATCATAGTATCAGTATTCGGCTGACAGCAGGCTCCCTAGCCATCTCCAGGGTAGGCCCCAGCCTCCTGTCACATGGCAGCAGGCTCCCTTGTTAAATCAAGTGATGGGAGCACTATTGAGCACCCACAGTAACATTGGGATCCAGCACAGGATCCGGCTGAGAAGTTCTGTGTGAGCGCTAACAGACCTACGGAGATTTAGCTTCCAGCACTGTGCTGGATCAAGGCTGCGGGAGGTTAGGCGAGTATATCCATTTTTACTTTCTGCCCATATATTAACAAGGAATAAATGGCCTAAGTGTAACCGTGGCACATGCACTTATATATGGCGGCACGCTGTCATTAGGGTAGGAGATTGCTTTAAACAGGACCAACAGCCTGGCACAGTTGGAAAAGAAAGGTAGCGGCCATTTTGGAGCCTCTTCTCCCGGCATCTCAGCCATGCTGCTGCCTGGATTCAGCTGACATAACTGCCAATGCACAGTAACAGGAAGCCCAGCAACACTTCCTGTTTGCAGGTGACCTGCAGATGCATGAGCCGCCATTTTGTTTCTAAAATTTACTACAGTAGGAATTGGAAAAAAGTAAATGAATTATTATGTGCAGCAATCTAAATTGCCCTGGGGAGAGATTCATATGAGCACTGGGAAGTGTTTTTAAGAAGAAACTTAACGATAGAACAAGGGGGCACAACCTGAAGCTAGTCGGGGGGGAAGATCAGGAGCAATGTTAGAAAATATTATTTTACAGAAAGAGTAGTAGATGCTTGGAACAAACTTCCAGCAGAGGTAGTTGAAAAATAAACAGTCACTGAATTTAAACATGCCTGGGATAAGCACACATCTATCCTAAGATACAGAGAACATACAGTATATACATAAGATACAGAGAACATACAGTATATACATAAGATACAGAGAACATACAGTATATACATAAGATACAGAGACCATACAGTATACACATAAGATACAGAGAACATACATTATACACATAAGATACAGAGAACATACATTATACACATAAGATACAGAGAACATACATTATACACATAAGATACAGAGAACATACACATAAGATACAGAGAACATACAGTATACACATAAGATAAAGAGAACATACAGTATACACATAAGATACAGAGAACATACAGTATACACATAAGATACAGAGTACATACAGTATACACATAAGATACAGAGAACATACAGTATACACATAAGATACAGAGAACATACAGTATACACATAAGATACAGAGAACATACAGTATACACATAAGATACAGAGAACATACAGTATACACATAAGGGCAGAGACTAGATGGACCGTATGGTCTCCTTCTGCCGTCAACCTTCTATGTTTCTATGTTTCACTGTTTGTTGTGTTGGTCTGGTTTAAGTCATTTTTGACTGTTGGTCCGCTTTAAGGCAGTTGAAAGCCTCTTGGGAGTTGGTGCGCAGTTTCCTGCCCATCAGCAGTACAGTGAAAGCCGGGCGCTAATTGCTATTTTGTTGCTTGATAAGCAGCGCGGTAATTATCGCTCGCATCTCAGCTGTCCGGAGCGATCGGGTTTCTAGTGGAATCGGCTCCCAGGCCTCATCATCTTTTAATTACCCGCCTACTTACTGATTGTTTACTCTCTATGGCTATTTACAGTAAGTATTAAAGCTGACCCACAACCTATAAGTAAAGACTGGCCCCTGTGGCCCAGACTGCACCTCCGGCCAGCTTCTACGTCCCTTTTGCAGAGATGCCAGCCTTGGGGACCAGTTTACAGGGTGATGGGCAGATGTAGCTTATTTACAGGGCGTGGTCTATGGGCAGATGTAGCGTATTTACAGGGCGTGGTCTATGGGCGTGGAGTCAGTTCTGGTCCGCTTCACCCTGGGTGGCGTCTCCTTCAAGCCTGGATGGCAGTGTCTGCTGACCAAGAGCGGAAGTGACGCTGCGGGAGGTGGCAGCGGCCGTAAATTGCTAAAAGTGGGCTTCCATAGGAGCAGAGACTCTTTCCGGGGTTCACTGGGGGGTGGGTCCAGGGTGAGATCAGATGGGTGTCCGGGTGAGGGGGGGGTTAATTTTGGGAGACCTCGGAAAGAGTCGCTGTGTGCCCCCATTTTAACCACGGAAAGAGTAATTTACGGCCGCTGCCACCTCCCGCAGCGTCACTTCCGCTCTTGGTCAGCAGACACTGCCATCCAGACTTGAAGGAGACGCCACCCAGGGTAAAGAGGACCAGAACTGATGCCACGCCCTGTAAATAAGCTACATCTGCCCATCACTCTGTAAACTGGTCCCCAAGGTTGGCATCTCTGCAAAAGGGACGTAGAAGCTGGCCGGAGGGGCAGTCTGGGCCACAGGGGCCAGTCTTTACTTATAGGTTGTGGGTCAGCTTTAATACTTACTGTAATAAGAGTAAACAGAAAGAATCGGGTGACTTGGCCTCTCTGCTTTTGCTATATTGCCATTGCCCTGAATGCGGTGATCCTCCAATAAAACGCACCGGCATTGAGAAGCTGGCACATCCTATTGGACGGTTATGGTGTTCAGCACAATGATACAGGCGATGGACCTTTTTTTTTTTTCTTAAAGCGGACCAACACCCTCCCAAGATCGGCCCGGGAATCTATAAGATTCGTGGACCGATCAGACCCCTGACTGCGGCGCACCCCAGTCGGGGGTGCCCCGCTGTGTGAACCCCCCCCCCAGATCCCCGAAATCCCTACCTTGACCTCGATCCAGCGGAGCAGGACGCGCACCCGCGCCGGCTGTTTGTGAATGGCCGGCGCGGGCGCGCGCCCTGTAACAGTGACGCGCGGGCGGCGGCGGGCTCGCTGTCTTGTCCGTCGCTGCCTCCCGCTTGTCCGTCGGCGGCGATTGGCAGCGGCGGTCACGTGGGAGGGAGGAGAGGTGAGTTTTTCGGGGTTTCTGGGGGGTTTCACACAGTGGGGCCCCCCCCCCATTGGCCAAAATCCTGGGTGTTGGTCCACTTTAAAGCGAACCTAAAATCAATTTATCATATAGTTTAATCCATAACCATAGAGCCGAATGTTAACAGGTCTGCATTCCTGTGATTGTGCATTCACGGCGCATGCGCAAACCTCGCCCTCCGTCAGCTATACCTTTAGCTGGGCCAGTGGGGGCACGCACCCTGTTAGAGGGCAGTGGGTATGCGGCCGCCGGCGAGCTCGGCTCCTTTCGGCTAGTCTTTGAACTTAGAGGCTGATTCATTACTAGCGCCAGGTACCGGCAGATGAGCGCCTGTAGCGAGGCGCTCAGAGCGACCGCTAGTAGATGCTGTGAGTCGGCTATGGTTTGCTGTTACCAAGCGCCTCAGTCGCTGGCCGGCATTGATGAATTTGATGTGTGAGTCGCTCTAACACCAGTACAGCGCTGTATAGGAGTGAACGGTAGCGACTGGTCTGTGTGAGCGACTCAAACCATATTCATAAAAATAAAAAAAACCAGCCTCCCACAGCACCGGCGCTCAAAATCGGGTCGCTGTAGCCCAGAGCGCCAGACGCTGTGTGATTAAAGTCTGTTTTTGAACACATATCCACCAGTAACAAAGCAAAAACACATGGAATGACATTTTTATTACACTGTGACATTAACACTTTAATACCAGACCTGTAATGGCAATTCTGCGTAAAAATATAAAATATCAATAAAGTTTTCAAAAATGACTTTTAGGCCAGGAGAGGTCACACAATGATTTGATAAAAAAAAAATAAATTAAAAAATGTAAGA
Source organism: Gastrophryne carolinensis (assembly GCA_027917425.1). Lineage (NCBI taxonomy): Eukaryota > Metazoa > Chordata > Amphibia > Anura > Microhylidae > Gastrophryne > Gastrophryne carolinensis. The sequence continues at coordinate 625,733,426 of CM051234.1, read as the reverse complement.
AAACCCTGTTTAAAGAGAAGAAAAGGAAACGTCCATTGAAATGTATAGGTGAGCGACAGGTAGTGACAGGTAATACCAGGCGCCGGCGCTATACGCTGAGCCGTCTGTGATGATGAATCGGACGCTACATGGCGCTGTTAGAGTCGCTCACTGGAATCGCTTTGATAAATGTGGTATTGAGTACAGCACCCGGCGTTCATCGTTCGCTACCGGTCGCTAAGAGGTGCTACCTGGCGCTATCCCTTGACTAATAAACTCCTTAGCCTCTTTTGACGAGCGCAGCCAAGCGCGCTGATTGGACGAGAGCCCGCACATGCACCGCAGGACCGTGGAAAGATGGGTTTTGCTGGGTGACCCGGGGGCTTCTCGAATCGGGGTAACCCTGGATAGTCAAAATCCTGCGATTTGGACCACTTTAACATCATGGCTTGTGTTATACTGTGTGTGTTTATCTCTTTTGTAACGGGCCAAATCTTCTGAGCTATCTTTTCAGCCACAGGGAGATACCCCGCGTGGGCCCGCAGCTTTTCTTGGATTTAGTTCTAGATGGTTGGGTGTTGATTGTTGCTGTGGGGATTGTCAGACCTGCAGTAGGAAAAACACTGGACTACCATGCAAATGAATGGGGCCCCCATCTGCCAGGGGGCCCCCAGAGGCATGGCCGGATCAGCTGCAACTTTTTTAAAATAAATAGCGTCACTCGGTGGATTTTGACTATCCTGGGTTTTGGTCCACTTTAACACAATGCAGAGTGTACAGCAGATAGGAAGTTACTGTAAACTTACGCGAGCCATCTGCTGCAGAATCGGTTCTCAGCTCCATTCAGTTATACAAGATGCTGTGACATCACAGAAGCATGCGGGATGAATGGTGCAGAGCGGGACACTGCTCACCTCTATCTAGGGGCGTGCCCGGGCTGGCCAATCACAAATGGCTGCCCTAGGTATATGTCTTGTTAAAGGCCATTCATGACCTGTGCATGCGTCATTGGATCGAGTTAGGTGAGTGGGTGCCGCGATTTTATAGGGTGTCACACAGTGGGGTATCCAAGTTTGGGAATCCACAGAGACTAAAAATTGGGCGGCCATTTATTATATATAATGTGGAGATTAGCTCTGGTAGGCGACCGGGTGTCAGCAGTATAGAGGCGGAGGCAAACAGTTCAAAGTAAAGTCTGTGTTTCACACAAAAATCCACAAAAGCATATGTCCATACAGGTTACATCACCTTTTCAGGAAACCGCAGCATAAATGATTCAGTCAGGCAAACAGCTTTTAGTCCTTGAGCAAAGGTTCTGTTCACAGTCAAATATGTCTCAGGTCCGCATGAAACAGCTTCCACAGGAGATTTCAGCCAGGCTCACAGAGTCTCACTCCCATGTGAGCTCTAGACAAAGGACAGGCCACAGCTGATTCCCCAGGCTATTTAAACAGCCCGCAAAACCCGGACCTGGGTAGTGGGATGGAGTCCCACCCTGCTCTACTCCATCCCAGTAAAGCCGTCCCAGGTTAGCCTTTCGGCTATTCTAAAGCAACAGCAGCAAACTGCCACCAGCAGCTGATGCTGGAAATCAGACTAAACGGCTTTACTGCACCAATGCCAGGTACATTGGTGCTACATACCTGCCGTCAATAACGGCCCCTTGCACCTTACCACATACCCCCCCCCCCTTTGTTCAACCCTGAGGGGGTGGACACATGCCAAACAATGTGCTCTGGACAGGGCATCCGCGTTACCCAATAATCGTCCCGCTCTGTGCTCTACTGTAAACTTGAAGTTTTGTAATGACAAGAACCATCGGGTGACCCTGGCATTCCTGTCCTTAGCCTGGCACATCCACTTGAGGGGAGAGTGGTCCGTGATCAGCCGGAACCTTCTCCCCAGCAAGTAGTAGCGAAGAGACTCCAGGGCCCATTTAATGGCCAAACACTCCCTCTCCACTATACTATACCGGGTCTCCGTGGGTGTTAATTTGCGACTCATGTAGACAACGGGGTGCTCCTCCCCGTTGACTTCCTGAGACAGTACAGCACCGAGACCTACCTCGGAGGCATCAGTCTGCACTATGAACTCCCTCTTAAAGTCGGGTGTCACCAACACCGGAGACCCACACAGGGCAGACTTCAAAGCGGAGAACGCTTTTTCGGCCTGTTCATTCCACTTCACCATGACAGACTTGCGTCCCTTTAACAGGTCTGTCAATGGTGCCGCTAGGGTGGCAAAATTGGGAATGAACCGCATATAATATCCCACCAACCCCAGAAATGACTTTACTTGGCGGGTGGTGTTAGGACGTGGCCAGTTACGGATGGCTTCTAGTTTGTTGACATGGGGCTTGACCACTCCTCGCCCAATCACATAGCCCAGGTATTTTGTCTCTTCTAGGCCTAAAGCACATTTTTTCGGGTTTGCCGTCAACCCAGCCTTCCTGAGGGAATCCACTACGGCCTGGACTTTGGGTAGGTGACTTTCCCAATCCGTGCTATGGATAATTATATCGTCCAGATATGCCGAAGCATACCGACGATGTGGCCTGAGGACAATATCCATTAACCTTTGGAACGTAGCGGGAGCGCCGTGTAACCCAAAGGGTAATACCTTGTATTGGAACAGTCCCTCTGGTGTGATAAAGGCTGTTTTCTCCTTGGCAGCCTCAGTCAAGGGCACCTGCCAGTACCCTTTTGTGAGGTCCAAAACCGAAAAGTACCTGGCTTGGCCTAGTTTCTCAATGAGTTCATCTACCCGGGGCATAGGGTAGGCATCAAACTTGGAAACTTCATTAAGTTTGCGGAAATCGTTACAGAACCGCAACGTACCATCGGGCTTGGGAATCAAGACTATGGGGCTGGCCCACTCACTCTTTGATTCTTCAATCACATCTAACCGGAGCATTTGCTGCACTTCCTCCGCGATAGCTTGTCGCCGGGACTCAGGTACCCGGTAAGGCCTCAACCGGATCTTGACCTGAGGTTCCGTGACAACATCATGTTGGATGACCGAAGTGCGCCCAGGGAGTTCTGAAAACACGTCCGTGTTTCTGCTAATAAACTCCCTGGCTTCCTGAGTCTGTTTAGAGGAGAGGTTGTCGCCAGTTTTCACCTCGACTACTGCTTCTCTAATAACAGACCGAGGGATGGGAACCTCCACCCCCACCATACCTGGTCGGGGATTGTCACCCCCAGGGGTCTCCCTGTCTTTCCACAGTTTCAGCAGGTTTACATGGTACACCTGCTCTGGCTTCCTCCGTCCAGGCTGATGTACCTTGTAAGTCACTTCCCCAACTTTTTCAATGACCTCATAGGGACCCTGCCACCTAGCTAGAAATTTACTGTCCACCGTGGGTACCAGAACCACAACTCTGTCACCGGGGTTAAAGTTCCGTACCCTGGCTTGCCGATTATAAATCCTGCTTTGGGCCCGCTGCGCTGCCTCCATGTGTTCTCTGACAAGCGGCAAGACGGTCTCTATCCGTTCCTGTAGGTGAGTCACGTATTCTACCACACTTTTGTGGGGTGTGGGTTGCTGTTCCCAGGCCTCCTTGGCTATATCCAACACGCCCCGTGGATGTCGACCGTATAAGAGTTCGAAGGGCGAGAACCCCGTAGAGGCCTGGGGCACCTCTCGCACTGCGAACATCAGATAGGGCAGCAGCAAGTCCCAATTCTTCCCATCCTTGGCGACCACCCTTTTTAACATGGTCTTTAAAGTTTGATTAAACCGTTCTACTAGGCCATCTGTTTGCGGGTGGTAAACGGATGTCCGCAACTGTTTCACCTGCAGCAGTTTACAGAGCTCTTTCATTACTTTCGACATAAACGGGGTACCTTGATCGGTCAGGACCTCTTTAGGCAGACCTACTCTGGAAAACATTTCCATAAGCTCCTTAGCAATGAGCTTGGCAGAGGTGTGACGCAGGGGCACTGCCTCAGGGTACCGCGTGGCATAGTCCAAGATCACCAGAATATGTTTGTGCCCTCTAGCGGATTTTGGCACTGGACCCACTAGATCCATGGCAATCCGCTCAAAGGGTACCTCAATAACTGGGAGAGGAACTAAGGGACCACGGTAATGAGGCTGAGGGCTGGTCATCTGACATGTTGGGCAGGACTCACAATATCTCTCCACCTCCTTGTACACACTGGGCCAGTAGAATCGTTGTAAAACGCGGTCCAGTGTTTTCTGCTGGCCTAGGTGTCCACCCAGAACATGTTGGTGGGCCAAATCCAACACCAACTTGCGATATGGATTGGGTACCACCAATTGTTCCACCACCTCTTCACGTACCTTGTTTACTCGGTACAACATTTCCTGGTGAACCACAAAGCGAGGAAACTGTAACTCCGCCCCTGGCTGTTGTGGTTCACCTTCCACCTCAAGAACATTCTCCCAGGCCCGAGACAGGGTCGGGTCCTGGTGTTGAGCGGTACCAAAGTTAATTGTGGAGACATGGAGATCTGCCAACTCTGGACCTGTTGCCAACTCTTCCACATCTCCAACCATAACATTTAGTGGGGTTGACTCCCCCTCTTCCATTTTAGGGACAGGCACCTCTTCCACGGTGCCTCCTGATTCCGGTTCCCAGGGAACCGGGGTCTCCCCTGAGTAGGGCCAGTCTATTGGGGACACACCTGCCTCGCGGGTGACCTGAACCCTGGAAAGTCTCTCCCAATAATCCGTTCATACGGGAGTTTAGCGGCAACAGCGACTTCATGTTTCCAGCTGCCGGAGACGGTGGTGAGAGACACTTGTGCTGTGGCATAGTCTCTCAAGTCCCCATGAATGCACAAAACCCCGGTTTTCCGCCCAGTGTACTCATCGGGCAGTACTAAGGCGGGTCTTGCCAGGGTAACCATACTCCCCGAGTCCAAAAGGGCCACAGCCAGGGTGTCTCCCACTTTCACCTGACAGAGGTGACTTTGCCCCACAAGCTCAGGGACACCGGCAGCACACAGCCTCCTGGCATACATGGAAGGGCGGTAACCAAAGTTCACGTCCATGGGCTCCCCCTGGTGGGGACAATTGGCTCTGATATGTCCCGGCTCCTTACATCCCCAACACAACACTTGGGCAGGGACTTTGGGGGGTAGGTCCTGAGAGGGTTTAGGGGACGCTACTCGCCTGAGCTGGGGCGGGGACCTCCGGGGTTTCCCCGAATCCCTCCTCATGGAGCCGCCTTGCAAGTTCCTGGTGGCCTCATATCGCTCCACTAGGTCCACCATCCCTAGTGCGTTGTCGGGGGATACCTGGCCAACCCAGTGCTGAAGAGGGTGCGGTAAAGCCCTCCAAAAAATGTCCGCCAGCAAGCGGTCCAACATGGCAGTGGGGCTTAACAACTCCGGCTGCAGCCATTTTTGCAGCAGGTGCAGCAGTTTATAATACTGGGGTCGGGCGGGCTCTGCCGACTGGTAGCTCCACTGATGCACCCGCTGAGCCCGAACCCACACATTCACCCCCAGTCTGGCCAGTATCTCACCCTTCAGAGTCGGGTAGTCAGCGGCTTGGTCCTCTGGGAGATCAAACAACGCCTGCTGGGGTCCAGACGCCAGAAATGGAGCGATGACATCAGCCCACTGGTCATGCGGCAACTTCTCCCTTGCAGCCACCTTTTCAAACACCGCCAGGTAAGTCTCAACGTCATCTGAAGGGGTCATTTTTGTGAGCGCCGAGCGGACAGCTTTCCGGGCATCAGGAATACTTTTGGGCGCACCTGCAGCTTGCAGCGCCATCACATGTTGCAAAAACAGCTGGTTGGTCTCCTGCTGCTGCCTGTTGGTCTCATGCTGCTGCCTGTTGGCCTCCATGAGCGCTTTCACGACCGCCTCCATTTTGTCTGCAGTCCCAGGTAGCAGCCTGGCAGGTTTAATATAGGACATGCACAACAAAAAAAAAACTTTTTCGTCGGTTGCTCCTAGCAACGGCCTCACTGCTGTGCCCGCATCCGACACCAAATGTGGAGATTAGCTCTGGTAGGCGACCGGGTGTCAGCAGTATAGAGGCGGAGGCAAACAGTTCAAAGTAAAGTCTGTGTTTATTTCACACAAAAATCCACAAAAGCATATGTCCATACAGGTTACATCACCTTTTCAGGAAACCGCAGCATAAATGATTCAGTCAGGCAAACAGCTTTTAGACCTTGAGCAAAGGTTCTGTTCACAGTCAAATATGTCTCAGGTCCGCATGAAACAGCCTCCACAGGAGATTTCAGCCAGGCTCACAGAGTCTCACTCCCATGTGAGCTCTAGACAAAGGACAGGCCACAGCTGATTCCCCAGGCTATTTAAACAGCCCGCAAAACCCGGACCTGGGTAGTGGGATGGAGTCCCACCCTGCTCTACTCCATCCCAGTAAAGCCGTCCCAGGTTAGCCTTTCGGCTATTCTAAAGCAACAGCAGCAAACTGCCACCAGCAGCTGATGCTGGAAATCAGACTACACGGCTTTACTGCACCAATGCCAGGTACATTGGTGCTACATACCTGCCGTCAATAACGGCCCCTTGCACCTTACCACAATATACAGCACACACAATTACAACTAAGGATGCTCCACGTGTAAAACTTCTTATTCCATAGAAGATCAAATAGCAATATATATAAAAAACACAGAGCAAACAATAAAAATGAATTATAACAGAAAGACAAAGCAGATGAGATATGTCCCAGAGCGCATGCACTGCAGATAAGACTCAAAGTATGCACTTCAACAGAGAAGCCACACAGCAGGATAAGCACTGTGAATGTCTAATAATCCACCAGAAGAGCCGGTGTCCCAAAGCGCATGCACTTCAAGTGTGATAGGCAACACTGCTCCCACCACCGATAACACAGCCTCTTACCAACTGAGCAGAATAGAAGAGCTTCAATATCCTGGTCTGGTCACAACCACTGGGTTAACAAGGTCAGGACTGGTAGGGCCAATTTCAGAGGTAGCGCTATGACAGGCTTTAATTGCTCCTCCACAATGCAGTGAGTCACATAAAAAGAGGGACAAATCTAGCATAACTCCGTAAAACAGTTCCAGTAATAAAAGAAATACACAGACGAATCAAAAATCACGTCTCATGAAGTAAGTAGCCACATCTCGCCAGTCCTGGAATCTGACAACCATGGATGGAAAGTTGAGAACAAAGCAAAATCCAGGTAACAGCTGTATAAAAAGGTCCGCCAGTAGCCACCGCCGGCGCATTTCGTTGCCAGGGGCCACTTTCACGAGGGTGGGGGCATGGCGGAAAAGAAGCAAATAAATAGCAAGGCTCGTTAGTAAAAACGTCCCTTGTTCCATTTATTATTATTGTTTATTTATATGGCGCCATCACCTTCCATAGCGATGTACAAAGTAGTAATTACAGACAAGGGTAGAAACATACAGTACATAGACTTTTACAGATGCAGTGTTACAGAGTTTACAATGAATATTCTGAATACAAGATACAATAGGAGAGAGCCCGGCCCTTGTGAGCTACAGTCTAAAGACCATATGGGCAGTTCCCTATGCCATGGACAGACACTGCCAGGATGCCCCTCTGTGTTCGCTGGCGCTCCCACAGCGCATGAGCAGGCCGCGGCTACATCCCCGACAAGGTGCGTTTAATATTGTATTTCACTATACAAAACTTATCTTGGATTAGGGCCCCCAGACACAATATTGCATGGGGCCCCAGAAATGATAAAGCCCGTCCCTAACACTGGGGGCAGGTGCTCGGACCCCCCCCCCCCCTCCCTGGCACGTGCAATGTAAAACGCGTTATTGGATGACATCCTTCCCGGAGTCTCATCTGCCTCTGGTATCCCGGGGGGACAATCAATGAGAAGGATGGAGTGGGTAATGGCGGCAGGTGAAGGCGCGCTCCCATTATATCTCCCAGTCGATGTGATGGTCATTATGTGTCGCAGGCCGCTGTTTTGTAGCGCAGCGGTTGTGATGGGGGGGGCGCGCCTCTGTTGTAATTAGCGTTTCGACTAGATGTGATTATAGTCTGAGTCAGATCAAGAGCTGCTATTTCCAGCCACCCCACCGCCCGGGAAGAACTGCAACCGCAAGCTGCCTGTATCGATCCCCCTCGGACAATCCTGCTTAAAGCGGAACAAAATCTGGGTTTTTGACTTTCCAAGGTTCTGTTTCTTGCCCCCATCCTGATTTGGGATGCCCTCTTGTGCGACCCCCCCCCAGATCTTGCATAGAAGCTCACCTGTTCTGTCTATAGTCCGATCAGAGCTGTTTAACGTGTATATTTATTTAAAGGGGATAAAAACCCATGCCGATCGGCCTGGAAATCTATAAGATTCCGGGCCAATCGAACTGATTCCCTCCCCCATCCAAAATCGGGATGCCCCGCTGTGTGAAACCCCTGAGGTCACCCCGTTCACTTACCTTGCTTCCTGGTCCAATAAGCACGCTAGAGGGAAGTGGGGGATGTGGCCGCCAGCGCGCTCGGAGCCACTGACGTCACACCGTCTAAGCCAGTGTCTATTGCTCTGAGCGCACTGATTGGACGAGCGTCTGCACATGCACTGTAGGACAGTGAAGATGTGAGTTGCCCTCAGCGATCTGGGGGGAAAAGGACCAAAACCCAGGATAGTCAAAATCCTTGGTTTTGGTCCACTTTAATGTTTGGCAATCGCCTTTGTTTACGGCAATCAGGAGCGAATGTGCCGGCATCCCCAGCAGTGGTCACACTCCCGTCCCCAGTCTATCTGAATACCTGGGGGCAGAGTGTGCACGCAGCCCAAAGATGCTGGGGATGCGATCGCTCTCGCTCCCCATTGTTTACCGCACCCAGGGAGTGGTGGTGTTTGGGCTATAGTCCAATCAGAGCTATTTACCATGTATATTTAAAGTGGACCAAAACCCACCTCAATCAGCTCGGGAATGGATCGATTCCCTCCCCCCCCCGGGGCATCCAAAATCAGGATGCCCCGCTGTGTGAAAAAAAAAAACCCAGGTCGACCCATTCACTTACCTTGCTTCCCGGTCCATCCCCGCTATCCTCCTATCAGGGTGCGTGCCTGCGCCAGGCATTTGTGAATAGCCAGCGCGGGCACGCTCCCTGTTAGAGGGAAAGCAGGGATGCTGCCGCCAGCATGCTCAGGGCCTCTGGCCTTAGACACTGGCTTAGATGGCGTGACGTCAGCAGCTCCGAGCATGCTGATTGGATGAGCAGCCGCACATGCGCCGTGGGACCGGGAAGAATTGAGTTGCGCTCGGCGATCTGGGGGGGGGGGGGTTTCAAACGGAGCAAACCCGATCGGGGTGCCCCGGGAAAAGGACCAAAATCCTGGGTTTGGGTCCACTTTAACATTCAACAATTGCCTTTGTTTACATCAATCAGGAGCCAAAGTGCCCGCATCACCAGTGGGCACGCTCCCGTTCCCATTCTATCTGAATGGCTGGGGCGGGAGTGTGCACACAGCCCAAAGATTCCGGGGATGCGACCGCTCTAGCTCCCTATTATTTACAGTGTCAAGGCAGCTGCCGGAAGAGGTGGGTTTTGATGCACCCCAGGGGGGTTTCACACAGCGGGGCATGTCCCAGAGGAAGGCCCTCGGATCTTTTAGATTCTATGGGTGGCTGCATTGGGTTTTGTTCCGCCTTATAGGAATACTCCAATTTTTGTCAGGTTTTTGGTGTTCATTAAGCATTTGGATTGTGCCACCCCCATACCTGTGAAGTATGCTGTTTCCAAGTTTCTTACATTCCTGTGGCTCTGTGTTGCTAAAGTGGAGTTGCTTTCCTGGCCTTGATTAAAGTGGACCAACACCCAGGATTTTGACTATCCTGGGTTTTGGTCCACTTTGGCAGGGCACCCCGATCGGGGGTGCCCGGCTGTGTGAAACCCCCCAGAAAGCCCCAAAAACTCACCTCTCCCCGCTCCCACGTGACCGCTGCTGCCAATCCCCGCCGACGGACAAGCGGGAGGCAGCGACGGACCATTCACAAACGGCCGACGCGGGTGCGCGTCCTACTAGAGGGACGCACGGGAAGCGGCGGCAGGCGCCGCTGGATCGAGGAGCAGGTAGGGATTTAGGGGTTTCTGGGGGGTTTCACACAGCGGGCGCCCCCGATCGGGTTCCCCGCAGTCAGGGGGCTGATCTGTCCGGGACCCGGGCCGATCACGGGAGGGTGTTGGTCCACTTTAAAGCCCCTAGTATAGGGGCTACAACTACAAATCCCAGAATCCTTTCACTGTAACTAATGATTTTATTTATTCATGATGAGATTTTTTTAGTGTGTATTCCACACAATCTGATGTAAGGGGGTGGGGATAGGTCCACCTCTCAGTGCTAAGAAGGGTGGTCATAAATACATAATATCCAGGGGAAACAACAGCTATATTCAGCAGCATACCAGGTTGAATCCTCTGCATGACAAATACAGTAAGCAAACAATGGTTTGTTTTTACACTTAGCCTGGACAATCCCTTTTAACATTTGCCAATTGGAAGTCCTAGATCACTGAGGTCTTGAGCGGCAAAAATGTATGTGAGTTTTTGAGGGGGCCACACTATGTGTTGGCGCTATAGGCCGTGTCTGAACACTTGGCAGTGACTTCTGAGCAGATTGAAAGCTGACTCTTCAGATAAACGAGAATCACAACCCCCCCCCCGACCATTGCTGAGATGTCAAAAAAATCTTCCAGCTCAGCCGTTCCTGCCCTGCGCTCTGCTGATTCACTCGCACACATTGTTACATGCAGTGAATGGAGAGTCAGAGGGTCCCATTTATTTGTTGGGTGGGGGATTTTTGGAAATATATATAGAGAAATTGTTGGCTTGTTCACACTTAGGAATTTTTCCTCCACATAAAGAGGAACAACACACAGGAATCTCACTTTCCCGTGTTTATTTTTGTATTCCCTCCACGTTGCCCGATCAACTCGCCTTCCATTCACTCCCATGGTGCAGACTCCAGCTGAAAGAGAGCTCGCTGATTGGCTGAGCGGCCCTCTCAGCCAATCGATTATAGATTCCTGGGCCGATCCCCCCTGGGTGTTGGTCCACTTTAAATAGGAAAGGTTTAGGACCACTTTACGGTTCTTTTTGCTGTTTAAATTTGAATGAATACAGCTTAATCTCACTATGGATGGGGGATTGCCCCCCTTTCTGAGTCAGTGGTTCCAACAAGACAATGTATAATCAATAATGTTGATTAGGTTTTGAAAGAGGTCCAAAACCCGGGCTAAAATGAGTCTCTATTCCAGGTTAAATGCTTTCATAGGGGGCATCCCAAATTGTGGTTCCCCATAAAGTATTATGGGTCCCCATCCCCCATATTGGGCTCAGTCATGAGAAGGGAGCACTGCCTGCTGCTAAGGAAGAGGCGCCGCATGGCACAGGGAGAAGTATGAGGAAGGGGGACGAATTTTTCCTTTCTGCACTGAGAGCTTTATTGCCTAGAAACTGCCCTGGGGGGGGGGGGGGGGGGGTGCTGTGACAATGTATAGCGCGTTGCTCTTTGCTGCAGCCTCCCATCGGCAAACATTTAGATCTGCTGGGCGCAGAGGAATTGCTGGTACAACATGAGAATACAGGGACCCAGGTGGTTTCACACTGCGGGCATCCCAACTCGTGATTCCCCCAACTAAGTAGTTTTAGTCTGCCTTAAAGCGTAGCAACACCCAGGGATGATCGGCCCGGGAATCTTATAGATTCCCGGGCCGATCAGAGCCCTCCCCGCGGGACATCCCGATTTCGGGAAACCCCCCAGGAAGCCCACAATCCTACCTTTTCCACGTTCCAGCGGCGCGTGCGCGGCCGCCGCCTACCACGTGGGAGCAGGGTGAGGTGAGTTTTCGGGCCTTTCTGGGGGGTTTCACACAGCGGGGCACCCCCGATCGGGGCGCCCCACCGAAGTGGACCAAAACCCAGGATAGTCAAAATCCTGGGTGTTGGTCCACTTTAATTGAGTTCAGTTCAAACTTCTAACGCTAACCTACAAAGCTCTCTCTAACCAGGCCCCTCCTACATTTCATCTCTGATCCAGCGTTACCAACCCAAGCACAACCTCCGCTCTGCCTCTGACATTCTCCTGTCCTCTTCCTCGATCACTTCCTCGCACTCCCGCCGCCAAGACTTCTCCCGTGCCTCCCCACTTCTCTGGAATGCGCTCCCCCGCTCAATCCGTCGCTCTCCATCGCTCCAAGCCTTTAAAAGTGCCCTAAAAACTCACTTCTTCAGACAAGCATATGACCTGGCTTAAGCAATTTCCATAACCTTCAAATGGCACATGCAGCCCAACTCAAGCTCTACCACTTGTGACCCCGCCCCCTTTGTCTCCACCCGCCGATCCTTTAGACTGTAAGCTCACAAGGGCAGGGCTCCCCTTCCTATTGTCTCCTGTGCTCACAACACTTGGTTTAAACCTTGTGGCATCTAATTTTGTATTGTTCCCTGTACTATACGTTTTACCCCGTCTGTAATCATACCTTGTAAAGCGCTACGGATGATGATGGCGCTATATAAATAAATAATAATAATAATAATGGATAGACTGACTCATGAACAGCTATAGCATGACCTCATCCATGACCTCATCGCCTGTAATCAGTTATGACCTCAGAACTCTAGGCACAAGCTGTTAGGGCAGGTGTGCTGGGCGTTGCAGTCGCAATGGCCACCCCGGCTCCATCGTGTCATGTTACTATAACTCGAAATACGCCGCTCGGGTGTGGCGCCCGCTCCCCACCCATCAGCACATTTCTAATAGTCACCGGACTCCATGATAACTAACCCTTTCCACGCCCCTGGCTGTTAGCGCGGCACACTCCCCATCTGGTCTAATGCAGCTGAGCATGTGCTGCTCTCCACCATCAGCCTGCGCCGAACTTCTACCTGCGGCCAGGTGTGACTGGCGTGTAATAACCGGTTATTTAAAGTGAACTTTGGGCTCATCCCTCCAGGAGTTCACACTGTTATGAAATTACTTTATGATAAGTGGCTGACGCTTTGCATACGATTTAGAGCTGAGAAGATTCTCTCTGCAGCCGGCCGCGTCATTCATGTTTTATGGGCAGGCTGATTCATTACTAACGCCAGATAGTGACAGATGAGCGGATTTCAGAGCGTCCATGGATCATTGTTTCAGAGCGCCTCAATCGCTGTCTGGCATTGATGAATATGATGTGTGAGTCGCAGTACTACGCTGTATGGGAGTGAACGGTAGCGCCAGCGACCGACTCACACCATATTCATAAAAAAAAAAAGCCTCAAACATCGCCGGCGCTCAAAATCATGTAGTTGTAGTCGCTGTGCTCGTCCATAGATCATTGTTTCAGAGCGCCTCAATCGCTGTCTGGCATTGATGAGCATGATGTGTGAGTCGCAGTACTACGCTGTATGGGAGTGAACGGTAGCGCCAGCGACCGACTCACACCATATTCATAAAAAAAAAAAAAAAAAAAAAAAAAGCCACAAACATCGCCGGCGCTCAAAATCATGTAGTTGTAGCCCATAGCGCCAGAGGCTGTGTGATTAAAGTCTGTTTTTGAACATGTATCCACTAGTAACAAAGCGAAAACATATGGAATTACATTATTACATTGTAACATGAACAATTTTTCAAAAATTTTCTTGCCCAGGATACATGTCAGAAGTTTTCAGATTTTATTAAAAAAAAAAAAAAATTGGGATCAGGAAAGGGATTTAAGGATCGTCCATAGAAATGTATGGGAGAGCGCAAGGTTAGACGTGACGCCTTGCAAGGCTGAACGCCGGCGCTGTACGTTGAGCCTGGGATAATGATTAATCGTACGCTACATGGCGTTGTTCCAGTCGCACACCAGATTCGGCTTCATAAATGTGTAATTGCGTGCCGCGGCCGGCGTTCACCTGACGCTACCTGACGCTTACAAGGCATTACCTTGCCCTGCAAGACTGAGCTAAGTACTGCATACATGGTCTTTAGTTGCTGGACAGGCATTTGCTTAAAGTGGACCAACACCCATCTATAAGATTCCCGGGCCGATCACCTCCCTCACCGCGGGACATCCGAGATCGGGATGTCCCGCGGGGTGAAACCCCCCAAAAAACCTTACCTTATCCTCCCGCGCTCCCCTCTAGACGTGCGCGCGCCCGCCATGTAAGAGTGACGTGCGGGAGGCGGCGGCGGACGCGCTGTCTTGTCCGTCGCTGTCACCCGCTTGTCCGTCGCCGGGTATTGAACAACGCGGTCACGTGGGAGCGTGGTGAGGTGAGTTTTTGGGGCTTTCTGGGGGGTTTCACATAGCGGGGTGCCCCCCCGAAGTGGACCAAAACCCAGGATAGTCAAAATCCTGGGTGTTGGTCCACTTTAAGCCTGAGTGCTGGCAGAGGAGAGCAATGCGATATTGCACTGAAAGCTGGACAGCGTCTGTTGATGCGGTGTACTTATAGCTGCTTTACGTGGCCGTGTAGAGTCCAATGAGGCATCATAGGCACCACCTTGAGCTGGGCATGTAGAGGATAGCACTTAAAGTGGACCAACACCCAGGATTTTCACTATCCTGGGTTTTGGTCCACTTCTGCGGGGCACCCCGATCGCGTGAAACCCCCCCGATCGCCCTAAATAACTCACCTCACCCCGCTCGTACGCGAGCGCTCGTCCAATCGGAGCGCTCAGAGCCGCTGTGGTATGCACGAACAAGCGACGGACAACCACAGCGGCTCTGAGCGGGCTGGAGGCCGCGTCTTGCGCTTCCAGCATGCTCAGAGAGCGCGCCCGCGCTGGTCATTGACAAACGGCTGGCGCGGGTGCGCGCCCTGCTAGAAGGAAGCGCGACATGCGGCCGCGGCCCACGCATGCGCCGTTGGAACGGGGATAAGGTTTCTGTGCGTCCTTGGGGGTTTCACCCCGCGGGGCATCCCGATTTCGGATGCCCCGCAGGGAGGGATCTATAAGATTCCCGGGCCGATCCCCCCCCCCCCCCCGGTTGTTGGTCCACTTTAAGCGGAGCCTTGAATTCTGTCAGCGCTGGGGTTATCCATTAAAATATCCCCAGTTGGGGACACAGAAATGTTGGAAGGAACTATCCATATATGGCCAGACTACAACTGAGGGGCGGGGAGTGTGTTTGGACGTGTGTGTGGCTGCATGGGGGGGGGCTTCGTTTTTTATTCACAATGTGTGTTTTATTGTCTCATGAAATTGTCTCTGTATATCTGTATGTGCCATAATTTTGATGCCTTATTAAATTAATGTTGTAATGGCTAATTGGCTGTGAGTGTTTGTGCCAGTCCCACAGGTAACCGTGTGGCGTGTGTTCGTTTATGACAAGACATTACCTGCCGCTAGAGCTTCATGAATAAGGCGCCATATTGTACACTTGCTGTTTGTAGCTATGGGGGTTATTTAAGAAGAGATAGCACCAGGTAATGCCATATAGCGGCAGGCAGCGGCTGGGCACTGTACGCAAAAAACACATTTATGTAAGCGAAATCTGGTTAGCGGCGTGTAGCATCACATGTATTAATCCAGGCGGCTCAGTGTATAGCAGCAGCGTTCTAGTCTCAGGACCACTATGTAGTACCTGTCGCTCAGTGTCGCTCTTCCATACATTTCAGTGGGGCTAGTTGTGTATAAACAGCGTCCTGATGAAACGGCCGTGTGCCGTGAAACGTCGGTAACTTTATAGGCGATCATTTTTCATTCATGCACTTAACCTTCTATGCTACTGCCATTGCATACTTACATATTATTCTATTATATCTATGACTGGGTGTCATGATTATAACTTTCATGTATGTATATCGTGTACCATTGGTCTGTAATATGATGACAGTTTTCAATTGCTGATACAGATATATTTGACTATATCCGCTTATGCATATATTGGTAATTTACCTTGATGATAACTCAGATACCTAACCTTGTATGCGATTTAACTGGGGACTACTGCATTAGCACCTGACCTTTTTCTTTGAAAGGTAACTTTTTACCATTTATATAGTCTTTACTATTTACTGCTACAGTTAATGCTCATATATACATATATTATTTAGAGTCCTGGTGCATACAGCCTCCCCAGAAACAACATACTTGGATCAGTATCCTTTTTTTCTGTGTACATATGTAAATTTTGTGATATAGTCTATACTTGTATGTTGTCATCATATGGATTGTGTATATAGAAGTGTAAATACTCTCCCTTTTTTTCGTGACTTATATAAATATTAAATCTTTTGTGCATATATATTTTGGTGTGCTTGAACTTCCTTATATTTTGTATGGTGTATATTAAACAGCGTGTTTGGCAATTTTATTTTTTTTTTATTTTTTGCTCCAATCTTTGTGCGACGTCTCCTGGCTGCAAACAAACACTTTTATAAAATAGTTTTTGATTTTTTTTTATATTTTCATGCAGAATTGTCATTACAGGTCTGGCACTAAGTGTTAATGTTAATGTGTTAAAACAATGTCATTCCATGTGTTTTCGCTTTCTTACTGGTGGATATGTGTTCAAAAACAGACTTTGATCACACAGCGTCTGGCGCTCTATGCTACAGCGACCAGCTTTAGAGCGCCAACACTGTGTGTGTGTGTGTGTGTGTGTAGTGTTTTGTTAGATATGGTGTTGAGCGCCGAGTGCTGGCGCTACCTCTCGCTCGCTGCAGCGTTATACTGTTGTTAGAGCGCCCAACACACATCGTATTCATCAATGCTGGCCAGGTTACTATAGCGACCGCAACGCCAGGTTACAGCGCCCGATACCCGCTTACAGCGTCTACTAGCGGTCACTCTAAGCGCCGTTATACAGACGCTCATTTGGCAATACCTGGCGCTAGTAGTGAATCAGCCCCCAAATCTGCAAGTGTAGCAGTGAAGCTCCATTTATAGCGGACCAAAATCCCAGTACAGGGCTGTTTCTAGGGGAGGGCGCCAAGGCTATCGGGGGAACCTTTATCCCAGCCATTCTGTTTTCTGCAGATGGGTGTTGGTGTGCCAGCCATGACAGGTCCCTCATTGCCCCTATTGGGCTCAGCCATGGGGAGGGGGCACTGTCTGCTGCTATAGTAGAGGCACAGCATGGCACTTACCTGTATGGGACGGCAGCAGCAAGACAGGATGAATGAGGAAGGGGCAGAATTTTTTTCTTCCTACACTGAGCACTAGTTTGCTTAGAAACCCAGATCAGGTCCTTGATTCACCAAGAGTAGAAAAAAAACTCTCATGGTAGTAAAAAATTTAATTCATGAGAAAAAAGCCTGAGAATGTCACCAGATAGGAAGACCATGAAAGATGGTCTTTTTTCTCATGAATTGAATTTTTTACTACCATGAGAATTTTTTTCAACTCTTTCTGATTGGAGGCCCTAGAGTCTAAAATACTTCAGGGCTGGGTAACAGCTTGCCTCCAGGGCATCCCGATTTTGTATGCCCCACTGTGGGAGGCCCCCGGGATTGCCTCTATACTCTGGATCTGGATTCGATCCCATGGTGAATGCCCGGGCCTCTGACAACACTTCTTTTTTTGATGCGTGCCCCACTGGCAGCATATCTGAATAGCAGGCAGCGGGTGTGCACAACAGAGGGGGGCGGCCAGTGGTAGGTGCGCGACAATCCGTACATTCAAAACTCCGCATCAGGCATTACTATGCATGGCGGTGATCTCTGATTGGGCAAAAGCCTGTTTAAACGCCATGGGAGCATTGATCGAGTTGGGGTTGTGGTATTTCACACACTGGGGCATCTCAACTCCAGGTGAGTAAAAAAAACAAGGAGTTTGATCTGCTTTAAAGTGGACCAAAACCCCAGGATATTAAAGTGGACCAAAACCCACCGCAATCTATAAGATTCCCGGGCCTATCGATTGCCCCCCCCCCCTTCCCGGTCATCCAAAATCGAGATGCCCCGCTGTGTGAAACCCCCCAGGTCGCTCCACACACTTACCTTGCTTCCCGGTCCAACAGTATATGCCCGAGCTGCGGCAGCATCTCTGCTATCCCTCTAGCACGGCGCGTTCCCACACCAGGCATTTGTGAATGGCCGGCGCGGGCACGCTCGCTGTTGGAGAGAAGCGGGGGATGTGGCTGCTAGCACGCTAATTAGATGAGCGGCCAAGCATACGCCGTAGGACTGGGAAGAGGTGAGTTAACTTAGGTGATCTGGGGGGGGTTTCACGCAGTGGGGCACCACCAGGGGAAGGACCAAAACCCAGGATAGTCAAAATCCTAGGTTTTGGTCCACTTTAAGTATCCTGGATTTGTTTTTATGAAATTTCATGTGTAAATAAAAGTGATATATTTTTGAGGATATAGGTTTGCGAAAATTTTTTGGTGCTCCCTAAGGGAGGAGGGTGTGGTTTTTTCCATGTCCACTCCCAAACTAGTGATTGCATTTACTGAGGTATGAGCACATGTTAAATGGAATAAGTAGTGCACCCCATAGCAATTGTTGTATCCTGGATTTTGGTTCGTGGTCGATTTTGTATTCCCCAGCTGTGGGAAACCCCTGGTTCGCCTTGTTTACTTACTTCACCAGCGATCCCATGGCGCATGAGCGGGCTGTTCTCCAATCGGTGTTCTATACCATGCATATAAATGAACGGTGTAGAACACTGTTTATATACAGAGACGTGACGCAGGGCGCTGAGATCAGCCGCAACAGCTGCTCACATAGGCCTGGCACAGATGCGCTCATCAGCCAGAGAGATGCCGCTGCAGCCCACACGTGCCAATCCCACAAGCACAGCGCAGTACACTGTTTTGTATGGCAGTGGGGACTGGCAAGGGAACGGGAGGTGGTAAGTATCTCTGCACGCTATACCCTATACCAGTCAAGGGTTTCCTTTCCCCCTTTGGCCCCATCCGTATGTCCAAGATTGCCTTATACTTAAACTGTCCATTTTTGGGGGGATTCAAAGTGGCCCACTTGATTAAACTGACCACTTTACATGATAATGGGGGTGTTTGGGGGTGTGGCTTATCCATAGGGCTTTTAAGTAACAAATATCTGCAGCATAGTGTGCTACTTGTTGCCCCTTCCCAAATATACACTTAAAGAGAAACTAAAGTCCGAAATGACTGGACTCCCTCTTTAAAGTGGACCAAAACCCAGAACTTTGACTATCCTGGGTTTTGGTCCTTGACCCCGGGGCACCCTGATCGGGGATGCTTTGCTGTGTGAAACCTTCCAGGTCCCCTTCCCCGGTCCTACAGCGCATGAGCGGCCTCTCGTCCAATCGGCACAGAGCAAACGTCTCAGATACGCTCCCACCCCCTCTTCTAAGGGGAGCTGATCCCTCACTACCCTCTAACAGGAAGCGTGCCTGCACTGGCCATTCACAAATGCCTGGCGTGGGTACGTGCCTTGCTAAAGGGATAGTGAGGATGCAGCCGCTTTGGCGGTGTTATTCCGGTTTAATTTCTTCAGTTCTTTCTCATTATTTATGGGTGAAATATATCTGGGGAATATCGGACGTAAGCAGAGGATCAGTGCCCTCTACCCTGCTACCGGCTTCTGCCGACTCCCGCTGCAGGAGGGGCCTTTTATACTGGCGCAGCGAGCTGCGGTCCGTTTACTCGCTGGTATAAAAGGCCCCTCCCTAGGACGGGACTGAGAGTTGGAAGCCGAATCGGTGAAGACCCTAGACCAACAATAAAAGGCCCCCGGGGGATTTGGAGACAGCTGCTGGATCCTGGATGTCGCTGAGCTTTTTTCTTTTTTTTTTTGCTTTATTGAGGAGAAACTGGCAGCCACGTGGAATCTAGGGGCCAGGCACTTAGCGGATGGAGCAGAAAGCTTGTAGATTTTACGTACTTGGCATTTAAAGGGAAGTGGGAATTGCCCACGGAACGCGTGGCTGCTTTGGATGCTGGCAGGTGGTGGGGAGACCTGGTGACTAATCTGTCATTTTTTAAGTGTTATTGTATTACTGGATTGTTTGGGTTATTGGATTTTATATATATCTTGTTGATTGTTTTTTAGTGGCTGAAGGGGGCCTGTTTAGGGGGGCGAGCTCCCTTTGTGAGCAGCATACTTTACACCTGATGTGATCTGTGGTTTAAAGTGGACCAACACCCTCCCATGATCGGTCCGGGAATCTTCAGACCCCTGACTGCGGGGAGGTGCCCCGCTGTGTGAAACCCCCCAGAAACCCCTAAATCCCTGCCTTATCCACGATCCAGCGGCGCCCGCTGCCGCCTCCCGCGCGTCCCTCTAGCAGGACACGCACCCGCGCCGGCCGTTTGTAAATGGCCGGCGCAGGCTCGCGCCCTGTAAGAGTGACGCGCGGGAGGCGGCGGGCACGCTTCCTTGTCCGTCGCTGCCTCCCGCTTGTCCGTCGGCGGGGATTGGCAGCGGCGGTCACGTGGGAGCGGGGAGAGGTGAGTTTTTGCGGCGATCGGGGGGGTTTCACACAGCGGGGCACCCCCGATCGGGGTGCCCCACCGAAGTGGGCCAAAACCCAGGATAGTCAAAATCCTGGGTGTTGGTCCACTTTAATATAATGGTGCTTTGATTGGACAGCACAGCTTATTTTCACAGTTTATATTTCTATAGTGAACCTTTGCACATGGCACTTTTGCACAATCCTTTGCTCACATTTTTTTTTATTATTATTTATTATGATTTATTTATGATTTTTTTTGACTTTTTGTTTGTATGCATTTGGATTATGCTAATATTGGATTTATTGATTATAGATGAAATACTGAATTTTCTCCCCACCATCTACGCATCCTTTGTTTGTCTGTCTGGTATGTTATCTGTTATATGTTTTTTTTAGTGTTTTTAATATGTTTTGTCTAATGTGTCATGTGGATCTTTTATTGAATAAAATTTGATACTGGCTTTTTGATTTAGATTGGTGTGCCTCCCTTTTTGTTTGTTTGACATTTAAAGGGTTAAAGCACAACTTGGATATCTCGGGTCCGAAACTATGTTGGTGATTGGCCTAATGCTCAGACAAGCATCAAACTACGTTCCCCTCAGCCAATGGGCCCAAGAAGGGTCTCCTTTGTACTTGTTGGGAGACAATACTTTGCAACAGCTTCTGCTTGTCTCTGAATGTGTTTGGTGACTTTTGCCTGATTTGCCTGATTGACTGCAGTTTACAGTTATGACACTTGATGACGCTGTTGCCAATGCTGAACTGTAATCTCTCTATGCATTTTTCTGCTATGTTGTGTTTCCTGTATATTCAGCTGCGCTCTATGACTTCTTTTTCTGGGGCTGTGTTAGCTGCCATGTAAGGTGACATTCTCTTACTGCATTCATGTTCCAGTAAAGACAGTTCCTGTTATACCAGTAATCTCTATCTGCACCCAGCGCTCACACTCTGCAACAGCTAAGATTCGGTGGGGACAGTCTTCCCACTAATATCATTCCTGATATCAATGATATAAATCACTTGACTGCCGTTGACCAATCTGGATTTCCCAATGGATTTCCTATTTAACCTGAATGGTTTTTATTGATCACCTGATTAGCTGCCATTTGGTGCCATACACCGTGAATGAGGAAGTGGTGACTTGTGTATTGTGCTACTTTAAGTGTCCCCAGGGTTTTTGTTTGGGGGGGCGGTGGGACAAAATGCCTCAAAGTGGGACTGTCCCATCGAAACTGTGTCATGTGGTCAGTTTACAACCCTCTGTACGTCTATACCTTCTATTCACTTCTTTATACCACCAAGTAGGTCCAGGATTCCCCCACAACCCTATTGCTGCTTTTCACTCTTACACCTGGAACCCTTGCTTGCTTTTTCTTGCGGTATCCATAACCCCTCTTATTTAATGTGGACCAAAACCTACATGAATCTGGATGCCCGAGGGGGGAGTATGCAAACCCTGGAGTCTCATAGACCCCAGGGAGGGCATACTTTCTTCCTCCGGGGCATCCAGATTCAAGATGCCCCGCTGTGTTAAACCCCACCAGGTTGCCTGAAACACGTGCATCCCCGCTACCCCTTTAGCAGGGCCAGGCATTTGTGAATGGCTGGCGCGGGCATGCTTCCTGTTAAAGAGCAGCGGGGGATGCGCCCGCCAGCGTGCTCAGATCCACTTGCTTTAGACGAGCTTTTGGCCGAAGTGGCGGGAGCAGATCCAAGCACATTGACTGGACGAGAGGCTGCACATGCGTTGAAGGGTGAGTGAGATTGGGTGACCTGGGGGCTTTCACACAGTGGGACATCCCCGATCGGGGTGCCCCGGGGGGAAAAGACCAAAACCTAGAATAGTCAAAATCCTGGGTTTTGTTCCACTTTAATAGGAAGGAGGCGTTTGAGGATATACAGTGTAGGAGTGTGGAATGTGGCTGGGCCCCGTTCTGGAGTCTTGCCTCAAGCAGCCGCCATCATTCCTCTGCTTGAAATGTCATTTTATCTTTCTATTGAC
This sequence comes from Gastrophryne carolinensis, assembly GCA_027917425.1. Taxonomy (NCBI): domain Eukaryota; kingdom Metazoa; phylum Chordata; class Amphibia; order Anura; family Microhylidae; genus Gastrophryne; species Gastrophryne carolinensis. The sequence continues at coordinate 625,711,129 of CM051234.1, read as the reverse complement.
TTTTCCAGCCATTCAAGCTTGACATTTTGGCTGCTCACTGGAATGGCTTCTGGTTAAAGTACCTGTGCTGGGAATGTTTGTGCTGCGCGTCATGGCCCTAAAATACTACAGTATGTATGAAAATGTTTCACCGAGTCACGGATGGGGACGTACTGGTGGGGCGACACCCTTCTGCGGCTTTAAAGTGGACCAACACCCAGGATTTTCACTATCCGAGATCAGGATGCCCCGCTGTGTGAAACCCCCCCAAAAGCCCCAAAAAACTTACCTTTTTGGCGACGGATAAGCCGCCGCCGCCTCCCGCGCGTCCCTCTTACAGGGCGGGAGGCGGCGGCGGCTGATCCGTCGCCGATAAGGTAAGGGGCTTTTGGGGGGGGGGGGGGGTTTCACCCCGCGGGACATCCCGATCTCGGATGCCCCGTGGTGAGGGAGGTGATCGGCCCGGGAATCTATAAGATCACCCCTGGGTGATGGTCCACTTTAAGGAGGGTGTTCCGTCAGATCTCCATCACCTCTTAGAGCACCTTCCGTGCACCTTGCCCTGGAAATCATCCTTCAAACATTCACAAGGATTGCTGTACCTTGAACCTTGATCCACCCCAGTAGCTATGCTTGTTTTGTTAGTTGCCTTTCCTCAAGTGATACTTATCCTATTAGTAAAGTTAAAGCAGACCTACACTCATTTGCATCTCTGTGCCCGGGAGAGCCCTGGTTGACAGGGACACGGGCAGGCTGATTCATTAATAGCGCCAGGTAACGGCAGATGAGCGTCTGTAGCGAGGCATTGAGAGCGACCGCTAGTAGTCGCTGTGATCGGCCATGGTTCGCTGCTTCAGAGCGTCTCAGGTGCTGGCCAGCATTGATGAATATATTGCCCGAGTCGCTGTAACACCTGTGCACCACTATATGGGAGCGAACGGTAGCGCCAGCTCAGTGCGACCGACTCAAACCATATTCATAAAAAAAAAAAAAAAATAGCCCCACACAGCGCAGGCGCTCAAAATCGGGTCGTTGTAGCCCAGAGCGCCAGACGCTGTGTGATTAAAGTGGACCAACACCCAGGATTTTGACTGTTCTGGGTTTTGGTCCACTGGTGTGAAACCCCCCAGAAAGCCCAGAAACACTCACCTCACCAGGCTCCCACGTGACCGCTCCAGCCAATCACAGCGCTCAGAGCCGCTGTGGTATGCGTGTCCAAGGCCGCTTGGACCCGCATAGCAGCTCAGCGTCTCTGAGCTCTGGAGGCCGCGTCTCACGCTTCCCTCTAACAGGGAGCGCGCCTGCACCGGCCATTCACAAACGGCCGGCGCGGGTGTGCGCCCTGCTAGAGGGAAGCGCGAGACGCGTACGCGGCCGCTGAGGTAAGGTTTGTGGGCCTCCTGGGGGGTTCCTCCCCGCGGCACATCCCGATTTCGGATGCCCCCCGGGGAGGGATCTGATCGGTCCGGGAATCTTATAGATTCCCGGGCCGATCCCCCCTGGGTGTTGGTCCACTTTAAAGAGAAGAAAAGGATCGTCCATTGAAATGTATGGGAGAGCGACAGGTAGCAACAGGTAATACCTGGTGCTCTGGAAGGCAGAGCGCCAGCAGTATACAGTGAGCTGTCTGTGATGATGAATGGGACGCTACATGGCGCCGTAAGAGTCGCTCACCAGATTCGCTTTGATAAATGTGGTATGGCGGTCACCGTTCGCTACCTGTCGTTACCTGTCGCTATGGCTTGATGAATGAAGCCCTAAGCTAACTCACCTACCTTCTCACACCATCAGTGATTCTTGCTTTGGAGAGTTGAGCTTCATCCAGTGGGGGACAGGATACAGCTGTACGTACATGCCTCAATAGGTGTCAGGCACTGCAATGACCAGCTGTTTTCTGGTCCTTGTAATAGGGTGAGTATCTCTTAAAGTGGACCAAAACCCAGCTTTTTCACTCGCTTAGGTTTTGATCTATTAAAAGGGGTTCCCCGATACGGATTGGCAGTAAAACGCACCCCCCTGGCATTTCCACAGCGTGGGCAACCAATGCGCTTGACGTCAATGCTGGAAAGAAACTGAATAGATTGAGGGTGCCGCCGGCCACATCCCGCTTGGCTCTAACCGAAGCTTCACAAATGCCTGGCGGCAGGGTTGCGGCTCGCACATGTGCCGTGGGATTGGTAGATAGGCGAGCTAGACCGAACCTTCAGCATAATTTAATGAGAAGCCCAAACCCTTAAAAAACTATTCCCCAGCAGCTAAAATGAATATATTTTATGATTACTTATTCTTTCCCGCACGGGCCTGCAACTTTGTTCAGGATTCTAGGATATGGGTGCTGCCATCTTACCTCAGAAGCATCAAATACCGAGGAGAGGAGAGAGGGGAAAACTGCCGGGGCGGGCTATAGCTGTGCTTTGTTTAGAGCAGAGCTGGGGTCAGGACAGCAATCCCAGAATGCAAAGCGGCACAGTCAGAAGACACCTTCTGTCTGCAGGCAGCAAGAGACTCCATGGGCCACCATCTTGGATGTTAAAAGGCTCAAAAAATGCAATAGGTGCAGGTAGGATGATTTTTAGTTCAATATCTTTTTATTGAAGTTTTGCATCAAATAAAGAACAGTACAACATTGTACATAGGTAGAAAAGGATAGAAACAGGGTATCAATCTCCCTGCCCCAATACATTCACATATTTCCAACATTCCAATGTGCTCCCGCCCCCCCCTCCGCGTGCCTGCCACCACAGCACCACTCTATGCAAATGAGTAAGAGGTCCCATGATGCCCACCCAGCCCCAGCCCACCCCGACCCAGGACACCCGACCCAGGACACCCCGACCCGGCCCACCCCGACCCAGGACACCAGCCAGAGAGACTTCACCGCCAATTATTGTGATGTAACTATTGCCGTCTTATGGCACCCTGAGCCAGGGCCGGCCGAAGGCAGCCGGAGACGGCAGAGCACCGCAAGGGGCCCCCACATGAGATAAACGTGACCGCCCAGGGCGAAAGAGGGGGGGGGGAGCCCAAAAGCCCAGAGACATAAGGAGCATGTATACGGAGAATTCTGATATATAATAAGAAAACAAAGGGTAAGTAGAGGAGCGGTAGGAGTAGGAAGGGTCAGGGTTATAAATGGGGATAGGTGTGGGTATGGGACCGTGGGCAAGGGTTATGGTATAGTAGGAGCAGCAGCGCGCATGCCCAGCCCCCTCTATTGAGCCTCCAGGATGATTTTAAATGTGGGCAATCTGTATGTACAAGGTCGGGGAAGTATATAAGATAGACTCTTAATCAGGGTGAATGTCCACTTTAATGTGGTGATTTTTCCTACCACTGGGCATCCTGAATCGGGATGTCCCTGGGAGAGAGATTTGTCTGGCCCTGGAGTGTTAGAGTCCAGGACCGTTGGATATAGTTTTTGGCCCACTTTAAAATTAGGGTTAACAGGCATCGGGAGGGTTTGAGTTAGGGCCCTTGCGGCCTGGACCCAACCTGACACACAGGTTCCTGGGATGGTTTAGATCCATTTTAAAGGGACCGTCCGTCACCTTTCCTCCCCCACAGCAGCTTCAACTTTGTCAGACGTTACAAAACATGCCCAGTCTGGAAAAGAGGTCTCTCACCGTGCACATCGATTTATACTAGGGAACAGACAGGTCTTGGGCCCCTCCCATTGACGCATCATAGAGGATGTAACAGGGAAGCCTTTATGTGCTCCTTCTGTATGAGGCAGTGAAAACATAATACATTACGCGGTCTGATCTCCAACATGGTTAGGTTTTCGAGATCCAGATCCCCAAGGAAGCTGCTGTTGGGGGAAATAAGGTGAGTAGATGTTTTATTGTTGGCTGGACAGGGTATTTAAATTGGGTCTAAACCATACCTACCGACTTTCCAGGGTGGGAAAGAGGAATATTTGTTAAATTAGGCCACACCCCCTTACTGAGGGGTAGATAGGTTGTGACAGTTAAAACAATATAAACACCTTAGATAGGCAAATGAATAATCTATTGATGCAGATCTGCATGTTACACCCCAAAGAGGGACAAATGAGAAAAACGATGAGGGACAGGGGCACTCAAAAGAGGGACAGTCCCCCCAAATCAGGGACACTTGGGAGGTATGCCTAAACCCTCTCGTGCAACTTTGTGCCCATGTGAATAATAAATGAACCTAACTCACCCCCTCACCCATCAGTGAGCCCTGCATATTGTTTCTCTAGCTGAGATCCACCCGATGTGGGGCAAGAAACATCCTCTGATAGCAGGAGTACAGCACTGTAATGTGTAGCTGTTTCCAGTCCCTCATCATATTGCGCGCCACAAGGAAAAGAACATTTCGGGGTTCATGGAAACTGGGAGTAGGTGGGTTAGGGCCTTTCTGGCCCTGGACTGAACCTGACACAGAATTTCCAGGTAGAGTTTAGGTCCACTTTTTAAGTGGACCAAAACCCAGGCTTTGGACTATACCCCGCTATGTGAAACCCCCCAGATCTCCGGCATCAACTCACCTTACCGCGGTCCTACGGCGCATGCGCAGCCGCTCGTCCAATCAGACAGCTCAGAGCCGCTGAGCTATGCACGTCTGAGCTAGAGGGATAGTGGGGATGCGCCGTTGGACCGATATTATGGTAAGTGTAGCGTGCGACCTCGGGGATATCACACAGCGGGTCATCCCGATTGTGGATGCCCCGCAGGGAGGGAATGTGAGGGAAATCTTATAGATTCCTGGGAATATCCAGCTGGGTTTTGGTCCACTTTAAGTACACTGGCCAGAAAACAGCTGGCGTTAAATATATTTGTTCCAACGCAAGTTATTATCAAAGGCTTGTGAAAAATGAAGTAATACCCCTGGTATTGGCCATGCTACCGAGGATGGTGATGGCCCGCTCAGCGTTTTGCGGGGGTGCTCCGCACAGCTTAGTGAACTCGGCGTTTTTGGTATGCCTCCAGTGACACGCAGTGAAACATCCCTGGCAGGGAAAGTGCAGGAATCTGAGACTGCGGCACAATGATTAATGGCTGCATGGAATAATAGAGATGAGGTGTCATAACAAAGACCATTATCAAATAATTCCTAGGAGAACAACCCAGACATAACATTACTTAAGTGTGTGTGTGTGTGTGTGTGTGTGTGTGTGTGTGTGTGTATATTATATATATATTATATACACATATAATGAATATTGATGCAATTCACCAAAATAAACCGTATTTTCCAAGTATACAGCACATCCTGTTTCACCAAATTCTTTACGTCTGGGATATCCGCCACAAGGTGGCGCAGTGGACTGCAGAAAAGACTTGTGGCATCTCCCGGCCCCATAAAAGGCCAGGAACCTCCCACAAATTCCCAGTTTCCTTCTGCAGTCAGGACTGCGAAGATAGAAGATGGCTCTCTATATTGCGCAGGCGAGCGGGGCTTACCAGCCTGCGGCCCTGCAGGACTATTCCCACCTGTTCTGGACCCACTGCCTCCCAGCCTCGGCTGCCTGGTTCGGGTGAGGGTAGGACAGCGCCAGGGTCAGGTGCCTGAGGAGCGCTGCTCCAACCGCAGTCCCTGTACCAAACTAGGGTAGTCGGTTCAGGCTTATGGTGAGCCTTTGTGGGATACCCCTTCCTGCTACCTGTAATTGTGGGTCCCCCCCCCCCCCCCCCCTCCATATGTCTGCTTGGGTGCCCCTGCCGCTGCTCTCTCCCACTTCGGTCTCTCCCTGGGGAGCTCTCCGGGGTGGGGGGGGGGGTTAGGTGGTGGTGTCCTGAGTAGTTTTGTCTTTTTTTTATTACTGTCTTTATGTGCACTCGTCGCCGTGCCGCTTTGTACGGCGCTCCACGGCGGGCGGCGACATACTCTGTAGTGAGTATCTGCGCTGTCATTGCCGCTGGGGGGGTGGGGTCACGTGGCTCGTGATTTCGCGCTCTTCAGGGGGGAGGATCCCGTGGATGACGTTTTTGCATCACACGCCCGCAGCCCGCCCCTCAAGGTCCTTTCTGGCGCCATTTTGGCTCTGCGGTGTACTGGGGCCCTCGTGTGCTGTTGTGTTGCTGCACGCTTCCTTTCTCTGTCCGGATCTCGGTGAATCGGTCTCTTGGTCCGTGAGTCCCCTTCGGGGTTGTCTTCTTGCTATTTCGCCACATTATGGGATTGTTATGTGTGTTTTTATTATGTCTTTCAGGCGGGATAAACATGACTGTGGTTTCTCCCGGCCCTCTTCCCTTTTGTCATCTCCCACCTTCCCTAGCGGGTTTTTGGGGCATCCCGGGTGGCTCTTGCTAGCCTTAACCCTATACTGGCCACTGTGCCCATTTTAATCACCATATGGAGGCTTCCGGGGATAATGTGCTTGGTGTTCCTTCAGGGTATGTGTTCCCTGCGTCCAGAAGGTACTTGCGCTGCAGTCTGGGTTGCCTGCTACGCTGCCCAGCTCTGCGCCCCTTCTACATCACCTACCCTCCCCACGCCTGCATATGACCCCTAGTGAGGGACATGCTAGTGGGGAATCACATTATGACTTGGTCTTGCGGGTGGCCAACCTGGAAAGGCATATTGCTGAGCCGGTCCCCCGTAAGGCTTCTGGCAAGAAGCGGCATTTAACTCCCGCTGTTTCCCTTTTTCCTGAGGAGGATGAGGAACAGTTTTCTTTCTCTGGCCTGTACCCCATAGAAGAGTGGGAACTTTTCTCTGATTCTGATTACTCTGAGGAGCAGCAGGAGATTTATGGTGGTACTGGGTCTCATTTTGGAGAAGACCCATGGTCTCCTGAGGATACTGATAGGCTGTTGGCTCACATTTTTGAAGTATTGTGTATTACCCCTCCTGTTCTGGCTAAACAGCAGCAGGGTGAGCTTTTTCACACTGTTAAACAATGCATGGAGTTCCTTGAGCAGAGCCACTTCAATAATTTGGTGCTCAGGGAGTGGGAACGTCCTAGCAGATTGCTCGCGGTGCCTAAGTGTTGAGACAGGAGGTATCCATTTCCTGCTGATGTGGTTAAGCTCTGGTCGTGTCCCCCCGAGGTGGATGCTCCCGTGCTTGGCTTGTCCTTCCTCGGTCATGCATTCCCCTGACACTTCTACTCTGAGGGATGGTGAAGACCGGCGTGTTGATCAACTGGCCTGTCACGCATTTGCTTGTGCAGGGACTGCGCTGCGCCCTGTGTGCGCTTCTGCCATCACGGCTCTTGCTATTAAAGGGCTACTCAAGTGCCTTCTGGATAATGCCTCGGATGCCAATAGGGGGGAGGAGTATAGATCCCTCCTGCTTTGCTATGAATTTGTGGCATTTATTCTTTCTGCTATGGATGATGCAGTCAGGATGTGTGGTAAGACTTCTGCCCTTTTGGTGGCTATACGCCGCTCTGTTTGGCTGCGTCAGTGGGCGGCTGATAATGCTGCTAAGAAGGCTCTCACTGGATTCCCCTTTACTGGGGTACGGCTCTTTGGTGAGCATCTGGATCTGTTTGCCAAGGATAGTAGGCTGCCTCAACGCAGGCTGCCCTTTCGGGGGGCTGGTTCTTCCCTCCCCTCCTTCCATGCTCCCAGGTCTGGCCGGCGTGCACCATTTGCGGGGACACGTAGAGACCCTTGGGGCTGGGGTAGAGGCCGTGGACGTTCCGGTCTCTCATGGGGTCCCAAGTCCAAATCTTCCCCCAAGCCGCCTTAGGCACGAGGAGGCGCCCTCACCCATCCGGGTGGGGGGACGGTTGCGACTCTTTGCTCACGTCTGGAGACTGCGCGTCTCAGACCGGTGGATTCAGGAGGTTTTGTCCTCTGGGTACAAGATAGAGTTTGCAGCCTGGCCGCCCTTAAGATGCATCAGCTCCCGGATCGCTCAAAACCCTGTCGGCTCAGGGCTTGTGGCTTATGGTCCAAAGCCTTTTGGAATTGGGTGTCATCTGCCTGGTGCCCTTCCGGTAAAGGGGCAGAGGCTTCTACTCCAATCTGTTCACTGTTCCCAAAAAGGATGGGTCCCTGAGGCCCATCCTGGATTTGAAGCGCCTCAACTTGTTTGTTAGGTTCAAGCATTTTCACATGGAGACTCTGCGCTCGGTGATCAGTACCCTGCGGCCGGGCGACTTCCTGACTTCTGTGGACATCAAAGATGCTTACCTTCATGTTCCAATCTTTCCAGGTCATCAGAGATTTCTCAGGTTCGCTTTGGAGGATCAGCACTACCAATTTGTGGCCTTACCGTTCGGTCTTACCTCGGCTCCTCGGGTCTTCACCAAGGTGCTGGTGGGGGTGATGGCTCTGTTGAGATCTCACATTCGCATCCTTCCTTATCTGGACGACATTCTGATTGCATCTCAGTCCTTCCATTAAGCCGAGCTGGATACCCAGATGGTGGTCTCCACACTCCTTCGGTTGGGTGATCAACCATCCCAAGTCTTCACTGTCTCCATCCTTGGTGAGATCCTTTCTGGGCATGACTCTGGATACATCTCGGGTCAAGATTTTTCTGCCACAGCAGAAGGTGGAGAGCCTGCAGACGCAGGCACGGTTTCTACTTTCTTGTCCTCATCCCTCCATTCGGCAGGGGAAGCAGTTGGTGGGCCTGATGGTGTCATGCTTCGGGGCAGTTCCCTATGCTCAGTTTCACATGAGACCTCTTCAGTTGCACCTCTTGTCAGTGTGGGATCGGGACCTTGTGTCCTTGGATCAGGAATTTGCTCTGTCCCTTCTGGTCAGTCAGTCCCTCTAGTGGTGGCTGGACTCAAGGAATCTTCTACTGGGCAGGACATTTCTGCCCCCGTGCTGGGAGACTGTCACTACAGATGCCAGTCTGACAGGTTGGGGGGCTTTTGGGAGTCTCTGAAGTTCCAGGGTCAGTGGGGCCCTCAGGAGGCCCATGCTCCTATCAACGTTCTGGAACTGCGGGCGATAAGGTTGGTTCTCTCCCAGTTGACCCCACACCTTTGTGGTCGGGCTGTTCAGATCCGCTCGGACAACCAGACTGCGGTTGCCTACATCAATCATCAGAGAGGGACTCGGAGCAAGCGAGCCCTCAAGGAAGTGTCCCTGATACTGTCCTGGGCGGAAGAGAATGTCCCCTGCATCTCGGCAGTTTACATCCCGGGAGTGGAAAACCCTGGAGGCAGACTCCTTGAGCAGGGGGATGTCTCGGCTGGGGGAGTGGTCCCTCAGCAACAGGGTATGTCGCTGCCTGTGCCGTTGCTGGGGTTTGCCGGATATGGACCTGTTTGCGTCCGTCACAATCACAAGCTTCCATTCTTTGTCTCTCTGTCACAGGACCCTCTGGCCTTCGCCACGGATGCGCTAACAATGCCTGGGAAGGGGTTTTGGCTCCTCTATGTGTTCCCTCCGTTTCCTCTGTTGGGCAGGGTGCTGCGCAAGATAGCCCAGGAAGGGGTGCCAACCATTCTGCTGGCCCCCTGTTGGCCAAGAAGGGTGTGGTTCGCAGACATCGTGCAGTTGGCAGTAGATCAGTACATCCTGCCCAAGGATCCAGACCTGCTTACTCAGGGGCAGCTGCGCCATCCCAATTTACAAACGCTGGCTTTGACAGCTTGGCTGCCGAAACCTCCATCTTGATGGAAAAGGGGCTGCCTGCCTCTGTTTTTTTACCATGATTAGAGCTAGGAAGAAGTCCTCGTCCTTTATCTACTATAGGGTCTGGCATGCTTACATTGCCTGGTGTGAGTCAAAATCTCTTCCCTGTCGGGTGTTTTCTATTCCCAGGATTCTGGAATTCTTGCAATATGGTTTGGATTTGGGCCTTCAACTTAGTACCCTCAAAGGTCATGTTTCAGCTCTGGCAATTTTTTTTCAAAGATCTTTTGCCAATCACCGTTTGGTTAAGACTTTTTTCCAGGGGGTTTCTCACGTGCGTCCTCCACTTAAAGTGGACCAACACCCAGGATTTTGACTATCCTGGGTCTTGGTCCACTTCGATGGGGCACCCCCGATCGGGGTGCCCCGCTGTGTGAAACCCCCCCCAACCCCCCGAAAAACTCACCTCTCCGCGCTCCCAGCGCCAACGTACAAGCTCTATTCCAGGACGTCTAAGCGGCTGCCGCCGCCGCCGCCTCCCGCGCGTCCCTTTTGACGCGCGCGCGCCCGCCTGCAGGGGCGCGAGGGAGGCGGCGGCGGCCGGCCGCCGCCGAAGATCAGGTAAGGTTTTTCGGGGGTTTTGGGGGGGTTACACCCCGCGGGACATCCCGATCTCGGATGTCCCGCGGGGTGGGGGGTGATCGGCCCGGGAATCTTATAGATTCCCGGGCCGATCACCCGTGGGTGTTGGTCCACTTTAAGCCTATGTTACCAGTTTGGGATCTGAATCTGGTGTTATCTGCTCTGCAGGGTCGTCCCTTTGAGCCTCTCAGTGAGGCCGTTTTGCCCATTTTGACTCTTAAGGTAGCCTTTTTGGTGGCTATCACTTCTGTCAGGCGTGTTTCTGAGTTGGCGGCGCTTTCCATCAAACCTCCCTATTTTGAGCGACACCAGGACAAGGTGGTGTTTTGGTTTAAGCCAGATTTCTTGCCTAAGGTTGTGTCTGCTTTTCATCTCAATCAGGACATTGTCTTGTCTTCATTGTGTCCTAATCCTGCTAATTCCAAGGAGCGGACACTGCATTCTTTGGATGTGGTCAGGGTTCTGAAGTTTTATTTGGTAGCTACTGAATCATTCAGGAAGACTGATGCGCTTTTTGTTCTCACTTCTGGACCTAGGGAGGGTTTGCCTCCGGCTAAATCCACTATCAGCAAGTGGATTCCGTCAGGCGGTGGTGCAGGCCTATTCTGCTAAGGGGAAGGAAGCTCCCTTCCACCTTACTGCTCATTTCAGTCCTGCTATTAGTGCCTCTTGGGCTTTTCAGCACCAGGCTTCTGTTGAACAAGTTTGTAAGGCCGCAACTTGGTCTTCTGTTCATACTTTTCTAAGTTTTACAAGATTGATGTTAGGGCCTCAGCTGATGCTGCTTTTGGCCACAAGGTTCTTCAGGCGGCAGTGGTTTAAACTACCTGCCGTTGCTCTTTGGGGATCCAACCCTACTTTACAGACACTGCTTTTGGATGTCCCAGACGTAAAGAATTTAGTGAAACAGGACGTGCTGTATATTTGGAAAAATACAATTCTGTGAGTACTCACCTGTAGAATTGTTTTGTAGTATACAGCATTGTTTTGCACTGTATACAGCGGGGCCAGTACTGTGAGGCGTCACTACGTAGCTACACAGAGGAGAGACAGCAAGCGCTCCCGTGTCCGGCGGCCGAGGAGACGGGGAGGAACGCGCAGCTGCATCACGGATTGACACTAAGCTGAAGGTAGCGTGTATGGGGATACAAAAGGTCTTTACAGCGCGCCTCCCAGTATAGCGTCTGAAGTTTGAAACGTGATTTTGAAAACGTGTTTTTATCTTAATGCTGGTAAGCATATTAAATGTGGGCAGGAGCTCTTAATTTGTGAAGATATCACGCCATGTGTTTTCATTTGCTTGCTTTCATGTTATAAATCTTTGGAGTGGAAGAGATTTAAGGAGTTCTGAAAGATAAGGAGTATTTAAAAGCTACTAATATTGCTCAAATATACCCTAATTGATGAAAGGCACGCAGAAGTTTTGTGACACCCTAAAGAGGATCTAAACTATCTTGCAAGTTGTTAATTTGTATCTGGTACGTGATTTAATAGATGATTTAATAGATGGTGGTGGGAGTTGTCACCAATTAGCATCCTTGTTGGAAATACACACAAGAGGTGGATTTGTTATAATCAAGAGGAAAAGTGTTTTTGTATTGAAGGAGAAAGTAATGTCCCGCGGAGTGGTGATGTGTTCAACATACAATTAATTAATGACATAACTGGCCGGTGACATAACTGGCCGGTATAACCACTTTATATAGACTGAGCCCTAGAGCTCTGGAAAAAAGGCGGAGTTACGGGGGTTATATTGGAAGAGTTACTCAGTCCATCAGGAATAATGAATAGCACTTATGTGTAAGGAACTTGTTCTATAAATGTGAACTTTCCTGTTTGGCATCACTTTTTTCATGATTTCTTAAGTGTTTTTTATGATGCCAACCAGCTGGTTTTTGCACGAGTTGCATAGATTCTTCTTTTTTTTTTTTTTTTTTTTTTAGCCCTGCAGGAAAACGCTTAAAGCGGACCAAAACCCTGAATAAGAGCCTATCTTATATGTTTCCTCCACACTGTACATACAGATTGCTCACATTAAAAATCATCCTACCTGCATCTACTGCATGTTATGAGCCTTTAAACATCCAAGATGGAGACTCATGGAGCATCAGGCAGCCTGCAAACAGGAAGTGTCTTCTGACTGTGCCGCTCTGTATTCTGGGATTGCTGTCCTTTCCCTGACCCCAGCTCTGCTCTGTCTGTGCAAAGCACAGTTATAACCCCACCCCCTGTTCTCTATCCCACTCTCCTCTTCTCAGTATGTGTGATGCTTCTGAGGCAAGATGGCAGCCTAGAGTCCTGAAAAGAGTTGCAGGCCAGTGGGGGGAAAGAAGGGCAGGGCTCTCCTTCCTATTGTCTCCTGTGCTCACAACACTTGGTTTTAACCTGTGGCATCTAATTTTGTATTGTTCTCTGTACTATATGTTTTACCTTGTCTGTATTCATACCTTGTAAAGCGCTACGAAAGTTGATGGCGCTATATAAATAAACAATAATAATAATAACTTAAAATCTATTAATTTTAGATGCTGGGGAATAGTTTTTAAGGGTTTGGGCTTTTCATTAAATGATGCTGAAGCTCTGGTTTAAAGTGGAACAAAACCCAGCCCCACCTCCTCGGTATTTGGTCCACTTAATAGGGGCATCTCAGTTTGGGATGCCGCTGTGTGTGTGTAACTCGCACATCCGCCAATCGCTTACCTCGCTCCACCTTGCTGAATGGAACAATTGCCAGGCGCCTCCACTTTCCCTGTGCCAAACAAATGTTGGGATGCCGGGAAAGAGGCCTGTGCATGCACCATTGGATTAAATCCTGAATTGAGTATACCGACGATGCCGGGGCTTCGACACAGCTTTGTGATTCTCCAGAGGAGGGCATTCAATCAGTCCTGGAGTCTTTCAGTCTCTAGGGCTTGGTGACTTGGGTTTTGGTCTGCTTTACTCTTAAAGTGGACCGAAACCCACTGAAATTGTAAAAAAACCTTTGGCCAAAGCTCCTGCTGATACTCCCTTCTTAGGGTGTAGAACTGGAAATGGAGGAAGCAATTCAGGGGATGCTAGTTAAAAATGTGGGTTTTGGTCCGCTTTAAAGTGACATCCCGGTTTGGGTTGCCCCGATGTGTAAAATCCCCAGGATCACTGTATAAATCACCTTTTTGGTGTCCCTCCAGCTGATGCTCGCTCCTGTGCCAGGGGTAATTGAATGCCCGGCGTGGGCATAACCAGCTGGAACAAAGCAGCTTTGGGGATGCCTGCCCTTCCCCCTCCATTCAGCTTTCTATGCCGCTCATTAATATGCATGACATGGAAAGCTGATTCGAGGAGAGCCCTAACATGCACTATGTGGGGGAGGGGAGGTTGGTTAAGAATACTGGCATTCCCTGGGGATTTCACACAGGGTGGACATGCCAAATCGGGATGCCCCTTGAAAGAGAAAAAAAAAACCCAGGAGAGTGAAAGTCTCGGGTTTGTAAATCTTTAAACCGGACCTTCACCCAGAATAAGAGTCCATCTTATATGTTTCCCCATCCTGTACATACAGATTGCCCCATAAATCCGGACCCTCACCCTGAATAAGAGCCTATCTTATATGTTTCCCCACCCTGTACATACAGATTGCCCACATTAATCCGAACCCTCACCCTGAATAAGAGCCTATCTTATACGTTTCCCACACCCTGTACATACAGATTGCCCACATTAAAAATCATCCTACCTGCATCTACTGCATGTTATGAGCCTATAAACATCCAAGATGGCGGCTCATGGAACATCAGGCTGCCTGCAGACAGGAAGTGTCTTCTGACTGTGCCGCTCTGCATTCTGGGATTGCTGTCCTTTTCCTGACCCCAGCTCTGACTGTGCAAAGCACTTCACTCCATCTCATCTCCTCAGTGTGTGATGCTTCTGAGGCAAGATGGCGGCACCTGTATCCTAGAGTCCTGAACAGAGTTGCAGGCCAGTGGGGAAAAGAATGAAAAGTAAGCAAATACAATTTTTAAATATATTAATTTTAGATGCTGGGAAATAGTTTATTAAGGTTTTGGGATTTTCATTAAATCATGCTGAAGGTCCGGTTTAAAGAGGATCAAAACCCATGCAACCCGGCTCTAACGTCCAAAAGACTCCTGAGCCAGGTTACCTGCTTTCCCCTGAATTTGGGACACCCCAATGTGTGAAACCCCACAGATACTCTGATATGCTTATCCCTCCAGCGACAGCACACACCCGCGTCCAGATAATCGTGAGGCTCGGTTTTGCTGGGAAGTGAGGAAAGAAGTAAAATTTGTCTGTTTTCCGGGGGGGTTAATGCTCAGAGGGGCACCGACAATCGGGATGCCTCCTGGACAGGAAACGACCCCCTTTATTTCTGAAAAAGGAGTATTCTAGTTTAAACCGGACCTTCACCTTGAATAAGAGTCTATCACCTAGTGCGTATTCTGAGCCTTTAAAGTGGACCAACACCCACCGCTGATCGGCCCGGGAATCTATAAAATTCCTGAGCCGATCAGCTCCCTCCCCGCGGGGCATCCGAAATCGGGATGCCCCACTGTGTGAAACCCCCCCGGACGCCCACAAACCTTACCTTCTCCGCCGCCACCGCCTCTCGCGCGTCCCTCTAGCAGGGCGCGCACCCGCGCAGGCTGTTTGTGAATGGCCGGCGCGGGCACGCTCCCTGTAAGAGGGACGCGCGAGAGGCAGCGGCCCCAGCTTGTCTGTCGCTTGTCTGTCGGAGGTGAGGTAAGTTTTTTGGGGCTTTCTGGGGGGTGTCACACAGCGGGGTGCCCCGCGGAAGTGGACCAACACCCAGGATAGTGAAAATCCACTTTAAAGTGGACCAACACCCAGGATTTTTCTATCCTGGGTTTTGGTCCACTTCCGCGGGGCACCCCGATGCGTGAAAGCCCCCAGAACGCCCGATAAAACCCACCTCACCCCGCTCCTGCGACGCATGTGTGGCCGCTCGTCCAATCAGCGCGCTCAGAGCCGCTGTGGTATGCGCGTCCAACCACAGCAGCTCCGAGCGCGCTGGTGGCCACATCTCGCGCTTCCCTCTAACAGGGAGCGCGCCCGCGCCAGCCATTCTCTAGAGAGAAGCGCGAGATGCGGCATGCGCCGTTGGACCGGGAATAAGGTAAGGTTACAGGGCGTCCTGGGGGGTTTCACACAGCGGGGCAACCCAATTTTGCATGCCCCACAAGGAGGGATTGGATCGGCCTGGGAACCTTATAGATTCCTGGGCTGATCACGGAGGGTGTTGGTCCACTTTAAACATCCAAGATGGCGGTTCATGGAGCATCAGGCAGCCTGCAAACAGGAAGTGTCTTCTGACTGTGTCCCTCTGCATTCTGGGATTACTGTCCTTTCCCTGACCCCAGCTCTGCTCTGCCTGTGCAAAGCACAGCCATAACCCCGCCCCTGCACTTTATCCTGCTCTCCTCAGTATATGATGCTTCTGAGTGAAGATGGTGGCGCCCATATCCTAGAGTCCTGAACAGAGTTGCAGCCTGGTGGGGGAAAGAATAATAAGTAAGTGACTAAAAACCTAACATATTCATTTTAGATGCTGGGGAATATTTCTTTAAGGGTTTGGGCTTTTCATTAAATCATGCTGACGGTCCGGTTTAAGCTCAAGTCTAATTCATTTGTCAGAGGATCAGAAATGATTGGGCCCCCCAACCTGATGGGCCCCGATATGGTTGCTTCCTCTGCACCACCTATCATTACGTCAATTCTCTCTCCGATGGGGAGGCCGGCAATGGCCACACACAAGTGCACTTCCACCAATTAGGGAGTATCGCTCTGCTGAGCCTGGAATGTGGTCATGACTCCGCCTCCGGGTCAGCAATCAAGGGCGGCTTCCCCCGGATCATAGGGAGCAAAAGACCAACGGGACTATTAGGTCATGTGATCAATAGGCAAAATGAAGAAAAACAGGAATGGAAGCTGCTTGACCGGTAATTCAGGACCTTATAGAGGAGTGTTATGTGGGCAGCCGGTGGTAACAGAGGACAATAGAGGAAGCCGGCTCGTCCACTCACTCACATACTCACTATACAAATATACACAAGTGCTCCGGATGTGTGTTATCCGTAATAGAAAACTTCCTGTGTGTTATCCCTAATAGAAAACTTCCTGTGTGTTATCCCTAATAGGAAACTTCCTGTGTGTTATCCGTAATAGAAAACTTCCTGTGTGTTATCCCTAATAGAAAACTTCCTGTGTGTTATCCCTAATAGGAAACTTCCTGTGTGTTATCCGTAATAGAAAACTTCCTGTGTGTTATCCCTAATAGAAAACTTCCTGTGTGTTATCCCTAATAGGAAACTTCCTGTGTGTTATCCCTAATAGGAAACTTCCTGTGTGTTATCCCTAATAGGAAACTTCCTGTGTGTTATCCCTAATAGGAAACTTCCTGTGTGTTATCCCTAATAGGAAACTTCCTGTGTGTTATCCCTAATAGGAAACTTCCTGTGTGTTATCCCTAATAGGAAACTTCCTGTGTGTTAAACCTAATAGGAAACTTCCTGTGTGTTATCCCTAATAGGAAACTTCCTGTGTGTTATCCCTAATAGGAAACTTCCTATGTGTTATCCCTAATAGAAAACCTCTTGTTTGTTATCATTAATAGGAAACTCCCTGTGTGTTATCCCTAATAGAAAACTTCCTGTGTGTTATCCCTAATAGAAAACTTCCTATGTGTTATCCCTAATAGAAAACTTCCTGTGTGTGATTCCTAATAGAAAACTTCCTATGTGTTATCCCTAATAGAAAACTTCCTATGTGTTATCCCTAATAGAAAACTTCCTGTGTGTGATTCCTAATAGAAAACTTCCTGTGTGTTATCCCTAATAGGAAACGTTGTGTGTTATTCCTAATAGAAAACTTCCTGTGTGTTATCCCTAATAGGAAACTTCCTGTGTGTTATCCCTAATAGGAAACTTCCTGTGTGTTATCCCTAATAGAAAACTTCCTGTGTGTTATCCCTAATAGGAAACTTCCTGTGATTATACATGTGATCTGATGAAGGTCTGGATTAATGTGAGCAATCTGTATGTACAGGGTGTGGGAAACATATAAGATAGGTTCTTATTCAGGGTGAAGGTCCGCTTTAAGTATCCAGGGGCAGATAATGAGGTAGTACCCCCCACCACAGCTACGTTTCTGAGGCTATTGGGGACAGAACTTGGGCTGGGGTCTGTTTTCTAGGAGTGTGCAGTGGGACTAGGTAGGATGGACGTGATAGAAGCAGAACTGGCCTCAAAGGTGTGTGGCCCACCGAGAATTCTTCCGGTTTTCCGATGACCAGTTCTCCCCCGGTGGTAAAACGGTCCCATGTCCCTGTTTGATAATCTTCCATTTTTAGACCTGGCGACAGGTGATGATGTCACAGCTGGTTGGAGGCGCTTGTTTATTGATGCAGTGTAGCACGATGCCGACAGTTGCCGTAGCAACTGTACACAATGGAATCCTGTAAACCTGTCGCAGCACCTGATCAAAGGGATTAAAAGAGCGTTCTATGGAAGTCTGCCCCAGGTAGGGTGCTGCTCTGTTGGAGGCATAAAGACTTGCGGACTTGGTCTATTTTAAAGTGGCATCCTTATTTGGGATGCCCCCATGTGTGTGAAACCCTCCAGTCCTCCATTATAACTCATCTCAGCCCATGATCTCGCGGTGCATACGTGGGCCCTCCTCCAATCAACAAATGAATGCCGACTGATTTAATTGCCGGGGCTTCTTGCTGACTAAACCTTAATGGAGTGGGCGTGGACATAAGCCACACCTTCCTCCAAATGAGGAGCACCAAACCAATATCAGAATTTACATATTTTATTAGAAATTAATTACACTCAAAAACAATATGGGCTAAAATACATGAAACACAAGACACTTAAACCGGACCTTCACCATGATTTAATGAAAAGCCCAAACCCTTAGAAAAAACTATTCACCAGCATCTAAAATTAATACATTTTAAGTTTTTAGTCACTAACTTATTATTCTTTCCCCCACTGGGCTGCAACTCTGTTCAGGAATTTAGGATACGGGCGCCGCCATCTTGACTCAGAAGCATCGCACTTACTGAGGAGAGAAGAGTGGGATAAGGTACAGGGGGGCGGGTTATAGCTGTGCTTTGCTCAGACAGAGCAGAGCTGGGGTCAGGTAAAGGTCAGCAGTCCCAGAATGCAGAGCAGCACAGTCAGGAGGCACTTCCTGTTTGCAGGCTGCCTGATAAGATGGCGGCTTCCATAAGCCGCCATCTTGGATGTTTAAAGGCTCATAACATGCAGTAGATGCAGGTAAGATGATTTTTAATGTGGACAATCTGTATGTACAGGGTGTGGGAAACATATAAGATAGACTCTTATTCAGAGTGAAGGTCCGCTTTAAGTTTTTAGTCACTTACATATTATTCTTTCCCCCACTGGGCTGCAACTCTGTTCAGGTCTCTTAAGATACGGGTGCCGCCATCTTGCCTCTAAAGCATCACATATTGATGAGAGGAGAGTGGTCAAAAGTACAGGGGGGTGGGGTTATAGCTGTGCTTTGCACAAACAGAGCACAGCTGGGGTCAGGGAAAGGTCAGCAATCCCAAAATGCGGCACAGTCAGAAGACACTTCCTGTCTGCAGGCTGCCTGATGTTCCATGAGCCACCATCTTGGATGGTTAAAGGCTCAGATTACACACCAGGTGCAGGAAGGATAATTTTTAATGTGAGCAATCTGTATGTACAGGGTGTGGGAAACATATAACATAGGCTCTTATTCAGGGTGAAGGTCCGCTTTAATGCCCAGCAATAAATGCCAACTGCTGGGCCTCCTGCTCTACTCATTCATTCCCCAGTTTCGCTCATTCATTCCCCAGTTTCGCTCATTCATTGCCCAGCTTCACTCATTCATTGCCCAGCTTCACTCATTCATTGCCCAGCTTCACTCATTCATTGCCCAGCTTCGCTCATTCATTGCCCAGCTTCACTCATTCATTGCCCAGCTTCACTCATTCATTGCCCAGCTTCACTCATTCATTGCCCAGCTTCGCTCATTCATTCCCCAGCTTCAATCATTCATTCCCCAGCTTCACTCATTCATTCCCCAGCTTCAATCATTCATTCCCCAGCTTCACTCATTCATTCCCCAGCTTCACTCATTCAATCCTCAGCTTCGCTCATTCAATCCTCAGCTTTGCTCATTCATTCCCCAGCTTTGCTCATTCATTCCCCAGCTTTGCTCATTCATTCCCCAGCTTTGCTCATTCATTCCCCAGCTTCACTCATTCATTGCCCAGCTTCACTCATTCATTCCCCAGCTTCACTCATTCATTGCCCAGCTTCACTCATTCATTGCCCAGCTTCACTCATTCATTGCCCAGCTTCACTCATTCATTGCCCAGCTTCACTCATTCATTGCCCAGCTTCACTCATTCATTGCCCAGCTTCACTCATTCATTCCCCAGCTTCACTCATTCATTTCCCAGCTTCGCTCATTCATTCCCCAGCTTCGCTCATTCATTCCCCAGCTTCGCTCGTTCACCCCCAGCTCCACTCGTTCACGCCCAGCTCCACTCGTTCATCCCCAGCTCCACTCGTTCATCCCCAGCTCCACTCGTTCACCCCCAGCTCCACTCGTTCACCCCCAGCTCCACTCGTTCACCCCCAGCTCCACTCGTTCACCCCCAGCTCCACTCATCCACCCCCAGCTCCACTCCTCCACCCCCAGCTCCACTCATCCACCCCAGCTCCTTCCATCCACCCCCATCCCCATTCATCCACCCTACAGCTCCACTAATCCAGCCCCTTCCAGCCCCATTTAGGATCTCTGCAGAAGAGGACCAGACATTAAGGTTGTTTAGGGGCCCAAATGCTTCTGATGGCAGCTGTGGGCTAATGTAAAAGTAACTTCCTGTATTTGCATGTCTCGTGTCTGCTTCTATCAGCTTTCCTGTCTGTACATTGAGGCTAATGGAACTGCTAATCTCTATGTAACCTGTCGCTGTGATATTAGACATGATGATAAATCAGGCGACATGGCTGTGTTGATGGGACACGGCAGGCGGCCATTTTTAGTTAGGCCTCTCTGGCTTTTCCCGCTTCATTTGGGAATTGTTCAGCCTGGTGAGTAAAGATAAAGGAAGCTGTAATGTGCGCCACATGCTGTCAGTCTGAGTTTCACACCTCACCTTCATATGAGATCATTGTACCAGTCGCCAGACTCCGGCGTGCCAGGGCGCAGGTAATCGCAGCATATTCTGCTCTGTGTTCCTACATTGTAGTTAAAGTGAAGTTTTGAAATATATTTGGCCAATGCCCCTGCTTATATTTCCTTCTTAGGATGTAGAACTAGAAATAGATATTTACGTTCTTTGAAAACTCCTGGAACACTTTTTTTTTATGTCCCTCTCTTTAAGATGGCAGGAGATCAGTCATTGCATAGGTGTGGCAATAACAGAATCGCCACACCCAGCAGTGTCAATGAATAGAGGAGGCGGAGCTTTACAGCTGAAACAGGCGCCATTATCTGGGAATAGAGTGACGCAGGAGCAGTGAAAATTGCCAAAAAGTACTCTTTATGGGGGAGCAATTCAGGGGATGCTAATCCTTAAAAATGTGGGTTTTGGTCAGCTTTAAAGTGGACCAACACCCAGGATTTTCACTATCCTGGGGGTTGGTCCACTTCCGCGGGGCACCCTGCTCGGGGGCGGACAAGCGACGGATAAGCCGCCGCCTCTCGTGCGTCCCTCTTACACTCTTACAGGGCGCACACGCCCGCGCCAGCCATTCACAAACGGCCGGCGTGGGTGTGGGCCCTACTAGAGGGACGTGCGGGAGGCGGCGACGGCTTATCCGTTGCTTGTCTGTCGCCGATAAGGTACGTTTTTAGGGGCTTTCTGGGGGGTTTCACACAGCAGGGCATCCTGATTTCCCGGGCCGATCAGGGGTGGGTGTTGGTCCACTTTAAAGTGGACCAAAACCCACACCGGTCCTCCCAGGAAACTTCCCAGGCTGTCCCATACACTTACCTTGTTTCCCGGTCCAATGAAGCATGCTCGAGCCACGGACACATCCCCACTATCCCACTAGCAGGGCACGTGCCCACGCCAGGCATTTGAGCACGCTGATTGGATGAGCGGCATAGGACCGGGAAGAGGTGAGTTGACTTTGGCGATCTGGGGGGTTTCACGCAGCGTGGGAAAGCACTTTAAAAATGTGGGTTTTGGTCCACTTTAATGACAGGAGAAGCTTGGAGGGAAAGACTTACCTTGATGCTCTAAACATCCCCCTCCTGCCCAACCCCAACCCTGCAGTCAGTGCATAGTCAGTTGTCTATGCACTGTTGGTTCTCCATCCAGGATAGTCAAAATCCTGGGTTTTTGGTCCACTTTAAAAATGTGAGTTTTGGCCCGCTTTAATACCAGAAGAAGATTAGTTGAAAAGACTTAACTTTATACTCTAAACACCCCCTCCTGCCCTACCCCAACCCTGCAGCCAGGCAAACTTGTCTATGCACTGTTGGTTCTCCATGGAACTGGGGACTGGAAACAGCAGCCATTGCTTTCTATTGGAGGAGGTCTTGGCCCCAACAGATGGCTGCAGCTTCTGGTCCCCCGTTGCATAGACTCAGTCATCATAGGGAAGGGGGATGTTAAAAGGAAAGAAAGTCTGTCCCCCAAAGGACATTATAGCTGCACACAACACAGCAAGTGCTGCCCAAAACGCATCACCTGGCTCAGAGAAACTTATAATCATAAATTTTCCTCTATCCTGATGTGTCGTTTCTGGACCAGTGAAAGTTTTATTGTTTTCGGTGGAATCAGCAGAGCTGTTTTTTATCTTTTTCTTCATGTATTTTACCTAGGGAGCCCAGACTCCCCACCTTGTACAGCCATGGTCACACCTGGGGGTTAGCTAGAAAAATTTTGATTTGGTCCGGACTAGGGTAAGACAGTACTGGATACATTGGTATATTGGCTATAGGGTTGTTCAGTCTAATGGTGTCCCCAATGGTGTTTTTATATATTAGAAAGGGACTGTCTAGGCATAAAAACAATCTTCCATCCAGCTCTGGTCCGGCTTCAGCCTCAGCACACCACCACCTCGGCACATCCTCTCCATTGCAATAAATAAAGTGGGTGTGCAGAGGGGCAAAATTCTGTTGTGGAGGAGGCAGGGAATGGAGGGTTATGTACAGGGGGGGTGCTCGATCTCTCCCATTGGGTGCCAGATGGAAGAGCTGCAAGGTGAGTATAGCTTTTTTGTGTTTAT
Organism: Gastrophryne carolinensis; assembly: GCA_027917425.1. NCBI lineage: Eukaryota > Metazoa > Chordata > Amphibia > Anura > Microhylidae > Gastrophryne > Gastrophryne carolinensis. Next base: position 625,688,739 of record CM051234.1, on the reverse strand, counting down.
GCCTGGAGGGACAGTTCTTCCAAATATGGGACACTTGGGAACTATGGGGTCAATGGGGTTGATTCAGAGTGAGGTGAGAATTCTCCCTCCCTTTTTAGGAGAGAAAACTTCCATTGCCTGTCATTGTGTACCGGGTGTAAATTTTCTCCTGGCTCTGAAACAGCCCAAGGTAGACAATGAAAGTCAATGGCAGTTTTCTCTCCTAAAAATGATTGAGAAATCTCACCTGGCTCTGAATCCACCCCATTATAGTGATCCATATATTTTTAGTGCTCTGTAGTAGTAGAGTATTTTTTTTTTATTTCATTTAATTTCATTTAATCTTTATATCCTAGCTTGGTGGGCATTACAGCTGGCAGATCCAGGACCCAGGAGGCATGAAACTTTTGTATAAATAATAAATAGCCTTAGATTCTGCTTCTCAGCCTTTTATAGCTGCTGGGTTTTTGCTTTCTTCTTTTAAGTCTGTTTTAAAGTCTTCAAAGAAGAAAATAAAGAAATTACCTCAACATTTTCCTCTCTCCTAACTTGACCTATTGGAGGATTCTGCGCTCTGCTACCTCCCACTTATTCTCCGTAGCCAGAGGCTACAGCTAGGTCCACATGGAAGTGGTAAATATTGGTGGTCCTGTTTCCCAAATATACAGGGGATTTGGAATGACCCCCTCCTACCTAAATAAAAGAAGGTTCTGCCATTTTTTTTACAGGATTCCACTTTTAAGAGGACCCACCCTTTTATATGAGATTTGGTTCTCTTTAAATTTCCTAGAATTCTGGAAACCTAGCTGTAGCCTCCGGCAGTGAACTGGTCATACTCCACAGAAAATAGCGGCTCCAGTAACCACCATACAAAGGATGGTACAAACCTATTGCACCAGAAAGCCCCTAAATGAAAATGGCTAAATCATAATTTATACATCAATTTATTAAGTTAAAAATAGACATACATCACTTCAGATGCATAAAACCACACAAATGCACACACATAAATCCATAAGAGGGACTACCACTGGGCGAATGGGACATCAAAAGGTAATACAATATTAAAAGTTCATAAAGTCCTAAAGAGCAATCAAAAGAATCTTGTCTTCCAGTAAAGTGTTGATGTGGCAAATAAAGTGCTAGGAGAGTACAGTTATAAGATACAATATAAACTAAATATATATATATATATATATATATATATATATACATATATATATATATACAAAAAACGGGGAAAGAATTCACCTAAAAGTGATGCCCAGACAGGATGGTAGCCCCACTACTCCAACAACAGGAGATAATAATCCCAATGCGTTCCATGGCCCCATATACCAGGCCACTTCCTTAGGGTCATAAGTTGGGGGGGGGGGGGACTATCAGTGCTCAGAATTCTTCAAAAAGCGAATGTTGATGTCTTCCCTTTGTTTTTTGGAATCAAAATGCCCACAGGAAAGGGAGTGGCCCAACCCTAGACTCTTGGGCAGAGCCACATATGTTTTAGTCCTCTTTAAAGGGCCTGCCAGGCAAAAAAAAAATACTCACCTCCTGTCACCAGCAGTAGCCAGCAGTGCCCAATTCTCTGAAGCTTACCTCATTTAGAGATCAGGTCCTATTGTGTGGCATTTTATTTCCTAAAACCGTGGCGGCAGGATGCTGCAGGACCTGTTCTCAGAAGTTATTTTCACCAGGAAACATGTTGAAACGGGAGGGAGGGGTGAGTATGTGTGTGAGTATGTTCTTACTCTAAAGTGAACCGAAAGCCAAAAAATTCTTTTGGTCCACTGCCTAAAGTCTTCAGGTTCTGTCGCGATTTTGGATGCCTCACAGTGAGATCATCTACAAAAATCCAGAGATGGGGACTACAGTTTCTGCAGCTATCATAAGCGCCCACAGTAGAGGAGGCCTAGCATATCCCAGCCCAGCCCCTTGGCCAGGGGGCGACAGCACCCGGCAAGCTCGGTCAGCTGCCAAGGGCCCCCACCCCCAAAAAACAGCTCCAATAGTGGATTGGAGGGCGAGCAGCCCTTCTTAGTTTTGCCCATGGAATTTATAGACCACTGACCCAGCACTCTCCACCGCAAAGGGGCCCACTGAGACCATGCCGCCAAGGGCCCACATAAACCTGGAGCCGGCCCTGCCCTTGGCAAGGCCAAATCTGCAAGTATAAGACCTGGCATCGAGCTTGCCACACTGGTGGCCTCTATGTTATCAGCTCAAAAGCATTGAAGTGAGCACTGAAGCCTCTGATAGTGATGTTTTTTATGACTTGTGGTCTAATAATCAAACCCAACAAGTGTACTTTCCTGTGAGACATCAGACCCAATCTGCTTTTGCAGAACATGCCCCCCCCCTGTTACTTACAGCCACCCCCTTGGTGGCTATCACTCAGGCATCACCAGTAGAAAAAGGGAGGTTGTGATGCCGCTGTATAGAGCCCTGGTGAGGCCACAGCTAGAATACTGTGTGCAGTTCTGGAGACCTTACCTGCAAAAAGACATTATTCAAATAGAACGGGTCCAAAGGCCGGCAAAAAAAACGGTGGAAGGACTTAAACTTAAAACTTATCAGGAGAGAAACTTAAAGAACTTAATTTGTACAGTCTGGAGAAAAGAAGGGAGAGAGGGGACATGATGGAGACCTTTATATGTATATATAATATATATCTATATATGTGAAAGGATTCAATAAGGTTTAGGAGGGAAATGTTTTTAAGAAGAAACTTAATGATAGAACAAGGGGCCCAACCTGAAGCTGGTCGGGGGGGGGGGGGGGAAGATCAGGAGCAATGTTAGAAAAAGATGTTTCTATCACTCTGTTAAACAAACCAGCATCGCCCTGATCTCCACATTGGGTCCTACACCTCCAGTTTCAGTCTCACTGAAAAAATCTGAAGAATAATAGGCACCTTGGTCTGGGCTTGTACAACAAATATATGCCTACACCTAGGCCCCCTCACACCGCTGTGCTTTTGCTCTGCGCTGTGTTGTGCTGCATTGCGCTTTGCTTGCGTTTGTGTCCTTTTGCCATAGAATTCTATGGAGCTGTGTTTGTTTGCGTGGGAAATGTAGCATGCAAGACTTTTCCATCACAAATGGCTGGGTGTGAAAAGGGCCATAGGCTCAATGCTTTAGAATATTTGGACTTACCTAGCAGATCCCAGACCTACTCTGTTTAGGGATGCCTTTTGTATGTCAAACAGGAAAGTGGTTTACAAGACTTTTTCTGATTTCTTAAATTGTTTTGAAGTCTACTCCTGACACAATGAACTTTGACAGTAGACCAGCTGGTATTTACAAAAGCATCATAAAATCCTCTCTTGCGCTCATTCTTTGGTTGATCAGTGCTCCCATCATCTCAATCATGGTTGACCTGCACGCCACTGTCTTGTCTGTATCACCTTCATTGTCAGCGCGTGTAATCTCATACTAATCGGTTGCTGTTTGTTTGCTGGTCCATGACTTAGCAGCTAAATAAAGCACTTAGTAACAGTAGAGAGCTGTAATTACAATGCCAGCGCTCCCCGCAGCTTGTGTTACATGCGCTATGCTGGGGCGGTAGAAGCAGATGTGCTCGGAAGTGAGTTCTCAAGGCTAATTCATATTGTGTTGGATTTTTGGGATCAGCCTCCTATACGCTGCAGACCGAATAGGACTTTTCTGGGGACAGTTTTGTAGGCCATTGGTTGTTAAAGTTTTTGGTCTATAGGAAAACAGTATCAATGTCTATTGGCCAAGTATGGTGACCAGAACACATTTTCCAGCAACTCAATACAGAGCACCCATGCTCATCTTTGAGGTGATAACTACCTTAATCCTGACAGTAATCATCATAGTACTACTTCAGAGTAATGACCACCATAATCTCTACCACTTCTAGATATTGATCATCATATTGCTACTTCAGAGTAATGGCCACCATAATCTCTACTAGTTTCACGCAGTGACCACCAATTTACTTCTTCAAAGTAATGACCACCATAATCTATACCAGCTCGAGGAGGTAACCGCCACATAACTACATCATAATGTGCAGCATAATCTTAACCAGTTCCATACAGCATCTACCATATTACTACGTCATAGTGATGATGACCACCATAATCTATCAGTTCCAGACTGTGATCACCTCATAACTACTACATAATGACCACCATAATCTGTGCCAGTTCCATACAGCAACTACCATATTACTACTTCATATTGATGACCACCATATTCTACCAGTTCCAGACCGTGATCACCTCATAACTACTACATAATGACCACCATAATCGGTACCAGTTCCAGTAAGTGACCACCACATAACTATTTTCTAATGGCCACCATAACCAGTTCCATACAGAATCTACCATATTACTACTTCATAGTGATGACCACCATAATCTACCATTTACAGACCGTGATCACCTCATAAATACTACATAATGACCACCATAATCTCTACCATTTCCAGACCGTGTCCACTATTTTGAGTGATGGCCACCATAATCTCTACCAGTTCTAGTAAGTGACCACCACCATAATCTTTACCAGTTCTATTCAGCATCTACCATATTACTGCTTCATAGTGATGACCACCATAATCTACCAGTTGCAGACTGTGATCACTACAGAACTACATCATAATGACCACCATAATCTCTACCGTTTCCACTGGTGACCACTATATTACTACTTCAGGGTGATGACCACCACAATCCCTATGGGTGACCACCACATAACTACTTCCTAATGACCAGCATCTACTTCCAGACTGTGATCATCACATAACTACTTCATAATAACCACCTTAATCTCACGTGGTGACCACCACATTACTTCTTCAGGGTGATGACCACTATAATTGCTACAGTTTCCACGTGGTGACCACTATATCACTACTTCAGGGTGATGACCACCAGAATCCCTACCAGTTTCAGGAAGTGACCACCACATACCTACTTCATAAAGTCCTCCCTTATATCTAATAGTTTCCAACAGTTGCCACTAAATTCTACTTCATAGTAATGCACACCGTAATCTGAACTAGTGCCAGACAGCATCCTTTATATTACTACTTCAGAGTGATGACCACCATAATCTCTCTCATTTCCAGGAAGTGACCACCACATAATGACTTCTATAATCTCAACCAGTTCCACACCCTAAATACTTCATAATAATCACCATAATCTCGTACGTTGACCACCATTGTCTCTGCCAGTGACCACCAAGGGAATCTATTTTGTGATCCTTTTACAGACTTTAGAATCACTTTAAAGCTTTCTTGTTTGTGTGATTTTAACTGACAGTCTGAGCTTTTTGTCCTGCTTTCAACGGGGGTGTGGTAAAAATTGCACATTTTGCTTTTGATGTTTCTGTGCTGTGTTTACCCGCAGTCATTGTGCGTCTTTTAGTCGCTTAGGAGCAAAGGAAATTTATTGGATCTCTCAATGTTTCCTCCAGTCTGTGATCCTTTGGGATGACTAAGCGCGGTGTTTCTTTTATTAAAGTGTGTCAAGTATTCCAGTTATTTGTGTACATCTCGTGTTGGCAGCAGTGAGGACAGCCTGGCAGCTCACCCGCGGTGCTGGCACGGTGGCTAAAGCTTTCCCTGCTTCCTGAATGACAGAAGCCTCCAACAACAGCCCGACACATTTGCATATTCATCATTCGTGCCTTCTTTAGTGGTTAGAGAGCCGATCGTGTGATTGGAGGGTTGCGGGTTCAGTTCCCGGCTGAGGCATGGCTGAAGTTCTCTTGAGCACCTAACCCCCCAACTACTCACTGGGTGCCAAGGCTAGGGCAGCCCACCGCTCCGGGCATGTGTGCACTCACTGCCCCCTAGTGTGTTCACTTATAAGTGTTATTCTTACTGCACAGATGCATATAATGGTCATACAAGCACATTATTAATAATATTTAACAGTAGCAACCTTTGACGTCATCCATAAAGAATCAATAAAGCCTAATTGCAGCCACAAATATTATTTATTAAATCTTATTAATGTGGGCCAGAACCAGTTTTGCCTTCTTTCTGCTGTCTGATTCTCCTGATATCCTCACTTCATTTTTTAGTTTAAAGTGGACCAAAACCCAGGATAGTCAAAAGTTTTGACTATCCTGGGTTTTGTTCCTTTCCCTGAGGGCACTTTAATCGGGGGTGCCCCGCTGTGTGCCCACCAATTTACTTCTTCAAAGTAATGTCCAACATAATCTCTACCAGTTCCAGGAAGTAACCACCACATAACTACATCATAATGCACAGCATAATCTTAACCAATTCCATACAGCAACTACCATATCACTACGCGCTGCCGGTCATTCACAAATGCCTGACGCGGGCACGCACACTGCTAGAGGGAAGCAGAGGTTGCAGCCGTCAGAGTCGCTACTCTTAGACGCGCCGTGGGAACGAGATAAGGTGAGTTGGCTGCGACGATCTGGGGGGGTTTCACACAGCGGGGCACCTCCGATCGGAGTGCCCCCGGGGAAAGGACCAAAACCAAGGATACTTCAGCAGGATTTAATGAAAAGCCCAAACTCTTAAACTATTCCACAGCATCTAAAATTAATATATTTTAAGTTTTTAGTGGCTTACTTATTATTCTTTCCCCCACTGGGATGCAACCCTGTTCAGGACCCTAGAATACGCCGTCATCTTGCCTCAGAAGCATCACACATACTGAGGACAGGAGAGCGGGATAAAGCACGGGGGGTGGGGTGGGGTTATAGTTGTGCTTTGCACAGACAGAGCAGAGCTGGGGTCAGGGAAAGGACCGCAATCCCAGAATGCAGAGCGGCACAGTCAGAAGCCACTTCCTGTCTGCAGGCTGCCTGATGCTCCATGAGCCACCATCTTGGATGTTTAAAGGCTCATAACATGCAGTAGATGCAGGTAGGATGATTTTTAGTGTGGGCAATCTGTATGTACAGGGTGTTGGAAACATATAGGATAGGCTCTTATTCAGGGTGAAGGTCCGCTTTAAGCAACAGGATGCCAGGGTGCCACCAGAGGCTTGGCTAAGGATCCTGGTGCCCTGGTGTGTTACACTTTGATACATTATAGTTATTGTGCATAGCACCATCTTTTTCCATACACAGTGGTAATTACAGACATGGTAAATCAGTACATACACTGTTACAAACAAGATGCTACAGGACGGAGTAGGAGAAAGAGTCTAACTCATTTGGGCATTTAGTTTAATCATAATGGACAGGGGGTGGGTGGAGACAAAAAGGTGAGACCACAGATCACAAGTAGTAGGCCTTAAGTTTGGCTGCGTGCGCCCTGTGGATGTTATAAGAGGATTGAAACCCAAGATTTTTACTATCCTGGCATCTGTTCCTCCTCCTGACCTAGAGTGGGATCAGCTTCTGCTGATCTTAGTTTGGCCAGAACAGATCACTCGTCCCTCATAGCGATACTTTATTGTATTCTGAAGCAATCTGCTTTGAATTTGCAGTTGACACTTTTTTCTTTCTTTTTTTTTAGTATACCCGGGTCTGGATTCCCGACCAGGATGAAGTTTGGAGATCAGCAGAAATTATCAAGGATTACAAAGAAGGAGATAAAAAGCTGCACCTCAAACTTGAAGATGAATCTGTAGGTTTTGTAAACTTTGTATTTTTCTTATGGCATTACTAAGGTTTTGAAGCTGATAAACCAAGTAAGAATGAGACAGTAATGCAACACTGTGATAGGAAACCAAGAGGAAGGCTAAACGCCAATCAAGTCATATTTGACCCAAACCACAGAATTGCAAGTAGGGGCCAAATAAAGGAAGTAGACTCTCCAAGGCCACAACCCAACCTAGCCATAGTTGGCGTCAATTCCCACAGCAGCCCTTGTTGGGTACCATAAAATCCCAAGGTCACACCCCAATGTGCCCATATTTTACCAAAAAAAGCTTTAGCTTTATTCAAATGACTCTTTACTTTAAGCTGTGACTGTGAATAATAAATTAAGCAAGACTAATGCCACACCCCATTTCAACCATTGTCCTAGAACTTCAATAAATAATGAGTTAACTTCACAGCAAGCAAGCTTTCATTACTGTCCCATTTCTACTGACCCAGCTGTGACAGGTAAACTAAGCAAAGTGCCCAAGGCCAAATGCCAATCTATGGAGCCAGTAAAAGGGGGTTTCCAGCGCTTTCCAGTGGTCCAAATTGTCCAATTGACTGTAGAGCATCCAGAGAATAAGAACAGCTCGGGGAGACATCCAGAATGCTGGAGCCCCCTGAACATAACCCACCCAGAATTCGGGAAAGGAGTCCCACGACTGGCCGCCGACATGCATGTGGGCGGGGCATTCTGGTGGCCGTTATGGGGGGTTTTGTTCGGTGGGGCTCCAGTATTCTGGATGCCCCCCGAACTTGTTATTATTCGCTGTCTGCGGGACCAACACCCATTAAAGAAAAAAACGGGTGTTGGTCCGGTTTAAGTGGTAAAACACCAGACGGAGGAGCTGTGGTGGACAGGCCTTTTTTTAATTTTTTGCCTGGACAATGACCCCCAATCGTGGGTGCCCTAGGTACAGGCCTCGGTTTGCTGAATAGGAAATGTGGCCCTGCCAGGTGGTACTTGATAATTAGTAAAGGCAATGGAAGAAACCAGTGTCCGTTTTGTAGCAGGTTTCTTGTGTTGTTTTTTGCATTTTATGACCATATCCTAATGCCAAGCTACTCGTCCTCCAAACTGGCATCAGGTAACCGAAACAAATCTCTCATGAAAGCAATTTGTCCCTGATATCGGCGTTGCTGTTCTCACAAATAAAACATCACTTGAGCCTCTAAGTGACAAATCGCTGATTAACAGTGACTGTACTATCACGGCACGTGCCTATCGCTGTTCCCTATTTCATACTTCATTAATGGGGCTGTCAGAGTGCGTCTCGCGTGTCCTTGTCAGTGCCGAAAACTCTTCTTCTCCTAGTAGGACTTCAGTCTCACCGAGTCCAATTGTTTCTGCGGCAAGGGAAGATAAACTGCAGAGAATAAATCAGAACGATCCATCTCGGGAGACCGCCAGGGACTTTATTACGCCGCTGTGCTGTCCAAATCACAAGAACCTTTTATGTGTTTTGTGTTAAAGAATCATATCCTTTAGCTCTGCAAGTTCAGAATGCTAAAAAATGAACCAAAATCTGCTGCTATTCTTTTCCCATTGCACGGCACGGCCTGCTTCACGAAGTCATTACATCTGGGGTATTCCGCCACAAGGTGGCGCAGTGCACTGCAGAAGAGTTGTGGCTCCTCCCAGTACCATATAAAAACGGAATCACCATAGATTTACCTTTTTATCGTTTCCGGACCCTCTGTGCCTCCCAGCCTCGGCTGACGGATCGGGTGATGGTAGAGGAGCACTAGGGTCAAGTGCTCAAGGAGCGCTGCTCTAAGCCGCAGACCCTGTACCACAAAGGGTAGCCGTCCATAGGCTTTATGGTGAGCCTGTTAGGGATGCGGAGTTCCTGTCCTAACTTCTGAGGGGGTGCGTGTTTTTGGGGACTGTTTACTCGTTCTGGCGTTTTGGGGTCGGTCGGGGGCAGGTGGTAGCCGCGAGGGTACTTTGGCCGTGTATTCATCTGTTTAACTGTGTTTTTACCTTTTTTCGCCGCCTCGCCACTTTGTACTGCGCTCTGCGGCAGGCGGCGCTATATTTGTGAGGCGTTTTTTTCTCTACTGTGATGACCCGGGCTAGGTCATGTGAGCGCCGTTTTCGCGCTGCCCGCGTATCGCGTCGTCCTGCCCGCCCCTCAAGTTTCCTGAGGCCGGCGCCATTTTGCTTCTGCTGCACATTGTGGCCCTTCTCAGTCCGGAGCTGCGGCGGTGATCCTGGTCTGCTTGTCGCTTTCCTCCTGTGGTCTGGCGGTTGGTGCCCTTGTACTACTTGGTCCGTGAGTCGCCTTCGGGGGTTTTTGGTCTCTTTTGGGCATGCGCTGCGGGATACTTATGTGTCTTTATTTATGTCTTTCAGGCGGGACAACTGTAGGTTGTGGTTTCTCCCGGTCCTATCCCTTACCCCCCCCCCTCATCTTCCCTTACTGGCTTCGGGGGGCATCCCGGGTGGCTCTTGCTAGCCTTTACCCTGTGCTGGCCTATTGTGCCTGTGTTAATCACCATATGGAGGCTTCTGGGGATAGCGTGCTTGGGGGTCCTTCGGGGCAATCCCAGCTATGTGCCATGTGTGGGGTATCCCCTGTGAGTGACAATGTCAGGGTGTGCGTGCTGTGCGCCCAAAGTGTCCTTGCTCTCCAGGCTGGGCTGCCCGCTTCTCTTCCCAGCTCTGCGCCCCCGTCGGCATTGCCTACACCCCCCGCGCCTGCATTTAGCCCCTAGTCCCCCTAGAGGGGGATACTAGTGGGGGATTACAGTCTGATTTGGTACTGCATGTGGCCAGTATTGAAAGGCAATTTGCCAGGCCTGTTCCACGTAAGGCCTCTAGCAAGAATCGGCACCTAGCTCCCGTGACTTCCCTCTTTCCTGAGGAGGATGAGGGACCTGATACTTTTGTTGGCCTTTACCCCCTAGAGGAGGGGGAACACTTTCAGGACTCTGACTCCTCTGGGGACCAGCAGGAGGGTTAGGGCACCTGCCCGCGGTGCCCAAAGGGTGGAATAGGAGATATCCCTTCCTTGCCGACCTGGTCAAACGATGGTCGTGCCCCCCTGAGGTGGACGCTCCTGTGCTCGGGCTGTCCAACACCTCGTTCATGCCTTCACCTGACACTACTACACAGCGGGACAGCGAGGACCGGCGTGTGGATCAGCTGGCCTGCCATGCTTTTGCGTGTGTCGGGGCTGGGCTGCGTCCGGTCTGCCCTGCTGCCATTACAGCTATTGCCCTTAAAAGACAGCTCAAGCGTCTCCTGGAGGGCGCTAATAGGGAGGAAGATTATAGGTCCCTTTTGCTTTGCTCTGATTTCGTTGTCTTTGTCCTTACTGCCATGGATGATGCAGTACGGATGTGTAGTAGGAACTCTGCTCTTTTGGTGGCTATGCGCCGCTCTGTTTGGCTGCGTCAGTGGGCGGCTGATTCTGCCGCTAAGAAGGCTCTCACTGGGCCCCCCTTTACGGGGCTGCAGCTCTTTGGTGAGCGTCTGGATGTTTTATCCAAGGATGGTAGGCTGCCTCAATGGAGGAGGCAGCCTCGGCCCTTTCAGGGGGTCCTCCTCTGCCCTCCCATCTTTCCGTGCTTCCAGAGGAGGTCGTGGCTCCCTGTTCTCGGGTACACGCAGGGATTCTTGGGGCCGTGGCAGATCCCGTGGTCGTCCCGGTCTATCATGGGGCCCCAAGTCCAAACCTTCCCGCAAACCCCCTCAGGCATGAGGAGGCGCCCTCGCCCATCCGGGTGGGGGGACGGCTTCGGCTATTTGCTCACGCCTGGAGGCTACACGTCTCAGACCGGTGGATTCAGGAGGTGGTGTCCTTCGGTTGCAAGACCCTCTGTCAGTTCAGGGTTTGCTCCTTGTGGTTCAACGTCTGTTGGAGTCAGGAGTCATTTGCCTGGTGCCTTCCCAGGAACGGGGTCCCCAAAAAGGACGGTTCCTTGAGGCCCATCCTGGACTTGAAGGGTTTCAACAAGTTTGTCAGGTTCAAGCATTTTCGCATGGAGACTCTACGCTCGGCGGTCAGTACCCTGTGCACGGGCGACTTCATGACCTCAGTGGACATCAAGGATGCCTACCTTCACGTGCCAATCTTCCCAGGTCATCAGAGATTTCTCAGGTTCGCTCTAGAGGATCAGCATTACCAGTTTGTGGCCTTCCGTTCGGTATCACCTCGGCCCCTCGGGGGTTCACCAAGGTGCTGGCGGGTGTGATGGCTCTGCTGCGGAATCAGGGCATTCGCATCCTTCCTTACCTGGACGACACTCTGATTGCGGCTCAATCTCTTCATCAGGCCAAGAAGGATACTCAGGTGGTGACCTCCACTCTCGAGTCCTTCGGCTGGGTGGTCAACTATCCCAAGTCTTCACTGTCTCCGTCTTTGGTGAGGTCCTTTCTGGGCATTTAGTGGGTCTGATGGTGTCCTGCTTCGAGGTGGTCCCTTTTGCTCAGTTTCACATGAGACCTCTTCAGTTGCACCTCTTGTCGGTTTGGGATCGGGACCCTGTGTCCCTGGATCAGGAATTTGCTCTGTCCCCCCTGGCCAGACGGTCCCTCTCGTGATGGCTGGACTCAGGGAACCTTCTAGGGGGCAGGACATTTCTGCCTCCGTGCTGGGAAACTGTCACCACAGATGCCAGTCTGACCGGTTGGGGGGGCATTTGGAAGACTCTGAAGTTCCAGGGTCAGTGGGGCTCCCAGGAGGCCCATGCTCCCATCAATATACTGCTCCCATCAATGTACTGGAACCTTAGGGGTCGGGCTGTTCAGATCCGCTCAGACAACCAGACAGTGGTAGCCTACATCAATCATCAGGGAGGGACTCTGAGCAGGCGAGCCCTCAAGGAAGTGTCCCTGATACTGTCTTGGGCGGAAGAGAATGTCCCCTGCATCACGGCCGTATACATTCCGGGGGTGGAGAACCAGGAGGCAGAGACTCCCTGAGCAAGGGGACGTCTCGGCTGGGGGAATGGTCCCTCAGCAACAGGGTATTTCGCTTCCTGTGCCACCGCTGGGGTCAGCCAGATGTGGATCTGTTTGCGTCCCGCCACAATCACAAGCTTCCCAGGTTTGTCTCCCTGTCAGAGGACCCTCTGGCCTTCGCCACGGATGCGCTAGCAATGCCTTGGACAGAGTTTTGGCTCCTCTGTGTTCCCTCCGTTCCCTCTGCTGGGCAGGGTGCTGCGCAAGATAGCCCAGGAAGAGATACCAGCCATTCTGGTGGCCCCCTGTTGGCCAAGGAGGGTGTGGTTCGCAGACGTTGTGCAGTTGGCAGTAGATCAGTATGCCCTGCCCAAGGATCCAGATCTGCTCACTCAGGGATGACTGTGCCATTCCAATTTACAAACGCTGGCTTTAACGGCTTGGCTGCTGAAACCTCCATCTTGATGGATAAGGGTTTGCCGGCTTCCGTTGTTGATACCATGATTCGGGCTAGGAAGAAGTCCTCGTCCTTTATCTACTACAGGGTCTGGCATGCTTGCATTGCCTGGTGTGAGTCCAAGTCTCTTACTTGTCGGGTGTTTTCTATCCCCAGGATTCTGGAATTTTTGCAACATTGTTTGGATTCGGGCCTTCAACTTGGTACCCTCAAGGGGCAGGTGTCAGCTCTGGCAATTTTTTCCCAAAGATCCTTTGCCAATTACCGGTTGGTTAAGACTTTTTTCCAGGGAGTTACACATGTGCGTCCGCCACGTAAGCCTATGCTACCGGTTTGGGACTTGAATCTGGTGTTGTCTGCTCTGCAGGGTCCTCCCTTTGAGCCTATCCGTGGGGCTGCGTTGCCCATACTGACTCTTAAGGTGGCCTTTTTGGTGGCTATTACTTCAGTCAGGCGAGTTTCTGAGCTGGCGGCGCTTTCCATCAAACCTCCTTATTTTGAGCGGCATCAGGATAAGGTGGTGTTTCGGCTAAGACGGATTTCTTGCCTAAGGTTGTGTATGCTTTTCATCTCAATCAGGACATTGTCTTACCTTCTTTGTGTCCTAACCCTGCTAATTCTGAGGAACGGACTCTTCATTCTCTGGATGTTTTATTTGGTTGCTACTGAGTCTTTCAGGAAATCTGATGCTCTTTTCGTTCTTCTGGCTGGACCTAGGAAGGATTTGTCTCCGGCTAAATCTACTATTAGCAAGTGGATACGTCAGGCGGTGGTACAAGCCTATTCTGCTAAAGGGAAGGTTCCTCCTTTCCGGATTACTGCTCATTCTACTTGTCAGCACCCACTTACCTGCGCCCCGTTCCTGTCGCGCTCCCCTTACCGCCGCGCGGCTTCCTGGTCGGCGGCCGCGGCGGGCGGCGGCTCTCCTTCCTCCTGGCGCGCGCGCGCCTGGTTCCTCTCTGGCCGGCGTCCCCGGCTCCGGCGCTCGTGCTCGCGCACACGCGCGAGCACGTTGTGTTTATGCCCTCCGGCGCCGCTGTTCCCAGCGCGGCCGCCGGAGGAGAAATAATTAAAGAGACAGGTGTGGGTGGGGGGAATGTTTCCCTTGTCACTGGCCAATCCCATCAGCACGTCACTCCCTCACTACTTCCCTCCAATCAGCTCTCTCTGAATTCTGGGCAGCTCGCCCCATGTGTCCAATCTGTTTAAAGTTCCTGGTTGCACCAATCACTACACTGACTCTCTTTGGCCAATTATGTCTGTTCCCTATTTAACCTCAACCCAGTCAGTCTGTCATTGCCTGTTATAGCGCCTAGACCCTTGTAGCTGTTTATCCTCGATTTTGATCTCCGTTCCTGTTGCCGACCCTCGCTTGTTTGACCATCCTTGATCTCCGTTCCTGTTGCCGACCCTTGCCAGTTTGACCATCCTCGATCTCCACTCCTGTTGCCGACCCTCGCTTGTTTGACCATCCTCGATCTCCACTCCTGTTGCCGACCCTTGCCAGTTTGACCATCCTCGATCTCCACTCCTGTTGCCGACCCTTGCCAGTTTGACCATCCTTGATCTCCGTTCCTGTTGCCGACCCTCGCTTGTTTGACCATCCTCGATCTCCACTCCTGTTGCCGACCCTTGCCAGTTTGACCATCCTCGATCTCCACTCCTGTTGCCGACCCTTGCCTGTCTATTGGACTGCCATCCTTACGCTCACATACCGGCTACCCGATTCCAATTCCAGCCGCGGGCTCTCCAACACTCTGTACCGTAAGACCTCATCCTTTGAGCCATAAAGTCCTGGGGGCAACCGATCCCGAGCAGGCGTGTTCTGCGTCTCGGCAAGCGGGGGCTCCTATAGGTGAAGCTGGCTGCGGAGATTGGGGGTTGAGGCCCTTACCAAGAGAGCTGGAGTTGTCCAAGTGGTAATTGAGGTTCCGGGAGCGTGACATTATAACAGGCCCAAAAATATCAATATGGAAGACCTGGTACAGCAAGTGCAGGCGATGGCCACCGCTATCAATCAACTTGCCCAGAGGGTGGCCAACCAAGAAACCCGCCAGACTTCAACACCCGCTGTATCACCTCATATTCCTGAGCCTAAGGTTCCTTTGCCCGAAAAATTCTTTGGAGACCGGGCCGGCTTTTCAAATTTCAAGAATTCGTGTGAACTCTACTTTAGGCTGCGGCCTTTATCTTCTGGCACAGAAACCCAACGGGTGGGTTTAATTATTTCTTTGTTACAAGGAGATCCCCAGTCATGGGCTTTCAGCTTGCTCCCTGAAGATCCTGCCTTACACTCCGTGACATCTTTTTTTTCTGCTATGGGAGTGTTGTATGCGGATCCAGATCGTCAGTCCACGGCGGAAAACAGGCTTCGGGCCTTGAAGCAGGGTCGGAATTCCGCCGAGGACTACAGCGCTGAGTTCCGGCGCTGGGCAGTAGAATCTACCTGGAATAATCCAGCCCTGTGTAGCCAATACCGTTTGGGGCTGTCCGAAAATATTAAAGATGCCCTGGTCAACTTTCCTACTCCAAAAGATTTGGACCAGCTTATGCAGGTCTCCATCAGGATCGATAGGCGTCTTAGGGAGAGAGCCAGGGAAAGGGTTAGAGCTACTACGCCCTTTAGACCTTCACAAACTCCCAGCCCTTCAACTTCTGGTGGGGTAAACTCCTCCTCTCCCTCTCAAGAGGAGCCAATGCAGGTTGGCAGAGCCCGTCTTTCTCAGGACGAGAAACAACGAAGACGGTCTTTGGGTCTTTGTCTCTACTGTGGGTCCCCGGGGCATTTTGCCAGGTCTTGCCCAAATAAGGGATATCCGGCGGGAAACTTTCTTGCCTAGGTCAGGAAGGGGGTGCTGACCTAGGTGAATTGAAGCATTACCCTCACCATGATAAGATGTTAATCCCTACAGAGCTTTTCTGGGGTCCTTCCAAACAGGCAGTATCTGCGTTTGTAGATAGTGGAGCTGCAGGTAACTTCCTGGATCGGAACATAGTCTCCATCCTGGGAGTTCCACTGGTACCTCTAGAAAAGTCTCTTCAGGTTTTGGCCATCAACGGGAAGGCCATCCTGGGAGGGCCGGTCAGTCACAAGACCCCCCCTCTCAGATTGGTGGCCGGCTCATCTCATACTGAACTTATAGAATTTCTGGTGTTTGATTGTCCGGAAACACCAGTAGTTTTGGGATACCCATGGCTAAAGCTCCATAACCCCGTATTCAATTGGCAGTCCGGTGATCTGATTAAGTGGAGTAATTTCTGCAGATCACATTGCTTCTCCACCATCCTTAAGAGTGTGCAGATTTCGCCCCAAGAACTGCCTCTGCCTTATATAGATTGGGCAGATGTCTTTTCTGAGCGGTCCGCTGACAATCTTCCCCCACACAGACCCTATGACTGTCCCATCGACCTACTTCCTGGAACCATTCCTCCTAGGGGCAAAATCTATAATCTGAATCGAGCTGAAGAGCAGGCCATGAAAGAATATATTTCTGAAAATCTGAGTAAAGGCTTTATCCGCCCATCTACTTCACCGGCGGGTGCCGGCTTCTTTTTTGTGGAGAAGAAGGATGGGGGTTTAAGGCCTTGCATAGATTATAGAGCCTTGAATAAGATCACTATTAAAAATCGTTATCCTCTTCCCTTAATAGGTGATTTATTTAATCAGGTAGTGGGGGCTCGAATTTTTTCTAAACTAGATCTAAAGGGGGCCTACAACCTGATCCGTATTCGGCAAGGGGATGAATGGAAAACGGCGTTCAATGTTAAGGATGGCCATTACGAATATTTAGTGATGCCTTTTGGCCTTTGTAATGCTCCTGCGGTCTTTCAAGACTTCGTTAATGACGTGTTTCGTGACTTTTTGGGTAACTTCGTTGTGGTTTACTTGGATGACATCCTCATCTACTCTAAGAACCTTTCCGAACACAGGCAACATGTAAAACTGGTCCTCCAGAAGTTGAGAGAGAATAACTTATACGCTAAAATTTCTAAGTGTATGTTTGAGGTCGCCTCCGTTCCCTTCTTGGGATATATTATTTCTAGTCAGGGGTTGGAGATGGATGGGGGAAAAGTTTCGGCAGTACGGGATTGGGTGCAACCCAAATCCTTAAAAGAATTACAACGCTTTTTAGGGTTTGCCAATTTCTATCGACGCTTTATCAAGGGTTTTTCTAGTATCGTTGCACCTCTCACCAATCTCACCCGCAAAGCTGCGTTCACTGTTAACTGGTCACCATCAGCTATTGAAGCCTTCCGTGTCCTAAAACAGGCTTTTACTTCGGCGCCAGTTTTAGTGCACCCTGACGTCAACAAACCTTTTATTGTTGAGGTTGATGCGTCCGAATTGGGTGTGGGGGCTGTTTTATCGCAATTCTCTGGATCTCCTGAACGTATGCATCCATGTGCCTATTTCTCTCGGAAATTTAATACCGCGGAACAAAATTATGACGTTGGCAATAGGGAACTATTAGCTATTAAACTGGCATTTGATGAATGGCGTCACTGGTTAGAGGGCTCTCTGCATCCTATCACTGTATATACCGATCATAAAAATCTTGAGTATATAGGCTCCGCCAAGAGGTTGAATTCTCGACAGGCCCGTTGGGCATTATTTTTTTCACGTTTCAATTTTATTATTACTTTTAAACCGGGTGTAAAAAATACTAAAGCCGATGCTCTATCGCGTATGTTCGGTGAGTGTAAAGATCGAGGAGATTTTGGGGAACCTATTTTACCTGCAGGTTGTGTGGTCGGGGCCCTACTCCCCGATCTTTCTAATGTTCTTGCGCCGTTCCAAGATGATTCCCCTGTAAATGTACCAGCAGGACGTCAATTTGTGCCACCGCATTTGCGCTCCGACGTAATCCGCGAATTCCACGACGCCAAAACTGCCGGGCATCTGGGAATACGTAAAACTTTTATTTTAGCTCGACGTCATGTATGGTGGCCTTCTATGAGACGTGATATCACTACCCTTATCGACGCATGTCCTGTTTGTGCACGAAGTAAAGGGGTACACAAGGCCCCTAGTGGGTATCTGATTCCGCTTGAGATCCCTAAAGAACCGTGGTCTCACATCTCGATGGATTTTATTGTTGATTTACCCCTCTCGCATGGGAACACTGTGATTTGGGTAGTCGTTGATAGATTTAGTAAGATGGCTCATTTTATTGCTTTACCCAAGCTACCCTCGGCTCCGGAACTTTCGCGCTTGTTCATCTCGCATATTTTTCGTCTTCATGGTATTCCAGTAAATATTGTTTCCGATCGGGGTGTGCAATTTATATCACAATTTTGGAAAAATTTTTGTTCACGTTTGGGGATTCAGGTTTCTTTGTCCTCCGCGTATCATCCCCAGTCTAATGGGCAGACCGAAAGAACGAATCAGAGCCTAGAACAATATTTAAGATGTTACATCTCTGACACTCAGGAGCAGTGGTCGGAATTTATTGACTTTGCGGAGTTCGCGTATAATAATGCGCCGAGTGATAGTACCAAAATATCCCCGTTCTTCTGTAATTATGGAAAGCATCCTAAGGCTTCTTCTTTTTCTGCAGCACCTTCTGATTTTCCGGTCTTAGAAGAGTGGCTTCAGAAACGGAAAGAGGTTTGGGCATGTGTCAAGAAAAATTTAGAAACTATGCGCGTTAAATATAAAAAGTTTGCTGATCGTCACAGGTCTCAGGAACCTATCCTTCAGTGTGGAGACCTTGTTTGGGTTTCCACTAGGAATATCGCTCTCCGTCAGCCTTCTTATAAATTGGGTCCTAAATTTATTGGTCCTTATCCTATTATCAGAAAACTTAATAATGTTACCTACAAAGTACAGCTTCCTTCTACTATGAAGATCTCCGACTCATTTCATGTTTCTCTGTTGAAGCCTGCTAAAGACTCTTCTCCTGTTGGTCCTCCTCCGGTTTTAGTAGATAATGCACAAGAATATGAAGTAAACAAGATTTTGGATTCTCGTAGAGTGCGTAATACTATACAGTATTTAATTGACTGGGTTGGTTATGGTCCTGAGGAGAGATGCTGGGTTTCTCTAGGGATGTTCACGCCAGGGCTCTGGTAAAGAAATTTCACCGTGACAATCCGGAAAAACCTGGTGAGGGTCCGGAGGCCCCTCGTGAGGGGGGGGGTAATGTCAGCACCCACTTACCTGCGCCCCGTTCCTGTCGCGCTCCCCTTACCGCCGCGCGGCTTCCTGGTCGGCGGCCGCGGCGGGCGGCGGCTCTCCTTCCTCCTGGCGCGCGCGCGCCTGGTTCCTCTCTGGCCGGCGTCCCCGGCTCCGGCGCTCGTGCTCGCGCACACGCGCGAGCACGTTGTGTTTATGCCCTCCGGCGCCGCTGTTCCCAGCGCGGCCGCCGGAGGAGAAATAATTAAAGAGACAGGTGTGGGTGGGGGGAATGTTTCCCTTGTCACTGGCCAATCCCATCAGCACGTCACTCCCTCACTACTTCCCTCCAATCAGCTCTCTCTGAATTCTGGGCAGCTCGCCCCATGTGTCCAATCTGTTTAAAGTTCCTGGTTGCACCAATCACTACACTGACTCTCTTTGGCCAATTATGTCTGTTCCCTATTTAACCTCAACCCAGTCAGTCTGTCATTGCCTGTTATAGCGCCTAGACCCTTGTAGCTGTTTATCCTCGATTTTGATCTCCGTTCCTGTTGCTGACCCTCGCTTGTTTGACCATCCTTGATCTCCGTTCCTGTTGCCGACCCTTGCCAGTTTGACCATCCTCGATCTCCACTCCTGTTGCCGACCCTCGCTTGTTTGACCATCCTCGATCTCCACTCCTGTTGCCGACCCTTGCCAGTTTGACCATCCTCGATCTCCACTCCTGTTGCCGACCCTTGCCAGTTTGACCATCCTTGATCTCCGTTCCTGTTGCCGACCCTCGCTTGTTTGACCATCCTCGATCTCCACTCCTGTTGCCGACCCTTGCCAGTTTGACCATCCTCGATCTCCACTCCTGTTGCCGACCCTTGCCTGTCTATTGGACTGCCATCCTTACGCTCACATACCGGCTACCCGATTCCACTTCCAGCCGCGGGCTCTCCAACACTCTGTACCGTAAGACCTCATCCTTTGAGCCATAAAGTCCTGGGGGCAACCGATCCCGAGCAGGCGTGTTCTGCGTCTCGGCAAGCGGGGGCTCCTATAGGTGAAGCTGGCTGCGGAGATTGGGGGTTGAGGCCCTTACCAAGAGAGCTGGAGTTGTCCAAGTGGTAATTGAGGTTCCGGGAGCGTGACACTACTCGTGCTATTGGTGCGTCTTGGGCCTTTCAGCACCAAGCTTCGGTTGAACAAGTTTGTAAGGCCGCAACTTGGTCTTCTGTTCATACTTTTTCCATGTTTTACAAGGTTGATGTTAGAACCTCAGCTAATGCTGCTTTTGGCCGCAAGGTACTTCAGGCGGTAGTGGTTTAAATTGCCTGTTGTTACTCTTTGGGGATCCCACCCTGCTGTATGGACACTGCTTTTGGATGTCCCAGATGTAAAGACAATTCTGTGAGTACTCACCTGTAGAATTGCTTTTGCCATGCATGGCACGGCCTGCTTCACCCCACCCTTGTTATCGTTGTTCTTGGTTGCCTCTGTATGGTGATTGTTCCAAGTTAGTTGGGGTTTTGTTACCTTTTTTACCTTTATTATCTCCCGGTTTCTTGAATAACTGCTTGTCAACACTGGAAAAGCCTATGGTGATTCCGTTTTTATATGGTACCGGGAGGAGCCACAACTCTTCTGCAGTGCACTGCGCCACCTTGTGGTGGAATACCCAGATGTAATGACTTCGTGAAACAGGCCATGCCATGCATGGCAAAAGCAATTCTACAGGTGAGTACTCACAGAATTGTCTTTTTTGGCTGCTATAAGAATGTCTCTCCTTTGCTGCTCATCAATTGATGAGAGTCTTCTTCTTCTGGACAAAACTGTGCATAGAAGTGAGCAACTTACTTTACACTAGTTGGAACAGCTGGACATCATTGGAGCAGCTTGTGCCTGGGTCTCAATCATGGCTCTGATGGTGGCCAACAGATAACACACATTGGCCAAATCCATGATTAAGGCATATATACGTTATGTTCTCATTTAAGAAACCCTTCAGAGGACTATCAAGATACCTTCAAGAGAAATACAGCAAGTCCATCTCCGATAGCTCTGCTGCTGTACTGACGTTACCTGTGCATCTGTGTTAAGATCTGAAAAACATGATCCTCCAGGTAAGGTTTGGGGAACACTGACCTAGACCATGGTTGCTCAACCTTCTAAAAACGTGGGCTACTTAGGTGATTTGGAACCTGAACGCGGACCACAACAAATAGGTTCAGAAATTTTCATTTTGACAAGCCCAATAAATATTTTCTACATTAAGGTTACCCACTGTTTCCACATGGCTCTGATGGTGGTCCAGCAGACACACATTGGCCAAATTCACCAATGACGAAGGCATATATATGTTAGGTTCTGATTTGAGAAAACCCTTCGGAGGATAATCAAGATGCCTTCAAGAAAAATGCAGTCCAGTTCCTTGACCTATTACTACAAGTAAGCCATGATCTGATGGAATGAGAGTCTTCAGACATGTTAGTTCATGTGAAGAAGGTGGATAACCTAAAGCACCTTCTCCTTGAGAACCACCAACAGTTTTGTGGCTCGCCAAATAGCCGTTCCGATAGCTCTGCTGCTGCACTGACTTCACCTGTGCATCTGTGTTAGAATCTGTAAAACATTATCCTTCAGGTGAGTTTTGGGGAAGAATGACCTAGACCAGGGCCGCTCAACCTTTTGAAGAGCACGGGCCACTTAGGTGATTTGGAACTTGGTTGCGGACCACAACAAATGGGTTCAGAAATTTTCATTTTGAATAGCCCAATGATGATATTCTACAACATTAAGGTTATTACTGTGTCCACATAACTCTGATGGTGGCCCAGCAGACAACACACATTGGCTAAGTCCACCAATGACTAAGGTATATATATATATGTTCTGATTTGAGAAAACACTTCAGAGGACTATCAAGATGCCTTCAAGAAACACACAGCAAGTCCAGTTCCTTGACCTATTACTACAGATAAGCTATGTTCTGTTGGAATGAGAGCCTTCACAGATATATTAGCTCATGAGAAGAAGGTGGACAACCTAGAGCACCCTCTCTCCTCGAGAACCACCAACAGTTCATGTTTTGTGGCTCTCCAAATAGCTGTCCCAATAGCTCTGCTGCTGCTGCACTGACTTCACCTGTGCATCTGTGTTAAGATCTGCAAAACATGATCCTCCAGGCAAGGTTTGGGGAACAATAACCTAGACCAGGGGTGCTCAACCTTTTGAGGAGCGCGGGACACTTAGGCGATTTGCAACCTGATCGCGGACCACAACAAATAGGTTCAAAAATTTTCATTTTGAATAGCCCAATGAATATTTTCTACAACTTTAAGGTTACTCATTGTTTCCACATGGCTCTTATGGTAGCCCAGGAGACAGACATTGGCCAAATCCACCAATGACTATGGCATATATATGTTAGGTTCCGATTTGAGAAAACCCTTCAGAGAACTATCAAGATGCCTTCAAAAAACATACAACAAGTCCAGTTCCTTGACCTATTACTAGAGATAAGCCATGATCTGATGGAATGAGAGCCTTCATAGATATGTTAGCTCATGGGAAGAAGGTGGATAGCCTAGAGCACTCTCTCACCCAGAGAACCACCAACAGTTCATGTTTGGTGGCTCTCCAAATAGCTGTTCCGATAGCTCTGCAGCTGCACTGACTTCACCTGTGCATCTGTGATAAGATCTGCAAAACATGATCTTCCAGATGAGGTTTGGGGAACAATGGCCTAGACCAGGGGTGCTCAACTTTTTGAAGAAACATAGGAAGAGGAGCTTTCCTAGAACGGAAAGTATTTGCACAGTACCCAATACAAGGACAGATAGTATTACCCATTTATACTTGCAGCAGACGGAGCTATGCAAATCATCTCTTTATGTCTATGTTCCATCCAAGGCCCTTAGAAACTGCTTAATATAGGGGGGCTAAAGAGACCAAAAAAAACCCTACTTAGGTAGAGGAAAAGAGGAGCTTTCCTAGAACGGAAAGTATTTGCACAGTACCCAATACAAGCCCAGATAGCATTACCCATCTATCCTTGCAGCAGGCGGAGCTATGCAAATCATCTCATCCCCCCTATATTAAGCCTAGCATGGGTCTCTCCACATACTGGCTTGCGACTTGTGTTTTTGTACTCACCAAGTCTCACTCACCATACAGCCAGAAACATCCATCCTAGTGCTGATGAGAGCCTAAATCTCGAAACACGTGTCCACTAGTTGGATGTGTATGCCTGGGTAAATTTAAAGTCTAAGGTAATGAAGCACTAAAGCATTTACTCTTGCAACGGTATATTTGCCCATCCAAAACCATCCTGTCTTTTTTTTTTTTGTTGCCAATATTTCTGATCTTGGCCATATTTTTGGTAGGTCTTGTAGCCCTTGATATTGGCTGATCCTTGACTACCTAAATGCTGTCCTCATTTTTATCTTCCATGCAACAAACCACTACCTTTCTGATTATGCTGGACCCAACCTGGGGCCAAAAATCAGCCCTGGACTTTACCAGGCCCTGGCTTGCCCAAGACATCCCTGTTGTGCCCCCCCCCCCAACCATGATGCTGGGGCTACAGCATTGGGGGCTGGGGTTCATTGGTTTGTGGGTACAGTGGGGCTGGGTACAGGGGGCAGAGAGGGAGACTAAGGGGGCAGAGATTGAATGTGGGTGTTAAAAGCAGTAGTCCAACTGTCCCCAAAGCAGTGTGGCCCACCGGGCATTGTCCCTATGTCTCCCTATGGCCAGTCTGTCCCTGGACTCAACCCCTCACTCCTTTATACTGTTAGTCCTGACCTAAGTCTTCTCCACACCATTAGATACTGTACTTGTCTTCTAACCCTGACCTTGGCAGATCTTTATTCTGAGGGGATAATTTACCACGGTGGGGTGAGCTTCTCACCTCTTGTGGTTGAACTTGTTACCTCATTGTCTCATGTCCTCTATACAGTGAGTAGTATTTCTTCATTTCTGTAACCTCTCTCTACCATATCGGAGTACTTGAGTATCTGTCTGTACACCCATAGACAAGTCAACTCAGATTCCATTGTACTTCACCATTACTGTGCTACTATGGCCCGAAAGACATTTGCCTTGATTCACAAGAGTTGAAAAATAATTCTCATGGTAGTAAAAAATTCAATTTATGAGAAAAAAGCCTGAGAATTTTGACTTTTATTGAATCACTAGCTAGGAAGATGATGAAAGTCAATGGCACTTTTTTACTCCTGAGAAAAGTATTATACTTTTTACATTGTAGTAAAAAGTGCCATTGACTTTCATTGTCTGGTGATTCACTAAAAGTGACATTTTCAGGCTTTTTTTTTTCTCATGAATTGAATTTTTTACTACCATGAGAATATTTTTCAGTTCTTAGTAAATCGAGGCCATGGTATTGAAATGTCCTGTTCTTATTAAAAACTCTTCTTTCTTTCAGGTTCTGGAGTACCCTGTGGACCCAGCTTCTTTACCTCATTTGCGTAACCCAGACATTTTGGTGGGTGAAAATGACCTCACAGCCCTTAGCTATCTCCATGAGCCGGCTGTGCTTCACAATCTCAAAGTTCGCTTCTTAGAGTCCAACCACATCTACACCTATTGTGGTGAGTGAATGAATATTTATGCTCTCTGTGAGTCACGCTGCATTTTGTTTTGAAGACCAGAACCTCAAAGCACTTTACATTTCAGCACTTTCATTGGCTTAAAGCGGACCCGGACCCAAACCCAGGATTATACCTATTCCATAGTGTGAAACCCCCCAGGTCACCCACTTTATCTCTCCTTTCTCCGGTCATGCGGCGCATGCGAAACGGTGCACTCGATTGTGCTGACGCAAGCTCGTTTAGGCTTTAAGGAGCGGAGTCTAGCCGAGCGTGACGACGGCCACATCCCTGCTACCCTCTAACAGAAAGTGTGCCCGCACCGGCCATACACGAATGCCTGGCATGGGCATGCACCTTTCTTAAGGGATAGCAGCGATGCTGTCACTGCTCGCACATGCGCCTTTGGACCGAGGGAGAATGTGAGTATACCAGGCGCCCTGGGGAGTTTCACACAGTGGGGCATCCTGATTCTGGATGCCCCAGGGGGAAGGAATCTAGCGGCCCTGGGTTTTGGTCCACTTATATCAAAACAGGGGGAGAAGACCTCAGTATTTTAACTTTTTATCGGACTTGTTTTATTGGCTTTATACAGGAACTTGACATTATTTATGTTCATTGAAAGGGACATAGACACCAACTTGGACCCCTTTACATTCTGTCTGGTATTACACAATAGGCTAAACAGGTTTCTAATGAATAGGAAATTGATTAGCATTTTGAATTACTTAAATTCATACTGTAGGCAAAGGTAATTGTTACACCATTATGTGGGGCTACATTTGGCACAGTCCTAAACGTTTTTTTATTTTTAAATTGAAGAAGAAATGGCTGAGAAAATCAGTAATATACCAAAGGTCATGAATGAGGCATTTCAATTAGCATGGTTTCCAGTACCAATTATGATGTTTTAAAGACATGTTCTAGGCAGAGTGTTACATGAGGCTGCTTTCTGCTCTCCTCATGCTGGCTGTCAGGGGCCGCATCTTTTATCCAGCCATCATTCAGCCCAATTTGTATTTCTCCATAACACTCTCTCTTCTGTTGGGCCTCCTCAGCAGCAGATCATGCACTTGGGTAGAAGGAATCTCTGCTCTGAGCAACGTATGGACAGCAATGTGTTAGCCAGGGCCTCGAAGGAAAGAGATTTAGGGATACTGATTACTGATAGCCAGCATGGGGCAAGCAGAGGATAGCTAATTTAACCCTATGCCTGGAATGTCCCTTTAAAGAGGAACATTGGACCAAAAATAAAAAGGGGACAATCCCCCCCCCCCCTCAATCGACCCCTACCTACCTTTTGGAT
Source organism: Gastrophryne carolinensis (assembly GCA_027917425.1). Taxonomy (NCBI): domain Eukaryota; kingdom Metazoa; phylum Chordata; class Amphibia; order Anura; family Microhylidae; genus Gastrophryne; species Gastrophryne carolinensis. The sequence continues at coordinate 625,662,769 of CM051234.1, read as the reverse complement.
GTCACCACTGCCTGCTGTGTCGACATCCGTCTGTTTCAGTTCCTGATCGCTGCCCCCTGCGCCAGCTTAGTCATCCTTAGTGACGGCACGACTTTAGCCATGCTCCTCAAAGTTCTGCTCAGAGAAGTCTCACAGGATTTTGGGTGGCCCCATTGCATAATGGGCACTGCACAGGTGCGAGATCGGTGGGATGGGATGCGAGATGGCGCCGCCCGGAATCTGAGGGACCCAGATGGTGGTACACCCGGCGAGGTGTGTATTTAGTTCCCAAGGTAAAACCGGGGAAGGGGGGCAGATCACTGAGGTTTGGGGGAGGTTCCTCTTTAATGATGTCTAATGATGTTTAATGAAGGTTAGTTCCCATTGGGTGCATGGGAATGTTGACAGCCATCATCCAAGAGTCCATGCAATGGAAGCAAGAGGGGTCACCAATGCAGATTGCAACAGACAACAGGGAAGGTTGTGAAACGTTTTTTTGGGGGGATACAGGATGTTTTTTATGAAAAGAATCCATGCCACACAAGACATTACTGGCGACACCTTTGCTTCAACAATAAAGACATTACATGAGTCAATCAAAGAGAATGGCTGTGGGAAGTTGTTGGCAGGTGTGTTGCTGCTACAGAATAATGCGACAGCTCACAAGTCTTGCAAATAATAATTTGCTATCAGGGAATGCAGCTTCATGGAGCTTAAAGCGGAACAGAACCCAGGAATTTGACTTTCTCAGGTTTTGTTCCATGCCCCTGGGGGCATCCCGAATTGGGATTTCCCGCTGTGGGAAACCCCCCATAAAGCCCTGTAAAACTCACCACTTCCCGCTCCGATGGCGCATGCGTGGGCTCTCATCCATTTATCCATCTCATCCATCCCTTGCCATGTTCATTTCCTTTCGGCAAAGGCTCAGATTGAAATCACTGGAGTGCACCTGCTGCTGCATCCCCCATATCCCCAACCTTGTGGGCTTGCACGTCACCGGGGATACAGGGGATGTGGCAGCACACGCTCCACATTTTCCAAGTGTACAGCACGGTCTGTTTCATTTAAATTCATTACTTCTGGGTATTCCGCCACAAGGTGGCGCAGTTGACTGCAGAAGACTTGTGGCGCCTCCCGGCTCTATAAAAAGCGAGGAATCACCAATAGACCCCCAGTGTTTCTCTGCAGTCATACTGCGAAGACCAGAAGATGTCTCTCTACGGTTATTTACAGGTGAGCTGGGCAACCAAGCCTGCGGCCCTGCAAGCCTATTTCCACCCGCTTCCGGACCCTTCTGCCTCCCAGCCTTTGGCTGTCGGATCCGGTGACGGTAGGGGAGTGCCTGGGTCGAGGTGCTCGGGAGCCTTGCTCCAGGCCGCAGACCCTATTGCTAAAGGGTAGCCGGTCCATGGGCCTATGGTGAGCCTAGAGGGACGGAGGAACCGCTGCTGCCCTTGGTGTTGTGCATTTCTTGGGGTGAGTGCCTTATTGGGGGCTGTTTATGTCATTGGGCCCCCCCCCTACCCACCTATCCTCTTACTGGCCGTTTGTCTCTAAACCCGGTGTCGGCTCAGGGACTGCGTCTGGCCGTCCAACGTCTTCTGGCGTCAGGTGTCATTTGTCAGGTACCTCTTCAGGAACAGGGTCGGGGGTACTACTCCAACCTGTTCACGGTGCCCAAGAAGGACGACTCCCTGAGGCCCATCCTGGACTTAAAGGGTCTCAACAAGTTTGTCAGGTTCAAGCACTTTCGCATGGAGACTTTACGCTTGGCCGTAAGTTCTCTTCGGCCGGGCGACTTCATGACCACGGTGGACATCAAGGATGCCTATCTTCACGTGCCAATCTTCCCAGGTCACCAGAGGTTCCTGAGGTTCGCTCTGGGGTATCAACACTACCAGTTTGTGGCCTTGCCATTCGGTATCACCTCGGCTCCTCGGGTTTCACCAAGGTGCTGGCTGGCGTCATGGCTCTTCTGAGGAATCAGGGTATTCGCATCCTTCCTTTCCTGTACGACATCCTGATTGCTGCTCAGTTTCTTCTTCAGGCCGAGAGGGATACTCAGGTGGTGACGTCCACTCTCGAGTCCTGCGGCTGGGTGATCAACTATTCCAAGTCTTCACTATCTCCGTCGTTGGCGAGGTCCTTCCTGGGCATGACGCTGGATACTTCTCAGGTCAAGGTATTTCTCCCTCAGCAGAAGGTGGAGGGCATTCAGATGCAGGCACGGGCCCTGCTGTCGTGTCCTCACCCCTCCATTCGGCAGGGGATGCAGTTGGTGGGCCTCATGGTGTCTTGCTTCGAGGCGGTTCCCTTTGCTCAGTTCCACATGATATCGATGCTTACAGATTTCTCTTCTAAAAACAGTGGGTGTGGCCCCTGGATCTGTGATGCTGCATAATAATCAGCATAATGGGCGGGCTCTGCTCTGACAGCAATGTGATGAATCTGGAGAAGGAGGTGGAGGGAGGGACCAGCAATCCTGTCCCTCTCTGCTGAGCTGATAGGGGGACGGGATGAAAAAAACAATGTCATTGGCTGAACCTGTAAACCCCGATATCTCGGCCATTTCTGCTTCAATTTAAAAACGGAAAACGGTTTAGGACAGTGCCAAATGTAGCCCGATGCAATGGTGTAACAATTACCTTTGCCTGCTGTATCACTTTAGGAAATTTCTGCTGGACAACGATAATAATGCAGTCAAAGAGGCAGTGACAATCACTGGAGGTGAGGTGGAATAAGTCCTCTTCCTTGTCCCATTATCAATGAAGACGGGATGAGGAGCTGAGGTTGGTTATCCTCATATCCATAGGGATTCTGGCCGACATAAAAATGTTTTGTTATCACAGGCACCAGAGGTAAGACTCACAACCTTGGAATGGTTAAATTACTTTCACCCCATTTAGGACAGGGTGTGTACTGAAGTGTCACTGTGTTAAGTGAAGTTAATTGCTCGCTAGCTCTTTCCTGGTCACAAAGCTGACTAATCCATAACCACATTCTGTACATAATTCACATACTACTGCAGATATTGTAATACGAAGAAGAAGAGGAAAGTATTACAAAAAGTACCAGTGCACCAAGCATTCTGTAACACCACACACGCCTGTGCTAAGCCCGATTTGGGCAGTCACTGGGGGGGTGGGGATTCTGCACAAAATCCCAAGCTGGGACCTTGAGTGAAAGCTTAGTGAACCAATCCATGCAGCAAGCTGCCAAGCAGAGCTCCACCCCCTTGCTGGCATCAGGAGAGGATTGCAGCAATCAGTTGTCTTATTATTTTACACCCAAATCGGGCTTAGCACAGGGGTTACAAAAAGCTTGGACTTCCTCTTTAAAGTGACCAAAACCCACCCTGGAGTCTGAAACTCCAGTGCAGGCTTACTCACTCCCCCAGGGGCACCCCAAACTGAGATGCCCCACTGTGTGAAACCCCCCAGGGCACACAGTAAACGTGCCTTTCCCTCTGGACCCATGGTACACTTGCTTCTCTTCTTGGCTTTGCGTGGCCCCGTCCGCCGCAACTGATTGGATGTGCGCACAAAGGGAGCCGAGTTATGCCGGCTGCTCTAGCCGCAGCGTGGGCCCAGGGAGAGGTAAGTGGACTAGGCAACCTGGGGGGTTTCACATAGCAGGGCCACCCAACCCGGTGGTGCCCCACAGGGAAACAGTCCAAAACCTGGGATACTGAATTCCCAGGTTTTGGTCCACTTTAAAGTCGACCAAAACCCATATAAATGAATCAGCCTGCCCGACTCTAGTCTGGGTTTTGGTCCACTTTAACGCCTCTAAACCATCACAAGAGTGGGTTTAAAGTGGTTAACATTTTGCATAGGGAATATTGACCCCCTATTTTTTATATATTCACCAGTCTCCTGTGCGGCAGTGACAAGTGAGCATGTCTTATAATTGGATTTGGTGTAGGAGTCCCGTCCACTGCTTACCAGTACCTACCTCTCTCTGTTTTCCCTCTAGGTATTGTTCTAGTTGCTATAAACCCCTATGAGCAGTTACCAATCTATGGCGAGGATGTCATCTGCGCATACAGCGGGCAGAACATGGGAGACATGGACCCCCACATATTTGCTGTGGCCGAGGAAGCCTACAAGCAGATGGCCAGGTAAGGCAATGCGAATGCAAATATAGGGGACGGCTGATAGGCTAGCGGGCCGCCATGCTGTTTCTCCCTCAGCCACAAACTGAGAGGCACCAACCTACCGTGATAGGACTGTGATTCTGTGATTTAGGAGCTTAAAAACATGGCTGCTGCAGGGGAGTGTCCCCAAAGGTTGGGCTAACACAGGGAAGACATCGGGGCAGGATTGACCAAGAGGCCCAGCTGTGAAGATATGGCCCCTGGTCAGGTGGCCCTAATGGCCAACCTGACCTTAGAACTGCAGGCTGCCTCACTATTGCTGCTGGTGTCAATGATAAATGAGGGTGTATGTCCAGTCCCCCAGGATAGTTTGCTCTGAGGCCCATCTCACATAGGTTAGAAAGGGTTTGTGCCTGGGCCCAACATAACCTATATTGTAATGGCTGGGCCTCTAAGTCTGATTTTCAGTTTCCTTTATGACCTGAATAATAAGCTAAGCCTGGCTGCCATGGGGGCAAATGTCCATTTTAAACTAAGAACTCAGCCATTACATATAGGTTATAGAGGGGCCCAGTCTCTATACAGCCTGGTGTCTGAGCGTCCCCCCCATAACCTATAATGTAATGGCTGGGCCTCTAGCACCTAACATTTTTATTCCCTCTAATGCCTGTCTGGAATTTGAGGTAAGCCTGGTTGCCTTGGGGCCAGAGGCTCAGTTTGAACCAGGAGCCAAGTAATCACACATTGAGTACAAAGGGGTACCAGACCTTGCTAATGGGGCCTGAAAATTCCAGATGGCGGCCTAGGCTAACATATTGACTGACTTGTACTAAAGATATAGCGAATTGGTCTTGGACCTGTGGACTGCATTACCATAAATATTGTTACATATATTGATAATACATTTGGTACTTACTGTACAGAGATCGCCTAATTATACATTTTTTGTGTGTCTTAGTTTAGTTGTGTAACACGTTTCAGCCTGGATTGGCTTTTTCGAGGGACATAAATATCTATATTTTACTGTAAGAACATTTTTGTTCCTGATGGTCAATAAGTAAATGTTCTAGGACAGTGATGGTGATCCTTTGAGAGACTGCCCAAACTGCAATCCAAAACCCATTTATTTATCGCTATCTGCCAACACAACAATTTAATCTGAAAAAGGTTGGGTTAGGTGAGGGTTGTGGTTCAGCCTGATGAAGTCGGCCCCATGACCCATGGAACGCATGACTTTTTGTGAGGTGGCAGGCGGGGGGGGGGGGGCGGAGACCATTGGTTTTGTATTGTATGGTATTAATCGGATTAATCTTTGGAGTTATTGATTCTTACATATACAAATACCATGTCTAATAAGGTTTTGATTTTATAGATGTTGGTTTGATGTGTTTTTGTATAAGGATATTTTTTTCATGCACTTTTGTATTTGAGATTAACATCATTACATGCATCAATTATTATTATTGGTACTTGATTGGTCACTTTTTGAAGGTATTTTTGTATTTACTTAGCTATTTTGCACATTTAGGATCTGGATCATAGGTAGGGTTTGATAGGCAGGATTGATTATTAATTATGGTATGGTGAAGGATATCAGATGAATTGTTGATATTTTATCTCTCCTCCCGCCCCAGGTGTATGGGGCGACTTGGGTGGTTTCACACAGTGGGGCATCCAGATGGAGGGGAGGGAATCGATCAGATTCCCGGGCCGATCGCAGTGGTTTTTGGTACTCCTTAACAGACGGCTAAGCGAACGACGGGGTGGGTATCGGGTCCTGAAGCAGCCGGATGTCGCGACATCCAAAAGGTAAGTGGGGGGGGGGGGATCAGCCCCTTTTTATTTTCGGTCCAATGTTCGTCTTTAAACTAAAAAAAATAGGATGGAGTTCTGAGGTAACAAACCCCAGTAGCCACCAATAAGGGAGCACAACCGGAACACATATAATAAACAATTTTATTGAAAACGCAAAACGTTAAAATCTACATATACATGAAAGACAATTAAAATGCTAACACAATCCGCAAGTACTCCTCTAATATGTCTACAAAAAGTTATCATATATTCCAAAATAGTCATGTGCAAATGAATTGATACAAAAATATATAAATATATACTTATTTGTTTGTGCCGGCACAAAAAAATCAATGCGAAAAAATCTTTTGATATTATTAATATTTCATGTGATTTATAAAAATTAATAAAAAGGTAAAAAAAAAATCATCTACTAAATGAAGACTAAGATATACACACCTAAATTAATTGATAAACACCATAAATAAGCACCAAGTGAATGACAAAGACAATAATGCTAAACCTAGCCTCTAACAAATTTACAATTCACAGTCCAGATTATATTGCACATAATATTTTCAAAATATAACAAAGTGCAGCAAAGTGCAACAAACGTATCAAGGAACAAGCCTTGAACAATGATAAAGTGACCAAGTGCAAATGTGCTAGATGTGCAAAGATACATAGAAAGAAACAATGTAAGCAGTGCAGTGCCTAATCACAGAAAGTTATTATATACCAATCCAGGTCAGCACATGTAAAGGTAACAATAAAGCAGAGGGCGGAAGGGGCTGCAGGGGTTTGTAACCACCTACGCTCGCGGCTGCCTGTTCCGCTTCTTGCCTGGGTGAAGGTGGTTCACCATGTTTGTATCTCTTCCTCTTTAAACTCCCTGTCCTGTACCAGGAACTTTGATTTTTAAAGTGGGCCAACACCCAGGGGGATTGGCCCGGGAAACCCCCCCGGAAGCCCACAGTCCTACCTTTTCCACGCTCCAGTGGTGCATGCACCGCCTCCACCTCCCGCGCGTCCCTCTAGCAGGGTGCGCTCCCGCGCCGGGCTGCTTATCCGGACCTGCCTCTCGCTTGTCCGCCGGCGGGGATTGGCTGCAGCGGTCACGTGGGAGCGGGGAGAGGTGAGTTTTCGGGCTTTCTTGGGGGTTTCACACAGCGGGGCAGCCCCGATCGGGGTGCCCCACCGAAGTGGACCAAAACCCAGGATAGTCAAAATCCTGGGTGTTGGTCCACTTTAAGCATCTCAAAATCTCTGATTACTTCTAAATACTAGATGTATTCTAAGCTAAGCTGCTGGCTTCGCTTTCATTTTTTGCCATAGCTTAGTACCCTTGAGAAAGGAATAGCTTTGAGAACAGGAAAACCTCTGGGTTCCTACTTTTCCCCACTATATGCAGAGTTTTGAAGTGAGATCAGCCAGTGCTGACAGCATGCTATGCATAGAGCTTTGGCACCTCTCTCCCAGCCATCAGCAAAGTCTTGGCCAGTGCTGACTGTGTTACCCATAATGCTTTCTAGGCAGAACCTTGGCAGCGCCGTCGACGGCCAAAAGCACCCTGCTGTCCTGACTGGCGTACCCAGAATGCTTCACTTGGCACCTGGCTTGCCCTCCTTCATGCATTGTCACAGCTCCTCCACATCAGAGCACTGCACCGCCCGCCGCGGTTCTGCTTCGCAAACAAACTAAACTGACAATTATGCGCCTTGGCGGCGCTCCCTGCGGAAATGCTTTAATTATTTTTCAGCATTAATATTCACAGGCATAAAAGCACGTCAAGATTCATAGAGCAAAAATAAACCTGATACCGCTGGGTGCTTCCAAACAAAAAATGCGCCCAAGCTCAGGGAATAATGCGCAGCTGCTGTCCAGCGGCTTAACCTTTAAAAATCAGGCCAAAGCAGTAGCTGCTCCCCAGAGAGGAGCTATTAGTAATTATTAAAGGACTCCATTGTGTGTCGCAGCTGCTTATCACAGACGGTGGCGGTGACATGAATTGTGTCCTGTGTGTGGCGCTGTTATCACTCCACTCGGCGCTGCTTGTATAAGTGCCCCCAATTTATCAGGCCCTGCACACAATCTTCCTTTTATGATCAGGAGGGGGAAGTCACTGGCCAAATGAATGGCTTGGGTCTCCTTATAGACTTCTAAAAGGCACAGCTGATGTTCCCTCAGGGCAGGGCCGGCTTCAGGTTTGTGGGGGCCCTTGGGCAAGAGCGTCTTAGTGGGCCCCAAGTAGTGAGTCACATGATGTCAACTTTCAGCTCCGCTGCTACAAATGGGGGCCATCTGCTGCTGCTACTGATCGCCCTCCAGTCCTTGTCAGTTGTCACCTGGTTCTCACCACCTTCTGAGCTTCCATCAATTGCCCTCCATTCCATGCCACCTTCTCCAGTGTTGCTGACCATCCCCTGTTGCTGGCCATGAGCAGGTCTGCTCATAGAACCTGGCATTCGGTGGTTTGGGTCCACTGTAAAATAATACCATGGCCAAGTGTGAGCTTGAGTGGGCCCCAGGTTTGCTCTGTGTTGGCGCTGGCCCTGGGGCAGAGAGACTGAGAAAGGAAGTTTAACTTGCATTACCTTCTTCCAGCGTCTGCAGTACTTCCTGTTGCAATGCTGGGACCAAGGAAAAGGGTGATGACACGTCTCGGGGGGCGGGGCTTGCAGGGAGACTCAGCTCTACGGGGCAGCACTGATCATAGATCAACACACAAGCCAGTGCAGGGATGAGCAGAGGTTAAGGGCGGGGCAACTGCACCACCAATGAAAGAGCGTGTAGCTCAGCCTCGTTAAGAGGTTAGTGACAACCCGGCTTGCTAGGGGGGGCCGATGCAATGTTAGTGGCAAAAATGTCCATTAACCATGTTGTTCCAGCTGTCAGTGGGCCCCCCTGGAGGGCGGGGGCCCTCGGCAGCTGACCGGGCTTGCCAGGTGCTGACGCCAGCCCTGCCTCAGGGAGTTTCTCACAGGTTATACAGACCTTCCGCTGTGAGTTACCCTCAGGTTGTGGCCCTCTGGCAAGGATTTCTCTGTCAGTAGTAGGCAAGGGTACACAGGTTAAAGAGGAACAACACACATGAATTTCACTTTCCTGTGTGTTGTTCCTCTCTGCGGCGGCAACCCGAAATGGGATGCCCCGCTGTGTGTACCGCCCCTTTTCACTCACCTTCCTTCCGCTCCCACAGTGCAAGAGCGAGTGCCAATTGGCGCGCTCACTGTCGCTCGACTCCCTTCGGCGCCGCAAATGGCTAAGCTGCTTGGACGGCTAAGCAGCCTACTGGCGGTGAAGGGAGCCGAGCGGTGCCGCCAGCCACAACCCCTGCCCACCCTGGAGCCGTGGCCGGACGCGCGCGCAGTGGGACACAGTGGGACATCCCAATTTAGGATGCCCCAAGGACTGAAACTGAGGCCCTGGAGCCCAATGTTCCTCTTTAAAGTGGACCAACACCCAGGGGGGATCGGCCCGGGAATCTATAAGATTCCCGGACCGATCAGATCCCTCCCCGCGGGGCATCCGAAATCGGGATGTCCCGCGGGGAGGAACCCCCCAGGAGGCCCACAATCCTTACCTTACCGGCGATCCAACGGCGCATGCGCGAGACGCGGCCGCGTCTCTCGCTTCCCTCTAGCAGGGTGCGCTCCCGCGCCGGCCGTTTTGTGAATGGCCGGCGCAGGCGCGCTCCCTGTTAGAGGGAAGCGAGAGACGCAGCCAATGACAGCGCTCTGGTATGCGCGTCCAAGCGGCTTTGGACGCGCATACCAGAGCGGCTCTGAGCACTGTCATTGGCCGGACGAGGTCACGTGGGAGCGGGGAGAGGGGAGTTTTTGCGGCGATCGGGGGGGTTTCACACAGCGGGGCACCCCCGATCGGGGTACCCCACCTAAGTGGACCAATCACCCAGGATAGTCAAAATCCTGGGTGTTGGTCCACTTTAAAGCATCAAACACTGGTCAGGAGACTGAAGCACTGACTATAAATTAATAAACATGGATAGAGGCATAAACCAGACTATAATGATGACCAAAGAGTCGTGTTAGGACAAACCCCTAGAGGTTTGGGTTTGGCCGAACTTTGAACAAAAGTTCATTTTGGGTATCCGAACTTGAACCAAACCCGATTCCTATTGAAATCAATGAAGATCTGAACTTTGGGGAGGGGAGATTTTGCCTCTGGGGGGCCCTCCACCACCCCCAACTCCTCACCTACCCGGACAGAGAAGGGGAGCGGTCTGTCCTGGGGGTAGAATCGCGACCGAGACTGACGGGGGGGGCTTTAAATTAATGACGCAGACACTAACTTGAGGCTGTGATCCGTTCCGCGGCCCCGCTGTCAATTTGGCTACAGCCAGGGCTCTGGAAATATGGCTGCCACTCCCATGAGTGAGGACACTGGCAGTAGCTAGCAGGCATTCTAGTGTCACGCTGCCAGTGTCCTCACTCATGGGAGCAGCCACCATCTTTCTGGAGCCCTGACAATAGCCAAATTGACAGTGGGAGTACTGGCTCGTGTAGTGTCCAGCTGCTTCCTGCAGCTGCACACTCTGCATTAGGTTAAGCTGGTTGATGGGCTGCTCAGCAGAATACAGATAAGGTGCAGCTCAGGAACAACCTAATAGCAGTACACAGATGAGGCGCAAGACATAAACTAGGTTCAGGAACTCTGTCCAAGAACAAAACCAAGAGGAGGGTCCCAGTCCAGACACTAACCAGAAGCAAGACTTCAGTTGAGAGAACTATAAAGATGATCTAAGAGCATTTTGCAGATGGGGTGCAGCACATGATCCAGAAGCAGGTCTTCAGTCCAGGGCATGAACCAGAAGCAGCACATCAGTCCAGGACACAAATGAGGATTACGACCTTAGTCCAGAACTAGGAATAGGCTTCCAGAACATGAATCATGAGCAGGACTTCAGTGTAGGGCAAGCAACTAGAAGCTAGAAACTCAATCCAGAATGTGAACCAGCAGCAGAGCGTTAGTTTCAGTCATGAATGAGGAGTAGGGTCCAAATATAGGATATGGAACAGAAGCTTGATCTCAGTCCAGGACACAAACCAGGAACAGGGTCAATATCTAGAAAATAAAATCATGAACAGAGCAGTGCAAAGGCCATGGACCAGAACATGAACTATGAACACAACCTCAGAGCAGTACACAGATGAGACCCTTTGTGCCGGACATGACGCAAGAGCAAGGACTTTCTAGTAGACCTAAACCAGGATCAGGGCCTCTGTCCAAGATAAAAATCTACAAGCAGGCCCGCAGTCCAGGACAAAAGATGAACGTGACAAGAGCAGCACGCAGATGAGGTCCAGCAAAAACAAAGCAGTGTCTTTGAGCAGAAAACAAACCAGGAACAGGGACTTGGTGCAAGGCATAAACCTTGAGCAGTGCCTCTTGCTAGGACAAAACAGGTGGGGAGGCTGCCTGGCATTCACCGCATTATAATTTACCCAACAGAGGCAGCATGTGAGGGGGAAATTGGTACTCATCCCCATGATGAGATCCCGTCACCATCCAGGGGTGGGGTGTGGTCAGCCTGACAGTCTTCCCCAGGAATGGGCTTAGAATTTCTGGGGCCCCAATTTGTGTCTGTGGCTCTAATCAAAGGCACTTTATATAATAATAAAAAATTAAAAAAGCAAATGATGGAGAGAAGCAGCTTTCGTTCTCTTGTAGCCTAGGCACTGACAGCAGAGCATTACAGTAAGATGCCAGCCGCTTCAAGTGTTCACTCAGCTGAGTTCTGGGGGGCCCCTGAGGGGTGGGGGCCCCATGCAATTGCATGGGTTGCATAGTGGCAAAGCACGGCACTGCTCATCCCCATGATGATTTAACATCTAGAGGCGGGCGAGGTGGGGTGGGGGGGGCATTGGTAGGTCACTCCGATTTGCAGGGCTGCAGGACGCAAACAAGCGCAGCTGCTTCCCGGCTTTGGAATGACTTTCCCCTGGAGGGAAAACATGACAGTGGCTGCGCCATCAACAAATACAAGATGTGAATTTATGGAATCCATTTTTATGTAGGGAGCAAATAAAATTGCAACTCAGCGATGCTAAAAGGATTTTTACAGTGTTAATGGTTTTCTTTTGACACGCCGGAGGGTTCATTATCTTCCTCTAGGCCAGGCTGAAATGGAGGGTGGGCGTAAATTCATCTCAATGTTCTGCTCAACTTTGTATTTTATTTCATTGTATGATTCCCATATGTGACAACAAAGAGCAACTGCAATTGAGATAAAAGAGAAAAAAAAGGCTACAGGAAAAATGTATTTGTGAAGAAAATCCAGAGCCTGTAAAAAGTATTCATTGCATTTGATTAGTTTTTTCTGTTCAGTATTGCTTTTTCTCTGCGTTGCTGCACCGCTGTACAATGCAGAGGAAAAGGTTCCTCTTTATTCTCAATGGGCCAAATAACATACTGTAAATGCGCTGTTGTGCAATACGTTGACTCTATGCCACGTAGCACTATGGCAGGCCAATAGACATTGATGGTAACACAAGCGCAACACACATATAACTTAGTGCACTTTGCTATACCCGAGTTGCATTTGCATAAAGTGAGTTGGCACATTTGGCTTCTTTGGAGTAAAAGAAATCTGCCAGTTTTTTAAATTAATTTATTATTCACTATTATTTCCGCTCTCCCTTTTTTTGTGACATGAGACATTAGACATTGTTAATTAGGGATATATCATTTTAGATTTGGCCACACATATCAGTGGTCACACACACATATAAACCAGGGCGAGAGGCTCTTATGCCATTTGGCACAGGTCCATGGGAACCCCTGGAAAAACATTGGGCCCATGCTGATCACTGTGCTCTTTTGCGCCTCCGATGCCCAGGAGGAGGTGCGAGTAATCAGGTGAGCGGTATCGGCAAACCATTTGCCACCTACTGCCTCTCCCTACCTTTGATATAAGAGTCCATATGACTCCTTACTAATTGAGGGTTAAAGTTAAAAAAAAAAACACAATGAAAAAATGATGTGATCAATCAAAATTAACAGTACTGTTCCCCACCAGGCATCGCCGCCTCACAGGTCCATCGATCTCATTATCATTGGCTGGCAGATCTTCTGATACTGGCAACCGTAGCTTTAGCAGCTGCCCCAGCAGCATCCGGAGCAGACAATGAACCCTCATCTGTTTACCCTAGCAGGAATAATTGGGGGCTTCCATAATGGGGCTTCTGGGGGATCCTCTATATGTGGCCTTTCCTCCTTTCTGAATTTTGGATGCTGGTAGGACTTACCCCCCCATCCCGGCAGGGCATCGGAGCTGGTAACTTGGCAGGGCCAGCCACTTAGCCTTCAAGCCCACGGTACAGCCCCTAAGCACTTGTCCATTAAAGTTGGCGCACATATTTTATTACAGTGACACTCTAACTCAGCTAAAATCCATCCAAAAAAAATAAAAAAAAAACTATACTCACTGGCTGACGGGGGGTTAGGTGTCTTGGGTCCGGCATAGAGGCAGTCCATTCAGATTTCTGGACCACAGATGCCCAAAATATTGAGACAAAATTGAAATGAACGCTTGCAGTGCCAACTGGTGAAACATTGCAGGTATGCTGTTGCTTTACCCCAACCGGAAGCTCACTTAATTCTCTATTTTGCCTTCCAGGGATGAGAAGAACCAGTCAATCATTGTGAGCGGAGAGTCCGGTGCAGGCAAAACCGTGTCGGCCAAATATGCCATGAGATACTTTGCCACCGTCAGCGGTTCTTCCAGTGAAGCCAATGTGGAGGACAAAGTCCTTGCGTCCAGTCCCATCATGGAGGTAGGACTGTGGCAGAAATTTGGCATGCGGGCCGATGTGGATAAACATTCCAACTCCTTTTGGCCAGGTCCATCATATGTGGAGAACATCTCAAATGTCATAATTAGGCTTTACAGTGGATCTCCACCTGTCTGACTTCACCTCGGTACCTAACAGGGTGTAGATCCACTTCAAATCGCCCCCTCCCTCCTTATCAGATCAGATTTAAAACTACATGCACATATTATTTCAAGCAATCTGATTTCTGTTGGATCAATTTCAGAAAGACCAAGAAACACGTGGGATAACTGGTTGAATCTGGTGGCATGTTCAACTAGATGTCCTATGTGTTTCCTAGTGTTGTAAAGTTTCGGTTGGTGGCCAGCCCCCATAGCAGACAGCAGTGTGGGGAGGGGGGCAGTGCTCGAGGTACCATCATTGCTGGGCAATCCCCCTCTTTGTATTATAAATTTAAAAAAGTATTGAGTGAAGGCATATGTAGCAAACATGCACAGTGACTTGAGGGATGAGGAGTGGGTGTCTTCTGGATCTAGCGGGCCAAATGTAGTGATAAGGGGGTGGGGGCTTAGGTGTGTCAGGTTCTCGTTGATCACAGTTCTGCAGTCAGAGACACGACTCCACATAACAATAACTAAAGCTTAATTACAGATGCAGGAAGCACATTGAGGATTCCTCAATCCCAGTGTGCAGACACAGTCACTGGCAGTTTCATGAACTTGCACTGGTCACAGCTGCAATTCTGTCAGCCCCTTACTCAGGTGTTATTTCAACCTGAGGCCTGCTTTAGGCTGCCGCTGGTCTTCCAGTCTCTGTGTAGTGTACAGAAAAAAAAACACTGCCAAAAGCATTTGTAACACATTGAAGGAGCTTACCTAAAGCCTGCACAATGCGGATCTCCTCCATTTCCTGCAGCACACTTTAGATGCTGTATATGTAGAAGGTTGCCCCTCCCTTCCAATTCCATTTCTCCATGACCACCAAATGTGACTCCCGAGGTGAGTGAGCCCGGCAAGCCATAGTGGTCACACTTGCCAGGCTCGCTCACTTTGAGAGACAGGAGCCACTGTGTGACCAAATTTGGAGTTGGTCGTGGAAAAATGGAAAGGAAATTGGGGACAAATTTGGAGATCTGTTACAAATGCTACAGCTTGCTGCAGAAAATGGAGAAGCTTGTGTGAGCTTCAGGTGAGCTCCTTGCTGCCTTATACTGCCTTTATTGTCCCTTTAAAGTGGAACTTCAGTCACTAAGTAAACCCGCCCTGCCATACTACCCTGGCACTAAAGCAAGGCAGGGGGGTTACAAAAAAAAAAAAACCCTTACATTATCCAAGAGGCAACGACTCTCCTCCGGCACTCTGGACCCTGGGTGCCGCCATCTTGAATGGCAAAATGCTGGATCCCCCGGGAGCGCGTGCGGGCCCAGGGCATGCGGCTTTGTGTCAATCACAGCGGCGGTCACACAGAGACACCCCCTCCCTCCTGCCTCAGCGCCAGGGTAGTGTGGCAGGGCAAGGGGGGGGGGGGGGGCTACTTGGTGACTGAAGTTCCGCTTTAACTTAATCTTTAACTATCTGTCTCTCCCAGTCTATTTTATACAGGCTACAGGAGGGTTCTAATACCATATATTCACATTCATGGGATTTTTTTTAACGCACTCTGTTTTAGATGTGATGCTCTTGAGAATTTAATATTAAAGGTCTGGGCACCTACTTGTGTTTGGGTATAAAAAATAATTGATAACACAGGGCCCTAGTAGGTCAGTTTTCTGTTGATCTAATCAGATTGAAATTTGATTGAGGGGGGGGGTCTACATATGTGTATTGTGTGTGGAGCCTTTATAGAATTGATCTTCTGAATTTGATCATCTAGGCCATCGGAAATGCCAAAACCACCCGGAACGATAACAGCAGTCGCTTCGGAAAGTATATCCAGATCGGCTTCGACAAGAGATACCGAATCATCGGTGCCAACATGAGGACTTACCTGCTGGAGAAGTCACGTGTTGTATTTCAGGTAAGTGGACAGGACAGCATGATTAGAATTCCATTGAATGGTTGGCCCAGTGGCTTAACTGGATGTGACCAGGCCCTGTGCTTTGAATGGGGCCCTACTATGGCTCATACAGTAACCTTTCTTCTGTAATTTCTCCCTAAATTGGATATAACTAGACACATAGGCCTTGATTCACAAAGAGTTTAAAAAAATTCAATTCATGAGAAAAAAGCCTGAGAATTTCACTGTTAGTGAATCACCAGATTGGAAGACAATGAAAGTCAATGGCACTTTTTTACTCCTGGAAAAAGCATTGAACTTTTTACCCCTTTTTACCTGTAGTAAAAAGTGCCATTGACTTTCATTGTCTTCCTATCTGGTGATTCACTAACGGTGACATTCTCAGGCTTTTTTCTCATTAATTGAATTTTTTACTACCATGCGAGTTTTTTTGCAACTCTTTGGGAATCAAGGCCATAGAGACCGAAACAGACCAGTGATGCTATTTTTTTCTGTTTATTATTCCATGGGAGCACAAATCTAATAAATAAGGTGGAGGAACAACAGTGATGGAGGGCCCCTTGACCTTATGGACCCCAGTGCGGTCGCAACCTCTGCACCCTATGGTTATGCACATGATTGGCCCTAATATACAGCATGTTGCCTGGCCTTGCAAATTTAAATGGATCACAAGCCATCCTAGTCTATAATACTCTAAAACTGCATTCGGACGTGGGATGCCATCTTTACTTAGATCCTACAGCGTATGTGTTGAACTCTGGTGGCATCCCTCCAGCCCCTTTGTGCTCCCACACCAGATCTGAGATCAAGAGAGCAGACAGCAGCGGGCTCACAGCTAGCCTGCCATTCAGGTTTTCTTGCGGCTTATTCATATCTGCAGGTAGGAAACCTAATTAGAGGAGAGCCCATGCATGCATCCTGGCTTTGCCAGCAAGGTAATAATAATGGTGATCCATGGGGGTTTCACACATTGGGTCATCCCAAATCGGGATGCTCTGTGAGTAGGGAATATGGTGGCTCTAAAGTCATATAGACTGTTTTGGTCCACTTCAAAGAGTAACCCTGACATTGGAAATACATGCGATCTAGGATCTGTGCATTGCATTGTATGTCCCAATGGGGGCTCTCATAGATTAGAGTTAGGATTGCACCTAAACCAAGGCACCTTGGCATCTGGTGGCGCAGTTTTAGCATACTTCTGCAGATGTGTGCCAATCAAGACCTCTGTTTTTAACCAGATTTTGAGACAGATCCTAGGAGCGGTTGCGAGCTAACAGTGCTGAGATTTGTGTATACTAATTGCTCTGATGTTGTGCACCTCCCAGGTTAGTTATAAATTACTCTGAGTGGCTGCCACCCCTCCTTGGTATCTTTAATTCTGTGCAAGCACATGGGGTGGGGGATCCAGAGCTGTATGGAGGAGGCTTTCCTTCCCATGTGCTGCATTCGATGTTACCTTAAGTAAGCTGCTCCCAATTTATCTATTGCATTGTATGTCCCAATCAGGGCCGTATTTAACATTAGGCAACTCTAGGCCTGTGCCTAGGGCGGCCAGTTGCATAGGGCGGCCTCTCTGCAGCAATAAAATGTAATTTTACTTGTTATAGCTGCCGCCCGCCCGCCCACACCCGAAACTGCCCCTCCCCCACCCGAAACTGCCCCTCCCCCAAAGTACAATGGGGCCGATTCATATGCTAATACCTGTGAAACGCTGCCTCCTGCCACATGTACATAGTACAATGGGGTCTATTAATATGTTAATGCGCGGGTAATGTTCCCGCCCACTCGCGCTTCCCTTCCTCAGCACTGTAAAGCAAAACCTATTTACACATCAATAGTGTGAAGCTCCCGGGCTGCCACCCCGCCCCTCTCTGCGCTGCCTGCCAATAGAGTGGCTCTGCAGGGGCAGCTGGGAATGGACACGTCACTCCCAGCATGCTCGTCATCGAAGTAGCTTGTGCGGAGCTCCATTCAAGGTAACTGGCAGCGGGGAGAAGCTGGGGGAGGCTCAGGAGACAGCAAATGTGCCAAGCTGAGTCCAGATCAAATGTACATAGACCCGTTTTCATGGGGGGGGGGGCATGCCAGCAAATGTTTTAAATGTCATTGTAGTGCACTGATGGAGGAAGTGGGCTGCCAGCCCAACATTTGCCTCCAATACATGTACAGTCATTTTGAACTTATTTTTTGGTTGTTTGATTTCACAGACCCTCTTCTCTCTCTCTCTCTCTCTCTCTCCATCTATCTAGCTTCACTGTCTGTCTTATCTCTCTCCCTCACTCTGGCCATTTATCTATCTACCTATCTCTCTGCCCATCTATTATCCAACCATCCATCTATCTCTGTCTATCTTTCCCTCATCTATCTATCTATCTATCTATCTATCTATCTATCTATCTATCTATCTATCTATCTATCTCTGCCCAAATATCTATCTATCTCTGCCCAAATATATATCTATCTATCCCCATATATCTATCTATTTATCTATCCCTGCCCATATATCTATCTATCTATCTATCTATCTATCTATCTATCTATCTATCTATCTATCTATCTCTGCCCATATATCTATCTGTATATCTCTCTGCCCATCTATTATCCAACCATCCATCTATCTCTATCTATCTATCTATCTATCTATCTATCTATCTATCTATCCCCATATATCTATCTATTTATCTATCTCTGCCCATATATCTATCTGTCTATCTCTCTGCCCATCTATTATCCAACTATCTATCTATCTATCTATCTATCTATCTATCTCTGCCCAAATATCTATCTATCTATCTATCTATCTATCTATCTATCTATCTATCTATCTATCTATCTATCTATCTCTGCCCAAATATATATCTATCTATCTATCTCTGCCCATATATCTATCTATCTATCTATCTATCTATCTATCTATCTATCTATCTATCTATCTCTGCCCATATATCTGTCTATCTATCTCTCTGCCCATCTATTATCCAACCATCCATCTATCTCTGTCTATCTTTCCCTCCTCTATTTATCTATCTATCTATCTATCTATCTATCTATCTATCTATCTATCTTCCGCATAAATTCTAAATACAGCCCTGCTTCCCCAGGGTCATCCCGATTTGGAATATCCTGGGGGGGGAATATCAGAGGCCAGCCCCCACGACACCCATAGACACTCACCTCTTCCCGGTCCAAAGGTGCATGCGCAGGCTCTGGTCCAATGAGAGCCGTCCACTGTAACTGTGTAATTCAGCAGGTGGCTCTCATTAGAACTAATGGGGATCACAACCTGTTGAATTACGCAGTGACGGTGAGCGGCTTTCGTTGGACCAGAGCCCCTGCATGCACCGTTGAAGCCAGGGAAGGTAAGTGTTTACTGGACTTTCTGGGGGGTTATACACTGTTGGGTATCCTGAACTGGGATGCCCCACTGTGTAAACCCCCCCAGAAGCCCCATTTCACTCACCTTGTCCTAGAGCCCTCACCACATCTCTGCACAGCGGCCGCATCCCGGCTCACCTCTACCTGAACCCGCGCTTGGCCTTTCTGAATGGGTGCACCACCCACACGTCCACCGCACATGCAACTGCTGGTAGGTGAGCAGGCAGGGGATGCGGCTGGATGCGCACTCTGCTCCCTTTGGCTGCTTAGCCTTCAGTGGTGCCAAAGGGAGCCAAGTGAAAGCGAGCGCACTGATTGGTTGAGCAGGCCGCTCAGCCTATCAGTCAGTGCGCTGATTCTGACCCCAGTATGGACTGTGGGAGCAACAGGTAGCAGGAAGGTGAGTGAATTGGGCAACCTGGGAGGGTACACACAGTGGGGCATCCCAATTCAAGATGCCCTCACCGAGAGAAACAACACCAAGTGAAACAAGTGAGCAACAAGTGAAAATCTGGTGTGTTGTTTCTCTTTAAAGTGGACCAACACCCAGGATTTTGACTACCCTGGGTTTTGGTCCTTTCCCCCGGGGGACCCCGATCGGGGATGACCTGCTATGTGAAACCCCCCAGATCGCAAGTTACAACTCACCTCACCCCACTCCTACATCGCATGCGCAGCCGCTCATCCAATCAGCGAGCTCAGAGCCGCTGTGCTTTGCACGCCAATGAGACGTCTTACCGCAGCAGCTCCGAGCTTGCCGGCGGCTGCATCTCGTGCTTCCCTCTAACAGGGAGCGTGTCTGCTAAAGACAAGCGCGAGATGCGGCCCGCACATGCGCCGTTGGACCGACAATCAGGTAAGTGCAGCGGGCGGCTTGGGGGTTTTCACACAGCGGGCATCCCGATTTTGGATGCCCCGCAGGGAAGGATTGGATCAGCCCGGGAATCGCGGATCACGCTGGGTGTTGGTCCACTTTAATCATGATGTGTGTATGCATGGGGGGGATTGGCAAATTCATCATAGTATGTGGGGGGGGGGGGGGCGCATGACCAAAGAGTGCCTAGGGCACCACGAAACCTAAATACAGCCCTGGTCCCAATGTATCTATTGCATTAGATTAGAGTTAGGATTGCACCTAAACAGAGGCACCTTGGCATCTGGTGGCGCAGCTTTAGCATACAGATGTGTGCCAACCAAGACCTCTGTTTTTAACCAGATTTTAGAGACAGATCCTAGGACCGGCTGTGAGCTAACAGGTTTGAGTGCTGTTGCTCCTTTAAAGTGGACCAAAACCCACGGAGATCGGCCCATGAATCTATAAGATTCGCGGGCCGATTGATTATCTCCCCCCGGGGCATCCAGAATCTGTGTGAAACCCCCCAGCTCACCCATAAACTCACCTTCTTTCCTGGTCCAACGGCAAATGCGTGAGCAGCGGGCGCATCCCCTCCATCCCTCCAGCCCCTAGCAAGGCACGTGCCCGTGTTTGCTATTCACAAATGCCTGGCACGGGCACACGCCCTGCTAGGGGCTGGATGGATGGAGGGGATGCGCCCGCTGCTCATGCATTTGCTGTTGGACCAGGAAAGAAGGTGAGCAGGCCATCGGCGTGCTCGGATCCGCTCGTATTAGACAAGCACCTGGAAGAAAGGGCCCCAGGCGGATCTGAGCGCGCTGAATGGACGAGTGGATTCGTCATAGGACTGGGAAGAGGTGAGTTTGTTCAGGCGACCTGGGGGGTTTCAAACAGCAGGACACCCCAGATGGGGGGGGGGGGGGGGGAAGGACCAAAACCCAGGATAGTCAAAATCCTGGGTTTTGGTCCACTTTAAGATTTGTGTATACTAATTGCCCTGAAGTTGTGCACCTCCCAGGTTAGTTATGAATTGGTCTGAGCGGCTGCCACCCCTCCTTTGTATCTTAGAAACAGATGTTGGTCCTCTTTAACTGTCTATATTTCCCCACTAGGCAGAAGACGAGAGGAACTATCACATCTTCTACCAGCTCTGCGCCTCCTCCGGCTTACCCGAGTTCTCCGAGTTGTTGCTGGGTAAGTCATTATTCACAGCTCATCTCTCGCAGAGTAGAGATAACGCGACCAAATCGCTGAACTCCATCAGCCTGTCACAGTGAGGAATGGGGCCGGCGGGTGCGTGTTTAGGCGACATTAAATCAGACTCTGGAAGGGATAAAACTCACAGGTGTTTTGTTAAAGAAGGAGTATGATCAACTTATTGTCATCAAGAAAATCTTATGTCTAAAAAATTCCAGGGCTATATTACAGCTTGCCCCCAACTGGGGATGCCCTGCTGTGCGAAACAATATATTCATTTTGAGATTTAAAGTGGGTGATGCGCGATGACGGCCGCATCCCCTGCTACCATCTAACAGGGAGTGTGCCTGCGTCGGCCATCCACAAATGCCTGGCGTGGGCACGCGCCATGTTAGAGGGATAGCGGGGATACGGCTGTGGCTCATGCATGTGCCGTTGGACCAGAGAAAAAAAGGGCCAAAGGTAAGTGTGTGGGTGACCTGGGGGGGTTTCACACAGCAGGGCATCCCAATTTTATAAGATTCAGCTAGGAGGTATCTTATAGATTCCTGGGGAGGGATGCATATGAGCACTGTTGTTGTGTTGTGTGTTGGTTGCACAGGTTGATCAGACCTCTTGATTGTTCATCTGATCAAACCAGCCAATCGTACTCCACGTGCGTCACCGCAACGGGCAATTGGCAACACGCGTGGCTATAAAATGCTGCCACCAGAACACAGTGTGCGCCACTATATAAGCCACACACACCACAATCAGATCGAATGAATCGATCGACCCATGTCCACTTCCAGGCAGGGGGTGATCGCGTGTCCTAGGCGAGTAATGTAGCCAGGCTCTTCAGAACTAGTGTGGGCTTTTTTAGATCCTTAATTCAGTGACCCTGTGTTTTCAGAATTTATTTAAAAAAAAATGAAAAAAACGAGAAAAACGGTGCAAGGTGATAAAACTAGATGAACTATAAAACATGGTACAAATAAATAGATAGCAATACAAATAAAAAGGGGAAAAATACCTAACAGCCTGTCTAGGCTGCGGTTCGACCAAATCAATTGTCTCTCAGTCCTCCCAAAGACCAACGAATCCTGGTAGATGTTACAATGGAGCGTGTGTCACTCTTGATGGTAAGATTTCAGTGTCTTTTCTCACCAAGTCTCACCCCCCATACATTAAGAGGCATCCGCCCTGGTGCTGATGAGAGCCTAAAGCTCGAAACACGTGTCCACTAGTTGGATGTGTCTGGCTGTATAAAATTTAAAGCTAATCCTTGGCATTGCACCCTTAGCGGTTCTAAGGGCCTCGGATGGCACAGAGATGTAAAGAGATGATTTGCATAGCTCCGCCTACTGCAAGGGTAGATGGGTAATGCTATCTGTCCTTGGACTGGGTACTGTGCAAATACTTTCCGTTCTAGGAAAGCCTCTCTTTTCCTTTACCTAAGTAGAGGTTTTTTTGGTCTCTTTAGCCCCCTATATAAAGCCTAACATGGCTCTCTCCACATACTGGCTTGCGACTATGTTTTAGTGTCTCTTCTGAAGCTCACCTTATTCCCTCTAACCAGGGGTCAGCATCTGACCCCTCCTATTGGGCAGAGCAATTGGAGTCACCCACTGTTTAATTGGTGCATCTGGAATTCTCCATCTTTGGGTACCTGAAAGTTGGTCCATATGATATCCTCCATCTGTCCTGGGATTCCACAGGCAGGGGGAATGAGGAGAACATTCCATGGAAGGGGCCGGGGCAGGATATTGGCCCTGTCTCTGCTTTCTATGGCTGGGTGATTTCTGATAACTTAGTCTATTACTTTGTTTATGCTGGAGAGTTTTATGAGGGAAGACAGGCATCCCAGCTGACCCTGTGTGCATGCAGAGGGTTTTATAGTGGGCAGGAGGAGGGGGAGACATAAGAAGAGTTATATATATATATATATATATATATATATATATATATATATATAGTATGTTGGTCACATGTTGGTCCGCCTTAAAATCCTTATATACCTGCAAATTGTGATGTGATGGTGGTCATACCTGACGTTCAAAAAAGTGGTCTCCAAGTTTGGCGTCTCTGCTAAAGGGGATTGAAGTGGTGTTTAGGTGCAGAGGTGGACCTAATAGGGTAATATGTAAGGATCTGCTTTAAGGCAAATTTATTTACCATAATCCCGACATAAAATAGCTTTTACATGTTTTTTGGAGTTCATGCTTTTTAATATCAGCAGTCTCTTCAATCCCTTGCAGACCAAGCCGAGGATTTTTTTTACACCTCGCAGGGAGGTGACACAGCCATTGAGGGAGTGGATGACGCAGATGACTTTGAGAAAACAAGACAAGCTTTTACACTTCTTGGTGAGTACAAAAAACTGTCAGCAAGCCACGGTGCTTCTGAGAACACCACTCATTGTACAGCCGCATGAGGACTCCATAAAACTTACTAAACAGGAACAACACCTGTTATTTTCACTTTCTTAGGTGTTGTTCCTATCTGGTGGCACATCCTATATTCTTGGTGTGCCACACACCCCGCTTCACTTCTTAAATATTCATTACTTCATGGGTTAATCACCTGCAGGTGACGTAGTGCAGAGAGGAAGTCTTGTAACGAGCCCCACCTTCCGGCCTATATATACCTGGTACCTCCCTTCAATCACCAGTATTTTTCTCTCTGCGTGACAAGCAGAGGTTGGAAGTTTCCTGCTTACAGGTAGGCCGGGGCTTACCCCGCCACCCCCCTTTTGGTCTATTTCTGCCCGGTTTGAGTTGTATACCTCTATGGTGGATAGGAAGCCTCCCAGCTTAGGCTGCTCACCGGGTAATTGGTAGATGGCACTATTGGTGCCTAGGAGCTTATCTCCTCCGCTCATCCCCCTCTTTTGGGGGCAATGCGGCAATCCGGCATGGTGATCCGGAAATGGGATGCCCCTGTCCCGAGGGTCCCCGTAGCCCTTTCTCCCCCGCTCCGGTCCTTTCTCCCTTCACTTGGGGGGGGGGGGGGGGGGGGTGTATAGAGGGTTGTGTATCTTGTATGATGTTTTCACTGTGTGTTATTTCTGTGTGTTCACTTTTACATAGTAACTGTTTTTTTTTTTTGACCGGGGCTCCGGGCAGATGCTTTAGGCATGGCCAGTGTATTTGGTCTGCTTTATGGGGGTGGGGCAGCGGACCGCGCTCAGCTGGCCTCAGTTGGTTCCCTCCCGCCTCCCTTCCTTCCCCGCTGCTCCGTGCGGCAGCCTGTGTGGCTGCGCTTGTGTCTCTTTTTCCCCTCCTCCTCCTCCGCCGGCTCGGTGTCAGCCAGCGCAGCTGGTGGCATTCCCCCGTTGATTAGAGCAGGGCAGGCTCCCTGTGACGCGGGGGGGCGTGGCGCCGGCGGAAGCGGCGCCGGCGGAAGCGGCGCTCGGCGGCCTCAGCCTCGCTTCCTTCATGTTGCGGTGAAAAGAGGTCACGTGGGGGGGGGCGCGCGCTGCAGCAACACATGAGTTTGTGTGCTGCGGCTGCTACATGTCCCTCCGGTCTGGCTCCTGGCGTCGGTAACAGGTAAGCGGCCTCGCTTTTGTGGGGCCAGAATGAGTTTTACTCATGGGGCTGACTTTTAAGGAGGCACTCTCTTTGTTGTACTATTGTGAACATGCTGCTTGTTACTCTCACAAGGGATCTGATGGTTTGTTTTTTCTTTCCTTTCAGATCCTGGGATCCCTCTTTTACTGCGGCCTCCGGCTCTATATTGCCTGGCTAGTCTTTCTTGATATGAAATTGCACATTTTGGATATATATATATATATATATATATGTATATATATTTATTTTGAGACTGTTAAGGGGGACCTTTTTCTCTTAAAAAAGAAAAAAAAAAAAAAAAAAAAAAGAAATATAAAAATAAAAACCCTCCCTTCCGGGACATTCTTATAAAGGGGCATCCCGGGTTGGCTTATGCCTTAAAAGTCCCAGTATTTGCGATACCATAAATCACCAATATGGAGGCTTCTGTTACTACCGGAAACGACTCGTCAGAGCCGTCCAGGGGGTGTGTAAAATGTGGGGCTGCGCTCCCTGCTGATGATATCTTTATTTGCATTTCTTGTGCAAGGCAGATTGTTGCGCGTCAGTCTGTTGATCCGGCGGCTGACCCGTCGCAACCTCTATCATCTCCTGCCTCTCCCTCCCTGTTCCGGACCCCGCATGACATTGTCAAGGGTGGGGATTCGCAATCCGAGGTGGTGGTAAAATCAGCCAATCTTCGGGAAGTATTGCCCGTTAAAGCGGGGCTAAAGGCCTCTGCAAAACGGAAGCGCCTGACTCCGGTTTCTTCGGCTCCTCAGGACGAATTATGTGAGCCTGTGGAATGGTCCGATGGCTCCCCGGATGAGGGTGAATTCCTCTTGGAGTCAGATGAGCCGGCAGGTCAGCTTAAGGCTGATGCGATTGGCGATTGGTCGGCGGGGGTTGCCCTTGACACCCCCTCCATTCTGGCACAAATGTTTGAAATTTTGAATTTAGATCCGCCTGAGGCTGTCACCCGGCCAAAGGGTCAGTTGTTTGAAGAGCCTCAGCCGCGTTTGGTTTTTCCCAGACAGCACCACTTTGAGAGGGTGGTCCTGAAAGAATGGGAACATCCCACACGGTTATCTGGAATCCCTCCCAGTTGGGAAAAGCGTTATCCTTTTCCGCCAGAATTGCTGAAGCTTTGGTCCGTCCCTCCTGAAGTCGATACCCCTGTGCTAGGGTTATCTAGCTCCGCTATGGTACAGTCTGCTGAGACCTCTGTCCCTAAAGATGGGGAGGATCGTAGGATTGACCAGTATGCTCGCTATGGCTTTGTTTATGCTGGGTCAACAATGCGCCCCTTGTGCGCTTCGGCCCTTCTTCTTTTAGCGGTAAGATCTGTTATCCAGGGGCTATGCGAGGATCTCAATCCCGCCTGTGATGAGTTCGCTGCGCTTAAGCAGTGCGATTCTTTTGTGTCTTACGTTCTATCCGCTCAGGACGATGCGCTGGCTATGAGTAGCAGGACAGCGGCAATGCTGGTCGCTATTCGTCGGTCAGTATGGCTGCGACAGTGGTCGGCGGACTCAGCTTCTAAAAGGGTGCTCACAGCTCTCCCCTTTTTGGGGCTGTGGCTGTTCGGGGAGAAAATTGATTCAGTCGCAAAGGGTGGCAAGATGCCACAGCGCAGGAGGCCTCGACGCCCCTTTAGAGGGGCTGTTTCTGGTAGGCCGTCCTTTCGAGGTTACAGAGCGGGTAGGGGGACTTCCCTTCCCTCTACCAGTCGTACAGGTTGGACGCGGGGAAGGGGCCGTGGCCGTCCCGCCCAGTCCTGGGGCTCCAAGCCCAAACCTGCGGGTAAGCCCACTCAGCAATGAGGGGCCGCCCTCACCCGTGCGGGTGGGGGGACGATTGCGACACTTCTCCCAGGTTTGGAACCGGGAGGTTCCGGACAGGTGGATTCAGGAGATAGTGTCGTCCGGTTACAAACTGGAGTTCGAGTCTCGCCCTCCTTCACGGTTCTTTCGGTCTCGGGTGCCCATCGATCCTTCGGCTGCACAGGGGCTCCTGGCGTCGGTAGAGAATCTGTTAGAGATGGCGGTCATCCGGCCGGTACCGCGTTTAGAGATGGGCCTCGGTTTCTACTCCAATCTGTTCGCTGTCCCCAAGAGGGATGGGTCGGTTCGTCCCGTCCTGGACCTGAAGTTGCTCAACAGGTTCATCCGTTTTCGGAAGTTTCACATGGAAACCTTGCGCACTGCCGTCGGCTCTCTTCGGCAAGGGGACTTCATGACGTCTATAGACATCAAGGATGCTTATCTGCATGTTCCCATCTGCCTCCCTCATCAACGCTTTCTTCGATTCATGATGAAGGATCGGCATTATCAGTTCGTGGCTCTTCCGTTTGGCCTTACCTCAGCTCCAAGAGTGTTCACCAAGGTGCTGGCAGGGGTCATGGCCATTTTCAGAGCTCGGGGCATTCGTGTCGTACCTTATTTGGACGACCTTCTTATCATGGCTCCGTCACCCGATCAATCGGAGAAAGACACCAGGGTGGTGCTCTCCACGCTGGAAAGTTTCGGTTGGGTGATCAACCTCTCCAAGTCCTCCCTCGCTCCGGCCAGGGTGGTGTCCTTTCTGGGGATGCGGTTAGACTCTTATCAACACAGAGTGTTTCTCCCTCAGTCCAAAATTCTTTTAATTCAGGAGTTGGCTCGGGTCCTACTCTCCAATCCTCGGCCGTCCATCCGTCTGGGGATGAGGCTGGTAGGGTTGATGGTTGCCTCCTTCGAGGCAGTTCCTTTTGCTCAATTCCACACGAGGACGCTTCAGCTTTATCTGTTGGCGTCCTGGGACCGGCAGCCTCGGTCGCTGGATCAGCCCTTCCAGTTGTCCTCCCGGGTCCGGCAGTCCCTCCAGTGGTGGTTGGTCTCGACCAATCTCGTGAAGGGCAGGTCTTTCCTGGCCCCCCTTTGGGAAATTGTCACCACGGACGCCAGTCTGTCGGGATGGGGCGGATTCTGGAAGGAGCTGCAGTTCCAGGGGCAGTGGGGACCTCGGGAGGCCCTCTTACCCATCAATATTCTGGAACTGAGAGCCATCCGTCGGGTGCTTACTCTCCTGACTCAGCACGTTCTGGGCCTTCCGGTCCAGGTGCGTTCAGACAATCGAACAGCGGTTGCTTACATCAATCATCAGGGAGGGACTCGCAGCCTGAGTGCTCTCAGGGAAGTGTCCCTGATCCTGACCTGGGCAGAAGCCCATGTTCCTCGTCTCTCGGCGGTATACATCCCAGGAGTGGAGAACCTGAAAGCGGACCGCTTGAGCAGGGGCTCTCCCCGTCGGGGAGAATGGGCCCTCCATCCTCGGGTATTTCGCTCACTGTGTCGCCAATGGGGGACTCCAGAGGTGGACCTGTTTGCCTCTCGTCACAATCACAGGCTCCCGAACTTCGTATCGCTCTCCCAGGACCCTCTGGCTCTGGCAGTGGACGCCATGTCCCTGAGCTGGGGGGATCTGGGGTTTTCTGTACCTGTTTCCTCCGACACCCATGCTAGGCAGAGTGCTTCGGAAGTTGGCTCTGGAAGGGGTGTCCGCCGTCCTCGTGGCCCCAAGGTGGCCGAGGCGAGTGTGGTTCGCAGACATCGTTCGGCTGGCAGTGGACCAGGTCGTTCTGCCCCTTCGGCCCGATTTGCTCACTCAGGGTCAATTGTGTTACCCCAATTTACCAGCGCTAGCTTTGACGGCCTGGCTGCTGAGACCTCCATCCTAAAGGAAGAGGGTCTTTCTGATTCTGTCGTTAAGACTTTGATCAGTGCCCGAAAGAGGTCTTCTTCTGTCATCTACTATAGGACCTGGAAAGCCTATATCGCTTGGTGCGAGATGAGATCTTTTTCTTGTAGGGTATTTTCGGTCCCCAGGGTTCTGGAGTTTTTACAATCTGGGCTGGACTCTGGTCTTCAGCTAAGTACGTTGAAAGGGCAAGTTTCTGCCTTATCTATCTTTTTTCAGAAGCGTGTTGCGC
Organism: Gastrophryne carolinensis; assembly: GCA_027917425.1. Lineage (NCBI taxonomy): Eukaryota > Metazoa > Chordata > Amphibia > Anura > Microhylidae > Gastrophryne > Gastrophryne carolinensis. Next base: position 625,634,163 of record CM051234.1, on the reverse strand, counting down.
TTAAGTCTTTAGTTAAAACCTTTTTCCAGGGGGTTACGCATGTGCGGCCTCCCAGGAAACCATTACTCCCGGTTTGGGATTTGAATTTGGTTCTTTCTGCTCTTCAGGCTCCTCCTTTTGAGCCTTTGCAAGGGATTGCTTTATCTACCCTGACTCAGAAGATTGTCTTCTTGGTAGCGATCACTTCGATCCGGCGTGTCTCGGAATTGGCGGCCTTGTCTATTCAGGCGCCCTACTTCGAGAAGCATCGGGATAAGGTGGTCTTTCGATTCAAGCCAGACTTTCTTCCTAAGGTTGTTTCTGCTTTTCATTTGAACCAAGATATTGTTCTTCCCTCCTTATGTCCTAATCCTAAGAATGACAAAGAGAGGGGTTTGCATTGTTTGGATGTAGTACGCTGTGTTAAGTGCTACTTGGTTATCACGTCTCCTTTCCGTAGGACGGATTCCTTTTTTGTTGTGCCCCATGGGCCTAGGAAGGGTTTGGCACCAGCCAAATCTGCCATTAGCAAGTGGATACGTCAGGCCGTTACTGCGGCCTATTCTGCCAAGGGAAGAGTTCCCCCTTTTCGTATCACTGCTCATTCCACTCGCGCTGTTGGGGCGTCTTGGGCTTTTCAGCACCAAGCTTCGGTTGAACAGGTTTGTAAGGCCGCCACTTGGTCTTCTGTTCACACTTTTTCTAAATTTTACAAAGTTGATGTGCGGGCCTCAGCGGATGCTGTTTTCGGCCGCAAAGTTCTGCAGACTGCAGTCGTTTAAGTTATGCTTCACCTGGCCTTGAGTTGCCCAGCCCTTGTGGACACTGCTTTTGGATGTCCCATGAAGTAATGAATATTTAAGAAGTGAAGCGGGGTGTGTGGCACACCAAGAATAATACCATTTTGTGAGTACTCACCTGAAAAATGGATATTGTTGGTGTGCCACACACCCCGCTTCACACCCGCCCTTTTCGGTATTACCGAAGCCTTTATATGGTGAAGCCTTTTTTATATCAAATTTGATTTTGAGGTTACTGGTGGAATACTGGTACCTTGTATTACTGCTTTGTTGATTATACTGGTGATTGAAGGGAGGTACCAGGTATATATAGGCCGGAAGGTGGGGCTCGTTACAAGACTTCCTCTCTGCACTACGTCACCTGCAGGTGATTAACCCATGAAGTAATGAATATTTAAGAAGTGAAGCGGGGTGTGTGGCACACCAACAATATCCATTTTTCAGGTGAGTACTCACAAAATGGTATTTTTGGGATGCCATGCTATATGAAACCCCCACACTTGCTATTAAACGCTTATCTTTCCTTAGTCCAGCGGCACATGAGCGTTGGACCAATAAGCACTGTAATAAACAATAAGCACTGTAAGCACTGTAATAAACAATAAGCACTGTAAGCACTGTAATAACAATAAGCACTGTAAGCACTGTAATAAACATGTTTTTAATTGTTTTAAATGCCAAGCACGTAGTTTCCACGTTGTTGCTTCTCCGATGGTTAAGTGCCAAGCACATAGAATCTACGTGCTTGACACTTCCCCCTGCTACTGTAAAAAAAAAAAAAACTCACCTCCTTATGGATGGAAACCTGGGGGTCTCCTCTTCCTCCGTGGGGCACCCTGCTCCAGCTCTGACAGATGCCGGTAGTAGTGGTGCAGAGCGAGTGAGAGGCGAGAAGGCTCCGAGCTTCTGCCCCTGCTCCGATCACTACCGGCATCTGTCATCGTGAGCTGGCGCGGGACAGCAGCTAGGGACACAGGATCGGAGGTGAGGTGGCAGGAAAGGGTGTCTACCAATACATATGTGGTATCGCTGTAACCGGGAGAAATTGAGATTTCACACACAATAAGATTTTATTGACGAACTTACATTTTTTGTTACAAAAAAACACTACAAATTGTAAAAAATAGTTTTTTTACATTTTTTTTTTGCACATATTTCACCCAAAAATATTGAGAATACACCTAAAAAATGACAAACAAGACATTTTATGTTAAATCCCAGACTCACATTTGAACATGCGTAGTGCAAAATAGTGCTAAATGGTCTGGCAACAAAGGGTGACAAAATCTCCAGGTAGGCTGGCAAGGGTTAAATGTCACCAGCCAATAAGCGCTGTAATGAACATGTTTTTTTGATTGTTTTAAACGTCCTGGTGGCGCTGGCCCGCTACCATCTTGGTTGTGGGTAGGAGACCTTAGCTGGCTGGGACCCGCAGGATCACTCGGGATTACAGCCAGGGGGAGATCTGGCGCAGATCAGGCTTCAAGTGAGGACCCGGAAGAGGGTCCTCGCCACCTCTTCTGACGGCGCTGGCTGCCACCCATAGCTCCGCCTTTTTGTGGGAGGAGCGGAATGACGTCATCCCACTCCTCGTAGTCTGTCACCCCGCTCCGGCTCTGACAGATGCCGGTAGTAGTGGTGCAGAGCGAGTGAGAGGCGAGAAGGCTCCGAGCTTCTGCCCCTGCTCCGATCACTACCGGCATCTGTCATCGTGAGCTGGCGCGGGACAGCAGCTAGGGACACAGGATCGGAGGTGAGGTGGCAGGAAAGGGTGTCTACCAATACATATGTGGTATCGCTGTAACCGGGAGAAATTGAGATTTCACACACAATAAGATTTTATTGACGAACTTACATTTTTTGTTACAAAAAAACACTACAAATTGTAAAAAATAGTTTTTTTACATTTTTTTTTTGCACATATTTCACCCAAAAATATTGAGAATACACCTAAAAAATGACAAACAAGACATTTTATGTTAAATCCCAGACTCACATTTGAACATGCGTAGTGCAAAATAGTGCTAAATGGTCTGGCAACAAAGGGTGACAAAATCTCCAGGTAGGCTGGCAAGGGTTAAATGTCACCAGCCAATAAGCGCTGTAATGAACATGTTTTTTTGATTGTTTTAAACGTCCTGGTGGCGCTGGCCCGCTACCATCTTGGTTGTGGGTAGGAGACCTTAGCTGGCTGGGACCCGCAGGATCACTCGGGATTACAGCCAGGGGGAGATCTGGCGCAGATCAGGCTTCAAGTGAGGACCCGGAAGAGGGTCCTCGCCACCTCTTCTGACGGCGCTGGCTGCCACCCATAGCTCCGCCTTTTTGTGGGAGGAGCGGAATGACGTCATCCCACTCCTCGTAGTCTGTCACCCCGCTCCGGCTCTGACAGATGCCGGTAGTACCGGTGCAGAGCGGGTGAGAGGCGAGAAGGCTCCGAGCTTCTGCCCCTCACCCGCCTTGCTCCGATCACTACCGGCATCTGTCATTGTGAGCTGTCATCGGCGCGGGACAGCAGCGAGGGGCACAGGATCGGAGGTGAGATGGCAGGAAAGGGTGTCTACCAATACGCATGTGGTATCTCTGTAACCTGGGATTTCACACGCAATAAGATTTTATTGACAGAATTACATTTTTTATTACAAAGAAACACTACAAATTGTAAAAAATAGATTTTGTAAAATCTTTTTTGCACATATTTCACCCAAAAATATTGAGAATACACCTACAAAATGACAAATAAGACATTTCATGTTAAAGCCCAGGCTCTGCTGAAAAAAACACATATAATTTTCCTGGGAAATCCCTTCAAAAATCACATTTGAACATGCAAAGCGCAAAATAGTTCTAAATCGTCTGGCAAAAAAGGGTGACAAAAACTCCAGGTAGGCTGGCACTTAAAGGGTTAAATGTCACCAGCCACTAAGCGCTGTAATAAACATGTTTTTTTTTTAATTGTTTTAAACGTCCTGGCCCGCTGCCATCTTGGTTGTGGGTAGGAGATCTTAGCTGGCTGGGAACCGCAAAATCATGTTGGATTACGGCCGGGGGGAAATCTGGGACAGAGCCATATAAACAGGGAGAGACGAGGGGGGCCCTGGGAGGAGAATCAAGCCACGAGGTAGAGCGAGGAGGGCAGCTGCTGTTCCCGGGGCAAGCAGAGTAGGCGCCAGCGCACACCCTGACATCTGGAGGTGCCCCTGGAGATCTTCCCTAATGGACCCCTGACTACTGAGTCGGGGGGGGGGGGGAGAGGAGAGAGGCCCCAGCCTGCTTTTGCCGGGATACACCTGAGGTGGCCATTCCAGTGACAAAGATTTTGCAGAGTAGTGACTGGCACCCAGGGAACTTGACCCAGCGCCGTGCACAGAGTGGGGCCCAGCAGCTGTGGGGGACCCAGAGTCTTATGTCCAGCATGGTGGGGTGAGCTCTCCCCTAATAGTGACCTTGTAGTGGGGTGGCCCGCAACCTGCCGGCGCCAGAAGGGGGCGTGCAAGAGACTGTTTATTTGCTGCAAGCAATCCTTTTACTGCCATGTGTGGAATAAAGCTATTTACAGTTTAAAAAGAATCCCATGTGGTCGTACTCTGGTCAGACTACAAGAGCAAAAGGAGACCATTAGGGCAGGCGGCAGCGTCTTTCTTGTCCGCCACTGGGGACACAGATTATGGTGCTATAGCTCCATTCATACTGTCCTTAGCCGACCTGACATCCAATCAGGTCAGATTTGTGAATGGAGCTCGCGCCCCTGGATGCACCCCTGCTCCTCCCCTCACTGGCTCCAGCCATTGAGAAATGTCTGGTGTGGGTACACTCCTCAGCGGAGATGCGGATGCCCGCAAAGCCACAGTGGGATCGCCGGCTAAGTAAGTATAGGCATACCTTCCAACTTTTTAGGGTGGGAAAGAGAGACCCACATCCCCTCATTGAGTGATGTATAGGGGTTAGTTGTAACAGTTACAACAATATAAACACTCTAAATTGGCGAATGAATGATTTATTGCTGCAGATCTGCATGTTACACCTCAAAGAGGGACAAGTGAGAAGAATGGGGGACAGGGGGACATGGACTCAGAAGACTGACAGTCCCTCCAAATAAGGGAGGTATGAGTATAGCAGGCGATACTGAGAGTTTCCAACACCATGGTGAAAGCAGGCTAATTTTAAGCGGAGCAAAACCCTTCCTGCCCCCCCCCCCCCCCCCTCCATGGACACCCACTCGCCCGAGTACCTAGGGTGATGCTGGGATGGCGGTGACATGGTTTAGAAAAGACTGTGGGATGTTTAAAAAAAAAAAAAAGGTACAGGGTGCCGGGGATGAAGCCACAAGCGTCGCAAGAGCCAATGGTAAAGGTTAGTTTACCGGCGACCCCTAGTATATTACACAGCGTGGCATCCCAATATACAGTAGGCTGAGATGCCAAGTCACCCTGTTTTTAGGGAGTCATCCGGTTTTGACTCCCCAACATCCGATCACCCTGTCAAACTATGAAATCACCCAGAAAAACATGAATGTCTTCCCTCTCCCCGCTGATTGGCTGACTGAGGTCTTTAACTCATGTGCTATTGGCTAGCAGATGCCACAAAATGATTGGCAGGCCATCTAGCCCCTCACTATTGGCTGCCTCTGACTCCTCTTAATCCATGTGCTTTTAGATTCCAGGGCCAGTCAGCCAGGTTTTTGAGTCGATTTAAAGAGGACCAAAACCTGCACCCCATCGGTCCTGAAATATATAAGATTCTAGGGCTCGCCTTCTTTCCCGGTCCAACGGTGCATGTGCAAGCTGCATCCGCATCCCTGCTATCCCTTTAGCAGGACAAGTGCCTGTGCCAGATTTTTGTAAATGGCCGGCTCAGGCACGCTCCGTTAGAGGGTAGCGGGGGATGCGGCTGCCAGTGCGCTCGGATCCACTCGCCTTAGAAGAGCTATTAGATGAAGGGAGCAGATCCGAGCGTGCTAATTAGGCGACAAGGCTGCACATGCGCTGTAGGATCTGTGAGACCTGGGGGGTTTCACACAGCAGGACATCCCCGATCGGGGGCAAGGACCAAAACCCGGGATAGTCAAAATGTGGGATTTTGGTCCACTTTAAACCTTTGCCTGGAATGTCTCTTTAACTATAACAAATTTTTTTTCTTTTAAATGAGGATTTCCTCTTTCACTTTAGCACTCAATAGCTCAAGGTGTGAGAGAAAAAGGAGAGAAGTATGGCCGTGTTGTCTTTTCTGCTGGCATTTCAATAATTAGAATAACGATAGTGTACATTTTTAGCAGAAATATGTAACAGTAGCAGAAATGAGAACACGTAACAATTATATTGGTAGGTTCTTTTGGGTTTTGTCTTTCCCTGGAACTCAACAGCCTTTGTGCTGAGGATTCTGTTTTATCTAATCCAAATTGCTGAGGCAGATGGAACAGATTGCCGGGTTTGCTGAAATATACGAGCCAACTCTTCATGGCTGCAGGGCAGGTTGAGTACAGAAAAGAAAAGATTTTTAGTTTTAATGCTTGGGGTACTTGCACCAACTTAAAACTGTACGTACACGACTGCGGGGAGCTATTCTGGAACATATCTTGTGAGGTGAACTCATCAGACGTTAATTCTTTCCACTACAGCTTGATTTTATCTTCCTGCTGCTCAAATTCCACCAAGGAGCTGTATTATTAATGGCATGCCAGTATGAGCCTTGCTACGGGGTCATACACATTTTATGAGCATGCCCCAGCTTATAAAATAAGAGATATTTGGTATGAGTTGACTTAAAACTGGGATTTTATATGTTGAAGAGACAGTTTGGGCATTTTAGTATTTAGCAAACTGGGGCTCTTTGTGCTGGACCCTGGGATGGGCCACAATAGCATATAACTGAATTGCTAGTGATGGGGGTGCATTACATTGGGATCTCCAATTATAAAGTGTTTAAGCTTTTCAATTGATAGTGTTGGAGTTTATTAAAACTGGAATCCCAAGTGGCAAACTGGAATTTTTAGGTCAAATTCTAATTCAAGCCAAGAATAGAATTGGGAACCCAAGTGTTGAAGTGGCATAAAAATGGGATCCCACAAGTTGTAATAGCATTGAACTGACATCTCAACAGAGGCATTACCTTCAGATCCCTAGAGCTGAAGAAGCATAGAACTAGGATCCCTAGTGTTGAAGCAGAAAAGAAATGGGATGGCATGTGTTAGAATAGCATTAAACTGTATCCCAGGTGATGGAGTAGCAAATAACTGGGATATCAGGTGTTAGAATAGCATTGGAGTAGCATTACATTTGGATTCCTAGAGCTTGAGTAGCATAGACCTGGGATCCTTAGTGTTAAAGTGGCAAAATAAATGCTATCCCAAATGTTGGAGTAGAATTGAACAGGTATCCCAAGTGAAGGAATAGCATAGAAGTAGTATCTCAAGTGTGGGAGTAGGTGTGGGAGTAGGTGTGGGAGTAGCACTGATCTGGTATGTCAAGTGTTGGAGTAGAGTTGATCCCTAGTTGCTGGGATCCCTAGAGCTGGAGTAGCATAGAACTGGAATCCTTAGTTTTGAGGTGGCATAAAACTGTGATCCCAAGTGATGGAGTAGTATAGAACTGGTTTCCCAAATGATGGAGTAGCATAGAACTGGTATCCCAAGTGATGGAGTAGCATAGAACTGGTATCCCAAGTGATGGAGTAGTATAGAACTAGTATCCCAAGTGATGGAGTAGTATAGAACTAGTATCCCAAGTGATGGAGTAGTATAGAACTGGTATCCCAAATGATGGAGTAGTATAGAACTGGTACCCCAGGTGATGGAGTAGCATGGAAAATGGATCTGAGGTGTTGGAGTAGTATAGAACTGGTATCCCAAGTGATGGTGTAGTATAGAACTAGTATCCCAAGTGATGGAGTAGCATAGAACTGGTATCCCAAGTGATGGAGTAGTATAGAACTGGTATCGCAAATGATGGAGTAGTATAGAACTGGTATCCCAGGTGATGGAGTAGTATAGAACTGGTATCCCAGGTGATGGAGTAGCATGGAAAATGGATCTGAGGTGTTGGAGTAGTATAGAACTGGTATCCCAAGTGATGTAGTAGTATAGAACTGGTATCCCAAGTGATGTAGTAGCATAGAACTGGTATCCCAAGTGATGGAGTAGCATAGAACTGGTATCGCAAATGATGGAGTAGTATAGAACTGGTATCCCAGGTGATGGAGTAGTATAGAACTGGTATCCCAGGTGATGGAGTAGCATGGAACATGGATCTGAGGTGTTGGAGTAGTATAGAACTGGTATCCCAATTGATGGAGTAGTATAGAACTGGTATCCCAAGTGATGGAGTAGTATAGAACTGGTATCCCAAGTGATGGAGTAATATAGAACTGGTATCCCAATCTGGGATTACATGGATGAGCACAACCAAATGTTGTAAAGCTTTAAAGTGGACCAACACCCACCACTGATCGGCCCGGGAATCTATAAGATTCCCGGGCCGATCAGCTCCCTCCCCGCGGGGCATCCAAAATCGGGATGCCCCGCTGTGTGAAACCCCCCAGAAAGCCCCTAAAAACGTACCTTATCGGCGACGGATAAGCTGCCGCCGCCTCCCGCGCGTCCCTCTAGCAGGGCGCGCACCCGCACCGGCCGTTTGTGAATGGCCAGCGCCCTGTAAGAGGGACGTGCGAGAGGCGGCGGCGGCGGCGGCTTATCCGTCGCTTGTCCGTCGACGATAAGGTAAGATTTTAGGGGCTTTCTGGGGGGTTTCACACAGCGGGGCACCCCCGATCGGGGTGCCCCACGGAAGTGGACCAACATCCAGGATAGTGAAAATCCTGGGTGTTGGTCCACTTAAGCAGCCCATGGCCTTGATAGCTGAACATTATAGAACACTTGCCCTAAATGTTTATATGTAATTCAATGATTAGAAATATAAAATGAATGAATTATCTATTACTAGTTATAAATAATAAAACATAAGGAATATAACCATAATATCCGCCTAGATACATTTGCAAGCAATCTGTATTGGGCTAGACTGTATTCTGTATTATATGTATTATATATTATATGTCTAACACGTTTCTCTGCTGCTGATTGTTTCGTAGGTGTAAAAGAATCTCACCAGATGAGTATTTTTAAGATCATTGCTTCTATTTTGCACTTGGGCAATGTACAGATACTTTCTGAGCGTGATGGAGAATCCAGCAGCCTATCGGTAAGTGAAAAAATGTAAAATGATAAGGACCTGTCCACCAATTAAACCACATATTTCACATGTTAAACTCCAGACAGTTTTGGGGTAAGAAAGGGATTGAATTCCATTGACAGGTGTTATCACGCTTTAAATAAAACATATCTATTTATTAAATACAATTAACAGGGATAATCTATACAACCAATTAAAACCGCTGATTGACAAGAGACGGGACAGACAACAATCCTTACATGTTCCACAGGTCTTCTCATTTATAGATACATTTTTAATTTGCTCTTTACTCCGTACGTAGATATTTAGGTATTTCCCAGGTTATGATTTTTTCTGTACCTTTAAATTAAACCTTTAGTCAAAACAATTCCGGAAGTCCACTCACATCCACCCCAAGGGGATCCCAATTTGGGATTTTTCATCAGTAAAAAGGAAGCCCAATATCAGGCATAAAACATCTCCTCGTCCAGCAACACCTGGTTTCTTCATTAGCTGTTGACCCAGTACCCACTATATTTGTTCAGGTGGAGGTGAACCTAGTTCTTCTATGACCAAAAACCTTTCTCCCACCCTCAGGTTTGATTCCCCCCCCCCTCCCTTCAGAGCATCTAGATTCAGGACGCCTCACTGTTTGTATCCCCTGGTTGCCCTGGATACTGATCTTGAGTTTCGATCCCATGGCACTTACATACTGACATCCTCACTTGCAGTGCTCGTCAAGCCTGGCAAACTCGAATGCTAATGAGAACAAGTCGCAGTGGCAGAAGTTTGCAGGAGATCCATAGTGTCAAACAAAGGGGTTTCCCACAGACAGCCATGTCCCAGCCCTAGAGTCTTTTAGTTTACAGAGCCAGGCTGAGGAGGTTTTTGCCTCTTTATTCTTTTTGGTGCTTGGTAATGGACTACTCCCTCGGTGGGGCTTCCATCTATCTCAGGGCAAGAAGGGGTGCAATGACCACATAGGGAAGGATATGGAGATAAGTATTTTACGTTATAGATACATACTTATCACTCCATGTCCTTTCAAAGGCGCTCAGAATCTACTGATCCTAAAATGCACAATATAGCTAATTTAGCCATTTTGTGAATAACCGTCCAATATGTTTTTGGGTTGTATTTGGAAATCAGAGCACCTGAGAGAACTCATACAAAGTTTGGTTAATCGGTTGGCCATTGTATCATTTCGGCTGAGCAAAAATTTTGCGTTCATCGCTTGATGGTTGGAATGTCGCCCTCAAAAAATTGAACTGGTAAGAGGTTCCATGGACGTCTATACCAGTTCTTACACCATTACCCGCACCACCAATGGGCATATAGTTCCTAAGTTATCTTTAGAACAGTTGTATTAGAAGAGAAACGGCGTGTGTGCGATGTGATGTAGGCCACATTGTGAGAGGAGGGCGGGGTTCAGAGAGAGGCAGTCAATCCGGACATTTGGGCAGGGAGTGGGGGATGTTTGCGTCCTTGGTTCCCTGAAGGTTGATTGATGGACTAGGTCAGCAGGTTGGAGACTGAAAGCTGAGTGAGGAAGTGATTTTCTTCATGAAGTAGACAGACAGAAGAAAAAGAAGAGCGCTGGAGGGACTCAATTAAAGGTAAGCTACTGATATCACTTTAAAGAAGACTTGTTTGATGACTAGTTGTACTATTCTCAGTGTGTCACACACCCCGCTTCCCCTTTAATTCTTACGATCGGGTTACTCCACTGGCAGGTGGCGACGTTGCAGAGAGAAGTCTTGAAAACGAGCCCCTTCCAGCCTACATATACCTGGGACCTCCCACTTAACACCCAGTGTTTTCTCTCTGCAAGATGCGACAAGACAGAAGAAAGAAGTCTCCTGCTTGCAGGTAGCCGGGGTCAAACCCCGGCACCCCCCTCTTGGTTTATTTCTGCCCAGTCAATTGTTTTTATGCCTAGATAGATAACGGAAGCCTCCCAGCCTAGGCTGCTGGCTGGGCAACGGTAGATGGCACTATATGGTGCCTAGGAGCTTATCTCCTCCGCTCGTCCCCACGCGCGGGGCAATGCGGTTATCCGGCATGGTGATCCGGATTTGGGATGCCCCTGTCCCGGTGTTCCCCTTGGCCACCTTCTCCCACTTGGTCCCTTCTCCCTTCACGTTGGGGGGGGGGGGTTGTATGGGGTGCTTTACTTTTGTGGTGATTCTGTGTGTTTGGGGAGCGCTGGCAGCTGGCGGGGTCAGCCCGCGGCGTGCGGGCGCGTGTCCCGAGCTGCTGGGGCTCCTTGTAGCATGTTTAAAACGTCCCCGCTTGGTCTGTGTTGGGGACTGAGGGCGTCTGTTGGCGCCCGTTTGCACGCGGCGCCGCCATTCGGCGGGCCGCGCTGCTCCTGTCTTGGGGGCGGGGCGCGCTCCCTCTCGGCCTTTGCTTTGCTCACTGAGCCCGGCCCACCTTCCTTCATCTTCCTCTCCCGGAGTCCTCACTACACGGAGGCACTCAACAACAGGCCAGCGGTCCCTAGCTCGGCTGAGGAGGGCGCCGTCATTCAAGGAGGGTTTGTTTGTTGTCTTGCATTGTGTTTGTAGTGTATGCTAACGGCAGTCGCTTGCGAGTTTCCCTGTCACTTTGGTATAGCTTCCCCCTCCTGGAGGCACATATTTATATATGTATATATATATTTTTTTTTTCATGGGCTGTATATACTTCTCTTGCTTTTGTATGTATTGTCTATATATTTTACCGTTACATTCTGTTGGGTGTATGTTTGTGGTGCATGCTGGCAAACTTTCTTTGGGGGACTGATTGTGGTCTCTTTTCCCTTACAGATTCTGGGATCACCTCACTGCAGTGGGTCTCCCGGTCTGATATACCTGGCTAGTCTTTCCCGCTACCAGGGGTGCAGGTTGGACCTGGGGGAGGGGCCGTGGCCGTCCCGGTCAGTCCTGGGGCGCCAAGCCCAAGCCTGCTGGTAAGCCCGCTCAGCAATGAGGGGGTGCCCTCACCCGTGCGGGTCGGGGGGCGATTGCGACACTTCTCCCTGGTTTGGGACCAGGAGGTTCCGGACAGATGGATCCGGGAGGTGGTGTCGTCCGGTTACAAGCTGGAGTTCGAGTCTCGCCCTCCTTCACGGTTTTTCCGGTCTCGGGTGCCCACCGATCTTTTGGCCACGCAGGGGCTCCTGGCATCGGTAAAGAATCTTCTGGAAATGGCGGTCATCCGGCCGGTGCCGCACTTGGAGGTGGGCCTCGGGTTTTACTCCAATCTTTTCATAGTCCCCAAGAAAGACGGGTCGGTTCGCCCCGTTCTGGATCTGAAGTTCCTCAACAGGTTCATCCGTACTCGGAAGTTTCGCATGGAAACTCTGCGATCGGCCATCGGTTCTCTTCGGCGGGGGGACTTCATGACGTCCATAGACATCAAGGATGCTTACCTTCATGTTCCCATCTGCCAGGCTCATCAACATTTTCTTCGGTTCGTGATGAAGGATCGGCATTTTCAATTCGTGGCACTTCCGTTTGGCCTTAACTCGGCTCCAAGAGTGTTCACCAAGGTGCTGGCAGGGGTGATGGCCATTCTCAGATCTCAAGGCATTCGCGTCGTACCTTATCTGGATGACCTTCTCATCATGGCTCCTTCTCTCAATCAAGCGGAGACGGACACCAGGACGGTGGTCTCCACGCTGGAGAGCTTCGGTTGGGTGATCAACTTTCCCAAGTCCTCCCTCGCCCCAGCCAGGGTGGTGTCCTTTCTGGGAAAGCGGTTGGATTCTTGTCAACACAGGGTGTTTTTGCCTCAATCCAAGATTTGTCTGATTCAAGAATTGGCTCGGTTCCTTCTTTCCAATGAGACTGGTAGGGTTGATGGTTGCCTCTTTCGAGGCAGTTCCTTTTGCTCAATTTCACACAAGGACGCTTCAGCTTCATCTGTTGGCGTCTTGGGACGGGCGACCACGGTCGTTGGATCGGCCCTTCCAGTTGTCCTCCCGGGTCAGGCAGTCCCTTCAATGGTGGTTGGTCTCGACCAATCTCTTGAGGGGCAGGTTTTCCTGGCCCCTCTCTGGGAAATTGTCACCACGGATGCCAGTCTTTCGGGATGGGGGGGTTCTGGAAGGATCTTCAGTTTCGGGTGCAGTGGGGACCTCGAGAGGCCCACTTGCCCATCAATGTTCTGGAACTGAGAGCCATCCGTCTGGTTCTTGTTCATTTGACTCAGCATGTCCTGGGCCTTCCGGTTCAGGTTCGTTCGGACAATCGAACAGCGGTTGCTTACATCAATCATCAGGGAGGGACTCGCAGTCTGGGTGCCCTCAGAGAGGTGTCCCTGATCCTGACCTGGGCAGAGGCTTATGTTCCTTGTCTCTTGGCAGTTTACATTCCGGGTGTGGAAAATAGGGAAGCGGATCTGTTGAGCAGGTGCTCTTCCCGTCTGGGAGAATGGGCTCTCCATCCTCAAGTTTTTCAGTCGCTGTGTCTCCGGTGGGGGACACCGGAGGTGGACCTGTTTGCCTCGTCACATTTGCAGGCTTCCGACCTTTGTGTCGCTCTCCCAGGATCCTCTGGCGGTGGACGCCATGTCCCTGAGCTGGGGGGGATCTGGGGTTTCTGTACCTTTTTCCTCCGATATGCTAGGCAAGGTGGTACGGAAGCTGGCTCTGGAAAGGGTGTCCGCCATTCTCGTGGCTCCAAGGTGGCCAAGGCGAGTGTGGTTCGCAGACATCGTTCGGCTGGCGGTGGATCAGATCGTTCTGCCTCTTCAGCCTGATCTGCTCACTCAGGGTCGGCTGTGTTACCCCAATTTACCAACGCTGGGTTTGACGGCTTGGCTGCTGAAACCTTCATCTTGAAGGAGGAGGGTCTTTCTGACTCGGTTGTTAAGACTCTGATCTGTGCCCGGAAGAGGTCTTCTTCTACCATCTACTATAGGACTTGGAGAGCCTATATCGCTTGGTGTGAGGTTAGATCTTTGCCTTGTAGGGTCTTTTCGGTTTCCAGGATTCTGGATTTTTTGCAATCAGAGCTGGACTCTGGTCTCCAGCTGAGTACTTTGAAAGGGCAGGTTTCTGCCTTATCTATCTTTTTTCAGAAGTCTTTTGCGCTTCCTCCTTTAGTTAAAACTTTTTTCCAGGGGGTTACACATGTGCGGCCTACCAGGAAGCCATTGCTCCCCGTTTGGGACTTGAACTTGGTTCTTTCTGCTCTTCAGGCTCCTCCCTTTGAGCCCTTGCAGGATATTGCTCTGTCTACCTTGACTCAGAAAATTGCCTTCTTGGTGGCTATCACTTCGGTTCGGCGTGTCTCGGAGTTGGCGGCCTTGTCGATTCAGGCGCCTGAGAGGCATCAGGACAAGGTGGTTTTTCATTTCAAACCGGATTTTCTTCCTAAGGTTGTTTCTGCTTTTCATTTGAATCAGGATATTGTTCTCCCTCCTTGTGTCCTAAGCCTAAGAATGACAAGGAGAGGATTTTGCATTGTTTGGATGTAGTACGCTGTGTTAAGTACTATTTGATTACTACTTCTCCTTTTCGTAAGACTGATGCCTTTTTTGTTGTTCCTTGTGGGCCTAGGAAGGATTTGGCTCCGGCCAAATCATCCATTAGCAAATGGATACGTCAGAAGGTTGTTGGGGCCTATTCGGCCAAGGGGAAGGTTCCCCCTTTTCGTATCACTGCTCATTCTACTCGTGCTGTTGGAGCGTCTCGGGCTTTTCAGCACCAAGCTTCTGTTGAACAAGTTTGTAAGGCTGCTACTTGGTCTTCTGTTCATACTTTTTCTAAGTTTTACAAGGTTGATGTGTGGGCCTCAGCGGATGCTGTGTTTGGCCGCAAGGTTCTGCATACCGCAGTCCTTTAAGTTATGCTTCATTTTGCCTTCGGATACCCACCCCTTGTGGACACTGCTTTTGGATGTCCCGATCGTAAGAATTAAAGGGGAAGCGGGGTGTGTGACAACTGAGAATAATACCAATACAATAATACCATATTTTACAGAAAGAGTAGTAGATACTTGGAACAAACTTCCAGCAGAGGTAGTTGAAAAATCAACAGTCACTGAATTAAACATGCCTGGGATAAGCACACATCTATCCTAAGATAAAGAGTACATACAGTATACACATACACAGACTAGATAGACCGTATGGCCTCCTTCTGCCGTCAACCTTCTATGTTTCTATGTTTCTACTCACCTGTAAAATGGATATTGTCAGTGTGTCACACACCCCGCTTCACCCGCCTTTTTTTGGTATCCTGGATCCTCTATATGGTGAAGCTTTCCTTTGTTTTATTTTGAGGTTACCGTTGGTTTTCCTGGTACCTTGTCTTACTGCTGTTTGAATTCACTGGGTGTTAAGTGGGAGGTCCCAGGCATATATAGGCCGGAAGGGGCTCGTTTTCAAGACTTCTCTCTGCAACGTCGCCACCTGCCGGTGGAGTAACCCGATCGTAAGAATTAAAGGGGAAGCGGGGTGTGTGACACACTGACAATATCCATTTTACAGGTGAGTACTCACAAAATGGTATTTTTTTGACAGAGAAAAGGACTGGTTCAGAAGAGGTGTAAAAAATTTATTTTTTAACAGAGAAAAACCAATCTTGAACAGAGGTGGTTGTAGATGAAAACTGTCTTAATACCTCTACCTTGGCAGATAACACTTCACATCTCTGACCATGTAAATGCAAGTTAACACATGAGGCCACAGTAAATACTTGGTGAAACTTCTTTACTGCTTTACCCATTCTCTTGCTCTGAATCCCTCTGACTTGAAATAAGGCCCCTCTGTCTACCTTTGCACCATCTTCCCAACACGGCTGCGTCTCTGCAATGTCATTTTATTCCCCACAAGATGTTTACTCTTCTCTCAGTTGCACCGTTATTCCAGACATTCACCCATATGTCCACCACTGCACCCCTCTGTCTCCCAATGTTGCCTCTGCTTCACCATTTCCCACTTGACTGCTACTCTGCTACCACATGCTCTACTACTCCAGCCCTCGCTCCTTTTCAGAGCCTTATATTGCACCATCCCACATCTTTTTCCACCGCTACACCCTCTTTTTAACCTCTCACCCATCCCACCACCAAGAAAGCTGAAGGTCCATGTTAAGCTTAACCTCGCAACTGGATTCTTACTCCACAGCTGAGAGAAAAACTTTGTAAGCCATAAGAGGCCATTTGATCGATGTTTCTTATATAGATCCAATCCTGTGAGCTTCTTTCTTTAATTGCATTGACTCTTGGGTATCTTAAATCACTGTGAGCTGATTAATGGCAGATTGTCAACAAGCAGTACATTAAGGACAGCACACAGCAACAATATTTTTTTACTCTCCTATTAACAAAGTATTGAGAGTAATGACTGCTAACTGTGATCGGAGGTTCCCACCCCAAACTCTGATATGTGTCTAAAATAGCAGACTGAAAAGCTTGGAATCGCTCAACTCTACACAAATTTTAATAGTGTAATAGTTAAACTGACCAGAGGTCTCACATTCGTTGGTACAGTCCTACTTTGAGGCATTTTGTCCCTCTGAAGCTCTAGGTACACCTAAATGTCCTATTTTGCTGACATTATGGGGAAGACTGTCCCACCCGATGCCTGGTTGAATTACAAATGCTCTGACTTTGGTTAAATGGTGGCAGTGGATGCATGGATTGGCTGAGCATCGTCTCAATCACCACATATTTTACCCCCACCGCCTCCATCACACACAATCTGGTTTAAGTTGCCCCACTTTGAGGCCCCCCAAAAACAGTCTGAAGTTAAAGGTGAAGTGCTACTGTCACCCTGTCGCAGCTGCTCATGCACTCCAACAGATGGGACAAAGCCAATGTAGCAGCACTCACATAGGGCCTTTGAGACACTGAAGCGGGTATTCAACACACAAAACCATAGGCAGTTTACTTGTCGTGCGTTCATATTGCACTTCGCTAATCTCACTGCTGCCAAACGCTGCTCTCTCCTGCATGCGTCCAGTCCCCACCTCCCGATTCTCTCTGATGCCTGCTGCTGGTGTCAGCTGTCTGGATCTCCAATGCCACCTCTGGCTCATGGTCCTCATTGCCTCGCTTGCGGCGCACACATACACAAACACCTGGGTCTGTGCAGTGGGTGGGCATGACACAGACCCAGGTGGCCCCGGCAGCCAGGGATCAGTTTGCTGTGCTTTCTTCACTACCACGTTTGTGTGCGTGGACAACGCACTTAAATACAATTGCACCAATAAAATTAAAGGTGTGTTGCAAAAAAGGTTACTATGCAAAAGTATTGTAAGGCACTTTGTGAAGAATGCTTTACGTATAATTCAATAGGAAACTTCCAAGAACTACAGTATAAGCAGAGCTATATGCTTCCTAGCTATGCTGTGCCACTATGGTTCAGGCCCACGTAGACCCTAACATTTCTACTCCTGTTGCCAGTGAGCCCTAAATTTATAAGATACCTTCTCCTCTTGTAGCTCTGTATGACAGGGGCCAGGAAACCTGTTCCCTGTTCAAAGAAGCGTTGTTAGGAGAAGGTGGTCCTCTCTCTGTCAGGCTTACATGATGCTGACTTTCTATACCATAGAGAGCGTCACTATAGACTTACTTAATTACTTATTACAAAACTTACTTTTGGTTTTGGTTTCTGCAAATAATCCCAGACTGGAAAGATGATTTTCTGATCCAGTACTTTTTGAAACAGTCAAAGCTGATTTTTCACCCTCTAGTCTTCCTACCATAGCTGTCTCTCAGAATGGAGTAGAATATTGAAAGTTGTGCATAGACATATTTTAAAAATACTAGGCTCAAAAGGATTGTGAAATAAAACAAATAGTGCACCAGAAGGATTACTGAAATAAGAGTGACTTTACAGTAATAAAATACAGCACTATATAGTGTTTAGGTGATAAGTACAATGTTATACAAGCATACAAAAAAGAAAGCAATTAACTTGACTTTGAGCCAGTCCCGAGTTCTGACAATGTGGTGAAGACATATATACAAACGCAGTGGAGAGGTGATGCCAAATCTCTATGGTACAGGGCACAGCCTGTGTCTTTCCTTGCTAACCCTTATAACCATAGTATTATTATTGTTTATTTATATAGCGCCAACCTCTACCATAGCACTACCATATGATGAATAAAAACGAAAGAGGATGTACCTATAAGATTCGTTAGGAGGGGTCTGGCTACCTTACATATCTGGCTACCTTACCTATACACCTTGCATCAAGAAATATCCAACCAAGCTTGTTTTTTATTTTAAAGGATGGAAGGGGGAATCAGGGGTGACAGGCTTTGTCACCCCTCACAGACTAAACCTGTTACCCCTGGATTTTACTCTTACCAGGAAAAGAAAACCACAAGCTCGATGGGAGGTTTATTCAGTTCTGGTTTATAAGTGACCTCTCTTCTCATTACATGATGTGTTTATATGGATTTTTAACATTACACAATTTCGCGATAGTGCTCCTTTAAGTGGAACAAAACCTGGGAATTGGACTTTCCTGGGTTTCGTTCCATTCCCCTGGGGCTTCCCATATCTTTTAGATTCCATGGCTGGTCTGTATGGGTTTTGAAATTAGTCTAGAAGAAAGTCTCAGTAACTAGTAGAGATGTCAGGAGGGAAAAAACAACTCGCTGATATCTTAACCCACATCAGGCGCGCTTAAATGAGCGAGAAAGTGAGAAGGATGCACGTTGGTAATGAACCGTGTGCACCACACGACACTCAATTTTTAAATTATTCTAGACCGTGCAACAATACATTTAAAAAGTGATAGCCAATCTGTATGATTTTTCAATTAATGTAGGTATCACAAAATAATTCAACAGCTGTATGAGAAAATTAAGATAGGATGGAACGGTACTCACCGCCGCGGCCCAGGGATTAGAAACTTACAGCCCCGCGGACTACCGCACGGCTCTTTCATTACCGACTCATTTCTAAACCCTGGCCACCTAAACAGGACGCGGCTTTCACCCACCCATTCATCCATCGAGCGCTACCTTAATTCCTACCTTTTTCAGCCCTATATGGGTTTTGTTTGCTTTAAAGGAATTGTGTAATATTAAAAATCCATATAAATACATTGGCTAATGAGAGGAGGGGTCACTTAAACACCCGAACTGTATAAAAACTCCCGCCAAGCATGTGGTTTCCTGGTAGGCATAAAATCCAGGGGTGACAGGTTTGAGTGTATCAGGGAGGACAGAGCCTGCCCCCTATGTCCTCATCCTTCCACTAAAAGAAAGAAACAAGCCTGGCTGGATATTTCTTGATGCAGGTGTATAAGTGACCCCTCCTCCCTCCATCCAGCATAGTTATATGGATTTGTATCATTGGTTCATATTTTTGCGATAGTCCTTTTTTTTAGCAGTCCAATCTATATAACCTTGACCGGTGTAAAGTTTCTGCTATGAATATCTGTCAGTTTTAGTTGTATGACTCGTATAGAGATAGCTCCAAATTAATACATACACACTTATACTAAATACTCAATACTCAACATAAATACCATACTCAAAGGGATTTATGAATATCTACGGGGTGGCATAGGTTAGCTCTATGATGAAGTCTATGTTTTCTTTTTTGTTTCTTAGAAAGGAGATCAACATCTCAACAGCTTCTGCACCCTCCTCGGGGTGGAGCATGACCAGATGCAGCACTGGCTTTGCCATCGGAAGCTGGTGACCACATCGGAGACCTACGTGAAGAACATGTCCCTCCAGCAAGCTGTGAACGCCAGGAATGCCCTGGCCAAGCACATTTATGCTCAGTTATTCAATTGGATCGTCCAGCATGTGAACAAGGCTCTGCACACCACCAGCAAGCAGCACTCCTTCATCGGGGTGCTCGACATTTATGGGTGAGGCGTGTCTTTTTCTCCTAGAGTTCAGATGGAGTGAATTTTCCTTGATAGATTAAATGTTATATTAATAGTGGCTTCTGCCTGGCAGTTTATGAATGAACAAAGCATCACCTTTAAAGCAGATCAAAATGCATTTTCTGCCCCTCCCCACTCGAGCGATGCTGCTGGCCTGGCGGTGGCTCGGTTTTCAAATTAAACCGGAGTTTTCCACTGCCGTAGCCACGCCAAGCGGCAGTTTTTAGATTTGTGTGTGTCAGGTGCCATCCTGAAATCTTGCACAGGGCGACACTTACCCTAAGGCCGGCCCTGGCCGACATATAAAACATCATATTTGAGGCTGGTCACCACGATTTCGCGTACTGCCAGGATCTCGTTGGGATGCTTCCCCACTTTTACGTTCAGGGAGCTTTCAGTGCTATATGCCCGGAGGGTCACTTTAGCTTTTTTGGGATTCACTTTGAAGTTCTGCGACCTTAATCAACCTCCCTGATCCTATATCATTTTGGCGCTCTAATTTGCAGCGGCGGGGACATTGTCCCATAAATAATTGGTTTTTGGATGTGGGAAGTCGTAAAGCACGGCGTGAGCACTCGGGTAATTGTCCCTACCGCTGATGCGTGGCCGGCCCTTGTGATGGTAATTAGGTGGTTAAAATAAATCTTCTCCCTGGCTCGGCTATGGAGAAGGTTTAGGATGGAGCTCTGCGTCTCGCTAATTGTCCTGAGAGATTCCCTGCTTTCAGAACAGATGAATGTGCGATTTCCTTCTGCAGTTAAAAATGAGCGGATTTTTTGCTGGACGCAGCTCCCGATTATAGGCTTTGCTGCAGCTCTTTATTAAGTGGGGACACGGAAACAAGTATAAATCTCCAGGGAGGGTTACAATGGCCGGATCTTTGTAAGGGCGTGTACAGGCGTACAGTGACTCTCACCAGACCTGTTTTTGGTTGGGTTGGATGTTTTTATTATTAGGGGGTGTCAGAAAAAATCGATTCTGTCAAGTATCACGATATTTCACTTGACGATACTAGAATCGCTTTTTTCTTTCTAGAATCAATTCTGACTCCCCCCCCCCCCCCCCCCACAGTAAAAGAGAAGTAAAAAAAACCTGACCCCATCCGGCCGGCTCTCCTCTTCACCTGGGGGGCCTCCGATAACCCCCCCCCCCCGCCCCGGGGCTCTTCAGGTGAGAGCCCGACAGGCTCTTTCCCCCCTGCCTTCCAGATGGGCGCCGTCATCTTCACGAGTAGCCGTGGAAGTCATCCTGGCTCACTGTGGCTCAGCTGTCAGATACCGGTGATTTCTGGGCATAGGAAGACGATCCAGGAGGTCCTCTGATCCCCTGCCTCCCCCCTCCTTTGGCCGGCGATCACCGCATCTCTAATTGGATCGGCAATTGACACAGGAGCTCTATGTGTGGTGTTTTTTTTTTACTGGGATCTAAGTGACCCCTATACCAGTTCACAAGGCTCTGGGTCTGGCAAGTCACCTGTGGCTAGTGGTGACCTTATGTCATTTTTTTTTCATTTAAATTAAAATTAAATTTAAAAAATCGCAATATATGGACTTTGAGACAGAATCTGGATATATCGTACCGCCATACATGTATCGTGATACATATCGTATTGCCAGATTCTTGCCAATTCACACCCATAGTTTTTATATTCTTTTCCCTTTTACCTATCGGCAAAAACATCCTTCTAACATGTCCAAATTATTTGTCTAAATGCTATTGGCGCTAATGCAAAGTGATCAGCATGCTAAAGTCTATTGAGAATTGCTCCTAGGACTTAAAGCTACCTCCCCATATGTATGTAGCCATCATAGCTACTATAGGGGCGAGGTGAGGTTGAGGTACAGATCAGCTTGGTCAAGGGATGGATTTGTTGTCAATTGAGGGATAAATAAATCCTGCAGACACGGACTTAGGCCAAAAATCAATCTGTGAATTAACTGGTCTTGGCTGGTTCACGAGCTTCTGAGCTCTACCTCCAGGGTGCTTCCAGTGAGCAGGTTTATCAGCTGAGGCTATAGCACTGCGGTAGAAATTGCCACTTTCAAAAAGTTGGTACTGAGCCTTTACGTATCGTAATAGTGTCAGGAGTGGGTATGGCTCCCCCATCCATGATACTGGCAAAATTAGGTATTGGGAGGGGTACAATGGGGCCAGGTATGGCAGGGGACTTGAGAGGCAGGGAGCATATGTGGGTGTTAGAAGAAAACTGAGTAAATTCTTACACAGGGTCTGGGTCAGGTATCAGCCCAATTGGTCCCGAAGTAGAGCAGCCCACCGGGATTTCTCCCCGCGCTCCCTCTAACCAGCCCGCCCAAGTCTGGCTGTATGTAGGATTGTGTATTGCCGAATCGGCTAGATAAGAAATTAAAAAGTACCACATTATGAAAAGAATTGGTTTATTGATTCAACATTAATACAACCAATTATTAATATTTATTAAGCAATACAATAAGCAATACAATTACAAGGAAATGAAGCAATAGGAATAAATCATATAATTTAGGAGGACTGTCAAAGCACCCACTGCTTTGTTAAACCGGACCTTCATCATGATTTATTGAAAAGCCCAAACCCTTAAAAAATGATTCCCCAGCATATAAAATTAATATATTCTTAGTATACATCACGTCCCGTTCGGAAAGATATCCTTACTCATGGGTTATTCATCTTCAGATGTCACGTGACTGCAGAGCAGAAAAAGTGGCCCCACCCGGCCCATATATACCGAGGCTCCTCCCACAGAACCCCAGATTTTCTCTGCAGTCTCGGACTGCCAGGACCAGAAAGTGTCTCTCTCTATTTCAGGCAGGTGAGCGGGGTCTTATGGCCCTACGGCCCTGTGGAGCTATTCCCACCCGTGCTGTCTTTATTATCCTGCCTTCCAGCCTCGGCTGTAGTGTTCGGGTGACGGTAGACAGCACCATATTTAGGTGCTAAGGAGCTATGCTCCGCCGCAACTCCCCCACCAAAGGGTAGACGGTTCAGGCCATGGTGAGCCTTATGGGATGCCCTGCCCGCATTACGTGTGCCTTTCACCTCATATTCCTCAGTGGGTTCCCTTATGGATGACTGCTGACTCCCCTCGTTCCTCTGAGTCCCTTAGGGGAAGGGGGGGGGGTGTTTTTCTATATATATATTGTGATATGTGGCACCTTTGTTATCATGCTCCCACTTATGCGGAGCGCATTATGCAGTGATCTCCGTTTAAATTGGTTGCACTGTTTTATTTCAATCTGATACCGCGCTCTTGTACACCACTCTGCATATGGCGCCGACATTTACCTCAGGCGCTACGGCGCAGTCATTGGCTGTTTAGTTAACGTGGGCGCGTCTTTTCGCGCTCCTCGGAGGGAGGCGGGTGGGGCGAGTGACTGCAGGCTGTTGCTTTTGGGGATCCCACCCTACCTTACGGACACTGCTATTGGATTTCCCATGTGTAAGGATATCTTTCGGAACGGGGCGGGATGTACACTAAGAATAATACAATTCTGTGATTACTCACCTATAGAATTGTTATTATGAGTGTACATCCCGTCCCGTTCCGCCCCACCCTTGTTCTTGTTACCTCTTTATGGTGATTGATGGTTATATTCTCCCGGCCTTTGTTAACTGCTTTTTAAATACTGGGGTTATGTGGGAGGTGCCTCCGTATATAATGGCCAGGTGGGGCTACTTTTTCTGCTCTGCAGTCACGTGACATCTGAAGATGAATAACCCATGAGTAAGGATATCTTTCGGAACAGGACGTGATGTATACTCATAATAACAATTCTACAGGTGAGTAATCACAGAATTGTATTATTTTAAGTTTTTAGAGAGGAGAGTGGGGGGGGGGGCGGGTTGTAGCTGTGCTTTGCTCAGACAGAGCAGAGCTGGGGTCAGGGAAAGGTCAGCAATCCCAGAATGCAGAGCAACACAGTCAGAAGGCACTTCCTGTTTGCAGGCTGCCTGATGTCCCATGAGCCGCCATCTTGAATGTTTAAAGGCTCATAACATGCAGTAGATGCAGGTAGGATGATTTTTAATGTGAGCAATCTGTATGTACAGGGTGTGGGAAAAATATAAGATAGGCTCTTATTCACAGTGAAGGACCACTTTAAGCATATAAGTGGGGATAGCCCAGTCCTGCTACTCACCTTCTTCTGAGTTCTCACATGACTGCCGTGGCAATGGAGGTTTGTAGGGCACAGTGATGTGAGTGCAGTTATGCGGCTCCCCAATCCGGCCAAAACAAGAGATCACAGAATTTGGTAAGTACCAGGTCTGAGAATCGGGATTTTTCTGGTATTGATCAGGGTGCCCCCCACTGCAGGGCTTAGAGGGCCAACTGTAAATGTTGTCTCTTGATTCTCTTTAAGTTATGTTGTGCAGGATGGGGCAAGGTGAGACATCTTTAGCTATTGACCGCTGTCAATATGGTTGGGTTATGTTGCAGATAAACTGAGCTGCAGGCTGTGGCATAAATTAATCATGCTGTTGCGCCCCCATGGGGTGGTTTCAGTGATGATGAGAACTGTTGGCTGGGTTAAGGGATGGATGATTGGATTGCGGCTCAGACTGTGGTACAGATCAATTGTGCAGTGGGAAAGGTTATGATACAAGATAAAGACTTGCACTTTAAGGCAATATCTAGAAGTTATAGTTAAAGAACAAGCTAACATTCTACACACTGACTGCAGCTAGTTCCAATTCTGCTAGAATGTTTTTATAAATGCCCCCCATGAGATCCATGTATCAGTCATTGTCTGGTGTGCCATGGTACAGCGCCCGCACTCATCCATGACTCCAGGGACACTCTGCCCTCCCCTGACAGCATCCCTCTTCATTAGTGGACCACTGATTGGATGCACAGCACTTGTCTTGGATGCATAATGACCAGCAGAGTTCCTAAGAAAGACCCCTTAAAGCACAGAGTTCGTTTTAAATTGACCCCACCAAAACCTAAGGAGTCCCACCACTCCCCAATCTATCCTCTCCAAGTCATGGCACCACTCAGATATATATATAAATATAATGCTTCTTTATTAGTCGACATGTATGCTGACTGGCCTAATCTGACATGTAAGCTTTATTATTGTTATTTGGTCTGCTTTTCTGCTCCCCGGCTGTCCTCTTATCAAATGTATTAGTATTATATAGTGTTGTACTTATAAGACATGAGTTTGTGAATTTTTTGCATTAGCACATAGCACTTTAATTGGCATATTGCACAGTTTTCAGTATTTTTTGCACAGTAGAGAATAGTAGTTTAGTATATCGTTTGCACGCAGCTTTATATAGAGACAGTCAGGGCAATCAAACAGCCATTATATTTCATCATTATCTCCAATTACGGCCTAAAGCTACTACCATCTTCAGGGGATGGTGTGTGGTTCTCCTTCTCCCCTCCCCCTGGTTCCCCCCCCCCCTTTTTTCCTTCACTGGTGTATATATATGTATTTTAATTATTTTTTAAAAGATTGTAATTGTGTATATACCGGTAGTTGTTTGCCCACTAATAAAGAAGCATTATATTTATATATATTTATATATATATATATATATATATATATATATATATATATATGTGGTGCCATGACTTGGAGAGGATAGATTGGGGAGTGGTGGGACTCCTTAGGTTTTGGTGGGTTTAATAGTGCACTTTTTGTGCCTCTATCCTCCCATGTGCACACTCCATTGATTGCAGCTGGTGCGGTCTTTTTCCATTTCCCCATTCCCTTTTTTTTACAATACTTCGTTTTAAATTGAGCGACTAATTTAGGTTTCTTTTTGCTGAGGATTTGTGTTAGGGGTTGGAGGGTGGTACTGAAAAAGGGGGCTGAGCAACAAGTTGTAGTACCGATGAATGAGGCTGGGCTGTGGTAATGATGAGTGAGGCCGGGGGTTGGATTGTGATACTGAGGAATTCGTCGGGTTGTGGTGCTGTTGAATTAGGCTGGGGATAGGGTTGTGGCGCTGATGAATTAGGCTAGGGATTGGGTTGTGGTACTCATTGATGAGTATGGGTGCTGGGTTGTGGTGCTGATGAATTAGGCTAGGGATTGGGTTGTGATACTGATGAATAAGGCTGTGGGTTGGGTTGTGATACTGATGAATTAGGTTGGAGTTTGGGTTGGGGTACTGATTCATGAGGCTGGGGGGTGGGATACTGATGAATTAGGCTAAGGGCTGAGTTGGTGTTGTGATGAATTTGAGTGGGGTGTTGGGTTGCGATACTAATGTTTTGGACTGGGTGTTGGGTTATGGCACTGGTGAATTGGGCTAGGGGTTTGGTTGTGGTTCTGATAAATTAGGCTGGAGGTTGGGTTGGGGTGTAGTGATCAATTTGAGTGGAGTGTTCAGTTGCAATACTGATGAATTGGGCTGGGTGTTGAGATATGGCACTGATGAATTGGGCTGGGTGTTGGATTTTGGCATTGGTGAATTGGGATGGGTGTTGGGTTATGGCACTGATTAATTGGGCTGGGTGTTGGGTTATGGCACTGATGAATCGAGCTGGGTGTTGGGTTATGGCATTGATGAATTGGGCTGGGTGTTGGGTTATGGCACTGATTTATTGGGCTGGGTGTTGGGTTTTGGCACTGATGAATTGGGCTGGGTGATGGGTTATGGTACTGATGAATTGGGCTGGGTGTTGGGTTTTGGCACTGATGAATCGAGCTGGGTGTTGGGTTATGGCATTGATGAATTGGGCTGGGTGTTGGGTTATGGCACTGATTTATTGGGCTGGGTGTTGGGTTTTGGCACTGATGAATTGGGCTGGGTGATGGGTTATGGCACTGATGAATGGGGCTGGGTGTTGGGTTTTGGCACTGATGAATTGGGCTGGGTGATGGGTTATGGCACTGATGAATTGGGCTGGGTGTTGGGTTATGGCACTGATGAATTGTGCTGGGTTATGGCACTGATGAATGGGGCTGGGTGTTGGGTTATGGCACTGATGAATTGTGCTGGGTTATGGCACTGATGAATGGGGCTGGGTGTTGGGTTATGGCACTGATGAATTGTGCTGGGTTATGGCACTGATGAATTGGGATGGGTGTTGGGTTATGGCACTGATGAATTGGGCTGGGTGATGGGTTATGGCACTGATGAATTGGGCTGGGTGTTGGGTTATGGCACTGATGAATTGGGCTGGATGATGGGTTATGGCACTGATGAATTGTGCTGGGTTATGGCACTGATGAATGGGGCTGGGTGATGGGTTTTGGCACTGATGAATTGGGCTGGGTGATGGGTTATGGCACTGATGAATTGGGCTGGGTGATGGGTTATGGCACTGATGAATTGGGCTGGGTGTTGGGTTATGGCACTGATGAATTGGGCTGGGTGATGGGTTATGGCACTGATGAATTGGGCTGGGTGTTGGGTTATGGCACTGATTAATTGGGCTGGGTGTTGGGTTATGGCACTGATGAATTGGGCTAGGTGTTGGGTTTTGGCACTGATGAATTGGGCTAGGTGTTGGGTTTTGGCACTGATGAATTGGGCTGGGTGTTGGGTTATGGCACTGATGAATTGGGCTGGGTGTTGGGTTATGGCACTGATGAATTGGGCTGGGTGTTGGGTTATGGCACTGATGAATTGGGCTGGGTGTTGGGTTATGGCACTGATGAATTGGGCTGGGTGTTGGGTTATGGCACTGATGAATTGGGATGGGTGTTGGGTTATGGCACTGATGAATTGGGCTGGGTGTTGGGTTATGGCACTGATGAATTGGGCTGGGTGTTGAGTTATGGCACTGATGAATTGGGCTGGGTGTTGGGTTATGGCACTGATGAATTGGGCTGGGTGTTGGGTTATGGCACTGATTAATTGGGCTGGGTGTTGGGTTATGGCACTGATGAATTGGGCTAGGTGTTGGGTTTTGGCACTGATGAATTGGGCTGGTGTTGGGTTATGGCACTGATGAATTGGGCTGGGTGTTGGGTTATGGCACTGATGAATTGGGCTGGGTGTTGGGTTATGGCACTGATGAATTGGGCTGGGTGTTGGGTTATGGCACTGATGAATTGGGATGGGTGTTGGGTTATGGCACTGATTAATTGGGCTGGGTGTTGGGTTATGGCACTGATGAATTGGGCTGGGTGTTGGGTTATGGCACTGATTAATTGGGCTGGGTGTTGGGTTATGGCACTGATTAATTGGGCTGGGTGTTGGGTTATGGCACTGATGAATTGGGCTAGGTGTTGGGTTTTGGCACTGATGAATTGGGATGGGTGTTGGGTTATGGCACTGATGAATTGGGCTGGGTGTTGGGTTATGGCACTGATGAATTGGGATGGGTGTTGGGTTATGGCACTGATTAATTGGGCTGGGTGTTGGGTTATGGCACTGATGAATTGGGCTAGGTGTTGGGTTTTGGCACTGATGAATTGGGCTGGGTGTTGGGTTATGGCACTGATGAATTGGGCTGGGTGTTGGGTTATGGCACTGATGAATTGGGCTAGGTGTTGGGTTTTGGCACTGATGAATTGGGCTGGGTGTTGGGTTATGGCACTGATTAATTGGGCTGGGTGTTGGGTTATGGCACTGATGAATTTGGTTGAGGGTTCAGTTTTGGCATATAAAGCCATGGGTGTCACTGGGGCCAATAGTGATGACCAGCACAATTGATAGGGTCCCAGTGTCGGAGACACCTCCCTTGTTCCAGTGAACTGCTAGCACTCTGCCCCTCCCATACCATCAATAACTCCTCCGGTCCCACCACTTCCTGATGCTGTCCTCTACCACCTTTAATAACTGCTGTTTAAACTGAGAGGGGTTCACTGGGTTCTGCAGGGGTTGTCTTGGTCGCTGTGTTGCGTTTTGATGCTGCAATGTCCTCCTTGCTGCTGGATACTCACACATCTTTATCATTGCAGGTTTGAAACCTTTGAAATCAACAGCTTTGAACAATTTTGTATCAACTATGCCAACGAGAAGCTTCAGCAGCAATTTAACTCTGTAAGTTTGGCATTAAAAGGATAAGTGTCCCTTTAGTAACATGTTGCATGGTGCTTTGCACCTTATGCAGAATTTTAAAACTGAACCCTCTAGTAAGAGAATTCTGGTGGAATTTGGGTCTTCTGAGGTGCACATTGATTGGGCAGCGTAAGGTACTTTTACTGGCAGCCTGCAGGGTTTTATCCAGCAGGGATATTCCAAATTAGGACCATTTAAAGAGCACCAACTCATTTTCTCTATCCTGGGTTTTGATCCTTGCGTGTGAAACCCCGCAGGTCACCCAAACAAACTCACCTCTTCCAAGTCCTACGACGCATGGGCGGCCGCTCGTCCAATCAGCGTGCTCGGATCCGCTTGAGCCCCTTCGTCACGGAACTTGTCTAATGCGAGAGGAATCGAGCACACTGGCGGCCATACCCCCCTGCTACCCTCTAACAAGGAGTGTGTCTGCGCCGGGCATTCGCAAATGCCTGGCGCGGGTACGCGCCTTGCTAGAGGGCTATCGGAGATGCGGCCGCGGCTAGCGCATGTGCCGTTGGACCAGAAATGTAGGTGAGTTTATGGGCGACTGGGGGGTTTCACATAGCGGGGCACCCCGATTTGGGATGCCACGGGGGAGAGAATTAATGAATGAATGAATCTTATAGAATCTATAAGATTCCCGGGCCGATCACCTCACTCCCCACGGAACATCCGAGATCGGGATGTCCCGCGGGGTGAAACCCCCCCAAAAAAACCCAAACTCCTTACCTGATCCACCGCCGCCGCCTCCCGTGCGCCCCTCTAGACGTGCATGGCCGGTGCGGGCGTGCGCACGCCGAGAGTGACGCGTGGGAGGTGGCGGCGGACGTGCTGTCTTGGACGCCGCTGTCACCCGCTTGGACGTCGGCGGGGATTGGACGGCGCAGTCACGTGGGAGCGGGGAGAGGTGAGTTTTTTGGGGTTTCTGGGGGGTTTCAGAGAGCGGGACACCCCCGATTGGGGTGCCCCGCCGAAGTGGACCAAAACCCAGGATAGGCAAAATCCTGGGTGTTGGTCCACTTTAAAGAGAAGTCATTAGAGGCATGATTCCCACCTTAAAGCGGACCAACAGTCAAAAATGACTTAAATCAGACCAACACAACAAACAGTTCTCATATGCATCCCTCCCCGGGGCAATTTAGATTGCTCAACATAAAAATGAATGTATCTTTTTCTAACTCTTACTGTGGTAAATGGCGGCTTATGCACCTGCAGGTGCTGCTGGGCTTCCTGTTACTGTGCATGGTCAGTTATGTCAGTTGAATCCAGGCTACAGCATGGCTGAGATACTGGGAGAGGGAGCTCCAAAATGGTGAGGCTTTCTCCTTCCTTAGTGACCTAGCTGTGACCTTAAAGTGGACCAAAACCCAGGATTTTGACCATCCTGGGTTTTGGTCCACTTCCCTGGGGCACCCCGATGGGGGTGAAACCCCCCAGATCTCCCGATAAAACTCACCTCACCCCGCTCCTATGGCGCATGCCTGGCTGCTTGTCCAATCAGCGTGCTCGGAGCCACTGAGGGAAGACGTAGCTTTGACGCACATACTTCAGCGGCTCCATGCACGCTGGCGGCCGCATCTCGTGCTTCCCTCTAACAGGGAGCGCACCCACGACGGCCATTCACAAATGGCCAGCATGGGCACGCGCCCTGCTAGAGAGAAGCGCGAGATGCGGTTGCGGCCCGCACATACGCCGTTGGCCGGGATTCAGGTAAGGTTTGCGGGCGTCCTGGGGGGTTTCACACAGCGGGGCATCCCGTTTTTGGATGCCCCGCGAGGAGGGATTGGATCGGCCCAGAAATCTTATAGATTCCTGGGCTGATCCTGCAGGGTGTTGGTCCACTTTAATCCTATCAGCTATTGAAAGACTATGGGGTGGCTATATCCATGGGAGTGAATCACACACTGCCATCTAGTGTCTATTCCTAATAACTTTTTTTACCTGTGAATTCCGTTGTAGAAAATGGTGATTCCTAATTAAGACTGCTGTTATAACTTGAACCCTAACTATTGCTGTACCCCTTCTACACCTGGCATTAGCCACTACTGGGGATGAGAAAAGGGTGCTTAACCACCATACCTTGTATTGAAAGTGGTTGTGGAACTGTGGAGATTTAGCAAAGCCATGTATTTGCTTTAGCTATTTACCAGTGTCTAAATAGTGGAAGTAAACTAAAAATGAGTTTCTATTCTAGCATGTCTTCAAGCTGGAACAAGAGGAGTATATGAAGGAACAGATCCCCTGGACTCTGATTGATTTCTATGATAACCAGCCTTGCATTGACCTGATTGAGGCCAAGCTTGGCATCCTGGACCTTCTGGATGAAGAGTGCAAGGTAGAGTAATTGCTTATTGTGATACTACATCATTGATTCCCAGGCACAGCCTAGGGCTTGTATGTGGCTCTCAGAGACTTTTTTTGATGACCACCTTTTGGTCCAGATGACTAATTTTTCAGTTAAACTATATCTCTTTGAAAAAGAACCAAAACTCAGCCCCCCCATATTGGCGATTATATTGTCATAGTAATTTTGTGTATTAATACACTAATAGCTCCGGGGGAAATGTTAGTAGTGAAGTATTTCAATCAACAACAACACCTTCAGTGTGGACAATCAATTGCAGGCTTTGTGAGTCCCAACACCACTTATGATTAAATCACGTACCAGATTCCTTAGTTAGATAATGCCAAAAATTGTAACTTCTCTCAGGAAACACTTTGGCCCTTATTCATCAAGCGATAGCGCCAGGTAGTGTCCGACGAGCGCCAGGTAGCGGCAGCTAACGGCGACTACCGACTCAAGTACGCCCGGCGGCGGTCACAATGACGCATTTATCAAGCAAAATGAGGCTAGCGCCGGCGAGAGCGGCGGCTAGCGCGGCATTCATCATGAAGCCGCCTGGACCGAACAGCGCCGCTGCAAATTCCCTCACAGCGCCAGGTATGAGCTGTCGCTCCCTGGCGATGTCCAATGCATTTCAATGGAGCAATCTATAATAATTCATGATTAATTGGTAATAATTTTTTTTTTTTTTTTTTTTAATGTCAAAAAATCGGAGAACACTTCTGCAATGTTAGGATTTATTTTTAAGTAAAAAAAAAAAAAAAATGTGCAGAATTGATCTAACAGGTCTGAGATTAATGTATTCATATTACAAAATGATTCTAAAAACATGTATAATGTTACATTCAAAAAATATGGTTGTTTAGGGGTTAAAAACTAGTTAATACACATCGCCGCCAGCGCTCTGGGGTTTAAACAAGGAATGGACAGCGACAGCACATTCGGAGCGTGATTTTTTGATGAATATGAAGCTAGCCGTTCGCTCTGGCCATTCGTTGTCAGGCGCTCACATACAACGCTGGACCTGTGAAACAGCGACCCCCCAGCCCGTATTCAACATTACCGCACACCGACTGAGTCGCTGTCATCAAGCTAATGCCGGCCAAGCACAGCGAATACTGGCTGGCGCTGAAAAAATCACGCTACAGTCGCTCATCTGTCGCTACCTGGCGCTATTGATGAATCGGCCTCCCCGTAATAAACAACAGGTGTATTCTTCCAGGGTAACAATGAATTACTCCGCTTGTTTCTCCATCGGGTCAGATAGAAATCAAATATAATAAACGTGCTTCTTTAGAGATCAATCCCCTCCAATTGCGCAATTCACATGTAAAAAAATGGACTAAAATAGCATAAGATCCTTAAAACAATAGGCGCCGTGCCCACTTTTAATAGGCGCTTACCAGAACAAAATAAGTAACTTGCATGTCACAAATAGACGTTGATCAAAGGTTGTGAGCATTCCCATTAGTGTATTAATACACAAAATTACTATAGTTTGAAGACTGCACCAATACGGTCTTACTAACTCCAGCGGAAGAAAGGATTGCCTTTATAATATGATTCAATTTAATCTTAATACACTGTAATATTTTTAGCGCGGTTTAGAAGAACTGTTCTTTCTTTTGTGATTATATTGTCATATTGGCAATCGCCAGAGATGACCATTAAAAGATTCCAGGGGTCATCCATTTTTGGGGGAAGGATTTCAAAAGGCTCCAGATGCAGTTTAACTAAATGTAAAGGTTAATCTATCCAGTGGGTTGCAGACCCCTCAATGAATGTTTACATTTTAATTGAATTCCCAGATCAGACCAGCGCTGTGAATAATTTAAGCCCAACTGTTGGGCTTACATACGGGTGTATATAGCCAAGTGGCAGGGGAGGCAGCTGCTACCGGCCCTGTGGCAGAAGGGGCCCCTTGAAAGCTGCCACCCCCACCTTGTAGTACCTGTGACAATGCTTCGACTGGCCCCCTGGAAGTTTTGGAGGTGCCCTGTTGCCATCTGGATCAGCGGCAATGGGGCCCTGAAGCCATAGACTCGGAGTGAAGGGGCCCTTTGCAAGCTGTATTCCCCACCTATCATTACCTGGTGCAATGCTCGGACTGACCCCCCCAGAAAACTGGAGGAGCACTGTGCCATCTGGATTAGCAGTGATGGGGCTTTGAAGCCACAGATATAGGGCACAAGCAGGTGCTATTTATCTTTAAAAAAATAACGATATGCCTGCACTGTGTACTGCCCTATTAAAATGGACCAACCACCTATAGTGCCAGCCCTGGAGTCTAAGAGATTATCCATGGGGCATCATGATTCCGGATGCCCCACTGTGGAAAACCCCCATAATTGCCCCGCATTCAAACTCCTTTTCGGGGCTCCCACCTTGCAGCTGCATGCCCGGCCTCTGGCAGCGGACCAAAGGTTGACCAGGGATGCTTCTGCTTCCCTATGGCGACACTCTCCCACATATAGGGTTTATGCCAAGCGTTAACATGTACGCCATACAGCGCTGATTGGGCAATAGCCTGTGAATGCCTCTGGCAGCGGACCAAAGGTTGACCAGGGATGCTTCTGCTTCCCTATGGCGACACTCTCCCACATATAGGGTTTATGCCACGCGTTAACATGTACGCCATACAGCGCTGATTGGGCAATAGCCTGTGAATGCCTCTGGCAGTGGACCAAAGGTTGACCAGGGATGCTTCTGCTTCCCTATGGCGACACTCTCCCACATATAGGGTTTATGCCACGCGTTAACATGTACGCCATACAGCGCTGATTGGGCAATAGCCTGTGAATGCCTCTGGCAGTGGACCAAAGGTTGACCAGGGATGCTTCTGCTTCCCTATGGCGACACTCTCCCACATATAGGGTTTATGCCACGCGTTAACATGTACGCCATACAGCGCTGATTGGGCAATAGCCTGTGAATGCCTCTGGCAGTGGACCAAAGGTTGACCAGGGATGCTTCTGCTTCCCTATGGCGACACTCTCCCACATATAGGGTTTATGCCACGCGTTAACATGTACGCCATACAGCGCTGATTGGGCAATAGCCTGTGAATGCCTCTGGCAGTGGACCAAAGGTTGACCAGGGATGCTTCTGCTTCCCTATGGCGACACTCTCCCACATATAGGGTTTATGCCACGCGTTAACATGTACGCCATACAGCGCTGATTGGGCAATAGCCTGTGAATGTGCAGTGGGAATGGTGGGTGGAAAGGTACGTTTTAGGCAATCTGGGGTATCCTGAATTGGGATGGTCAAAATCCCAGGTTTGGTCCCCTTTAAGGCTGTCAACAGGGAGTGGTGGGGGGCCTGACCTGTATGTCCCCCCAGGGGGAAAGTGGGGGACACACTATGACTTGCTATAGAGCCCTGTGAAACTTATGTACGCATCTGCCTCTTCTACAAAAATCCCCCCATCCCTTATCCCAGAGATGATACCTTTCCAAAGGTTTCGCCATCTTGTTTTCTCCGCTTTCCCAGCAATAGATCCAGCAATTTCCCAAAGGCCCAGACTGCTGGGCGGATAAGCATCAGGACCAGCAATTTCCACATCGCATCATGTGCTAAGCCCAGCACCTCAAATTTTCACATTGCATTGTTCTCTTTCATTATTTATGAAATGGCCACCCCTGCGGTCTACGATCTGAGGTGTAGGAGTCCGGAGATAAAACACAAGAAACGAGGTGTAAGCAATAGTCCTAGGAGAGATAAACTAATTTGTTCTGCATCACTGGTGAGTTTTGGTCCAATTTAAACTCACCAATCCTCTAATTCCATTGCCTGGCTGCTGGGGCCAGCCCAAAGTCACATGGGCAAGTGCAGTATGGCCATCAGGACATGGAGTGACCAGCATCTGTACCAGACCAATCCTGCGCTATGCAGGACGATGGGTAAAATAATGGCTAACCGTGGAAGACATTCTTAAAAAAAAAAAACGGCATTGGCCTACATGCAGTCCTAATGTCTATAAAATAGACCCTTCATGGCTTCCAAATTTGGCACTAAGAAGGATAATGTTCACCACTTCCGGGTTTCGGCTTTGTTTTCACTATTAAGCTACGGGGAGATCTTTGGCGGACCTAAAAACCCCCTAGTCTAATAAAAGAGGAGATCTACAGCTTCGAGGTCCTCACCTCGGGAGCTACTCAACAGCTACTACAAGAAACAGGTTGGTTTTTACTCTGAATTTGTGCTTGATAGAGATTTGTTTGTGTTTTTTTGTTACACAATATGGTGCACCACTATTAATGGGCCACTATAGGCGTGCTCACTATTATAAATAGCACTGAAAAGATTTGACTTAGTGGTCAAACAGACCAGAGAGTCACAAAAAGGAGCACCACCAATAGAAGTTCATACTAAATTTATTCACATAATACAAAAAAATGAACACATTTAAAAACCACAACAACAACAATACAATTAAAACCACCTCAAACTGCCCTGATAGAATGCAGTTGCACCTGTCCTAACAATGCCCATGAATAATACAAAATCACCGGGAAAAGATGGTTAAAACCTATTCCCTAATAACAGCGATTTACTCCCTAATATTTAAAAGAGTGTTTTTTGTGCCGGCACAGAATTAAACTAGTAAAACACAAGGTGTGTCAATATTAAATATCTAGAAACCTATAGCTAATAAACCCCAACTTCAACTTCAAAGTGACATGTGCATTGTGCAAATCATTACCCACAATCTCTATATTTGATTCAAAAAAAATAAGAAGTTTTTTTTACATGTATCAAAGAATCATGACCACAAAACCTCAAATATAAAATAACATTCTAAATTGTGCAGATGTAACCAGTGCTGTGGAGTCGGAGTCGAGGAGTCGGAGTCAGAGGAAATTTTGGGTACCTGGAGTCGGAGTCGGCAAACAATGCACCGACTCCGACTCCTACTACATTTTGATTGGAATTTAAAAAAGCAAGTTTAAATGTCCCAATTCACAAAAAGTTAGAATTAATGACTTCTCTATTGTAAGAATAAAGAGCAATGCATGCAGCGCCTCACGTAACTGCAAAACGAACACGTTAAGTGACCGTGAAGAAGCTTCACTATATGGCACGCAACACACAATTAGGAGCAGCAATACTTATACTTTGCATAGTGTTGTGTTCTGCTGTTACAGGGAACCCATGGGTAACCTAGCCTCTCACTGATAAGGGATTAAGTAAATATGTTTTTTGCCGGACTAGAGACACTTGTATAAGTGAAGGGAATGGAGGATCAATAGTTCAAGACTGAAGCTGTACCATTGGAAAAACTGCTGTAATTCAGCAAAAGGCTCTAAAAACTTGTAAACTTCGATTGTTAGCTTAAACTTTAAACATGACTATGGGATTCTACTAGGGAAATCATGTTTTATAACAAAGGCCCCTTCCTGGTGTCATGAAATCGATCATTCAACGTCTGTTTGATCGAGCGATCTGCAACGAGTGTGTGGGTTGCTTCCAGCACAGAGAGCAATCGCACCAGAAACACCCCACACCGCAATTATAACAAGCTGCCACCACCACCACAACTACACTTTAAACGATTAAATTGGGCCGGTGGAACCCTCCTCAATCACCATCCGATCAAACTCTGCTGGCAAGTAATCGAGAGTCACCACACACCTACACAACCCCTCTCCACATACAAGCAGGGCACAGGCAATCCACACTGATTCTGTCCCACACTTATCCCATGGAGAGTCTGAATCAGCTTGCAATCTGCTGGCTCACACACAGTCACCATGCAGCACTCCAAGTTAATTGTGAGTCATTCACCCTTGTATCACTATATGATTAGTTACGCTTTCCCAATCATACAATGGATTAGTTACAATCCTCCAAGGATTGTATAAAATACATTCACATATTAATACAGAGGAGTCGGAGTCGGGGAGTCGGAGTCGGAAGTACAAAAAACTGAGGAGTCGGAGTCGGAATATTTATCTACCGACTCCACAGCCCTGGATGTAACCGTATACAGATAAAAAACAAAACGAGTAACAAATGTAAGAAAGGGAGATACTCAGCTGTGTAGCAATATGAGAGTCAATCACCAGGGAGGACAGTCAGGGCGGGAGGCTGCTCCACCTGCGCTTCGCGGTGTAGAAACCGCTTCTTGCTTGGGTGCGGGGCGTTTATTATTTATTAAAAATAAAACATTTTACTGTTTGTTCCGGTTGTGGAGGGTACAATCATATGAGATATTTCATCTCGTTTGGGGTTTAGGTGCCTAAAGGAACGGATCAAAACTGGGCCCAGAAACTATACGACAGACACGGCAATAGTCAGCACTTCAAGAAACCGCGCATGTCAAATGTTTCTTTCATCGTTGTGCACTTTGCCGATAAGGTAAGTGAGCGAGTTCTCGTGTGGGGCTAACACTAGTCTTACTTAGGCCTGAGTTTCTGTATCCTATCATAGTTACATAGTTAATACAGTTGGAATAAGACATATGTCCATCAAGTTCAAGCAAAGGTGTTGGGGTAGGGGAATTTTTTATTATTATTAATTATTTATTAATTTATTAATTATTTTTATTTTATTATTTATTTTTTATTATCGCTAGTGGATGAACTTTAAAAGTGTTTAGTATGGACAGGACATGTCTGTTCACATAGGGGGAGAGTGTAGACGCCCCCCCCCCCGATGGTCGAGAGAACTTACTTTCCTATCTGGCCAAATATATGCGAACACAACAGGACTATGGGGTCGATTTAGAGCCAGGTGAGAACTCTCACTCCTTTCTTAGGAGAGAAAGCTGCCATTTGCTTTCATTCTGGGCTGATACAGAGCCAGGTGAAAATTTACACCCTGTAGAAAATGAAAGTAAATGGCAGATTTCTCTCCTAAAAAAGAGTGAGAATTCTCACCTGGCTCTGAATCAGCCCCAAGAATATAAGTGAATGGTAATTTTCTCTCCTGAAAAAGAGTGAGAATTCTCACCTGGCTCTAGTAGTTTTCTCTCCTGAAAAAGAGTGAGAATTCTCACCTGGCTCTGAATCAGCCCCAAGAATATAAGTGAATGGTAGTTTTCTCTTCTGAAAAAAAGTGAGAATTCTCACCTGGCTCTGAGTGCTTGTTGGAACAGGTCTGAACCACACGCCACCTTCTCCTATTCCAACACAAGAGCATTGCGGAGTTAGGGCACTGTGGGTCCGTTATACATTTAAAGAGGGCCAACCATCGTTTTGGCCAGGCCCTGGAGTCTAAAAGGCTGTAAGGCCGCCTGATTAAGCACCATGCTGTTTGCATCCTTCCCCATATTCACCCCTGCAATCGCTCAGCTGAGGCAAGCTTGCACAACCAGCCATTCAGATAAGCTGGGGGTGGGAATGTGCCACAGACCGCAGGGAGGCCGGGGAGGCAGCTACTCCCATTCCTAGACCGGTGGAAAGATACGTTTCAAGAGCAATCCAGGGGGGGGATCACACAGCAGGGCATCCCAGATCTGGATGCTCCAGGAAAGTGGTGCAAAACCTCAGGATGGTCAAAACCACCCATTTGAACCCCCCCCCCCAGAGTCTAAAAGATGATCAAGCAGCCTTGGGAAATCCCTAATTGGGATGCCCGGATGTATGAGCCTCCTGGATTGCCCCACATTCACTCACCTTTTCTGGGCGTTAACACGGTACGTTTGCCAGCCAAAGCCACATCTCCACACTAGGACAGCTGAGTGTGAAAATAGAGAACTATCAAAGACATGACCACAACACCAATAAGCCCAGCCCAGATGAAGTGACGGGATTGGCCGCTACGAAACGCGTCGGCCTGGGGTGGGGGTGCTATGTGCGTGCGCTGACATTGTGCGGGTAATTTTATATTCTTATTGGATAGTTCTCTATTTTCCCACTCGGCTGTCCTAGTAGGCATTCTAGGTTGATAATAATGTTTTGCACCTTATGTAATTATTGCACAGTTATATGTCGTTTTGCACATTGAAATCTAGCACTTTAATGAAGCTTTGGCAGTAATGGATTTTTAAAGTGGACCAACACCCAGGATTTTGACTATCCTGGGTATTGGTCCACTTCCCCGGGGCACCCCGATCGCTGTGTGAAACCCCCCAGAAAGCCCCCAAAACTCACCTCTCCCCGCTCCCACGTGGCCGCGCCGTCCAATCGGCGCCGACGGACAAGCTGATTGACAGCGACGTACAAGCAGCTTGCCCGTCGGCGCCTCCCGCGCATCACTCTTGACGTGTGCGCGCCTGCGCCGGCCATTCAGAGACGGCGGGCGCGCGCACGTCTAGAGGAGCGCGAGTGAGGCGGCGGCGGAAGCAGCGGCTGGAGAGGTAAGGCATTTTGGGGGGTTTACACCCCGCGGGACATCCCGATCTCGGATGTCCCGCGGTGTATGAGGTGATCGGCCCGGGAATCTTATAGATTCCCGGGCCGATCACCTCAGGGTGTTGGTCCACTTTAAGATTACACTGTATGTATTGTTGATAGCAGATTCAACTGGCTCACAGTGCCCCCCGGTGGTCCATATAAGTATTTTAAGTATTTAATTATAAGATTCCCGGACCGATCAGGCCCCTGACTGCGGGGCACCCCGATCGGGGGTGCCCCGCTGTGTAAAACCCCCCCGAACCCCCACAAATCCTACCTTCACCTCGTTCCAGCGATGCCCGCCGCCGCCTCCCCAGCGTCCCTTTAGCAGGACGCGCACCCGCGCCGGCCGTTTGTGAATGGGCGGCGGGCGCGCTCTCTTGTCCGTCGGCGGCGGCGGTCACGTGGGAGCGGGGAGAGGTGAGTTTTTCGGGGTTTCTGGGGGGTTTCACACATCCGATCGGGGTGCCCCGCCGAAGTGGACCAAAACCCAGTATAGTCAAAATCCTGGGTGTTGGTCCACTTTAAATATTTGTATTATGTGACATTCTGAATAATAAACTGTAGTATTATAATCTTTCAATTCTATTTGGTGGTGCTGTTAATGTCCTGGGGTTTGGCAGGGGATTGTGGGGTCCCCTATTTAGTTAATTATAATACAGCAATGGTTGGACAAGGGCCCGCACATGCAGTGTGGGACCAGAGAAAGGTGAGTTTTTGGGGAGAGCAAAGGACCAAACCCACCTCCTACTGCTCTTAGTCACTGCGAGGATAAAGGGAGTGTTAAAAAAAAATAAATTCATTGTCCAGGCACACTTAAAGCTGACCAAAACCCACTGAACTTGTGAAATACATTTGGCCAAAGCCCCTGCCGATACTCTCTTCTTAGAGTGTAGAACTAGAAATAGATATTTTCGATTATCGGATATCCCTGGAACACTGTTTTTTCTTGCTGTCCCTCTCTGTAAGTTGGCAGGTGATCAGTTATTGCATAGGGGTGGCAATGACATAATTGCCACATACAACAGTTGCAATAAATGGAGGAGGCGGAGCTTTACAGCTAAAACAGGCGCCATTATCTGGTATTAGAGTGAAACAGAAGCAGTAAAAATAGGCAAAAGTTACTACTCGTGGGGGGAGCAATTCAGGGGATGCTGGTTAAAAATGTGGATTTTGGTCCTCTTTAATGTATCCCTATTGCACATGACTACATGTGGCAATGTTCTCATTTTTTAGTCTGCTCATGTTGTGCTGTCCTCTGTGATGGGAGTGACAGGGCTGAGTGATAGAAGCACATTGTGTGCATCGCATTGGATGAAGCTCAGATTGACTGAAAGAGTAGAGGGCTCCTTTCTAGACTATCACTACGAAAAAGGGTATCAACCTGACACGAGTCTTAGGATTGAATTGGTGGTCAGGATCAGTGGGAAGGAGCTGCAGGCAGAGGAAGAGGAAATTCCACTTCCTTTCTGTGGGACTGACACTGCATCAACCTGCCATGCAATCTATATTAAAGCTTAAAGGAGCAGTATCGCAAATTTTTCTTGGTGACTTATATTTAAATGGTACTTTGAATGTAGGTAAGTGTTGGAGTAAGAATTACAAATTTAGAAAAAAAATGATGTGTGTGTTGAGCAGCCGGAGACTAATAGCTCATGTTTATGTCTTCTGAGTGTCGGATCCCGACACTCTGGCCTGTTCCATGCTGAGGAGAGGGGGGAAACAATGTATCAGTTCCATGCTGAGGAGAGGGGTGAAACAATGTAACAAAGTATCAGCTGTTCAGTGCTGGCAGCCGTCCAGCATAAGATAACAACATTGCAACATTGCCTGGCCAGAACTCATATATCTAAAACAGAGAGAAAAGCTAATTTAGTCATTTAGCTGATTTTGACAGTTTTCCCTTCATGTTGGCTCTGCTGCAGAATCTTTCAGTTTACCATTTTCTCTTTCATATTCTTATTTTTCATTTTTCCATATGATCTTTCTTTCAGCTTTGTGTGTTTTGAGCAAAGCCCAACCCAGGATTTTCACTATCTGGAGTTTTGTTTTGTGCCCCTAGGGGCATCCTGACTTGGGATACCCTGAAATGTGAAATCCCCAAGTTCGCCTGTGAAAACGTACCTTTCCCTGTCCCACAGCGCATGCGCGGACTCTCATCCAATCAGCTCTGTTTGCACGCAGATGGGGAGCCTGAGCAGTAACCTTCCTGGCCGCCCGGCCTGTCTAAATGACTATCTGCGTGAGCGCGCCAGAAAAATGGGGGGGTCTGTGGTTATCCAGGGGTCGCTTCACACAGTGGGCATCCTGATTTAGAATGCCCAAGGGGGAAGGTCAATGGCCGGGTCTTATAGACTTCAGGGTCGGCCACTCAGGGTTTTGTTCCACTTTAATACCTTTAGATTTTCCTGCACAGTTATTCAAAGAAGAATTTCAGTCATTTTCAGTCAGTTTAGTTTATTTTGTATAGATTTTACACATTTGAGTCACCTGGTCTCATAACAAAAGCAGCACCTCACACACACACAGCCGTTACCACTGATTACAGTGTCAGCCTCTGAGGTAAAGTGTTGCTAGGAGACCAGTGGGCTAAATGAAGCAGCTCACTAAATACAACCCAGCAGATCCCCCTATTCAGCAAATGGACTGAGCCATTGTCATTATACAATTTAAAAGAAAGGCATATATTTTTTCCTTTTTCTATCGCCAGATTATTTATACACATGTTAGAAGCTATTGTGTGGCTATTTAATTATTTATCTTTTTTAATGCAAATTTCGCAATACTGCTCCTTTAAGCGGTCATTCCGTTTAACTAACCTGGTCCCGGCAGACAATGTGTTCCCAGCAGCACGGCATTGAGACTGCACAGCGTGGGCCTGCTCAGGTATTGCATCTTACCTTCCCTGCAATAACATTGTAGCTCTGTACTTACCATCCCCTTATGCTCCATTGTTTGTCTCGGCAGTGAAACGCGTCGCTCTATTTTGACTTTTCTTTCTAATAACACTACAGCGAGGGGTGTAACTCCTCTGTGTCCCCCGCTCCTCAGCATTTCATTGCAAATTGTGTAATGTCACATCTCCTTGTGGTCGGGGGCAGCGCCCGTGTCGGTTCTCCGCAGAGAAGGTCACAGGCAGTCATTTATTTTGCTGTAACAAGCCCGTGAGGGAAACGTTGCACCGCGCCGTGCGCCATGGGCGCTGTGACCTTTGAGGATACATTGGTTTTTAAAGATGAAATATCGACTTGTTATGTGAAAATATGAGAAGGGAGAGAAATAGAGAAGCAACAGTTCTGCCAGCTCTACACTTGTGATGTTCGGGTCTAAAGGGGGGGAGGGGGGGATCAGTGTGCGAGACAACCTGCATGCTTAAAGCTGACCAAAACCCACAGAACTTTTGAAATACATTTTGCCAAAGCCTGTGCCGATACTCCCCTATTAGGGTGTAGAACTAGAAATGGATATTTCCGCTTTTCAAATTGTCCTGGAACACGGATTTATTTGCTGTCCATCGGTGTAAGATGTCAGGTGATCAGTCATTGCATAGCTATGGCAATGACATCATTGCCACACACAACTGTGGCAAGGAATGGAGGAGGCGGAGCTTTACAGCTAAAACAGGCGCCATTCTGGGATTAGAGTGAAGCAGGAGTGGTGAAAATTGGCAAAAGGTTCTCCTCATGGGGGGAGCAATTCAGGGGATGTTGGTTAAAGTGGACCAACACCCAGGATTTTGATTATCCTGGGTTTTGGTACACTTCGGTGGGGCACCCCGATTGGGGGTGCCCCGCTGTGTGAAACCCCCCAGAAAGCCCCAAAAACTCACCTCTCCCCGCTCCCACGTGACCGCTGCAGCCAATCCCCGCCGGCGGAAAAGCGGGAGGCAGCGACGGACAAGAGAGCACGCCCGCTGCCGCCCGCGCGTCACTCTTACAGGGAGCGTGCCCTGCTAGAGGGACGCGCGGGAGGCGGCGGCGGCGGGCGCCGCTGGATCGAGGAGCAGGTAGGGATTTAGGGGTTTCTGGGAGGTTTTACACAGCGGGGCACCCCCGATCGGAGTGCCCTGCAGTCAGGGAGCTGATCGGTCCGGGAATCTATAAGGGGGGTGTTGGTCCACTTTAAAAATTGTTGGTCCACTTTAAAAATGTGGGTTTTGGTCCGCTTTAAAGGGTGTTCTGCCTTATTGTTATCCTCCTTTGGAATGTAAATTAAACCTGCGTGTAGGATTGTGCCCCCAGACCTGTGATTTACCCATCAGCATTCTGCCTCCAAGTTTCTTATATTCCCGAAGCTTTGTGTTGCTAAAGTGGAAGCTGCTTTCCTGGCCTTAAATAAAGCCCTTAG
Organism: Gastrophryne carolinensis; assembly: GCA_027917425.1. Lineage (NCBI taxonomy): Eukaryota > Metazoa > Chordata > Amphibia > Anura > Microhylidae > Gastrophryne > Gastrophryne carolinensis. The sequence continues at coordinate 625,590,374 of CM051234.1, read as the reverse complement.
TATAGTCCCTGACTAAAAATCGCAGTATCCTTCCACTGTAACAGGTGAGCTCATCAGCATCTTTGGCAAATTCAAGCAGCAGCAAAGACCTCCCCAGGTGTGAGCGCTGCCAGTTACCCTTTAGCTACCGGAATACAAGACTGTGATCCCCTCATCTGAAGAGGCTGCGTTAGAGCAGGAGGGGTTAAACCTTTGAGCTCAGGAATGTGGACCGTCTTTAAGAGAAGCATTCCTATGGATCTCTTATCTCTCTTCACCCATCTACAGCTATTTTTCCTGCCATTCAGCGTAGATTTTGGTGCCTATTAATACTGTACAATCTATGCTCAAAGAATGGATTGCCGGGGCACCTCCTGCCAGCTGCTCCTTCCGCAGGGTGCACCCGCCACAAGCCATTAATATATGCTATAGGCTGTGCTTACATGAGGCCAGGGATGCCGCCAAGGCCCACGCATGCGTGGTGGTGGGGGATTCAAGGTTTCCGGGTAGTCCCTGGATTTCATACAGCCCTCCTTCTCCCCCTCTCCTCTCCCCAATATGTTATGTTTCTGAGGCAAGATTGTGGAGCCTGTATCCTAGAGTCCTGAACAGAGTTGCAGACCAGTGGGAGAAAGAATAAAAGATAAGTGACTAAAAGCTTTTAGATGATGGGGAATAGTTTTTTTAATGGTTTGGGCTTTTCATGTGATGGAGAAGATCTGGTTTAAAGGTATTCCCATTGCAAATGACTACACATCGCAATGTTCTCTTTTTTTTAGTCTGCACATGTTGTGCTGTTGTGTGATGGGAGTAGCAGGGCTGAGTGATGCAATGCATTGGATGAAGCTCGGATTGACTGACAGAGTAGAAGGCTCCTTTCTATCACTTCCCGGTATCAACCTGACACGAGCCTTGGGATTGAATTGGTGGTCAGGATCAGTGGGAAGGAGCCGGAGGCAGAGGAAAAAGAAATTTCACGTCCTTTCTGTGGCCAGAGCAAAGGGATAGCATGAGACTGCATCAACCGGACAGGGAATCTATATGAGAGTTTGAGTGGTTACTATATTCAGGGTATTCAAGGTTTCCGGGTAATCCCTGGATTTCATACATCGCTGCATCACAGATTGGCCGGGGGGGGGGGGGGGGGGGGGTGAGTTTGGCTGTTGTAGAGGGTGATCCGGTCTGGATCCGGTTCTAAGACCATTTCACTTTTCTCTCTTGTGCAGGTGGAGTATCAGTGTGACGGCTTCCTGGAGAAGAATCGGGACACAGTCTACGAGGAGCAGATCAATATTCTCAAAGCCAGTAAGGTGAGGATCAGATAAATGTCTGCCTTGCTCTTTATCGGACCAGCTTTTTATTTTATTTATAGAAAGGAAGTTTATGTTGTCACCTTCTATCCCCAGCCCCAGTGCCCCTAAAAACAGCCTGTTTCTTTTTTTTTTTAAATTACTAAAGCATATGCCCAATATTCATAAAAACACTAACAGGAAATGAATAATGGCAGTTAGGTTGAAGTGCTTTTCGATTTTTTTTTGTGATAGAGACTGTGGGTGCGACTGCCAATGGAGGGAGGAGAAGCCCTTCCAGACATATCCTCCGTTCAGTGGCATTAAACCCGCAGTCGCTATCACAGTCAGAGTAATTACTACACGTGCAGGCCTTGTCTGAACTCGTCTCTTCCCCTGAGTCACTGTCACATGTCCAACACGTGTCTGGGACCGCCTTCCTGCTCCCCCACAAGCAGAAGGGTAAGAGGGGTCTCTGGGCGGCGCGGACAATGGCTACACTGTTGTTCAGGTTTCCCACCTTGATTAAAGTGGACCAAAACCCACAGCGATTGGCCCAGGAATCTATAGATTCCCAGGCCGATCGATTCCACCCCCCCCCCCCCCCCCCCGGAGCATCCAAAATCGGGACGCCCGCTGTGTGAAACCCCCCAGGTCACCCATACACTTACCCCACTATCCCTCTATCAGGGCGCTTGCCCACGCCAGGCATTTGTGAATGGCCAACGCGGGCACGCTCCCTGTTAGAGGGAAGCGGGGGATGCGGCCATCAGTGCGCTCTGTGCCGCTCGCCTTAGACGAAGGCTTAGACAATGTGACGTCAGCGGATCCGAGCACGCTGATTGGATGAGCGGCCGTGCATGTGCCGTAGGACCGGGAAGAGGTGAGTTGGTTTCGGCGACCTGGGGGGGACTCACATCTAAGGGGTGCCCCGGGGGCAAGGCCCAAAACCCAGGATAGTCAAAATCCTGGGTTTTGGTCCACTTTAAGTCTTTCAGTCCCAGTCTCTCACCGCATTTGGAACATGCCATACGCACATACAGTTCTTCTTATTGAGTCCACTTCTTCCTAAATCCCTGTAAACCATTGTTACAGGCCTATTCCAGAGAGGGAATGTGGGGACGAAGAGGTGGGGATTCTTGTATTTAGGGGAACTCACTGCAGCAGCGGAGGTGGTGATGACACTTTATTACTGTTTCTTCCTGTGTTTTGGCCTTCCTATTTTTGAACTAATTCCTTTTGTTATCCTGCACTACACTCTTGTGGCCATTTACTGTAACTACACCTCAATATCACAGTTCTGTTCTATCTCCTATTATATTAGATCAATGGTGCTCACCTCTTTTTAAAGGATTTGACTTAGGGCTTTATTCATCAAGGGATAGCGCCAGGTAGTGTCTTGTAAGCGTCAGGTGAACGCCGGTTGCAGCACGCAATACCATATTTATGAAGGCGATTCTGATGAGCGCCTCTTACAGCGACATGTAGTGACCGATTCATCATCACAGACGGCTCAGTGGATTACCTGGCGCTACCTGGCGCTCTCCCATACATTTCAATGGACCATACTTTTCTTCTCTTTAAGCAGGGTTTTCTTATAATAATTTTTTTTTTTGTATCAAATCATTTTGTGACCTCTCCTGGTCTATTAAATGTAATTTAATTTTTTTTTTTGATTTTTTTATATTTTTATGCAGAATTGTCATTACTGGTCTGGCATTATATAAGTGTTTATGTCACAATGTTATAATAATGTAATTCCATATGTTTTTGGTTTGTTACTAGTGGATATGTGTTCAAAAACTGACTTTAATCACACAGCTTCTGGCGCTCTGGGCTACAGCGACACAATTTTGAGCGCCGGCGCTGTGTTTTTTGATGAATGATGAGTCACTCCCACTGACCAGTCGCTGCCGTTCGCTCTCATGTAGCTCTGTACTGTTATAGCGACTCACACATCAAATTCATTAATGCCGACAATGTTACCACAGCGACTGAGGCGTCTCTGTAATAGCGACTCACGGCCGATTACTAGCGGTCGCTCTTAGCGCCTCTGTACAGACGCTCATCTGTTACCTGGCGCTAGAAATGAATCAGTCTGCCCGTTTAACTGTTACTACCTATAGGGGCCCTACATAAGCCCACCTATGTTTTTTTTACCCTTCCAGTATCAGTTGGTGGCTGACCTCTTCCAAGATGAAAAAGACGTCGTACCCCCAACCTCGACCGGAAAAGCAAAAGTCAATGTCCGGCCGGCTAAACCCCCCCTGAAAAATGCCAATAAAGAGCACAAGAAAACTGTGGGGCACCAGGTAGGCATTTGCCACGTGGCACTTCTCACTTTTTATTTAGCATTCAAGCGAATAGGTTGCTGTGACAAAACATTATAATAAAAGCGGGCCAAAAAAACGTGATTCCCCCTCCCCCAAAAGTTTTTGTCCACTTTACAGGAACATTAGTAAAATTTCTGGTCTCCCACGCCGTGTGTGTGGGCCTCCACTGGCATCACAGCAATGCATATCTCCATATACAGTGAACACTTCCAACCCCAACCCTCCCTTTTCCCCCCCTCTCGACCCCCCTTATCCCCCTCCTACTGCCCCCCCATCCCAAATCTTGACCCACCATCAACCCACCTCCCAGACCTCCCTCATCCCACAGAGTTAGAATTCTCTTTGCTAACCTTTTTTGGTGTTACAGTAATGACACCTTTTATACTTCTTTCAGTTCCGGAACTCTCTGCATTTGCTGATGGAGACACTAAATGCCACCACCCCGCACTATGTGCGCTGCATCAAGCCCAATGATGAGAAGCTGGCATTCAGGTGAGATGCTTTACATCTCATAGCAAACATTATAAGCAGCCAATCACAAGAAAAAATATTGCTGCTTTCACACTGTGTTTTAGCCCTTTTGTACTTGCATTGTGGGTAAAGGAGTTGTATTGTGAAATTGTGTAATATTAAAAATCCATATAAACATGTCGGCTAATGAGGGGAGGGGTCACTTATACACCCGAACTGAATAAAACTTCCGCCAAGCTTGTGGTTATCGTCTCCTGGTAGGAATACAACCCAGGGGTGACAGGTTTAAAGTTATATTAAAGGTAATTGTTACACTATTTCATCGGGCTATGTGCATGGCAGTGTGTTTTGTGGGTGCGCTCATTCACTTTGGGAGTGTGTGTGTTTATTGTAGTGTTTGGGTGCAGGTGCATTGTTCTGGGGGAGCATCTGAGCCCTCGCACATAGGGTGGGGGATTGTGTGACAGGTGCCATTCACTAGTGCTTCTGCTCTCTCCTAGGGGGAGGGCTTGGGTGCCAGGGGCGGAGGAGAAGATGCCATGCTGTGTAAAAACCCCAGGTCGCCCGGTAAACTCGCCTTCTCCCCCGATCCAACACATGCGCGAGCCTTTAGCGGGGGGCACAACCGCGCCAGGCAGGGCTGTATTTACCATTAGGCAACCCTAGGCACGTGCCTAGGGTGGCGACCTGGAAGAGGGGCAGGTGCTGCCCTTACTACTACAGTAAAGAAAAGAAATTAAAACTCACATAGCCAGAACATTAATGCCTCCTAACAATCACCCCCCCCCCCCCCCCAGCTACAGAAGGATGCAGAGAGTATTTGTGTGTGTGGGGGGGGGGGGGGGGGGCAATGGGTTGAACACAGGCCAGAGCATCTCCCCTCCACTGGGGAGAACGCAGTAAAAAATGGAACATGCTTGTCTGCTTCTTTGCATTTCCCCCTTTGTGCCCTCTAGCCCATTGCACCCTTTCTCCTTACACACTTCTTTTTATATGGAACGTGACCTAACTTAAAAAAAGGGGGCGCAAGCACTTAAAGTGCCTAGGGCACCATGAACACCAAATACGGCCCTGGCGCCAGGCATTTGTGAATGGCCGGCACTGGAATGTTCCTTGCTAGAGGGTAGCAAGGATGTGGCCACCGGCATGTTCGAGCGCACTTTGTGTCAGCGCAGTCGAGCGCACTCATTAGATGGAGGCCGCACATGCGCCGTAAGATTGGGTATAGGTGAATTGATGTGTGCAACCTGGGGGGGGGGGGTTAACAGAGAGGGGCATCCTGCATCGAGGCAAGGACCAAAATCTGGGATAGTCAAAATCCTGGGTTTTGGTCTACATTAAATAAAAGTCAGACCGGAAAGAAAATTGTTGGATTCCAGAAGCCCAGGGGAGCCGAGTGGAATGAGCCGCAGGAGGGGGCAGATCATTGTCTCCGGCTGGTGCCATTGTCACTGGTGGAGTCAGGTATCTGGGTTATTGTGCCGGGGGAGTTGAGCCTGAGAACCTGTGAGCGGCAGGAATCACACGGGTAAGCCTCTCCGGATATGAAGGTATGGTATGATCACCAGAGAGGGGGGCAATTATTTCCTGTCCTCAGTATTGTCTTGTGACATCTTGCTGTTATTGATTCTGGAGTAAAAGTTTGATGAAGCGCAGACAGCTGGTGATATGGGGGAAGGACCGGCATCCGGCCATTTCTTGGCTTTATATGGCTTTCATCATTTTCTTCTTTTAGTTTAACTGTCTTATGTGTTTTATTTCTTAATGCCGGCCATGCATGAAATGATTGAATATCCTACTCATTGAACTTTTCAATCGAATGATCGCATCAGAGGTTTTTTGTAGCCGATTGATCGCACAGTTGAATATAAAGAATCTCTCTCGTCAGAAAATCTCATCAATGTGACTTTTTACACCAATAATATCTGATCAGAATTAGGAAGCTTTGGTGTATGGTGAACCCTCTGTAACTTTGTCTTTCAGTTTAATATTTTCTATAATCAAATGACAGAGATTTTCCATGTGTATGATCAGCATAATATCCTTTTTTATTTATTTTGTCTAATTTACCGTAATTTAATTGAATTAAGAATCCCTTATGTAGCTGGCACGTGCCTGGCCGTGGGCACGCGCTCTGAGAAGCGAGGGGGGTTCTTGGACCTTGGGTAGTGCGGCTCAGGTGGGTGTGGCATGTGTGTGGGGTGGAGGCGCACTTACTGCTTCAGTCGACGCTGGTCTACATTGATGACACTCCGTGGTGCAAACAACAGGCTCTTTATTTGAAGGCTTCCATCCTTGATAAACAGCATAATCCAGTTCAGGCAATATCCATTGGTTAGAGCAAACCGTTAAAATCCATAGGCTTCTTCCATGGCTGATTCTCAGCTCCTCCACTACATTAACACTTCCCCTCATGAGCTTGGTATTAGCATAGAACAGAACAGAACACTCTAGAAGGGTTGGGTTTTCCCTTATATAACCTCTGTATTGTTGCCTTAACAAACTATGTTGCAAGCTTCAACCAGTTGCAGGGAAGGTAGTGTTGCTAATGCCACCTCTATATTCCTCACCTCTCCACCTCTCTATTCATCTAGATTAAGAGGAACGCTAGACTATTTAATATTAGTTAAGTTCATTCCTTAGGCAACACTGCCATCATGTGGATCCATGATGTAATGATCCCCAAGTTATGCATCCAACTGGTTTTATTAAGGTTTCTATCGCTATCAGGGGCCTATTCCACTGACAGGGCTCTAATGTTTCCTATGTGTAGTGTTGCCCATGGTTTCCACCTGTCACACTTATTCTAATAAACCCCTTTGACACAGCTTCCCCTCTTGTGCCAGTAAGTAAATGTTCTTTAATTTCCCTAGATTTGTTTTTCCAGCTTTGTTTACAGGTAGTGCTCCCCTAGTGGCCAAAATCAGCCTCCAGGTTAAAGTGTTCCAAAATCCAGGATTTTGACTATCCTGGGTTTTGGTCCTTGCCCCCGAGGCACCCCGATCGCTGTGTGAAACCCCCCAGTGTGTGAAACACGATCTAACTTACCTTCCCCGGTCCTACGCGCTGGCGGTCACATCCCCCACTACCCTCTAACGGGGAGCGTGCCCGCAGCGGCCTTTCACAAATACGTGACGCACACCCTGCTAAATGGGATAGCGGGGATGTTGCTGCTGCTCGCGCATACACCGTTAAACCAGGAAAGAAAGTGAGTTTCGGGGCGACCTGGGGGGTTTCACACAGCAGGGCATCCTGATTCTGGATGCTTGGGGGGGGGGAGTCCCGATTCTGAATGCTTCACTATCCCATGTTTTGGTCCGTCCCCCTGGGGCATCCGGATTTGCATGAAACTTGCATCCTTTCAGTTGCGGCAGGCGTGGCAGGCAACTAGCAGGGTTTCACACAGTGGGGCATCCCAAATCTGGATGTCCCTGGGAAAGTGAATCAGACGGCCCCGGAGTCCCACTCCAGGGCCACTTTTGGTCCACTTTCCTGTGTTTTGTTCCTCCAGCCTGGGGCATCCTTATTCGGAATGCCCTGCTGTGTGTATCCCCCCTGATCGCCCACTGCGCATGACAACTCAGCCGATCAAAACTGAATAGATCCCGTTCCGCCGAGCATCCCATCTCTGCTATCCCACATGCTTAAGGCAGCCATTACGAAATGCATGCCGCAGGTATGTGCTTAGGCTTAAGTTATAGTGGGAATGCAGCTTAGATCCTAAGCGCCGGGGGAGGGGGGCAGGCCAGGGAGACTGGTCTTTTACTTTAAAGCAAACCGACACCCCATGGGTGTGGGTCTGGGCTACATTCTGCAGAGGGGGGGGGGCATCCAGTTTGCTGGAGCCCCCTCCCCCATGCAGGGACCCATACCCCCCCCCCCCCCCAATGCTTACCTTCATCTATGGGAGAAACACAGCCCCGCAATTGGAGGCCAGCGGTCACATGGTCCGCTTTAAAGTGGACCAACACCCAGGGGGGATCGGCCTGGGAATCTATAAGAAGCCCAGAAACCTTACCTTAACCCCGTTCCAACTGTGCAGGCCGCGGCCGTGTCTCGCGCTTCCCTCTAGCAGGGCGCCCACCCGCGCCGGCCGTTTGTGAATGGCCGGCGCGGACGCGCTCCCTGTTAGAGGGAAGCGTGAGACGCGACCTCCAGCGCTCAGAGCCGCTGTGGTTGAACGCCGCTTGTACGTGCATACCACAGCGGCTCTGAGCGCTCTGATTGGACGAGCACCCGCGTAGGAGCGTGGTGAGGTGAATGTTTCCAGGCGTTCTGGGGGGTTTCACACAGCGGAGTGGACCAAAACCCAGGATAGTTAAAATCCTGGGTGTTGGTCCACTTTAATGTGAAAAATACATAGTCACAATATAGAAACCTGATGTAGACATTTATTGATCCCAATATGGCAGCAGGCCATCGTGTCCTATATTGAATGAAAATCAAAAATGTGAAGATATAGATGTGCACATAATACACACAACCCATCTACAACCCAATTACCAAATAGTTGTGTCACTGCACAAAATGTAACAAAAACAAGAATGCAATGGCTTGGAGATTCTCTGGGTTTCTCCAGAATCTGAATGATTATGTGACGTGCTGTAGATGGAGGAATATTCAACTTATTCACAACTTAACACTGAGGAACATTTTTCGGAAATTGTTTCACAATTTTTAGTTGCAGTTTTGCACAGATTGGTGAACCTTTGACCATCTTTGCTTCTGAGAGACTATAGGGCTGATTCAGCAGCGTCAGAATTTGTTTACTCAAGTTTTCTCTTTCCTTAGAGCAATTAAACCGGACCTTCTGCATGATTTAATGAAAAGCCCAAACCCTTAAAAAACTATTTCCCAGCATCTAAAATTTATATATTTTAAGTTTTTTTGTCACATTATTCTTTCCCCCACTGGGCTGCAACTCTGTTCAGCACTCTAGAATACGGGCGCCGCCATTTTAATTCAGAAGAATCACACATAATGAAGAGAGGACAGCGGGATAAAGTACAGGGAGTGGGATTATAGCTGTGCTTTGCACAGACAGAGCAGAGCTGGGGTCAGGAAAAGAACAGCAATCCCAGAATGCAAAGCGACACAGCCAGAAGACTGCTTCCTGTTTGCAGGCTGCCTGATGCTCTATGAGCCGCCATGTTGCATGTTTAAAGGCTCATAACATGCAGTAGATGCAGGTAGGATGATTTTTAATGTGGGCGATCTGTATGTACAGGGTGTGGGAAACATATAAGATAGGCTCTTATTCAGGGTGAAGGTCTGTTTTAAGCACCATTTTAAGATGTGCAGATTAAGAATTTGCACTAAGGAAAAAAATCATTCTAAGATTTTTTTTTTTTTCCACAAAAAAGTAAGCAAAATAAAATTCTCATGGTGCTGAATCATCCCTTATGTCTCTTTAAAGTGGGCCAAAACCCACTGCCATCGGTCCTGGAATCTATAATATAAGATAAGAATCTATAAGATTCCAGGGCTGCTAGATTCCTTCCCCCCCGGAGCATACAGAATCTCGATGCCCCACTGTGTAAAACCCACGGGGTCACCCAGTATACTCACCTTATCCCCAGGTCCAACGACGCATGTGCGAGCAGCGCTGCATCCCCGCTTTCCCTTTAGCAGGGCACATGTCCGTGCCAGGCATTTGTGAATGGTCAGGGTGGGTGCACTCCCTGTGAAGGAACCCCACTTAATTTTTCTTAAATTTCTCCTCCCTGTTTTTATTCCAGACTTTAATGATCCCTTCTAATTCCATCTTCCCCTTAATAATAAGAAGCTGTGCCCCTTGTCATGAGACAAATGCACACGTCCCTTAGCTATGCGGAAGAGATGTTTGGCAGGGATGTGTGAAAGCTCAGATCAAACCCCCTGGGGTGTTTGATTCCTGCCTTTTGTCACAAGCTAGGCTGCAGCCAGCATGCCTCCTGCTGTTGTATAACACCCCCAGCTGGGAAGTTGCCAGTAAGGCTACGTTTTAGGAAACCTCCTACTGGGGAGGTGTCAGAACCACAATTAAAGGGACAGGAGGCCCGGCACCGATAGTCTATGGGCCGTAACGTGGACGCCTTGCGTCCTACGGCCAAACCGGTCACAGAACCAGAACCAGCTCCCAAAGCCGGACCGGAGCATAGTATAAAACAGGTCTGGAAACCAGACAGAGACTGGTAAACGGGGAACTAAGGTTCTGGACCGAATAAAGACCTGGTTCCTGGACTTAACGCGTTCGGTGCGCCTGGCCCGATAGGTTGGTACCGCTCACAAGGCAGGGTGACCCCCCTGCTCCAAGTTATAGCTCCTAAAAGGGTTTCAGGGCAAAATCCCACTCTAAAAAATGGGAGGTAACATCCCCTCCCACAATGGGGAGGGGAGATGGATAGCCTGGCAGCATAAATTGGATGGCCAAAAACCAGGCTGGCGTCACTCATCGGAAGGGGGTTATGCACGCCGGCATATCCAGGGGTGTCCATCATCATCACCATAACCAGAAGCTCTTGACACACCCCCTTGTAAGAGCTCCACACCACGCTGCATGCTTAAGGTAAACTTTGCTTGTTATTGTCTCTGTGTATTGCATATCTGTTGTAACCTACCTCAGAATCGCATAGTTATTTAATCTGTAATATTCCATACTTCTTTATAGTTAAATGCTTGTAACTCTGCCTAGCGTGCTCATAGCCATTAAAACATATATTTAATTGAGCTGTCTTCTTGCCTTAAACCCGGAATTTGTGTGTCCAAAGGCGGTTTGCCTGGTTACCCTAATAATAAGAGGGTCGGACAAGGTTTTGGGGAACCCGGTGGGCGTGTGCGGCGGTCTCTGGTTAGTAGTGGGACCACGTGACGCCCCGGTTTCCTGACAATTTGGTGGCAGCGGTTTGGGATAAGGCAAATAGTGTAAGTGAGTGTGGGCCCCATACTCTCATACACTAAAGATTACTAGCAGCGGCTTTTCTGTTGCTGGGATCTTAAGATCAGCTCAACGCTAGGAGTATTCTGAGAGTGGTTACAGTAGTTGTGTGATTACAGTGTGCAATAGAGCAGTTGCAGGCATGGCAAGTGGCACCAGGGCCAGAAGCAGGGATGTGGCTGCCGATGTTACACTGGGTGCAGAGGGGCCCAGCCAGGGCTCTCCCAGAAGCCAGTCACCAGCCCTCAGCATCCCGCAGGACCGAGCCCCGCCTGCCGGTCCTCCCAGCCAAGCCGGCTCAGTCACTCTCCTGAATGCTGCTGTGGCAAGTCTTCAGACGGGAGACCACGCCACCTACGCGCTCCTCATGCAGGAACACCGGGAGCAGATGCAAGCTGAACGCGAACACCAGCTCCAAGTTTTGCAGCTACAGCTTCAGCACCCTCCACCCAGCACATCTACCAGCGGGCCCCCTGAGAACCAGGCCCCAAAGTTGCGTGCAGAGGATTTCCCCATCCTGGACAAAGGCACAGATCTGGACACATTTCTGCTGGCTTTTGAAACCGTTTGTCATCAATACCATGTGCCGGAGGATCAGTGGGTCAGGTACCTAACCCCCCGCCTTAGGGGTAAAGCCCTGGAAATCTTTGGGTACCTGCCCAGCGAAACCACCCTGAGCTACGAGGGGGTCAAGCAAGCCCTGATCCGACAATATAACCTTACCCCGGAATTTTATCGCAAGAAGCTGCGGGGTCTGCGACGGGGCCCCAGCGATAGCTGGGCTGATCACATGAGAGCGCTACAGAGAGCAATTGAGCAGTGGACCACCGGCTTAGGAATCACCTCCATCCAGCAGCTGAAGGAGCTGATTGCCATAGAGCAGTTCCTCTGGAATTGCTCTGACGAGCTGCAGCAGTTTCTGCGTGACCGGAAGCCAGAGGGGGCCTCAGCAACGGCCGCCCTTGCAGATGAGTACAGTCACAACAGAGCCCAGGAGCCCCGGAAACCTGCCAGCTGGAAAGTGGGTAAGCCGCCGCTGGCGTCTGTTGTACGTGCCCCTCAGCCCAGGACCCCTGCCCCCACCCCCTTTTCCAGGCAAGGGGGACCCCCACTGTGCCACCACTGCAACCAACCAGGACACTTCAGAACCGACTGCCCCCAGCGCCAGCGGGGTGCAGCCCAGCGCCCCTCCACTGTGTTATGTGTTGGCGAGGGGGCAGGGCGATATCGGGACAACATACAGCCCGTCACTGTAGGCCAGGCTGTGGCCATGGGACTTAGGGACACCGGTGCTGAGATGACCCTGGTGCGACCAGAGTTGGTGTCCCCACAGGATTTGGTGCCCGGGAAGACCCTTATGGTCTCCGGCATTGGAGGAACTGAACCAGCATTGCCTGTTGCCAAGGTTTATTTGGACTGGGGTGCTGGACAGGGTGTGCGGGAGGTGGGGGTGTCGCCGAATATCCCTGCCAGTGTGTTGCTCGGGACAGACTTGGGGCGGCTAGTGTCTCACTATGTGGCCACTGAACCCCCAAGGTCTGGTCCCCTAGACAGTAATGTAATGCATGAGACAATGTGTGCGGTCGAGAGTAATGGTTACAACCTGCCTGCTACAGGGAATGTGGGGGTGGGTGAAGTGGGGTGTCCTTCTTCCCTCGGGGAAGAGGAGGGCGACCCAGTCGGTTGCAATCTCTTGTCCCCAGAGATCAACCCGACCGCAAGGGGTCAGGGACAAGCAAGGGGGGTGGTAGGACCTGCAGATGAGGGAGGGGCTGTCCCAGGAGATGTGGGGCCCCTAGCTGAGTCCACAGTGCAGGATGACTTCACTCCCGGGGTATTAAGGGCCCAGGCCGGCCAGTCTGGTCTGGCGACTTGGTTGGAAGCCAAAGGGGAACTAGCGCTACCAGCGGCCGCCGTGACTGTTGCCGCTGTCACCCGCAGTGGGGGCGCTAGGGGCCCAGGGGCACCTCAGGGGCCTGACGGTGTGCTCCCTTCCAACCAAGTGGCTGCCAGGACAGATGGAGGTCAGGTGACAGATTCGGAGGAGCGGTCTGAGGACATGGCCGTCTCTTCAGTACTGGCCACGTCCAGCCAGGGGTTTCAGGCGGCTTTGGAAGCCGATGACAGCCTGAATGCCCTCAAGGAACAGGCGGCTCAGCCTCCCTCGGGCTCAGACAAAGAACGAGTTGTCTGGGACCAAGGACGGCTGTACCGCATGACGGTCTCGCAGGGTTCACCAGAGGAGTGGCCTAGGGACCGACAGTTGGTGGTCCCCTACCCTTTCCGGGCGGAGTTGTTGCGGGTTGCGCACGAGATTCCGATGGCGGGACACTTGGGGGTCACCAAGACCAGAGCCAGACTAGCCCAGCACTTCTACTGGCCAAAAATGGGGGCCGATGTGGCCGCCTACTGCCGTTCGTGTGAGGTCTGTCAGAAGGTGGGGAAGGCCGGGCCTCGCCCCAAAGCACCGCTGGTACCTCTGCCAATTATAGAGGAGCCTTTCAGGAGGGTAGCTGTGGATTTGATCGGACCCCTGTCCATCCCCAGCAGCTCCGGGAAACGCTTCATACTAACGGTAGTAGATTATGCCACACGGTACCCGGAGGCAGTGGCCTTATCATCCATTCGGGCCGACAAGGTGGCCACTGCCTTACTGGAAATATTTTCTCGGGTAGGCTTCCCCCAGGAAATGCTCACCGATCGGGGAACCCAGTTCATGTCACAGCTGATGGAGTCTCTCTGTAAGCAGATCCAGGTGCAACATCTGGTGACCAGCCCGTACCACCCACAGACCAATGGTCTCTGTGAACGGTTCAACGGCACTCTGAAGCAGATGCTTAAGATGTTGGTTGATGCCCACGGGCGCGACTGGGAGCGGTATCTCCCTCACCTACTGTTTGCCTACAGGGAGGTCCCACAGGCCTCAACCGGGTTCTCCCCCTTCGAGCTCCTGTACGGACGACGTGTGCGGGGACCCCTGGCCCTGGTGAAGGAGGCTTGGGAGGGGGATCTGCCCCCCCCCAAGGTGTCAGTCATCGAGTATGTGATGCGCTTCCGGGACAAGATGCAGGCCTTGGCGCAGCTGGTGCACGACAACATGGTACAGGCCCAGGCCGAGCAGAAGAGGTGGTACGACCAGAACACCTGTGATCGGACCTACCAGGTGGGCCAAAAGGTGTGGGTGCTGGTCCCGGTACCCCAGGATAAGCTTCAGGCGGCCTGGGAAGGTCCTTATCTCGTGCACCAGCAGCTCAATGCCGTAACGTACCTAGTCACCCTAGACCCTGCCCGAGGACGGCGGAAGGCCTTCCACGTGAACATGATGAAGGCACATCATGAGCGGGAAGCGTGTGTTCTCCCGATCTGCAATCTGCCAGAGGAGGGGGAAGCTGAAACCCTCCTGGATATGCTGGCCCAGGTCAAGGAGGGGGGGACCCTTGAGGATGCCCAGATTGGTCCCCAACTGACAGCCGACCAACGGGCCCAGCTCTGGGCCACCCTGCACCCCTTCCGAGACTTGTTCGACAGCAAGCCCGGACGAACTAAGCTAGCCGTCCACCATGTGGACACCGGGGCTCACCCTCCGATCCGACGGGCATCCTACCGTGTCTCCCTGGAGGTCCAGCAGCAAATGCGTCAAGAGATTGACGAGATGTTGCAGCTAGGGGTCATCCAAGCATCCAGCAGTGCTTGGGCCTCCCCGGTGGTCCTGGTCCCCAAGAAGGACCGGACCCTCCGGTTCTGCGTGGACTACCGGGGACTCAATGCTGTCACGGCTGCCGATGCATACCCCATGCCGCGCATCGATGACCTCCTGGACCAGCTGGCCGGGGCGAGGTACCTGACCATCATGGACCTGAGCCGGGGATACTGGCAGATTCCGCTTTCCCCTGAGGCTAGGGAGCGGTCGGCCTTCATTACCCCATTCGGACTATACGAATCCACCGTCATGCCGTTTGGCATGAGAAATGCCCCTGCCACTTTCCAGCGGATGGTCAACACCTTGCTCCAGGGACTAGAGGGGTACGCAGCTGCGTACCTGGATGACATTGCAGTCTTCAGCCCCACATGGGAGGAGCACCTAGAGCACCTGTCGCAGGTGCTCGGGCGGGTCCGGCGAGCAGGTTTGACCATCAAGCCAGGAAAGTGCCAGTTGGGCATGGGCGAGGTCCAGTACCTAGGGCATAGGGTAGGAGGGGGGACCCTGAAACCTGAACCAGGGAAGGTGGAGGCCATCGCCTCCTGGCCAACCCCTAGGACCAAAACCCAGGTGCAGTCATTTTTGGGCACCGCTGGATACTATAGGAGGTTCGTTCCCCACTATAGTACCCTGGCCAAGCCTTTGACGGACCTCACCAGGAAAAAGCTGCCCTCCGCGGTAAATTGGACCCGTGACTGCGAGACAGCCTTCCAGGCACTGAAGGATGCCCTCTGCAGCTCTCCCGTACTCCAAGCGGCCGACTTTGCGCGGCCATTTATAGTGCAAACAGATGCCAGTGATTTTGGCCTCGGCGCCGTGCTGAGCCAGGTCGACCCGACGGGTCAGGAGCACCCCATCTTGTACTTGAGCCGCAAGCTCCTACCCAGAGAAGTGGCCTATTCAGTCATGGAGAAGGAGTGTCTCGCCATTGTATGGTCACTGCAGCGGCTGCAGCCATATTTGTATGGTCGCCACTTCATTGTGGAGACCGATCATAACCCCCTCCGCTGGCTACACATGGTTTCTGGAACCAATGGGAGAGTGTTGCGGTGGAGCCTGGCTCTCCAACAGTACCAATTTGACATCCGCCACAGAAAGGGCCGAGACCATGGAAATGCAGATGGCCTATCCCGGCAGGGGGAGGTAGCCAGTGGGTGCATGGGTCAGCACCGACAGGTTCTGGCCCCTAGCACCCTCTAAAGAAGGGAGATGTGAAGGAACCCCACTTAATTTTTCTTAAATTTCTCCTCCCTGTTTTTATTCCAGACTTTAATGATCCCTTCTAATTCCATCTTCCCCTTAATAATAAGAAGCTGTGCCCCTTGTCATGAGACAAATGCACACGTCCCTTAGCTATGCGGAAGAGATGTTTGGCAGGGATGTGTGAAAGCTCAGATCAAACCCCCTGGGGTGTTTGATTCCTGCCTTTTGTCACAAGCTAGGCTGCAGCCAGCATGCCTCCTGCTGTTGTATAACACCCCCAGCTGGGAAGTTGCCAGTAAGGCTACGTTTTAGGAAACCTCCTACTGGGGAGGTGTCAGAACCACAATTAAAGGGACAGGAGGCCCGGCACCGATAGTCTATGGGCCGTAACGTGGACGCCTTGCGTCCTACGGCCAAACCGGTCACAGAACCAGAACCAGCTCCCAAAGCCGGACCGGAGCATAGTATAAAACAGGTCTGGAAACCAGACAGAGACTGGTAAACGGGGAACTAAGGTTCTGGACCGAATAAAGACCTGGTTCCTGGACTTAACGCGTTCGGTGCGCCTGGCCCGATAGGTTGGTACCGCTCACAAGGCAGGGTGACCCCCCTGCTCCAAGTTATAGCTCCTAAAAGGGTTTCAGGGCAAAATCCCACTCTAAAAAATGGGAGGTAACATCCCCTCCCACAATGGGGAGGGGAGATGGATAGCCTGGCAGCATAAATTGGATGGCCAAAAACCAGGCTGGCGTCACTCATCGGAAGGGGGTTATGCACGCCGGCATATCCAGGGGTGTCCATCATCATCACCATAACCAGAAGCTCTTGACACACCCCCTTGTAAGAGCTCCACACCACGCTGCATGCTTAAGGTAAACTTTGCTTGTTATTGTCTCTGTGTATTGCATATCTGTTGTAACCTACCTCAGAATCGCATAGTTATTTAATCTGTAATATTCCATACTTCTTTATAGTTAAATGCTTGTAACTCTGCCTAGCGTGCTCATAGCCATTAAAACATATATTTAATTGAGCTGTCTTCTTGCCTTAAACCCGGAATTTGTGTGTCCAAAGGCGGTTTGCCTGGTTACCCTAATAATAAGAGGGTCGGACAAGGTTTTGGGGAACCCGGTGGGCGTGTGCGGCGGTCTCTGGTTAGTAGTGGGACCACGTGACGCCCCGGTTTCCTGACACTCCCCTGTTAGAGGGCAGCAGGGATGTGGCTGCTGGTGCGCTCGGCGCAGCTCGGCTAAACTCGGCTCCTTAGATGAGCTTGCTTCAGCACAGTCGAGCGCTCTGATTGAATGGAAGGCAGCGCATGCGCCGTAGGACTGGTGAAAGGTGAGTGAGATCGGGAGATGGGGGGTTGCAACGAGCGGGGCATCCCACATGGGGGGGCCCCAGGAGCAAGGTTTGGTCCACTGTAACACTTTCTTTTCATACACAGTCATGTTGAAAATTGACCTCTCATTAGTAACACTACCAACTTTGTTAACCCTGTTCCTCCTTTTTTGAGATGTGCTCCTGACATTAACTTTTAAATGATATTTTTCTTTATAACTTTTGATATATGTCCTACTGGTGGGGAGTCAGGTGCTTCCTGGGACTTGAACCTGTAACAGTCCGGGGTGCTGTAATAGAAAGCAGAGTGGTGACATGGGCAGATCAGATGGGGAGCAGCAATATACGCGGCATGGCGCACAGCCGTACCCGCTCTCTCTGCACACAGATGGGGCCCCTGGAACTATTCTCACGGGAAGCTCTCTGTGACTGGGAAGTGCCAGAAAGATGCTATAAAAAATAACAACATGAATTGTTCAGTTATTTGTGCTTTCGCACACATTGCTCCAATCAGGGCCGGCTCTAGGTTTGTGGGGGCCCTTGGGAAAGAGAGACTTAGTGGGCCCCAAAGTAGTGTCACATGATGTCACCTTTCAGCTCCACTGCCACAAATGGGTCATCTTCTGCTGCTGATCGTCCTCTAGTCCTTATTGCCTTCCCTATAGCCACCAATCATCCTCCAGTCCTTATTGCCTTCCTTATAGCCACCAATCACCCTCCAGTCCTTATTGCCTTCCCTATAGCCACCAATCACCCTCCAGTCCTTATTGCCTTCCCTATAGCCACCAATCACCCTCCAGTCCTTATTGCATTCCCTATAGCCACCAATCACCCTCCAGTCCTTATTGCATTCCCTATAGCCACCAATCACCCTCCAGTCCTTATTGCCTTCCCTATAGCCACCAATCGCCCTCTCATCCTTATTGCCTTCCTTATAGCCACCAATCGCCCTCCAGTCCTTATTGCCTTCCCTATAGCCACCAATCATCCTCTAGTCCTTATTGCCTTCCCTATAGCCACCAATCGCCCTCCAGTCCTTATTGCCTTCCCTATAGCCACCAATCACCCTCCAGCCCTTATTGCCTTCCCTATAGCCACCAATCATCCTCCAGTCCTTATTGCCTTCCCTATAGCCACCAATCGCCCTCCAGTTCTTATTGCCTTCCCTATAGCCACCAATCACCCTCCAGTCCTTATTGCCTTCCCTATAGCCACCAATGGTCCTCCAGTCCTTATTGCCTTCCCTCTAGCCACCAATCATCCTCCAGTCCTTATTGCCTTCCCTATAGCCACCAATCATCCTCCAGTCCTCATTGCCTTCCCTATAGCCACCAATCACCCTCCAGTCCTTATTGCCTTCCCTATAGCCACCAATCACCCTCCAGTCCTTATTGCCTTCCCTATAGCCACCAATCATCCTCCAGTCCTTATTGCCTTCCCTATAGCCACCAATCATCCTCTAGTCCTTATTGCCTTCCCTATAGCCACCAATCGCCCTCCTGTCCTTATCGCCTTCCCTATAGCCATCAATCATCCTCTAGTCCTTATTGCCTTCCCTATAGCCACCAATCGCCCTCCAGTCCTTATTGCCTTCCCTATAGCCACCAATCACCCTCCAGCCCTTATTGCCTTCCCTATAGCCACCAATCATCCTCCAGTCCTTATTGCCTTCCCTATAGCCACCAATCGCCCTCCAGTTCTTATTGCCTTCCCTATAGCCACCAATCACCCTCCAGTCCTTATTGCCTTCCCTATAGCCACCAATCACCCTCCAGTCCTTATTGCCTTCCCTATAGCCACCAATCAGCCTCCAGTCCTTATTGCCTTCCCTATAGCCACCAATCACCCTCCAGTCCTTATTGCCTTCCCTATAGCCACCAATCACCCTCCAGCCCTTATTGCCTTCCCTATAGCCACCAATCGCCCTCCAGTTCTTATTGCCTTCCCTATAGCCACCAATCACCCTCCAGTCCATATTGCCTTCCCTATAGCCACCAATCATCCTCTAGTCCTTATTGCCTTCCCTATAGCCACCAATCACCCTCCAGCCCTTATTGCTTTCCCTATAGCCACCAATCGCCCTCCAGTTCTTATTGCCTTCCCTATAGCCACCAATCTATAGCCACCAATCGCCCTCCAGTTCTTATTGCCTTCCCTATAGCCACCAATCATCCTCCAGTCCTTATTGTTTTCCCTATAGCCACCAATCACCCTCCAGTCCTTGTTACATTCTCTGTTGCCACCAAGCATCCTTCAGCCATTACTGCTTGCTCCACTGCCACTAAAGACTCCATCATTGCTGTCAGTTGTCACCCAGTTCTCTCCACCTTCTGAGCTTCCATCAATTGCCCTCTATTCCATCTCCAGTGTTACTGATCATCCCCTGTTGCTGAGGCCAGCCATGAGCAGGTCGGCTCACAACACCCGGCATTCGGTGGTTCAGGTCCACTGTAAAATAACACCATTGTGAGCTTGAGTGGGTCCCTGAAGATGCCAGGGGCCCTTGCAATTGCCCAGGTTTGCCCTGTGCTGGCGCCGGCCCTGGCTCCAATGAATTGTTCAACCATCGTGCAGTGCAGATCATCTATAAATTCAGAAAAGGCTACGGGGCTGTTGGGAAGGGTTAGAACACCTTTTAAAAAAATAAGGGAAACACGCGATACAGTTAAATGTCCAGCTGCCCAGAGCAGTACTGTTTCATACCTACCAACTTTCTGCTTGGGAAAGAAGGACATTTGTTAAATAAAGCCACGCCCCCTCATTGGGGGATGCATAGGAGGAGTAACAGTTACAACAATAGAATAGAAGCACTTTAAAGCAGACCAAAACCCACATTTTTAGCTAGCATCCCCTGAATTGCTCCCCCCATGAGAAGCACATTTTGCCAATTTTTGGTGCTCCTGCTTCACTCTGATCCCAGACAATGGCGCCTGTTTTAGATGTAAAGCTCCACCTCCTCCATCCATTGCCATTGTTGTGATGTCATTGCCACACCTATGCAGTGACTTATTGTCTGCCACCTTACAGAGAGGGACAGCAAAAAAAACGATTCGAAAAACAAAATGATCCATTTCTAGTTCTACACCCTAAGAAGGTAATATCGGCAGGGGCTATGGGCAAATGTATTTTACAAGTTTGGTGGATTTTGGTCCGCTTTAAATTTAAAGATTATTTATTGATGCAGATCTGCATGGTACACCTCAAAGAGGGAGAGGGAGGCATGGACTCCTAAGAGGGACAGTCCCTCCAAATCAGGGACACTTTGGAGGAATGCTGTTTATCTCTGCTGGAGCCATGTCTATAGAGAAACATGGTACTTGGCATCGCCTCATGCCCCAGCCTGTATAGACCCCATTTACTGATGTATGTTTGATGAGCCCAATTTATACTGTAGATATCTGTGAAGGGTGACATAAGGGGACATCCCGTGTCATTTAGGTGTGCTTGAGGGGTAAGTTAAAAGGATGACCCCCTGGATAGAGCCAAGTTGGAAGTGTCAGGCCCCGTAGGACACCCGCCTTCAGGGTAAGCCCACAACCCTCAATCTCTGCTGCTAGCTTCACCTTTAGTCAAGCCCCCGTTTGCCGGGACGCTTTACACACCTCGCCGGACACGGTTGCCCCCAGGACTTAATAGCACAAAGGATGTGAGCTTACAGGGGGTGAAGGCGGGTGAGCCAGGGGCCAGACTGGGCAATGTCGGGTAAGCCGGGGTCATACACTGGAACTAAAGTGGACCAACACCCAGGATTTTCACTATCCTGGGTTTTGGTCCACTTCCGCGGGTCACCCCGATCGTGCTCCGCTGCGTGAAACCCCCCCTGATCGCCCCAAAATAACTCACCTCACCCCGCTCCTACGCGAGCGCTCATCCAATCAGAGCGCTCAGAGCCGCTGTGGTATGTACGGACAAGCGACGGACAACCACAACGGCTCTGAGCGCGCTGGAGGCCGCGTTTCGCGCTTCCTTCTAACAGGGAGCGTGCCTGCGCATTCACATACGGCCGGCACAGAAGCGCGAGATGTGGCCGCGCCCGCGCATGCGCCCTTGGAACGGGGATAAGGTAAGGTTTCTGGGCGTCCTGGGGGGTTTCACCCCGTGGGGCATCCCGATTTCGGATGCCCCGCAGGGAGGCATCTGATCGGCCCGGGAATCTTATAGATTCCCGGGCCGATCCCCTCTGGGTGTTGGTCCACTTTAAATATCGCTGCACCAAGGGAGAGACAATAGAAGCGTTGAAGTCAAGCCAAAGGTCAATCCAGGAGGTCACGGGTTCGCCGTACAAGGGGTAAGACAGTAGCGTGGTCAGGGTACAAGCAAGGGTCGGTCCAGGCGGCAATCACAGAATGGTCAAACTAAACGAGGTCAGCAACAGAGTCAAACAGGCGTAATCAAGATCAAAGGCACACCCAGCTAACGCTATCACAGGCGAGGAACAAGTGTGGGGAAACAACCTTTATATTCTAAGTATGTCACACACCCCGCTTCAAGATATTCATAACGTGTGGTATATACTGACCTGAAGAGGCGATCTGCAGAGATGATTGGAGGAAAGAAAACCCCTCCCAGTCCATAAATACCTGGGACCTCCCACTCATTACCCAGTCTTCATCTCTGCAGACGGCGAGCAAGCAGCAGATGATATCTCCTCCTTGCACAGGGGGATTTTAAGGTAGCCGGGTCTACTCCCGGCCAATATTTTTTATTTCCGTTCTGACTCTTTATTTCCTATGAATATTATATATATATATATTGAATGCCTCCCAGTTTTGACTGCTGTCCAAGCGAGGGTATACTAGCACCACAGGTGCTCAGGAGCTATGCTCCGCCGCGAGACCCTATTAAGAGGGTAGGGTAGGGAGGGTTGGTGACCCCGGTTTGGGATGCCCTGTCCATGTGAATAATTTTTCCCCTAATTGGCCTATCCCCACATTATTATCTTGTTTGGGGGCACTATCCTCTGATTTCAGTGTTTTCCATGACGTGGGGCGTATTGAAGTAATCCTTCTATTTATGTTGCATTGTTTAATGTTGTCTGTGAGTCATTTTTCTGTCACTTTTCTGTCACCTTTGTTTCCTTGTCAGACACCGCGGCCGCCATTGCCGCCGAGGTGCTGTTTTTTTACCTCAGAAGAGCTGAGGGGAGGTTTCTCCCCTCACGCTCTTCTGTGTGGGGGCGGGGCCGGGCCTTCTGTGTGAGGCCGCGGCCCGCGCCCTTTATGTTCTGACATATTGTAGCGTGGCTCGAGCGGTGAGCGGCTCCGCATACATTGCGGGCCGCTACCGGCTTTTTCTTTATTATGCGCCCGGTGCCGCGGGTCCCGGCGGCACCGCCGCGCGCATTCACAATGGAGGGGAGCTTCCCCTCACGTTTTAGCTATGGAGGCATCGGTCCGCGCTGACCACGCCCCCCTTCTTAGTCTCCCGCTCTGCTCTGAGTTACCTCAGGCAGAGGACGCAGCGCTTATCTTCAGGGATTTTTAGGCTTCTCCCGGTCCTAGGGTACCTGGGTATTTTTACTATTATTTTTACAAATCCTCCCACTTGGACACTATAAGGGCATCCCGGGTTGCTTAATAGCGTAATTCCCTCACTCATAGCGACTTACTCAAGTTCACCTTATGGAGGCATCACTGGATTCCGGGCTTCCTTCGGGACAATCCCGCAAGTGCATGGGCTGTGGGGTATCCCTAACAGGGGATGATTTTTTCTTATGTATATCATGTGCACAGCAGACTATTACACGGCAGTCCGGACCCCAGGCTTCTGGGTCAGCGCCGCCGGCATCATCCTCTCCCCCTCCCTTTTTGACCCGTGCCCCGTGTGATGTTGCCACGGGGGGGGCAGTCCCAATCTGATGTATGTGCCAGATTGACCAGTATTGAAAAGTTTATTTCTTCTGCGGTTGCCAAGAAAGCACCTGCTAAGAGGAAGCATTTATCGCCGGTTAATCATTTTGAATATGATGATGATGCGGACGGCCTGGATTGGTCAGATTTTTCCCCTCTTGAAGAAGGGGAGTTATGTGAGGATTCAGATATTTCTGATGATCAGCAAATTGTTGGCGCTGATTCCGATCAGGGATTTCCTTGGACACTTTTAATGTTCTGACCCAGATGTTTGAGGTTCTGGCTATCTAGCCTCCGGCGGAGGTTCCTCAACAGCAAGGTGAGTTTTATGACGAATCCAGGCCGCGCTTGGAATTTCCTAATCAAAAGCATTTTGATAATATTATTTGTAAGGAATGGGATCGGCCTGCCCGGCTCCCAGGCATTCCTCAGAGTTGGGATAAAAGATATCCTTTCCCAGTGGATACGGTTAAGCGCTGGGCGTCCCCCCCCGAGGTGAACGCCCCAATTTTAGGGTTATCTAACTCAGCCGTGTTGAATAGCCCTGATTGTTCCTCTCTTAAAGACGGTGAGGATAGACGCATTGACCAGATGGCTTGTCATGGTTTTGCCAGTATCGGGGCAGCCATACGGCCTGTATGTGCCTCATCGCTGTTGGCGGTGGCTACCAGAAAGGTGGTCAGGAATTTGTTATCCTCCTCCGGTTTGAATCCGGACAGTGATGAATTTCGTGATCTAAAACAATGTGAGGTATTTTTGTCCTTCATAGTAGCCGCTTTGGATGATTCTTTGATGATGAGTAGTAGAGCCTCTGCTCTAATGGTTACTATCAGGCGTTCAATTTGGTTACGCCAGTGGGCGGCTGATTTTGGGTCAAAGAAGTAATTGACGGCTCTTCCCTTTGTTGGGTTACGGCTCTTTGGAGACAAATTGTACGCTGTGGCCAAGGGCGGAAGGCTACCTCAACGCAAGAAGCAACGACGCCCCTTTCGAGGAGCGGCTTCCTTCACCCCTTCATTTAGGGGATCTAGAGCGGGAAGAGGTTTCGCTTTCCCTTCTACAAGAGGAGATTCCTGGCATAGGGGCAGAGGACGTTCCCGTTCAGGATACAATTGGGGCTCAAAACCCAAACCCGCGGCCAAGCCCGCTCAACAATGAGGGGGCGCCCTCACCCGTGCGGGTGGGGGGACGGCTGCAACACTTCTCACAGGTCTGGAATCAGGAGGCTTCGGACAAATGGATCCGGGAAGTGGTGTCTTCCGGCTACAAGCTGGAGTTCGAGTCCCGCCCCCCCCCCCCCCCCCGCGCGTTTCTTCAGGACTCGGTTGTCCCCGGATTCACCGGCTGCGCAGCAGCTCCGGGCGGCGGTATCAAGTCTTCTGGAAATGGCATTTGCCCAGTACCCCCATTAGAACGGGGTCGGGGTTTTTACTCAAATCTGTTCACGGTCCCCAAGAAGGATGGCTCTGTCCGGCCCATACTGGACCTAAAGATTCTCAACAGGTTTGTAAGGCTGCGAAAATTTCTCATGGAAACGTTGCGTTCGGCTATTCAATCTCTTCGTCAGGGGGACTTCATGATGTCCATAGACATCCAGGATGCTTACCTCCATGTTCCCATTTTTCCAGCGCACCAGAGGTTTCTGAGGTTCGTGGTGGAGGATCGACACTTTCAGTTTGCGGCTCTTCCCTTCGGTCTCACCACAGCTCCTAGAGTTTTCATCAAGGTGCTTGCTGGGGTGATGGCTCTCCTCAGAGCGCAGGGGATTCGCATAGTGCCGTATCTGGACGACCTTCTCATCATGGCACCGTCATTCAGCCAGGCAGAATTGGACACCAGGACGGTGATATCCACTCTGGAGAGGTTCGGCTGGGTGATCAACTACCCCAAGTCCTCACTCCACCCGTCCAGGACAGTATCCTTTCTGGGAATGTCTCTAGATACAGATCAGGCCAGAGTGTTTCTTCCTCTGTCCTACTACAGCTCCATCTGTTGTCGGTCTGGAACAGGTCTCCTCAGTCGTTGGATCAATTCTTTCAAATGTCCCCCCGAGTTCGCCGCTCGCTTCGGTGGTGGCTGAACTCAACCAACCTGCTGAGGGGCAGATCCTTTTGGACTCCTCAGTGGGAGATAGTCACTTCGGATGCCAGTCTCTCAGGATGGGGGGGCTTTTGGAAGGATCTGCAAGTTCAGGGTTTGTGGGGTCCCCTGGAAGCTCACGAGCATATCAATGTTCTGGAATTAAGTGCCATCAGGTTGGTTCTTTGTCATTTGACTCATCAACTGCGAGGCTTGCCGGTCCAGGTCAGGTCGGACAATCGGACGGCGGTGGCCTACATCAATCACCAGGGAGGGACCCGCAGCATGAATGCTCTCAAGGAAGTGTCCCTGATTCTGGACTAGGCGGAGAGCCATGTCCCGTGCATCTCGGCAGTTTACATCCCGGGAGTGGAGAACATGGAGGCGGACTCTCTGAGCAGAATGTCAGTCCGCAAGGGGGAATGGTCTCTCAATCCCAAGGTCTTTCACTCAATTTGTCACAGATGGGGTCTCCGGCGGTGGACCTATTTGCCTCCTGTCACAATCACAAACTTCCGGCATTTGTGTCTCTGGCGAAGGACCCTCTGGCTCTCGCAACGGATGCCATGTCCCTGAACTGGAGGGATCTGGGGTTTCTGTACCTGTTCCCTCCGTTTCCCATGGTGGCCAGAGTAGTGCGCAAGCTTGTTCTGGAGAGAGCACCAGCAATCCTGGTGGCTCCAAGGTGGCCAAGACAGGTCTGGTTCGCAGACGTGGTAAGGTTGGCAGAAGATCAGTTCGTTCTGCCCCTGCTGCCAGATCTACTTACACAGGGTCTTCTTCGTTACCCCAATTTACCAACGCTGGCTTTGACGGCATGGCTGCTGAAACCTCCATCTTGAAGGAGGAAGGTCTTTCGGATGCTGTGATTCGGACTCTTATTAGTGCTAGGAAACGGTCCTCATCGTCTGTGTATTATAGGACTTGGAGGTCTTATATTGACTGGTGTGAATCTAGATCGTTCCCTTGTAGGGAATTCTCTATTTCTAGAATTTTGGAGTTTTTGCAACATGGTCTGGACCTGCTCAGTACTCTGAAGGGACAGGTGTCTGCCCTGGCGGTGTTTTTCCAAAAGTCTTTTGCGCTTCATCCTTTGGTTAAGACTTTTTTCCAGGGGGTTACACACGTGCGGCCTCCTAGGAAGCCTATGATTCCAGTTTGGGATTTGAATTTGGTTCTTTCTGCTCTGCAGAGTCCCCCCTTTGAGCCTTTGCATGATATTCCTTTGTCTTCCCTTACACAGAAGGTAGCCTTTTTGGTAGCTATCACTTCTGTTAGACGTGTTTCTGAGTTGGCGGCTCTATCGATTCATGCTCCGTATTTTGAAAGACATCAGGACAAAGTGGTTTTCCGTTTTAAGACGGACTTCCTTCCTAAGGTGCTTTCGTCCTTTCATTTAAATCAGGATATTGTTCTGCCCTCTCTGTGTCCTAATCCCAGCAATGACAAGGAGAGGGCCCTACATTCTTTGGACGTGGTTCGTGTTGTGAAGTACTATTTGGTGGTAACTTCTGCCTTTCGCAAGACTGATGCATTTTTCGTGGTGCCATTTGGGCCCAAGAAGGGTCTAGCACCTACAAAGTCTACCATCAGCAGGTGGATTCGTCAGGCCATTGTCGGGGCCTATTCTGCTAAGGGGAGAGATCCTCCTTTTCGTGTTACAGCTCATTCTACTCGTGCGGTTGGGGCTTCCTGGGCTTTTCAGCACCAGGCCTCGGTTGAGCAAGTTTGCAAGGCTGCTACCTGGTCTTCTGTTCACACTTTTTCAAAGTTTTACAAAGTTGATGTTCGGGCCTCAGCGGATGCTGTTTTTGGCCGCAAAGTTCTTCAGGCTGCAGTAGTTTAAGTTGTGCTTTATGCCTTGTTTTGGATCCCCACCCTTTATGGACACTGCTATTGGATGTCCCACACGTTATGAATATCTTGAAGCGGGGTGTGTGACATACTTAGAATAATACCATTTTGTGAATACTCACCTTGTAAAATGGGTATTATAAGTATGTCACACACCCCGCTTCAACCCGCCCTTTTGTATTCTGGATCCTTCATTTTGTGAACTTTGCGTTGTTATGACTTATATTTGGCTCTTCCTGGTCCCTTACCTTACTGCTTTCTTTATACTGGGTAATGAGTGGGAGGTCCCAGGTATTTATGGACTGGGAGGGGTTTTCTTTCCTCCAATCATCTCTGCAGATCGCCTCTTCAGGTCAGTATATACCACAGGTTATGAATATCTTGAAGCGGGGTGTGTGACATACTTATAATACCCATTTTACAAGGTGAGTATTCACAAAATGGTATTATTATGGGAGTAAACAGGATTGGCTGGAGGGAATGTGCTGGTTGGTGCTACGTAACTCAGGGCAGGCTGCCCAATAAACATACAGGGCGTACGCCCAGGACATGCAAAGGGATTGGTCCCTTTAAATCACCCTATGGAGAACGTGCTTGCGCGCATATGGAGAACGTGCTCGTGAGACCCTAGGACAGGGCCAGGCTTGGGATGGGACACTCCCTGGGATAGGGTAAGGGCTGGCAATGTTCTTACTCAGTTCCTGGGGAGATGGAAGCCAATTGAAGGCCCCGGCTGACTTTAGGGCCGCTTGATGATGAAAAACAGCTGGTTCAAACAACAACAAAAAAAAAATCAACAAAAAATCTTTATTCAGCGGCACAGTCTTTTACACAGAAACAGGCATTACTGGCATTTGTAGTCTCCCTTCTCCAGCTACTTCCAGCCTAGTTGGCACACATCTGATTAGGGCTCAGTGTTCTACCTTCTGGGTGCCCGGCCCACTCTCTTGGAGCTCTGTTCTCCTCCTGTCAAGGCAACTGGAGAGCATTGAGCACAGCCTTTCTTCCCCGTCCTTTTTCCAGAGGGGTCCAGCCAGTCCAAAATGTCTCCCAGAAAATTGTGCAGTGTAATTCTCCAGTCCCTCAGCCTGAATCCATGCTCCAAGGCACCAGGGAGTGCACACATTGGCCCTTCTCTCAGGCCTTATGGAGGGGATTATCTCTGTTGCCAAGGACAACCTTCACAATCTGCCCTTGTTTCTTTCTAACTTGTTTCTTACTTGCCCAGGCATGTTCCAACTTTTTATATAAAGGACTGATCAAATATGTACCTGTAGAGGCACTCTTACCAAGTATTATGTTCAGAAACATAGAAGGGTGACGGCAGAAGGAGACCATATGCTCCATCTAGTCTGCCCTTATGTGTATACAGTATCTTCTCTTTATCTTAGGATAGATGATAGATGGAGGCTTATCCCAGGCATGTTTAAATTCAGTGACTGTTGGAAGTTTGCTCTGCTGGAAGTTTGTTCCAAGCATCTACTACTCTTTCTGTAAAATAATATTTTCTAACATTGCTCCTGATCTTCCCCCCGACTAGCTTCAGGTTGGGCCCCCTTGTTCTATCATTAAGTTTCTTCTTAAAAAAAACTTCCCTCCTGAACCTTATTCAATCCTTTCACGTATATAAAGGTCTCCATCACGTCCCCTCTCTCTCTCCTTTCCTCCAGACTGTACAAATTAAGTTCTTTAAGTCTTTCCTGATAAGTTTTAAGTTTAAGTCCTTCCACCATTTTTGTTGCCGGCCTTTGGACCCGTTCTATTTGAATAATGTCTTTTTGCAGGTAAGGTCTCCAGAACTGCACACAGTATTCTAGCTGTGTCCTCACCAGGGCTCTATACAGCGGCATCACAACCTCGCTCTTCCTACTGGTGATGCCCCGAGCTATGCAGCCGAGCATCCTGCTTGCTTTTACCACTGCCTGGCTACACTGTCCATCCCTCTCCAATCTCTTTCCGCCCATCTGGTGCTGAGCCAGCACTCCTTAGTTCATGAAAGCCATTTTTAGTTCATGACAGCTTGTATTATGCAAAAATCCATTAAATAAATACAAATCCAAAAATTGGAATGCGCCGTTGCTTACCAGTAAGTCCAACGTTTCGGGACTTTAACGCCCCTTCATCAGGGACCAACACAGCAAGACAAGTTAGCAACAAACAAGCAGAGTGTACAGCCCATAGAGTTTTTAAATGGTCAAAGGTCAACCAGAAGGTGACTAAACATTTACCTATAGTGTCAGTAATGTACAAACACAGTCAAACAGTAGAGAAGTATGCAAGTAATAAATGTATACAAGTAAATAAGAGGAGGTGCACCCCAATTGGAACTGTGTGTTCCTGTCCCCCTCAGCTCCGCTCTGGCAGATAGCCGCCAAGCGGAGCTTCCGTCACTGCCGAAATCCCACCGTCCCTCTGCCTGCGTCTGGGGAAGGCATCCCCGTCAGGAGGAACTGGGGGTCTGCCCGGCAACTGATGACGAAACGGCCTTAGGTAGCCAATGAACGCTCCTGGTAGACCTCACCATGTCTGCGGCAGCCGCTCTGCACAGCGCAGGCTGCGGGCCTGGGCAGCGTCCAAATCAGGTCACCAACAGGTCCGGTCGTTCCCGGACATTCATCCCCCTCCGGTTACTGCCTGGGTGGCAGTGAGAGCCATGGATGGGCTAAAGGGACACGGGGGTGCGAACTCCCCCCTCCCAAAACAATCAGGGCTTTCATGAACTATGGAGTGCTGGCCTTTTCTGTTACTTTATATATAAAGGACTGGAGAAAACCAACTAGTTATTCACTGGATTCCCCTTTTCTGGGACTAACCACTTTTTCCTAGTGTTGTAAGGGTGACATCTATTGTCCTCTTTCCGTTACTGCAGCCCATGTTTCCCTCACCTTCTGGAAAATGCTCAAGTGCATCAAAACCCAAGATTTTGACTATCCTGGGTTTTGGTCATTGCCCCAGGACACCCCGATGCAGGATGCCCCGCTGTGTGAAAACCCCCGGGTCGTCCGCTCCAACTCACCTTTCCCTGGCCCTAACGCGCATGCGCGGCCTCCCGTCCTATCAGCATGCTCATCTGCGCTGTCGTAAACTTGTCTAGAGTCATCTAAGGAGCCGAGTCTAGCCGAGGGCACCAGCGGCCACATGCCCGAAGTCCTTTAACAGTGAGCATGCCTGCGCCGGCCATTAACAAATCCCTGGAGGGGCACACACCCTACTAAAGGGATTTAGACTGTAAGCTCGCAGGGGCCAGGCTTTCCAATTGTATCTTGTATTCAGAATATTTACTGTAAACTCTGTAACACTGCATTTATAATAGTCTATGCACTGTATGTTTCTGCCCTGTCTGTAATTACTTTGTACAGCGCTACGGAAGATGATGGCGCTATATAAATAAACAATAATAATAATAGTGTCAATGTGGCCACTGCTCGTGGGGAGTTTCACACAGCGGGGCATTCTGATTCTGGATGCCCAGGGGGGAAGGAATCTAGCGGCCCTGTGTTTTGGTCTACTTTAACAGTGATAGTGGTAATTCCAGAGCTCCAATGCAATAAACCCAGTTTTGTCAGATCCATTATAGTGATTTCTCCCTAATAAATATATATATATATATATATATATATATATATATATATATATATATATATTATCACAGTCTCAATGTTACATATGATCCTGTATTCACTAGCGTGACACTGCACTGGCACTAGGTGAATGTTGCACAAAGCGGTGTTAGCCTACAGTTTAGGAACTGGGGGGATGTCTGTCCCCAGTGGCGGACTGGGGCCAAAGATCAGCTCTGAATTTTACCAGCCCATTGCTGACCCAAGACATCCCTGCTGAGACCCCCCCCCCCCCCGCACTATAATGCTGGGGCCATAGCATTGGGGGCTGGGTACAGGGGGCTGAGAGGGAGACTAAGAGATTGAATGTGGGTGTTAAAAGCAGCAGTCCAACTGGCCCCAAAGCAGAGTGGCCCACTGGGCATCGTCCTGGGTCTTCCTATGACCAGTCCGGCCCTGTCTGTCCCACACGTATAGGTTTTCCCTCAGCATTGCATAGCTGTAGGTCTCACTTAAAACCCAGGCTAAATGTTGTGGACGCAGTAGTCAGCCATGAACAACAACAACCTCATCTTATTTGCTGATCTTCTATGAGCTCATTGTGTTCCAGGGGTTCTGGAATAGATCTCTATTATAATATTGGGGGTCATTATAGGGAAGCATGTTGACTGGTGGTCTGGTCTTGGTGTGGAAGCGTTTTCTAATCTGACATTTATTGTCTTGCAGCTTCGACCCAAAGAGAGCAGTGCAGCAGCTCAGGGCATGCGGCGTCTTGGAAACCATCAGAATCAGTGCCGCTGGCTATCCATCCAGGTAAAGTTCTTATTTTTATACAGTACTCTCCAATATTGGAGTCAGTTAGGTGCTGGACCAGCTCCATGGTAGATATTATGGGAGCCTAATTCCAGAGAAGCATCTATTCAATTGATGTATGGTGGTCTTCATAAAATGTTGACAAAGGATTCTTGTAAGAGCTTTCTGAATCCAGATTGGTCAGAAAGGTTTTGCCAAGTCCCCGCTGACTGCAATCCATATCTGCAGGGCTGGCATGATTTGCAACCACTGTGGTCAGTTGTCAACATGTTACATACATGATACCCTTAGGGTCACACATTACATCTACCCTTCCCTAGAATTGATCCAAGACCCAACACACCTACCATTTTCCTACTTCTAGAATTCTTCCAAGACCCAACATGCTGACCCTTCCCTACTCCGAGAAGCCATCCAAGACCCAACAAACCTACCCCTCCCTACTTCTAAAATCCATCCAAGACTGAAAACACCTACCCTTCCCTATTCGTAGAATCCATTCAAGACCCAGTCAAACTTTCCTACCCTATTCTTAAAATCCATCCAAAAACCCAACACAACCACCACTCCTACCATCCATCCAATACCCAACACACCTACCCTTCCCTACTCCTAGAATCTATCCAAGACCCAACACACTGACCCTCCCCTACTACTAGAATCTCTATCCAAGACACAACACACTGAACATTCCCTACTCCTAGAATCTATACAAGACCCAACACACTGACCCTTACCTACGCCTAGCATCCATTCAAGACCCAACCCAACTACCCTTTCTGTACTACTAGCATTTATTTAATACCCAACCCACCTACTCTTCCTTACTTCTAGCATCTCTCTAAGACACAACACACCTTCCCTTCTATACTCCCAAGAATCCATCCAAGACCCAACACACCTAACCTTCCCTGCTCCTAGAATCTATTCAAAACCCAATAAATCTACTTTTTCTTACTCATGGAATCGATACAGGATCCCCCACACACCTACCCTTTCCTACTCCTAAAATCCATCCTAGACTAAAGGGGAATAAAACCCATGCCACCTGCCCCCCCCCCCTCCCGTCCATACAATCTGGAATGCCCCACTGTGTTAACCCACCTAAGTCGTCCTCCTCTCAGGGCACTGCAACACACACACTGGCGCCCTTGGTGATGTTACCAAGCCAATTTGGGTTGTCCCTGGGCCATAAAACCAAACCCGGGATAGTCAAAATCACAGATTTTGTACCACTTTAACACACCTATCCTTCCCTACTCCTAGAATCCATCCGAGATCCAACACACCTACCCTTTCCTACTCCTAGAATCCATCCAGGACCCAACAGACCCTTGCTTCTATACCTGGAACCCATCCAAGCCCCAGCCTAACTACCCATCTGTACTTCTAGCATCCATCCAATAACTAACACACCTACCCTTTCCTACTCCTAGAATCCATCCAGTACCCAACACAAAGAGCTGCATTTAGTCCTTTGCACTTTTCTACTCTAAATCACTAGTCCTTCACTGCGGTTGCAGGACTTCCTCCGCCATTCGTGGCACCCAATCCCACACATTTTTCACCTACTTATCAAATCCATCCAAGACCCAATACACCTACCCTTTCCTACTCCTAGAATCCATCCAGGACCCAACAGACATACGCTTGACATACACTTCCATACCTGGAACCCATCCATGGCCCAGCCTAACCACCCATCTGTACTTCTAGCATCCATCCAGTACCCAACACAAAGAGCTGTATTTAGTCCTTTGCACTGTGCTATTCTAAATCACTAGTCCTTCACTGCGGTTGCCCGCCATTAATGGCACCCAACCCCACACTTTTCATTTTCATGGTAGCATTGATGACCCAATGATCTTGTATAAAAATGTATCTACTAAATTGGAGGCTCACAGGCAATGCAGGTGGGGTAAATTCTTTGCTGACATGGACTCTATCTGGTGAGTCACCAGGAGGGTTTAGGTCTACTTTAAACCAGCAGTCGCTGCGCTGTTGAAATTAGCCAGCCCACTGAATTCACTCTCATTGATTAGGTGATTATATTCCTGGAATTACTCTTTGAGTATTTGCTGTAGGATTTGATTCTGTTCTGTACCGCTGGAAAATACCAGGCTATGAAATATCATTATAGCTCCAGCTGCAGATTTTGTAATGTTCCTAATGTTCTGCTCAGCGAGGCAGGAATGAGAATGAGCTGTACCAGCGAGTCCCGTTTATTGCCCGACTTTATTGCCCTGATGTTTATCTGTATATGCATATATTACGGGGGTTGTGTTAAATAATGAGCCAGCTAGTTCAGGTAAACCTTTATCCGGCCTCATTATCTTGCCCAAATGCAGTCTTATGTTTCTGGGGTCCCACTTTATTTGGTGGCTCTGTACTGGCAATGGGTGGCTAGCAGGGCAGTTTCTAACCAAAGTAACAGTTCGGGAAGGAGAAAATTCTGCCCCTTCCTTTCATTCTATGGTGCTGCTGCTGTACCATACAGGTATGTGCCATGCTGTGCCTCTATCTTAGCAGCAGGCAGCGCCCCCTCCCCATGACTGAGCCCTCCACTAGAACCATAGGGATGAGGTGCCTTCGAAGTCTTAAAGGGCCCCTTTACTAGTGGACTACTGCCAAGGAATGGGCAGGGATCAAACCACCTCTTATGCTCTGTTCAATCTTTAGTATATTGTTGATGTGTGGCAGTGCTTATTAATTTAGGGCTAATGTGAAAGTTGTTGATTAGCCCTATTAGCCAAAGCTAATAAACAGCTAAGCTGGTCTGTGAAGCCAGGAGCTGCACTTCCAGACTTTCCCTCTAGGTTGTAGATAATATCCTTATCGTTTACTAGAGTGGGGCCATTATCCCTTCTGTATTGTTGAGTTAAGATTGTATTTCATTTATTTTTTTCGCCTTCAGGTGGACCTACCATGACTTTTTCAACCGTTATCGAGTTCTTATGAGCAAGAAAGATCTTTCCCCTAATGACAAGAAGCTCATCTGCAAGAACGTTCTAGAGCATTTGATCAAGGTGGGAATTCTTTGTATTTTTCAGATCACATATATAAAATGTATGGTGGTCTTATCAAGAAAGGATGTACCTCACCACAGCTCTGGGGGGGGGGGGGAGGCAGACCAGTGTCTCCAGACATTGAGGAAATTCCTAATCAATTAAGAGGAACAAAACCCAGGACATTGACTATCCTAGGGTTTGTTCTGTGCTCCTGGAGAATACCAATTATGGATGCCCTGCCGTGTGAAACTCCCTGATTCACCTGTTCTGCTTAACCTTGTGTGGGCTCTCTTCCAATCAAGTGTTTTATTCCATGCATATGGACGAGTGGCATAGAACACTTAATAAATGGGAGCAGCAAGCAACCCTTCGGCCCTTCTCTTCTAGCTGTGCGTTCCTATGCCAGCCATTGGGAACCTGGAGCAGACGTGCGCAACAGCTGAAAGGACGCAGGGGGTGCCACTATGGCCCAGGCATGCGCTCTGGGATTGCCCAAAAGGTAAGGTTCCTGTAGAACCGGGGGTTTCCAACTGCAGGGCATCGTAAATCGGGATGCCCCGGGGAGAGGGAGACCACCAGCTTCCTAACTGGTGGTTGCTTTTCTTTTTAAGAAAATTAAGAATATCCCCTTAAAGGGTCTGGAAATAAAAAAAAAAAATACTCCCCTTTTGTCCACACAACTGTTCTGTCATACCTCGGTTGTTTAAAACATATTGGGTTCCCAGATAGGGTGAATCCCCCCCTCCCCCGGCATCCAAACACATCACTGGAGCCTCCTACAGAGACTTACGCTTGAGCACTGGACCTAGATAGAGCAGTTGTGGGGGAGAGAAATTAGTTTTTTTCTATTTGCATTAACAGACCCTTTGTTGAAATTCCAATAAAACTGAATTCACGTGACAATCAACAGTGCTACATATAAAGTAAATAGTAAAGTTTGTATACGATTAATCCGGAAATACACCCATGAGTGTTGTTCCTAGTGCAGGGGGCATCCCGATTGCCAGTTCCCCCTTGCGCATTAACTCTTCTTAAACCGGAGTGTAGCGATAACCCTTATCGCCGGAGGGCTTCACCGCCCGAGACGTCCTTTTGCCAATGGTGAGAGGTGCTGCAGGAATCCCAGAGTCATCCGTGAGGAACCAGGAACAGCCCTTACAAGGGCTAGTGAATTGTAATATAGCGTTTCCCCCAATAAGAGACAGAACTCAGTATTGAGGGTGAAGATGAACTTACTTTATTAGTGCCACACTGTGCCTTATATGCAAGTCTCCATGCACGGGGACCTCCCCCATGGACCTGATGGAGAACTGCATGACAAACACACAGACCAATGGGAGCAGGGCACACAATCCCTCAACTCTGCCGGTGACGCAATCAGCAACACAATAGACGTCTGTAACACAATCAATCAGAACAATGCCATTGTCTGTGACGTAATCAATCAACACAATGGCAGTCTGTAACATGCTTAAGAAAATGAATGTAATGAACCTATGTAAAGTCCAAGGGGCAGAAACAGTGCCTTTAAAATCCAAAAGGCAGAGAGTCTGTCACACGGAGAAATCTTCCTTCCCTGCAGAATGTGTGTTCCCACGCTCCCAGTCTATC
Source organism: Gastrophryne carolinensis (assembly GCA_027917425.1). Classification (NCBI taxonomy): domain Eukaryota; kingdom Metazoa; phylum Chordata; class Amphibia; order Anura; family Microhylidae; genus Gastrophryne; species Gastrophryne carolinensis. The sequence continues at coordinate 625,554,368 of CM051234.1, read as the reverse complement.
AGAATTGCTGGCGCAGGAGCGTGCGCATAGTGCTGGGGATGCAGCAGCACACACTCTCCATTCTAGTATGACGTAGTCAGTCAAATGTGCACATATTTATAAGTGACCATTTCCAAGTGCTTTTATGAGGCCTAGGATAATGCATCAATAAGTGTGCAACCAAATAATTATATAATATTCTTCTATAATAAATAAGTGAGGCAGATGGCAGGTCCAGTAAATGACCCTGACACGTATCACAGTATATGCTACTTCATCAGAGGACATCTGATTTTATTTTTTGAGTTGTTTATACACTGCTAAGTGTGGTAAAGTGTATGGGAAAGTGCTGGATGGTGTCTATTTCTCCCTTGCTTTTCTCAATCAGGCACGATCCATGCCGGGTTTACAGGACCCCAGTCCACATCCCCTCTACGGGTTTTTCCCCTAATCCCAGTTCTCACACAGGTGATGAGGCTAATTGCAAGGAAGCCTGAATTGCAGCCGATGGACTTTTTGTGTTATCCGTTCCTGGAACCTGGGGATTGACAGCCTGTTATAACAAGGACTTGCAATACGCTGTAATTATCCTACACTGGACATTGCTAGAGTTGGTGAGGTAACCAGGTTTATGTGGGCCCCTTTGTGGTGAAGAGTCACATCACCAAGGGACGTCCCAAATCTGGATGCCCCCTAAGGATCATGCTATTTGGACCAAAATTCTAGTTTTGGTCTACTTTGCGGCGCACCAAACTCCTTTAAACCTGACCTCGGAGTCTAAACAAATCTCGATTCTCCTTATTCGCCAGTTTGAGTTAACGGCCAAACCAGGGGAGTTCTTTCACAAACAGGGGCATCCCAAATTGAGATGCCCCTGTAGAGCGGACAAAAACCCAGGGATGGAATTGCTTGCATAGTGGGTGTGCCAGCGATCCCAGGGGGTTTCATCACAGATTGGGATGTTCGAGGGATAGGAAATCAGCTGGGGTGAGCAACTTAAAAGCAGAACAAAACCCAGCACTTCATCCCCTGGAATCTAAATCGAGATGCCCCATTGCCCATCTGTGGCGGTGCCCTCCCAGTGAAGCGCCGTCACACACCCCAAAGGCCCACCCTATTAGTGGGCCCCTGGTAGCTGCCCCACCTTGCCGGGTGCTGACGCCGGCCCTGGAGGTAACCGCTTGCTGTACTGCATTGTATGCTGCATCATTCTCTGAAGTTAAGAGATTTTGCCCATTGGAATTTATTTTCAATAAATCGCTTATGATTTGACCAAGAACTGTCTTCATAGTCATTGCCGTTGGCCCCAGATTCTTACATAAGTAATACGTTTATTACTCAATTTACCCCCCTGCAATCTCTACTTTATACATCGCAACAGAAGCCAATGGAGCTTTATAAGTAAATAAATAATAATAAATGCATAGCAAAAGAGAAAGGACTTAGCCCCATGTATATCGTGGCCAACCACCACTCCCTTATGAGATGAACCTGTGTGTTTTGCGCTGTCTCTTTTTATAGCCCAATATACCCCCTCCCCCCCCCTCTCGGCATATAACCCGACAACCTCAATTAAGTGCATGTGAACAGCGTCATGTTGCATTTAGAACCATAGAATTTGCTGTAATTCTCCATAGGGAGGTTCAGGGTCAGTGTATATTGATTACAAAAGCTTCTACACAGGTCCTACAGTAAAAACAGGTTTATGCAGAGGACCTCCATTGCATATGCAGGGAGGCATGCCCAGACCATTGTAACAGTTTAATTCTCACTTTGGGACCCGACAAAAGCAGTAAAGATACAAAAGTCTTAAAGGAGCCACAGCACTCAACCCTGTTAGCTTGCAGACCAACGTAAAATCTGTCTCTCGTAACGTAACGTAAAAACTCGGTCACACACATCTGCAGAAGTATGCTGAAGCTGCACCACCAAGCGCCAAGGTGCCTCTGTGAGGTGCAGTCCTAACTCTAATCTCTGAGATCCCCATTTGGGACATACAATGCAATAGATAAATTGGGAGCAGGCTTACCTGAGGTTGCCCTAAGCCTCAAGTGCAGCCCATGGGGTGGAAGGGTCGAGGACCTTGCAGTACAGCTTAGACCCCACACCCCATGTGCCTGCACAAATTCAAAAGAAACAAAGGAGGGGTGGCAGCCGCCCAGACCATTTTATAACTAACCTGGGAGGTGCACGTTAGCAGGGCAATTAGGATACAAAAGTCTTAAAGGAGCCACAGCACTCAACCCTGTTAGCTTACAGACCAACCTAGAATCTGTCTCTAAATCCGGTTAAAAACAGAGGATTTGGTCCACACACATCTGCAGAAGTATGCTAAAGCTGCACCACCAAGCAGTAAAGACACTCCTTCGGGTTTACAAGTGTCTCATTCTCCTTGTTGTTGTTCCTCCAGGATCCAGACAAGTTCCAGTTTGGTCGCACAAAGATCTTCTTCCGAGCGGGGCAAGTGGCCTACCTTGAAAAACTGAGAGCTGACAAGTTCCGTGCCGCCACCATTATGATCCAGAAGAATGTCCGGGGCTGGCTACAAAGGCTGAAGTACAAGAGGATGAAGGCCGCAGCTCTCACTCTCCAACGATATGGGCGGGGGCATCTTGCTCGCAGGTATGATGGAGGCAATGAATTGCTGATACCAAGGACTAATCTCCATTTTAAAATCGGTATGCTCGCAAACGCCTGTCTCAGTTCCATTCAGAAATGGACTGTAATGTTTACTAGTTTGCAGAGGGATGGAATCACTCCTATTGAAGGGATAAATTGTGATCCTGGAATAAATAGATAGCAGTTTTGTCCTTCACCCCTCTTTTAAGTAAGGCCAAACTCGGGCTTATGTGATCTTATACCACTCACTCGACGTTACTGTTTGATTTTTTGGGGGGTTAAATTGTCTATTTTGGATTCATACGGCCACACAGGATTCTTTTAAAACTGTAAATAATTTTATTCCACATGGCAGTAAAATGATTACGTGCCGCAAATAACAAACAGTTCAACAGTCTCTTGCACCCCCCTTCCTGGGATCGAACTCAGGACACATGCTCAGGAAGTACATTCTTCTGGGGAGCCGGCAGGTTGCAGGGCACCCCACTGCCAGGTCACTATTAGGGTAGAGCTCACCCCATCACACTGGGCATAATACTCTGGGTCCTCCACAGGAGCTGAACCCCACTTTCCACTCTGCTCACGGCGGCGTGTCAAGTCCCCTGGGGGGGTGCTGGTCAGGCGCGGGCCATCTCACAGCAAAGTCTTCTCCGTGCCACTCCTCCAAGCGATAGGCCCCAGATTTTAAACAGGAAATGGCCACCTCAGGTATATCCCGGCAACTGCAGACTAGGCCCTCTGTTTCCTCTCCCCCAACTGGGGAGTCAGTTCACCTCAGAAGTGTGTAGGCAGCTAGGGAAAATCACCCCCGGGTGTCAGGGCACACTTGGGCCTAATCTGCTCGGCCCAGCGTCGGTAGCTGCCCTCCTCGATCCTCCTCAAGGCACGACTACCTCCAGCAACAGCATCTGTCTGTCTGTCCCAAAACAGGAAGATTCACACCATGGAGCACATGGTGAGCAGGTTTTTTATACCTCTCACCCAGGGCAACACCTAGTGGTTGTTTTGTATATTGTTATTGTCTTTCTGTATATTACATGCTCAGATCTTTTACCAATATTTTAAATGGTACTTACTAAGACTTTAAAAGAAACTTCATTCAATCAGGTTAAATACTTAACCTATCTATTTCCAAAAACATGTATTTTCTCTTTTTAGGAAAACGGCCATTCACTTCCATTATCTGCCTCAGGGCTGATTCAGAACAGGTAATAACTAGTAGACAATGAAAGTGAATGGCAATTTTCTCTCTTAAAAAAGAGTGAGTTTTCTCACCAGGCTCTGAATCGACCCCAGAGTATCACAACATCATGTTGTTGAGAAATGCTGTTAATCTCCCTTTTTAGAATCCAGCATACAAAAATGTAGAGAGGACAAATCTGTACCCCAAAATGTGCCTTAAAACCCCCCACGCTTTTTTATTTCTCTTCAGGTTGGCCCAGCATCTCCGTAGAACAAAAGCAGCTATATGTCTCCAGAAACAATTCCGCATGATCCGCATCTACCAGGTGTACCAGAGGATCCGCAAAGCTGCCATCACCATCCAGTCCTTCGCCAGGGGCATGTTTGACAGGAGAGCTTATCGCGAGGTACCGTACAGCTGTATCCCTAGAAAGAATGGAGTAGAAAACGGTCTGTTCATTTTGTTACATAGACAGAAATGTCCCCGGGTAATGGTGTTTAATGAAATGTGTAGAGGATTTGTTAAGAACAATTCCTATAGAGACAAGATTGTGACAGTAGATGCATTAGGACTAAAAATGGGAAATTCAGAAGTAAAAAACTTTTGTTTTAGAGAACAATTCCAACTTCTTGGTGTATTACCAGGGTTGGTATTGTAATTCCTTAACCACCAAGCCATAACCCCCCCCCCCCCCACCCTAATGAATTCCCCTTAATCCACATCTCATCATACTAGTGAGATATAATATACCTTTATTATTATTAATTATAATAATAATAATCTTTATATAGCGGCAACGTATTTTGCTGCCCATTCTCATGGTAGTTAGAACTTAAAGTGGCTTGAAACCCACGCCCTAATGGCCCTGAAATCTAAAAGATTCCAATGCCGCTGAATTCCTTCCCCTCCGGGATTGTGAAACCCCCCAGGTCGCTCGGAAGCTCACCTTCTTTCCTGGTCCAATGACGCATGCGCGAGCTGCGGCTGCATCCCCACTATCCCTTTAGCAGGACGCATGCCTGCGGCAGGCATTTATAAACAACTGGCACGCTCCCTGTTAGAGGGTATTGGGGGATGCGGCCTCCAGAGCGAGCATGCTGATTGGATGAAAGGGCTGCGCATGCGCTGAAGGACCTGGGAAGGGTGAGTGAAATCGGGCGACCTGGGGGTTTTCACACAGCAGGGCATCACCGTTAGAGGTGCCCCGGGGGAAGGACCAATACCCAGGATAGTCAAAATCTTGGGTTTTTGTCCACTTTAACAAGTAAAAAGCCTGGGAATTTCACTGTTGCTGAATCACTATCTAGGAAGACAAAGAAGGTTAATGGCACTTTCTACTACAGTGTAAAAAAGAGTAAAAAGTTCACTACTTTTCTTAGAAGTAAAAAAGTCCCATTGACATGTATTGTCTTCCTAGCTGGTGATTCAGTAACAGTGACTTTATAAGGCTTTTTCAGCTAAAGTGAATTGTTTACTGCCATGCAAATGTTTTTCAGCTGTTACTGAATCGAGACCATGAAATTAGTTTGACCACCACAATGTTTGCTGATGCTGTAGTTCATGTATTGTTTTATTCACAGTACATGGAATTGTATATTACTTGTATTTACCTAAGTAGACGGTTTTTTTTAATATATATTAAGCCTAACATGGGTCTCTCTACATACTGGCTTGTGACTCTGTTTTGGTACTCACCAAGTCTCACCCCCCATACAGCCAGAGACATCCGGCCTAGTGCTGATGAGAGCCTAAAGCTCGAAACACGTGTCCACTAGTTGGATGTGTTTGGCTGTGTAAATTTAAAGCTAATCCTTGGCATTGCACCCTTAGCAATTCTAAGGGCCTTAGATGGCACAGAGACATAAAGAGATGATTTGCATAGCTCCGCCTACTGCAAGGATTGATGGGTAATGCTATCTGTCCTTGTATTGGGTTCTTTGCAAATACTTTCCATTCCAGGAAAGCTCCACTCTTCCTTTTCCTAAGTAGAGGGTTTTTTGGTCTCTTTAGCCCCCCCCCCCCCCTATATTAAGCCTAACATGGGTCTCCACATACTGGCTTGTGACTCTGCCTTTGTTCTTCGCAGCTACTGCACCAGCACAAAGCTACAGTTATTCAGAAGAACATGCGGGGTTGGATGGTGCGCAAACAGTTCGTCAAATTCCGGTGCGCCGCCATCGTCATCCAGTGCTACTTTCGGCGCATGATGGCCAGGCGGCAGCTTAAGCAGCTGAAGATTGAGGCCAGGTCGGCGGAACACTTTAAGAAGCTGAGCGTGGGCATGGAGAATAAAGTGGTTCAGCTGCAGAGGAAGATCGATGAGCAGGTGGGGTTTTCTTATCTTCATTTTGTGTGTGAGGGTTTTCATTTGAAATGAATAAAAAGCAGAGGTTCCCAACCAGTAATACTATATCAGTGGTGGTATTCAAGGTCCCGTCAGGTGGTACTCAACAAGGTTGCAGACTGACATTTACCACAACCTAATCTGCTGCCATCAATATATTGCTCAGACTAGATTTACTCCATAGAAACATAGAAAGGTGACAGCAGAAGGAGACCATACGCTCCATCTAGTCTCTGCCCTTATGTATATACTGTATGTTCTCTTTATATTAGGATAGATGTGTGCTTATCCCAGGCATGTGTTAATTCAGTTGATTTTTCAACTACCTCTGCTGGAAGTTTGTTCCAAGCATCTACTACTCTTTCTGTAAAGTAATATTTTCTAACATTGCTCCTGATCTTCCCTCTGACCAGCTTCAGGTTGGGCCCTTTGTTCTATCATTAAGTTTCTTCTTAAAAACACTTCCCTCCTGAACCTTATTCAATCCTGTCACATATATAAAGGTCTCCATCATGTCCCCCTCTCCCTTCTTTCCTTCAGACTGTACAGATTAAGTTCTTTAGTCTCTCCTGAAGTTTTAAGTTTAAGTCCTTCCACCATTTTTGTTGCCGGCCTTTGGACCCGTTCTATTTGAATAATGTATTTTTGCAGGTAAGGTCTCCAGAACTGCACACAGTATTCTAGATGTGGCCTCACCAGGGCTCTATACAGCGGCATCACAGCCTATCTCTTCCTGCTGGTGATGCCTCGAGCTATGCAGCCGAGCATCCTGCTTGCTTTTCCCACTGCCTGGCTGCACTGTCCACTCACCTCCAGCTATCAGTAATCAGTACCCCTAAATCTCGCTCCTCCGAGATAACACATTACTGTCCACACTGTACTCAGAGCAGGGATTCCTTCTACCCAAGTGCAGGATTTTACATTTAGAGACATTAAACTCTAGTTTTCACAGTTTTGACCATCTATCCAGTACTGCTCCCTAAGTACAAAGGTGTTTCAAAAGGTGCAAAAAAATATTTATATGCATTCCTTATGTTTCACCTTAATTGGTGGGTTTGGGTGACTGATAACCGATACCTACCACTCAGGTTAGGGTTATGTATTTCCAAGCTATGGAAATGGACCATGCGGCCGTTACAGTGGACCAAAACCCAGGATTTTAACTATCCTGTGTTTTGGTCCTTTCCCCCGCGTGTGAAACCCCCCTGATCGCCGATGCCAACTCACCTCTTCCCAGTCCTACTGCACATGCGCGGGCGATCGTCCTATTTTCGTCTAAGGCCAGCGGCTCCGAGCGCGCTGGCGGCCGCATCCCCTGCTTCCCTCTGGAGCGTGCCTGTGCCGGCCATTCACAAATTAGCTGCTCCAACCGCAATGATTCCGCTTGGTTTTTACTATTGCCGCCGCCGACCGCGCTTGTACTTCGCTCCGCGGATGGTGGAGACATCGCCTCAGGCGCTGCTGCGCCATCATTGGCTGGCTTAGTCATGTGGGCGTGTTTTCGCTCTCTTCGGGGGGGTGGGCCTTGCGGATGGCGTGTTCTGCATCACTGTCTCCTTGGCCCGCCCCTCGAAGGTTTATGCGGGCGCCATTTTGGTTCTCTTTGCTGCGTGTGTCTGGCGTCTACCTATCGCGGTCCGTAAGTGCCCCTGCGGGCTGGATTATTTTTGGATTTTACTGTATTGCTTTTAGCTTATGGGGTCTTTTTGCTTATGTCTTGCAGGCGGGTCAAACTTTATGTGGTTTTCTCACGGCCCTATTCCCTCTATTTAGTGTTAACTCTTTATTGGAGGGCAATTGAATTCCATTACCTCCCACTTTCCTAGCGGGCTATTGGGGCATCCCGGGTTGCTATTATTAGCGTCAATCCCTATTGGCCTGTTGTGCCACAATAATCACCATATGGAGGCTTCTCAGGATAATGTGCTTGGGGTTCCTTCGGGACAAGCCTGGCTGTGTACTGCGTGTGGGGTGTCCCCTATAAGTGATGATGTCAGGGTTTGTGTACCCTGCGCCCAGCAGGCACTTGCGCTGCAATCTGGGTTACCTGTGGCTGGGCCTGCGCCCCCTCTGGCTTCGCCTACCATCCCACGCTTACATTTGACTCCCAGTGATGTGCGTGCCAGTGGGGAGTCTCAACCTGATTTGGCTACTCGGGTGGCCAGCATTGAAAGGCTTATTGCCGGGTCTGGCCAGCGTAAGGCTCCTGCTAAACGGAGGCATTTGGCACCCGGTGTTACCCTCTTTCCTATGGAGGCTGAGGAATTTTTTGACCTTGCCAGTTATATCCCCCTAGAAGAGGGGGAATTGTTTTTTGATTCAGAATCATCTGAGGAACAGCCTAAGGGTTATGATATCGGTTCTTGGTCTGACCCATGGTCCTCAGGTGACACTGACAGGCTCTTGGCCCGTATATTTGAAGTGCTCTGTATTTCCCCTCCTGCCGTGGCTCCGCGGCAGCAGGGGGAGCTGTTTCATACCGTTAAACCGCGCTTGGAGTTTCGTGAACAAACTCACTTTAATAATCTGGTGCTCAAAGAGTGGGAACGGCCTAGCAGGCTTCCCGGGGTACCTAAGAGTTGGGATAAGAGGTATTCCTTTCCCGCTGAGGTGGTTAAACGTTGGTCATGTCCTCCCGAGGTGGATGCTCAAGTTCTGGGTTTGTCCAACACATCCGTCATGCATTCCCCTGACTCTACTACCCTGAGGGATGGGGAGGACAGGCGCATGGACCAGCTGGCTTGCCATGCCTTTGCCTGTGTTGGGACCGCTCTGCGTCCGGTCTGTGCCTCTGCCATTACTGCTGTTGCTATCAAAAGCCTGCTCAAGGGTGTCTTAGATGGAGCCCCTGAGGATGCGAGTGGTGAAGAGTATTCTGCTCTTATGCGTTGTGAGGAATTTGTTGCATATGTTCTTTCTGCCCTGGATGATACCATTAGAATGTGTGGCAGGGCTTCTGCCTTGATGGTGGCTATACGCCGCTCGGTCTGGCTGCGCGAGTGGGCAGCTGACAACGCTGACAAGAAGGCTCTCGTTGGTTTTCCCTTTAAGGGGCTGCGCCTATTTGGGGAACGTCTGGACTTGTTTGCCAAGGGAGGCAATTTACCTCAGCGTAAAAGGCAGCCCCGGCCCTTTCGGGGTTCAGGTGCCTTTTCTCCCTCCTTCCGTGGATCCAGAATTGGACGGGGAGCTTCCTCTGGGGGCAGAGGACGTGGCCGCCCTGGTCCCTCCTGGGGTTCCAAGCCTAAGTCCTCCCCCAAGCCCCCTCAGGCATGAAGGGGTGCCCTCACCCATCCGGGTGGGGGGACGGCTTCGGCTCTTTGCTCACGTCTGGAGGCGTCATATCTCAGACCGGTGGATTCAGGAGGTAGTGTCCTCCGGTTACAAGATAGAGTTTGCAGCCTGGCCGTCCCCAAGGTTCATCAGATCCCGGATAGCTCAAAATCCCCTATCAGCTCAGGGTCTGTACCTGGCTGTTCAGAATCTTCTGGAATTGGGAGTCATCTGCCGAGTGCCCTTCAGGGAAAGGGGGAAAGGGGCAAAGGCTATTATTCCAATCTTTTCACTGTTCCCAAAAAAGACGGGTCCATCAGACCCATCCTGGATTTAAAGTGCCTCAACAAATTTGTCAGATTCAGACGCTTTCGCATGGAGACTCTGCGTTCAGCTGTCAATTCTCTACGTCCGGGGGACTTCATGACCTCTGTAGACATCAAGGATGCTTACCTTCACGTACCTATCTTTCCAGGTCATCAGAGATTCCTCTGGTTCGCCTTGGAGGATCAGCACTACCAATTTGTGGCCCTGCCCTTCGACCTCGCCCTGGCTTCCAGGGTATTCACCAAGGTGCTGGCAGGGGTGATGGCTCTGCTGAGGTCTCAGGGCATTCGCATTCTTCCCTACTTGGACGACATTCTCATCACTTCTCAGTCCTTCCAACAGGCAGAGCTGGATACCCAGCGGGTGGTGTCCACACTGGAGTCATTCGGCTGGGTGATCGACCACCCCAAATCTTCCCTGTCTCCTTCCATGGTGAGGTCCTTTCTGGGCATGACTCTGGATACATTTCAGGTCAAGATCTTTCTTCCTCAGCAGAAGGTGGAGAGCCTTCAAGCACAAGCTCAGCTCCTTCTATCTTGTCCTCATCCGTCCATCAGGCAGGGAATGCAGCTGGTGGGCCTGATGGTGGCCTGCTTCAAGGCGGTTCCATATGCTCAGTTTCACATGAGGCCTCTTCAGCTTCATCTCTTGTCAGTTTGGGATCGGGACCCTGTGTCCCTGGATCAGTTGTTTGTCCTGTCCCCTCTGGCTAGGCGGTCTCTATCGTGGTGGCGGGACTCAAGGAACCTGCTGGGGGGCAGATCCTTTCTGGCCCCTGCTGGGAGACTGTCGCCACGGATGCCAGTCTGACCGGTTGGGGGGCTTTTGGAAGTCCCTGCAATTCCAGGGTCAGTGGGGCCCTTAGGAGGCCCACACCCCTATCAACATTCTGGAGTTGAGGGCGATCAGGTTGGTTCTTGCCCACTTAACCCTACACCTTCGGGGTCAGGCTGTTCAGGTCCGCTCGGACAACCAGATGGCGGTTGCCTACATCAATCATCAGGGAGGGACCCGGAGCAAGAGGGCCCTCAAGGAAGTGTCCCTGATACTGTCCTGGGCGGAGGACAATGTTCCCTGCATCTCGGCAGTGTACATTCCGGGGGTGGAAAATCCGGAGGCAGACTCTCTGAATAGGGGGACCTCTCGTCTGGGAGAATGGTCCCTCAGCAACAGGGTGTTTCGCTACCTGTGTCACCGTTGGGGTCAGCCAGATGTGGATCTGCTTGCGTCCCATCACAATCACAAGCTTCCAGTCTTTGTCTCTCTGTCCCAGGACCCTCTGGCCTTAGCCATGGATGCCTTAGCAATGTCTTGGAAGAGCTTTCAGCTCCTGTATGTCTTTCCCCTACTGGGCAGGGTGCTGCGCAAGATCGCTCAGGAAGGGGTGCCAGCCATCCTGGTGGCCCCCTGTTGGCCAAGAAGAGTGTGGTTCGCAGACATCGTGAAGCTGGCAGTAGATCAGTAAGACCTGCCCAGGGTTCCAGATCTGCTCACTCAGGGGCAGCTACGCCACCCCAATTTACAAACGTTGGCTTTGACGTCCTGGCTGCTGAAACCTCCATCTTGATGCTGCCTGCCTCAGTTGTTAACGCCATGATCAGGGCTAGGAAGAAGTCCTCTTCTTCTATCTACTATAGGGTTTGGGGTACCTACATTGACTGGTGCGAGTCTAAGTCGCTTCCTTGTCGTGTGTTTTCTATTCCTAGGATTCTGGAATTTCTGCAACATGGTTTGGATCTGGGTCTTCAACTCAGTACTCTGAAGGGTCATGTTTCTTCCTTGGCTATTTTCTTCCAGAGATCTTTTGCTCAGCATCATTTGGTCAAGACCTTCTTCCAGGGGGTTTCTCACGTGCGCCCCCCACGTAAGCCTATGCTACGAGTCTGGGACTTGAACTTGGTCTTATCTGCCTTGCAGGGCTTTCCCTTTGAGTCTGTGCATAAGGCTCCTTTGTCCATTCTTACGCTAAAGGTAGTCTGTTAGGTGTGTTTCTGAGTTGGCGGCACTTTCTATCACGCCCCCTTACTTTGAGAGACACCAGGACAAGGTGGTGTTTCGGTTTAAGCCAGATTTTCTGCCTAAGGTAGTGTCTGCTTTTCATCTCTTTCAGGACTTTGTTTTGCCTTCATTGTGCCCTAATCCTAGTAACCCTAAGGAACATGTTTTACACTCTTTGAATGTGGTCAGGAACTTGAAGTTCTATTTGGTAGGTACTGAATCCTTCAGGAAGACTGATACTCTTTTTGTTCTCCCTTCTGGGCCTATGAAGGGTTTGGCTCCGTCTAAGTCCACTATCAGCAAGTGGATCCGTCAGGCTGTGATTCAGGCCTATTCTGCTAAGGGGAAGGAGCCTCCCTTCCGCCTTACTGCTCATTCTACTTGTGCTATTGGAGCCTCTTGGGCTTTTCAGCACCAAGCTTCTGTTGAACAAATTTGCAAGGCCGCTACTTGGTCTTCTGTTCACACTTTTTCTAAGTTTTACAAGGTTGATGTTAGGGCCTCAGCTGACACTGCTTTTGGCCGCAAAGTTCTGCAGGCGGCAGTGGTTTAAACTGCCCGCTGTTACTTTTTGGGGATCCCACCCTACCTTACGGACACTGCTATTGGATGTCCCAGGAGTAAGGATTAAAGTGGAACAGGACGTGCTGTATACTTAGAATAATACAATTCTGTGATTACTCACCTCTAGAATTGGTATTATACGTATACAGCACATCCTGTTCCACCCCACCCTTGTTATCATTATTCTTATTACCTCTGTATGGTGATTGTTGTTATTGTTTACAAAAAAAAAAAAAGATAAAAGAATTTTGATTATGGTTATATTTCTCCCAGCTTCTTGTTAACTGCTTTTCAATACTGGGGAATTTGTGGGAGGTCCCTGGTATATATGGGGCCGGGAGGAGCCACTTTTTGCTGTCTTTGCAGTCCAGCGCCATCTTGTGGATGTATTACCCAGGAGTAAGGATTAAAGTGGAACAGGACGTGCTGTATACGTATAATACCAATTCTACAGGTGAGTAATCACAGAATTGTATTTTTGGGGCAACCTGGGGGTTTTACACAGCGGGGCATCTCGATTTTGGATGCTCTGGGGGGAGGAAATCGATCGGCCCTGGACAAATTTTTGTTTAACACAATATATGTATAAGACCTAACCCTTGTGGCTGTTTTGCCTGATTAGAGACATATAATTATACACACACAAATAACCACCAAGGTGGGTGGTAAACACAGCACACATTTAGGGATGGCCCATTAAGATTAATGAATATACATTGTCACAGTAATATTTAAAACAATTTATTTGGTCCTTTGTTTTTTGAAACTTGATTATTGTTACAGCAGTATTGATACAGCAGTATTGATGGGGCAGTTGTGGTCTAGGGGTAGGGAAACAGGTTTGATTCCCAACCATGGGACATGACTGAAGTGCCCTTGAGCAAGGCACCTAACCCCCAATTGCTCCCCGGGCGCTGAGTTTAGGGCAGTCCACCGCTCCGGGCACATGTGCACTTCACTGTGTATATTCACTTGTGTATAGTCACTCACATGGTGTTTATTCACTGGTGTGTACACTGAGTTGTGTTCTACAGTGCACAGATGGGGAAAATGCGGAAAAAGAATTCCATGTGTGCGCTGGCACCCAATGACCACTATTATCACTATTATTGATACGTGGTATCTTTCTTCAAATAAGACATAACCTCACAGATTCATAAATTGTGTTATCATTGTTATCATCATATCCCTGTATACTTTGTATCACGTTATACTTCGCCAGGGGATCTGTGAATATTATCCGAGTGAGAGTTGCTGCTTTTTCAAACAGTTAGACATTTTCCAAAATTAAATGTTGATAGATAACTCAGCAGCATGTGGTTGGACTGCTTATTTGTTTTTTCCTATGACATGTGAAGAGAGAGAGCCACAGAAAGCGGCTGTGAGGAGGAGATGGTGACACTGCTTCTCTGGACCACTAGTTTGGCTGTTTTCTACTGCCAGGAAGTTGTGCACTCTGCAGCTTTATGGCGGTAAAAATATCTCTTTTGGTTTGGTGTCTTCACTGTCCATTCATCTGAACTGAGGTGTCAGCAGAAACACAGCTGAGCTTCACACCTTTTTTTCCAGTGACACCCAACAATAGCTGCTTGCATGAGGTGAGCACAATGGCCCTTTGGTTACTAGCCTCTCCTCCTAGTGTGGGAGGTAACTAAACCATGTAGATTTCGTAAGGTGAACAAAGTTTAAAAAGGATTTTAGATCCGCTTAACCTTTTCCCTTTAAGCAACATATTTTAGGCTACTGCACTTGGTTAATCAGACCTGTCTGGCAAGCATCTTCCCTAGGGGACATCATGATTTAGGATGCCCTGTTAATCTAAAAAGATTTTTTGCATTCATCATTGCTGTAAATTCTGCATTTCACACATCACTGCTTCACTAGACATGTGCCTGGCCGTGGGCACGAGCTCTGGGGAGCGAGGGGGGTTCTTGGACCTAGGGTAGGGCATCCCAGGTTGGTGTGGCATGTGTGGGGTGGAGGTGCACTTACTGCAACAGTCGACACTGGTCTCCATTGATGACACTCCTTGGTGCAAACAGGCTCTTTATTTGAAGGCTTCCATCCATGATAAAACAGCATTGTCCAGTTACAGGCAATATCCATTGGTTACAGCAAACGGTACAATCCACAGGCTTCCTCCATGGCTATCTCTCAGCTCCTCCACTCCATTAATGCTTCCCCTCATGACATCTTAGAACTCAGGCTCAAGAACACTCTAGAAGGGTTGGGTTCCCCCTTATATAACCTCTGTATTGTTGCCTTAACAAACTAAGTTGTGAGTCTCAACCAATGGCAGGGCAGGTAATGTTGCCAATGCCACCTGGCTCAATTAATCCTCTTAATCAAATTAAGAGGAACGCTAGACTATTTATTATTAGTTAGGTCCATTTCTTAGGCAACACTGCCATCATGTGGATTCATGGTGTAATGATCCCCAAGTTATGCATCCAACTGGTTTAACTAGGATTTCTAACACTATCAGGGGCAGTCTATTCCACTGACAGGGCTCTAATGTTTCCTACGTGTAGTGTTTCCCATGGTTTCTACCCGTCACACATGTGCCATCAAACCAATGTACATGAAGGGCACACACATATGAAAGTAGGGATGCCGTGCTGTGCCAAATGTAGAATTTATAGCATGATGAAATGCAGAAGGGGTTCGAGCTTCCTTTTTAGATTAAAACATTGGGGGTTTCCCAAAGATGCTTGTTGGGCCACAAGTCCATTATGATCCAGTTTAAAGTGGACCAACACCCTCCCATGATCGGCCCGGGAATCTATAAGATTCCCGGACCGATCAGACCCCTGACTGCGGGGCACCCCGATCGGGGGGGGGGGCCCGCTGTGTGAAACCCCTCAGAAATCCCTACCTTATCCACGATCCAGCGGTGCCCGCGCGTCCCTCTAGCAGGACGCTCACCCTGTAAGCGTGACGTGCGGGAGGCGGCGGGCGCGCTGTCTTGTCCGTCGCTGCCTCCCGCTTGTCCGTCGGCGGGGATTGGCAGCAGCGGTCACGTGGGAGCGGGGAGAGATGAGTTTTTGGGGGGGTTTCACACAGTGGTCCCAAAACCCAGGATAGTCAAAATCCTGGGTGTTGGTCCACTTTAATGAGCCCCAGGTAGCCAGAGAACAGGCTAAACAGGGGCAGTCTATTCCACTGACAGGGCTCCAATGTTTCCTACGTGTAGTGTTGCCCATGGTTTCCACCCGTCACACATGTGCCATCAAACCAATCTACATGAAGGGCACACACATAGGAAAGCAGGGATGCCGTGCTGTGCCAAATGTCGAATTTATAGCATGATGAAATGCAGAAGGGGTTCGAGCTTCCTTTTTAGATTAAAACATCAGGGTTTCCCAAAGATGCTTGTTGGGCCACAAGTCCATTATGATCCAGTTTAATGAGCCACAGGTAGCCAGAGAACAGGCTAAACAGGGGCAGTCTTGGCCTAGTGGCAAGGAATCGGTCTGTGACCTGTGGGTTGCAGGTTCAATTCTGGGACATAGTACAAAAATGCAAAGAAAGAGGTAACAAGGTCGCATTGGTTTCTAAAAAAAGGTCAGCTTTAATTACAAATGGACCTATAATACAAATTTCATTGTTATACAAAATGTACACAAACACACACAAAGGCCTAACGATAACCCCAAACTGATCGCTACACCCCAATCACCCCCTTCAATTCTAAAAACATTCAAAAATGTTGTTGAAAGAGCTAAAGGGACCCCTCATCCACCCTACAGCTGCAATGAGCCACATACATACAGACTGTCTGCTGAATAAAGCAGCTGAGACCTGGTACTCTGGGACATGTGCTCTTGAGCAAGGCATATAACCCCCAGTTTCTCCCTGGGTGCCATTACTAGGGCAGCCCACTACTCCAGGCATGTGTACACTAAGTGCTTGTATTTGTCTAACTGCAAAGATGGGTTAAAAGTGGAGAAAAAAATCCTATGTGTGCACAAGCATACAATGGCCATAAATGTCAAAAATAGCTGGTGCTGCATACTGTACTTGTTTCCCATGGTGGACAAATAGGGCATTTATCAGAGCTCTAGAGCAGTGGCATCCCTCTGCTCTGCGCACCCCAGGACTATGTAAGTGTATAGCACAGGCTATGGGGCATTCCAGATCGATATGCCCTCTAAGGACCATTGTAGGTGACAATTTTTTTTATATACTTTCATTGACAAAAGTAGGGCAGCAACTCGGGTGCCTTGTTATCTTCCATTTGGCACCAGCAGATACATGTGTGCCAACCATGCTATGTAAGAGGCAGTTTTTTCTTTCTCTTTACAGAAATAATTTTAGAATTCATATGGGATGCCCCTTTAAGCTTGCTCTGTCTATTTCATATGTAGACTATTGTATTGCTTGTGTCAGGCGTAGGCGGTAAATCGTCACGGGAGTGGTGTTATTATAAGTTGTCGCAGCCTTTGTAAAAACAGTCGGCACCTTTTTTTTGTATGTGTGACAATTCCTGTCTGTCTCCTGCAGAACAAAGAGCACAAGGACCTGAAGGAGCAGCTGGTGGTGGCGCAAACCACTTACACATCGGAGGTGGAGAAGCTGCAGAAGGAGCTGGAGAAGCAGCGACAGAACCAGCAGGATGAGAACCAGCTGTCCAGCCTTCAGGAGGAGATCGAGGTTCTGAGAGCCGAACTGGCCAAGAGCAGAGATGAGAGGAAGATCCTCGAAGACTCCTGTGTGAGCGAGAAACAGCAGCTACAGCAGGTGAGCCTTCCTGTGCCCCAAGGGGGGCAGTGAGGGATGGTCTATTGTGTGGGACGGATCTTTATCCAGGTAGCATTGTTCTCCTACTGCATAGTCATGTCCAATCCACAACACTAGGGAAGAGGAGCACCAAACAATTGTCGGTATCCACTGGGCTCATCTTACACCTGCCATCATTCCCAGACATGATAGCGTTACGCTACTTTCCATCATATCATTCTGCGCACAGTATCACTTAGTGGTTCACCTATAAAAACCAATGAGACCACCTACCTTGCTGTAGCCCACCTATATTATGCAAGGGTACTACATTTCATCCTACAGCCTACCTATATAATCCAAGAGTACTATATTCTATCCTGTAGCCCACCTATATGTTGTAAAGGGCACCACCTACTATCCTGTAGCCCACCTACTGTATATCATATAAAGATTCCACCCACCATCCTATGGTCCACCTATATTTTGCAAGTGTACCACCTACCATCCTGTAGCCCACGTTTATCTTGCAAAGGTACCACCCATCATCCTGTAGCCCACCTATATCTTGCAAGGCTACCACCTACCATTCTGTAGTCCACCTATATCTTGCAAGTGTACCACCTATCATTCTGTAGCCCATGTTTATCTTGCAAAGGTATCACCTGTCATCCTGTAGCCCAACTATATCATGCAAGGGTACCACCTACCATCCTGTAGTCCACCTATATCATGCAAGGGTACCACCTACCATCCTGTAGCCCACCTATATCATGCAAGGGTACTGCCTGTCCATCCTGTAGCCCACCATATTACGCAAATATGCTATCTAGCAGCCTGTAGCCTATGTAGGGGTTAGAAATCCCTCAATCTATTTTACTGTTCTTTCTTGATATGCTATACAATATATTTTCTAGGAATAATTCTATCCTTTAGCCCACCTATATCATGCAAGAGTATTGCATTCCATCCTGTAGCCCACCTATATGTTGCAAAGGGTACCACCTACCATCCTGTAGCCCACCTACTGTGTATCATATAAAGATTCCACCCACCATCCTATGGTCCACCTATATCTTGCAAGTGTACCATCCATCATCCTGTAGCCCACCTTTATCTTGCAACGGTACCACCTACCATCCTGTAGCCCACTTATATCTTGCAACGGTACCACCTACCATCTTGTAGCCCACCCCTATCTTGCAAGTGTACGACCTACCATCCTCTAACCCACCTATATTATGCATGAGTACTGCCTGCCCACCATATCACGCAAATATGCTATCTACCAGCCTGTAGCCTACTTCTACCTCCATCTATTTTACTGTTCTTTCTTGATATGCTGCTCCCTAACTTAACATATACACACCAGGTGTGCCTGCCCCTGATCTCTTTGTTATCATGCTGAAACTCTCCTACTCCTCGTTGCTGATCTTCTGCTTCCAGATGCTCTGCTCCCTCTTCTCGACTTTAAGTACTCGGTTGCCACCAAATCCCTGGGTGCACAACCCACAGCCTTCAGGGGCTACCTGAACACTCCAGGAACCATATAGTCAGTTTGGGGTCTCCCTCACTGTCTGAGCCTTATACTGAAGTTAGGCCTTTACTACCCTGATGGCACCCATGCAGCATTTTCTACAAATGAACACAAAAAACCCCCTATGTGGTTTTCACTAAATTATGTACACACAAGTCTCAAAGGAGCCACAGCACTCAACCCTGTCAGCTTGCAGGCCAGCCTATAATCTGTCTGTAAACTTGGTTAAAAACAGAGGACTCGGTCACACACATCTGCAGAAGTATGCTAAAGCTGCACCACTATGCCAAAGTGCCTCTGTGGGGTGCAATTTATCTATTGCACTGTATGTCCCAGAGATTAGAGTTAGGGCAGCACCCCACAGAGGCACTTTGGCGTAGTGGTGCAGCTTAAGCATACTTCTGCAGATGTGTGTGACCGAGTCCTCTGTTTTTAACCAAGTTTAGAGACAGATTATAGGCTGGCCTGCAAGCTGACAGGGTTGAGTGCTGTCGCTCCTTTGAGACTTGTGTGTACTAATTGCCCTGCTAACGTGCACCTCCCAGGTTAGTTATAAAATGGTCTGAGCGGCTGCCACCCCCCCTTTGTTTCTTTTGAATTTGTGCAAGCACATGGTGTGTGGGGTCTAGGCTGTATTGCAAGGTCTTTGACCCTTCCACCCCATGGGCTGCACTTGAGGTTTAGGGCAACCTCAGGTAAGCCTGCTCCCAATTTATCTATTGCACTGTATGTCCCAGATGGGCTCTCAGAGATTAGAGTTAGGACTGCACCCCACAGAGGCACTTTGGCGTAGTGGTGCAGCTTAAGCATACTTCTGCAGATGTGTGTGACCGAGCCTCTGTTTTAAGTTTAGAGACAGATTATAGGCTGGCCTGCAAGCTAACAGGGTTCAGTGCTGTGGCTCCTTTAAGACTTTTGTATTCTAATTGCCCTGCTAACGTGCACCTCCCAGGTTAGTTATAAAATGGTCTGAGCGGCTGCCACCCCCCCCTTTGTTTCACTAAATTATGTAGAGATCTCAATGAATAGGTGAGCCCACCCACTGCGATAAGTGTCCCCTACATGCTGCATTTTCATCAGTTACCTACTGACTGTGCATTTGGAGTAGCGTTTCTCCAGTCATGTGTGCCTCATATGATTAGTAGACTCCCGTCACTTTGTCACCAGTTTAAATATTGACTCCAGTCTTCTCTGTCACTTTGCCCCTAGCGCATCACTGAACTGGAAGAGGAGAACAGTCACCTAAAAAATGAGAAAGAAGAGCTCAATAACAAAATCCTCCTCCAGTCTGAAGGTGAGTAAAATTTATGGTGGTGGTCGTGCTGTATGTGTTGAAGGCTTTCTGCAGAAAACGGCATTCGCATACATTGAAAGCCACACATGAAATGGGAAATGTGGTATACCATGGTACTTCTGTAGGAATAAATCAAGGCAACTGGACTTGCTACTTTATTTTCTTGATGACTTTTTGCTAGAAACAAAGCTTCCTCAATATGATAAAACAGCAAGTCCGGTTGTCTTGATTTATTCTTACAGATAATGGGGCATTTTCTTTACAATATTTATTATAAATCACCAAGATGTGCTGCATAGAAGTCTTTCTGTGTGTGCACCTTTTGTTGCATATATATGGATTGAGATTTCTAATACAAAATACCTAGGATAAGAACTGTGCCTCCTGAAATATTGGCGGAACCCTGTGTGGACACTTAGCTTCCCCGTGACCTAGGGCTGTCATTATATATTGTTGAGTCCAGTGGCATACTGGAGCCAAAAATCAGCCCTGGAATCTACCTGCCACTGGCCAGCACCTGCGATATCCAACTTCACAACCAGGCTAAGAGTATGCCCCAAGGCAAAGCTATAGCATTGCAGGGACACACACATTGGTGGCGTGCGGCATCTCTTGCATCCTTCGGGTGTGTGTGTGGTGAGTGTGGCCCCCTCAGTGGGTGGGTGGAGAGCCAAGCACCCAGTACAATCACAGCTGAGAGGATAATCTCAGCCATGGTCAGTATCAGTGTGCAGAAGCCATCTGGGAGCGTTGTGTAGGACAAAACCATTTATTGTTGGCAACCAGGACTGCATGTGGTTGAGGCTGCTAGGGTGAGTAAATATTTTTAGATTTTTTGTCCAATTTCCCTTTATTGAAATTGTCGTCTCTACCTTTTGTTTTTTTTGTTTTGTTTTTTTTTATTTTGTTAACTTTATTGGACATGAGGAGGATAGAGGTTGAGGGGGTCATGGTGTCAGCAAGTCAATGCCTACAGAAATGCGTTCTCTACCTTCTATTATGATCAATTCTCCTTCTATCATTGTAAATTGACCTATGTTCGTGGTTTTGTTGTGTCTTTGTTAAGATGAGTTTACGCAGAGCACAGTCAAGGAAAACCAGCAGATGCAGAAGGAACTGGAGGAGGAACGCTCCCGACACCAGAACCTGGTGAAGGAGTACACCCGGCTGGAGCAGAGATATGACAACCTGCGGGAGGAGGTCACTCTTATTAAGGTATGCAATGCTCTACCATAGGAGGCTTTAAAGGGACAGTCCAGTCTAAATAACTTTCATGGGAGCAGTCATTAAGGCATTTCCCCCCATTGTCTTCTGTTGAGATGTATGAGACATAGCATGCCCTCCCTCATGTCCTCTCCTCTCAATAGAAGTCAATAGAGCAGCATGCGCCAGTAATCTCATCATGGCTACTCCCATGAACCACGCAAGCTATTTAGACTGGACTCATGTGGCAATGTGGGATAATGTGGGATAGCTCGCTGCTTTGTGGGCCATGCTTGCTATTTCCACTTGTAAGCTTAACACACAATAATGTTGGGGGCGGAGGCATTCTTCAGATAAGGTGTAGATGCTTTCCAATAAGGTAGAATCAATTTTCACAAATTAGGAGATTATTATGCATGATGGGTAGAGATGAGCAAAACCGATTCTTCCGAATTCCAGGGGAGAAATACAATTCTGTGATTACTCACCTGTAGAATTGATATTATGAGTGTACATCCCGTCCCGTTCCGAAAGATATACTTACTCATGGGTTATTCATCTTCAGATGTCACGTGACTGCAGAGCAGAAAAAGTGGCCCCTCCCGGCCCATATATACCGAGGCACCTCCCACAGAACCCCAGTATTTAAAAAGCAGTTAACAAAAGCCGGGAGAAAAAAAACCATCAATCACCATAAAGAGGTAACAAGAACAACAAGGGTGGGGCGGAACGGGACGGGATGTACACTCATATCAATTCTACAGGTGAGTAAACACAGAATTGTATTATTCTTAGTGTACATCCCGTCCCGTTCCGAAAGATATTCCTTACTCATGGGACATCCAATAGCAGTGTCCGTAAGGTAGGGTGGGATCCCCAAAGGCGCAACAACAAACAGTCTAAACCACTGCCGCCTGCAGAACTTTGCGGCCAAACGCAGCATCAGCTGAGGCCTTAACATCAACCTTGTAAAACTTAGAAAAAGTATGAACAGAAGACCAAGTTGCGGCCTTGCAAACTTGTTCAACAGAGGCCTGGTGCTGAAAAGCCCAAGAGGCACCATTAGCATGAGTAGAATGAGCCGTAAGGCGGAAGGGAGGATTCTTTCCCTTAGCAGAATAGGCCTGAATCACGGCCTGACGGATCCACTTGCTGATAGTGGATTTAGCAGGAGCCTGGCCCTTCTTAGGACCAGACGGAACCACAAAGAAAGCATCAGTCTTCCTGAAGGGTTCAGTAGCCACCAAATAGAATTTCACAGCCCTAACAACATCGAGAGAGTGTAACACCCTTACCTTGGGGTTACCAGGGTTAGGGCACAAAGAAGGCAACACAATGTCCTGATTGAGATGAAAAGCAGACACAACCTTAGGCAGAAAGTCAGTTTTAAAGCGAAACACCACCTTTTCCTGGTGTCTTTCAATATAAGGAGGGTATTTTGCACAGCACCTTGCCCAGCAGAGGAAACGGAGGAAAAACATAAAGGAGCTGAAAGCTCTTCCAAGACATTGCCAGAGCATCCACTGACAGGGCCAGGGGATCCTGTGACAGGGATACAAAGACTGGAAGCTTGTGATTGTGACGTGACGCAAAGAGATCCACATCCGGCTGGCCCCAGCGGAGACACAGAGGGACCATTCTCCCCCGTCTTGTTGTCTGAGCGGATCTGAACCGCCAGACCCCGAAGGTGCATGGTCAGCTGGTAAAGCACTAATCTTACTGCCCTCAGTTCCAGAATGGTGATTGGGGCATGGGCCTCCTGGGGGACCCCACTGCCCCTGGAATTTCAGGGACCTCCAAAAGCCCCCCCCAACCAGTCAGACTGTCATCCGTGGTGACCACCTCCCAACAGGGAGTCAGAAAAGATCTGCCCACTAGCAGATTCCCTGGGTCCAGCCACCATGAGAGACCGCCTGACCAGAGGGGACAGGACAAATACCTGATCCAGGGACCCTGGGTCCCGATCCCATACTGACAAGAGATGAACCTGGAGAGGTCTCATGTGAAACTGAGCGTATGGGACAGCCTCGAAGCTGGACACCATCAGACCCACCAACTGCATTGCCTGTCTGATGGACGGATGAGGGCAAGACAGAAGGAGTTGTGTTTGTGCCTGAAGACCCTCTACCTTCAGCTGAGGGAGAAAGACCTTGACCTGAGAGGTATCCAGAGTCATGCCCAGAAAAGGCTTTACCCTGGAAGGAGACAGGGAAGACTTGGGAAGATTGATCACCCAGCCAAACTTTTCCAGAGTGGATACCACCACCTGAACGTCCAACTCTGCTTGCTGCAAAGTCTGAGAAACTACAAGGATGTCGTCCAAGTAAGGGAGAATGCGAATGCCCTGAGCTATCCTTGATTTTTTGAATCTTGGGGGCAGCGAGGCTGCAAACTCTATCTTGTAACCGGAGGAGACTACCTCCTGAATCCACCGGTCTGAGACATGAAGCCTCCAGATGTGAGCAAAAAAACGAAGCCGTCCCCCCACCCGGATGGGTGAGGGCGCCTCTTCATGCCTGCGGTGGTTTGGGAGAGGATTTTGGCTTAGAACCCCAGGGAGGACCAGGCCTGCTACATCCTCTGCTTCTGCCCCATGACTCACCAAGGCCTCCCGCGGGGGGAGCCCCCCCTTCCTCTCCTGGGGGAATAAAAGGGGGACAGAGCAACTCTGGACCCCCGAAAGGGCCTGAGTGGCTTCTTTGGCAAACAGATCCAGACATTCTCCAAAAGGCGCAGTCCTTTAAATGGGGCCCCAGCAAGAGCCTTTTTAGCAGCAATATCAGCCATCCATTGGCGCAGCCAAACCGAACGGCGTATAGCAACCAGCAGGGCAGAGGTTCTGCCACACATTCTAATGGCATCCTCCAGAGCAGCAAGAACATATGAAGTAAAATCCTCACAATACATAAGCCAGTTAAATACATCTCTGCCTAATGCCGCAGAACCACCCTCCAAGGCACTTCTGATCAATCTTCTAATCGCCACAGTTGTAATAGCAGATGCACATACAGGACGCAGCGTGGTCCCCGCACAGGCAAAACCCTGAGTGGCCAGCTGATCAATGCGCCGGTCTTCCACATCCTTTAATGTGGTAGTATCAGGTGAGTGCACCACAGAGGTATGAGATAGTACAAGAATTGGTGCCTCAACCTCAGGTGGGGAACACCATAATTTAGCAGTTTCCAGGGGAAAGGGATACCTCTTCTCCCAGCTTTTAGGTACACCTGGAAGTCTACTAGGCTTTTCCCATTCCTGTAAAACGAGATTGTTGAAATGTGCCTGTGCAGGGAACTCCCAGCGCGGTTTAGCAGCATAAAATAATTCTCCCTGCTGCTGCTGCGGAGGGGCAACAGGGGGAAAGATTTCAAGCACTTCAAATAAATGGGCAGGTAGCCTGTCAGTATCAGCTGCATCCCAAGCCTTGCGCGGCTCATAACTGCCCATCCGCCTCTCCAGATCGGCCAATCTAGTAGCAAAATCAGATTGGGCATCCTCGCTAGCATGCGCCGCAACCGGAGCCGAATGCAAGAGAGAGGGAGTAGGCAAGGCCTCAGGGGAAGCGATCCTCAGCAGGGGCATCCAGACAACCGCGCAACCGTCTGCTGGGCGCAGGAGAGACAGACCTTAATACCCGTATTTTGCACCCTATAAAACACATTTAATTATCCCCCAAAAGTGGGAGGGGGGTGTCAGTCTCAAAACTCAAATATCCATTGCTCCCGATGTCGATGTCTCCGCCGCTGCTTCTTCTACGGCAGTGCCTGCACACTCAGCATACACACCCGTCTTTGTTTAGCGGGTGGATGTGGCCGACACTTGTGGGGAGTAGGAAGCGGTGTGCTATGCCACACTGCCTATGGGGAATGGGAGGGGGGATGCCACACTGCCTATATGGGGAATGGGAGGGGAAATGCCACACTGCCTATATGGGGAATGGGAGGGGGAAATGCCACACTGCCTATGGAGAATGGGAGGGGGGATGCCACACTGCCTATATGGGGAATAAGAGGGGGAATGCCACACTGTCTATATGGGGAATGGGAGGGGGGATGCCACACTGCCTATATGGGGAATGGGAGGGGGGAATGCCACACTGCCTATATGGGGAATGGGAGGGGGAATGCCACACTGCCTATATGGGGAATGGGATGGGGTAATGCCGCACTGCCTATGGGGAATGGGAAGGGGAAATGTATTCTGTAGTCGGTGGACTGGCAGTTATTTTGCATATATTTATGTTCTTTGTGCTAATTTATCAGCAGATACCTGGACACCGAAGAAACCCCTCTAACCAAAGCAGCTTAGAGTCTGACTCCAACTACCCCTCAATCTCCACATCGGAGATAGGGGACACAGAAGACACCATCAAAGAGGTGGAGGTAAGGCAGGATTATAATATGTGGCTATGAATGTAATTTAAACTGTCCCTAGTCTTACAAATCTTAACCTGGTAAATCGCCTCCCTTTGTAAAAAATCAGTTCATAAAAATACCCATTCCTGGGGTATTTCACATGCACATTGCACTGCTTGAGCTGAGGCTTTCTGTAGGTGCTAGTCTGCAGCCAATTCAAACAGTTAAAGGGGAGCAACCACTGGTATAGAGTCTATTAGGGCTGGTGGTCTCCTTCTTTGTGGGGCATATCAGCAGCACACACTCCTTTCAGACTTACTACTATGCAACAATATATAAAGCTATATTTAGGTTTAGGCATGCTTGAATGAATTACTAGTGCTATAAATCAGAAAAAAGACATCAGTATTGAGGTATGCTTGAAACCAGGGCTTGGTATACTAAATTGTGATAACTAGTAGGATATCGGTCTTTAGGTGTGCTTGAAGCTGGAACCAATAAGTAAGAAACCCAATGGGCTGGAATTAGAAGCTGGATTGCTGTATTAAATACTGGTTAAGGAACACAAGATAACTGAATGCAGAATTGCACAATGCCTACCATACACATGGTCATGTAGTGGGCGCGTGCCTGGCCATGGCACGCGCTCTGAGGAGCGAGGGGGGTTCTTGGACCTAGGGTAGGGTGACCCAGGTTGGTGTGGCATGTGTGGGGTGGAGGTGCACTTACTGCTTCAGTCAACGCTGGTCTCCATTGATGACACTCCTTGATGCAAACAACAGGCTCTTTATTGAAAGGCTTCCATCCATGACAAACAGCAAAGTCCAGTTACAGGCAATATTCATTGGTTACAGCAAACAGTACAATCCACAGGTTACTTCCATGGCTGTGACTCAGCTCCTCCACTACATTAACACTTCACCTCTTCATTAGCTCCAAACTTAAGAGCACTCTAGAAGGGTTGGGTTCTCCCTTATATAACCTCTGTATTGTTGCCTTAACAAACTAAGTTGCGAGCCTCAACCAATGGCAGGGCAGGTAATGTTGCCAATGCCACCTGGCTGAGTCTTTATTTATCTAAATGAAGAGGAACGCTAGACTATTTAATATCAGTTAGGTTCATTTCTTAGGCAACACTGCCATCATGTGGATTCATGGTGTAATGATCCCAAAGTTATGCATCTAACTGGTTTGGCTAAGATTATTTAAAGTTTCTAACAATATCAGGGGCCTATTCCACTGACAGGGCTCTAATGTTTTCTATGTGTAGTGTTGCCCATGGTATCCACCCGTCACAGTCAGATTCATATGGAGCATCATCTTCATGTGTCTGGCAGCTGTTGAGAATTTAACTGGATTGCGCTCATGACGTGCGGTCATGCATCCAGTATGTACAATGGCGCTCAAACAGAGAGTAAATTAGAGAGTACATTAATATATATATATATATATATATATATATATATATATATATATATCATATTAAATAGAGAAAAGTGGGGTGATTGCCCCAGTTAAGTATTACCGACATTTCGAGGCACACTGTCCCTTTGTCAAGGCAGCAATACCTGAATCCCTATGTGTGTGTATATAGTTTCCCACACGCCTCCCCTGACCGTCCAGTGCCTGATCGACGCTGCCTGGTGACGTCTCGCAATGCAGGCAGTAAGGGGAGGGGGATTATCCCCCTAGTATGAATCATGCTTGCATTCTTAAATTTTTGTCTACATTAAACCTATCACTAATGATGACTGTAATTTCCTTGTGACTACACTTCTGTGTGGTTTAACATTGAGTACGTTTTAAGTGCCAGTAGTTATGATGTGGTTATGAGTAAACTAACTGAGGGGAATGTTGTAATATTGCAGGCATCTGACCACCATCAACATTTCAAGTGGTGTGTCTAGGCCCATGTTCTATAGTTTAGTAGGAATATCTCAAGGTTATTCAGCTATTGTCAGAAGTGTATGCATCATCCATTGCAGTATGAAATGAAGAAATCCTTAAATGGGGGTTAGGTTAGGAATGTCACCCCTAGAAAAAGGGGGGATAACAATTTGGATGTTCTCAAAAAATTGGAGTGTACTGAGTGACACTATCCCCCAGGTCAAGGGGATGGAGATTCAGTCATTCTGTATATATTGATCTAAGATTTAATTCCCATAATTGGGTTAATTTCGGGAAATGATACTGAATGTCGTCATTTGTGTGTTATCCACTCAGACCAGGCGAAACCTGGTTCAGTCAGCCTGTTTATATTACTATATGATTTAGGTAGGTAATTCCCCCAAATCAAGTTCATTAAACGAAATAAAACAGAATGTCTTAATTTATATGTTACACACTTAAGTCAGTGGAAACTTATTCAATATGTTCATTAGATATATATTGCTGGAATTATGTACTGTCAGTAAGTTCTTAGTGTTATACTATTGGACCTAATGGTCCAGAGTCATTGAAATTACCAACTCATGTGAATAGGGAATAATCCACTTCCCCATTAAGACCCAAAGGTGCTATGGTGGAGAATCTATGTATCCATTGCAGTTCTAATTTAAGTTCTCTCTCCTCTCTGTCTCCACCCCTTCTCACTGCTAATGTTTGATCGAAGGCCATAAAACGTAACTGGGATATTTGATGTCCTTCAGTCAAAAAGTGTCATGGTAGGGGTAAATCTAGATCAGAACATCTCATGGCACTGTGATGTTCATTTATTCTATGGCTTAATTCCCTTGAAGTTTTGCCTACATATGCCTTTCCGCAGGGGCATTTTAGCAGATAAATTACATGATCAGAAGTGCAATAAAAAATGCTTTTGATTACATATCACTTGCCTGTTAGTGGATGGTAGAATGAATCCCCCTTTAACACGAAGTTGCATTGTGCACAAAGTCCACAAGCAAACAATCCCTTGAGAGAAGTAAAAGAGGTGAGCCGGTTAGTCTTGTCTAGCAGATGAATTAGTGGAAGTGGAATATGAATCAGCACTGATAAAATGAACCCCTTAATTTTTTTTGCCCTTTTACTCACTATTATGGGGGGTGCAGATGTAAAATGTCTCTTAGGTTAGGGTCACTAATTACATTCTTCACTTTGGGAAAATGTGCGCAGTATGTGAGTATTGCATGTATTCGGTTGGTCATCTGTCTGGATTTTTTCCTGAGTAGATTACTTCTGATTTGTGTGTGTGCCTTCTGTAAGGCTGTGCCTAGTGTCCTTGAGTCGTAACCTCTTGCTAGGAAGTCCTTTTTCATTTCTTGTGCTCTCTTCTAAAAGGTCTCATTGTCTGAAATTATGCATCAAAGTCGTATGAACTGGCTATATGTATTACAGTCAGTGGTCTTGTGGTACAGATCAGTCCTAAGTAGCCCATCTGAATCTGTCAGATCTAGGAAATGTACCTGTGATTTGTCATAGTCCAAAGTGAAGGAAATGATAGGGAGGGCTGTGTTCAGTCGTCGTGTCAAGGCTACTAGGTCTACCTCTGTGCGCTGCCATAAAGGAAAGACATCATCAACATACAGTACCCAAAAATTGATGTTATTGATATAGGAGGTATCAGTTCTCGAATTTATCCATAAAAAGATTTGGAAACATTTGACCCCATCGCAGTCCCCTGTAGTTGCAAATAGAATTTATTCTCATATAGGAAGTAATT
Source organism: Gastrophryne carolinensis (assembly GCA_027917425.1). Classification (NCBI taxonomy): domain Eukaryota; kingdom Metazoa; phylum Chordata; class Amphibia; order Anura; family Microhylidae; genus Gastrophryne; species Gastrophryne carolinensis. The sequence goes on along the minus strand of CM051234.1, from coordinate 625,525,318 downwards.
CGCAGTTACACTAGGGTAAGTAGTTCTACAAAGTATGTGTTTAATGCAGGGTAAACATCCATATTTTCAAGTGCTTCCTTCACAGCACTGAGGCCTTGGTTATAAGGAGTTGTGAGGGCCTGTTGTTGCCCCGGTATACGATGGCACCCACTTCATCTTGTTCTTTTTAATTGGTGTGCAGCAACCGAATTTATTCATACACCTGTGGCATGCTAAGTGTACACATGGAGACAATACTGTTTGCCATAATGTTTCTGTGCATAGTTACTACAGTAAATGTAGGCCGGTAATACTTGCATCTAATTTTGGGGTGTGGGAGTTGGTTATACTGCTGGGCCTCAGACATCCCAGTCCAACACTGGATGGAAGCGCTGCGGGGGAGAGAAAGTGCTTTTTAGCACAGTCAGTGTCCTGTACCATGTTAGCTTCAATCTGATTAATGACTGTAATAGTACATTTGTCAGACTGATAGTTAGATAGAAAAAAAGATAAAGGAAGGTCCTGTCCAATCTGTGTTAGGGTGTGGATAAGATCTTTCATTTCTGACCTTTTGTCACATAGGAAGCCGGGTTGGAGAAGGCTGCTATGGACATGACGCTGTTCCTGAAACTCCAGAAGAGAGTTCGGGAGCTGGAGCTAGAGAGGAAGAAACTGCAGAACCTGCTGGACAAGAAGGAGCAGGAGCAAAATAAAAAATCCCAGGTAACAACGATACCAGCATCCAGCACTGATCGGGATAACCTCTGTTATGGTTCAGAAAAGGTTTAAAGTGGACCAACACCCAGGGGTGATCGGCCCTATAAGATTCCCGGGCCGATCACCTCCCTCACCGCGGGGCATCCGAGATCGGGATGTCCCCCGGGGTGAAACCCCCCCCAAAAGCCCCAAAAAACCTTACCTTATCGGCGACGGATCAGCCGCCTCCCGCGCGCCCGCGCCCGCCGTTTGTGAATGGCCGGCGCGGGCACGCGCCCTGTAAGAGGGACGCGCGGGAGGCGGCGGCTTGTCCGTCGCTGAAAAGGATGCCCTGCTGAAGTGGACCAACACACAGGATAGTGAAAATCCTGGGTGTTGGTCCACTTTAAATGTGTTTTTGGAATACGAACTGCTCCCCCTTGTGGTCACATTCTATCTATCTATCTATCTATCTATCTATCTATCTATCTATCTATCTATCTACTGAAATATTTTATTGTATTCTATTAACCAAATTATTATAGAGGTTTCCAGTTGTTATACATTCATGATATTAGAATACAAAGGTATGCATTATGTTTATTCGTATAAATGTATTTTTATATATCTATATTGTACTATATGATAGATTATTTCATTCTTTTTATATTTTGTATTAATTATGATTGGGCACCATGGCCCAATCATGCTGGAACAGGAGAGGACCTTCCCCAAACTGTTCCAACATAGGGGGTCGATTCAAAGCCACTTTTTAGGAGAGATAATTGCCATTCACTTTAATTGTCTACCTTGGGGCTGATTCAGAGGCAGGTGAAAATTTACAGACAATGGCCTTGATTCACAAAGAGTTGAAAAAACTCTCATGGTAGTAAAAAATTAAATTCATGAGAAAAAAGCCTGAGAATGTCACTGTTAGTGAATCACCAGATAGAAAGACAATGAAAGTCAAGATAAACACTTCAGCAGTATCTAAACTCGTCTCTTATTTGTATCCAGGTCATGGAAAAGGCAAACGACACAGACCGAGACACAGACCTCGCCTACAACAACCTGAAGGTAACACAGTCATTCCATCAACCCAGTGTGTGACTGAGGCAGGGTGTCCTGGCAGCGCTGTCAGCCAGATGAATGGTTGACTTGACTTGTAAAGTAACCAGAAAGTAGTGTGCGGCCATGCTGTGCACAATGACACAGTGCAGGCTATGTTCACACCTGGCCAGCATTTAATGCGACCATGCGATTGCAGCTGACACAGCGGTACAGCAAAAATAAAAACACAATGGCTCCTCTATGGTCCCTTTTGAACCTCTCTGGTGAGGCATCCATGTGTTTTTAATTTACAAATTAATGATGTGTGGTCCCCCTCCCTACAGGCTAGTGTACCACCAGTCATGGGGACTAGGGCTCTCATGGTTCGGAGGCCGGACAGCTGGTCTCTGGCCATGCTAGGATACCAGCCTCTATGCCATTCGGCACAGATCCAGTGCTCTTGCAAATGTGCCGAGGGGCACCCTCCCGATAGAGTGCCTAGGTCCATTCTGATGAGCACCAGGCACTTCTGCACAACCCTCTGCCTGATTGGGGTTTGGGTGATTGGTATAGAAATGGAAATGGTATAGGGGTCACTTGCAGTAGTGAAAAAGCACACACACATGCAAAAGGCCCTTTAATAAAGTGATATTAAAAAGCAACAAAACCTACAAAACTGTGTTCTATGTGTATCCCCCAGAATCGTCAAATAACAAACCTCGTCCTGGTTTCCATGTGGGCTGCTCAGCTAATCAGCAGAACTCCTCCCAGATTTCCAAATCTGAATAGAGCGAGCGCTGCCAGCTGCCGGGATGGTGATTGCTTCTCTCTAAATAATACTCACTTATGCTGTCTTCATGACACCTTCTCCACCGGTAGTAGTGATAAGGAAACCGTGGGCAGACCCCTTTTGCTCTCTACGGTTCAGAGAGATTTCTCTGGTTTCGTTCGGTTTTCCAAAATAATCTAAGGGAGTGAAATATAGGCGTAACGAAGGACACAGACATAACAGTATGTGCTCCATGTTACACGGGAAAGCGCGTTCTCCCGCTCCGCCCAGTGGCACTTTATTTTTAGATTGAAGTAAAAAAAACACAGCACACTATTGGTCATTTATTGGACATCATCATATAAAGAAAAATCTAATTACTGGCTCAATGATTGGTCATCACAGCCAAAACTGATATTCTTAAAATGGCTTGAAACCCAGGGGGGATCGGCCCGGGAATCTATAAGATTACCGGACCGATCAGATCCCTCCCCGAGGGGCATCCGAAATTGGGATGTCCCGCGGGGAGGAACCCCCCAGGAGGCCCACAAACCTTACCTCAGCCCCATACCATCGGCGCATGCGTGAGCCGCGGCCGCGTCTCGCGCTTCCCTCTAGCAGGGCGCGCACCCGCGCCGACCATTTGTGAATGGCCGGCGCAGGCGCGCTCCCTGTTAGAGGGAAGTGCGAGACGCGGCCTCTAGCGCTCAGAGCAGTATGTGCTCCATGTTACACGGGAAAGCGCGTTCTCCCGCTCCGCCCAGTGGCACTTTATTTTTAGATTGAAGTAAAAAAAACACAGCACACTATTGGTCATTTATTGGACATCATCATATAAAGAAAAATCTAATTACTGGCTCAATGATTGGTCATCACAGCCAAAACTGATATTCTTAAAATGGCTTGAAACCCAGGGGGGATCGGCCCGGGAATCTATAAGATTACCGGACCGATCAGATCCCTCCCCGAGGGGCATCCGAAATTGGGATGTCCCGCGGGGAGGAACCCCCCAGGAGGCCCACAAACCTTACCTCAGCCCCATACCATCGGCGCATGCGTGAGCCGCGGCCGCGTCTCGCGCTTCCCTCTAGCAGGGCGCGCACCCGCGCCGACCATTTGTGAATGGCCGGCGCAGGCGCGCTCCCTGTTAGAGGGAAGTGCGAGACGCGGCCTCTAGCGCTCAGAGCCGCTGAGCTGCTATGCGGGTCCAAGCGGCCTTGGACGCGCATACCACAGCAGCTCTGAGCTCTGTGATTGGCTGGAGCGGTCACGTGGGAGCGTGGTGTTTCTGGGCTTTCGGGGGGGGGGGGTTTCAGACAGCGGGGCACCCCCGATCGAGGTGCCCCACCGAAGTGGACCAAAACCCAGGATAGTCAAAATCCTGGGTTTCTGTCCACTTTAAGAATGTTAGGGACGCCTGAGGGGGGGCCGGACATAACAAGGTGTGTCCAGCTCCTCAGCGCCATCTTGTTCACAGTAATATGTTAATAGCAGCGTGCTTCATTTACTTTATTGCTCTAATTCAGTACAAGCAAAGGAAAGAATCAGCACATAGATAAGTGGCTTACTGAGGGTTTATTTCACCTTTATTAGCCAAAGATAGGAGTCTATTTTTAATGGATAGGGAATGTTCACATATATATATATATATTTATATATTCATTTTATTGATTCTGACCTCCATCCATCACAGTAGTGGGCAAAATGATTACCTGCACCTCCAAGGTTGGCAGCTGAGCCCCATACAGGAGTCCTGTTTGTACTGCCCTAATGGCGACCCTCAGCAGGGGAAGGAGGGGGGGGGGCTCTCACGGTTTAGGAGGTGCGAGCAGTGGGTGTCTGGAGCACCTTTATATTCATGAAACATACCCATCAATGTTACTGCAGCAGTCACATCCTCATGTCCACCAATTCAGCAGCTGGGGAATGACGAAGCCGGTCTCCACCTGTGCCACATCCCCTCCAATAAAGTTCCTAGGTGCCCCCCTGGTAATGGGTGCTTAGAGGAAGCCTACTTCATGGCTATAGGCTGTTTAAGACAGACCGGCAGTAGTCTCTGCAGACAGTGGATTGGGGCCAACACACTTGATGAGAATTAATGAGCGGGCGTAATAAAGCAGCACGGGATTACGACATCTCCCCAGATGAATATCCCGGTGCTGCAGACTGCTGGGTAAGTAATGTCCTGTCACTTCACTCGGGTGCGAGTGACTCCCCTTATCTTTTCTTCCATCAATCAGCAATCACACCTCACTTTGCTCTCTGCGGCTCCTGCAATCCATTCTGTGTAACAAGGTAACAAGTAAGTGTTTCTATAAAATGTAGTTAGAGGAAATGGCACAAATGAAACACCTATATGTACATAAATGTAAGTCACCAGTTAAATAATAAAAGTATAAAATGCCAGGCAGCGGAAAAAATAAAGCAAAAAAACACTTTTTAAGCTGAACAAAAGCCCAAATCTGGATGCCTATTGTGTGAAACCACCCCCCCCCCCCACGGGGCATCACAAGACTAACCTTTTTGCTGACTCCCCGACTGCCGCATCCCCGCATCTTTGGAGTACAAGTGCTAAACGCTGAGCCGTTTCTTTCCCGATAGCCGTAAACAGAGCTATTTGGCGAACATTTAAAGTGGACTAAAACCCAGCTCGATTGGCCCGAGAATCTATAAGAGCTGATCGATCCCCTCCCCCTGGGGCATCCAAAATCAGGATGCCCCACTGTGTGAAACCCCCCAGGTCGCCCCGTTCACCTACCTTACTTCACGGTTCAACGGCGCATGCACAAGCCGCATCCCTGCTATCCCTCAAGCAGGTTGCGTGCCCGCCCAGCCATTTGGAGCTGCATCTTTCATCCAGCATACTGTAGCCCTCACGCACCAGATGTTCGGTGAGGACGGCAGGGAGCAGGTTCTTCTGAGCCCAGGGTGCCCCGGTGTGTGAAACCCCCCCAGATCCCCGAAAATCCTACCTGATCCTCGTTCCAGTGGCGCATGCGTGGGCCGCCGCCTCCCGTGCATCCCTCTAGCAGGGCGCGCACCCGCGCCGGTGTTTGTGAATGGCCGGCGCGGGCGCGCTCCCTGTAAGAGGGACGCTCAGCTTGGTTGGCTGCCTCTCCTTGTCCGTCGGCGGCGATTGGATGAGCGAGTCACGTGGGAGCGGGGTCAGGTGAGTTTTCGGGGCTTTCTGGGGGGTTTCACACAGCGGGGCACCCACGATCGGGGTGGACCAATACCCAGGATAGTCAAAATCCTGGGTGTTGGTCCACTTTAAGTCCACAGGCAAACAGCAAACATGGCACAGGTACAATACATCCGTCCAGTTACATCTCTCTCTGGTCTGTCCATAATCACAGGTTCAATCAAGAAGGCATTGCTCCCCAAGGAGGATTCTCCCTCCCCTTGCTGGCTCTCTCCCATACTCTCCGTCAGAGTCTGTACTTACTCCTGCTTCTTTACAATTCAAGATTGATTGGCTTTAGAGCTGAGGCTTCCATATATCACTTCTCACCACCTTCCAGAACAATCCATCACATGTTTGGCCACATGTCCAACATCTGATAGGCTGCTCTAACCCCTGCTAAGCCCTCTAACCAATCACTACCCTACCGGTCATTACTTTGTTTCCACCCATGATCCTGTTATGATTAATAACTCTTCTAAAACAATCCCCATTAAAGCCTATGGCCCATTGCTTGTATATGGCCTAATCCCACTACTGCCATCTTGAGTCTAAATAAGGGTCCTACACTGTCCATGCACTTTCATGGTTAGAAACCACAAAAGGGCTTACTGTCTTGTTACCTCTATGTTCATGGGGTTCTTATTAGTTAACTGACACGTCCCTGTTTATACCCAGGGCCCTACAATACATTCAGCCTGCGTTATATTTCTAACTCCCACTTAACTCTCAGTTCTTGCAGGTCTTCGTTAGCTACATGTTTCAGTGTGAGGTCCCTTCAGAAGTCAATTCCTTTTGGGAACCCTTAAAAATTAGTCAGTAGAAGGGAGAAAGTTCTATAGGGTTTATCAGGGAGTGGCAAGTGCTGGTGAATGAAAGGTGCTGCATCTGACAGCCAGCATGGGGGGAACAGGAAGCAGGCTAAATTAACCCTTTGCTGGAATTTCCCTTTAAGCATATAAACCTTTGTTTCCTTCCAATCAGTAATTGTCTTATTAACACGATTTCTGTTTCTGTCCTTCACAGAGACAAGAGCTGGAGTCTGAGAATAAGAAGCTAAAGAACGACCTGAATGAGCTGCGGAAAGCCATAGCAGACACAGCCAACAATGCTGACTCCAATGATGAGTCCAGCGGTTACGCCCTGCTGCTGAACCAGCTAAAGTCCGCCCACGAGGAACTGGAAGTGCGCAAGGAGGAGGTCCTAATGCTCCGCTCACAGATTGTAAATGCGGCACAGCAAAAAGATGCAGAGAAGAACGTGGTAAATCTATTAATGCACATTGTAGCATAGCTGGGCAGCGTTGGTTTATGTCTAATACCCACACGTGTCTAAAGATTTAATGGCTGAGGTGCAGAGCAGGTGATCTGATTGGGGGTGGGTATGATTTTTTTTCCCTTTATGACATTGGCTCTGTAGAGTTTGTTCTGTTTTCCCACAGACCCAAATATAGGTGGTTAGGGTTAGAGAAGGTGATAGACATGCATAATGGGGAGATCCCTAGCGCATCACAATCAGCTGTGAACTGATTACAGAAGGAGACTGGGCCACTGTTACATTGTAACAGCATCCACGTGTCCTACTGTTAGTGTAACACAGCGGTGTAAACAATTAATACCAATATCTCCTGGCCTGGCTCCCAAATTATTAGTTACCAGTTTAATCTCCTGAATGGCTTGTCCAAATTATGTAAACAAGATAATCTTCTAAACAATGTAATAACTAAAATATTAATAATATATATATCCTGCCTGGCTCAAATAAAATTGGCAAACAAACATATAAATATTATTAATAATTGGCCAATAATAACGCAATGGATACACGCAAAAGATTGTAGAATCTTTGGACATCCGGTAAATTCGAAGGACACTAAGACAAATGATAAATAAAAAGATGTATTGTTGGTAAAATAACACAAGATGCAATCCAATCTGACAAAACAACGAGATACCACATTCTATGATCAGAGTTATATGATCAGCATACACATATACGATGCTTAAGGCACACTTAAGAGCATTACCTGACCACAAGCAGCCTTCTTTCTCCTAGAGCCCGTTTTCGCAGTCTCACTCTCGGGCCCTCTTTCTGACCAGGCCTCCTCCACTCCCCAGGCTCTCCTAAGGCTCCTCCGGTTATACCCAGAAATTCCTTTAATCTCCAGACTTGTGTTCCAGTCTGGCTATCCTGAAACTTGTCACAACCTGATTTGCTGGACTCTAGGAGGGCACGTATCGGAATTCCCCAGCCAGTGAAACTGGATTTGAACCTTCTCAGGATCTGCTCTCTCAAATCTGATTTGAAAAACGTGTCTTTTTTTTATTAGGGTGGGACAAAGGAATGTGGGCTGACGGCCTCGGGCTGGTGAGGGTTATCTTAACCTTCCTGAATGACCTGACCTATGTATGGTCAAATGCAACTGATCATACTTACAGAAATAGATTAAGACATTACACAATATTTTAACAATATTAATTTTCCATAAAGGCCCCTTATTTACAGCGGGGCTCCGGACAGCTTTTTACAATGTAACACCTTGTTGCATTGTATAGAGCAAGGGAGAGAGGCAGCAGAGCAAATGCTCAGCACTGCTGCCCATAAAAGCGGGAGAACCACCCACCCTGTAATGAGCTCTCAATGGTACACACTCAGATTGGGTCACTGTTACTAGTGGAGTACCACAAGGGTCAGTTCTGGGACCAATTCTCTTCAATATATATATATAAATGACATTGGGTATGGATTAAACAGTAAAGTCTCAATCTTTGCAGATGATACTAAGCTGAGTAAAGTAATTAAAACAAAAGAGGACAGCAGGCAGCTACAAACAGATTTAGATAAATTGGAAGCATGGGCAGTTAAATGGCAAATGAAGTTTAACACAGATAAATGTAAGGTTATGCACATGGGAAGGAGAAATCTGTGTCATGATTACACACTAAATAAAGAAACACTTGGTAAAACAACAATGGAAAAGGACCTAGGGGTTTTAGTTGACAATAAGCTCAACTGTAGTAATCAATGCCAGGCAGCTGCTGCCAAAGCAAATAGGATCATGGGGTGCATCAGGAGGGGCATAGGTGCTCATGACCAGAGCATCGTTTTACCCCTGTACAAGTCACTGGTCAGACCCCATATGGAATACGGTGTACAGTTCTGGACACTTAAGAAGGACATATCAGAACTGGAGCGCGTTCAAAGAAGGGCAACATAGTTAATAAAAGGAGTGCGGGGGCTAGAGTACCCGGAAAGATTGTCCAAGTTAGGTTTATTTAGTCTGGAAAAAAGACGATTGAGGGGTGATCTAATAACTATGTATAAATATATTCGGGGTCAATACAAAGATCTGTCCCACAATCTATTTATACCCCGGAGTGTAACCATAACCCGAGGGCATCCACTAAGGTTAGAGGAAAGGTGCTTTCTCCACCGACATAGGAGGGGATTCTTCTCTGTAAGAGCAGTGAGACTATGGAACTCGCTGCCAGAGGAGGTCGTAATGATGGATACAGTAAGAACGTTCAAAAGTGGCCTTGATGCCTTCCTGGCATGTGATAACATTTCCAGCTATGGCTACTAGACCACTGGAAGGAGTTAAACAGGCTGAACTGGATGGACTAAAGTCTTTATTCAGCCTTACATACTATGTTACTATGTTACTTTAGTACATACTCCAGAGGAACAGTTCTGCACCTTGTCTGAACCTTACCTTACCATCCCAATAACAAACCAGGGAATTACAAAATGTATATTTTTTGTACAATGAGGTAGAGAGATTGCAAACATTTAAAGACTATCAATAAGGTTACTGGCCTATACTCAACTTACCCCGGGGAGACATAATCCAATGCAGTGCTGGATCATGACACTGCTCTGTTTATTGGAGACTCTAGATTTGCTCAAAGGGCAGTTTCTAAGCTAAATAGCTCAGGGCGAGGAAAAGATATCCCCCCCCCCCCTCAACCTTGGTATTCAGAACCACACAACAAACCCAGTAATTAATAGGAAGAGTGCAATCATTTATATGCAGAGTGAATCCCTCTTCCCCAGGGACATGGCAGGGGAATTTAAGGTACCCAGGGGGCATTCCATTATGATGCAGTGGGTGCCATCCTCAGAGCCAGGAGGCAAGGCTCAACAGTCAGCTCAGCACCCCCTGCCAATCTGGTGCCCGGGGCTATGGCACTGCTTGCTCTGGCCTAGAAACTGCTCTGCTGCTCACCCACCTGCTCTACAGCATAGGGCGACCAGGAGCGTTGGCCACGTTTTTGGTGAATAACCTTGTTTGTAAACTGTATGTAAATCTAATGTTCCAAAAACTGATCAGACATTCTCATTGTCTCATTAGGATTCTGAAGCCAACTGGCCAAACAGCAATAAAGAAATGGATCAGGATGATGCCATTGAGGCCTATCATGGAGTCTGCGAGACAAACAGGTAAGCCTGTAAAGATTTATCCAACAGTGCTGGTCTTTGCTGCTAAACATCCTCTCACCAGCAGTATAGCAGGAGATCCTCCAACATCTCTGCTGTTGAGAACAGTCATCACAGGTAAAACGTGGCATTAGGTCTAATCGTTTGGGAAATGAATGATCAGATCTCACGTGGATGGCTGGCTTGATTTTCTTCCTTTTTCTAACTTAATTTCCCTTTACCTTTTCTTTCATCTCCCTCCTGCATCCTCCAGTAACTATACAATGTAGTTTAAATTAGAAAGAAAAAAGACCGCACCAAACTGTTAAATCTATTATTGCGTGTGCTACACTGATAGGGGTTTTATCAGACAATTGTCTATTGAATCACTTTGAACAAAGGGGAGTCCCACATCACATGTTATTTGTATTTTTATAGTGGTGCCACTGTTTTTGTAGGGGTTTGGGGGTGATGTGGGACTCCCCGTTTGTTCAAAGTATACAATGTAGTTCTTACCACACACTGTACAATCTGGTTGTGCAATCTCTCTACAATCACCAAACTGTGTTGCTTAAGATCCCAACTCTTTATTTTAGCTATTTTCAGTAAGAGTATCGCGAGTGTACAATCAGATTGTAAAGTATATGGCTGAATCTTCAGCACCCCTTTGTATGCCATCTGTCTAGAACAGAGATAGATTCTTGGGGCCCACCCTACAGTTACATCACGTTCACACCTGACTGCTGCCACGTGCATCCATGCGATCGCAGAACACGCATCGGTACCAGCAAGCCAATCATGCAATGGATCCTCTATGGCCCCATTCAAACCTCTACAGTACAGTGGAGGGAGAAAAGGGGGCGCAACAAGTCCTTGTCGCAACCGCTGACACAGCAAGCACAGATGCAGCCCCTTAGCAGATTCATGTAAATTCACAGATTTTACAGGAGTTGGCATCTGCACTGTGCATTTTTCATTTAAAAACAAATGACGTTGTCCCTCCCTCAGGCTACCAGCCGCCTCACCATAGGTATAAGGACTCTGATGCGCCATGAGTCTCCCTAACCTTTGGTCCCTTGACCCGCTTACCAGTTTACAAGTAGGCAAAAGTAGTGAAACACACACCATTCAAGTCAATAAATAAATATATGAGTATATTCACCTATGCTGTTGGGGGGGGGGTCTCTCATCGCCCACTCTTCACCATCAGTAGCAGTCAGCCTGGCATCCAGCCAGGCAATGGAGGCTCACTACCGCAGGGAGGGGCATTTATACACCGGGGTGTAGCTTCCCGATAGCGTCCTATTACAGGCATGGGCGGGAGGACCACAGCCCGTAGTATAAGGGCCTTTCCCTGCTTCCCCTCAATTACCCACACCCTCATTGACCAGTAAGTTGTGGAAAAGCCCGGTGTCCATCGGCATTGGCCCCCTGGCATCCCTGGAAGAGCACTGGACCTGTGCTGAAGGGCATAAGGGCTAATGCCCTGTTTACCATAGTAGTCAGAACCACACAACAAACCCAGTAATTAATAGGAAGAGTGCAATCATATACAGAGTACAAGTGAATCCCTCTAAAACATAAGTTAATGCACTTTGAAGGATACTGACCTGTACAGTGGGAAACATGCTCTTATACTCACCCTGGCTCCTGCAACACGAGCTGATGTTTATCATTAAAGTGGACCAACACCAGGGTTTTGACTATCCTGGTGTTGGTCCACGGGGTGCCCCGCTATGTGAGACCCCCCAGATTGCGAGTTAGAACTCACCTCACCCCGCTCCTACGGCGCATGCGCGGGCGCTCGTCCAATCAGCGCACTCGGAGCCGCAGAGGTATGCACGTCAATGCGCCGAGCACGCTGGCAGCCGCATCTTGCGCTTTCCTCTAACAGGGAGCGCGCATGCGCCGGCCATTCCCAAATGTACGGTGCGGGCACGCGCCCTGTTAGAGAAAAGTGCGAGATGCGGCTGCGGCCCGCGCATGCGCCGTTGGACTGGGAGTCAGGTAAAGATAGCGGGTGTCCTGGGGGGTTTCACACAGCGATTTTGGATGCCCCACGGGGAGGGATTGGATCGGCCCAGGAATCTTATAGATTCCCGGGCCGATCAGGCAGGGTGTTGGTCCACTTTAATACCCTTTGTAATGCTAGGGTGCAATATTTCCTTAAACTCTGTGCAAAATTGCAACCCCAAACTCTTGGGTAATTAAATCTCAGACGAGCACCCAATTGTAACACTATGGTGCAATATTTTCCAACTCTAAATGTATATATTTGTAGCCCTTAAAGCAGACCAAAAGTCAAAAACATCAAGTTCAGTAAATTGCACCCCTAAAGCCCCACTCTGGTAATCGGTGACATAAACTATTTGAAAAAGCTTAACGCCATGCAGATGTTATGGAATGGCAGGCTGACTCTGTGCTGCATAACTGCATGGCAGTAATTAATAGGAAGGGTGCAATCATATACAGAGTACAAGTGAATCCCTCTAAAACATAAGTTACTGCACTTTGAAGGATACTGGGAACTGACCTGTACAGTGGGAAGCATGCTCTTATACTCACCCTGGCTCCGCATTTTGCTTCACGCCATCCGCATCTCAGGCAGATGACCTAGACGTCCCATGATGGCCACAAGTCTAGACTGCAGAGGACAGGAAACAGGATGCAGGAGCCGCGGTGAGTACGACGGGCATAAGGGCTAATGCCCTGTTCGGCCTCTGCCTCTGAGCCATAGGCACCTCTGCCTGTATGTCTGGTGCACCAGCTAATAGCCTTGGAGATGGGGGAAGTAATCTGTTTTTTACAAATGCACAAACCACACAGATGCAAGTTTTTGGGGTCGCAAAATGGAATTCTTACAGCTAGCCCTGAAACTCATACCACAACTACATCATGATTTGAACTTGGCCTAAAAGTAGGTTCCTGCATCCTTATATAGGGCTCCCTTTACATACCCCCTGTACTCCTAGAGTGTGAGCCCCAGTCACATGAAAAGCTGGCAAAAAATAGGTTTCACCAATGGGCTACACACAACAGCACACATGGTGACATGGACATCCTATCAAACCTTGTTCATTGTAGACTGGTTACATGGCCAAGACAATATAAAAGTTCAGAGGGGTTGAGTGATTTTGTACCTCTTAGCATCACACAATCTTTACATTGGTGAGGAAGCCAGGAACGAGGTGAGTTCTGCTGGTACCTGGGGCCTGGCCCCATTGGGATTATTCCTCTTTGAGGAGTGGAAAGCACATACGCCCTTAGAGTGGCATTTGCAGACCCGTCCAATTAAAAGCCTTCTAAAGGTGACTAGTAGGTCACAATGTCAGCCCCTATAATGTAATGTAGTTATATAATACTGGTTTTCTGATTGTTCAGAAAGTATATGATCAGTTCAGTAGTTATGGATGGAGGAAAGAGGTACTTTGTAGTTTCTTCTGTTCTTTTCTACTTGATGTCTGTGTCACCCTGTCTCTGGTTCCTCCTCTCTGTCCTTTTTTTCTCCAGAAAGACTGAGGACTGGGGGTATCTGAATGAAGATGGGGAGCTGGGGCTGGCTTATCAAGGTCTAAAACAAGTCTCCAGGTGGTTCTTTCTCCACTGTCTGTCCTTCTCGCCTCCTCCGTCTTCCATCCATCATTTCATTTATCAGTATACCATGACCACTCATTGGACCGCACATCTGATAAGGTCATGCAGGAGAATCTCAGTAACATTGTATGATACCATCCCCCTAATTAAGAAGATGTGAATATGGAGGTAGAGATGTTGTGCCTTTTCTATAAAGTTTTGGCATTCAATTTTTTTCATAAATGTGATTCAACCTAGGTTGTATATTTTACCAAAGGCCCCAAACCAAATTAAATCTCCTTTAATGTTTTTTATACTCGCCACTTAGTGTAATATATGGCACCCTAAATCTGTAAAAGACTTCTGACAAATAAATACACCTTTGATCTATTAGACTCCCACTTAAGAATTAATACCTAAATCCTCAGGCAAATTAATACACTTAGAATTCATGAGAGACCCCCTCAAGTAAATAAATACTCCCTCAGGGAGAGGTCCTTTCTCATAATTAATGTGGTCCCAAAACCTCCAAGGTGGTGTAGGACAGCTGCTCCTGTCTGGTGGGTACGCACCTCAGATGGAGGTATAATGGGAATGTGCGGTGGGATCGCTGGCTAATGAAACATACACAGCTAGTACACTTGTGTTTCACACAGCAGGGCATCCCAAATCAGGATGCCCCAGGGATATGGAAAAGACTGGCCCTAAAGGTCTTTTAGACACCAGGGCTGCAACACGAGTTGATGTTTATCATTAAAGTGGACCAACACCCAGGATTTTGACTATCCTGGTGTTGGTCCACGGGGTGCCCCCCTATGTGAAACCCCCTAGATCGCGAGTTAGAACTCACCTCACCCCGCTCCTACGGCGCATGTGCGGCCGCTCGTCCAATCAGCGCGCTCGGAGCCGCAGAGGTATGCACGTCAATGCGACGTCTTACCTCAGTGGCCCCGAGCACGCTGGCAGCCGCATCTTGCGCTTCCCTCTAACAGGGAGCGCGCCCGCGCCGGCCATTCCCAAATGGCACGCGCCCTGTTAGAGAGAAGTGCGAGATGCGGCTGCAGCCCGCGCATGCGCCGTTGGACTGGGAGTTAGGTAAGGATAGCGGGTGTCCTGGGGGGTTTCACACAGCCATTTTGGATGCCCCGCGGGGAGGGAACGAATCGGCCCGGGAATCTTATAGATTCCCGGGCCGATCAGGCAGGGTGTTCACTTTAATACCCTTTGTAATGCTAGGGTGCAATATTTCCTTAAACTCTGTGCAAAATAGCACCCCCAAACTCTTGGGTAATTAAATCTCAGACGAGCAGCCAATTGTAACACTAGGATGCAATATTTTCCAACTCTAAATGTATATATTTGCAGCCCTTAAAGCAGACCAAAAGTAAAAAAAATTGCTGTTCATTAAATTGCACCCTTAAAGCCCCACTCTGGTAATCGGTGACATTAAACTATTTGAAAAAGCTTAACGCCATGCAGATGTTATGGAATGGCAGGCTGACTCTGTGCTGCATAACTGCATGGCAGCGGCCATCTTGCCACATATATGAGTCCAGCTTAGTAGCTCACGAGGAGAGGATTGGGAAAAACAGACCCATAGAAATAAATGGTAAAATGTTCTGGAGCGCTTTCGGCTCCCACACGTGGCGTCAAGTCGTTGTGTGAAACCCCCCAGTTTACCCAGCAAAACTCACCTCTCCTTGGTCCAATGGCGATAGCGTAGGCTGCCGTCCAATGAGAGCCCTTTGTCGTGTTTACATTCTTCTGCAAAGAGTTCTGATTGCTTTCAATGGGGAGCACGCACTGGTGCATCTCCCATATCCCAAGCAGCGTGTATCTGAATTGCTGGGATGGGAGCGGGCGCAAGCCGCAGGGGGTGCTACCCATTGAAAACAATTAGAGCCATTTGCCGAATGATGTAGTTGCAGCAGACAACCCTGATTTGACAAGAGCTTTTGCATGTGCCGTTGGACTGAGGAGAGATGAGTTTTACTGGCACCCTGGGGTGTTTCACACAGCGGGGCATACCGATACTTTTTCCACGGCAGAAGCTGCTGGGTTTTGTACCTATGCAGAACTGTGGCCTATTCAATACCCAACATGTCCGACTAATACTTGATGTCTTGATGCCAAGATCTAGTATAAAGATTCCCCATAAAGTTGGGGGCTCAGCCTCTGGAACAGACTGAAGCCCTATGATTCATAGTATACATTTCCCGCTCCATCATGGAAGGTAATGTAACGTTACAATATATGGATGATATACATCTGTAGCAATACATATAAAGGCTCCAAAACCAACATGGTTCTGTGTCCATTCCTGCAATTTATTCACGACCGCCTTATAGCCTGTACTATGCATTTTTCTTGTGGTTGAATGTTGGCCCTTATCTTATAGGCTCCTGGAGGCTCAGTTGCAGGCCCAGAGCAGGCAGCATGAGGATGAGGTGGAAGCGCTGACAGATCAGATTGAGGCCATGAAAGAGGAGCTGGAGAAGCAGCAGCAGGTTCTCCTCCAGGCTCTGCAGCTGTCGCCAGAGGCCCAGGTGGAGTTTGGCCTGCAGCAGGAGATCACGCGACTCACCAATGAGAATCTGGTAAGCGGACCAGGTGCCATGTGTAGTAGATATACCATTGGGATGATGGGAGCTGACCAACTAAACCTTTTTATGCCAAGTGTCCCTTAGCAACAAGACGTTCCAACCAAATACCCACAAGGAGGCATCAGTTCTAAATGTTACCAAAATAAGTAAATCACAGGTCTAGCACTAAGCCCTACGTCAGAAAGAATAACGTTTTACTGTTAAAATTATATACCTGACCCATCATACTCCGAGGTTGTTGCGGTAGCCCCCCTCAAGTTATGCCCCTGTGCGGTGTGTACCTCTTGGTGTACACATAGCACAGGTTGAGAAATGGCAGAACTAATAACAATCATTTCAGTATTCAGTATGCTGGAGTGGGATATAATCACCAGTGCTATATAAATTCCACCCATCCATCCTTTTATGTAGCTCAAGGAAAACCTAAACCCAGATTTAACAAGTAGGCGTCGGTACAAGCACTGGGGGGGGGGGGGGGGGGGCATTGCTGATGCCCCTTCCTCTGCATACATTGTGGCCAGCACCATTTTTCTTAAATTCAGTCTGTTCCTGTCAGGAAATTCCTATATTGGGATTCCCAGGATGGAAAACAAATAGCTACCGATAAACAAGGAAAAACATGTACAGTGAGGAATCTTGTTTAATGAATGATTATTGGTGACAGTGATAAAAAATTAAAGGGATATGAGATGTCCAGCCTTGTTTCTATTCAGTGCCACGTGTAACAGGAAGTTTGCTTTTTACAGGATCTGAAAGAATTGTTGGAGAAATCCGAAAAGAACGAGAAGAAGCTGAAGAAACAGCTGAAGCTTTATGTGAAGAAGGTTCAAGAGACTGAAGGTATGGGGGGGGGGGGGGGGGCAGATAGTGAAATGCTTTTACCATCAAGTTTAGCTGAACACAAGACGCTAACCTGTTACCTGTGATGTGTGCAGGTACTGCTGACATCATCCAGCCCGAGCGGAAGCAGCCGGAGCTCACGCGCCAGGTGACCGTGCAGCGCATCGAGAAGGACTTCCAGGGGATGCTGGAGTATTATAAGGAAGATGAGCCTCTTCTAGTCAGACACCTCATTCTGGGTAACATTTAAGAAAAACAAAATTTATTTTTTAAAGCAGGACAAAACTTGGGATTCTTACTATTCCTTGTTTTGTTTCTTGCCCCGAGGGCATCCCGATGTGGGATGCCCTTCTATGTGGAAACCCCCTCATGGTGCATGTGTAGGCGCTCATCCATTCAGGGCAATATGCCATGCATATTAGTGGTTAGCAATACGGCTCTTTTTAGTCGTAGAGCTCGGCACAAGTGAGCGGAAGCAGCCGCATCCTCGGTATCTCTGCAGAGTACGTGCATTCCCACGCACAGCCTATCTGAATGGCTGGGTGAGGGAGCACGCCTCAGCCCAGAGATGCTAGGGATGCGGCCGCTGATGTTTAGATTGCTGTGATTGCCGCCAGGAAAGGTGAGCTTATCGGCAACTGGGAGGGTTTCATGCAGTGGGGCAACCCAATTTGGCCAACAGCCGGCCCTGGAGCTTAGACTCCAGGGCTCGGCAGACCAGGGGTTTGTTATGCTGTAAAGTTCACCGGTTCAAGTTTATTTCACCAAGTATATATGAGCATACATAAAAGGATTTTTTTTTCCAGGTGTACAGCACGGCTTGCTTCATTTCAATTCTTTACATGTGGGTAATCCGCCATAGGTGGCGCAATCGACTGCAGGAAGACTTGTGGCCCCTCCCGGCCCATAAAAGGGCCAGAATTACCCAGAAGACCCCAGTCTTCTCCTGCAGTCTGACTCTCTCTCCATGGACTTCGCAGATAAGCGGGGCATTACTAGCCCGTCGGCCGCTGCAAGCCCTATTCCCACCTGCTTCCGGGACCCTTCTTGCCTCCCAGCCATGGCTGCGGATCAGGTGCAGGTAGGGGAACGCCGAGGGTCAAGCGTTCGGCAGAGCTACGCTCTGGGCCGCAGACTTTTCCTAAGAGTAAGCCGGCCATAGGCTATGGTGATCCTATAGGCGGGGAGGAACCACCCCTTTTTTTCCCTTTTCATTATGTGTCCCACATGCTTTATTCTTGTGCATTTTATGCTGTGTGTGTTTTTCTCACGTTTTTTACCTCACAATTTACTTGCCTTCCCCGCTCCTGCTCCTCTTGCCTCCTCTACGTTATGGGGGGGCAGCCCCTTGAGGTGCTGCTTGGGCAGGCCGGCGCCACTCTCCTCACAGAATTTCCTGAGGTAAAGTTCCCGTTTTTACCTCACGCCGTCGCTCCTTGGTCTGCTGACAGGCTGCACAGGCTCTTCCCAGGGTCTTCAACTGGCTCCCTTTTGGTCCGTCAGTCCGGTCTTTTCTTGTTGGTACCTTTATTATTGTGTTTTATATTGGCTGTGCATGCGCTGTGGGACGCTTATCTGCTCCCTTTTGTGTCTTTCAGAGTCCCATATTGAGATTCTTGTGGTTCCTCCCGGTCCATACACAACCCCCCCCCCCCGCCCCCCCCCCTCCACCCTTTCCTGCCCTGTGGGTTAGGGTGCTGAGAGTCAAATTGGTTTTTTTTCTGGACCGTCTTAGTGCCTTGAGACCCGTCTTTCTTATCATAATCACCATAATGGAGGCTTCTGGGAGGGGCTTGGGAACCCCCCGGCACTTGCTAAGCTTTGTCTTGTGTGTGGTACATGCCCGCTGAGTGGTCGCAACGTGGTTTGTGTGTCCTGCGCCCTAAGTGCTATTGCAGATCAGGATGGGGCGAGTGTTGCCGGCCCCAGTCCCATTGCTCCTCTGGCCTCGCCGACTCCCCCACGCCTGCTTCTGGCCCCTAGTGAGGGGGAGGCAAGCAGGGACTCGCGTAGTAATTTTGAGCTCAGACTGGCTAGCATTGAGCGTCAGTTAGCGTGTTCGGCCGCTGGCAAGGCCAAGATTAAGAAGCGTCATTCGGAGCCGGCTTGCGCCATTTTTGCTGATGACGATGAGGATTATGAGGCCTTCGGTGGCTGAGATTCCGCTGTGGAGGGTGAGTTGCTCCAGGGGTCCGATTCCTCCGGGGGTAGTCGGGGGGGGGGCTGTGGGACCTTGACAGTCGCCACGGGTCTTCATCTGACAAGGACGAGTGGCCCCAGGATGATACTGAGCAGCTGTTGTCGGCGGTACTTGATACTGTGCACATTGTTTCTCCTAAGGTGGCCAAGAAGAAACAGAGGGACCTTTTTCGGCCGGAGAGACAGCGCCTTGCCTTTCCTGAACAAGGCCACTTCTCTAAGATGGTTTTTAAGGAATGGGAGAAGCCTAATAGATTGCCGTCGGTGCCTAGGGGTCTGGACAGACGGTATCCCTTTTCGGAGGATTTGGTTTGCCTATGGTCCCATCCTCCGGAATTGGATGCTCCTGTTCTGGGGCTCTCCAATACCTCTGTTATGCAGTCTCCTGAGACTTCCTCCTTGCGTGATCATGTTGACAGGCACATGGATCAGCTAGCCTGTCACGCCTTCACTTCTGTGGGAATCGGTCTGCGCCCTGTATGTGCTGCGGCCATTGTTTCCGTGGCCATTAAGAAGAAGGTAAGGCTTCTAGTGGAAAAATTGCCAAATCTCATAAGCGAGCGGAGGAGTATGGGGAGCTTTTGGCTTGTATGGACTTCCTTGCCTTTGTTATATCGGCTATGGATGACGCCATCCATTTTGGTGGTAGGGCTTCGGCTGCGATGGTCGCGCTGCGTCGCTCTATCTGGTTACGACAGTGGGCAGCGGAAGCTGCCGCCAAAAAAGCTCTCACAGGTATTCCCTTCCTGGGACTTCGGCTGTTCAGGGAACTGTTGGACCTAGTGGCTAAGGACGGGAGACTTCCTCAACGTCGGAAGCAGGTACGGCCTTTTCGGGGCTCTTCTTCTTTTCGGCCCTCTCGGGGAGGACGAGGATCTTCCTTTTCTGGTGGCCCCAGAGACTCATGGGGGCGAGGTAGAGCCCAAGGTCGTCCCGGCCTTGCCTGGGGATCCAAGCCTAAGCCCCCTTCCAAGGCCCCTCAGGCATGAGGGGACCCCCTCACCCAGCCGGGTGGGTGGACGGCTTCGGCTCTTTGCTCACGTCTGGAGGCAACACGTCTCGGACCGGTGGATTCAGGAGGTGGTGTCCTCCGGATAAAAGATAGAGCTGGCAGCTTGGCCGCCCCCAAGATTCATTCGGTCCCAGATCTCCCAAAATCCTGTGACGGCGCAGGGCCTGAGGCTGGCCGTTCAACATCTTCTGTCATCAGGAGTGGTTTGCCATGTGCCTCTTCAAGAACAGAGGCGGGGGTTCTACTCCAACCGGTTCACGGTGCCCAAGAAGGATGGTTCCCTGAGACCCATCCTGGATCTAAAGGGTCTCAACAGATTTGTCTGGTTCAAACACTTCCGCATGGAGACCTTACTGTCGGCGGTGAGCTCTCTTCAGCCAGGCGATTTCATGACCACTGTGGACATCAAGGATGCCTATCTGCACGTTCCTGTCTTCCTGGGACACCAGAGGTTCCTGAGGTTCCCTCTGGGGGATCAACACTACTAGTTTGTGGCCTTGCCGTTCAGCATCACCTCGGCCCCCCGGGTGTTCACCAAGGTGCTGGCGGGTGTCATGGCCCTTCTGAGGAGCCAGAGCATTTGCTTTCTTTCTTACTTGGACGACCTTTTGATTGCAGCTCCATCTTTGCATCAGGCAGAAAGGGATACTCTGATGGTAGTGTCCACCCTCGAGTCCTTCAGTTGGGTGATCAATTATCCCAAGTCTTCTCTCTCTCCTTCATCGGTAAGATCCTTCCTGGGAATGACGCTGGATACTTCTCAGGTCAAGGTGTTTCTTCCTCAGCAGAAGGTGGAGGGCCTTCAGATGCAGGCGTGGGCCTTGTTGGCTTGCCCTCATCCCTCCATCTGTCTGGGGATGCAGTTGGTGGGTCTCATGGTGTCTTGCTTCGAGGCTGTGCCTTTCGCTCAGTTCCACATGAGACCCCTTTAGTTGAATCTCTTGACCGTCTGGGATCGGAGTCAGGAGTCCTTGGAGCAGGGAATCGCTCTATCGCCTGTGGCCAGACAGTCCCTCTCGTGGTGGCTGGACTCGAGGAATCTTCTAATGGGCTGGTCCTTTTTGCCTCCGTGCTGGGAGATTGTCACCACAGACGCCAGTCTGACCGGTTGGGGAGGGGTTTGGCAATCGCTTGTCGCTCAAGTTCCAGGGCCAGGGGGGCCCTCAAGAGGCCCATGCGCCTATCAATCTCTTGGAGTTGAGAGCGATCAGGTTGGTTCTCTTCCAGTTGACTCCCCACCTTCGGGGTCGTGCGGTCCAGGTCCGCTCGGACAATCAGACAGCGGTCGCCTACATCAATCATCAGGGATGGCCTCGGAGCAAACGAGCCCTTAAGGAAGTGTCCCTGATATTGTCTTGGGCGGAGGAGATGGTTCCCTCCATCTCATCGGTTTACATCCCCGGGATGGAGAATTAGGAGGCAGATGCCCTGAGCAGAGGGACATCTCGCCTAGGGGAATGGCCTCTCGACAACAAGATCTTTCATGCCCTGTGTCACCGCTGGGGTTAGCCAGACGTGGACCTGTTTGCGTCCCGTCACAATCACAAGCTTCTGAGATTCGTATCCCTGTCAAGAGATCCTCTGGCCTTCGCTACGGACGCGCTGGCATTTCCTTGGAAGGAGTTTCGACTTCTTTATGTCTTTCCTCCCTTCCCTCTGTTGGGTCGTGTGCTGCGCAAGATAGCCCAGGAGGGGGTAACCGACCATCCTATTGGCCCCCCACTGGCCGAGGAGGGTATGGTTTGCAGACGTTGTCCAGATGGCAGTGGATCAGTACGTCCTGCCCGACGTTCCAGAGCTCCTCACTCAGGGACAGCTGTGCCATCCCAATTTACAAACACTGGCTTTGACGGCTTGGCTGCTGAAACCTCCATCCTGATGAATAAGGGTTTGCCGGCTTCGGTCATCCGTACTATGATTCAGGCTCGGAAAATCCTCTTCTATGATTTATTACAGGGTCTGGCACGCTTACATTGCCTGGTGTGAGTCTAAGGCCTTCCCTTGCCGCACCTTCTCCCTTTCCAGGATTCTGGAGTTTCTTCAACACGGTCTATAATCGGGTCTACAACTGAGTACCCTCAAGGGACAAGTTTCTGCCTTGGCAATTTTTTTTTTTCCCAAAGATCTTTCACTAATCATAGGCTTGTCAAAACCTTTTTCCAGGGAGTCACTCATGTACATCCACCGCGTAAGCCTCTGCTACCGGTGTGGGATTTGAACTTAGTGCTTTCTGCTCTTCAGGGTCCCCCCTTCGAGCCCCTGTGCGATGCTGCTCTTTCTATTCTGACTATTAAGGTGGCCTTTTTAGTTGCTATCACTTCGGTGCGTCACGTCTCTGAGCCGGCGGCGCTTTCCATGAAACCTCCTTATTTTGAGCGGCATCAGGATAAGGTGGTGTTCCGTCTTTGGACGGAATTTTTGCCCAAGGTTTGTTTCTGCCTTTCATCTCAATGAGGACATTGTCTTACCTTCCTATTCTCCTGCCCCTGCTAATTCCAAGGAACAGAACCTTCATTCTCTGGATGTGGTCAGGGCACTCAAGTATTATTTGGTCGCCACTGAGTCATTTCGGAAGTCTGATTCTCTTTTTGTCCTTCCTTCCGGACCTAGGAAGGGCTTGCCTCCAGCCAAATCCACTATCAGTAAGTGGATTAGACAGGCGGTGGTTCAAGCATACTCTGCTAAGGGGAAGGAACCCCCTTTCCGTGTTACAGCTCACTCCACTAGGGCTATTGGTGCCTCTTGGGCCTTCCAGCACCAGGCTTCAGTTGAACAGGTTTGTAAGGCCGCTACTTGGTCTTCGGTTTATACTTTTTCCAAGTTTTACAAAGTTGATGTTAAGACCTCAGCTGATGCTGTTTTTGTCCGCAAGGTGCTTCAGGCGGTAGGGGCTTGAATTGCCTGCCATTGCTCTCTGGGGATCCCACCCTTCTTTTTTGGACACTGCTGTTGGATATCCCACATGTAAAGAATTGAAATGAAGCAAGCCGTGCTGTACACCTGGAAAAATACAATTCTGTGATTACTCACCTGTAGAATTGTTTTTAGGGTGTACAGCACGGCTTGCTTCATCCCGCCCTTGTTATCGTTGTTCTCTTTTGCCTTGTTATGGTGATTTTTGTTGAGAGAGTTTCCTTTTAGTGGGCTATGTTTTACTAACATGGTCCTTGCCTCCCGGCTTCTTGCATTACTGCTTTCAAACACTGGGGTCTTCTGGGTAATTCTGGCCCTTTTATGGGCCGGGAGGGGCCACAAGTCTTCCTGCAGTGGATCGCGCCACCTGTGGCGGATTACCCACATGTAAAGAATTGAAACGAAGCAAGCCGTGCTGTGCACCATAAAAACAATTCTACAGGTGAGTAATCACAGAATTGTATTTTTTCTGATGTGAGTAATTTAAAGTGATCCTTTACCCAAATAGGAAGTTTATGTCGTGGCCTTCTATCCACAGCCCAGTGCCCCTTTTTACTAAAGCCTTTGCCCAATATTCATAAAAACACTGATAGCAAAATGATGTTCAAATGACAGCCATATGCATTCAGTTCCAAGGTAAACTGCCACATAATGATGGTTGCGCTTATAGTGCTTTCAGATTTATTGCAGTTATTATACCTGATAAAGCTGATCCCCAATGCTGAGCTGTGTTTAACTGAATGTATCATCGCTGGAAAGCAATGGGGAGCAATATGCTTGACCATTTGAACAGCAGACTGCATCCAGTTAATGTTTTATGAATATTGGGCAAAGGCTTTAGTAAAATAAAAAAGAAATAAGGCCTGTTTTTAACCGGACAGTTGGAAAAGAAAGGTAGCAGCCATTTTGCACAGTAACTGGAAGCCCAGCAGAACTTCCTGTTTTCAGGTGGCCTGCAAATGCATGAGCTGCCATTTTGTTTCTAAAATTTTCTACAGCAGGAGTCAGAAAATGGTAAATGATTTTTCTCAACCCAGTACTTCCTGGGGGCGTGCTCGCTGACCCCGAGCCTAAGATTACACAGGGCATGGTACTTGTGTCCTGTGGGTCCGCTGGAGCAACAAAATCTCTGGCTGGCTCAAAAGCACTCAGATTTTGTGGGGCGGTGGCAGTGCGGTTCCAGGGGGCTTCCACCCCTCCCCCGGCAGCGGCTGTAGAGCTTCCTCCCGGTGCAGAGGCGGGAGGGAGCCCTGTGGTTCAAGTAGCGGTGCCACTCGTTTTACTACATCCTTGGCGGAGGGGTGGGACCACCCGGAGGTCGCGTATGATGTGCTTCCGGGTCGCAGGTTCGGCTTTCGGGGCAGACTACTGGGTGCGCTCGTGTGCTCCATCTCCGGCTTTCTCAGAATCCTGCGCAGGATCTTCACCCAAGCAGCAGCAATGTCTCTCGTGGTGGCAGTGTTCAGCAGCAGAGCTTCAGGATAGACAAGCACCATAAGGGGGTACTGTGCTTCAGCACAAGTATGCAGGTCAACTGTAAGAATCTCAGCATCCAACTCCAGGGATACCTCCTTGCAGGTTCCACCTTGACAGATTCCGCTACCCTCTGTTATCATCACTCTTGCGGCCACAGTTAAGCAGCCAGAGAGGGAGGAGGGTGAGGGTCAGATCTCATTTGGAGAGGATTCTCGTAACCGAGACTTAGGTTTAGCCTCAGAGGAAGAGCAATCTTCTTGCTACGCTAGAAGCAGGTTGTCAGAAGAAACGGCAGCATTACTCCAGGATATTTCTGATACCATGCTCATTGATTCCGTGGAAGAGCCTCTTTCAGTTCAGGATGCTATGTATCATAAATTAATAGTTAAGCAGGAGATGTACTAAACTAGACGCCGCAATCGGTCAGGTTTCAAGGTCTTCGGATCTAAGCTTTGAGGATGCAGGCACGCTCCAGGATCCTAAGAATCGCCGTGCTGACAGCATTTTTAAAAGGGATGCTACTGCCTTTTCCTTCATATCAACCCTTGCTTCAGACTGTGTTGCCAGGAGCCTAGAGGCCTGGCTTAACAATTTAAAGGGGTACATTGAAATGGACACCCCAAAGGAGACTCTTTTGGAATTACTCCCTGCTATGTTTCGGGCCATTTCCTTCTTGGAAGACTCCTGGAGTGGAAGTAGTAAGGGCTAACACAAAGACGAATATCTGCATATCCCCATTGCCATGAAGGATCGCAGATTCCTGAGGTTTGCAGTTATCTTGGAGAAGGAGATTGCACTGGCAATACAGAGCCCTCCCATTCGGGATCTCATCTGGATTTTTAGTTCTGGCAGAACCCATGTGCTGGTCAAAGAAGGTTTTGATAAACCCATTCCTGGGCTACCTTTTACTGACAAGTCAGGCCTTCTCCAGGATCTTTCTCAAACCCTCCTGTAAACTCTGGGCTGGATCATAAACCATAAAAAAATCCAATCTAGTACCTTCCAATAAATGCCTTTTTCTGGGTTACCTTTTAGATAGCACCCTACAAAAGATTTTGTTACCTTCAGAAGGACAGGTCAAGCTAATTCTAGAGATACAGGACCTACTTCTGACAGAGCAGGTTTCATTCAGAAGGATTATGAGAATCCTTGGGCTCTTGACATCAGTCAGATCTCCTATCGGACTCCCGCTTAGACCTTACAGCTTAGATCTCCTATCGGACTTCCAACAATCCCTTGGTAGAAAGGTTTTGCAGGCAGTTTCCGACACTTAATTGAACTTCTTGCTCATCCTCTCCATGGCCATCCTGAAGAGCGTAGGGAGAAAATCCCAGTTAGTCTTGCCGGTAACGGTATTTCTACGAGTCCTTCAGGATGGCCCATACAACCCCCCATGTTTTATAGGTCCTTCAGTTTTGTTGATTTACTTGTATTATACTGAGGACTGGGGGGAAGCGGGTTTTTAAACTGTCCCAGTTTTTCTTTCCTCTCTAGGGAGAGGAGCCACTCTTATTACTCTTATCTCCAGTAAGACGAACAGGGATTTTTATGTACTGCAATCTAAATGGTCCTGGGGAGGGATGAGCACTGCTTGTTTTGTTGGTCCTTTTGACTATTGGTCCGCTTTAAGGCACTGGGCTGGGGATAGAAGCTGATAACATAAACTTCCTTTTTGGGTATAGGATGTCTTTACGAGGGAATATAATCAGCAGTGAATGCAATAACTCAGGCACAATATAATATCCAAATTTGTGTTGATACACATAATACAAAACCATAATAAAATCAATGAAAAGCACAGTACGATAAGTACCCCACCCACAACAACCTTGACTCACTGAGGATGAAATTTACACAATAATACATTCTATAAAATGTATACTAGGCCCAGAAAATAATATAGTGCTATACAGATTTCAAATACACCCTCCAATAAAGTATTCAATTAAAATAAATACTTACAATTACATAGTAATAAAATAGTGCAGAAGTGCAAAAATTACCTACAATACTATTATATACAAAATCATAATCATAACTTTATATAATATACATACATACAAATGATATAACAAACAAGTCGTATTTAAATATTACCTAACACCAGTGGCAGACTGGGGACAAAATCAGCCCTGGCTGGCCCGAGACATCCCTTCTGAGCCCCCCCCCCCCCAACCATAATGCCGGGGTTATGGCATTAGGGACTGAGGTTACTTGGCTTGTGGGTACAGTGGGGCTGGGAACAGGGCAGGGATTGAATGTGGGTTTTAAAAGCAGCAGCCCAACCTGCCCCAAAGCAGTGCAGCTCACCGGCCATAGTCTCAGGTCTCCCTATGGCTAGTGCCCCTGCCTAACACTAGCAAATGTTATAACTATTAACAATTAATATAAAAAGCCTTATATATACAATTAAACATACCAAATACCTATAATCCGTGCAAAACTAACCAACCTGGTAAGATGGGGGTGGCCCTACGCATTCTGTCAGCCACACGGCCTCTTTCTAAGGGAAAATGGCAGAAAGTGGGCACCATTATGGTGGGTTAGGTTCATTTACTTCCTGGAACAATGCCCCTGCCCCCCAGCCCAGTGACAATGCTATTAAATCACAGACCCGACCAGCCCAGCCATAAGCTCCCTGACTCCACCTTATGCATGTTTCATTCTCCGCAGACCTGAAGCCTGAGCTGACCGCGGCGACTGTGCCCTGTCTGCCTGCCTATATCCTGTTCATGTGCATCCGACACGCCGACTACATCAATGACGATCAAAAAGTGCACTCGCTGCTCACCTCCACCATCAACGGCATCAAGAAAGTGCTCAAGGTAAAAGCTAAGGGGCTAACAAGAGTTACATTATACATTTTACAACAAGAGTTACATTACAATTGCCCTCCACCTACTGGCCATCATGTGTTCTCCATTAGGCTCGGACTGGCCCTATCAAACATACTACACTATGTACAGCTTACTTGTGGCATCCAACGGCCACAATTGGCATAATGTCTGTGTGTATATGTCCTAAATATAAGTCCTTAAAGCGGAATTAAAGTCAAGTCAGCCAATGCTTACCACTTCCAGGTTCATTCTATGGCTGCCAAACACGTGACCAGCCAGGTTTGCCAAGTGGGCTTGCAGTTCAAGCCTGAATGGTTGCTGGTGGTCACATGATTGGCTGCAATACGACAGAATGGTGGTGACTTTACTTTATTTTCTCTTTAAAGTGAACCTATCGGCTGAATAGCAAGCCCTGGAGTTTAAATCCCAAATTAAGATGCCTCAGGGACAAGGTCCGGTTGCCAGGAGAGTAAAAATTCTGGTCATGGGTCCACTTTAAAGCATACCTGACCCTAGAGTCTAACATTCCTCCTCGGGGGGCTTCCTCATTAGGGGTGTCGTAGATGTTGTAGCAAGTTTCCAGAGTTTCCCCCTCCCTTCTTTATCATTTTATTATGACCATGCTCCAAATGTGGTCACGTGGCCGCCCCTGTCCCTCAGTGAGCAAACAAGGCTGTTCTAACCATTGTGGCTTGCTGAGCCTCGATCAGTTAGGAGCGCTGAGGGACAGGGACAGTTGTGTGATAGCGTTTGGAGGGCGGTCATAGACGAACGGAATTGAAGCTCTGCTTACAGCATCTACAGTGTGCTGCAGGAAATGGAGGAGAGGCACGTGGGACAAACTCTAGGTGAGCTCCCTGCTGCCTTATTATGGCATTGCTTGGACTGTCCCTTTAAGTAAGCGAATACCAGACAAAACAGCTAAATAAACTCTAGCCATCCAGGGCCAGGTCACCCCTCAGTCCTGAAGGAGTCAAGCTGAGTAAACTAGAATAGCCGTCCTAACCCAGCCCCTGTGTTTTGTATAGGCCACAAACACTTTCCAATGACTTTCTATTGTGTTTACCAATGTATTTATTTTAGGTAATTTAAATATTTTTATTATTGACAGAAACACAATGACGACTTCCAGATTACGTCATTCTGGCTTTCCAACTCCAGCCGCCTTCTTCATTGTTTGAAGCAGTATAGTGGTGATGAGGTAAGTGCGCATCCACACTTCAAATCCACAGGCCAATTCAATAAACTCCAGGCCAGACTGACCATAGGGAGCACAGGAAGAATTGCCTGTGGGCCTCACTGCTTTAAAGCCCACCTCTCTTTCATAACTGGCTTGATTGTACCTCCCGTCAAGACCCCAGTCCATCTTTTACCCCTGCTATAGCCGTGGCATCAGAGCTGTGGTGGGGGCAATACTTACCCCTGCCACATTGTCTGCCCCTACAATACTTAAAGTGGTCCAAAACCCAGGATAGTTAATATTTTTGACTATCCTGGGTTTTGGTCCTTTCCCCGGGCTGATCCGGGTGCCCCCGAGGAAAGGACCAACACCCAGGATAGTCAAAATCCTGGGTTTTGGTCCACTTTAAAGCAGAACTCCAGTCACTAAATTGCTCTCCTAAACCCCTCTTCTGATGATCAGTGGCATAAGCTGTTTGAAAGAGTTTAACTCCGAACACATGCACGGAAGCAGCCATCTTGCTACACAGCTTACAGTCCTTCTTACACATGAGGTTGAGGGAGGAGCCCACACCAAACTGAGAGAGAGATATTCATCAGACAAGGAACCATATCTATCATGATAAAGTCTCTCTCTCCTCTCTCTCACAACGGCTGCTGGAGAAATTCTGTGTGTGTGAGGGGGAAGCTGTTTTAATGGATCTTTATAGGTTTGGCAGCGGCAGAGCATTCAGTTAGTGGAAATAATGTATTGTAGAGATTTCTGCCCTGAGCCCCTCATTACACAGAACAATTTGAGTGGTTCAGTAATTAAGACTGGGAAGTTCTGTAGATGTCCTTTGTTTCTAGGTCATGTCTCACTATTCACAGTGGTATTGATATTTTTTTTTTTTCATAGATTTATCCAAAGCCCTTGCCTATACTCCCTTCTAGGAGTGTAGAACTAGAAATAGATATTTTTGCTTTTTGAATTGTCCTGCAATTGTCTCTCTCTGTAATATTGCATGGGATCAGTCATTGCATAGGGTAATGACATCATTGCCACACACAGCAGTGGCAATGAATGAAGGAGGCGGAACTTTACAGCTAAAACAGGCGCCATTATCTGGGATTAGAGTGAAGCAGGAGCGGTGAAAATTGGCAAATGGTGCTCTTCATGGGGGGAGCAATTCAGGGGATGCTAGTTAAAAATTTGGTTTTGGTCCACTTTAAGTCAGTAAACATTTACTCTTTATTTTTAGGGATTTATGACCAGCAATTCTTCCAAACAGAACGAGCACTGTCTCCGTAACTTTGACCTTACGGAGTATCGGCAGGTCCTTAGTGACCTGTCTATCCAGATCTACCAGCAGCTGATAAAGATTGCCGAGGGTCTTCTTCAGCCAATGATCGGTAAGTGGGCTAATCTGGAAAAAAGTCTTTCTGTTGCACATTAGACTGTGTTTTGGTGCAGAATACATGATGGGATGTTCCTTAAAGTGACATATGCTCAACCTGTGGAGCATCTGATGTGGCCCTTGACCTGTTGTGGGGAAAGTGGGAGGGGTAAATAGAACTGGCGTGTAAAAAAAATCTTTATTATCCCATTCAAAATGAAAAATGTGACAATTTAAAGCTATTTTATGGCCTGTGACCAGTTGGCCTTCCTCTGGGGCATATACAATTTTGATGCCCCACTGTGTAAACCCCCCACCCCCATAAACCACTGCAAAACTCACCTTTGCCCTGGCTCCCATGGTGATGTAAAAAAGACTGGGCTGCAACTCTGTTGAGGACTCTAGGATACGGGTGCCGCCATCTTGCCTCAGAAGCATCACATACTAAGGAGAGGAGAGAGGGGGGGAAAGTATAGGGGACAGGGTTATAGCTGTGCTTTGCACAGAGAAAGCAGAGCCGGGGTCAGGAAAAGGACAGCAATCCCAGAATGCAGAGCAGCACAGTCAGTAGACACTTCCTGTCTGCTGGCAGCCCGAGACTCAGTGTGCGCCATCTTGGATGTTAAAAGGCTCAGAAAATGCAGTAGATGCAGGTAGGATGATTTTTAATGTGGCCAATCTGTATGTACAGGGTGAGGGAAACATATAAGATAGGCTCTTATTCAGGGTGAAAGTCCGGATTAATATGAGCAATCTGTATGTACAGGGGGGATACATACAAGATAAGACTCTTATTCAGGGTGAAGGTCCAGAGCTATTTTCTAAACTTAGCACGGCATAGGGCGCTGATTGTAAAAAAGCCTGCACATGTGCAGTGGGACTGGTGGAAATTTTAAGGGCAATCTGGGGGGTTTCACATAACAAGGCAAGGGCAAGTTATAAAACTCGGGATAGTAAAAATCCAGGCTTTTGTTCCGCTTTAAGTTTGTTTTTGTTACATTTAAAAATGTGCAGAAGTTTAAGATGAACGAATACTTTTTCCAGACACGGTATATACAGAACAAACACATTTTTTTTAAATTTTCCTACACTTGTTTTTAATTTCTTATATTGCAGTGTCGGCGATGCTGGAAACTGAGAGCATCCAGGGTCTGTCTGGGGTGAAGCCCACCGGGTATAGGAAGAGGTCCTCCAGCATGGTGGATGGCGGGGATAACTCGTACAGCCTGGAAGCCATCATTCGCCAGCTAAACGCCTTCAATACGGTGATGTGTGACCACGGCCTGGACCCGGAGATCATCCAGCAAGTGTTCAAACAGCTCTTCTACATGATCAATGCTGTGTCCCTGAACAACCTGCTGCTGAGGAAGGACATCTGTTCCTGGAGCACGGGGATGCAGCTCAGGTAACCCCTGCCCTCGGAACGCAGGTTTCTGGTAGCATTTCCCTGGCTGGGCTTTTTCAGCCCTGGATCGGGTAATCTTGGTTTTACACAGGTCTAACAACCTGAAGGCCACACACATCCTCAGGGGATCTGGGGGTACTGGTAGATCACAGGCTAAATAACAGCATGCAATGCCAGGCAGCTGCTTCCAAGGCCACCAAGATACTATCATGCATTAAAAGAGGCCTGGAATCACGGGATAGAGATGTCATTTTGCCTCTTTACAAGGCACTGGTGCGCCCTCACCTGGAATATGCCGTCCAGTTCTGGGCACCCGTTCATAGAAAGGACGCTCTGACTATGGAAAGGGTGCAGAGGAGCCACCAAACTAATAACGGGAAGAAAGGGTCTTAGTTATGAGGAAAGATTACGAGAATGACTGAGGGGGGACATGATTAACTTGTATAAATATATAAATGGGCAGTACAAAAAATATGGGGAAACACTATTTCAGGTAAAATCCTCTCTAAAGACA
The DNA here is from genome assembly GCA_027917425.1 of Gastrophryne carolinensis. Lineage (NCBI taxonomy): Eukaryota > Metazoa > Chordata > Amphibia > Anura > Microhylidae > Gastrophryne > Gastrophryne carolinensis. The sequence continues at coordinate 625,493,300 of CM051234.1, read as the reverse complement.
AGGGGGCGCGCTTCCTTCGACTGGAAAAATACAATTCTGTGATTACTCACCTGTAGAATTGTTTTTGCGGTGTACAGCACGGCTTGCTTCATTTAAATTCTTTACATGTGGGTAATCCGCCACAGGTGGCGCAATCGACTGCAGGAAGACTTTTGGCCCCTCCCGGCGCATAAAAGGGCCAGAATTACCCAGAAGACCCCAGTGTTTGAAAGCAGTTATGCAAGAAGCCGGGAGGCAAGGACCATGTTAGTAAAACACAGCCCACTAAAAGGAAACTCTCTCAACAAGGGTGGGATGAAGCAAGCCGTGCTGTACTATTCTACAGGTGAGTAATCACAGAATTGTATTTTTACAGCACGGCTTGCTTCATTTCAATTCTTTACATGTGGGACATCCAACAGCAGTGTCCAAAAAAGAAGGGTGGGATCTCCAGAGAGCAATGGCAGGCAGTTCAAGCCACTTACGCCTGAAGCACCTTGCAGCCAAAAACAGCATCAGCTGAGGCCTTAAAGAGGACCAACACCCAGGGGTGATCGGCCCGGAAATCTATAAGATTCCCGGGCCGATCACCTCCCACCCCGCGGGACATCCGAGATCGGGATGTCCCGCGGGGTGAAACCCCCCAGAAACCCCAAAAACACCTTACCTGATCCGCCGCCGCTTCCGCCGCCGCCGCCTCCCGCGCGCCCCTCCAGACGTGCGCGCGCCCGCGCCGGCCCTCTGTGAATGGCCGGCGGGGGCGCGCGCGCGCCGAGAGTGACGCGCGGGAGGCGGCGGCGGCGGAAGCGTCTTGGACGTTCCTGATCCCCGCCTGGACGTTGGCGGGGATTGGCTGCGGCGCTCACGTGGGAGCGCTGAGAGGTGAGTTTTTTGGGGTTTCTGGGGGGTTTCACACAGCGGGGCACCCCCGATCGGGGTGCCCCGCCGAAGTGGACCAAAACCCAGGATAGTCAAAATCCTGGGTGTTGGTCCACTTTAACATCAACTTTGTAAAACTTGGAAAAAGTATGAACCGAAGTAGCGGCCTTACAACCCTGTTCAACTGAAGCCTGGTGCTGGAAGGCCCAAGAGGCACCAATAGCCCTAGTGGAGTGAGCTGTAACACGGAAAGGGGGTTCCTTCCCCTTGGCAGAGTATGCTTGCACCACCACCTGTCTAATCCACTTACTGATAGTTGATTTGGCTGGAGGCAAGCCCTTCCTAGGTCCGGAAGGAAGGACAAAAAGAGAATCAGACTTCCGAAATGACTCAGTGGCGACCAAATAATACTTGAGTGCCCTGACCACATCCAGAGAATGAAGGTTCCGTTCCTTGGAATTAGCAGGGGCAGGACAATAGGAGGGTAAGACAATGTCCTCATTGAGATGAAAGGCAGAAACAACCTGGGCAAGAATTCCGGCTTAAGACAGAACACCACCTTATCCTGATGCCGCTCAAAATAAGGAGGTTTCATGGCCAGCTCAGAGACGCGACGCACCGAAGTGATAGCAACCAAAAAGGCCACCTTAATAGTCAGAATAGAAAGAGCAGCATCGCACAGGGGTTCGAAGGGGGGACCCTGAAGAGCAGAAAGCACCAAGTTCAAATCCCACATTGGTAGCAAAGGCTTACGCGGTGGACGTACATGAGTGACTCCCTGGAAGAAGGTTTTGACAAGCCTATGATTAGCGAAAGGTCTTTTGCCAAGGCAGAAACTTGTCCCTTGAGGGTACTCAGTTGTAGACCCGACTCTAGACCGTGTTGAAGAAACTCCAGAATCTTGGAAAGGGAGAAGGTGCGGCAAGGGAAGGCCTTAGACTCACACCAGGCAATGTAAGCGTGCCAGACCCTGTAATAAATCATAGAAGAGGATTTTTTCCGAGCCTGAATCATAGTACTGACGACCGAAGACGGCAATCCCTTATCCATCAGGATGGAGGTTTCAGCAGCCAAGCCGTCAAAGCCAGCATTTGTAAATTGGGGTACCCCCTCCTGGGCTTTCTTGCGCAGCACACGACCCAACAGAGGGAAGGGAGGAAAGACATAAAGGAGTCGAAACTCCTTCCAAGGAAATGCCAGCGCATCCGTGGCGAAGGCCAGAGGATCTCTTGACAGGGATACGAATCTCGGAAGCTTGTGATTGTGACGGGACGCAAACAGGTCCATGTCCGGCTGACCCCAGTGGCGACACAGGGCATGAAGGATCTTGTTGTCGAGAGACCATTCCCCTAGGCGAGACGTCCCTCTGCTCAGGGCATCTGCCTCCTGGTTCTCCACCCCGGGGATGTAAACCGCCGAGATGGAGGGAACCGTCTCCTCCGCCCAAGACAATATCAGGGGCACTTCCTTGAGGGCTCGTTTGCTCCGAGTCCCTCCCTGATGATTGATGTAGGCGACCGCCGTCTGATTGTCCGAGTGGAAGAGAACCAACCTGATCGCTCTCAACTCCAAGAGATTGATAGGCGCGTGGGCCTCTTGAGGGCCCCACTGGCCCTGGAACTTCAGCGATTGCCAAACCCCTCCCCAACTGGTCAGACTGGCGTCTGTGGTGACAATCTCCCAGCACGGAGGCAAGGGTCTCATGTGGAACTGAGCGAAAGGCACAGCCTCGAAGTAAGACACCATGAGACCCACCAACTGCATCCCCAGACGGATGGAGGGATGAGGGCAAGCCAACAAGAAAGAAAGTTAACCCTCTGCACACTCATACTATTGAAAAACCTAGCTAACACTTGTTAAGAACATGGACTGTTAGTTAACATAGATTGCAATGAATGTAGAAGCGAGGTGGCCACGTCAAGGCCGTCCAATTAGTACCCCGTCCCTAACATTACTAAGTTTAGCAGACATTGCTACTTCTTTACTTGTGTGTGCACAAGCAATCCAATACATGAATCAGCCTGTCTAAAGACATTGCAATAACTTAACTTTCTTGCACACACACAATGCTTTACTTGCCTGCCCAGTGTTACAGTTCAAACAGTTCAAACAAGGCCCACGCCTGCATCTGAAGGCCCTCCACCTTCTGCTGAGGAAGAAACACCTTGACCTGAGAAGTATCCAGCGTCATTCCCAGGAAGGATCTTACCGATGAAGGAGAGAGAGAAGACTTGGGATAATTGATCACCCAACCGAAGGACTCGAGGGTGGACACTACCATCCGAGTATCCCTCTCTGCCTGATGCAAAGATGGAGCTGCAATCAAAAGGTCGTCCAAGTAAGGAAGAACACGAATGCCCTGGCTCCTCAGAAGGGCCATGACACCCGCCAGCACCTTGGTGAACACCCGGGGGGCTGAGGTGATGCCAAACGGCAAGGCCACAAACTGGTAGTGTTGATCCCCCAGAGCGAACCTCAGGAACCTCTGGTGTCCCAGGAAGACAGGAACGTGCAGATAGGCATCCTTGATGTCCACAGTGGTCATGAAATCGCCTGGCCAAAGAGAGCTCACCGCCGACCGTAAGGTCTCCATGCAGAAGTGTTTGAACCTGACAAATCCGTTGAGACCCTTTAGATCCAGGATGGGTCTCAGGTAACAGGTTGGAGTAGAACCCCCGCCTCCATTCTTGAAGAGGCACATGGCAAACCACTCCTGATGACAGAAGATGTTGAATGGCCAGCCTCAGGCCCTGCGCCGTCACAGGATTTTGGTAGATCCGGGACCGAATGAATCTTGGGGGCAGCCAAGCTGGCAGCTCTATCTTGTATCCGGAAGACACCACCTCCTGAATCCACTGGTCCGAGACAAGTTGCCTCCAGACGTGAGCAAAGAGCCGAAGCCGTCCCCCCATCCGGCTGGGTGAGGGCGTCCCCTCATGCCTGAGGGGCCTTGGAAGAGGGCTTTGGCTTGGATCCCCAGGCAAGGCCGGGACGACCTTGGGCTCTACTCGCCCCCATGAGTCTCTGCGGCCACCAGAGAAGGAAGATCCTCGTCCTCCCCGAGAGGGACGAAAGGAAGAAGAGCCCCGAAAAGGCCGTACCTGCTTCCGACGTTGAGGAAGTCTCCCGTCCTTAGCCAGGAGGTTCAACCATTCCCCGAACAGCCGAAGTCCCAGGAAGGGATTACCTGTGAGAGCTTTTTTGGCGGCAGCATCCGCTGCCCACTGTCGTAACCAGATAGAGCGACGCAGCGCGACCATCGCAGCCGAAGCTGTCCAGACCCCTAGGCACCGACGGCAACCTATTAGGCTTCTCCCATTCCTTAAAAACCATCTTAGAGAAGTGGTCTTGTTCAGGAAAGACAAGGTGCTGTCTCTCCGGCCGAAAAAGGTCCCCCTGTTTCTTGGCCGCCTTTAGGAGGAACAATGTGCAGAGTATCAAATATCGCCGACAACAGCTGCTCAGTATCATCCTGGGGCCACTCGCCCTCGTCAGATGAAGACCCGTGACGACTGTCAAGGTCCCCCCGACTACCCCCGGAGGAGTCGGACGCCTGGAGCAACTCACCCTCCACAGCGGCTCCAAATGCCTCTTCTTAATCTTGGCCTTGCCAGCGGCCGAACATGCCAACTGACGCTCAATGCTAGCCAGTTTGAGCTCAAAATTACTACGCAAGTCCCTGCTGGCCTCCCCCTCACTAGGGGCCAGAAGCAGGCGAGGCCAAAGGAGCAATGGGACTGGGGCCAGTGTGTACCACACACAAGACAAAGCTTAGCAAGTCCCGGGGGGGTTCCCAAGCCCGCTACTCCCAAAAGCCTCCATTATGGTGATTATGATAAGAAAGACGGGTCTCAAGGCACTAAGACGGCCCAGAATCGTACAGAAAAAAACCCAATTTGACTCTCAGCACCCTAACCCACAGGGCAGGAAAGGGTGGAGGGAGGGTGGTGTAAGGACCGGGAGAAACCACAAGAATCTCAATATGGGACTCTGAAAGACACAAAAGGGAACTGATAAGCGTCCCACAGCGCATGCACAACCAATATAAAACACAATAATAAAGGTACTAACAAGAAAAGACCGGACTGACGGACCAAAAGGGAGCCAGTTGAAGAGCCTGTGCAGCCTGTCAGCAGACCAAGGAGCGACGGCGTGAGGTAAAAACGGGAACGTTACCTCATGAAACTCTGTGAGGAGAAGGGCGCCGGCCGGCCCAAGCAGCACTTCAAGGGGCGGGCCGCGCCGTGATGATGCGGATCGCGTCATCGCTCGCCCCCGCAGTGTGCCAAGAATCTGGGCGCCAAAGAGACAAAATGGCGCCCGGGACAAGAAAGACAGGTAGGGAGGGACCCCCCTCCCTTCCCCCGCTGCGGAGAGCACCCGCGCAGGAGGGAACAAGGCCAGCAACCCCCCCCCCCGACGCCATAACGTAGAGGAGGCAAGAGGAGCAGGGAAGGTAAGTATATTGTGAGGTAAAAAAAACGTGAGAAAAACACACACAGCATAAAATGCACAAGAATAAAGCATGTGGGACACATAATGAAAAGGGAAAAAGGGTGGTTCCTCCCCTCCCCCCGCCTACAGGCTCACCATAGCCTATGGCCGGCTTACTCTGAGGAAGAGTCTGCGGCCCAGAGCGTAGCTCTGCCGAACGCCTGACCCTCGACGTTCCCATACCTTTACCTGATCCGCAGCCATGGCTGGGAGGCAAGAAGGGTCCCGGAAGCAGGTGGGAATAGGGCTTGCAGCGACCGACGGGCTAGTAATGCCACGCTTATCTGCGAAGTCCATGGAGAGAGAGAAAGAGACCATCTTCGCAGTCAGACTGCAGGAGAAGACTGGGGTCTTCTGGGTAATTCTGGCCCTTTTATGGGCCGGGAGGGGCCACAAGTCTTCCTGCAGTCAATTGCACCACCTGTGGTGGATTACCCACATGTAAAGAAGTGAAATGAAGCAAGCCTGGAATATATATACCTGGAAAAAAAGAAATTCAGTCTCCAGAGGCGACAATGCTTCTTTACCATAAGAACTATAAATCTCTGGAATAGCTCCTGCAGAAGCTTGTTACAGCATCAACCGCTGACCGCTTCAAAAAAAGGATTAGATGCTTATTTAGAAGAAAATAACATTAACAGTTACTATTAGCTGTTATCAGTAAAGTGTAAAATAAAATAAAAAATAATATCCCCTTCCCCAACGCCCTTGGTTGAACTTGATGGACATATGTCTTATTTCAACCATATTACTTATGTAACTGAGCAAGCGGGGAGTCCCACTTACTCCCCAAACCTATCCCAAATAGAGACCAGTGGCACTACCTTTTATATTCAAAATTGTACACAGTTTTATTGAAAAATAAATCTACAACACATACACTGTACACTTTACAGTGTATATCTAAAATACATAGAACGTAGACAAACCTGAGAGGGGGGGGGGGGGGAGAGAAACCACCCTGTAAATGCTGTAAGTGGGTCACCTATTAGAAATTAGTACTGAGTTAATGATCAAGTTTAGGTCCTCCCTAACCCTACTGGAACAATTAGTGTGAACTATCTAAAAATATATAAAAAGTTATAATCCATTTGTCTACATATTATATATGTGCATAATTAATACAAAAGTGCTAAAGTGCTATAACAATTCATAAGGACCAGCCAGGTAGGGAAAAAGAAACAATAAGACAAAGATCAATAGAATCTAACGTGTCCAGGATTAAGGTGACCACCAGCATTCCACCCCCCCCCCCCCCCCCCCCCGCTCGCCGCTGGCGACGTGTTGCGTGACGTCAGTGACTATTCACCCTGAGGAAATGACGAGCTAATGTCACGCAATGCGTCGGTGAGCAGGGGGTGGAATGCTGGTGGTCACCTTAATCCCAGACATGTGAGATTCTATCTACATTATTATAGCGGGTGCGGTCTCATATCTGTTAGAGTATATTAACTTTGTAACTATGTAACACATACACATGTTCCCTGCACAGGTACAACATCAGCCAGCTGGAGGAGTGGCTACGCGGGAAGAACCTCCATGTTAGTGGAGCCGCACAGACCATGGAGCCCCTGATCCAGGCGGCACAACTCCTACAGCTAAAGAAGAAAACCCAGGAGGATGCCGAGGCGATCTGCTCACTGTGCACAGCGCTCTCTACACAACAGGTGAGTGACAACCTGCAATTTGTTAGGACACTCTGGTCTCAGGGCTGGCGTCAGCACCCGGAAAGGCAGGGCAGCTGCCGGGGGCCCCCAACCTCCAGGGGGGCCCAATGACAGGGCTGGCCTGACCGGTGGAATGGAAGGGCACCTCCACAGCTGGTGCACACATCTCCTCTTGTAGCGCCGGCAATGAACAAGATGGCGGTGCATCCAGATTTGAGACGTCCCTCGGTCATGTGACCAGACTCTTCACCACAAAGGGGCCCACTGAGACCATGCGCCCAAGGGCCCACATAAACCTGAAGCCAGCCCTGTCTGGTCTAATTAACTCTTGTGGTTCACGGGAGCAGCCATAATGGGATTACTGCAGCTGCCGCCCTATTACCTTCTATTGAGAGGAGAAGGGAGGGGCTTTCACTTATACATGTCAATAGAAGATAATGGGGCGGTAGCCGCAATAATTCCATCACAGCTGCTCCCTTGAGCCACAAGAGTTATTTAGATTGTATTGTCACCTTAAAGTGGACCAAAACCCAGGATTTTGACTATACTGGGTTTGGGTTCTTGCCCCCGGGGCACCCTGATCAGGGATGTTCCGCTGTGTGAAACCCCCAGGTCTCCCAATCTCACTCAGCCTTCCCTGGTCATATGGCGCATGCGCAGCCCTCTCGTCCAATCAGCATGCTCGGATCTGCTCCCACCTCTTCGTCTAAGGTGGACCCCGCTACCCTCTAACAAGGAGTGTGCCTGCGCCGGCCATTCACAAATGCCTGGCGCAGGCACGCACCCTGCTAAAGGGATAGCGGGGGTGCGGTCGCAGCTCACCCATGTGCAGTTGGACCTGGAAAGAAGGTGAGTTTACCAGGCAACCTGGGGGGTTTCACACAGCGGGGCATCCCAATTCTGAATTCCCTGGGGGGGAGGAAATCCAGCGGCCCTGGAATGTTCTAGACTTCAGGGTCATTGGGGTGTGGGTTTTAGTCCACTTTAAAGAGAGAGTTCACATTTGTAGACTTTCTAATAGATATCTGACCAGGGGTTGCCAGGGGGCACAAGGCTCCGCTGCTTAAACCGGACCTTCAGCCTAATTTAGTGAAAAGCCTAAACCCTTAAAAAGCTATTCCCCAGCATCTAAAATTAATATATTTTAAGTTTTTAGTCCGTTACTTATTATTCTTTCCCCCGCTGGGCTGCAACTCTGTTCAGGACTCTAGGATACGGACGCCGCCATCTTGCCTCAGAAGCATCACATACTGAGGAGAGGAGAGCGAGATAAAGTGCAGGGGGCGGGGTTATAGCTGTGCTTTGCACAGACAGAGCAGAGCTGGGGTCAGGGAAAGGACAGCAATCCCAGAATGCAGAGCAACACAGTCAGAAGACACTTCCTGTTAGCAGGCAGCCTGAGACATCATGGGCCGCCATCTTGGATGTTTAAAGGCTCATAACATGCAGTAGATGCAGGTAGGATGATTTAAAGTGGACCAACACCCAGGATTTTCACTATCCTGGGTGTTGGTCCACTTCCGCGGGGCACCCCGATGGGGTCTTATAGATTCCCGGGCCGATCAGCGGTGGGTGTTGGTCCACTTTAATGTGAGCAATCTGCATGTACAGGGTGGGGGACACATATAAGATAGACTCTTATTCAGGGTGAAGGTCCGCTTTAAAGAGGAACAAAACCCTCCAGTGGCTGGCCTGGAATCTAAAATCGAGGTGCCCCACTTTAGAACCCCAGGGTGCTGACAATAGCTTACCATTCCCTGGTCCAGTGGTGCATGCAAGGGCTCTCGTCCAATCAAAACCTTTCTGCAAACGGCTCTGATTGTTTACAATGGGGAACACGCGCTGCAACATCCCCGTCATCCCCGGCGGCATGTGCCATTCAGATAGGCTGGGGAGAGCGTGCACGCCACCGGGATTGTGGCAGTGTGCGCTTCCAATTTCAAGGGAATCAGAGCCCTTTGACAAAGGCTGTAAACAGGGCAAAGGGCTTTGATTGGACGAGAGCCTGTGCATGCAACATTGGACCGAGGACAAGTGAGTTTTACTGGGTGAACTGGGGGGGTTTCACACAGCTGGTCTTCCCAGTTCGGGATGCCCTGAGGGAACGGAACCGGGAAAATATAGTTTCTGGGTTTTGTTCCACTTTAACTGTCCACTCCACCAATCACTGTGCTGCAGCCCCAGCATGAGAGGCTGGCAGCCACATGACCTTAGGGTGATGGTGTCCTATATACACCCTCCATACACAGAGGAATTAATGTTCAGCACATATATAACTTACATGAAACTTCTTGTGGCAGACAAAGTACACTTAATTAAAGCGGACCAAAACCCACATTTTTAACTAGCATTCCCTGAATTGCTCCCCCCATAAAGAGAACCTTTTGCCAATTTTTAGGGCTCCTGCTTCACTTTTCAGTCCTTTCCGATCGGGGGTGCCCCGCTTTTTGAAACCCCTAGGACGGCCGCATCCTCCACTTCCCTCTAACAGGCAGCGTGCCCCCGCCAGCCATTTCTTAATGGCCGGCACAGGCACTCTCCCTGTTAGAGGGGGCCGGAGGATGCGGCCATCGGAGCCGCTGCTCTTAGACGCGCCGTGGGACTGGGAAGAGGCGTCCTGGGGGGTTTCACACAGTGGGGTGCCCACAGGGAAAGGATCAAAACCCAGGATAGTCGAAACTATTGACTATCCTGGGTTTTGGTAGACTTTAAGGACTTAGGGGTTCTGTATTGTATGTTTTCTTGTATTGCTCAAAAGTTAACGTGTGTGTGGATAGATGGAGAGATATAGATGGAGAGATATAGATGGAGAGATATAGATGGAGAGATATAGATGGAGAGATATAGATGGAGAGATATAGATGGAGAGATATAGATGGAGAGATAGATGGAGAGATATAGATGGAGAGATATAGATGGGGAGATATAGATGGAGAGAGAGAGAGAGAGAGAGATAGAGAGAGAGAGATAGAGATAGGTAGAGAGAGAGAGAGATAGATAGGGAGAGATATAGATGGAGAGATAGATAGAGAGAGATAGATAGAGAGAGATAGATAGAGAGAGATAGAGAGAGAGAGAGAGATAGATGGAGAGAGATAGATGGAGAGAGATAGATGGAGAGAGATAGAGAGAGAGAGAGAGATAGATGGAGAGATATAGATGGAGAGATATAGATGGAGAGATATAGATGGAGAGATAGATGGAGAGATATAGATGGAGAGATATAGATGGAGAGATATAGATGGAGAGATAGATGGAGAGATATAGATGGAGAGATAGATAGAGAGATATAGATGGAGAGAGATAGATGGAGAGAGATAGATGGAGAGAGATAGATGGAGAGAGATAGATGGAGAGAGATAGACGGAGAGAGATAGACGGAGAGATATAGATAGAGAGATATAGAGAGATAGCTGGATAGATATAGAGAGATGGATAGATATAGAGAGATGGATAGATATAGATAGATAGATAGATAGATATAGAGAGATAGATAGATAATATTTAATGTTTTAATTTCTTGTGTTTTATCAGATTGTGAAAATTCTGAACCTGTATACACCAGTCAATGAATTTGAAGAGCGTGTCACAGTCGCCTTCATCAGGAGTATTCAGGTAAGTGAATGACATCATCATGAGGTGACTAACTGGAAGTTTTCGTAGCATTTGTGGCTTTTTAGAAAGAACAATGCAGTGACCTGAAAAGGATGCAATCAAGGGTTGCGGGTCAGGTTAGGCTCTATAGAGACTGTTGTGTTTTTTTTGTTGTCAGATGTAAGCAGAGTTTTTTTTTTTCATTGTTATATTTTTTGTTTACAGGCACAATTACAAGATCGGAAAGACCCTCCTCAACTCCTTCTAGACTCCAAGTACTCGTTCCCTGTACTATTCCCCTTCAACCCATCTCTAATCACCTTGGACACCATCCACATCCCATCATCCCTCCGCCTTGACTTCCTCAACAAAGTCTAAATACAAAGACTGTATTTTTTATATATATATATATATATATATATATATATATATATATATATATATATTAATGCAGAAAACTAAGAGGACACCACACTAGATATTTATACAGTATATATGGAGACCAGTCTCTACACTGTACGGAAAAAATATTCCCAGCTACTCTGCACTGAACCGGATTTTTAATTTATCTCTCTGACAAAAACTCTGAGAATCAAAACTTTATTTTTTAATGAAAAAAAGGAAAAAACCCTCCCAAATGGTGGGAAAGACTATGTTGGAGTGGAGATTCCTTAATGCACAAACTGATGGAGAATAGAAAGAGAATATTGTTTTAACATTCTGTGTCGGTGTTATATTTTTAATGTTAGTAATTTTACATAAATTATATCATGAAATTAAAAAGAAAAAACAATATTCTAAGTGTGCCATACACTCCACTTCGATCTTCATGACATGTGGGTAATCTCCAGTAGAGGGCGAACTTCTGCAGAGATGAATATGCAAAAAAGAAAGCCCCTCCTGGTCCATATATACCTGGGACCTCCCACCAAATTCCCAGTTCCTTCTCTGCAGGGAAGGTGACAAGACAGAAGATGAAGACTTCTTTACTTACAGGTAAGCCGGGCTCGCGCCCGGCCGTCTATTGTCCCTATTACTGCCAGGACCCTTTCTAAATTGCCCCTGTTTGAGCCTCCCAGCTTAGGCTGCGGGTCCTGGTAAAGGTAGACAGCACCATATGGGTGCGGAAGGAGCACTGCTCCACCGTGAGACCTCACTATGGGGTAGGAGGTTATCCAGGTTTTTTGGTGATCCTGGTGTGGGATGCCCCGTCCCTCTATGCTTATGGCCGGATTTTGGCAGGGTTCCCCCCCTTCTGGGTCCCTTATTCCCCTTCGGGGGGGGGGGGGGGGTTGCCTGGCCTGGCCGTTTTTTCATTTTTCGTTCTCCCACATATGTCCCTGTGTGTGTGGGTGTGTGTGTGGGACAGTGAGTGTTTTACCTTTGGGCCATGGCAGGTGCTGTTATTAGCCTGGGGGAGCTTCTCCCCCTCAGGCTGTGTTCGGGGAGGGGGCGGGGCCGGGCTCTCGGCGCGGCCACGGTAGCCCCACCCCCTTTTTTGGCGCAATTCTGTGGCTCGTTTCTAGGGGATCCGCGTTGCTGGGTGGGAGGCGTGGTCTGGCGAGCGCGTGTTCTGCGCTGGCCCGCCCTCCCCCTTCTCTCCCTCTTCCTGCATGAGGCACTTCTCGGGGGCCATTTTGACCTGCGCTCCGAGAGGTAAGGGCCTGATGGCCACTTCCTTAGCTTGTATGGGGGCCCCTCTAGCAGGGGGCCCCCACTGATTGCGGGCATGTGTGTGTGTGTGTTTTTTGTGTTGGTATACGCATGTCAGCTGGGATACAGATATATATATATATATATATATATATATAAAATTAGGTATGTGTTATTGCCTTATATATGTAGGATTGCACTTATGTTGCCTGTTTTGTGTGTTACAGATTGCATTGTATATGTGCATATTAAGGAGTTTCTCCTGGTCTTGGGGTCCCTAGTGTAAATTTGTTCACCTCAAATCCTCCCACCGGGACTTTTAAGGGGCATCCCAGGTTGCTTAGGCATAATTCCCTGCGGTCTTGCGACTGACCACTAAAATTCACCATATGGAGGCTCCGCAGGATACTGGGCTCCCTCTGGGACAATCCGGGCCATGTGTGGGGTATCCCTTACGGGGGAGAATGTGCTGATCTGTATACCATGCGCACAAAAGGCCATAACGCAGCAGTCTGGTACCCAGCCTTCTGGGTCGGCTCCTCCCGCTTCATCGCCTTCCCCTCCCCACCTTATCTGTACCCCGAGTGACATTGGTGCCAGCGGGGAGTCGCTCTCTGATGTTTGGGCTAGGTTGGCCAGCATCGAGAAAATGATTGCTAGCACGGTGGGCAAGAAGGCCCAGGCTAAAAAGAGACATTTGTCGTCGGCCCAGCCCTTGTGGGATGTTGACGACAATTCCGCTGATTTGTCAGATTATTCCCCGTTAGAGGAGGGGGAATTGTATCAGGAAACAGAGGCTGACTATGTTCAGTCTGGGAATGCCGATGTCGGGCAGGCGCTGGGGGATGCCGTAGATACGACCACTGTTTTGTCACATTTATTAGAGGTGTTGGATATTGAACCACCTGAGGCGCCCCCTCTCAAGAAGGGGGAATTTTTTGGGGCCTGCAAGCCCCGTCTGGAATTCCCTACCCAGGGTCACTTTGATGCGCTGATCCTTAGAGAATGGGAGAGGCCCAGTCGGCTTCCTGGTGTTCCTCAGGGATGGGATAAGAAGTATCCTTTTCCGGTGGAGGCGGTTAAGCGCTGGTCTTCTCCTCCCGAGGTAGACGCGCCAGTTTTAGGTTTGACCAACTCTTCTGTGCTGAACACCCCTGAGGATGGCGAGGATAAGCGCCTTGATCAGATGGTGTGCCACGCATTTGCCACCGTGGGCTCGGCCCTGCGGCCTGTTAGTGCATCTGCCCTGGTGTCGCTTGCTACCAGGTCTCTTATCAGGGACTGGCTGAATAACGCTCTGTTTGATCCAGCTGGCGCTGAGTTCGCTATCCTTAAAAGATGCAAATTGTTCATGGATTTTGTCATGGCTGCGATGGAGGATTCTATTGTCGTGTGTAGTAGGATTTCAGCCTTACTGGTGGCTATGCGCAGATTGGTCTGGGTCCGCCAGTGGACAGCGGACGTTGGGGCCAAGAAGTCGCTCACAGCTCTTCCCTTCTTGGGATCACGGCTGTTTGGAGATAAATTGAATGCTGTTGCTAAAGGAGGTAAGTTACCTCAGCGGAGGAAACAGCGCCGCCCCTTTCGGGGGGCTGGCTCTTTCACTCCTTCCTTTCGAGGGGCCAGAGCGGCTAGGGGTTTGGCCTTCTCGGGTGTCATGGGCTCGTCCTGGAACAGAGGCAGAGGTCGGGCACGTCCCGCGGCTGCCTGGGGTTCCAAGCCCAAACCTGCCGTTAAAGCGGCTCAGCAATGAAGGGGCGCCCTCATCCGCAAGGGTGGGGGGATGGCTGTGGCTCTTCTTCCAGGTCTGGGCCCGGGAGGTCACAGACAATTGGATCTTGGAAGTGGTCTCCTCCGGGTACAAGCTGGAGTTCGAGTACTGGCCGCCCCCAAGATTCTTAAGGTCTCGGGTGCCCTCGGACCCTCAGGCTGCACAGGGGCTCCTGTTAGCAGTAAAAAACCTTCTGGACATGGGACCTTTTCACGGTTCCCAAAAAGGAGGGTTCGGTGAGACCCATTCTAGATCTTAAAGTGGACCAACACCCAGGATTTTGACTATCCTGGGTCTTGGTCCACTTCGGTGGGGCACCCCCGATCGGGGTGCCCCGCTGTGTGAAACCCCCCCTAACCCCCCGAAAAACTCACCTCTCCCCGCTCCCAGCGGCGACGTACAAGCGAGGATCAGGAACGTCTAAGCGGCAGCCGCCGCCGCCGCCTCCCTCGCGTCACTTTCGGCGCGCGCGCGCCCCCGCCGGGCTTCCGCAGACGGCCGGCGCGGGCGCGAGCACGCCTACAGGAGCGCGAGGGAGGCGGCGGCGGCCGGCCGCCGCCGAAGATAAGGTAAGGAGTTTGGGGTGTTTGGGGGGGTTTCACCCCGCGGGACATCCCGATCTCGGATGTCCCGCGGGGTGGGGGGTGATCGGCCCGGGAATCTTATAGATTCCCGGACCGATCACCCGTGGGTGTTGGTCCACTTTAAGGTTCTCAACAGGTTTATCAGAGCCAAAAAGTTCCGCATGGAGACTCTGCGCTCGGCTATCAATTCCCTTCACCAAGGGGATTTTATGACATCCATAGACATCAAGGATGCGTATCTGCATGTTCTGTTTTTTCAGGCACATCAGAGATTCCTCCGGTTTGCGGTGGAGGATCAACATTATCAGTTTGTAGCTCTTCCCTTCGGTCTGACCTTGGCGCCGAGGGTCTTCACCAAGGTCTTGGCGGGAATAATGGCTCTGCTCAGAGCTCAGGGCATTCGCATTGTGCCTTATCTGGACGACCTGTTGATCTCAGCTTCTTCCCTCCATCAGGCGGAGCTGGACACCCACCAGGAGAGGTTCGGGTGGGTGATCAACCGCACCAAGTCTTCTCTCTCCCCATTTCGTGTGATTTCATTTCTGGGCATGAATCTGGATACCATTCGGGCCAGAGTGTTTCTGCCCCAGACCAAGGTGCAGGGGATTCAGGGTCTGATCCGCCTTCTTCTGGCCAATCCTTGTCCCTCTATCCGACAGGGGATGAAACTGGTGGCTTGATGGTATCCTCCTTCGAGGCGGTACCGTTTTCACAGTTTCACATGAGATCTCTTCAACTTCACCTATTGACGCATTGGGACAGGTGTCCGCAGTCATTGGATCAACCTTTCAGGATGTCTCCCAGGGTTCGGCAGTCCCTTCGGTGGTGGCTGGAATCGAGCAATCTGTTGAAGGGCAGATCCTTTCTGGTCCCTTGTTGGGAGACGGTTACCACGGATGCCAGCCTGTCGGGCTGGGGAGGTTATTGGAAAAGTCATCAGTTCAGGGTGTGGGGTCCTCAGGAGGCTCACACCCCCATCAATGTCTTGGAGCTCAGAGCCATCCGACTGGTTCTGGCTTGGCTGACCTCACATTTACGGGGTCTGCTGGTTCAGGTTCGTTCGAACAACCGAACGGCGGTAGCTTACATCAATCACCAGGGAGGGACTCGCAGCAGGAGTGCCCTCAGGGAAGTCTCTCTGATCCTGCACTGGGCGGAGAGCATTCTACATTCCGGGAGTGGAGAACACGGAGGAGGATTCCCTGAGCAGGGGATCCTCTCGCCAAGGAGCGTGGTCTCTCAACCCTGAGGTTTTTCTGGATCTTTGCCGCAAGTGGGGGACTCCGGAGGCGGATCTCTTTGCTTCGAGGCACAATCACAAACTTCCGGCCTTTGTATCTCTTTCTCAGGATCCTCTGTCTCTGGCAGTGGATGCCTTGTCACTGGCTTGGAAGGAGTTGGGTTTTCTGTACTTGTTTCCACCCGTCTCCATGCTGGGCAAGGTAGTTCACAAACAGGTTCTAGAAGGGGCACCAGCGATTCTGGTGGCTCCAAGGTGGCCAAGAAGGGTTTGGTACGCAGACGTCGTAAGGATGGCCGTAGATCAGTACCGGCTTCCCTTGTTGCCGGATCTGCTATCTCAGGGTCATCTACTTTACCCCAATTTACAAACGCTGGCTTTGACGGATTGGCTGCTGAAACCTTCATCTTGAAAGAGGAAGGTTTGTCTGAGGCTGTTGTTCAGACCCTGATTAGGACTAGGAAGCGGTCCTCTTCTGGCATTTACTATAGGACTTGGAGGTCCTATATTGATTGGTGTGAGGCTAGGGCCTTGCCTTGCAGGGTGTTTTTGATACCCAGGATTTTTGAGTTTCTTCAGCATAATCTGGATCTTGGGTTCCAGCTTAGTACCTTGAAAGGACAGGTTTCTGCTCTGTCGGTTTTCTTACAGAGGTCTTTTGCCGTACACCTGCTGGTTAAGACCTTTTTCCAAGGGGTCGCGCATGTGCGGCCCCCTCGGAAGGCTGTAGTTCCTGTTTGGGATTTGAATTTGGCTCTTTCGGCTCTGCAGGGTCCTTCTTTTGAGCCGTTACAGGATATTGCTCTTTCGGTTCTCACTCAGAAGGTTGCTTTCTTGGTGGCTATTACCTCTGTTCGACGTGCCTCTGAGTTGGCGGCTCTGTCGATTCAGGCCCCTTAGTTTGGGAGACACCAGGATAAGGTGGTTTTTCGTTTTAAGCCGGATTTCCTTCCTAAGGTGGTATCTGCTTTCCACCTCAATCAGGATATTGTTCTCCCTTCCTTGTGTCCTAAGCCTAACAATGACAAGGAGAGGGTTCTGCACAATTTGGACGTTGTTCGCTGTGTAAAGTACTATTTGGTGACTACTTCTTCCTTCCGCAGGACGGATGCTTTTTTCTTGGTGCCCTGCAGGCCCAGGAAAGGTTTGGCACCTGCTAAGTCTACGATTAGCAAATGGATTCGTCAGGCCATTGTTGGGGCCTATTCTGCTAAGGGGAGGACTCCTCCTTTTAGGGTCACTGCACACTCTACTCGTGCGGTTGGTGCGTCCTGGGCTTTTCAGCACCAGGCTTCTGTTGAACAAGTTTGTAAGGCTGCTACTTGGTCTTCCGTTCATACTTTTTCCAAGTTTTACAAGGTTGATGTGCGGGCTTCAGCGGATGCTGTTTTTGGCCGCAAGGTTCTGCAAGCTGCAGTGGTTTGAGTTGGTACATTCTTTACTGTTTCTGGTTCCCACCCATAACGGACACTGCTATTGGATGTCCCACATGTCATGAAGATCGAAGTGAAGTGTATGGCACACTTAGAATAATACCGTTTTGTGAGTACTCACCTTTAAAACGGGTATTATGAGTGTGCCATACACTCCACTTCGCCCCACCCCTTTTTTTCAGGTTTTCTGGGGCTTTTATATGGTGAACCATTGATTTTGATTGTTAGGTTATAATTGGTTCTTCCTGGTCCCCTTACTGCTTTTTTACACTGGGAATTTGTTGGGAGGTCCCAGGTATATATGGACCGGGAGGGGCTTTCTTTTTTGCATATTCATCTCTGCAGAAGTTCGCCCTCTACTGGAGATTACCCAGATGTCATGAAGACCGAAGTGGAGTGTATGGCACACTCATAATACCCGTTTTAAAGGTGAGTACTCACAAAGCGGTATTTTTTTAATTTGTAAAAAAAAAACTGTAAATATATCTGTGGGGCCTGACAATAATGCCTAATAATTCCTGCAACTAACAAATGCTTCAGAAAACCATACAGTAAATTACAGGTACAGCTTACGGTATGTACATAGAGCTACAGATACTACAGGCTGAATGTCTAGGCAGCTGCCATAACTGAGTCATGGTGATGGTTAGCATCGGGCCACGAGCAAATAAATTGACCATTCCCTCAGCGGATGACTATATAAATCTTCTTTGATTGAATGACTTGTTGGTTAATTATTCACTAGTGCTGTACGCTTTAAGTGCTATTTGTGGATAGCTATTGTTATACATTCCAGTAATCAAGCGTTGAATGAGAAATTTTAGGTTAGCCAAAATTATGCAATGGCCGGTCGTTAAATTATCATTTAATTTATGTTGCTTTAGCGATTTTTCATTAGGAAATGCAGCATTACACTCCATATCTCACCATCCACTACAGCTTTAAATGTGAGACTACCATAATTGAATAGACAACCATCTTGACTATCTCATTCATGAATTGGTTTGGCAAATATTTAGCATATGATTAGTTGGGCAGATTCTTGTCACGTAACTGCATTGTTTTTCACATGGTGGTGAAACAAGCTTTTTCTCTATATCCAGTCCAGGTCGTCCCAGAAGTGATGACAATTGGGTAAACCACCGCTAGGTGGCGCTCGACTGCAAGATCAAAAGCTGTCGCTCCTCCCGGCCCCCTATAAAAACAGGTGGCTCACTATGATTCCCCAGTGTTCAACTTGCAGTCTGCTGCTGAAGATCGTTTGGATACTCTCTCCTGGATACTGTAGCTGAGCGGGCCTCCTAGCCGGTCGGCCGCTGCGCCCTTATTCCCACTGTTCCCGTGGACCCACTACTGCCTCCCAGCCTTGGCTGATCGGGATGGTGAAGGTAGGGTGAACGCCGGGGTCAGGCATTGACAGAGTTAGGCTCTGGGCCGTAGATCCTGCCTAAAGGGTAGCCGGCCATAGGCTGATGGTGAGCCTATGGGGGGGGGGGACCACTCATGCCCACGGGTTTCATGCCCTCTTTGCCTCACAAGCTTTATTATGGTGCTTTGTACTTTCTTTTGCCGCACGGACATCTTGTGACTCTGCGGAGTCCTTTTCTTTGCTGGATATGCACTGTGTTTTTACTTTTGGCTACTTACCTCCCTCGGCTCCTACTCCTCCTCCTGGTTTTATCTTCTGAGGCCACGACCTCTGATGTGATGGTGCGCGCGCCCTTGCCGCCCGGCTGCTGTGGGGGCCCCTCCGTGGGCTGCCCTGCATCTCCTGGCTCTGGGTCTCCTCTGCCTATCGCTCCTTTCTAGGAGGAAGAGGCTCTTCATTTTCAGGTACTCGCAGAGATTCCTGGGGACGAGGTAGATCCCATGGCCGATCCAATCCCTCTTGGGGATCCAAGTCCAATCCCCCTGCCAAGGCCCCTCAGGCATGAGGAGGCGCCCTCACCCATACTGGTGGGGGGACGGCTTCTGCTATTTGCTCATATCTGAGACAGCGCGTCTCGGATTGGTGGATTCAGAAGGTGGTGTTCTCCGGTTACAAAATAGAGCTGGCAGTTTGGCCGCCTTTAAGATTTCTTCAGTCGCGGATTTCCCAGAACCCATTGCAGGCACAGGGCCTGAGAATGGCCGTCCAACACCTTCTGCGGTTAGGGGTGATTTGTCCTGTACCTCGTCAGGAACGGGGTCAAGGCTTTTACTCCAATCTGTTCTCGGTGCCCAAGAAGGACAGGACAATGAGACCTTTCCTGGACTTGAAGGGTCTCAACAGGTTTGTCAGAGTCAGACATTTCCGCATGGAGACCTTACGGTCCGTGGTGAGCTCGCTTCGACCCAGTGACTTCATGACCACGGTGGACATCAAGGATGCTTATCTGCACATTCCGATATTCCAGGGGCATCAGAAGTTCCTGAGGTTTTACGCTGGCGGATCAGCATTCCCAGTTTGTGGCACTGCCGTTCGGGATATCCTCAGCCCCCAGTGTGTTCACCAAGGTGATGGCGGGCATCATGGCTATCCTGAGGAATCAGAGCATTCGCGTGCTGCCTTATCTGGATGATTTACTGATTGCGGCTCAGTCCCTTCAGCAGGCCGAGAGAGACACCCGGACGGTGTTATCCACTCTCGAGGATTTTGGATGGGTAGTCAATTACCTCTAGTCTTCTATCACTCCCTCAATGGTGAGGTCCTTTCTGGGCATGACGTTGGACACCTCTCAGGTCAAGGTATTCCTGCCACAACAGAAGGTGGTGAGCCTCCAGACGCAGGTGCAGGCCTTGCTGGCTTGTCAGCGACCATCGATCCGTCTGGGGATGAAACTGGTGGGCCTTATGGTGTCATGTTTCGAGGCAGTGCCCTTTGCCCAGTTCCACATGAGACCTCTTCAATTGAATCTGTTGACCGGTTGGGACCGGATGCAGGAATCACTGGAACAGGAGTTTCACTGTCTCCCCTGGCCAGACGGTCCCTCTTGTGGTGGCTGGACTCAGAATCTTACTGGTAGGCAAGTCCTTTCTGACTCCCCGGTGGGAGATTGTTACCATGGATGCCAGTCTGACCGGCTGGGGAGGTTTTTGGCAAACGCAGAAGCTCCAGGGTCAGTGGGGGCCGCAGGAAGCCCACTTGCCCATAAATCTTTTGGAGCTGAGAGTGATCCGGTTGGTGCTTCTTCGCTTGACTCTCCATTTAAGGGGTCGTGCGATCCAGGTTCGCTCGGACAATCTGACGGCTGTCGCCTATATCAATCATCAGGGTGGGACTCGGAGCAAGCGAGCCCTCAAGGAGGTGACCCAGATTCTGATTTGGGCAGAGGAGAATGTTCCCTGCATCTCGGCAGTTTAAATCCCTGGAATAGAGAACCAGGAGGCAGATTCCCTGAGCAGAGGTGCCTCACGCCTGGGGGAATGGTCTCTCAGCGACAAGATCTTCGCTCCCTGTGTCTCCGCTGGGGTCAGCCGGATGTGGACCTGTTTGCGTCTAGGCACAATCACAAGCTCCCAAGGTTCGTCTCCCTGTCCAGAGATCCTCTGGCATTTGCTACAGACGCTCTGGCAATTCCCTGGACGGAGTTCAGGCTCCTTTATGCATTCCCTCCGTTTCCACTCCTGGGCCGAGTGCTATGCAAGATAGCCCAGAAGGGGGTGCCGACCATCCTGGTGGCTCCTCGCTGGCCGAGGCGGAGTTGGTTCGCGGACATAGTTTAGATGTCAGTCGATCGCTACATCATGCCCGACGACCCAGGGCTTCTCACTGAGGTGTCGCTGCGGCACCCCAATTTACAGACGCTGGCTTGACGGACTGGCTATTGAAACCTCAATCCTGACGGAGAAGGGGCTGTCGGCCACGGTTGTTCAGACCATGATTCGGGCACGGAAGAAGTCTTCTTCCATGATATACTACAGAGTTTGGCATGCCTACATTGATTGGTGTGAGTCCAAGAGTTTCCCTTGTCGCACCTTCTCTATCTCTAGGATATTGGAGTTTTTGCAACACGGCTTACATTTGGGTCTGCAGCTGAGCACCCTCAAGGGCCAGGTCTCGGCCTTGGCCATTTTTTTTCCAGAGATCCTTTGCCATTCATAGACTGATCAGAACTTTTTTCCAAGGAGTTACCCATGTACGTCCACCACGTAAGCCTGTATTACCGGTGTCGGATTTGAATTTGGTGCTTTCTGCTCTCCAGGGGCCTCCCTTTGAGCCCTTGTGTGATGCTGCCTTGTCTATTTTGACCCTAAAGGTGCTCTTTTTGGTAGCTATCACCTTGGTGCGTCGCATGTCAGAGCTGGCCGTGCTTTGTATGAAGCTTATCCTTGAGGCATAAGGATAAGGTGGTGTTTCATTTTAAACCTGATTTTTTGCCTAAGGTCGTTTCTCCCTTTCACCTTAATGAGGAAGTTGTCTTGCCTTCCCTGTGTCCAGCACCGACTAATTCTAAGGAAAGGACCCTCCATGCCTTGGATGTGGTCAGAGCCATTAAGTACTACCTGATTGCGACTGAATCCTTCAGGAAATCGGATTCGCTCTTTGTCCTTACAGAGGGTTCTAGGAAGGGCTTACCTCCGGCCAAGTCCACTCTCAGTAGGTGGATCAGACAGGCGGTGGTGCAAGCATATTCTGCCAAGGGGAAGGAACCCCCTTTTCGTTTTACAGCTCATTCTACTAAAGCTATTGGTGCTTCCTGGGCTTTTCAGCTCCAGGCATCCGTTGAACAAGTTTGTAAGCCCGCCACTTGGTCTTCTGTTCATACCTTTACAAAATTTGTACAAGTTTGATGTTAGGGCCTCAGCTGATGCTGTCTTTGGCCGAAAGGTGCTTCAGGCGGTAGTTAAATGAACTACATGCTGTTCCGCACTGGGGATCCCGCCCTAATGGACACTGCTTTAGGATGTCCCAATTGTCATCACTTCTGGGATGACCTGGACTGGATATAGTGAAAAATACAATTCTGTGAAACTCACTTGTAGAATTGTTTTTGAATATATCCAGTCCTGGTCGTCCCACCCTTGTTTTCATTATCTCTTGTTGTCTGTTATGGTGATTTCAATTTTTATATTGGACCGTTGTCCTTAAGTTTTTGTTGGAGAGAGTACATGCTGAAGCTATGTGAAGTAACATGGTTTCTTGGCCACCCGGCTTGTCTCTTTTCCTACTGCTGTTTAACCACTGGGGAATCATAGTGAGACACCTGTTTTTATAGGGGGCCGGGAGGAGCGACAGCTTTTGCTCTTGCAGTCGAGCGCCACCTAGCAGTGGATTACCCAATTGTCATCACTTCTGGGACGACCTGGACTGGATATATTCAAAAACCCCCCTACAATGCCTAGGCAAAGTGACTAAAGTTGTTTTAAGGCCATTCTGAACTTCGGGGTGAACTTAAGACTATCCGGCATCCCACAGTTAGTTCCCATGCTTCTGCTGATGTTGCTCCTCCTTCCTCCAGTCCCAAAACTGACTCGCTACCCGAACCCAGGACCCCCCCTATCTGAGAGCTTTTCGGGGGACTGGACAAAATGTCGTTCTTTTAAAAACAGATGCCATTGTTCTTAACTCTGCAACCCCATACCTATGCTTCTGACTTTACCAGGATATCCACAGTATTGGCCTCACCGCCTCCTGGAGGAGGATGATCCATCCCTAAATACTTTGGACTGTTTCTTCAAGGCACTGGGTGATCTGTGTGATGATCCGGGTCACATATCTTCTGCTGAGTTTTCTCTGCACAAACTAAAACAAGGGAAGAGGCCTGTAGAGGAGTATGCTGAAGAATTTTGGTGTTGGGCAAGTGAAACCGGTTGGAATGACAATGCTTTAAAATTTCAATTTAGACTGGGACTTTCAGGCTCGAGATGAAGTACCTGATACCTTCAAACATCTGGGCAAGATGCGTCCCCCTTGTCTACTGAGGAACGGGCCTGCCGTCACTCTCAAAACTTGTGCCTGTACTGTGGGTCCACAGGACATTTTCAGTCCAATTACCCTGCTAGACACCCAGTTAGGAGAACTTCTAACCCCTGCCCTGGCAGCTGCTGTTTTTGTTTATGTTAGGCCTACTTATCTGTTCTACGTCTGTTTCAGCTGCCCGACAGAAAGATTAAAGTTGTGGCTATTGTGGACTCAGGGGCGTGCAGCTGTATTTTGGACTCTAGATTTTCTGCTGAACATAGGATCCCCATCCAAGTAAACTCCTCTTGCTGTCACTGTGGCAGATGGGTTACCCATAAACTCAGGCCTCATCTGTTTTGAAACTTCTGCCTTCCCCGTTCTAACTGAACCTCATCATACAGAACTCGTCTGTTTTGAAATGTTGCCCTCTGCTATCTATCCAGTCATCCTAGGCATGTCCTGGCTCAAAGTCCACAATCCAGATATTAATTGGACTCTTGGCTCGATTACATTCAAATCGGACTATTGCTCCCAAAATTGCAACATCCTCTCCCCTTTTGCAAACTGTCTGTGCCATCGCTTCTAAGACTTCACTACCGGAACCTTATACTGAGTTTCAAGACTTGGCTGATAAGAAGGGGGCAGACACTTTACCACCACATCGGGAATAGGACTGTCCCATCGATTTATTGCCCGGTGCAGCTATTCCCTTTGGTCGCTTTTTTTCAATTGTTCGAGCCAGAATTAAAGGTACTGAAAGAATATATTAAAGAGAACCTGCAAAAGAGATTAATCTGCCCATCCTCTTCACCAGCTGGCACAGGGCTCTTTTTGTGGAAAAGAAGGGTCCCTGTGTCTCTGCATAGATTATAGAGAGCTTAACAAAATCACCATTAAAAACAGATATCAGAGTGGCCTTCTTTCTCATTCCACATGACGTATTGGCCTGGCTCTAAAAATGGTAAGGCAGATGTCCTGTCCCACATTCATGTGAATCTCAAGGAGGAGTCTTCCAGTGAGCCCGCTCCGATTCTTCAAGATAATCACTTTTTGGCTATCCATCCCCAAATTTTCTCTACCATTAACCAGGATTGCAAAGTTTATGTGAACAATTGTGATAGTTGTGCCAGGTGCAAAACTCAGCATTTCCATTCGGCTGGTCTGCTGCAACATCTTCCTGTCCCAAGCCACCCATGTTCTAACATCACCATGAATTTTATCATTCAACTACTGGTGTCTGAAGAGAACAATACCGTTCTTGTAGCTGTGAAATGTTTCTCGAAGATGGCACATTTTATTCCCTTGTCCGGATTTCCATCGGTAGCTGCTCTTGTGAACATCTTCAAGAACATCTTTCATCTTCACGGCCTCCCTGATGAGATCGTATCTAACTGCTGCTAGCAGTAACGCCTGCGGCTTCCCCTGATAGTTGTTACAGGGGAAACACAGCAGAGGGGTAGACCAGAGTGTCAGGTAATGGTAGTTGTAGATCCTGGTGAACTGGAACTCATGAGCTGAAAAACAACAGGAAGGGGTTAATGGTGGCTGAGCATACTGAGGAGAAGTAACATAACAGGAAGAGTTTGCAGCACTGCAAGTCAGGCTCAGTGTGGGGAATCTGCCGGCATGGCTGGTTTTTGCCAAACTTTCCCACAAGGAAAGATGGATTGCGCTGCAGACAACGCCGGTCCCAAAACTGTGCTGACAAATAGTGAGCCCAAGAGTCAGGAGTGGGTGCAGGAACAGAGCTGGGCGTTTGGAGCTTTGGTGAGTGCAGAAGCAGAGCCGGGAGGACAGGGAGCCAAAACAGGTGAGTGCAGGAACAGAGTTCCTGGAGCTGGAGCGTAATCCAGAACAGGAGGCGAGTGTCACATCAGGAAGATCTGCAGGCATCTTCCTAGTGCCAAAGGCCTCATTTTAAAGGCTACCTAGCACCAGGAAGTGCCTGCTGCACAGTAGCGTGTGCAGGATCCAGGACCCCAGCTGGTGCATGCACAATCCGGCAGCAAAGTCCTGCAAGACTGTACACAACCTTGGCTTCACGTATGCTGAGCAGGGAAACCCAAGGGGAGCAATCGTGCACGCACGCACCTGCGAGAAAAGGTGCGCGCACGCCGACACGCTTTCAAGGGATCAGAACGTCCACCGTGATACTATCTGACAGGGGTTCCCAGTTCACTTCAAAATTTGACAGCCTTGTGTAAGCGTTTAAAAATTTCTCTATCCTTACTTTTGGCATATCATCCTCAAACTAAGGGCCAAACAGAGGGCGAATCAAACACTCAAACAGTACATACGCTGTTATGCCACATACCTCCAAGATGTCTGAAACTCACTTCTGCCACTTGCGGAGTTTGCGTTTAATAATTCTGTTTACAAGCCAACAAACTTTTTTTGCTAACTATGGGGACCCGGCCGCGGTAATTCCCAATTCCCCTGTGGATATCGGTCTTCCAGCTGTGCAAGATCTTACCAATCAACTGTCTCAATTACACCAGAAACTTAAAGAGAACATTGAGAAAGCCCAGGAAAAATATTAGAGAGCTGCAGATGTCTCTAGAAACCCTGACCCATCCTTTTCAATTGATGACTGGGTACTGCTGTCTTCTGCCAATCTGAAACTGGGAAGGCCTTCCTGGAAGTTGGGGCGTTCGTTGGGCCTTTCTAAATCAAGAGGAAAGTCAATGATGTGGCGATTACCCCTTTCTTACAGGATCCACCATGTGTTCCACTCACCCCTGTTGAAGACTTCTCTACCTCCTGATTCCAGTTCTCCAGCCCTGGAGCCTGTTGAAGTTGGAGGCATGCCAGAGTATGAGGTGGAAGAGATTCTTGACTCAAGAAGACGTGATCAAGGGTTACATTATCTTGTGAAGTGGTCAGGTTATGGTGAAGAGGAGAATTCTTGGGAACCCGCAAGAAACATCCATGCTCCCTCACTTGTTTGAAGGTTCCGTCAAGACCACAATGTCACAATAGGGGACCTGGTCCTACTGCGTTCATGCTGTGTGCTGGTCTGCGCGTGCCCGGGTGGCCCATGACCCTGTATGCACTCTGCGCATGCATAGCAGGCACTTCCTGTGTACCTAAGGCCCTTTTAAAAGGGGGCCTGCGGCACTAGCAAGCTGCCTGCAGATCTTGGGGTGATGCTTGCCTCGTGTGACTTCTGACTTTGGATTACGGCCTGCTTCTACTCTGACCCTCTGGCTCTTGGATTACAACCCTGCTCTGGCTCTGACCCTCTGTCTTTGGACACCAACCTCTTTATGGCTCTCGACCCCCAGCTTGGATGACTACCTGTTTTGGCTCTCTGAACTTTGGCACTGGATTACGGCTTTCCCTGGCTCTGCACTCTCTGGCTTCCCTGCATTAGCTTCCCTGAAAACTTGGACTGGACTTTTCCCATATTTGGGCTCACTGGCAAAAGTAGTGGGACAGCAACTTTTCTGCAGTGCAGTCCGACCACCCTTGTGGAAGGCTCCAGCACAAACCAGATCTGTTAGCAGACTCCCTGCGCTGAAACTAGTGGATAGTGTAGCACTCTACCTGTTACACCCAGCAGGCTCCCCTCAGTTACAGTCAGCTTTAATTCACTAGTGCTTTCCAGATCTCCCTCAGTTCCTGCCTGGTGTTGCTGGCATTTTTTAAGGGTTTGGAGTTTTCAATTAATCATGGTGAAGGTCCGGTTTAAGCCTAAGTGAATTCAGCAACGAAATGCGTCAGCAAACTCTGGCATTGGCGGCAGTTGCCCACAATGGACTGGAGCAGGAGTAGTGCTCAGACAGTGAGATCTCTTCACTCCCCTCCTTCCCATACGGGCATTTGTGTTTTTAGACAATATTGTGCTAGGTGCCTTTTTATGTTTTTACTGCGGATGATCATGGGAAATAATCTTTTATGACACATCTTCGAGTGATAAATTGGAGTTCTTTTTTGAGTGGCCTGATCTCAATGTCCAGGAACAAAAAAAAAACATGTAGGGAGGCACTCTCAGCTCATAAATTGATCAAAAAGTACATTTTTATTAATTGCATATTTATAATCACTACATACAATACACTCAACATATTAAAATACCTTAAACCGGACCTTCACCATGATTTAATCAAAAGCCCAAACTCTTAAAAAACAATTCCTCAGCATCTAAAATTAATATATTTTACATGTTTAGTCACTAATTTATTATACTTTCCCCCACTGGGCTGCAACTCTGTTCGGGAATTTAGGATACGGGCGCCGCCATCTTGACTCAGAAGCATCACACTTACTGAGGAGAAGAGAGTGGGATAAGGTACAGGGGGGCGGGTTATAGCTGTGCTTTGCTCAGACAGAGCAGAGCTGGGGTCAGGGAAAGGTCAGCAGTCCCAGAATGCAGAGCAGCACAGTCACTTCCTGTTTGCAGGCACTTCCTGTTTGCAGGCTGCCTGCAAAAATGGCAGCTTCCATAAGCCGCCATCTTGGATGTTTAAAGGCTTATAAAATGCAGTAGATGCAGGTAGGATGATTTTTAATGTGAGCAATCTGTATGTACAGGGTGTGGGAAACATATAAGATAGACTCTTATTTAGAGTGAAGGTCCGCTTTAAATACATAAATCAAACAATAACACACAGGACAAACCAATATAAATAAATAGATTTTTATAAATAATAAAAATCTATTTATTTATAAAGTGCAAGTGCTCCCAGTCAAACAATCAATTAAGAATTAATATTCCCAAACATAACAACTCATAACCATATAAACATATCAATCTACTCTATTCACCAATTAAAGAATAATATGAAAATATAATCACCTGTATATATTATTAGGCATCACAAAGGGAAACCACTGATGTATATCACAATCCCAATCCAGAAATTAAATCACAAATCTATCACAAAAAAAATCACCAGAAATAAAGCCAAGGTATCATGAAAATAACACGTGAAGTCTCCCCACCGCCTACCACACCAGGAGCTTTTGAGCAATTTATGAGCTGAGAGTTGCCTCCCTACATGTTTTTTTTTTCTTGTTCCTGGTTTGAGCTCTTTTGCAGCTTTGGGAGCGGCACCTCTACAGATTAAATAGTGTATAGTGCAAGTCCCCATAATCTCAATGTCCAACTTCTGCTGAGATATATGGATTATTCCAACTTTCTATCTGCCTAAGATGATACTGTTTATGGCACATGTGTCAAACTCAAGGTCCTGGGGCAGCTAGGTGGCAGCTTGTCTTTGCGACTAATGTGTGTGGCGCTCATGTTCTGGAGGAGAAAGGAGTAGTGTCTGCAATTGTTCTGTGTGTCCATGCAAGCAACTTACTGCCACAGCAAAAGGGTCTACAGCTGCTGTAGGGCTGGGTAAAATAATTTGTTACTGTTGTGAGCGAAATAATTTTGCAACTGCATTTGTCCTGGACATAATAAGTCTGTAGCTGTTCTTGGCAAAATAATTTAGCGTCTGCATCTATTCTGGGAAAATGAATACTGTAGCTGCATACTGTATGTCTTTGGCTATATATATATCTATGGCTAAATATTCTGTAACCATACATTTGAATGGTCGTAATTGTATTTTATTTTGTGTTATTTAAGTGGGCCAAACCCAGGGATGCTTAAAGTGGACCAACACCCAGGGGGGATCGGCCCGGGAATCTATAAGATTCCCGGACCGATCAGATCCCTCCCCGCGGGGCATCCGAAATCGGGATGTGTGAAACCCCCCAGGAGGCCCACAATCCTTACCTTACCGGCGATCCAACGGCGCATGCGCGAGACGCGGCCGCGTCTCTCGCTTCCCTCTAGCAGGGCGCGCTCCCGCGCCGGCCGTTTTGTGAATGGCCGGCGCAGGCGCGCTCCCTGTTAAAGGGAAGCGAGAGACGCAGCCAATGACAGCGCTCTGGTATGCGCGTCCAAGCGGCTTTGGACGTGCATACCAGAGCTGCTCTGAGCGCTGTCATTGGCCGGACGAGGTCACGTGGGAGCGGGGAGAGGTGAGTTTTTGCGGCGATCGGGGGGGTTTCACACAGCAGGGCACCCCCGATCAGGGTGCCCCACCTAAGTGGACCAACACCCAGGATAGTCAAAATCCTGGGTGTTGGTCCACTTTAAACACACCCCTTAGGGGTATCCAGAGCGTGGGCCTGTTAGAGGGTAGCGGGGATGAGGCCACCGGAATGCTCGGCTAGCCTCGTGCTGGAGCCACGACTTAGACAACCCTAGATGGGTTGACATGGGTGGATCTGAGCGCGCAGGTGGGACGAGAGGCCACACATGTGCTGTAGGACCCGAGAAAGGTGAGTTAGACTGGGTGACCCGGGGGGGGGTCACACAGCGGGGCATCCCGGTTTGGGGTACCCCAGGGGCAAGGACTAAAACCTGGAATTTTGACTGGGTTTTGGTCCACTTTAACCAGCACTTTGAATGCAACCAGAATGCTGATGTGGCCCTCGGTGAAAATGAGTTTGACACCCCTGGCTTATAGCTTGACTTCTATGAATTTCTGGTAACAGCTTAATAAGTCTGTGAAGGGCACTATAAGTAAGAAGTGCATGCGCCATGGGATATCATCTCACTTCAGTTTATATAAGAACAATATTATTAACATATTGATAAGTGTTTTGCTTTGTGCTCATTTCTGGACAACAATGAGCTGTTACTCAACACAACCAGCAGCAGCTTTGGTTCCATGTGGTTCCCTCTGCTCCTGTCTTCCTCTCTTTCAAATTGTCCTTCCTCCTTCTCCCCTTCCATGTTCCCCTCGTCTTAATCTTTCTTTAGCCTCCATTTTTCTCATATTTTCTCTACTTTCCATGTTCGTTCCTTCTTAATCCCTCTTTTTTCACCTTCCATTTTTTCATGCACGTCGTCCTCTTCCTCTCTCATTTCCATACTTCCTTCATATTCTTTTCACCCCCCTCATTCTTACCATTCAATTTGCTCTCTTTTGCATGTTTGCTTGTTCTTATTCCCTCTTTTATCCTTGCTATTTCCTCTCCTTGTCCTATATATTACAGTGATAAAAGCAGTAGAGGATCACAGCTTATCCACTCATGGCAGGGGGGGGGGGATGCTTGTGTTTTGTTTCATTGTAACCAGTGGAGCACCCAGTAATATCTGGGGAGGGGGTGACCCACAATTGGAAGTGGCAAATATTGCTTCTGCATTTCTGAGCTGCTGGTTATGTGGTGATTATGAGGATGTGACTGCGGCAGGAACGTCATTGGATATTTGCATGGCAGGGATGCCATAGAACTGTGGTTCTCAACTGTTTAAAGCCCCCTAGCAACAAAAAACTCCAACATGAACTCTCCGCCAGGGGAGCAGAGGGTTCGGCCAGAGCAAAGACCCAGACAAAGGAAATGCTGTAAACAGGGGAGGGGGGGGGGGGGTTATTAATAAGTCAAAGGAAACAAACAAACAAAAAGATCTTCAATTCAGATATACAACCAAATAGACAAAAAACAAGGCTAACTAGAGGAATAACTAATAAAGGGAATAACTGAAGCCCTAAGGTGCTGGCGCACTCACCCAAAGGCTCAGGACAGGCAATACAAACTCTACAACAAAGCAAACAAAATCCTGCTGCACCAGGTGGAGGGCTGAGCCCTTTAAATAGCCCTCACATCAGGTGCAGCACATAATAGGAAGAGAGAGCAGCCAGAGCTCTGCCGATGGCTAACGGAACTGCAGGTGGGGGTGAGAGAGCAGCCAGGGCTCTTCTAACACCTGCTGGTGGCTAACGGAACTGCAGATGGGGTAAGAATTGACCCCAGCCACCAGCCAGCCATCAGCCGAACCTGGGGTTCTAACAAAACTCCAATCAAGTACCCCCTAGCTACAAATAAATCCTAACCAAGTAACCCCAAGTATGGGATCACTTATAAATGTCACCAAAATTAGTAGGCCACAGGCCTTGTAACACAAAATTGATTAATTTATTACTGTTAAATTAATATAGGAAACCCAGCAGACCTACAATGTTGGTGCACCCCTGAAAATCACTGCATACCCCTGCAAGCTGTGGCGTGTACGTGTACCATAGAAGACTCCAGTCAAATCCAGATGAGGAATGGGATCAAGAAGCAAAGACTTCTGGACCAGGACTTTTTTAAAATATTAAATTGCTGAATGGGAGGATGTGCAGGTGGCTTTGACCTTGCCCTAACACAAAGGAATACCCCAGAACTCAAATCACCATCAGCCTGCAACAAATCCCATAAAATGTCTACATTTTAAAAACATATTTTCATTGCACATGTTTTCAGATATATGATTTGGGAAGCATGCAGGGCCATGTCATGGCACCTCTTTTTCCTGCAGTCCTACTCTAACAGTGAGAGCTCTCCTAATGTTGGGACACACATAGCAACGGATATACTGAGAGCTGAACTTACCCGAGACTGCCCAAGGCTCTAACCCTTTCACATGTGGGTTAGAGCCTTGGTCCCGTTTATAGCTGGACTAGGCGGTGCACTCTGGGCCGGTCAATTAGTTGCAGACAAAACAAGAAGAAATACTCCGGCACTCAAATCCGCACCAGCCTGCAACAAATTCTACAATCTGTCTACATTTTTAAAACAGCAATGTTTTTGTTGCACACATTTGCAAATGTATGGGAAGCTGCAGGGCCAGGGCACCTCTTTTCCTGCTGTCCTACTCTAACCTTTCCTATGACTACATTCTGAATTCCTGGGGTGCAGAAAATTCAAGTGGCCTTCAGCAGTGGCCTGCCCCCCTCAAGATGGTAGGCACAGAAGATGGGACTATTGCACAGTGTGAGTGCTGGGTGCAGCCAGATAGATCTGGGTGCAAATCCAAATAGACATTTGTGGTGTAACAGGAACTGGAACATGATTGCAGTAACAGAAGGTCACCTTAACATGGTGGATAACAGACAGGAAAAAGAAGTCATAGAGATCACCTTAATGTACAGGAAACACAACATGCAGTAGATAATGTACAACAAAGACTACACATGGGAGCTGTAAGCTGTTGAAACTTGCAGGAGAAACTTAGACGAGAGGAAACTTGGGGGAGAGACTTAGACGTGAGGAAACTTGGAGGAGAGACTTAAACGTGAGGAAACTTGGAGGAGAGTCTTAGATGTGAGGAAACTTGGAGGAGGGACTTAGACAAGAGGAAACTTGCAGGAGAGACTTAGACGTGAGGAAACTTGTAGTAGAGACTTAGACGTGAGGAAACTTGGAGGGGAGACTGAGACGTGAGGAAATTTGGAGGAGAGACTTAGATGTCAGGAAACTTGCAGGAGAGACTTAGACAAGAGGAAACTTGGAAGAGAGACTTAGATGAGAGGAAACTTGGAAGAGAGACTTAGACGCGAGGAAACTTGGAGGAGAGACTTAGACAAGAGGAAACTTGGAAGAGAGACTTAGACAAGAGGAAACTTGGAAGAGAGACTCAGACAAGAGGAAAATTGCAGGAGAGAATTAGACAAGAGGAAACTTGGAGGAGAGACTTATGGGTTGATTCAAAGAAACATGTAACAGCTTGGATTTGGGTCACGATCATCCTATTTTTCACGTCCGCTCGTGCGTTCGTATGAACTTGCGAGTGATTCTATAAGCAAATACGTTTCTATCCTAAAATATACGTCCGTTCGTATGGCAGTTCGGGAATCAGACCTATGTCAGTTTCCATCCTGATTTTTCCGTTTCATTTCTCAGGTTGCAACATTGGTTTTGCCTTTTTTCCTTTTTTGTCTGGACGTAAATCCTTCTGATCTTGCGGCTCCGCACTACAAACTTACCTCATTAAAGTGCATTCTAAATATTTGGTCTTATTTTTCTTTATTTCATTCATTTTGTAGAAACCAACCATTAATGAATGCATTTGCATACTAAAATCTTACTTTGTTTAATTTTTAGTTAACTTGCATTTTTTACTTGTTGATTTAATTTTAATATTTTGGCTTCAAATGGTACAACTTAAATTTTTTGTGTGTGGTTACCCACACCCTCTACATACAGATTGCTCTCAAATATTAAAAAACACCCAGCAACTTCTGC
The DNA here is from genome assembly GCA_027917425.1 of Gastrophryne carolinensis. NCBI lineage: Eukaryota > Metazoa > Chordata > Amphibia > Anura > Microhylidae > Gastrophryne > Gastrophryne carolinensis. The sequence continues at coordinate 625,460,111 of CM051234.1, read as the reverse complement.
ATGTTATGAGTCTAGAAACAGCCAAGATGGCGACTCAGGTATTCTCGGGCAGCCTGCAAACAGAAAGGGCCTTGTGACTGTCCGTGCCCCCAGCTCTGGGGGCAAAATACAGCAGTAACCCACATCCTGCACTTTATCCCGCTCTCCTCTCCTCAGTAAGTGTGATGCATCTGACCAAAGATGTGCTTAAATAATTAAACAAAGCAAAGGTAAACAACTACACCAATAAATGCAATCTAAAAATATTATTCTAGTACATCAATTTTAAAATAAATAACAAAGGACATAAGTTTCTTTAATTAACGCAAATATATTGCAAAATAAAGGTTTACATGCAAAGGACTAATTAAGGTCCACATTAAAATGCTTTTATAAGGCATACATGAAATGTATTAAATCAGGCATGCATTGCCATACAATTAATGGCCTCGGCCATGCTGATACATGCAGTTCATTGGAGCACAAGACGCGCAGACTCCTCCACATAGCCAAAAAACCTGTTCACGAACAGCAATCCGGCTGCTAAAAGGTGTCGGCTGTGGCTTTCTTTTAAAACGCGTTTAGAGGTTTCTCTGAATCACACCTAAACACATCCGATTATCCTAAGTTTTACGTTTTGATCGTAAGTTTTAGGATTTGATCCTAAGTTTTACGTTTTGATCCTAAAATTTAGGAACGAACTTCCGCTGATCGTAAGAGCATATACGCATTCGTACGTAGGCTCGTGCGAGTCGGAAATGGCCAAAAAAACAGGAAAAAATGACTAACACCCAACCAAACTTACGATTTTCGATACAAAATCAATTAACTTTTCCTCTTTGAATCGAGGGGTTAGTTGAGAGGAAACTTGCAAGAGAGACTTAAAGGAGAGGAAATTTGCAGGAGAGACTTAGAGGAGAGGAAACTTGCAGGAGAGACTTAGACAAGAGGAAACTTGCAGGACAGACTTAGACAAGAGGGAACTTAGAGGAGAGATTTAGACAAGAGGAGACTTGGAGGAAAGACTTAGACATGAAGAAACTTGGAGGAGAGACTTAGACAAAAGAAAACTTGGAGGGGGGACTTAAACAAGATGAAACTTGGAGGAGGGACTTAGACAAGAGGAAACTTGGAGGAGGGACTTAAACAAGATGAAACTTGGAGGAGGGACTTAGACAAGAGGAAACTTGGAGGAGGGACTTAGACAAGATGAAACTTGGAGGAGAGACTTAGACAAGAGGAAACTTGGAGGAGGGACTGAGACGTGAAGAAACTTGCAGGAGAGACTGAGATGTGAGGAAATTTGGAGGAGAGACTTAGATGTCAGGAAACTTGCAGGAGAGACTTAGACAAGAGGAAACTTGGAAGAGAGACTTAGACGAGAGGAAACTTGGAAGAGAGACTTAGATGAAAGGAAACTTCGAGGAGGGACTTAGACATGGGAAAACTTGCAGGAGAGACTTAGACGTGAGCAAACTTGGAGGAGAGACTTAGACAAGAGGAAACTTCGAGGAGTGACTTAGACATGGGGAAACTTGCAGGAGAGACTTAGACGTGAGCAAACTTGGAGGAGAGACTTAGACAAGAGGAAACTTCGAGGAGTGACTTAGACATGGGGAAACTTGCAGGAGGGACTTAGATGTGAGGAAACTTGGAGGAGAGACTTAGACAAGAGGAGACTTGGAGGAGAGACTTAGACATGAAGAAACTTGGAGGAGAGACTTAGACAATGGAAAACTTGGAAGAGGGACTTAAACAAGTGGAAACTTGGAGGAGAGACTTAGACGTGAAGAAACTTGCAGGAGAGACTTAGAAGTGAGGAAACTTGCAGGAGAGACTTAGACAAGAGGAAACTTTGAGGAGGGACTTAGACAAGAGAAAACTTGGAGGAGGGACTTAGACAAGAGGAGACTTGGAGGAGAGATTTAGACAAGAGGGAACTTCGAGGAGGGACTTAGACATGGGGAAACTTGCAGGAGAGACTTAGACGTGAGGAAACTTGGAGGAGAGACTTAGACAAGAGGAGACTTGGAGGAGAGACTTAGACATGAAGAAACTTGGAGGAGAGACTTAGACAATGGAAAACTTGGAAGAGGGACTTAAACAAGTGGAAACTTGGAGGAGAGACTTAGACGTGAAGAAACTTGCAGGAGAGACTTAGAAGTGAGGAAACTTGCAGGAGAGACTTAGACAAGAGGAAACTTGGAGGAGGGACTTAGACGTGAAGAAACTTGCAGGAGACTTAGACGTGAGGAAACTTGGAGGAGAGACTTAGACGTGAAGAAACTTGCAGGAGACTTAGACGTGAGGAAACATGGAGGAGAGACTTAGACGTGAGGAAACTTGGAGGAGAGACTTAGACGTGAGGAAACTTGGAGGAGAGACTTAGACGTGAGGAAACTTGGAGGGGGGACTTAGACATGGGGACACTTGCAGGAGAGACTTAGATGTGAGGAAACTTGGAGGAGAGACTTAGACGTGAGGAAACTTGGAGGAGAGACTTAGACGTGAGGAAACTTGGAGGAGAGACTTAGACGTGAGGAAACTTGGGGGATAGACTTAGACGTGAGGAAACTTGGAGGAGAGACTTAGACGTGAGGAAACTTGGAGGAGAGACTTAGACGTGGGGAAACTTGCAGGAGGGACTTAGACATGAGGAAACTTGGAGGAGAGACTTAAACAAGAGGAAACTTTGAGGAGGGACTTAGACATGGGGAAACTTGCAGGAAGGACTTAGATGTGAGGAAACTTGCAGGAGGGACTTAGACGTGAGGAAACTTGGAGGAGAGACTTAGACAAGAGGAAACTTGGAGGAGGGACTTAGACATGAGGAAATTTGCAGGAGAGACTTAGAAGTGAGGAAACTTGCAGGAGAGACTTAGACAAGAGGAAACTTGGAGGAGGGACTTAGACGTCAAGAAACTTGCAGGAGGGACTTAGACGTGAGGAAACTTGCAGGAGAGACTTAGACAAGAGGAGACTTGGAGGAGGGACATAGACGTGAAGAAACTTGCAGGAGACTTAGACGTGAGGAAACTTGGAGGAGAGACTTAGACAAGAGGAAACTTTGAGGAGGGACTTAGACAAGAGGAAACTTCGAGGAGGGACTTAGACATGGGGAAACTTGCAGGAAGGACTTAGATGTGAGGAAACTTGCAGGAGAGACTTAGACAAGAGGAAACTTCGAGGAGAGACTTAGACAAGAGGTAACTTGGAGGAGAGACTTAGACATGGGGAAACTTGGAGGAGGGACCTAGATGTGAGGAAACTTGGAGGAGAGACTTAGACAAGAGGAAACTTGGAGGAGGGACCTAGATGTGAGGAAACTTGCAGGAGAGACTTAGACATGGGGAAACTTGGAGGAGGGACCTAGATGTGAGGAAACTTGCAGGAGAGACTTAGACATGGGGAAACTTGCAGGAGAGACCTAGATGTGAGGAAACTTGGAGGAGAGACTTAGACAAGAGGAAACTTCGAGGAGGGACTTAGACATGGGGAAACTTGCAGGAGAGACTTAGACAAGAGGAAACTTGCAGGAGAGACTGAGTCGTGAGGAAACTTGGAAAAGCGTGAAAGGGGGAATGGTTATATGGAAAATAGAGAAGGAGGGAATGTGAGTTGCAATGAAGGTGAAAAGAGAGATGAGGAAATTTGAAAAAGAGAGAAAAAAGGAAAGGTGGAAATAAGAGAGGGTTAAGATTTACTGTAAGATGTATCAGAGACGGAGAGATGAGATCTGTGGAAAAAAGAGAGGAGGCAGCGAGTCATGGGCGGGGAGACTGAGGTAAGGTGCAAAAGAGAGATGGAGAGGTGATGGAATGTGCAAAAGAGAAAGGTAAAGGGTGGAAAAGAGAGAAGGGGGAATGTGGAACAGAGGTGAAAAAAGAGAAAGACTGAGGTAAGGCACAAAAGAGAATGGCAAATAGAGTTAATGTAAAAAAAAAAAAGAGGGAATGTGGAATGGAGGGAAATAAGGTGAAGCGTGAGCAAGGTTAAAGTAAAGTGGAAAAAATGTGGCAAAGAGAGAAAGGGCGGGGGAAAGAGGGAACATGGAATTGAAAGAGAAGGAATAAAGGTGAAAAGAGGTAGATGGAGGGAAGGTGAAAATAAAAAAAGACAGGAATTTTATAGGAAATCAGGTTTAAAAAAAGAGGAGATAATGTGAAAAACAGAAGAGAATGAGGAGGGATTGTGAAAAACAGATTAGAAATGGGGGATAGGAAAAGTGAGAGGGACACCTAAAAGAGAAGAGTAGAAGCAGAATGAAGGGAGGAAAAAAAAATATATATATATATAAAAAGAGAAACTGAAAGCTGTCTCTCTAATAGGGTGTCCCCGTGCTGCCCCCTTAAACCGGACCTTCACTCTGAATAAGAGCCTATCTTATATGTTTCCCCCGCCCTGTACATACAGATTGCTCACATTAATCCGGACCTTCACTCTGAATAAGAGCCTATCTTATATGTTTCCCCCACCCTGTACATACAGATTGCTCACATTAATCCGGACCTTCACTCTGAATAAGAGCCTATCTTATATGTTTCCCACACCCTGTACATACAGATTGCTCACATTAATCCGGACCTTCACCCTGAATAATAAACATCCAAGATGACGGCTCATGGAACCTCAGTCAGCCTGCAAACAGGAAGTATCTTCTGACTGTGCTGCTCTGCATTCTGGGATTGCTGACCTTTTCCTGACTCCAGCTCTGCTCTGTCTGAGCAAAGCACAGCTATAACCCCGCCCCCTGTACTTTATCCCACTAAGTAAGTGTGATGCTTCTAAGTCAAGATGGCGGCGCCCGTATCCTAGAGTCCTGAAGAGAGTTGCAGCCCGGTGGGGGAAAGAATAATAAGTGACTAAAAACTTAAAATATATTAACTTTAGATGCCGGGGAATGGTTTTTTAATGGTTTGGGCTTTTCAATAAATCATGGTGAAGGTCCAGTTTAAAGAACGGCATAGATGGTAGCGCCCTGTACAGTTACCCAGCTTGCGTACCCCAAAAGCCGCCCATGGTAGGTATATGGGTAAATGGCTTAGGAAGGGGCAATTAATGGGGAAGCAGCAGCTAGTAGGGGTAATAAGCTTTGGGGTATAACAGCTGTTGGGGGCAAGAACAGAAGTAATCAAATAATAGCTGACTAGGGCAATAGCAGAGCCAGAGGGGCAACACTAGGATATATATATATATATACCAGGGTATCAGTGGCATTGGGCCCTGTCAGCATTGCGGGCACAGCGGTCGCCATGGCAACACGCAATATGTGGGGGAAAGGTGAGGGGCGGGCAGTACTAGGCCTCTGTGTCATGAGGAAAGATGGCGGCGGCCGTGACGGGGCGGGACACGGGTGGGTGTGTGAGGCGGGAGGGGAGGAACCGGCCTGACATCTGATTAGAGAGTCAGTGAAGGAGAAGAGGCCGGAGTGACCTTATCCTGTATCGCTCACCTTCGCCATGGCGCTGCTCAGAGGTAACACTGCGGGGGGCGGTGGGAGTCTTTTTGCCCCGTCACCTGTTAGTGCCTTGCTGCTTGAGTTGCCCGCATTGCAGTCACGTGGGGATTTTAATAAACTCCCCGAGCAAAGTGACGTCCCTAAGGCAGACCTAAACCATAAATGTTAACTTTTTGCTAAGTAGGGTATAGTTCTGCACGGAGCCATGAGGCCTAAATTCACTTTTTCCTCGTGGAAGCTCTGTATGATGGGGGACAGGACATAGCTGCACACTGCAGAGCTGCATGTCTATTAGTGTGGATCAGGTGTGGCTGCAACTCGTGTGCAGCTGTTTCCAACCGCCTGCTACAAAAGGTGAGCATCTGTGCTGGGTTCACTGATGGTGTGGAGGGGGGTAGATTAGTTTAGTGTCCATTTGGGCCACTGTGAAAAACCCCAGGTTGCCATTTAAACTCCTTTTCGGCGGTCCCACAGTGCATGCGCGGGCTGGCGTCCAATCCGCATTGTATGCTGTGCATATACCGCTGTTTACAGACATTGCCCGACATGAGATCAGCTGCATCCCCAGTGACGCGTGCACAGCCCGAGGATGCAGGGGATGCCGCCGCTCTCACTCCCTATTGAAAGCAATTGGAGGCTTTTGCTGAATTACATATGCAAAGCAAACGGCTCTAAGATCCCACGCATGCGTCTTTGGAGTGGGGAAAGTTGAGTTTATTGGTGCCCCAGCGGGGCATTCAGATTTTAGATGCCCCGGGTGAATGCCAGTGACCGGCCCTGGAATCTTTTATCTGCTAGGGCTGGGTTGGTTTTGTTCCGCTCTGTAAAGCAGACTTTGTGCCAGGTAGGGTTCAAATTCGGCTAATGGCTCTAAGAGCCTGCGCATGCGCCTTTGGAGTGGGAAAAGTTGAGTTTATGGGTGCCCTGGGGGGTTCACACAGCGGGGCATTCCGATTTGGGATGCCCCGGGGAAGGCCAGTGGCTAGCCCTGGAATCTTTAAGGTCCCAGTTTTTGTTCCGCTCTGTAAAGCAGACTTTGTGCCAGATCTGCATGAACCCATAAGACCTGAATTCACCCTTTCTGTATGATGGGGACAGGCAATAGCTGCACACTGCACTGCTGAATGCCTCCAATCAGAGCCACGTTTGTGCAGCTATTTCCTGTCCCCTGCTGGATGGAACACTGCTTTAAAAAGGTGAGCATCTCTTGAATGGGGAGTTCGCTAATGGTGTGGAGGGGAGAGGGTAAGTTAGTTTAGTGTCTCTGTGGCCCACTTTAAAGTGTTGCAAACTCCTGATTTGGGATGCGCTGCTGACAGCCATTTAAGTCCGTCTGCCGTGGGGTGCATCCTAACTAAGGGGTGCAGCATCACCGGATCAAGGTGTCAGGCAAACCAGGGAGTTTCACACAGCTGGCCGGGGGCAAGCTTTAAAGTGAACCAAAACCCAGGATTTCGACTATCCTGGGGTTTGGTCCTTGCCCTGCTATGTGAAACCCCCCAAGTCGCTGAAACAAACTCACCTCTTCCAGGTCCTACGGCGCATGCACAGCCACTCTTCCGATCAGCGCTCGGATGCGTTCACGTCTAAGCCTTTGTCTAAGGCCAGCCTCTCAGAGTGCACTGACAGCCGCATCCCCCGCTTCCCTCTAACAGGGAGCGTGTCTGCGCCGGCCATTCACAAATGCCTGGCGTGAGCATGCGCCCTGCTAGAGGGATAGCAGGGATGCGGCATGTGCATGCACCATTGGACCAGAAAAGAAGGTAAGTGTATGGGCGAATCTTATAGATTCCCAGGCGAATCGCCGTGGGTTCTGGTCTAGAGTCTGGGCTACAGGGGTCTTGGCCTGCTTTAAAGAACAGGTGGCCAGTGATTGTCAAGCCAGGTCTTGCCCACCCCCTCCATTGCGGTTTGGGCCCCAGCAGCACAGGACTCGATCTGGGGATCAGGTAAGATACAGAGCACTGGCATAGGAGCGATCGCCTGTGGAGGACAACAAGTGAGTATTTTAGACTCCAGGGCGAGACACCAAGGGTATTTGGCCTCTATAAAGTGGGGCCTTCCTGTAAAGCCCCATGAAGCCTGAAATCATGCAAAAGTCTTACCCTTTGATGGTCTGTTGATGCCAGCTGGCACCCCGAGACCAATAGGAAGCTACCAAATCTCCAAGGTAACCTTGGTAATGTTCCAGTGGGTGCCCCCATTAGTGCTCCTACAGCTTTAGCACCATAGGAATAAATACATGGTAAGTTTTATCTGCAGGTTTTCCACCTCCATGCGGTGAGCATGTTTTAAAGAGAAACAAAACCCAGGATTTTGACAACCCCGGGTTTTGTTCCCTGCCCTGCCCCATTTCCAACCCCCACATAGCCCATAAAAACTCACCTTTCCCTGTTCCCACGGCGCAAGCATGGTCATGGAGCCAGGTCATTGTAAGAACTCACATTCCTTTCGCTCCTGCAATGCCCCAAAAGCCAGCTCGATGATTAGCTGAGTGGCCCATCACATCCCCCTTTCAGTCTCTAGCTGTGGCGTGCCCGCGCCTACCATTCAGAAAGGCCTGGCGCAGGTGCACACACAGATAGAAGTAAGCGGGGATGCGACCGCTGCAAGTGCTACGGGTGCAGGTGAGTAAAGCGGGGGATTCAGATAGTGGGGCGGGTTTTGTTTCCTACCCTGCTGTTTAAACCCCCCACATCACCCATAGCAACTCACCTTTACCTGGTCCCACGGCGCATGTGCATGCTCTGGTCCAATCATAGCAGTTTGCCACGCATATTAAAGCTCTGAGCACGGCAATTGAAAGCGAGAGCCGACGCACTCCCGCCCCCATCCTATCTGAATTGCTGGGGGCGGGAGCGAGTGCAGAACCCAGAGATTCTGGGGATGTGGCAGCCAATATTTACATTAGTTAGGGAGCCAGGAAGAAGGTGTTTTGTGGCGACCCAGGGGGGAGGCAGGTTACAAAGCGGGGCATACAGATTTGGGATGCTCCAGGAGAAGAAGTAAAATGCTGCACTTGGGTAGAAGGAATCCCTGCTCTGAGCACCGTATGGGCAGCACTGTGTTATCCAGGACCTCGGAGGAGAGAGATTTAGCGATACTGATTACTGATAGCTGCAAGATGATTGGACAGTGTAGCCAGGCAGTGGGAAAAGCAAGCAGGATGCTCGGCTGCATAGCTCGAGGCATCACCAGTAGGAAGAGGGAGGTTGTGATGCCGCTGTATAGAGCCCTGGTGAGGCCAGAGCTGGAATACTGTGTGCAGTTCTGGAGACCTTACCTGCAAATAGACATTATTCAAATAGAACGTGTCCAAAGGCCGGCAACAAAAATGGTGGAAGGACTTAAACTTAAAACTTATCAGGAGAGACTTAAAGAACTTAATTTGTACAGTCTGGAGGAAAGAAGGGAGAGGGGGACATGATGGAGACCTTTATATATGTGACAGGATTGAATAAGGTTCAGGAGGGAAGTGTTTTTAAAGTGGACCAACACCCTGATCGGCCCGGGAATCTATAAGATTCCCGGGCCGATCAGCTCCCTGTCTGCGGGGTACCCCAATTGGGGGTGCCCCACTGTGCAAAACCCCCCAGGACGCCCGCAAATCCTACCTGTTCCTCGTTCCAACGGGCGAGAGGCGGCGGCGCTCTCACCTTGTCCGTCGACGGTGATTGGTGGAGCGAGTCATGTGGGAGCGGGGTCAGGTGAGTTTTTGGGGCTTTCTGGGGGGTTTCACACAGCAGGGCACCCCCCATCGGGAAGTGGACCAACACCCAGGCTAGTGAAAATCCTGGGTGTTGGTCCACTTTAAGAAGAAACGTAATGATAGGACAAGGGGCCCAACCTGAAGCTAGTGGAAGGGAAGATCAGGAGCAAGATTAGAAAATATGTTACAGAAAGAGTAGTAGATGCTTGGAACAAACTTCCAGCAGTGGTAGTTGAAAAATCGTCAGTCACTGAATTTAAACATGCCTGGGATAAGCACACGTCTATCCTAAGATAAAGAGACCATACAGTATACACATAAGATACAGAGAACATACAGTATACACATAAGATACAGAGAACATACAGTATATACATAAGATACAGAGAACATACAGTATACACATAAGATACAGAGAACATACAGTATATACATAAGATACAGAGAACATACAGTATACACATAAGATACAGAGAGCATACAGTATATACATAAGATACAGAGAACATACAGTATACACATAAGATACAGAGAACATACAGTATATACATAAGATGCAGAGAACATACAGTATACACATAAGATACAGAGAACATACAGTATACACATAAGATACAGAGAACATACAGTATACACATAAGATACAGAGAACATACAGTATATACATAAGATACAGAGAATATACAGTATACACATAAGATACAGAGAACATACAGTATACACATAAGATACAGAGAACATACAGTATATACATAAGATACAGAGAACATACAGTATACACATAAGATACAGAGAACATACAGTATATACATAAGATACAGAGAACATACAGTATACACATAAGATACAGAGAACATACAGTATACACATAAGATACAGAGAACATACAGTATACACATAAGATACAGAGAACATACAGTATACACATAAGATGCAGAGAACATACAGTATACACATAAGATACAGAGCACATACAGTATACACCTAAGATACAGAGAACATACAGTATACACATAAGATACAGAGAACATACAGTATACACATAAGATACAGAGAACATACAGTATATACATAAGATACAGAGAACATACAGTATGCACATAAGATACAGAGAACATACAGTATACACATAAGATACAGAGAACATACAGTATATACATAAGATACAGAGAACATACAGTATATACATAAGATACAGAGAACATACAGTATACACATAAGATACAGAGCACATACAGTATACACCTAAGATACAGAGAACATACAGTATACACATAAGATACAGAGAACATACAGTATACACATAAGATACAGAGAACATACAGTATATACATAAGATACAGAGAACATACAGTATATACATAAGATACAGAGAACATACAGTATATACATAAGATACAGAGAACATACAGTATACACATAAGATACAGAGCACATACAGTATACACCTAAGATACAGAGAACATACAGTATACACATAAGATACAGAGAACATACAGTATATACATAAGATACAGAGAACATACAGTATGCACATAAGATACAGAGAACATACAGTATACACATAAGATACAGAGAACATACAGTATATACATAAGATACAGAGAACATACAGTATATACATAAGATACAGAGAACATACAGTATACACATAAGATACAGAGCACATACAGTATACACCTAAGATACAGAGAACATACAGTATACACATAAGATACAGAGAACATACAGTATACACATAAGATACAGAGAACATACAGTATATACATAAGATACAGAGAACATACAGTATACACATAAGATACAGAGAACATACAGTATACACATAAGATACAGAGAACATACAGTATATACATAAGATACAGAGAACATACAGTATATACATAAGATACAGAGAACATACAGTATACACATAAGATACAGAGCACATACAGTATACACCTAAGATACAGAGAACATACAGTATACACATAAGATACAGAGAACATACAGTATACACATAAGATACAGAGAACATACAGTATATACATAAGATACAGAGAACATACAGTATATACATAAGATACAGAGAACATACAGTATACACATAAGATACAGAGCACATACAGTATACACCTAAGATACAGAGAACATACAGTATACACATAAGATACAGAGAACATACAGTATACACATAAGATACAGAGAACATACAGTATACACATAAGATACAGAGAACATACAGTATACACATAAGATACAGAGAACATACAGTATACACCTAAGATACAGAGAACATACAGTATACACCTAAGATACAGAGAACATACAGTATACACATAAGATACAGAGAACATACAGTATATACATAAGATACAGAGAACATACAGTATATACATAAGATACAGAGAACATACAGTATATACATAAGATACAGAGAACATACAGTATACACATAAGATACAGAGAACATACAGTATATACATAAGATACAGAGAACATACAGTATATACATAAGATACAGAGAACATACAGTATACACCTAAGATACAGAGAACATACAGTATACACCTAAGATACAGAGAACATACAGTATATACATAAGATACAGAGAACATACAGTATATACATAAGATACAGAGAACATACAGTATATACATAAGATACAGAGAACATACAGTATACACATAAGATACAGAGAACATACAGTATACACATAAGATACAGAGAACATACAGTATACACCTAAGATACAGAGAACATACAGTATACACATAAGATACAGAGAACATACAGTATACACCTAAGATACAGAGAACATACAGTATACACATAAGATACAGAGAACATACAGTATACACATAAGATACAGAGAACATACAGTATACACCTAAGATACAGAGAACATACAGTATACACCTAAGATACAGAGAACATACAGTATACACCTAAGATACAGAGAACATACAGTATACACATAAGATAAAGAGAACATACAGTATACACACAAGATACAGAGAACATACAGTATACACATAAGATACAGAGAACATACAGTATATACATAAGATACAGAGAACATACAGTATATACATAAGATACAGAGAACATACAGTATATACATAAGATAAAGAGAACATACAGTATACACATAAGATACAGAGAACATACAGTATACACATAAGATACAGAGAACATACAGTATATACATAAGATACAGAGAACATACAGTATACACATAAGATACAGAGAACATACAGTATACACATAAGATACAGAGAACATACAGTATATACATAAGGGCAGACTAGATAGACAGTATGCTCTCCTTCTATGCCGTCCACCTTCTATGTTTCTATGAGAAGGCTAGCGGCCTTTTAGATTACAGTGATATATAGTCACTGGGTTTTATTTGCCCTGCCTGGGGCGTCCCAACTTAGGTTGCTCCGCTGTGTGTATCTCCCTGGATCATCCTAAAAAATAAACCCTTTTTTTGTTCTCACGGTGCATGCACAGGTGCTCAGCGGCTCACACTCTATTCAGATTTTCTTGGAGCACTTGCTGTGAGCTGCATTCTTGCTCATGGCCATGGCGGCCATTCAGAAATTCCTGGCTGGAGGTAGCTGACGTCTGGTGACCTTTGGAGCGGCCATGCTGCGTGTGACCCTTAAGCAGCAATGACACAGCTGTGCTCTGCGTGTTCAGCTATTGTACACCCTCCTGCCACGCGTCTAGCCACGGCATGGGGCAATCCCCGGGGGGGGGGGGCTGGTGCCCTGATTTCTGCATGGCACCCTTTACCCCAGGCGGTCACTGTTGACACATAGAGACCAGAGCCTGGCATTGTCGGTGCCAGGCATTGGGTCAGTGCAGAGTCAGGTAGACAGCTAACCCAATTGGGGAAGAGAGCTGCTGTTGCTGAACCAAGGATCCATCCATGGTGAGTATTAAAAGCCCAATTTTGGGCTTCCTAGAAATGCTTAGGTTGTGAGGCATCCTAAATAGATATGGCTTTCCGGTAGGGGAACTAGGCATGCCTTAAGTTATATTTAAGGGCAAGTGGTCCCCTTAAACCGGACCTTCAGCATCATTTAACGAGAAGCCCAAACCTTTAAAAAACTATTCCCCAGCATCTAAAACTAATATATTTTACGTTTTTAGCCATTTAATTTTTATTCTTTCCACCACTGGGCTGCAACTCTGTTCAGGACTCTAGAATACGGGCGCCGCCATCTTGCCTCAGCAGCATCACATATTGAGGAGAGTGGGAGGGCAGGGTTATTGCTGTGTTTTGCACAGACAGAGCAGAGCTGGGGTCAGGAAAAGGACAGCAATCCCAGAATGCAGAGCAGCATGGTCAGAAGACACTTCCTGTTTGCAGGCAGCCTGAGACTCCATGGGCCACCATCTTGGATGTTTAAAGGCTTATAAAATGCAGTAGATGCAGATAGGATGATTTTTAGCATGGGCAATCTGTATGTACAGGTTGGGGGAAACATATGAGATAAGCTCTTATTCAGGATCTGCTTTAAATGGGGCACACGTTTCACGGGAGCCAGGCGGCTTGACGTGCACACTTAACAAGTGTGAAGCTTTTGCCTCACCTTATGGCATTTGTTTTTTGGAACACCTTCCTGTTCTATAGGGGATTTATGGCTTCTATGATCTATTTGCAGTGTACATGGCTCCTGGCCACTTTTTGGGGTTGAATGTGGCTCTTATGTTCAGAAAGGTTGGAGACCTGCTTTACCCCATCCCCATCGTGCCCCTGCTTCAGCCCTATTCTCTGTATTGCGCACCTCTCTTCTGTCATTATACATGTATTGGCCTGGATTCAATAAGAGTTGAAAAAAATTCTCACGGTAGTAAAAAATAGACACTTAAAAATGCGTGTCTCTACATTGTGTCTATTGTGTATATGTGTTTTAATCATTTTTTTAATTCATTAATAAACCGGTGCGGTGGTGTTTTTGCTTCCTACTTCTGTCGCCTTTTTGGTTATTTTGTTGTGATGTTGATAATTATTATTTTTCTCTTCTGTGATTCTTTTTTTTTTTTGTAGGTATTTTTGTGGTTGCAGCTAAGAGAACCCCGTTTGGCACATTTGGAGGCGTGCTGAAGGATCACTCTGCAACAGACTTGGCAGAGATTGCCACAAAGGCCGCCCTGGCCGCGGGCAACGTTGCCCCAGATGCTGTGGATAGCGTGATCTTCGGAAACGTTGCTCAGGTAGGACATGTAATGCAGGGTCCTCCTGCTGCTCCCTGCTGTTTAGAGACCTATGTAAAGCTCAACTCACAGACTTGCCTGCCTTGTACCACGTTTGGAGAAAGCTTAAAGAGGAACATCTTTTAGACTTCAGGGCCATCCGAGTTCCACTCCTTCCAATTCGAGATGCCCCACTGTGTAAAACCTTCTAGAAGCCCCATTTCACGCACCTTGTCCCAGAGCCCTTGCCGCTTCCCACTGTGCGCACACCTGCGCCCGGCTATTCTGAATGGGCGGCACAGGCAGGTGACAACTAAGAGATGAGCAGGGGATTCGTCCAGGCGGGTTAGCTGTCAGCGGCTGCGAACTGAGTCGAGTGAAAGCGAGCGCACTGATTGGTTGATCGGGCTGCTCAGCCAATCGTGCGCTTGCATCACACCCCCGAGTCTGAGCTGTGGAAGCAACAGGAAGGTAACCTGATTGGGGCGACCTGGGGGGGATACACACAGCACGGCATCCCAATTCAAAATGCCCCCACTGAGAGAAGTGAAAATCGGATGTGGTGTTCCTCCTTTAAAGGCCATCTGTGGAAAATAAAAATATTTTCTCTAATTTGCTACTTACCTCCACCTCCATCCATAGGAAATATATAGGTGCACCCCATAGCTAAAGAGCTGGTCATCCCAGCATGCAGCATGTGTATTACCTGAAACCCGGGATTTTGTCTATCCCTGATTTCCTGACTTGGGATTCCCCTATGTGTGAAACCTCCCAGAACACCAAGAAAAACTCACCTCTTCCTGGTCCATGTGCGGGCTTTTGTCCAATCAGAGCTGTTTGCCGTAAATATGTCATTTGGCGAACGCGCCTTTAATGGGGAGCAAAAGCTGGCACACCCCCCAGCGGCAGGCACCTTTCCACCCCAGCCTATCTGAAACAATAGGTGTGGGGCTGCATTGTGACAGGCTTGGGGGAGGGGCATTTAGATTGTTGGTGCCCCCCTGCGCATATACCCCCACAATCCTTACCTGAATTTCGATCAGCCAGCAAAATGCTGCGATTGGCTACCGACTGTCACATGGTCCAGAGTCACAACTACATCTCCTCTAATAGGAGGCATTTTTCACTGAAGTGTGCTGACATTTTTTGGTTTCCATGCCCTACTTTGGCTTGCTGAACCCTAGCAACTGTCACTGTTGGGGGTTTCCCCCAGGGGCAATTGTAAAAAGGGACCTAAAGTCATTTTCTCAAAACATCCTTCGGGCAGCATACGCATGAGACCTCCGGGCTCCTCCCCTCAACTGGAACACATGACCACCGGCATAAAGTCTTGGCTCCTCCCTCCCTTCGGGAAGACAGAAGATATGATATGTGTTTAGCCAGCTCACCAACCTTATATGCGCACGGACAAGGGAGATCCTGTATCAACTCCTCCAAAAATAAGTAAAGTCCAAAGCAAGTTTGTCCAGCGTATCCATAAAATTCTATATAACCTTTATTGAAGACTCATTAAAATCCAAATCCATCAAAATCGGGTGTAAATGGCCTGAAGCATGAAGGCAGGAAAACGTTACGCGTTTCAGGCCCGGGTAGGCCCTTAGTCATACCATGGATTTGGATTTTAATGAGTCTTCAATAAAGGTTATATAGAATTTTATGGATACGCTGGACAAACTTGCTTTGGACTTTCCTCCCTCCCTTCCCCAGTTGTTTCCGTGTTCCTCCAGAAGTAGGAACATGACCACTGGCTCCTGGACCGATGGGTTCAGGTAAGTATTATCCGGTACTATGGGCCTAAGCAGGAGGTCCATTTCCCGGTCCCGAAGACTTTAACTTATGTCTGGGGCCCGGGATACCCTAGGAGATTTTGTGGCCAAGGTCTCTTTCTTTACAAAGTGGGGTAAGTGAAAAGTTCCCTCTTTCTGAGGATGATTACACAGGTAGAGACCAGGGTTTACCGGACCCTTAAGATTTGTTGGGGTTTTTTTGTTTGTTGCAAAAAAAAAAAAAATATAGAGGAATACTTTTTTCTATATGTACTGTGCCTTTAAGAGGCGGGGAAGTGACGTCGGCAACTTCTTCCGCTTTTCGCCTTACCTACTGACAGTCGGGTGCGGCTTCAGTGTCTGTGGCGGCGGCTCCAGCGGCGGAGATGGCTGTGGCTTCAGCGGCGATGGCGCCTTCGGCGGCTGCGGCTTCGGTGGCCTTCCTCGCAGGTACACGCGCGCGCGCTATTCAAATGTTTTTAAAGCTATAAGCCCGGATATTGTGGATTGGTCTCTTCCTCCCAGGCACCGACGTCGCATCCCGGCGCCTAAGGGAATTTCCTGCCTGTTGCCAGAAACACGTGTTCTGTGAATTTTTTTTAACCTCCCATGCAAAGCACCTCAGTAAGCGTTTCTTATATTTTTCCTAGACATTTGCTCTGCCATTAACCTGAACTTGTATCTGTTTCAGACCTCCCAAGATGCCATCTACTTGGCCAGACACGTGGGGCTTCGTGCCGGCATTCCTATCCCTGTTCCCGCTCTCACGGTCAACAGACTTTGTGGTTCAGGCTTCCAGTCCGTTGTCAATGGCTGCCAGGTAATTGTGGTGCTGGGTCTGCTACGTTTGTAGTGAATAGCTGCCAACAGGTTTGTTTTAAATAAATAAATAATTAATATTTCAGCAGTTACTTTGCTATAGCGCCCCCCAATGTTAACATCCATCCATCCATCTATCCATCCATGATGAGGTGGTTGTAGGAGGCTCCTCTTTCTTTATCAGACACGCTCCTGTGCTCAGCCATTCAGATAGGCACACCGCATGGAAACCATTTCCAAGATGGACCTGAGATGCCAGAGGAACGAAGCTGGATCCAGGGAGGGTGGGCTTATCTGATCGTCCAATCAAAGTCCCCGTGCCAATTATTTTCTAACGTGGCTCCAGCAACCACTGAAAAAACAACAACCGGCAGCACCTACCCTCCAAACAATTAATTAATTCACATAATCAAAATATCCTAAGAATTAATCTTTATTATAATCTAAAAACTACATATAACACACAATATAAAAAGAGCAACAAATGGGGCATCCCATCCGAACCCACAATCCAATTACAATCAGCATCAATACTGTGAATAATTTCATAATAAGTAAAAAATCTGGCAAGAGGAATACCTTGAAGAAGTGGTCAGACCACAGAGCGCGTGGGATATACCTCTTGGCTCTATATTTATGGGACTTAACACTCTGACCAACAGCAATTAGGTGATGTTCTCTGATTGATCTATTACACTGTCTCGCACTTTACTCCTCTTGCCATTTTTTATGGGATTTATAAATTGTAGTTTGCACATTATATAGCACAGTGAATGCACTTTATGTATGATTTGCACAAATAAGAGGAGATTTACTTATTATTAAATTATTCACAGTATTGATGCTGGTTGTAATTGGAATGTGGGTTCGGATGGGATGCCCTATTTTTTGATATTTTTATATTGTGTGTTTTATATGTAGTTTTTAGATTACAATAAAGATGAATTCTTGGAATATTTTGATTATGTGAATGAATTCATTGTTTGGAGGGTAGGTGCTGCAGGTTGTTGTTTTTTCAGTGGTTGCTGGAGCCTCATTAGAAAATTATTGCTTAACATAGATTAACGGTACCTGTAAGCACACCGACAATCTTTGGGCCTTATTCATGAAGGGATAGCGCCAGGTAGTGCCTTGTGAGCGGCAGGTGAACGCCGGAGACGGCAGGCAATTCCACATTTATGAAGCGGATTCTGGTGAGCGAATGGGACAGCGCCATGTAGTGTACGATTCATCATTATCCCAGACTCAGCATACAGCGCCGGTGTTTAGCTCCCATACATTTCAATGGACGATCCCTAAATCCCTTTCCTGATCCCATTTTTTTTTTTTTTTTTTTTTTTTTTTCTTCTTTTTTTTTTTTGTTTGCTCACAAATATTTCTGACATGTATCCTGGGCAGGAAAGTGGCATTTTTGAAAAATTTTTGGATTAATATTTTTATGCAGAATTGTCCTTACATGTCTGGTATTAAAGTGTTCATGTTACAATGTAATAACAATTAATCAATTTTAATCACAGCCTCTGGCGCTTTGGGCTACAACTACATGATTTTGAGTGCCGGTGCTGTTTGAGGCAGTTTTTTTTGATGAATGTGGTGTGAGTCGGTCGCACTGAGCTGGCGCTATCGTTTGCTCCCATACAGCGTAGTACTGCGACTCGCACAACATATTCATCAATGCCGGCCAGCGACTGAGGCACTCTGAAACAAAGAACCATGGGCGAGCACAGCGACTACTTGCGGTCGCTCTGAATCTGCCTGCCCGATTGATAGTAATTGTACAATTGATTGGTAGTGCCGGATTCCAATTATTTTGTGAAAGTCCCCGCACCACCCAACGCTTATTAATGTTGGAATGATGGGATGCCCCCCGCTCATCCACCGCGGGAAAAAAAACATTCAGAAGCAAAATATCTTCAGAAAATGCAATGTTTATTCGGTCAACCGGGGGCCCGATATGCCTCTGCCCAATTCAAGGGTTCCTCTACTTTGCTTAAATACAGGTTTAGACAAAGAAGCTTAAATGACCATTCTGATTGGGTGCCTGGACACATGTCTGCCTACGATTGGATATTTCAAACATATACAGATACACATATATGGTATATATAGTTCAGACATGAAGAACGTCTGTTTCTCATTAAGCAGACACAACATTCCATTGTTGGTAATTGTTAAACCTATTAGGAGGGAGGGGTGAAAATCCCCCTAAACACTGACAATGTGTGAGATGGCATACAGGCGGCTAGAACTAAATAAGTAATACTAATTATAATATTTAATTTTCCACTTCAGTATGTTTACAATAGGGAGCATGTGCTGCAGCTTCCCCTGTATCCTCCGTGTTGTGAGTGCGCTCCCGCCCCAGCAATTCTGTTATTCTGGGAGGGGGCGTGTGCACAACGGGGGAGGCGGCAGCACAAGCTCCCTATTCGAGTAAATGAGAGTCATCTGCCGAATGAGGTAGTCACAGCAGGCATCTCTCCTTGGATGAGCCATTGGAGCCTTGATAGATGAGTTTTTTCTTTTACTTCCTGCGGGTGGCACCCAGTGAGGTAACCCCATTCAAGATGCCCTGGGGGCACAGAACAAAACCCAGGAAAGTCAAATTACTGGGTTTTGTTCCGTAATATATGGCGGGGGGGGGGGGGGGGGCACTGTGAATAGTTAAATGCCTTTTTGCCCCTTTAACCCTTTTAATGAAGCCAATAGCTTATTCATTAAAAAAGCTGGTTCTGGAGTCTTCGACCAGCCAAAATGGTAGAGATGCCCCTGGTTCCTAAATCAATGGCCTCTTGTGTATAAAGCTGCTTGTGTATAGATATGCATCTACACAATTGTCACACCAGCCTGTGGAAGACCTTGGCACTTAGGCGTATTAGAAAATATGATATTGTTGTTTTTTTTAGATCTATCAATAAGACCTGAAACTAGTTGTTAGTCTTCCCACAGGAAATTGCCCTCCGAGAGTCCGAGATTGTCCTGTGCGGAGGGGCCGAAAGCATGAGCCAGGCTCCATACTCTGTGCGGAACGTCCGATTCGGAACCAAATTGGGCGTAGATCTCAAGGTACTGTATTTTTTTTTTTCCCCATGTATGAAGTGCTGCTAAGGTGACAGGTTTATTATTTTTCCATTATATAGCGTCATCATAGTACGTGGTGCTGTACAATGTACAAGGGGCGTAAGACGAGTAAAACACTTATACTACAATTGCAACAATATCTATAATACACCTGGTATTACGAGTCAGATGTAACAGAAGTGTAAATAACACATATATGCAGGAATCCATTGGGATAAAGGGCCCTGCCCCTGCTTACAATCTAAAAAGGGAAGGAGGGTAGAGACAAGAGGTCGGGGTTTGGCCTGTTTAATAGGGGCATCCCACTTCTCTTACCCCCCCCCCCCCAGCGCATGCACAGGTTTCCAGCCAATCAGAAAATATTTTGGTGCAAATAAATGCCTGACCATTTTTTCTTAAGAAATGGATTATTCGGGGCCCCTCCTGCTGACCATTTCCTTCATTCATGGCGCAGGAGGCTGGTGCATGTGCAATATTCAGATGTCCCACGGTGCATGCACATAGACTAATTGGTCTCAACACCTGTGCCCGCTGGTGAGATTCTAGAGGAACTGGACGACCCTGTCGTCCTGCAGTTGTTTGGTGCTGAGGGTGACCAGGCGGCGGGGGACGGTATTTGACATCCCTTCCATATTGACTCAAATGTTGAAGTTTTTGATTTAAACCCTCCCGAGGCGGTTTCTCTGCCTAAGGGTGATTTGTTTGTTGTGGCCAAGCCGCGTTTGGAGTTTCCCTGTCAACGACATTTTGAGAATGTCGTCCTTAAGGAATGGGAGCAGCCTACGCGTCTCGTTGGTGTTCCGCCTGGTTGGGATAAGTAGTATCCTTTTCCGACTTGGTGAAGCGTTGGCTTTTCCTCTCAAGGTTGATGTCCCGGTTTTTGGGGCTATCTAACATGGCGGTGTTGCCTTCTCCTGACACGACTACCCTTAAGGATGGCGAAGTTCACCGGATTGTCCAGCTGGCTCGCTATGGTTTTACCTGTGCGGGTTCGGCTTTGAGGCCTGCTTGTGTTTCGGTTTTCTTGTTGTTGGCGGTTAGGTCCATTGTCAGGGGTTATGTGCGGACCTTGATCCTACTTCTGATGCGTTCCTTGCTCTCAAACGTTGTGAGTCCTTCGTTTTGTTGTCCTTGCTGCTCAGGATGACGCCATGGTGATGTGTGGCAGGACCACGGCCTTGTTGGTGGCTATCCAACGGTCGGTGTGGTTGCGGCTGTGGACTGCTGACTTTAATTCTAAGAAGTCGCTTACGGCTCTTTCCTTTTTTTTGGGTTTGCGCCTGTTTGGTGAGAAATTGGATTTGGTTGCCAAGGGAGGTAAGTTACCTCAGTGCAAGACCTTTCGTCGTTCCTTTTGGGGGGGCGGCCTCTTTGAATTCCTCCTTTCGGGGAGCCAGAGCTGGCAGAGGCGCGGGCTTTACGGCCCCAGGGGTGCAAGCTGGAACAGGGGTTGAGGCCGTGGCCGTCCCGTTCACTCCTGGGGTGCCTAACCCAAACCAGCTGCCAAGCCCACTCAACAATGAGGGGGTGCCCTCACCCTTGCGGGTGGGGGGGGCGGTTTTTTTCAGGTCTCGTGTTCCCTCAGATCCTTTGGCCGCGCAGGGGCTCCTGGCGGCGGTGAGGAATCTTCTGGATATGGCAGTCATCTGCCCGGTCCTTCGGAGGTGGGCCGCGGGTATTATTCCAATCTCTTCACAGTGCCCAAGTTGGACGGGTTGGTTCGTCCCATCCTGGATCTGAAGTTCTTCAATGTGTTTGTTCTTCCCCGGAGGTTTCGCATGGAACCTCTGCGTTCTGCCATCAATTCTCTGCGGCAGGGGGATTTCATGATGTTCATAGACATCAAGGATGCCCATCTTCATATTCATATATTCCGGCTCACCAAAGGTTTCTTCGCTTCGTGGTGGAAGATCGGCATTTTCAATTTGTGGCTCTTCCGTTCGACCCTACCTCGGCTCCAAGAGTGTTCACCAAGGTGTTGGCGGGCGTGATGGCCCTTTTCAGAGCTCAGGGGATTCGCGTTGTGCCCTATCTGGTCGATCTTCTCATCATGGCTTCTTCTTTCAGTCAAGCGGAGGTGGACACCAGGACGGTGGTATCCGCTCTGGAGAGTTTCGGCTGGGTGATCAACTTCCCCAAGTTCTCTCTCGTTCCGGCCTGGGTGGTGCCCTTTCTGGGGATGTCCTTGGATTCTTGCCAACACAGAGTTGTTCGGCCTCAGGCCAAAGTTCTCTTGGTTCAGGAATTGGCGCAGCTTCTTCCTTCCAATCCTTGTCTGTCCATCTGGCTAGGGATGAGACTGGTGGGGTTGATGGTAGCTTCCTTTGAGGCAGTTCCCTTTGTTCAGTTTCACACGAGGACGCTTCCGTTTCATCTGCTGGCGTCTTGGGACCGGCGACCGCGGTCGTTGGATCGGTCTTTCCGGATGTTCTCCCGGGTTCGGCAGTCTCTCCAGTAGTGGATGGTCTCGGGCATTCTCTTGAGGGGCAGGTCTTTTCTGATGCCTCTTTGGGGAACTGTCACCACGGACGCCAGTTTGTCAGGATGGGGAGTTTTCTGGAAGGACCTTCGGTTCCGGGGGAGGTGGAGTCCTCTGGAGGCCCACTTGCCCATCAACATTCTGGGGTTGAGAGCCATCAGGTTGGTTCTGTCTCACTTGACACAGCATTTACAGGGCTTGCCGGTTCAGGTTCGGTCGGACGATCGGTCGGCGGTTGCTTACATCAATCGCCTGGGAGGGACTCGCAGTCTGCGTGCCCTCAGGGAGGTGTCTCTGATTCTAGCCTGGGCGGCGACTCATGTCCCTTGTATCTCGGCAGTGTACATTCCATGATTGGAATACGCGGACGCGGCCTTCCTGAGCAGGTGCTCTTTCCGCCGGAGGGAATGGTCTCTCCACTCTCAGGTTTTTCGGTCGATTTGTCTCCGGTGGGGGATGCTGGAGGTGGATCTGTTTGCTTCTCGTCACAATTGCAAGCTTCCGACATTCGTGTCGCTCTCTCAGGATCCTTTGGCTCTGGCGGTGGATGCCATGTCCCTGAGCTGGGGGGACCTGGGGTTCCTTTATCTGTTTCCTCCGATCCCCATGCTAGGCAAGGTGTTGCGAAGGCTGGCCCTGGACAGGGTTCTCGCCATTCTCATGGCTCTAAGGTGGCCAAGGAGGGTGTGGTTCGCAGACATTGTTTGGCGGTGGATCAGTGCGATCTGCTTCTTCGGCTGGATCTTATCACACAGGGTCAACTGCGTTGCCCCAATTTACCAACGCTGGCTGTGACGGCCTGGCTGCTGAAACCTCCATCTTAGGGGAGGAAGGTCTTTCAGATCCGTTATTCAGACTTTTATTAGTGCCGGGAAGAGGTCCTCTTCTACCATCTATTATAGGACTTGGAGATCTTATATTGATTGGAGTGAGGCTAGATCTTTGCCCTGTCGGGTCTTTTCTGTTTTCAGGATTTTGGATTTTCTTCAATCGGGGCTGGACTCTGGTCTTCAGCTGAGTATCTTAAAGGGGCAGGTTGCTGCCTTGTCTGTCTCAAAAGTCTTTTGCGTTTCCTCCTTTGGTCAAGACCTTCTTCCAGGGGGTTTTTGCATTGCGGCCTCCTAGGGAGCCTTTGCTCCCTGTTTGGGATTTGAATTTGGTTATCTCTGCTCTTCAGGCTCCTCCTTTGAGCCTTTGCAGGATATTGCTCTTTCTACTCTGACTCAGAAGGTTGCCTTTTTGGTGGCCATCACTTCGGTTCGGCACGTTTCGGAGTTTTCAGGCTCCTTACCTTGAGAAACATCAGGACAAAGTGGTTTTCCGCTTCAAACCGGACTTTTTTCCTGAGGTGGTCTCTGCTTTTCATCTTAACCAGGACATTGTTCTTCCTTCCTTGTGTCCTAAGCCTAGGAATGACAAGGAAAGGGTTTGCACTGTTTGGATGTGGTACACTGTGTGAAGTACTCTTTGTTTACTACATCTCCTTTTCGTAAGACTGATGTCTTTTTCGTGGTGCCCTGTTGGGCGTAGGAAAGGTTTTGGCTCCCGCTAAGCCTTCCATTAGCAAGTGGATTCGTCAGGCTGTTGTTGGGGCCTATTCTACTAAGGGGAAGGTTCCCCTTTTCGTGTCATTGCTCTTTCTACTCGTGCTGTTGGGGCGTCTTGGGCTTTTCAGCACCAGGCTTCTATTGAACAAGTTTGTAAGGCTGCTACTTGGTCTTCTGTTCACACTTTTTCCAAGTTTTTACAAGGTTGATGTGTGGGCTTCAGCAGATGCTGTGTTTGGCTGCAAGGTTCTGCAGGCTGCAGTGGTTTTGAGTTATGGCCTTGTTGGATACCCGCCCTTTCTGGACACTGCTTTTGGATGTCCCAAGTGTAATAATTGTTTGAAGCGGGGTGTGTGACATACTTAGAATAATACCATTTTGTGAATACTCACCTGTAAAATGGATATTATAAGTATGTCACACACCCCGCTTCACCCGCCCTTTTTGGTATCCTGGATTCTTTATAGGGTGAAGCTTCGTTTACAGTTTGAGGGTTGCCAATGGTTTTTTCCTGGTACCTTGTCTTTACTGCTGTTTGAATACTGGGGAATGAGTGGGAGGTCCCAGGTATTATAGATCAGGAGGGGCTCATTTTTCAAGACTTCTCTGCAATGTCGCCACCTGCTGGTGGAGTAACCCAAGTGTAATAATTAATGTTTGAAGCGGGGTGTGTGACATACGTATAATATCCATTTTACAGGTGAGTATTCACAAAATGGTATTTTTGCTCCCAGTTGCCATAAACAGAGCCGTTTTAACATTAAAGTGATTGGCAAGTCAGTCGTTTAAAAAAAAAAATATATCAGTAGCTTACCTTTCTGACTGGAGTACTGTGATTCCCCTCTGCCTGTCTCCTTATTGAGGAAATCACTTCCTCATTCAGCTATCAGCGGCCACCCCCGCTGACCTGGTCCTTCAATCAATCTTCAATGGACCAAGAACGAAAGCACTCCCTCCCCAGACGTCCTGATTGGCTGCCTCTCTCTGCAGCTACGAAACCTGCCCTCCTCCACTGCACTTATTTTTTACTAATAAGTTTGGGACAGTGCAACGTGTAGCCCAAGACAATGGCACAACAATTGGGCGCTCGCCTCTAGTTTAACTTTAAATATGTACGGCAGACGTATCTGATTGGACAATAGAGATGCGCCTTAGGACCGGGAGAAAGGTGAGTTCTTCACACAGCAGGGTCCAAATCACAACCCGGGATAGTGCTGCTTTAAGGTTTGGTTGAGCAGACTCGAGACCCTTACTGTGCCCCTTCACCCTGTGTGCCGGGCCCCCAAAACCTGCACTGTGTGTCTGGAGCTGCCTCTGCTACTGGAGACGTTTTGGAATTCTTTTCAGTTTCACTAGGCCAGTTAGGGGGGTAATTGAAATGTAATTGGTATCTTGCTGTTTGTCCCCAGATGGAGGATTCGCTGTGGTCTGCCCTCACTGACTCGCACATTAAAACCCCCATGGCCCTGACTGCTGAGAACCTTGCTGTGAAATACGACATTTCCAGGCAGGACTGTGACAATTATGCCTTCCAGACTCAACAGAGGTGGAAAGCCGGTGAGTACTTGGCTGCGAAGTGATGTGTATAGGAAAGTAGGGTTCCTGCTCCCAGTATGACTGCGCACTCTACACCAGGGGTTTCCAAACACTACGGGTATCACTGGTGGCACTTGAGATCCTATTGGGTGGTACCCAGCCAGGGCCACAAGTTTATCTGTACCCCAACCTGACCTGCTGCCATCTAAACTTTGGTTAAGCCTGACTTACCCTTACCGCCGACCGGCGGTCTGCCATTCAGCGCGGCGGTGGAGTGGGGATGGGTGCGTATTTAAATGGCTCCTACAGCACCTTCTGCCACGCACTCTGCCTTGACAAAGACACCCACGTCTCGGAACGCGTGGGCTTGCGGAAATCTTGTTGGGGGGGACGCACACTGCCGATCTTGTACACTTGGATGGATAAGTAATTGTTCCCTTTTTTTGCACTATATGATTTGTGTTAGGCTGCTATATGCTGATAGTTGAAAATAGGTCCTTAATCATGATTAAGGACCTATTGTCCGAAACGCGTTGGCGTTAGGGCCCATCTTGTACATTCTTACTATTTTGTGACCTGTTGGATTATTGATTTTAATGGAAGAAAATGAAAGCAGAAGATTTTACAACATTTATGGGCTGGCTCAATATTTTCTACTATGATTGCATACGGAGTGAGCTTCCGGAGCCGCA
This sequence comes from Gastrophryne carolinensis, assembly GCA_027917425.1. Classification (NCBI taxonomy): domain Eukaryota; kingdom Metazoa; phylum Chordata; class Amphibia; order Anura; family Microhylidae; genus Gastrophryne; species Gastrophryne carolinensis. The sequence goes on along the minus strand of CM051234.1, from coordinate 625,433,858 downwards.
GACCCATATGTTGTTCACTGCCACAGGACTGAAATACAGGTAGAGCTGACTTTACTTTATATTTGTGAATCTCGCTATATGCTGATAGCTGGAATTCTCATTGCACTTTCTTCTACTATGAATTGATGTATTGTTGGATAAGCACGTAGCACTTTATTTAGAGATTAGACCTATTTAGACTAGTATATAGACTTAGATTTAGAGTTTGGCACACTGTTTTTATAACCACATTGATGGATATGGCAGTAATGTGGACCAGCGCCCCCTCTTCGCAGTATTGATTTTAGCATGTCTTATATGTGTTTTAATGGTGTTGTCTTTGTTGTAAAAAATTGAATTTTTAGAATTATCAGAGACTAATAAAATTGTTTATTAACTTTAATTCCTGGTGTTGTGCAGTTATAAGACTCTGTTCAGTACTTCTTGGGGGTTTTTCATAGTGGGGCACCCCCCACTTTTCTAATTACTGACTTACCCTTTAAAGTGGACCAACACCCAGGGAGGATCGGCCCGGGAATCTATAAGATTCCCGGACCGATCAGATCCCTCCCCGCGGGGCATCCGAAATCGGGATGTCCCGCGGGGTGAAACCCCCCAGGAGGCCCACAAACCTTACCTTACCAGAGATCCAACGGCGCTGTCATTGGCCGGACGAGGTCACGTGGGAGCGGGGAGAGGTGAGTTTTTGCGGCGATCGGGGGGGTTTCACACAGCGGGGCACCCCCGATCGGGGTGCCCCACCTAAGTGGACCAACACCCAGGATAGTCAAAATCCTGGGTGTTGGTCCACTTTAAGTACAAAACTTCGCAAACCGATTATCCAAACTTTACATGTGCATTTCATACACTTTTGTATGGCTGTTTATATGGTGGTTTTAGCTTCTGTCAACCCAGGAGGAATGAAGGCTTGTCTGGGCGGAGGTCCTCTTTAACTGTCCACTGTGTCAGTGCATTTTGCACATAGCAGCAGTGCAGGTGGTTGTCTCTTTCTGTTTGGTTTCTGCGCAGGTTTTGCGCCCTTGCCGGGTTGTATACGTCGGTCACTGAGGATGTCATTTCTTTGTTTTAGCTCAGGACGCCGGATACTTCAGCACAGAAATGGCCCCCATTGAAGTGAAAACCAGGAAAGGTCCAGTAAAAATGGAGATTGATGAGCACCCAAGACCCCAGACCACCCTGGAGCAGATGGCTAAGTTGCCTCCAGTATTCAAGAAGGATGGCGTGGTGACGGCTGGAAATGCATCAGTAAGAAAAAAAAAAAAAAACCTTCTCTTCTGCATCGGTGACTGGCTGCTATTACAGATTAGAGAGGAAAATAACCTGCTATATTCACTATCCCAACCAGGGATATACCAATTTGGAATGTCCATGGTGTGAACATGTGGACGCGGGTTTGCTTACCCCTATAGTGATGCCACAGTGAATGTGCAAGCTCTCCTCCAATCAGTGTGCATATTAATGAGCCGCAACAAAGGGGGGGGGGGGGCAGCCGCTCAGACCATTTTATAACTAACCTGGGAGGTGCACGTTAGCAGGGCAATTAGTACACACAAGTCTTAAAGGAGCCACAGCACTCAACCCTGTTAGCTTGCGGGCCAGCCTATAATCTGTCTCTAAACTTGGTTAAAAACCGAGGACTCGGTCACACACATCTGCAGAAGTAGCTAAAGCTGCACCACTACGCCAAAGTGCCTCTGTGGGGTGCAGTCCTAACTTTGTGCAAGCACATGGTGTGTGGGGTCTAGGCTGTATTGCAAGGTCTTTGACCCTTCCACCCCATGGCTTGCACTTGAGAGGTTTAGGGCAACCTCAGGTAAGCCTGCTCCCAATTTATCTATTGCACTGTATGTCCCAGATGGGCTCTCAGAGATTAGAGTTAGGACTGCACCCCACAGAGGCACTTTGGCGTGGTGGTGCAGCTTAAGCATACTTCTGCAGATGTGTGTGACCGAGTCCTCTGTTTTTAACCAAGTTTAGAGACAGATTATAGGCTGGCCTGCAAGCTAACAGGGTTTAATGAGCGGCAACTCGAATGGGCAGTCATGGCCTGCTGGTTAGGTTACTAATCTTGTGACCGTAGGGTTATAGGTTTGATTCCTGGGTGGGATGTGACTGAAGTGCTCTTGAACACGGCAACTAGCTTCCTAACTGCTCCCTGGGCACCATGCCTAGGGCAGCCCAACACTCCGTGCGGGTGTGTGCACTCACTGTTGTGGTGGTGTTCTCACTCCACGAATAGAATTAATGTGGAGCACACATTTCCAAATGTGGAAGCCCTGCAACCACTCCCCTCCAGCTCTGCACAACACCCCATTCAGATAGGCCTGGCACAAGTGCGCATATCAGCAGGAGAGGTGCCACCACTGGATTTGCATGGCCATAGTATCACTAGAAATGAAAAATTCCTGCTAACCTGGATGCACCACAGAGAGGGAGACCACCAGCCCTAGAGCCTTTAAGATTCTAGGTCAGTGGTTGCTACTCTTTAAATCAGATCAAAACCCTGGATTTTCACCCATCTGGGCTTTGGTCTGCTTTACAGTGATTTAGGATGCCCAGTGTGTGAAACCCCCTAATTCCCCATTCACTCAACTTTGATCCACAGTGCATGTGTGGGCTCCTGTCCAATCAGAACCCAATGCTGAATGGATGAATTGATTGCCAGCAGCTGAAACCAACCCTAGACCTGAGAGTTCTTCGGGAGACGAAGGAGATGTTCAGTCTGAGTCAGAACAACCAGTTTTCCACAATTTCTCTGGGGGAGATGCACAAGATTTATTACATGATATTTATGACACTTTGGGTTTATCGGAAGAGCCTATGGGTCCCTTTGTCTCTTCATGACAAATTATATGAGGATTTAATGACCCCAAAATGGATAAAGTCTTTCCGATTCATGAAACTGTGAAAGAGTCTATTGCTATTTTCCAGAGAGAAAATTATTACTAGTTATTTGAAGTGCTGATTTACCTTTTCGGAAAAGGGGGTTCCGCTTTGGAGGGAAGTGGTTACACGTAGACACTCCTTTTTCCAAAGTCTCAACAGCTACGGATGTAGCTTTTGAAGATCTGGGAAATCTTTAAAGATCCCATGGATCAGCACATTAATCTTTTATTAAAAGCTTCCTTTGTGTTTATGCATGTGACAGCTTCAGCACCAGTACCTTTACTGAGAAATATGGGACATTGACTTTCTCATTTGAAGGCCCATGTCGAGCTAGAATATCTCCCCATACTAGAGACTGCTTATCTATGACTGAGAGGGGGGTCTAGGAAAACCTAGGATTTTGACTATACTGGGTTTTGGTCGGGGGTGCCCCGCTGTGTAGACCGCCAATCCACCCCCCCCCCCCCCCCAGATCGTCGCAGCCAACTCGCCTCTTCCCGATCCCACGGCGCGTCTAAGAGCCAGGGCCGCTTCCCTGTAGCAGTGCGCGTGCCCGCGCCGGGCATTTGTGGGTGATGCCGTGCCCACGAATGGGTTCCTCCTTCGGACATGACAGACCGGGTTGGAGAGCATGGTCAGTGGCCTCATCAGCAGGGGCATCCCAAGTCTCTGCCCACCCAGACGGGAAGGCTACGGCCAAGCATAGGCAGATTCAGATGGAATCCTCTGAGATTTCTAGCTCCTACATCGAGGACCTATTTCAGGATCTAGTTCTGGTCGGTCGGAGGGGGAGGTGTCCCCCGGCAGCGCAGAGGAACCAGAAGCCGCACTTTCGCCAAGGAACCCTTTAGATCAGTGGTCCTCAACCCTGTCCTCAAGGCCCACCAACATGTCATGTTTTTTGGATTTCCAAATAGCCAGCTCTATTGCTCTGCAGCTGCACTAATTACTCCACCTGTGCATCTTTGTGGAGATCTGCAAAACCTGGCCTGTTGGTGGGCCTTGAGGACAGGGTTGGGGACCACTGCTTTAGATCACCTGACAGATGAGATTGTGGAGCTTATTGAGGCAATATTGAAGGTTCTGCACCTCTCTACTTCTCAGCCAAAGCGACAGATGAAGAAGGGTGAACCCTACAAGCGCCAGAAGGTCAGGCAGGTTTTTCCCAGGCTTGCCCATTTTGACAGGCTAGTGGAAAAGGAGTGGGAGAAACCGGTTAAGCTTCCGTCTCTTCATAAGGTCCTGGATGCCAAGTACCCCATTCCAGATAACCGGTCAGGGTTTGGTCTTCGCCAGCTGAGGTAGACTATTTGGTGTCAAGTCTGGCTCAGCCATGTGCCCGGCATGGCAGTAGGCTCGGGGAGAGCCATCAAAAGCTGACATTTTACTCCCGACAGACAAGCTTACTGAGGACCACTGGGACAGGAAGTTCTATTATGGGATGGTCCGGTGTTTCCTGCATGTAGAGGGCGGGGTCATCTTTCGAAGTTGCTGTCCTGGGGGATTCCTGAAAAAAAGAGTTAACAGGTAAAAATAACAGTTTTTTTTTCTCAGGGAATAAGTGATGGAGCCGGAGTGATCATCTTAGCCAGTGAGGAAGCTGTTACCAAGCACAAGCTCACCCCGCTCGCCAGGATTGTGTCCTATCATGCTGCTGGCTGCGATCCCAATATCATGGGAATTGGTAAGAAATCGTCGTTTTTTTTATATTTCTATTCCTCAGCAGTTGAACCAAAAAGTATATGAATGCACACCTAAACGCTGAAATGCAGTTTCAAAAGATTGTATTTCAAAAATAGTATTACAAGAAAAATATGCAATTGGCAATATCCATATCAATGGACACTTAGAAAATATTTGTGAGCAGTATACGCCGATACCATCACCCATTTACACAGAGGCAACAAAAATGATCTATATACACTATATACAAAGTAAACTCGAAGTACTGTATTGGCAGGTAAAGAGGACAATATGCAAGTGGTTGCAGTACTTCAAAGATTATTAGCATATTAACGCAGGATAGAGCCACATAGTTTATAAGGCAGTCTTATGAGCAAAAATCAACATGGTGGCTTGTACCTTTAAGGATGCAGCTAATAGGAGGCACCGGAATGCAATGCTTGAGAGATTGGGTGATGACCGTCTCTATAGGCTGATATTAGCAAAATGTCCGCATGCAAAGGAAGTAGCAGGCAAGCTGGCTGTCACTGTATTCATTAGGCTGGCTGACACGTGTTTCGGGAGCAGTTTCCCTTCGTCAGAGCGTGGCTGGAGAGCTGTCATCGGAGGAGCACACCGCATTTCAGTGTTTAGGTGTGCATTCATATACTTTTTGGTTCTACATGGTTACTGGCTGATTTCTGCCAGTTAATTGTTGTGATTGCACCCAGCTATTCTTTGCTACCTACTGCATATATTAACATTTTCAGGTGTGCTTACCTATCTAAATTTATTATTCCTCAGCAGTTCCCATGCTACAGGTGGCCACTGATAACCTGCCCCAGCAAAGCACACTGACTGTTTTAATCTTGAGTTATAAAAGGAGGTGTTTGGCAAAATTGTGTTATATTAAAAATCCATATAAACACATTGACTGAGAGGAGGGGTCATTTATACACCCTGAATAAAACTCCCGCCAAGGTTTCTTCTGGTAGGAATAAAATCAGGGGACAGAACCTGTCTCCCCTGACTTCCTTCCATTTAAATAAAAAAAAAAAAATGTCTGGCTGGATATTTTTTGATGTCAGGCGTATAAGTGACCCCTCCTCCCACCATCCAGCATATTTATATGGATTTTATCACTGGGCCATTTTTTTGCGGTAGACCAGCTTTGAGGAGCAACCAAGAGCCTAGATTTTTGAGACCCCAGGGCTGGTGGTCCCGCCCTCTTTGTGAGGCATCCCGATTTGCAATGGCCCGAAATATGAAGCCCCCTGGTTCACCCCATATCTTAACTTTCCGACCCGCTGATGTGTGCACCTGCACTAGGCCTATATAAATGGCTGGACGCACAGCCGTAGGGAAGCGGCTGCAGAGATACTTGCCACCAGTGGCTTAACTAAATGTGACGGGGCCCTTTCAAGGCTCATACAGTAACGTTTTTTTCTGTCTTTTAACTCAATTGGATGCAGCTATACAACTAAAGACTGAGAGAGAAGAGACAAATGGGGCGTTTTTTTTTAATTTAAAGTGGACCAAAACCCAGGATTTCCACTATCCCAGATTTTGGTCCTTCCCCGGGATAGTGCGGCTGGAGAAGCTGAATAGAATCCCCAGCCACACATGTTGGTGGCACACTGCGCCAATTTATCCCTACAGCTGTGTGCGGCCACACACAGCCATTCAGACCGCGCACAACTCCTGGGGTGTTTCACAAGGATGGGCATCCCAGTTCGGTATGCTCCAGGGGGAGGAAGCCTGCCCTGGTGTGGGGTTTTGGTCCATTTTAATGATACCAAGTGAGCACAATTATGATAAATATGGTGGAGGAGCAAGGATTGGGCCCCTGACCTCCTGGACCCTGGTGCAGTCGCACCCCTTGCACCTCCTAAAGTTAAGCTCCTGCTGGCCACCCTCTTTTCATTCAGTGTTCTTTGCAGCTCATTAAAGTGGACCAACACCCAGGATTTTGACTATCCTGGGTATTGGTCCACTTCCCCGGGGCACCCCGCTGTGTGAAACCCCCCAGAAAGCCCCCAAAACTCACCTCTCCCCGCTCCCACGTGGCCGCGCCGTCCAATCGGCGCCGACGGACAAGCTGATTGACAGCAACGTACAAGCAGCTTGCCCGTCGGCGCCTCCCGTGCGTCACTCTTGACGTGTGCGCGCCCGCGCCGGCCATTCAGAAGACCAGGTAGGTGGATTTGGGGTGTTCAGGGGGGGTTCACCCCGCGGGACATCCCGATCTCGGATGTCCCGCGGTGTGTGAGGTGATCGGCCCGGGAAACTTATAGATTCCCGGGCCGATCACCTCAGGGTGTTGGTCCACTTTAATATGCACAGCCTAGAACACTGATTGGAGGAGAGTGGGATCGCTGGAGAGGTAAGCACAGCGAAGTATCCGGATTTGGGTAGAGGAGCAAAACCAATAAGAATGTAAATCCTGGGTTTTGTTCCTCTTTATAACAAATAGTCACCTGGTCCCGGCTTTTTGCCCAGTTCCAGGGCGGCAGCTGCTGGGGTTGGTAAATGACCACCTTGTCACACATTCACTGCAGTGGTCCTACTGCTGCTGCTGTTGTGTGATGAGACTTGGCAGATGAATATCTGGGACTTCAGAACCAGCAGGGGGCAGATATCTATGGACTAGGAAAAAACACTTTAGATCCGATTACGCCCCCAACCCCAGAGCATCTGTATTTTGTCCCTTAGGTTAAAAAGCAATAGAAAGCCCCAAATCGGGGAGAAGCTTCACCTTTCGCCTGTTTCTAGGGGAGGGCAAGCAGGGAGATCGTCCTGGGTGTCAAAGCTATTGGGGGGGGGGGGGGGGGCAGCCTTTATCCCAGCCGTCCTGTTTTCTGCATATGAGTCAGGACCATTGTTAGTGTTGCCGGCCATAAGACAGGCCCTCCATCCCCCAAATTGGGCTTAGTTATGTGGAGGGGGCGCTGCCTGCTGCTAAGAAAGAGGCACATCATGGAACATACCTGTATGGTACAGCAGCAGCATCATACGATGGGTGAGGAGGAGGCAGAGTTTTTATCTTCCTGCATTGGGCGCTATTTTGCCTAAAAACTGCCCTGCTTGCACCGCCACATACAGCTGGCGACGAGGCGTGGCATCCCCTATTGGGACGTGGCACTATAGTCAAATCGGCCAACTTCCTCTTACATTGTGGGGCTGACGCTCACATGACTTCCGTGTAACCATGTGATTGCCTTGCACATCAAACCTGAATGGTTGCTGGATGTCACATGACTGGCTGCCATTTGCTGCTAAACGTGAATGAGAAAGTGAATTGACTAGTGTCCCATCAAAGAGGAAAAAACCCAGGGATTTTACTTCCCTTTTGTTCCGTGCCCCCGGGGCACCGCAATTCGTGTTAAACTCCTCAGAAAGGCCACTTAAACTCACACTTCGCCTCGCCAACGACTCATGCGCAGGCTCTTGTCCAATCAGAGCCCTTTGCCGTATCTATTTCATTCAGCAAAGGGCTCTGATTGAAATGTAAATGGCTGGTATGGTAGCGCGCAGGCCACCGGGTATGCAGCAGCGTGCACTCCCGATTGAAATCATCGCTCCCGATGATGTAGTCATAGCAGGCGGCTCTCATTGGATGGGAGCCCGTCCATGCGCCATTGAATCGCAGAAAGGTGAGTTTTAGTGGGCTTCCTGAGGAGTTTCACGTGAATCATGCCCAGAGGCATGGGAAAAAAAAACAGGAATGTCAAATGTTTCACACAATTCAGGATGCCTCAGCCAGCGGCCGCTAGTGGGTTTTGTTCCGCTTTAAATACTGTTGGGTTGTTCCAAAATGCATAATTCACTATCGCGGCATAGGTCAAGGACCTCATGGTATAAACGTCCTTTCCTTCATGAGGTTCATGACTTCATGCTGATTGTGATGACTGATTATGATGACTGAAGGGTCAGCATATTCTTTTCTAGATAGGTACTGAACGACCCAGGCTCCATAATTAGGGCAGCTCACTGCACGGATGGGTTCAAGTGGAGGAAAAATTGCCATGTGTGCACAAGCAGTCAATGGCCATCTAAGCCCCCCCCCCCCCCCCCCTAAAAATAATAAATTAAATATAAGAAAATCATTCCAACATTTGTTTTCCAGGCCCTGTTCCTGCTATTACTGAAGCGCTAAAGAAAGCCGGCCTGGCTCTGAAGGACATGGATCTCGTAGAGGTAATTACCAGTTTAGTTAAAGTGGATCTGAAGCCCTCCTTACTGTAAGTCCACTAAAGTGCCAAAAAGGCTCTTTCTAAAATTCCGAGTCTGCTGCAACTAATACTACAGGACATTATAAAGGGGACTATAGAGCTCAGCAGGTGGGCATGCATGGTGTGTGGGTGAGTAGTTTCTAGGAGAAGCCTAAAATCAGGGCAGAGGTCCGTCAAGCCCAATTGGGTTGGCTGGGGTCTGGTCGTGCAGCAGCCACTCGGGTCTTCTTTAATAGAGAATTCCGGAGCAGCGACTAATAAGCTTTGCTGGGTGTGCACTTTTTCTGCCTGAGTTTCTGCCTTACTGAGCAGCTTCAAATTGCTGGGTATCCCAAATTTGGACATCCAGGGGATGGGCGGTGCAGCCACCCCTGGGGAAAATTTACACTTTGAATGAACAGGAAGTGATGCTAGTAAACAGGCAGATATTCAGTGTTGTCATAGATGGCAAAATATTAAAGTTACTTTAAAGTGGACAAAACCCAGGATATTCAACCCCAGGTTTTTATTCGCTCCCAGTTTGCCATATGCACACCTACATCGAGCAATCCCATGTTGCATGAGTGGGCCCCCTCTCCAGTGAGCACCATGAAGATTAATGCGAAGCAATAAATGCGCATTAAAGCAGACCCATTTACTAGTAGCTAATGATTGTGGGTTCCGCCCCCCCCGCCGCATTGAGACAGGCTGGGGGGGCATCCAGATTGCTGGAGCCGCCCTTGCGCATTGCCAGCTGCAAGCCTTACCTTACTGGAAATGTAGCTCCGCGATTGGCCCGCCTTCACTCATGTGGACCGACTCTTCGGCGGCTAGGACTGAGAATGTGACCTCGGCCAATCCCAGGGCTGCATTTCCGAGCGAGCATAAGTAAAGGATTGCGGGCGGCGATGCATAAGAGTGACTCCAGCTATCTGGATCCCCCTACGAGCCTGCACCTGCCACCTAGGCATTTAGATATGTCCAGAACATGCAGGGAATGCCACTGGCGCTCTGTATATGCAATGGCATTGATGGATCGAGGGGATTAGACAGTGAAGCAGGGGGGTTTCACACAGCAGAGCGTTCCACACTGGGATACTCTGTCCTAGAGAATCTGATTCTAGGGATAGGTGTTAACGGTTTTGATCTACTTTAAACCTACCAATCTCCATCAAGAGCCAAATAAATTAAAGTCCCTGTCCAAGCTTAAAGCAGAAGTCCAGTCAAAACATCCCCCCCCCCCCCCCCCCACAAAGAAAAAAAACCCCTTATCTTAGCCACACTCCAGAGCTGCTCTCTGGGGCACTGGCGGCCTGCTGCATAGGAAAAAAAAAAACGGAAAGTGGCATCCCCCAGCCCCGTGCACGCGCCCGTGAATGGGCAGTGCGCGCACTGAGCCAGGGGATGCCACTTTGTGTCTTTTTGTTCGGCCGCACAGAAAGACAGAGGAAAAACACAAGGCAGCACCCCCCAGCTCCTGCACTTGCACACAGCTGGGGGATGCCCTTTTGGTGTCCTCTCCTTTAGAATTTAGACGGTTCCGGACACATGGAAGGCAAAACAACTTCCTCGTTAAGATGAAAGGGAAAAACAACCTTAGGAAAAAAATCAGGCCTAAAGTGAAAAACCACCCTATCCTTATGCCGCTCAAAGTCAGGAGGCTTTATACAAAGAGCGGCCAGTTCTGACTCCCGGCGCACCGAGGGGTCAAAAAGACCACCTTTAGGGTCAAGATAAACAATGCAGCATCACACAAAGGCTCAAAGGGAGGACCCTGAAGAGCAGAAAGTACCAAATTCAGTTACGTACATGGGTAACTCCTTGGAAAAAAGCCCTGAGCAGCCTATGATTGGCAAAGGATCTTTGGAAAAAGATGGCCAAAGCCGAGACCTGGCCCTTGAGGGTGCCCAGCTGTAGACCCAAGTCCAAGCCGTGTTGTAAAAATTCCAAAATGCTAGAAATAGAAAAAGTGCGACGAGGGAAACTCTTGGATTCACACCAAGAAATGTAGGCATGCCAGACTCTGTAGTAAATCATGGAAGACTTCTTCCGCCCCTGAATCATGGTCTGAACAACCGTGGCTGACAGCCCCTTTTCCGTTAGGATTGAGGTTTCAATAGCCAGGCTGTCAAAGCCAGCGTCTGTAAATTGAGATGCCGCAGTGATCCCTGAGTGAGAAGCCCTGGGTCATCGGGCATGATGTAACGATCCACTGACATCTGGACTATGTCCACGAACCAACTCCGCTTCGGCCAATTAGCGCCCCCTCCTCGGCTATCTTGCATAGCACTCTGTCCAGGAGTGGAAACGGACGGAATGCATAAAGGAGCCTGAACTCCGTCCACGGAATTGCCAGAGCGTCTGTGGCGAAGGCCAGAGGATCTCTTGACAGGGAGACGAAGCTTGTGATTGTGTCTGGACGCAAACAGGTCCACGCCCAGCTGACCCCAGCGGAGACACAGAGCGTGAAAGATCTTGTTGCTGAGAGACCATTCCCCCAGACGAGAAGTCCCCCTGCTCAAGGAGTCTGCCTCCTGGTTTTCTACCCCGGGGATGTAAACCGCCGAGATGCAGGGAACATTCTCCTCCGCACAAGTCAGAATCTGGGTCACCTCCTGAAGGACTCGCTTGCTCAGAGTCCCGCCCTGGTGATTGATGTAGGTGACAGCCGTCTGATTGTCCGAGCGGACCTGAATCGCCCGACCCCTTAGATGGGGAGTTGAAGAAGCACCAACCGAATCGCTCTGAACTCCAGTAGATTGATGGGTAAGTGGGCCTCCTGTGGCCCCCACTGACCCTGGAACTTCAGCGTTTGCCAAAAACCTCCCCAGCCGGTCAGAATGGCGTCCGTGGTAACTATCTCCCACCGGGGAGTCAGAAAGGACTTGACCTCCAACAGATTTATGGAGTCCAACCACCACAAGAGGGACTGTCTGACCATGGGGGACAGTGAAAAATCCTGATCCAGGGACTCCAGCGTCCGGTCCCAACCTGTCAACAGATTCAATTGAAGAGGCCTCATGTGGAACTGGGCGAAGGGCACTGCCTTGAAGCAGGACACCATGAGGCCCACCAGTTTCATCCCCAGACGAATAGATGGCCGCTGACAAGCCAGTAGGGCCTGCACCTGCGTCTGGAGGCCCTCTACCTTCTGCGGGGGCAGGAATACCTTGATCTGAGAGGTGTCCAACTTCATGCCCAGGAAGGACCTCACCATTGAGGGAGTGATGGAAGACTTGGGATAATTGATTACCCATCCGAATTCCTCGAGCGTGGATAACACCATCCGGGTGTCGCTCTCGGCCTGCTGAAGGGACTGACCCGCAATCAGCAAATAGTCCAGATAAGGCAGCACACGAATGCCCTGGTTCCTCAGGATGGCCATGATGCCCGCCAGCACCTTGGTGAACACACGGGGGGCTGAGGCTATCCCGAACGGCAGTGCCACAAACTGGTAATGCTGATCCTCCAGCGCAAACCTCAGGAACTTCTGATGCCCCTGAAAAATCGGGATGTGCAGATAAGCATCCTTGATGTCCACCGTGGTCATGAAGTCGCCGGGCCGAAGCGAGCTCACCGCGGACCGTAAGGTCTCCATGCGAAAATGTCTGACAAACCCGTTGAGACCCGTCAGATCCAGGATAGGTCGCAGCGTTTCATCCTTCTTGGGCAACGTGAACCGATTGGAGTAGAACCCTCGACCCCGTTCCTGGCGAGGCACGGGGCAAATCACACGTAATGGTAGAAGGCTCTGAACGGCCATCCTTAGGCCCTGCGCCGTCTATGCATTCCGGGAGAACCGCGACCGAAGAAATCCTGAGGGCGGCCAAACTGCCAGCTCTATTTTGTAACCGGAGGAAACCACCTCCTGGATCCACCGATCCGAGACGTGCTGTCTCCAGATGTGAGCAAATAGCAGAAGCCATTCCCCCACCCGGATGGGTGAGGGCGCCCCCTCATGCCTGAGAGGGCTTGGCAGGGGGTTTGAATTTAGCTCCCCAGGAGGGATTGGGTCGGCCGCAAGACCTACTTCGACCCCAGGAATCTCTGCGGCCACCTGAAAATGAAGAGCCTCTTTCTCCTCGAAAGGAGCTATAGGCAGCACAACCCCGAAAGGGCCGCTCATCCTTGGCCAGAAGGTCCAGACGCTCCCCGAATAACCTGAGCGTCAGCTGACTACTGCCGCAACCAGAGCGAGCGGCGAAGCGCAACAAGCAGAGCCGAAGCCCTGACTCCCAGCCAGACGCTATCGTCCATGGCCAAGACTACAAAAGCAATAAAATCCACACAGGATTTGAGGTCTTGATACTCCTCCGCCCGCTTGCAAGCACCCCACCTCAACAAGGTGCCTCACCTTCTTCCTGATGGCCAAAGAGACAATGGCCGCGGCACAGACAGGGCAAAGCCCCGCACCTACAAAGGTGAACGCATTACAAGCCAGCTGATCCATGCGCCTGTCAGCTGGGTCTCGTAAGGAAGCAGTATTGGGTGACGGCATTACCAATTTGTTAGGTCTTTCTCATTCCTTAAACACCATATTGGAAAAGTAGGCCTGCTCCGGAAGACAAGCCTCTGTCTCAGGACAGAATAAATCATCCTGCTTCCTCTTACCCGCTTTAGGAGGAACAATATGCAAAGTCTCAAATACAGAAGACGGCAACTTCTCGGTGTCGTCAGGGAGCCACATATCCTCATCCGAGGAGGAACCAGGCTCGCTATCATAGTCAACCGACCGATCCCCCTGAGGAAGCGGAGTCCCTAAACAACACTCCTTCCTCCACGGAGTCCCGACCTCCAAAAAAGATCATCATCAGCATAATTCCGAGTAACCCGGCTCGATGTGCCGCTTCTTACTCATGGCCTTCCACGTAGCCGTGCGAGATCACTGTCTCTCCAGGCTGGCCACCCGGTAAGCCTACTGGGCTTGGGACCCCCTGCTGGCTTCCCCTTCGCTGAGGGCTGAACGCAGTAGTGGGGGGGGGGGGGGGGTTGGCGAGGCCACAGGCAAAGGAGGGCTAGGGGCAGGGACGCCCGCCCTATCATGCTCTAACAATACGCTCCTGGCGCAAGTGACACAAACCGTGCTGAGTCCACCTAGGGGGCAGGTACCGCACATGGGACAGAGCTTCACCCGCCCAGAGGGGGCCCCTAGCTCATTATCCCCATAAGCCTCCATTATTTTGATAGAAAAATACAGGTTACAAGGCACTAATGGCCCAAACCTGAGTGACCCCCAATTTAGTCCCTCTTTTTAGTAATCCCTCAATAAGGGGAGAGGGTGCCGAGAGAGGGGGGGGGGGTGTGGGAGACTGGGAGGAACCTAAACCCTCAGCTGGCAATGGAGGGGGCCCACCTAGAAGACACAAACGGAAGAAAGGCGCTCCCCGCCAACATGCCGAGGCCTCGTAGAAGAAGGCCTGAACAACGCCGCTCCTGCCCCCCCCCCCCCCCCCCCCACAGCTACCAGATGGAGGAGAAGGAGAAGAGGTGAGGGAACGAGGCAAGGTGAGTATTAACACAGCTGCCAGCAAAGTCTAAAAAAGAAGTAAAACTGAGGTAAAAAGCACAGCACATGACAATAAAGCTTGTGGGCACAGATAAGGGCATAACCCCAGGCAATATAGGTGGTTCCTTCCAGCCCCCCCCCCCAATTGGCTCACCATCGCCTATGGCTGGCTACCCTTTATGGAGGGTCTGCGGCCCAGAGCCTAGCTCTGTGAAAATGCTCGACCCCGGCGTTCTCCCTACACCTGTTCCTGTCATCCGAGGCTGGGAGGCAAAACTGGGTCCACGGGAACAGAGGCAATAGGGGTGCAGCAGCCGACAGGCTTACAAATCCCCCCGCTGAACTGCCATGATCCAGAGAGAGTTTCCAGACGATCTTCGCAGTAGCTACTGCAAGACAAATCTGGTCGGGAGGATTTGCAGCTTTGGATCTTGCAGGAACTGGCGCCACCTGGTGGCGGACTGCCCACACGTATATGGATAACTGGGACAGCCCGGACCGAACACAGGGAAAAGAAAATATTGGTTCCCGATTGCGGGTCCCAGAGCAGCCTGGTGCACCCCCTCTACCTCCCTACAGAGGGAGTGGCCCGAGTAGCTAGAGGCAGTCTCATTCACCATTTTTCCTTGGGAATAGGGGACAAGTCCCCAAAAGAATCTCTGGGCGCTGTTTCTAAGTTTCACAATGCGGGTGTGATCTATCGGAAGAGGCGATTACCTTTTTTAATGGGAATACAAAGGTGAGTCCGGTGTTCAAGGAGTGGAAGTCGATCTACTCAATCCCTTTTTCTCCACAGGTGAATGAAGCTTTCGCGGCCCAGTACTTGTCTGTGGAGAAAGCTTTAGGCCTAGATCGAGAAAAGACCAATGTGAATGGCGGGGCCATAGCACTGGGCCACCCCCTGGCTGCATCCGGATCTCGAATCACCGCACATCTTACCCATGAACTCAGGTGGGTCAATGTGTTTCTTGTAATGATCTGTTTCATTCCAGGCAAAAAGTTAATTTGGCTCTGCTTTCTGTTCTTCCCTCGCTGGAAGTAAGGGGCTGCATCTTATATTCAGCCTGCTTTGTATTTCTTGATAAGCCCTTTTAAACTCTCTCCTTTCTGCTCTGCTGTGGTGTGACTGTCTAGGGCTATAGTTAAAGCGTAATTCAATCTTTGCACAAGACAGATGCAGAATTATTTTGCCCAGGACAGATGAAGGTGCTGAATTATTTTGCCTGGGCAAAATGTAAAAACCAAGGTCTTAGTGGACACTGCATACACTGAGGCACCTTGACATGGTAAAGTGGGGTTCTTAGAGTTTATGACATACGCTGCAATAGATAAATCAACAGCCAGCTTAGCTGAGGTTTTCTGTAGTTCTGCACATGCGGGAGCCTAAGGTAAGATAGCGAAGGTAGATTTGATGAGGGACCACCCTTGGAAAGAAGCACCGGGTTGTGCAAGCATATAATGGCCATCTATGCTTCCCCAAAAAAGTGTGCAACCAAGACCTCTGTCATTTCAATGACGGGTTATCGGACCTATTGGTGGTTGACGGAGTTTGTTCTTTGCTCCTAGGGCATCCTGATTTGGGATGCCTCAATGTGTGAAAACCCCCGGCTTGCTGGGTCTGCTTACCAGTTCCACAATCACAATGCCAAATAAAATACAGTCCGAACTCACTGGAACACACAACCACTATCCGTTTAAAGTAGCAGGAATAAGTTAAATATTAATAAATGGATCAATAGATAAGTAATAACCTCCAATCCCTCTGAAGATGGACACAAGGACCAGAGGGATAATAAGTGCAAATAAATACTTTTGACTATCCTGTTGATCCATGATGTAGGATGCCCCCTGTGTGAAACCCCGCAGATTGACCACTTTCTCTTACCCTCCTGTCGTTCCCACAGTGCATGAGTGAAAGCTCATCCAAACAGAGCTTTACGTGGCACATACTAATGCACGGCATAAAGCCACTGAAATCCGCTCTAGCGGCAGATGAAGCCTTTATCATATTGTTGGTCATCTATATATAAAGGAAAGAGTGCCCCACCCCCCAAAAAGGGAATAAACTTGAGTCGAGGACTAACACTTGCACTACCACATAATTGCAAAAATATATATTTTTATTAGGCAAAACACAAAACTATACAATTAAAATGTACCTTAAAGTGGACCAACACCCAGGATTTTGACTATCCTGGGTGTTGGTCCACTTCAGTGTGAAACCCCCCAGAAAGCCCCAAAAACTCACCTCTCCCCGCTCCCACGTGACCGCTGCTGCCAATCCCCGCCGACGGACAAGCGGGAGGCAGCGACGGACAAGAGAGCGCGCCCGCCACCGCCTCCTGCGCGCCACTCTTACAGGGCCCACGCCGGCCGTTTGTGAATGGTGCGCGTCCTACTAGAGGGACGCGCGGGAGGCGGCGGCGGGGGACGCCACTGGATCGAGGAGCAGTTAGGGATTTAGGGGTTTCTGGGGGGTTTCACACAGCGGGGCACTCCCGATCGGGGTGTCCCTCAGTCAGGGGACTGATCGGTCCTGGAATCTTATAGATTCCTGGGCCGATCAGTGGAGGGTGTTGGTCCACTTTAAAAACATTCAACATTCCCTGAGCATGATCAACTATCAGGGGGCGCTGGACCATAAAAAACCTATTCTAATTGTACTTATTATGATTATTATTTATTTATATGGACACAAAATCCAAATAGTGTATTAACACATTAGAATAGGTTTTTTTATGGGTAGTAGGTCCAGCGCCCCCTGGTGGTTGATCATGCTCAGGCAATATTGAATGTTTTTTTTTTTTTTAATTCTTTATTTAGTTTTCAAATACAGTGTAATAAAATATCAGGGATACAAATGGTTCAGAGTAAATACAAAGATAACAGTGGCTCTGGCCCGTCATATGCATGTTTAACCCCCACATTCTTATGGTTTATTTGGCTCTAGTAGTGGATTCAGGATTTCATAAGTAGACACTGACAGTGTCTCTTTATTGTCTCCTGTCCCTCCAGAAGTTTTTTGGCTTCTATTCACTTTTCTTGGTTCATAAAGCAATGACTCAGATCCCCGGACATCCATTTGCTGTTTATCCGGATATCTCAGTGATCTCCTTGTCTTTCAGGTTTAATTTGTTTGGTTTGTCTTGAAAATGTGGGGGTCTATTTGGGATGTTTCGCACCCAGGACCAGGCCATCAAGAGAGTGAATGTATAGGAGATAGGAAAAGAGAAAAAAGAAAAAGGGAAAAGGGAGAAGGAAGGGGGATAAGTATAGGCAGGGGGGGGGGGGGTTCCCCAAGTCTCCACGCTCCACTCCCAGGCTGGAACATAACCAGATTGTTGCCAGAGGCCACATGACTGACTGTCGTCTGCAATGGGTCTCAAGAGGATGAGGGGGCGGCGGGACAAGCCGCCGGGGGTCGGTACATATACCACGGCGTCCAGAGTAGTCGGGTCTTCTCCTCATTGTCCTGAGCTGCAGCCGTCAGCTCTTCCATTTCCCTTATTTTGTCCACCTCTCAGATCCAATCATTTTCTGTCGGGGTGTATTCGGGATTAGCATTTTGGCTGCGTTTATTAGGTGCCTTAGAATCGACTTTTTGTATGCTGTCACGCTGCTAGTGGTGTGATGTAGCAGCATGAGGGCCGGGCAGAGCGGGACTTGTGAACCCACAATCTCCGTCATAGTTCCTGTTATCTTCTTCCAGAAGGCTGTGACTTTAGGGCATGACCATAAGATGTGTATTAGTGAGCCCTCTTCTGTTTTACATCTCCAGCACATAGGTGAGGAGCTCGGAAAGATGGAGGCCAGTCTCTTTGGAGAGTAGTGCCATCTAGATAAATATTTATAGTTTGTTTCCTGCACCTGTGCTGAGATTGACGATTTATGGGTGAGAGTGAGAATATTTTCTCCCATTCGCCCCTCGTGAACACTCTGCCTAATTCTTTCTCCCATTCTCCTCAAAAGGCAGGTGTCGTCTCCTGCTCCGCATCGAGAAGCTGATATATCTGGGATATCACCTTCTGTGGTGGGTCTTTTTGCGGGCCTGCTCTTTGTAGGAAGTGTTGGAAGAGTAGCAACTGCCAGGGGTCTAGGTGCAGACTACCCCATTGGCTTCTAAGCTCCTCTGTTCTGCACCATTCCCCTCCTCCCAATAGGTCTCTCCCTCTGACTGTTCCCAGGTCTCTCCAGTTCCCTCTGGTTAGCAGTCCCAGACTAGTGGGCAGCTCCGGGTTCCCAATTACAGCCAAGGTGAGAGCTCTCCAAGCCTCCTAACCGCGTCCCCCAAACACTGAGAGTCGCTTTGATCATTAGGTTAGGGCCTCCCCATCGGTTTGAGGTCTCTGTTGCCCATGGGATCTCCTTCAACAGGGTTTCTACGCAGCTAGACTCCACGGCGACCCATTTCTTCTCTCTTCCATTTCTTCCCCAATCTACTATTCTCTGCAGGTGTGCTGCCTGCCAGTATCTCTTCAGGTTTGGGACAGCCAGGCCTCCTTTTGTTTGTGGCCTCTGTAGAAGTCCAAATCGGATCCTCGGCTTCCTACCCCCCAAAAGAATTTTGGGAATAATGTATTCAGGTTCTTGAAGTAACTTGCCTGTGTGTGGCACGGAAGGGTTTGAAATAAGTACAATATTCTTGGGAGGATTGTCATTTTTATGGCACTCATCCTTCCCAACCAGGTAAGCGTAAGAGAGTCCCATCCTGCCAAATCTGCCTTGATTTTATTCAGCATAGGAACAAAGTTGTATCTGAAGACATCTTGGACATCTTTCGAGATCTTTGTACTTAAGTTAACGTGGGTGATGACCACGTAAATGGGAAAGAGGACTTGATGAGGGATACTACGGTTTCTGGGAGTCCAACATTGAGACTTGGGCTCCTTTCAAGTCCGTATTCTTTCTTATGTGTCTTTAAGTGGACCAACACCCAGGCTGATCGGCCCAGGAATCTATAAGATTCCCGGGCCGATCAGATCCCTCCCCGCGGGGCATCCGAAATCGGAATGCCCCCCTGTGTGAAACCCCCCAGGACGCCTCATTCACCTTACCTTACCCCTGTTCCAACAGCGCATGCGCGGGCCGCATCTCGCGCTTCACTCTAGCAGGGCGCGTGCCCATCTCCGGACGTTTGTGAATGGCCGGTGCGGGCGCGCTTCCTGTTAGAAGGACGTGCGAGAAGCGGGCGCCAGCGTGCTCGGAGCCACTGTGGTTGTCCGTCCCTTGTACGTGCATACCACAGCGGCTCTGAGCGAGCTGATTGGACGAGGCCCGCGCATGCGCCGTAGGAGCGGGGTGAGGTGAGTTATTCTTAGTATGTCACACACCCCGCTTCAAGAATCCATAACATGTGGGTAATATCGTCCTGAAGAGGGTGTTCCTGCAGAGATGATAGCAAAAGAAAGCCCCTCCCCGATCCATAAATACCTGGGACCTCCCACTCACTACCCAGTTTTTCCATCTCTGCAGACGGCGAGCAAGTCAGAAGATGATGGCTCCTCCTTGCACAGGGGGATTTCAGGTAGCCGGGGTAACTCCCGGCCTCTTATTTTGTTTATTCCCGCTCAGACCCCTTTTGTCCCAAAAATTTACCTCATATTACATGCCTCCACAGTCTTGGCTGCTGGCCCGAGCGAGGGTACATTGGCACCTCTGGTGCTGAGGAGCTGAGCTCCACCGTGAGACCCTAAAAGAGAGGGTAGGCGGTCATACCGGGTAGGTGATCCCGGTTTGGGATGCCCCGTCCCTTGACCTTTCCCCTGGGGGGGGCCCTTCCCTTTACCAATTATGGGGGCTGGGGGTTCCTCTCATCGGGGTTAGCTTATTCACTTTCTCTTTATTACTGTCTCTTTATTGATGTGTGTACCTAGAGTAGTCCATCAATGTGTTATTCTCTTGTTACTATGTCCCAGCACCGCGGCTGTCATTGCAGCCGGGTGCCGGGGTTTTTCATTCTGTGAGGTGATTTTTCACCTCACGCGCGTTGGGGAGGCGGGGCTGGCACTCGGCGCTCTGCCGCGGCCAGCCCCCGTTCTCTCCTTCACTCCTCGCCGCAGCGAGCGGGGCGGGTGCTCCGCTAGTGATAGCGGATGCACCCGTTGTCATGCAGCCGGCGCCGCGGTTGTCGGCGGCGCCGGTCTCTGGGCTGGTGCGTGAGGGACTTCTTCCCTCACGCTTCATTCACACTGGAAGGGGGGGCGGAGCCGGGCTTTCGGCGCGTCGCCGCGGCTCCGCCCTCCTCTGTCCTGGCGCCGCTGCGGAGCTGAGCTCCCTGTCTCTAGGCAGCTCCCTGTTACTGGGCAGAAGGGGGCACAGATCAGCTTGCGCGGGCTGCGCAGACCACGCCCCTGGCACGGCCGTGATTCTCTCTTCACTTCACCTCAGAGATCGCCACACAATTGTTCTGAGGCGGATCGTTCACCGCAGCGTCTGTGAGTGGCCCTGTGGGCCTCATTTATTTCTTTATCTGTCATGTTTTATTGTAGGGTCTTATGGGTCTCTCTCTGTCTTTTAGGTGAAAGTTATCCAGGAGGATCTTCTGTAGTATTGGAAGGTCTCTCCTGATCCTGGGTCCCTGGGTCCATTTTAGCATCACAAATCCTCCCACTCGGGACATTAAAGGGGCATCCCGGGTTGCCTAGCTGGCGTAATTCCCTGGGTCATAGCGACCACTCAAAATTCACCATATGGAGGCATCCCCGGATACTGGGACTGGGACCCCTTCGGGGCATCCCAAAAAGTGTATGTTGTGTGGGATTTCCATTACTGGGGATGATGTGTTACTGTGTATACCATGTGCACAGCAAACTATTACGCGGCAGTCCGAACCCCAAGCGTCGGGGTCAGCACAGCCGGCCACCTCAACTCCCCCTCCCGCCTTGACTCGTGCCCCGTGTGACGTGGTCATGGGCAGGGATCTGCAATCCGAGATGTGTGCCAGATTGGCTAGCCTTGAGAAAATGCTCTCTAGCTCGGTCACCCGTAAGGCTCCGTCTAAGAGAAAGCATTTGTCACCGGCTCCGCCGGTGGATGATCTTGATGACAGAGATAATCTGGATTGGTCTGATTATCCCCAGCTAGAGGAGGGGGAAGTTGATGAGGGTTCAGAATTTTCGGATGATGAGCAGTCTGCTGGCGCTGATGCCGAGCTTTCCGATTTAGGGAGATCCTTGGACTCTCCTCACGCTCTGTCTCTCATGCTGGAAGTTCTGAATATTTCCCCTCCCGAGGAGGCGTCACAGCAGAAAGGTGAGCTGTTTGAGGAATCCAGGCCGCGCCTGGAGTTTCCTACGCAACGCCATTTTGATAGAATCATTGACAAGGAATGGGATAGGCCGGCTCGGCTCCCTGGCATCCCTCAGGGGTGGGATAGGAAATATCCCTTTCCTTCTGAGGCGATCAAGCGCTGGGCATCTCCCCCCGAGGTGGATGCACCGGTTTTGGGGTTGTCTAACTCCTCGGTGTTAAACAGACCTGATTGTTCCACTCTCAAAGATGGAGAGGATAAACGTATTGATCAGATGGCTTCTCATGGCTTTACTAGCATTGGGTCGGCCATCCGGCCTGTGTGCGCTTCGGAGCTAATGGTGTTGGCCACCAGGTCTGTGGTCAGGGACCTGTTGACTTCTTCCGGGCTTCGTCCTGGTAGTAACGAGTTCCTTAGCCTTAAACGGTGCGAGTTGTTTCTATCCTTTGTGTTGACCGCCTTGGATGATACTTTGATGATGTGTGGTAGGACTTCGGCTCTGCTTGTGGCTATTCGGCGGTCGGTGTGGCTGCGCCAGTGGGCGGCCGATTTTATGTCCAAAAAATCACTGACGGCTTTACCCTTTGTTGGTCTACGGCTCTTTGGAGAGACATTGGACTCTGTCACCAAGGGTGGTAGGTTACCTCAACGTAAGAAACAACGCCGCCCCTTTCGGGGGGCGCCTGCCTTTAACCCCTCCTTTCGGGGGGCCAGATCTGGCAGGGGTTCTGCATTTCCCTCTTCCAGAGGAGATTTCGGAAACAGGGGCAGAGGACGTGCCCGTTCTGGATACAGTTGGGGCTCTAAGCCCAAAACGGCTGCTAAGCCGGCTCAGCAATGAGGGGGCGCCCTCACCCATGCGGGTGGGGGGACGGCTGCAGCACTTCTCTCAGATCTGGGATCAAGAGGTCTCGGACAGATGGATCCGGGAAGTGGTGTCTTCCGGCTACAAGCTGGAGTTCGAGCTCCGCCCCCCTTCCAGATTTGTCAGGTCTCGGATGCCGTTGGAGCCTCTAGCGGCGCAGGGGCTCCTGGTGGCAGTGGAGAATCTTCTGGATATGGCTGTCATTTGCCCAGTGTCCCCTTCAGATCAGGGCAGGGGCTTTTATTCCAATCTGTTCACGGTTCCCAAGAAGGATGGGTTGGTCCGACCCATCTTGGATCTGAAGTTTCTCAACCGGTTCATCCGGCCGAGGAAATTCCGCATGGAAACGCTGCGTTCGGCCATTCACTCTCTTCGTCAGGGAGACTTTCTGACGTCCATAGACATCAAGGATGCTTATCTACACGTTCCGTTTTTTCCAGCACACCAGAGGTTTCTCAGGTTCGTGGTGGAGGATCGGCACTTTCAGTTTGTGGCACTTCCTTTCGGTCTCACCTCAGCGCCTCGGGTGTTCACCAAGGTGCTAGCGGGGGTGATGGCTCTGCTCAGAGGTCAGGGTATCCGCATCGTGCCCTATTTGGACGATCTACTGATCATGGCCTCTTCCTTCAACCAAGCGGAGTTGGACACCAGAGCGGTGGTGTCCACTCTGGAGAGGTTCGGTTGGGTGATCAACCACCCCAAGTCTTCTCTTTCCCCGTCCAGAATTCTGACCTTTCTGGGAATGTCTCTGGACACTTCACAGGCCAGGGTTTTTCTACCCCAGGCCAAGATTCTTTTGCTTCAGGAGTTCGGCTTCTCTTGTCAACCCCTCATCCGATCATCCGGTTAGGGATGAGGCTGGTGGGGTTAATGGTGGCCTCATTCGAGGCAGTTCCCTTTGCGCAGTTTCACACAAGGACGCCTCAGCTTCATCTGTTGAAGGTTTGGGACAAGTCTCCTCTATCGTTGGATCAGTCCTTCCTGATGACTCCCCGAGTTTGTCGATCCCTGCAATGGTGGTTGGGGTCGGTCAATCTGTTGAAGGGCAGATCTTTTCTGGCTCCGCGTTGGGAAACAGTTACCACGGATGCCAGTCTGTCAGGTTGGGGGGGTGTTTGGAAGGACCTCCAGTTTCAGGGTCTGTGGGGCCCGCGGGAGGCTCACGAGCCCATCAATGTTCTGGAGTTGAGAGCCATCAGGTTGGTTCTGTTTCGCTTGACTCATCAGTTGAGAGGCCTGCCAGTTCAGGTCCGGTCGGACAACAGAACGGCGGTTGCTTACATCAATCACCAAGGAGGGACTCGCAGCAGGAGTGCCCTCAGGGAAGTGTCTTTGATTCTGGACTGGGCAGAGACCCACGTCCCGTGTATCTCGGCAGTCTACATTCCGGGAGTGGAGAACACGGAGGCGGACTTGCTGAGCAGGGCCTCCTCTCGTCAGGGGGAGTGGTCTCTCAGTCCCAAGGTGTTTCGTTCGATATGTCTCAGGTGGGGGTTCCCAGCGGTGGACCTCTTTGCTTCTCGTCACAATCACAAGCTTCCAGTCTTTGTGTCTCTCTCGCAGGATCCTCTGGCTCTGACAGTGGATGCCATGTCTCTAAACTGGAGGGATCTGGGGTTCCTTTACCTGTTTCCTCCGTTCCCAATGCTAGCCAGAGTGCTGCGCAAACTGGCCTTGGATGGTGCGTCGGCGATTCTGGTGGCCCCAAGGTGGCCAAGGCGAGTTTGGTTCGCAGACCTCGTAAGACTGGCAGAGGATCAGTTCGCCCTTCCTCTGCTGCCGGACCTGCTCACCCAGGGTCGGCTGCGCTATCCCAATTTACCATCGCTGGCTTTGACGGCATGGCTGCTGAAACCGCCATCTTGAAGGCAGAAGGTCTTTCTGACGCGGTGATTCAGACTCTTATCCGTGCCAGGAAGCGCTCTTCCTCTTCTATTTACTACAGGACTTGGAGGGCCTATATTGATTGGTGTGAAAGTAGGTCTTTCTCTTGTCGAGAGTTCTCCATTCCTAGAATTTTAGAGTTTCTCCAACATGGTCTGAATCTGGGGCTCCAGCTTAGTACATTGAAAGGGCAGGTTTCTGCCCTGGCGGTGTTCTTCCAAAGGTCTTTTGCACTTCATCCCTTAGTCAAGACCTTTTTCCAAGGTGTTACACATGTTCGGCCTCCTAGGAAGCCTTTTGTTCCAGTTTGGGATTTGAACCTGGTTCTTTCTGCTCTCCAGGGCCCTCCGTTTGAGCCCTTGAATGAGATAGCTTTGTCTTCTCTTACGCAAAAGGTGGCCTTTTTGGTGGCTATCACTTCGGTTAGGCGTGTTTCTGAGTTGGCAGCTTTATCCATTACAGCTCCGTACTTCGAGAAACATCAGGACAAGGTTGTCTTTCGTTTCAAGCAGGATTTTCTTCCTAAAGTGGTCTCGGAGTTTCATCTGAATCAGGACATTGTGTTGCCTTCTCTATGCCCAAATCCCAGTGACGACAAGGAAAGGGCATTGCATTCCTTGGATGTAGTTCGTGTTGTGGAACATTATCTGGAGGTTACGTCTTCCTTTCGTAAGACTGATGCTTTCTTTGTGGTGCCCTGCGGGCCTAGGAAAGGTTTGGCTCCTGCCAAATCTTCCATTAGTAAATGGATTCGTCAGGCCATCATTGGGGCCTATTCTGCCAAGGGGAGGAGTCCCCCTTTTCGTGTTACTGCTCATTCTAATCGTGCAGTTGGTGCGTCCTGGGCTTTTCAGCACCAGGCTTCTGTTGAGCAAGTTTGTAAGGCCGCTACCTGGTCTTCTGTTCACACCTTTTCCAAGTTTTACAAGGTTGATGTTCGGGCTTCAGCGGATGCTGTTTTTGGCCGCAAAGTTTTGCAAGCTGTAGTGGTTTAAAGTTGTGCATTGTTGCCTAGTTTTGGATCCCCGCCCTTGTTATGGACACTGCTATTGGATGTCCCACATGTTATGGATTCTTGAAGCGGGGTGTGTGACATACTAAGAATAATACCATTTTGTGAATACTCACCTTGTAAAATGGGTATTATAAGTATGTCACACACCCCGCTTCAACCCGCCCTTTTGTATTCAGGATCCTCTTTATTGCGAACTTTGCGTGGTTGTTGTTTATTTTTGCCTCTTCCTGGTCCCTTACCTTACTGCTTCTGTATACTGGGTAGTGAGTGGGAGGTCCCAGGTATTTATGGATCGGGGAGGGGCTTTCTTTTGCTATCATCTCTGCAGGAACGCCCTCTTCAGGACGATATTACCCACATGTTATGGATTCTTGAAGCGGGGTGTGTGACATACTTATAATACCCATTTTACAAGGTGAGTATTCACAAAATGGTATTTTTTTTTTCTGCCTTTCTGGGGGGTTTCACGCAGCGGGGCACCCACGGCCCCGCGGAAGTGGACCAAAACCCAGGATAGTGAAAATCCTGGGTGTTGGTCCACTTTAAGAGGTTCTACCACCAGGGCGAAGATGAGGGGGGACAGTGGCCATCCTTGTCTGGTCCCGTTTGAGATCTGGAAAGGTTGAGAGAGGTGACCGTTTACTTTTACTCTGGCCTGCGGTCCAGAGTATATTCCCAAGATATGTTGAATGTTTTTAAGGTACATTTTAATTATATAGTTTTGCCTAATAAAAATACTTATTTTTGCAATTATGTTGTAGTGCAAGTTTTAGTCCTTGACTCAGGTTTATTCCCTTTTTGGGGGGTGGAGCACCTCCCTTCATTTCTTTCCATTGAATTCATTGATGGGAATATTGGTCTTGGCAGTGCACACCTGTTACATTAGTTTTATATTTTGGTGGTGCCGACCCATCTTAAATTGAATAATCTGTATATAAAATAGCTTTTTAAAAAAAAAAAAAAAAAATCTATATGTATTTTGTGTTTTCTTTGTGTTTAGACGCCGTGGTGGCAAATACGCCGTTGGCTCTGCTTGCATTGGAGGAGGTCAGGGGATCGCGGTCGTTCTGGAAAATGTAGTCTAACCAGATCATCCGCACAGAGCAAACAGATGAGTAACGTGAATCGTAGTACAAACGCACCGCCGCTTTTCTGCCATGTGACTGGGAAAGGTAACCGCACGGTATCTGTAATCTCACGGCACTAATGGATTGCATCCAGACAGACTTATAAAACGTCCTTGTGGGACATTTAAAGGGACAGTCCATGCAAAACCCGATGGCTTGTTATTTTTATTATAAATCTTCTTGCCTCTATATGGGTTTAACATCACAGCAGGACCTCCTAAGGGATGCAGCAGAGATTTTACTCTGTGTAATATTCTCTGCTGTCTCATTCTGTCTACAATGAGGTGTCTGCCCCGGTGTGAGGACCTCCTGGCATTTAAGCCGATGATCAGTGTTGGAGCCGGTGGACAACCATTGTAAGAAAGGAACTCCGTTATGACAGCCCCTCTGTGTTTTGTATGACGGGTCCCATTTAAAGTGCAGTTATTCTTTACCATGATCACTGTATCACAGTCTGTCTTTGTGTCTAGAATGTGCAACTAAAGGGCTAAACTCCTCTACCTGTGCCTTTGTAAATACCTGGAATAAAATGTGGAATAAAATGTTTAAAAATGACTGTGTGTCTGTTTCATATTTCAGTGAGGACTGCCCACTTTCACGCATCCATCCACCTCTCAACCTAGGTTGTAGCTCCACTAACCTTACACAATCATTATTTTGCCAAAAATGCCACATGACCCACCAGCCAGAATCTCAGTTCTTTTAAACAAAACAGATATGGTGGGTCTGAAAGAAGGTTTGATGGGACCTGTCGTTTAACCTGCTACTGTATGCCCCTGTGATTTTATCAAGATTAGTAGTGTAGAGCTGTAATTGGAAGGGACGTCTAGAAGGGCTTGGGAGTTGCAGACAAACATTAAAGTGGACCGAAACCCTGATCGTTTTTTTATTCTTAGTAATACAGTACGTCCTGCTCCAGATAGATTACTTACACTTGGGTTATCCTCCGCCAGATGGCGCTGCACTGCAGAGACATGCAAAACAGGCACCTCCCGGCCCCTCAAATACCCAGGGACCTCCCACAAATCCCCAGATTTCTCTGCAGTGCTGACTGCGAAGATATGAAGTTATCACTCTCTCGCAGGTGAGCGGGGCTATTAGCCTACGGCCCTGTTGGACTATTCCCACCCGTTCCTGGCGTGATGTGCCTCCCAGCCTGGGCTGCGCTGGTCGGGTGAAGGTAGGCGGCACCATGCGTGCTTATGGAGCGCTGCTCCACCGCAGTCCCCCACCAAAGGGTAGGCGGTATAGGCTGATGGTGAGCCTCTATGGGATGCCCCTCCCGCATTATTGTCCCATGCCCCGTGTAGCGGTGGGCCCTGTACTAAGGGCCGCCATCCTCCCTCATTCTCCCTGTAGCCTTCGGGGGGAAAGAAAGGGGGGGGGGTGTCGGTGTATCATGATTACGTGCTTCTGGCCTTTTGTAATGTCTTTGGACTTTATATGTGGTGTCAGCCGCCGCGCTGACTTGTCTTTTTTACTGGCAATGCCGCCGCGCGTGCCTTTTCCTTTATTTGGATGTTCCGCACCGGGCGGCGGCGTTACCTCAGACGCTTCTGCGTCCTCGTTGCCTGCTTGTTGGACTTCGCGCCCTTCGGGGGGGGGGGGGTGCGGCCTGAACTGGCGTGCCCCGCGCCACGGCTCGCTCTGGTCCGCCCTTCGAGGTACTCGGCGCCATTTTGTCAGTTCGCGCGCGCGTTGCGTTCTTACTTACTGTGGTCCGTAAGTGCCCTCGCGGGTGGCTTTATGCTCATTGTAGTGTTTTCTGTTCTGACACCCTTTCTTCTCATTGTGTCTTTCAGACGGGTGAATCCATTGGCTTCTCCCAGCCCGGTGTAATTGATAGTCGGGCCTTGTAAAATTCTCCCACTTCCCTAGCGGGTCATTGGGGCATCCAGGGTTGCTTTATAGCGTCAATCCCTACTGGCATATTGTGCCTAAAAATCACCATATGGAGGCATCTCAGGATAATGTGACCGGGGTCCCCTTGGGACAAGACCGGCTGTGTTTGGCGTGTGGACAACCCCATGCTGACGCTGACGGGGCACGGGTCTGCGGACCCTGTGCTGAGCAAGCGCTGGCCTTGCATTCTGGCCTGCCAGTGGCTGCACCTCGTTTCACTTCACCTACTCCCTCAGGCTTAAATCTCACTCCTGCTGAGTCGCACACGAGTGGGGATTTTGTCTCCTAGACTGCCTACGGCTGAACAGATTATTGCGAGGTCTTTAGCGCGTAAGGGCCCTGGTAAGAAGCGGCACTTGACGCCTAATGTTATTGTTTTCCCTATGGGAACTGAGGAGTTTATGAATCTGTGTGGCTATACCCCTTCTGATGAAGGAGAGCTCTTTTCTGACTCAGGCTCATCTGATGAGAGACCGAAGGGTCATGAAGACTCTGGCCCTGACCCCTGGGCCCAGGATGACACTGACAGATTATTGATCCAGATCTTTGAGGTTCTGTCTATCTCTCCCTGGTGAGGCTCCCAGGCAAAGAGGGGAGCGTTTCCATACAGCAACATCACGGTTGGAATTTCTAGAGCAGGCACATTTCCATACCCTTGTGCTCAAGGAATGGGAGTGCCCCAGTAAACTTCCCGGGGTTCCAGGGAATCGGGATAGGAAGTATCCTTTTTCCCCCTGATGTGGTTAAATGTTGGTCATCCCCCCCCCCCCCCCCCCGAGGTGGATGTCCCGATCACAAGGCTATCTAACACCCCTTTCTTGCATCCCCCTGATTATACTACCCTTCAGGATGCTGAGGACCGGCGCATTGACCTGCTGGCCTCCCACGCCTTTGCATGTGCGGGGATGGCTCTGTGCCTCTGCCATTACTGCTGTGGCTGCTAGAACCCTCATCAGAAAAATGCTTGATCGTGCCCCTGATGATCTCCCTTGGGATGTGTTTAATGCCCTCTCCAGTTGTGATGTGTTTGTAAAATTTATCCTATTAGCATTGAATGACACCATTAGAATGTGTGCAAGAACTTCTGCCCTTGTGGTGGCTATACATCGCTTGGTCTGGCTGCGACAGTGGGGTGCTGACGATGCTGCAAAGAGGGCTCTTACCGGGCTTCCTTTTAAGGGGCTACGCCTGTTTGGGGCCGGTCTAGACCTGTTTGTTAAGAGAGGTAAGTTACCCCAACGCAGGCGGCTGTCTCGGCCCCTTCGGGGCCAGGGCACCCCTTCTACCCCCTACCATGGTGTTTAAACAGGAACCAGGGGTGTCCTTCCCAGGAGCAGCAGACAACGCCCTGGCTCCTCCGGGGGGGCTAAGGCCAAATCTTCTCCCAAGTCCCCTCAAGCATGATGGGGCACCCTCGCCCGTCTGGGTGAGGCGACGGCTGCGGCACCTTGCTCATGTCAGGAGGCATCACGCCTCAGACTGGTGGATTCAGGAGGTAGTGTCCTCCGGCTACAAGATAGTTTGCTGTGCGGCCTCACCCAAGATTATCAGGTCCCGGGTACTCCTGGTCCCTGCCTCTGCTCAGGTGTTGGTGCAGGCCATGCAAGGCCTGCGGGTTCTGGGGGTCACTTGCAGATTGCCCTTAACAGACAGAGGCAAGGGACGCTACACCAACCTTTCCACAGTTCCCCAAAAGGATGGGTCAGTCTGGCCCATTCTGGATTCACAGATCTTCAGCAAATCGTCAAGTACAGGCGGTTTCTGCATGGAAACTCTGCGCTCGGCCATCGGCTCCTTGCGCCCCGGCGGCTTCTTGCCGTCTGTGGAGATCAAAGATGCTTATTTTCACATCCCTGTGTCTTCAGGACACCAAGGTTCTTCAGATTCGTGTTGGAAGACCAACACTGCCAATTTGTGGCCTTGTCATCTGGCCTCTCTTCAGCTCCCAGAGTGCTCACCAAGGTGCTGACGGGGGTGATGTCTCTGAGACCAAGGGGTGTCCTCGTGCTGCCCTACCTGGACGTCCTCATTACTTCCCAGTCTCTACGTCAGGCTAAGTTGGATACTCGGCTGGTGGTGTCCATTTGGGTGTCATTTGAATGGGTGATCAACCACCCCAAGTCCTCATTGTCCCCTTCATTGGTACCTCCATTCCTAGGAATGAATCTGGATACAGTTCAGGCAAGGATCTTCCTTCCTCAGCAGAAAGTGGACAATCTGGTTGCACGGGCTCGGTCCCTCATAGCTGTCCCCGTCCCTCCACCGGGCAGGGGATGCAGCTGGTGGGCCTGTTGGTGGCGTGCTTCGAAGCGGTCCCTTATGCTCAGCCCCCCTTGGGGCTTTCTGCAACTTCTCCTATTTGTTTGTACGGGACTAGGACCCAGCATTTCTGGACAGGGTCTGTGTTCCTTCCCCCCCCCCCCCCCCCCCGGTGAGGAGGTCCCTCTTGTAGCGGATGAACTAAAGGAACCTGTTTGGGGGCAGTTCCTTTCTTGCCCCTTCCTGGGAGATGGTCACCATGAATGCCAGTCTATCAGGTTGGGGGGGGGTTCTGAAAGTCCCTGCGGTTCCAGGGGAGGTGGGGCCCTTAGGAGGCCCATACACCTATCAATATTTGAAAAGGTGAGCGTTCAGGTTAGTTCTAAATCACTTGACTACTCCTCTTCAGGGCCTGCCTGTTCAGGGGAGCTAGGTCTATCTGACGGCAGTTGCCTACATCAATCATCAGGGAGGGACCCGGAGCAGGAGGGTCCTCCAGGAAGTGTCTCTGATCCTGATCTGGGTGGAGGACACTGTTCCCTGCATATCAGCGGTATACATTCTGGTGGGGGTCCCTCTGCAACAGGGTGTTCCAATCCCTGTCACTGTGGGGACCAACCAGTTGTGGATCTGTTTGTGTCCCGTCACAATCACAAGCTCCCGGCCCTTGTCTCCCTGTCCCAGGATCCTCTGGCCGTGACCACGGATGCTTTAGTAATGTCATGGCAGAACATTCTGTTCTGTATGTCTTTTCTCCATTCCCCTGCTAGGCAGGATCCTGCGCAAGATTGCTCTGGAAGGGGTGACAGTGATTCTGGTGGCCCCCGGGTGGCCAAGAAGGGTGTGGTTCGCAGACGTGGTACAGATGGCAGTAGATCAGTACGTTCTTCCAGGAGTGCCAGATCTGCTCACTCAGGGCCCCTTACGCCATCCCAATCTACAGACTCTGGCTTTGACGGCCTGGCTGCTGAAACATCCACCTTGATGGAGACGGGCTTATCTGCCTCGGTGATTGAGACTATGGGAAGGCTAGGAGCAACTTCTTCTTCCATCTATTATAGGGTATGGCGTACCTATATTGATTGGTGTGAGCTTAGGTCTCTTCCCTGTCGGGTGTTCTCAGTCCCCAGGGTTCTGGAGTTTTTACAGCATGGGTTGGAGTCGGGTCTCCAACTCAGTACTCTGAAGGGTCAGGTTTTTCTGTCCTGTCCGTCTTCTTTCAGAAGTCTTTTTTGCTCAGCATTCCTTGATTAAGACTTTCTTTCAGGGGGTTACTCATGTGCGTCCCCCGCGTAAACCTATGGTCCCTGTTTGGGATTTGAACCTGGTTTTGTCTGCCTTGCAGGGTGCTCCCTTTGGACCTATTCAGGATGCTGCTCTGGCTGTACTTACCCTCAAGGTTGTCTTTCTGGTGGCTATTACTTTGGTCAGACGTGTGTCTGAGCTAGGGCTCTGTCTATCTAGCCCCCATACTTTGAGAGACACCAGGATAAGGTGGTGTTCCGCCTTAAGCCGGACTTTCTGCCTAAGGTAGTGTCTACTTTTCATTTGAACCAAGATATTGTTCTTCCTTCATTGTGCCCTATTCCTAGCAACACTGAGGAAAGGGTTCTGCATTCCTTGGATGTGGTCAGGTGTTTGAAGTATTCCTTGGTAGTCACTGCGTCTTTTTGGGCCTACGGCCACTCCACCCTGACTGCGCCCGATCTCGTCTGATCTCGGAGGCTAAGCAGGGTTGGGCCTGGTCAGTAATTGGATGGGATGGTCCCTTCTGGTCCTAGGAAGGTTTTTGGCTCTGCCAAGTCTATTAGCGAATGGATTCATCAGGCTGTGATTCAGGCCTATTCCACTAAGGGGAAGATTCTTCCCTTTCGCCTTACTGCTCATTCTACTCGTGCTATTGGTGCCTCTTGGGCCTTCCAGCACCAGGCTTCTGTTGAACAAGTTTGTTAGGCCGCTACTTGTTCTTCTGTTCATACCTTTTCAAGGTTTTACAAGGTTGATGTTAGGGCCTCAGCTGATGCTGTCTTTGGCCGCAAGGTTTTGTAGGCGGCAGTGGTTTAAACTGTCTGCTGTCACCTTTTTTGTTGGGGATCCCACCCTACTATGGACACTGCTATTGGATGTCCCAAGTGTAAGTAATCTATCTGGAGCAGGACGTACTGTATACTAAGAATAATACAATTCTGTGAAATACTCACCTGTAGAATTGATATTATAAGTATACAGTACGTCCTGCTCCACCCCACCCTGGTTTTTGCATTATTCTGGATCCCCTGTATGGTGATTGTTATCTTGTTATAGTTACCAGTTTTTTGGTGGTTGAATTCTCCCGGCTTCTTGTTCACTGCTTTTCAATGCTGGGGATTTGTGGGAGATCCCTGGGTATTTGAGGGGCCGGGAGGAGCCTGTTTTGCATGTCTCTGCAGTGCAGCGCCATCTGGCGGAGGATAACACAAGTGTAAGTAATCTATCTGGAGCAGGACGTACTGTATACTTATAATATCAATTCTACAGGTGAGTATTTCACAGAATTGTATTTTTTTTTCCCCTCTTGCCGGGGCATCCAAAATCGGGTCGCCCCATTCACTTACCTGGTTTCCCGGTCCCACAATGCATCTAAGAGCCGCGCCCACATCCCGCTCTCCCTCTAGCAGGGTGCGTGCCTGCGCCAGGCATTTGTGAATGGCCTGCACGTGCACGCTCTCTGTTAGAGGGAAGTGGAGGATGCGGCCATCAGAGCTGCTCTTAGATGTGGCGTGGGACTGGGAAGAGGGGCGCTGGTCTCGCATCGTGGGGGGTTTCACACAGCGGGGCACCCCCTGTTCGGGGGGGGGCCCAGGGAAAGGGCCAAAACCCAGGATAGTCACAATCCTGGGTTTTGGTCCCCTTAAAGTCTGCACTATGGGCCCAAACAACTGTACTATATTTTCCGCTTCATAAGATGCACCCAGGGTTTGGAGTAAAAAAACAACATTGCAGAATCTCCCCAATAACCCTATAACAGGCAGAGTGCAGAATCCCCCCCTGTATCCCCTATAACAGGTGGCAGTGTGCAGAACCCACCCGGATCCCCTATAACACGTAAAAAAAAAGTCTTTTCGGGATGCAGAGGAAGCCGTCCAGAACTGTCGGGGCAGTCATTCGGGCTTCAATCTATTGATGCCATCGGTGTGCGGATGGCTGCACTGACAATGCAGATATCTGCTTCATGTGCTATGTGCGGGTGCCTGTCCATCCGTCCACCCTCCCGCCCATTCA
The DNA here is from genome assembly GCA_027917425.1 of Gastrophryne carolinensis. Lineage (NCBI taxonomy): Eukaryota > Metazoa > Chordata > Amphibia > Anura > Microhylidae > Gastrophryne > Gastrophryne carolinensis. Next base: position 625,400,031 of record CM051234.1, on the reverse strand, counting down.
TCCACGCACACAGAGCGGAACAAGCCGCTATGAGCACTGTCAGGGCAACCACCCACCCACACACTGTTGTTCGCAGAGCGGCGTCTTCCTCTGGATTCCGGAAAGGTAAAACTTTTTTTTTCTCCCGTCTTCCTTCAGGACAATCGTGGAAGGAGGCTCCTCACCCCTGGAGAAGAGACATAAGTTTAAAAGCCTCATCCCTTCCCATGCCCCATTCTCATTATTTTGTGTTTCCACTCCTGGTAATCACTGGGAAAATACTTTGGGATGCCCCCAGGCATCCCCCTCCTTTGTTCCTCCAACACCTTTCCCTCCACCTCTAGCTCCGAGTAGTCAAAATCTGGAGGCTGACGACAGTGAGGGACAGGTTTCCTCTGGTGAGTGCTCCCTTAAAGGAGCAGTATCGCGAATTTTTCTTGGTGACTTATATTTAAATGGTACTTTGAATGTAGGTAAGTGTTGGAGTAAGAATTACAAATGTAGAAAAAAATGATGTGTGTGTTGAACAGCTGGAGTCTAATAGCTCATGTTTATGTCTTGTCAGTGTCGGGAGCCGACACTCTGGCCTGTTCCACACTGAGGAGAGGGAGATACAAATGTATCAGTTCCATGCTGAGGAGAGGGGTAAACAATGTATCAGAAGTCTCAGCTGTTCAGTGCTGGCAGCCGTCCAGCATAAGATTACAACATTGCAACATTGCCTGTCCAGAACGTATATAACTAAAACAGAGAGAAAAGCTCTAGAAGTCATTTAGCTGATTTTGACCGTTTTCCCTTCATGTTGGCTCTGCTGCAGAATCTTTCAGTTTACCATTTTCTCTTTCATATTCTTATTTTTCATTTTTCCATATGATCTTTCTTTCAGCTTTGTGTGTTTTGAGCAAAGCCCAACCCAGGATTTTCACTATCTGGAGTTTTGTTTTGTGCCCCTAGGGGCATCCCGACTTGTGAAAACGTACCTTTCCCTGTCCCACAGCGCATGCGCAGGCTCTCATCCAATCAGCTTTGTTTGCACGCAGATGGGGAGCCTGAGCAGTAACCTTCCTGGCCGCCCGGCCTGTCTAAATGATTATCTGCGTGAGTGCGCCAGAAAAATGGGGGGATCTGTGGTTATCCAGGGGTCGTTTCACATAGTGGGCATCCTGATTTAGAATGGGGTTTTGTTCCACTTTAATACCTTTAGATTTTCCTGCACAGTTATTCAAAGAAGAATTTCAGTCGTTTTCAGTCAGTTTAGTTTATTTTGTATAGATTTTACACATTTGAGTCACCTGGTCTCATAACAAAAGCAGCACCTCACACACACACAGCCGTTACCACTGATTACAGTGTCAGCCTCTGAGGTAAAGTGTTGCTAGGAGACCAGTGGGCTAAATGAAGCAGCTCACTAAATACAACCCAGCAGATCCCCCTATTCAGTAAATGGACTGAGCCATTGTAATTATACAATTTAAAAGAGAGGCATATATTTTTTTTCTTTTTCTATTGCCAGATTATTTATACACATGTTATAAGCTATTGTGTGGCTATTTAATTATTTATCTTTTTTAATGCAAATTTCGCGATACTGCTCCTTTAACGAAGGTTTTGGGGTGGGAGGTTCAGAGGATGAGGGAACTTCCACAGAAGGTCAAGTTTCAGAAAAAACATCAGCTCTTCTTTTTGATGTTTATAATACCATGCAAATCTCTGAGGATCAACCACTGTCCACACAGGATTCGGTGTACTATAAGGTAATGGCTAGAAGGGGAATTTCCTATCCATGCCTACCTCTCTAATCTTATCAAAAAAGAGTGGCAATTTTCAGAGAGGTTTTTTCTCTCAAATACTATCAAACGCAGATTTCCTTTTGAAGAAGGCGATTCAGAACCCTGGTCCAAATTCCCAAAGCTGGATGCCTCGCTGGCTCAGGTTTCCGGGTTCTCGGACCTTCGTTTCGAGGACTTGGGTACACTTCAAGAGTGATGGACAGGAGAACAGACGGCATCCATAAAAGGGCCGGGGACACAGCCTCCTTTTCCTTCAGGCCTACACTGGCCTCCGACTGTGTTGCCAGGAATCTAAGGGTTTGGCTTAAAAATCTCAAGGGTTACATTGAAAATGATACCTCTAAACATGTGTTACTAGATACCCTCCCCTGTATGTTCAAATCAGTTTACTTCCTGGAAGATACTTCTGCAGGAGCTGTCAGCCAAAACAACCGCACTTTTAAACTCTGCTAGGAGAGCGGTTTGGTTAAAAACCTGGCAGGGTGATCTAGCATCCAAGGCCAAGCTCTGCAGCATTCCTTTTCAAGGTAAACTGATGTTTGGGGCAAAGTTGGAGGCTACTCTCTCCAGATCTGCAGAGAGAACTAAAAAGTTGCCCATCAAGCCAAAAAGGTCCAGTAATAAGGCCCCTTTCGAACAAAGACAACCATTTACACCCCAGGTTAGCCAAAGTGAGTCCAAAAACATTGGGGCCACTAGAAGGGAAGCAGAAAACAGAGTCTGTATCCCCCATTGAGAGAATTGAAGCTGAAGGCAGTGGGACAAGAGCTGCTTCATTTCCATCACCTGTTGGGGGCAAAGATGTACAGATACGACCGGATAAAGCAACCACTATATCCTATATAAATCGGCAGGGAGGAAACAGGTCCAGAAACTTACAGAATCTGGCCTACTCCTTCATGTTACCCCTTCAGCATTGTCTGAAATCCCTATAGGTAGTGCACCTGAAGGGTTCTTGTAATGTAGTGGCAGATTTCCTGAGCAGAAGGCAGCTGTTACAGTCAGAGTGGATGCTAAATCAGGAAATATTTCTTCAGATAGTACTGAGGTGGAGGGGGTTTGTTTGCCACAAGGACAAACCAAATGTAGATGGGGCCCTGGGGGTGGATGCCCTGGCACAGACCTGGAACTTTCCTCTGGCTTTTGCATTCCCTCCCTTTCGGCTTCTTCCTCAGGTTATAAGACAAACTGCAGAAGAACAAGCTACCGTACAGTGATCTTGATCGTATCGTAATGGGCCAAGAGAAGTTGGTTTACAGCACTGATGAACATGTTGCAGGAGAATCCATGGATTCTGCCACAAGTTCCAGAACTCCTGACTCAAGGACCAATACGTTAAAGTGGACTGTCACCCAGGGGTGATCTTATAGATTCCCGGGCCGATCACCTCCCTCACCGCGGGACATCCGAGATCGGGATGTCCCGCGGTGAGGGACCCCCCCCCCCAAAACCCCCGAAAAACGTACCTCATCAGCAGCGGCCGCCGCCGCCTCCCGCGCGCCCCTCTAGACGTGCGCGCGCCCGCGCCGGCCGTTTCTGAATGGCCGGCGCGGGCGCGCGCACTGTCAGAGGGGCGCGTGGGAGGCGGCGGCGGACGCGCTGCCTTGTCCGCCGCTGTCACCCGCTTGTCCGTGGCTACGTGGGAGCGTGGTGAGGTGAGTTTTGGGGGCTTTCTGGGGGGTTTTACACAGCGGGGCACCCCTAACCGGGGTGCCCCCCTGAAGTGGACCAAAACCCAGGATAGTCAAAATCCTGGGTGTTGGTCCACTTTAACCAGATCTCAAAATCCTAAACCTAGCCGACTGGATCCTGAAAGGACACTTCTGAGAAAGAAGGGACTCTCTGCAAGGGTGATTGAAACCCTTGTAGAAAGTAGGAATTATACTACAGTAAAACAACAAAAATGAAATTTCATTGGCCCTTAAATTGCTGCAGGAAGGTTTTGAACTCCGTCCATAAGTACGCTTAAAACTCGGGCATCAGCCATCTCGGTTTTTCTAGACCGCACCCTAAGGAAAAATAGCCTAATCAGGTTTTTTGGTTGTCGTCACCAGGAACATACCGGTGGCTCGCTCAAAATGCCCCACCTGGGATCTAACCCTGGTGTCGAGGGGTTTAGCAAAAGCTCCCTTTGAACTATTTTCTGATGCAACAGTTAAGATTTCCGTCTATTTTTCGGGAACAAAACGGAGGCTTAGCAGCCTCTAAAGCTACAGTGGCCAGATGGACTAGACAAGCTATCTCACAAACATACACATGCATGGATACACCCCCTCCATACATTAGGGCACACGCCACCAGAGCCATTTCCACCTCCTGGGCTGAGATCAGGCGGCCACCTGGTCTTCACCTCACAACTTCCTAAAACACTACTAGACCTTATTTCAGATAGTCAACAGTCCTTTGGTAGTTCTTCAATCAGTATCCCGCCCCTTTTATAGATCCTTGCTTATGCTCTCCTTGGCTGTCCTGAAGGACAATGGGAGAAAATCTCTGTAAGTCTTACCGGTATTTCTACAAGCTCTTATGAGCTTTCCTAGTTTTGTCCTTCGGTTTAATGTTGGGACAGACAGGGAATGGGTGGGGCTTTTAAACTTGTTCCAGTTGCGTTTCCTCTCCAAGGCGAGGAGCCTCTCCATGGCTGCCTAAGGACTCATAGTAATACTGTTACCGGTAAGACTAATGAGTTTTTTTTTTTTTCTCTGCCCTGTCTACTTACCTTACCGGTGTTCCTGTGCTGTTGTGCCCTGCATCTGTTCACCCCTCCTGTATCCCTACGGGGCTGCGGGAGCATGATCAGATGCAGGGCAATCAGCGGCATGGAAGTGCTGGTAAGGTGGACTACATTCAATCTATAAGGCGCACAGTCCGTTTCCCACCGCTTCGAGAAGGGGTGGGTCTTATGGAGCGAAAATGTGGTAATCCGACCATTTGCCTGCTCCTAATAAAATAATACATTCCAGTCTCTAGTATTGTAGAACATGAAGGCTAGATAGATATTCAAGCCACCAATTTGTACCAGTGGCTTATTTCTTATATATCTCGACTGCAGAATAAATGCATCAAGACACCTGCAAAAACCCAGTTTCACTTGCAGTGCATAACAGACCACTACACGCCATTCTTCTAGGCAGACGATCCGTCCGTGCAGACATTCAGCTCTGCTCACCTCTCACTGTCATTCCAGCTCGTCATTCTATCAACTACTGGGATAAGCAATGCTGAAACAGTGCTGACCGCTCAGATCTGCCCTAGCAGTGGCGCTCGGAGAACAGCGTGAAACCCCCGAGATCGGCGTGTGCAGACTTGTCTCTTCTCAGTCCAACAGAGCTGCCTGCTGAAGAGACATAATTCGGCGAGCAGTGCTTATTTCTGTGAATGGGGAACGAAAGCATGCGCGTCTCATGCTGCCCTGTGCTTGCATCCCAGCCTATTTGAATGGCTGGGATGGGAGTGCTCAAACAGCCCGAGGATGCGGGGATGCACCCGCTCTCGCTCCCCATACACAACAATCAGAGCCACCTTCCCGAATTAAGTCAGTTCAGCAGATAGGATGAGAGCCTGCGCAGGCGCTGTTGGACAGGGAAAGGTTGAGTGATTACTGCCACCCTGCGCTGTTTCACACAGCAGGGTATCCCTGTTCGGGATGTCCCAGGGGGAAGGCCAGCGGCATAACTGAAGTACAATCCTTATAGATATGGCAAACTCTCAGAGCATCTGCTGGTCCCACAATGGCTTTTCTTGGTATTATATCCCTCCACCAGTCACCAAATATGCTCACCAGAAACCAACAAGATATCACGCTTTCATCCTGGTCCTATAGATCTCCTGCTAGATGTTCATTCATCAATGGGCGTCAGTTGTTCTAAATACAGGCGTTCGATTTCAATAACCCTCTTAAAGGGATACAGAAGGCAAAGGTAATTGTTACACCATAAGGTCGAGCTATGTTTGGCACTGTCCTAAAATGTTTTCCATTTTTAAACTGAAGAAGAACTGACTGAGATATCAAGGTTTACAGTTTCCCCCTACCATTTATCTTTTGAAATATTTTGGCGTGGGCCTTGGCTCTGTGATGCTGCATAATAATTAGCATAATGTGCGAGGTCTCTAAGGCATTCTCATCACCCTAGCTGTTCTCCCTCTATCCTCATATCCCGATGATGCAGAGCGTTAGACCACCAGCTTAGCCCTATGATTGGTGGTCTATGGCAAAGGAATTCAGGGAGTATGCCACTACGCTTTACCTTGTTTCTACTTTCAGGAGCAGCTGCATGAGAGGGCAGCCATGATGAGGTGAGCTGCTGAATGTCAGTTTATACACATTCCTACAGAGTCCCTTTAACTAACTCTCTAAATTTCCTATGTATTAATAAAAGATATATATAGTGTAACGTAAAGCAGACATGCCTTTTAATGTATTTGTGGAACAAAACCAGTAAATTTAACTTTCCTGTGTTTTGCACTGCGTCTTATGGAGCGAAAATGTGGTGCACTGCTGGGAAAGGTTTTTATGGGCATCCTGGGGGGGGGGGGGTCACATAGTGGGGTATCCTGATTCAGACATAGAAGTTGGAAACGTGCCACTGTGGAATATCGTTTCTACTCTTTTTAAAGCAGAACAAAACCCACCAGCAGCCAGCCTGGAATTTAGATTTTTTTTTCCAGCATCCCGAATTGGCTGGGGCGGGAGCACGTGGCCCTGTCCCAGCCAATTCAGGATGCCCCTAGGAAAAGGCCGGCTGCTGGTGGGTTTTGTTCCGCTTTAAAGAGGGTAGAAACTATCCAGGCCCGGCCGCTGGTGGGTTTTGTTCCACTTTAAAAAGTGGCACACTTTCCACCCATCCAACTTCCCATTCAAACCAATAAAAGTCAATGACGTAGTCACAGCAGGGACGAGAGGCCACACATGCGCCATTGGAGGTGAGCTTTTATGGAGCGAATCGAGGGTTTCACATGGTGGGGCATCACACTTCAGGATGCTCCAGGGGGTGCAGAACAAAACCCAGGAAAGTCAGATTCCTGATTTGGTTCCACTTCAAGAGCAGGTGTAATAATAGCCAGGTGGTGTGACTAGGGGACGAAGATGGATGAAGTCCGGTTTTTTTTTTGCATGCCTTTTAAAAAAGACATATTGTAGGTTTGGAAGCATAAGCGACACCGGACATTTTCCTCATTTATTCATCAAATAAAATAAGATGTGATTCAAAGAAGAGAGAATATTACAGGAGTTTATTAGGGATAGCCCAGCCTAAATGACGCTTGTGGTTGATGGGAGCAGCCATGGTGGAATTACTGCATAATGCCGCCCTATTGACTTCTATTGAGAGGAGAAGAGAGGGGAGTGGCTTTGTCTCATACATCTTAATAGAAGACCATGGGGCAGCAGCCGCAGGTAATCCCATCATGGCTGCTCCAATGTTATTTGTCCCAGTTATTTATACTGGACTGTCCCTTAAAAAAAAAGAAAAACACTAAGACTTTGGAGCTGTTGGTCTCCCTGTTTATAAGACATCCTGAACTGGGATGCCCTGCTGTGTGTATACCCGGGCATCACCTGCTACACTCACCTTACAGGTAACCTCACATTGCCAAGTGTTGGTTGAAAAGAGGATTGGTCCACTTTAAAGCAGACCAAAAGCAACTGAACTTGTGGCCAAACCCACAGCCGATTCTCTTCTTAAAGTTAGAAATTGATACTGAATTATCTTAGAACACTGATTTTTCTGTCCCTCTCTGTAATATGGCAGCCAATCAGTCGTTGCATTGGTGCGGCAATGACATCATTGTCACTCACAACAGTTCCAACGACTTGAGGAGGCGGAGCTTAACAGCTAAGACAGGCGCCATTAGCTGGGAGTACAGTGAAGCAGGGACAGTGAAAGATACCCTTCATGGAGGAGCAATTCAGGGGATGCTGGTTGTGGTGTTTGGCCCGCTTTAAAGTGGACCAACACCCAGGGGTGATCTTACAGATTCCCGGGCCGATCACCTCCCTCACCCCGGGACATCCGAGATTGGGATGTGCCGCGGGGTGAAACCCCCCCCAAAGCCCCAAAAATCCTTACCTTATCGGCGACGGATCAGCCGCCGCCGCCTCCCGCGCGCCCCTCTAGCAGTGCACGCGCCTGCGCCGGCCATTCACAAACGCCCTGTAAGAGGGACGCACAGGAGGCGGCGGCAGCGGCTTGTCCGTCGCCGAAAAGGTACGTTTTTTGGGGGGGTTTCACACAGCGGGGCATCCTGATCTCGGATGCCCCGCTGAAGTGGCCAAAACACAGGATAGTGAAAATCCTGGGTGTTGGTCCACTTTAACAAGCATATTACTTTACAGCAAAACAAAACCCAATGATACCTTGTAAAGCGCTACGGAAGATGATGGCGCTATATAAATAAACAATAATAATAATTGGCCAATTCTGTGGTCTAATGACCCCAGGGCAGAGCGCTGGCCTTCCCCATCCTCCAGGTTCCAGCAAAACTCACCTTTGCTCTGGCTCCCACCATGATGTAAACATTGGAGGGGCATCCCCAGCATCTCTGGGCCGAGGCGCAAAAAGTGTTCCTAGCCACTCCCGTGTAATAGGAACTAGGGATGTGCCCGTCCCATGCTCTCTATTGCATACCTCCAAAGTGTCCCTGATTTGCAGGGACTGTCCCTCTTTAAGGTCCATGTCCCCCTGTCCCTTTTTGTCCTCATTTGTCCCTCTTTGAGGTGTAACATGAAGACCTGCATCAATAAATGATTCATTTGCCTATTCAAAGTGTTTCCATTGTTGTAACTATTGCACCCTATCTCCTATCCATCCCTCAATGAGGAGGCGTGGCCTAATTTACCACATGTCCCTAAATGTAAAATTCTGCACTTGGGTAGAAGGAATCCCTGCTCTGAGTACCGTATGGGCAGCACTGTGTTATCCAGGACCTCGCAGGAGAGAGATTTAGGGGTACTGATTACTGATAGCTGCAAGATGATTGGACAGTGTAGCCAGGCAGTGGGAAAAGCAAGCAGGATGCTCGGCTGCATAGCTCGAGGCATCACCAGTAGGAAGAGGGAGGTTGTGATGCCGCTGTATAGAGCCCTGGTGAGGCCCCAGCTAGAATACTGTGTGCAGTTCTGGAGACCTTACCTGCAAAAAGACATTATTCAAATAGAACGTGTCCAAAGGCCAGCAACAAAAATGGTGGAAGGACTTAAACTTAAAACTTATCAGGAGAGACTTAAAGAACTAAATCTGTACAGTCTGGAGGAAAGAAGGAAGAAAGGGGACATGATGGAGACCTTTATATATGTGAAAGGATTCACTAAGGTTCAGGAGGGAAGTGTTTTTAAAAAGAAACTTAATGATAGAACAAGAGGCCCAACCTGAAGCTAGTCGGGGGGAAGATCAGGAGCAATGTTAGAAAATATTATGTTACAGAAAGAGTAGTAGATGCTTGGAACAAACTTCCAGCTGAGGTAGGTGAAAAATCGTCAGTCCCTGAATTTAAACATGTCTGGGATAAGCCTCCATCTATCCTAATCTATCCTAAAGATAAAGAGAACATGTATATACTGTATAAGATACAGGAACATACAGTATACACATAAGATAAAGAGAACATACAGTATACACATAAGATAAAGAGAACATACAGTATATACATAAGATAAAGAGAACATACAGTATACACATAAGATACAGAGAACATACAGTATACACATAAGATAAAGAGAACATACAGTATACACATAAAATACAGAGAACATACAGTATATACATAAGATACAGAGAACATACAGTATACACATAAGATACAGAGAACATACAGTATACACATAAGATAAAGAGAACATACAGTATATACATAAGATAAAGAGAACATACAGTATATACATAAGATAAAGAGAACATACAGTATATACATAAGATACAGAGAACATACAGTATATACATAAGATAAAGAGAACATACAGTATACACATAAGATACAGAGAACATACAGTATACACATAAGATAAAGAGAACATACAGTATACACATAAAATACAGAGAACATACAGTATATACATAAGATACAGAGAACATACAGTATACACATAAGATACAGAGAACATACAGTATACACATAAGATACAGGAACATACAGTATACACATAAGATAAAGAGAACATACAGTATACACATAAGATAAAGAGAACATACAGTATATACATAAGATAAAGAGAACATACAGTATACACATAAGATACAGAGAACATACAGTATACACATAAGATAAAGAGAACATACAGTATACACATAAAATACAGAGAACATACAGTATATACATAAGATACAGAGAACATACAGTATACACATAAGATACAGAGAACATACAGTATACACATAAGATACAGAGAACATACAGTATACACATAAGATAAAGAGAACATACAGTATATACATAAGATAAAGAGAACATACAGTATATACATAAGATAAAGAGAACATACAGTATATACATAAGATACAGAGAACATACAGTATATACATAAGATAAAGAGAACATACAGTATACACATAAGATACAGAGAACATACAGTATACACATAAGATAAAGAGAACATACAGTATACACATAAAATACAGAGAACATACAGTATATACATAAGATACAGAGAACATACAGTATACACATAAGATACAGAGAACATACAGTATACACATAAGATACAGAGAACATACAGTATACACATAAGATAAAGAGAACATACAGTATATACATAAGATAAAGAGAACATACAGTATACACATAAGATAAAGAGAACATACAGTATACACATAAGATACAGAGAACATACAGTATACACATAAGATAAAGAGAACATACAGTATACACATAAGATACAGAGAACATACAGTATATACATAAGATACAGAGAACATACAGTATACACATAAGATACAGAGAACATACAGTATACACATAAGATAAAGAGAACATACAGTATATACATAAGATAAAGAGAACATACAGTATATACATAAGATACAGAGAACATACAGTATATACATAATATACAGAGAACATACAGTATACACATAAGATAAAGAGAACATACAGTATACACATAAGATAAAGAGAACATACAGAATATACATAAGGGCAGAGACTAGATGGAGCGTATGGTTTCCTTCTGCCATCAACCTTCTATGTTTCTTTCCCAACCTGAAAACTTGGTAGGTATGGTATTGCTGAGCTCTGTGTGTAATCAGAGCCATTTGCCAATCATTATTATCCACAGCAAACAGACTGAATGGACGAGAGCCCGCACATGAGCCGGATCAGAGGTCGGGTAAGTTTTACTGGGGATCTGTGGGGTTTCATACAGCAGAGCATCCCAAATCGAGATGCCCCATGCCAAAGAACAAAACCCAGGATAGTCAAAATCCCAGGTTTTGTCCCGCTTTAATGACTGTGCTATTATAAATACTACGGCCACTAGGTGGCAGCATCTCCTTGTAATTGCTGGTGGCTGTTGTGTACAGTATGTGAATGTGTGGCAAGCAAACGCTTCTGAAAATACTAAAGGAGGTGCTTGGTGTGTCACAATTTTTTAACTGTTCCTTTGTTAAATCGCTGCCCTTTCCGTGTGAATGATCAGCCAGCCAGTGACCTGGATTAGGCTTACAATTAAGGAGGACCAAAACCCATGCCAGACAGCCCTAGATTCCAAGATGATGCACGAGATGCCTCAGAGTATATGTCAAAGCTTAGGCGCCAACTCTGTATGTCTGGGGGTTTGGCACCCAGGTTATGGTCTGTTTCAATGCAGGTAGTTAAAGCAGACCTAAACCTGATCTCAGGGGGTGTACCTGAAATGAGGCCAGGTGTGGCAGTCGCCTCAGGTAGTACTATATAGAGGAAAGCAGGGGGCAAGCAATTGGTTGACCCATTACTGTATGTTTCGCACTATAAGACGCACCTAGGGTTTAGAAATATTCTGAAAAAATGGTGTTTTATAGTATCCCTATCCCAATCAGTAGACAGTTACAGGGAGTGTGGTGAGTCATCCCAATCAGCCATTATGGGCATTGTGCAGAATCCCCCCAATCGCTCATTACAGGCAGTGTGTAGAATCGCCCCAATCACCCATTACGGGCAGTGTACAAAATCACTCCAATCACCCCATTACAGGCAGTGTTCAGAATCACCCCATTACAGGCAGTGTGTAGAATTTCCCCAATCACCCATTACAGGCAGTGTACAAAATCACTCCAATCACCCCATTACGGGCAGTGTTCAGAACCCCAAACTCCACATTACAAGCAGTGTGCAGAATTACCCAGAATACCAGAAAATGGAGGAGCAGCAGGTGGACAGGCTCTTATTCAGGGGGAAGGTCTGGATTAATGTGAGCAATCTGTATGTACAGGGTGTGGGAAACATATAAGATAGGCTCTTATTCAGGGTGAAGGTCTGGATTAATGTGAGCAATCTGTATGTACAGGGTGTGGGAAACATATAAGATAGGCTCTTATTCAGGGTGATGGTCCGTTTTCAGTTTTAGACAAGTCCTCATCACTGGCTGAGCAGCCGGACGGGGTGAGAGCTGGAGAATATTTTGTAATGAACCTGGGAATTCGGATGCTGGTGTCTCACAGTTGGAAGACAATGGAGCGCAGTGATGGCGTCCTCTGGCTTCTCACCAGTAATGACGCGCGCTGAGGCTGGAATGGCGGCTCCCCCTCGGCAGCATTGCGAGAAGCGATGTAATCGAACATCTGGTGCTGATGTCACAAGACGCCGTTATCTGCTCGCACTCCTTACACAAGAGTCAGTTGGCGGGACGCCGATTCATCATCCCACAAAGCTGGGTGCTGATTGGACGCGGCGGAGTCAGCCCACCGCTCGCTCTATGGAAACCCGAGCGCTCTTCCCAGCCGAGTCTCCCCGGGTCTGAATAGAGCCATTTGTTCCCGGGTGGAAGGAGCCGCCATACTTGGTTTCTGTTTACAAGCCTCTAATATCCGTCATGGAATCCGCTTTCTCATCATATCAGCACATTAACTTCCACCTGCCTGCACTGCAGCTAATGAAGGGTTAACTCCCGCCTCTTGTTTCTATGGTTCGCTGGTGGTTTATAAAGTGGTGCTTGGAAGTTATGTTAAAGTGGATCAAAACCAGGATTTTCACTACCCTGGGATTTGGTCCTTGTCCCTGATCGGGTCGCCCCACTGTTGCCTGAACAAACTCGCCGTCCTAAAACGTATGCGCGGCTGCTCGTCCAGTCAGCGCGCTCGCATCCGCTCGAGCCCCTCTGTCCAGGAGATCATCTAAGCGGAGTGGATCCGAGCGCGCTGACGGCTGCATCCCACGCTATCCTCTAACAGGGAGCGTGCTCACTCCGGCCAATCACAAATGCCTGGTGCTGGCTTGCGTCCTGTTAAAGTGGACCAACACCCAGGATTTTGACTATCCTGGGTGTTGGTCCACTTAGGTGGGGCACCCCGATCGGGGGTGCCCCGCTGTGTGAAACCCCCCCGATCGCCGCAAAAACTCACCTCTCCCCGCTCCCACGTGACCTCGTCCGGCCAATGACATCGCTCAGAGCCGCTCTGGTATGCGCGTCCAAAGCCGCTTGGACGCGCATACCAGAGCGTTGTCATTGGCTGCGTCTCTCGCTTCCCTCTAACAGGGAGCGCGCCTGCGCCGGCCATTCACAAAACGGCCGGCGCGGGAGCGCGCCCTGCTAGAGGGAAGCGAGAGACGCGGCCAAGTCTCGCGCATGCGCCGTTGGATCGCCGGTAAGGTAAGGATTGTGGGCCTCCTGGGGGGTTCCTCCCCGCGGGACATCCCGATTTCGGATGCCCCGCGGGGAGGGATCTGATCGGCCCGGGAATCTTATAGATTCCCGGGCCGATCCCCCCTGGGTGTTGGTCCACTTTAAAGGGATAGAGGGGATGCGCCCGCTGCATGCGCCGTTGGATGGGAACGAAGGTGAGTTTTCGGACGACCTGGTTCCCCAGAGGGAGCAAGTATGCCTGCCCTGGTGTCTCATAGACTCCAGGTTGGGTTTAGGTCCTCTTTAAGCTATGTTTCTGCATGAACTTGACCTAAGACTATATCAGGGACATTCCAGGTAAAGGGGTTAAATTAGCTGCTTTCAGCTTTGCCGGCATCTTACATACACCAGCATCTCCTGATAATCCCTATCTACTGACTCATTTTTCAGGGTCCCTGAAATGAATTGACTTTCCGGAGGGACCCTCCTCTTGAAATGTGGAGGCTGATTCATTACTAACGCCAGGTATCGGCAGATGAGCATCTGTATAGCGGGGCTTAGAGTGACCGCTGTAAGCGGGTATTGGGCGATGTAACAGAGCGCCTCAGTCGCTCTATTAACCTGGCCGGCATTGATGAATGTGATGTATGTTGGGCGCTCTAACACCAGTACCGCGCTGCAGGGAGCGAAAGGTAGCACCAGATCAGTGCGACCGACTCTCAGCGCTCCACACCATACTTATGAAAAAAGACACACACACACACAGCGTCGGCGCTCTAAATCTGGGCGCTGTAGCATAGAGGGCCAGACGCTGTGTGATTAAAGTCTGTTTTTGAACACATATCCACCTGTAACAAAGCGAAAACGCATGGAATGACATTGTTGTAACATTGTGACATTAACACTTTAGTGCCAGACCTGTAATGACAATTCTGCATAAAAATATAAAAAGTCAAAAAAGTTTTCAAAAATAAAATTTTTTTTAGGCCAGGAGAGGTCACACAATTATTGGAGAGAAAAAAAAAATATTAAAAAACAACCCTGTTTAAACCTGTAATACCTGGTGCTCTGGAAGATACACATGATGCTGTTAGAGTCGCTCACCAGATCCGCTTTCATAAATGTGGTTTTGCGTACAGCGCCCGCCGTTCACCAGACGCTGCCTGCCACTACGAGGCGCTACCTGGCGCTATCCCTAGATGAATAACCCCATACATGTAGGAGTCATTATCGGCTACTGAGGAGGGCCTGCAGAGGCGAGACAGGCGTTATTGAGGCTGAATGATATCTGGATGAAAGATTCAGACCCTGACAGCCAGCATGGGGAGATAAGAAAGCAGGATAACTTAACCTTTTGCCTGGAATGTCCCTTTAAAGTCGACCAAAACCCAGGATATTGACTATGCTGGGTTTCGGTCCACTATGGCAGAGCACCTGATCGGGGATTCCCCGCTGTGTGAAACCCCCCAGGCAGGGGCGGACTGGGATTCAAAAAGGCCCTGGACTTTTTTGGTCACACCGGCCCTTCTGTACTGTGGCCGGCCACATAAAGTATGTTACATTACATGCAGGCAGCGCCACTTCTAGCCGGCCCTGTAACAGCAATGTTGCTATCACTACCGAGTGATGTTGCATTACACTGCTTACGTTGGCACCAGCCAGGGGAAGAGGAGAGTTAGTTTTGGGGGGCTTCACACAGTGGGGCATCCCCAATCGGGGTGCAAGGACCAAAACCCAGGATAGTCAAAATCCTGATTTTGGTCCGATTTAAAGTAGACCAATTGCCAGGATTTTGCCTATCCTTGTCATTAGCTTTTCCCCGGGGGTATCCCAATTTAGGATGCCTAATTGTGTGAAAACCCCCCAGATCTCCTACTCCACTCACCTTTCAGCCATTCCTGTGCTCACAACGTTTGTCCAATCAGAGCTTTAGGCCGTTGTTTTGGCTTGTGTGTTGGTATAGGAAGCGGGAGCAGCTGCATCCCCGGTTTCTTTGTGAATGGCTTGGAGCAGGAGCGCGCTTAGCTGCAGGGATTAAAGTGGACCAACACCCAGGATTTTGATTATCCTGGGTTTTGGTCCACTTCCTCGGGGGACCCCGCTGCGTGAAACGCCCAATTCAACTCACCTGACCCCGCTGCTATGGCGCATGCGCGCCCGCACGTCCAATCAGTGCGCTCGGAGTCGCAAAGGTATGCACGTCAATGCGACGTCTTATCTCTGCGGCTCCAAGCACGCTGGCGGCCGCATCTCGCGCTTCCTTCTAACAGGGAGCGTGCCCTTGCCGGCCATTCACAAACGGGCATGCGCCCTGCTAGAGAGAAGCGCGAGATGCGGCCACGGCCTGTGCATGCAGGTAAGTCAGGTAAGGTTTGCTCACGTCTTTGGGGGTTTCACACAGCGGGGCATCCCGATCTTGGATGCCCCGCAGGGTGGGATTGGATCGGTTGATCCTCCTGGGTGTTGGTCCGCTTTAAGCAAGGGAAATAGGGAAAGGTAAGGGGTTTCCTGGACGATCTGGAAGGGGCCCACACAGTAGGGCATCCCGAATCATCTATTTGGCCAGCCATGGAGGTGATTGGTCCATGAGAGCGCATACTCCCCACCATGCCAGAGCTCAGAGATGAAAGTGCCACAGCTAAAAAAAAGAAACAAAAGAAAATGGTGCTTACCAGACAGCGATGATCAGTTTTCCAGCAGTCGCCTCTTGCCTCCTCCTGAACTCTACTGTGTCCTACGACCCCGCCGGGCCAGAGACTCACTGCTAGTCTGCTGAGCATGCGCAGAACAGTAGCAGCTTCTTCTCTCCCCGCCTGGTCGGGGACAGCGCGTGGGGGAACTAAGATGATGCAGCTCTGTCCCCGCCCGGCAGGGAAAAGAAGTTGTAAACAGGCCACACACCTCGCTGGCCGCGTCAGGCCGGGAAGAAAAGGAGGCGAGTGGGGGGCTGCGCGGACAGGCAGGTGGGCGAGGGGCCTCGGAGTCAAGCAGGTGGGTGAGGGGCCGCGGGGACTTCGGTGTGGCAGCCCGACGGCCAGATGGGAAGCAGCGGCCTAAAGGGATTTGTCCCGGTATGCCCTATGGCCAGTCCGCCCCTGCCCCCGGGTCGCCCGAACGAACTTACCTCTTCCTGGTCCTACGTCGCATGCGCAAAATAAGTAATTGGTGGCACACTTTCATTAAATTCTAAATGTCGAGCATATAAACATCAGCTTTTAGGGTGCTGCCCGCAAGGATAATTATTCTTATCCTACAGACCATATATTTAGAAGTGTCAGGCGCACACGAATTTCTCTTTTTAAAAAGTTTTTTTATGTTTTGTTCTGCAATTTTAGGCCCATATTCTGTACATACATAAACTATTGCCTTGTACTGTATAACTTTATCCTCAGCATGCAAGTGAGCCCATACTGTTGATACAATTGTTTCCGTTTTTGCATAACTGCTGCCTTTTGTAGTTACAAAGCAGCAACTTTTGTTCCTCCTTTACTGATAACACAGAAAGAGCTCACATGCAAGAGGAGATTGTCGGACACTAAGGGCCTTATTTATCAAGGGATAGCGCCAGGTAGTGTCTCACCAGCGCCAGGTAGCGCCAGCTATCGGCGGCTACCGACTCCAGAGCGCCAGGCGGCGGACACAATCACGCATTTATCACGCTAAATGAGGCTAGCGCCGGCGAGAGCGTCACCTAGCGCGGGATTCATCATGTAGCGGACTGCAACGAACAGCGCCGCTGCTAATCCCATCACAGCGCCAGGTATGACCTCTCGCTACCTGGCGCTCTCCAATGCATTTCAATGGAGCAATCTTTAAATATTCATAATTAATTGATATGACTGTTTTTTTTTTTTTTTTTTTAACTGTCAAAAATTCTGTGACCACTACGGCAATGTTAGATATTTTTTTTAAGGTAAAAAAAAAAAAAAAAAAATATTTGTGCAGAATTGATATTACAGGTCTGATATTAATGTATTCATATTACAAAATGTTTAGAAAAACTTGTTTCATTTTTTAATCAAAAAATATGGTTGTTTGGGGGTTAAAAACTACTTTTAAGCCATCGCCGCCAGCGCTCTGGGGTTTAAACATGCATTTCACAGCGAGAGAATTTTTTGAGCGTGATTTGTTAATGAATATGCTGGGAGCCGTTCGCTCTGGCCATTCGCTGTCAGGCGCACCCATACAGCGCAGAACCTGTGAAACAGCGACTCCTAACCCCGTATTCAACATTACCGCACACCGACTGAGTCGCTGTCAACAAGCGAACAACGGCCAAGCACAGCGAATACTAGCGGGCGCTGTGAAAATCACGCTACTGGCGCTCATCTGTCGCTACCTGGCGCTATTAATGAATCGGCCTCTAAACCTGCTTGTACATATGCAATGAATATGCTACTGTCCCTGTATATATGTTAGTGATGATGTATGATTTAACCCTTGCCTGTATGTACAGAATATGGGCCCAAAATTGCAGAACAAAAAATAAAAAAAACTTTTTTAAAAGAGAAATTGGTTTGCGCCTGACACTTCTAAACCTACATCGCATGCGCGCCCACTCGTCCAATGCTGGCGGCTGCATCCCCCGCTACCCTCTAACAGAGAGCATGCCAGCGCCAGCCATTCACAAATGCACACGTGCCATTGGCACAGGAATGAAGGCAAGTTTTGGGGCAGCCTGCGGGGTTTCACACAGTAGGGCACCCCCGAATTGTAAAGGGCTCCAATAGGATGCCATTATGATGGGTCTTATGCTAGACTGTTATTCGTGGACTTCTCATCTGCATTCAATACCATTGATCCACAAATTCTTCATGAGAAGTTGCTCTCCTTGGGCATCCCACTAAACTTATCGGGCTGGATTTTTAGTTTTCTGACAGGCAGGTCCCAGAGGGTCAGACTGGGACCCTTTGTTTCCACATCCAGGATCACAAGCATGGGTGCACCACAGGGGTGCGTCCTGTCTCCCCCTACTCTTCTCACTTTACACCAATGACTTCATCTCCTCAGATC
Source organism: Gastrophryne carolinensis (assembly GCA_027917425.1). Classification (NCBI taxonomy): domain Eukaryota; kingdom Metazoa; phylum Chordata; class Amphibia; order Anura; family Microhylidae; genus Gastrophryne; species Gastrophryne carolinensis. Next base: position 625,381,500 of record CM051234.1, on the reverse strand, counting down.
CATCGGTCAAGATCATTAAATGTGCTGACGACACCACCATAGTAGGCCTTATCAGTGACAATGATGAGTCTAGCTATAGGACCCAAGTAGAAACCCTTGACTCTTGGAGCAAAACAAACAATCTTATACTGAATACTCATAAAACAGTTGAACTTATAATTGATTTTAGGCGATCCCACCAATCACACCATCCCATTTTGATTGGTGAGGAGACTGTCAAGATTGTAACCAGTGCCAAATTTCTTGGTACTCAAATCACACAGGACCTGAAGTGGAGCAAGCAAGCGTCTGCTATCTTAAAGAAGGCCCAACAGAGGCTATTCTTCCTCAGACAGTTGATAAAATACGGTTTGTCCAAAAAGATCTTGAAGGCATTCTACAACGGTGCCATTAGATCAATCCTGACCAGTTCATTTACAGTCTGGTATGGAGGGGCCTCAGCCAAAGACAAGCAGAGGCTGAAGAGAATAACCAGGATTGCTGAGAGGTTAATTGGATCTCCCTACCTTCTCTGGATGATCAATACATGAGCAGAATCTCCTCAAGGGCTAAGAAGATATCTGGAGACTCTGAGCACCCAGGTCATTCCTTCTTCAGGCTCCTACCATCTGGCCGAAGATTCATGGCTCATTCAACCAAAACTTCCAGACACAAAACACTTTTTTTCCTCTGGCCGTTATGGCTCTGAATAATCCCTGCGTGTGAGTGACACTTACCACACTCTGCTCTGCATTACTGACAATTATGTCAATCACTATAGATTACCTGAACTGTATCGTTATTCTTGTTATACTTTGTTATGTATGTAATTGTTATAGCTCTCATGGTGTATCTCCTTGCCAAAAAAGCATTCCTTGTTTGTACCCTGTACTTACTTGGCGGTTCAATAAAGTATTGAAGTATTGAAGTATTGGATTAGTTCTCACACGTGCTGTTGGGTCCTGGTACAGCGCCATGGTCTTAGAAATGAAGCCGGGCCCAAGCCGATCTGGGCAAGGGTGTTTTTAAGGAAGCGCCAGCTCCCCCTGTCAAACGCTTTCTCTGCGTCGCAGGAGAGGACACACGCCGGGACCCCTGTGCTGTGGACATATGCGATGTAGATCAAGCAGCTTGTTTGTATTGTCTTGCTCAATTGAGTCGACTCTGTGAGATACCTCCAAGATAGAGTTTTGGAGTGTGCTGAGTTCTCTGCGAAGGGTGTCCTCCATTTGAGAGATGTATCCATCGAAGTCTGAGCGGGAGGGAAGTGCCTGTATGGCATCTGATACATTAGACTGAACTACGTCGGCTATGGTTGAAATTTGGAATGGAGACACTTGTTGCGTGTACACAGGCGTACCGCAGGGGGAAGACCCAGGACCTCCAGCCCGTCGCGGGGGCGTCCTATAGGGCAGCAATGTGTTCACTTGGATCTCCCGCACGTCTTCTGTTGTGTTGCTCTTGCTTTCGGGGGAGCAAGCATCGGGGGGCCAGTCATCACTCCACCCGTTGGGGTCCCCACTCCAAAAAGTGCGGGCCAAACCCGCGGAGTCTGGCCTGGGGAGAAGACCATGGCTCATCGGTGGTCTGATTTTCATATTCTGTCTCTCGGCGGGGGCCCACATCTTCTCGGGCCCCTCACCGCCCCTCCCTCCCCCCGCCTGGTTTGGCCTTGTCAGTGATCCGGGGGGTTCATCAAAATACTGCCCTGTCTCTGCTGGTGATGGGGCCCGCTTTGCAAGGGACACTGTTTTCTGTGCTGCCCCCCCTCTACGCCTGTCTTTAAAGTTGTCTGTTGTTCCGGAGGTGAGGAGGCAGGCCTCTCCCTCGCACAGACGGGAGAAGCCGAGCCGCCGCCCCCCGCCGCTCCTACTGTCACTTGGGCTGGCATCTCACCTCTTCCCCCAGCTCGCACCATCCTCTCCACCACCCACACGCCCACAGCACAGTGGCGGGCAGCGGTATTCCGCTCCTCCGGCCCGGGTATCTCGCGTACCTCTGTCTGGTTCAGTGGGGGGGGGGGGGGGGGCGGGTCCTCGCCCGGCGCCAGTCTTCACGCCGGTCTTCTTTGAAGCTGGCTGCTCCGGAGGCGCAGGAGCAGACATCCTCCCCGCAGTATAGTCGCGGGCGGCGGTTAGCTGCTCCTCCGGTTCGGGTGCTTCTGTCCCATCTGCCCCGGCCGGGGGAGCATGTTCCCGCCCGGCACTGACCTCCTCGTCTGTCACCTGCCGCTCCTCAGGGTGCGTTGCCGCCATCTTGTTGCCCCGCTCACTCCCCTCTGCTCGGTCTGCTGCCTCAAAGAAGGAGGCTATGGATGCTGCCCTCCGTCTCTCCGCTGTGCCCGCTGTGTTCCTGCGCTTGGGCATCTGTTTCTGGGTTATAGGGTGTGCCTGTGGGATCTGTCTGTGTGGGTTAAGTGCGGAGCTCCCTCACCCTGCGTCCTATTCCGCCATCGGCTCGCCACGCCCCCGTCCATCAGCTATTTTTTAATGGTTTAATTAAAGGTTATATTTTACTGCGAGGCTGGATTACACACTGCGTTCTGCTTTCTCCCGGGGCAGCCTGATCGGGGGGTGCCCTGCTGCGTGAAACCCCCAGATTGCTGATGCCAACTCACCTCTTCAAGAAGAGAAGCAGCTTTCTCCTTGTAATCCTGCCATGCACACCATTGTTAATCAGTGTCTTCCTCATGGTGAACTTAAAATAAGCTAAGCCAAAATAAGCCTTAAAGGAGCACCATCGCGAAAAATGGTCCAATGATAAAAATCCATATAACTATGCTGGATGGTGGGAGGAGGGGTCACTTATATACTTGGCATTAAGAAATATTCAGCCCTGCTTGTTTCTTTTTATTTAAATGGAAGGAAGAAAACATCAGGGGTGACAGGCTCTGTCACCCCTGTTACAATAAACCTGTCTCCCCTGAATTTTATTCCTACCATGTGAGAATAAACCACAAGCTTGGCGGGAGTTTTTTTCAGTTTGGGTGAATAAGTGACCCCTCCTCTCATTAGCCAATGTGTTTATATGGATTTTTAATATTACACGATAGTGCTCCTTTAAGCTGCTTCAAGCTCTTTTTGGGTTTCTTTGTGCACCATTATACTTTGCTCTTGGTCTGTGTGTGTGTGTGAATCCCCCAGGTTAAAGTGGACAAAAACCCAGCTGGGTTCTTATAGATTCCCAGGCCGATCCATTCCCTCCCTGCGGGGCATCCAAAATCAGGTTGCCCCGCTTTGTGAAACCCCCCCAGGTCGCCCCATACACTTACCTTAATCCCAGTCCAACAGAGCATGAGCGGGCCACGGGCGCATCCCCACTATCCCTCTAGCAGGGGGCGCGCCAGGCATTTGTGAATGGCCGGTGCGGGCGCGCTCCCTGTTAAAGGGAAGCGCGAGATGCGGCCGCCAGCGTGCTTGAAGCCACTGAGCTAAGACGTCGTTTAGACGTGCATAGCTCAGCGACTCTGAGCGCGATGATTGGACTAGTGACCGCGCATGAGCCATAGGACCGCGGTCAGGTGAGTTGATACAAGCAATCTGGGCGGTTTCACATAGCGATCGGGGTGCCCCGGGGGAGTGGAACAAAATCCAGGATAGTCAAAATCCTAGGTTTTGGTCCACTTTAAGCTGATTGCTTTTTTTGATCCACGCTCCCATGGTGCTTGCACAGGCTCTTAACCAATCAGAATAGTTTGCGGTGCATATTAATGGCCGAGTGCCTCCCCTCTGCTGTGCACAGCCACCGGCAGCTGTTGAGATATTCTGATGGCGAGTGCGTGCATCAGATAGCAGAGTTTTACCCATATTTCCCCCGTACTTCCAGGGCCAGGTCACCCTTGGTCTTGCTGCATCACCCACATTCTCTGGAGGTTCAGCTTACGGACAGATGTGCTGACATTTCGCATTAGAATTTGCTGGTATGATTCACAATTCACTGTCCCATCAGTGGCATCATGGTCCAGCTGCAGCAACACAGGTCCAAACCATGATACTATGACCACTCTGTGATGGGATGGGATGTGTTTTTTATGCTGTGTTTACACTCTATTTTGGTCTCAATCATCTACTAACCATTGTTCTAATAGGCTTATCCAGGTGATCTGTAGCAAACTTCAGATGGGCAGCAGGGTTCTTTTTAAAGGGAAGCTGCTTTCTCCTTGCAATCCTGCCATGCACACCATTGTTATTCAATGTCTTCCTGATGCTAGACTTATTAAAGAGGCACAACTTCCACCTAGAGTCTATAAGACTATTGAGGGGTTTGATCTACCTCTTTATGGGGCATCCCAAATTGGGATGACCCGCTGTGTGAAACATCATGGATCCCCCCCAACCCATTTACCTCTTCCTAAGCCCTCACCACACCCGCATCCCTGGGAAACCTTTATCTAGGCATGCATGTCTTCCTGAATGACCAACACAGGCATGTCCACAGCTAGAGGCGGGGACCGAGATGTGACCGAAGCTGCTTGCTCCATTCAGATTTCCTTGCCACACGAACGTCAGTTAGTGTTAAAGCGGAACAACAGTCAAAAATGACTTAAACCAGACCAACACAACAAACACTCATAGGCATCTCTCCCCAGGGTAATTTAGATTGCGGCATATAAAAATTAATTAACCTTTTTCTAACTCCTGCTGCGGTCAATTTTAAAAACAAGATGGCGGCTCATGAACTCGCAGGCCATCCGCAAACAGGAAGTGCTGCTGGGCTTCCTGTTACTGTGTATTGTCAGTTATGTCACTTGGGAGAGGAATTTCCAAAATGGCCGCTAGCTTTCTTTTGCAACTGTGCCCGGCTGTTGGTCAGGTTTAAGGTCAGAAAATCTTAATGGAAGCAGCATGCAGCGTGCAAGATGCATGCGCAGACTCGCACCCCAACAGAATATGTTGTAGGGCACATTAAAGTGGACCAAAACCCAGAATTTTAACTATCCTGGGTTTTGGTCGGATCGGGGTGCCCTGCTGTGTGAAACCCCCCCCAGATCGCCAATGCCAACTCATCTCTTTCCTACGGCGCATGTGCGGCTGCTCGTCCAATTAGCACGCTCGGAGCCGCTGATGTCACGTCGTCTAAGCCTTCGTCTAAGCCCAGCAGCTCCGAGCACGCTGACGGCCGCCACCCCCGCTTCCCTCTAACAGGGAGTCATTCACAAATGCCTGGTATGCGCCCTGCTAGAGGGATAGTGGCGATGCGGACGCGACTCGCGCATGTGCCGTTGGACCAGGAAACAAGGTAAGTGTATGGGTCGACCTGGGGGTTTCACACAGCGGGGCATCCCGATTTCGGATCTTATAGATTCCCGGGCTAATAAGAGTGGGTTTTGGTCCACTTTAATGACTATTCTAAATCCCTAGCGCCTCCCACAGGCCGCCCCCCTGTGCTGCACTACAGAAGCCTTTCTCGTACTCTATACCTACAATGCCAGGTCTCTCTTGGTCTTGAAGGGGTTAAAAATGAATTCAGTAGAAAAGTATGATGCTGACAATGATGACATTTCGATTCCATGCGCTGCTTCTGGGTCTCCTTTAACGTGTGACATCACAGGATTTCTCCAGAAGCCCATAGGAACATGTTGCAATGAATTGCGGCTCATTCTATGGAGGACCATGCGAGGAACCGGTGGAATATGGGCTGATTCCGCCATTGTTTTGCCTTTATTGGGACGTAATCTGTAATCTGTTTATTTCACAACTTCTGCCAGAGAATCTCTAAACGTAGAAACAGGATGTACGAGATTCTGATAGGAAATAAACATTATTGCAAGATGTGTATCATCTCTCCTCAGGTGCTGGGAGTGTCAGAGGGGGACGGGAGGTGGATTATTTAAGAAGAGATAGCGCCAGGTAGCGCCTCGTAGCAGCAGGCAGCGTCTGGTAAACGCCGGGCGCTGTGCGCAATACCACATTTATGAAAGCGAATCTGGTGAGCGTCTCTAACAGCGCCATGTAGCGTCATATGTATTATTACAGGCGGCTCAGCGTATAGCGCCGGCACTCTAGCTTCCAGGTCTTTCGCTCAGTGTCGCTCTCCCATACATTTCAATGGCCGTTCATTTGCTTGTGTTTAAACAGCGCGTTTGACATTATGGTTTTTTCTGCTCCAATCATTGTGTGACCTCTCCTGGCTGCAAACAAACACTTTTAGAAACTTTTTTGACTTTTTATATTTTTATGCAGAATTGTCATTACAGGTCTGGCACAAAAGTGTTAATGTCATAACAATGCCATTCCATGTGTTTTCGCTTTGTTACTGGTGGATATGTGTTCAAAAACAAACTTTAGTCACACAGCGCTTGGCGCTCTATGCTACAGCGACCAGATTTAGAGCGCCGACGCTGTGTGTGTCCTTTTTTGATAAGTATGATGTGGAGCGCCGAGAGTCGGTGGCACTGAGCTGGCGCTACCTCTGGCTCCCTGCAGTGCTGTACTGGTGTTAGAGCGCCCAACATACATCACATTCATCAATGCTGGCCAGGTTATTACAGCGCCCAATACCCGCTTACAGCGTCTACTAGTGGACGCTCTAAGCACCGCTATACAGACGCTCATCTGCCGATACCTGGTGTCAATAATGAATCAGCCTCCACGTATGAAAGTGCAGAGGCACAAGACTCCCCTCACCTCCCGCTCACCCACTCTATAGTATGAGCAGCATGTGGCTGTGACCTGTGTATGGGACACTCACTTCCACAACTATTACACATACCTTCCAACTTTTAGGGTGGGAAAGAGGGACAATTGTGAAATTAAGCCACGCCCCCTCATTGAGGGATGGATAGGAGATAGGATGTAACAGTTACAACAATATAAACACTTTAAATAGGCAAATGAATCATTTATTGATGCAGATCTGCATGTTACAGCTCAAAGAAGGATAAATAAGAACCATGAGGGGCAGGGGGACATGGACTCAAAAGAGGGACAGTCCCTCCAAATCAGGGACATTTGGGAGGTATGCTCGCATCATCCACTTCTCCAGTACTGTCCCCCTTTGTCAGTCCCTTCACTGGTTACCTGTTTCACAGAAGATTTAGTTCAAACTTCTAACACTAACCTACAAAGCTCTCTCCAGCCAGGCCCCTCTCTACGTCTCATCTCTCCCTACGTTTCGACCTCCGCTCTGCCTCTGACATTCTTCCTTGGTCACCTCCTCACACTCTCGCCTTCAATACTTCTCCCGTGCACCTCCACTTCCCTGGAATCCGCTCCCCCGCTCAATCCGTCACTCTCTAATGCTCCAAGCTTTTAAAGTGGACCAAAACCCACGATGATATAGATTCCTGGGCCGATCGATCCCTCCCCCCATTTTGGATGCCCCGCTGTGTGAAACCCCTAGGTCACCCCATACACTTACCTTGTTTCCCAGTCCCATGGCGCATGAGAAAGCCACGGCCGCATCCCCGCTATCCCTCTAGCAGGGCGCGTGCCAGGCATTTGTGAATGGCCAGCGCGGGCACGCTCCCTGTTAGAGGGAAGCGGGGGTGCGGCCGCCAGCACGCTCAGAGCCGCCGGCCTTAGACGATGTGACATCAGAAGCTCTGAGTGCGTTGATTGGATGAGCGGCCGCCGTAGGACCCGGACGAGGTGAGTTGGCTTCGGCGATCTGGGGGTTACAAGCAGCGGGGCATCCCCGATCAGGGTGTCCTGGGGGAAAGGACCAAAACCCAGGATAGTCAAAATCCTGGGTTGTAATCCACTTTAAAAGTGCCCTTAAAGCTCACCTTTTCAGACAAGCATATAACCTGGCATAAAGGAAAACTCCCCTTTTATCGGGTTTTTGGTTTTCCTCATTATTGTTTTGCTCTTCTGGATTCTGTTAGGTTTGTGCCCCCCAGACCTGTGATTTACTTATCAGCAGCCTGTTTTCTCTTTGCTAAGTTTCCTATATTCCTGCGGCTCTTTGTGGCTAAAGTGGGAGCGGCTTTCCCGGCCCTTAGTATATCTTCTGACGGCAAGTCCGAGAATTCTTCCACTGTAACAGATGAGCTCCTTAGCAGGTTTGGCTAAATCTAGCAGCAGTATTGACCTTCCCAGGTGATAAAGCTGCCAGTGACCCTTTAGCTACTGGAACACAAGACTGTGATCCCCTCATCTGAAGAGGCTGAATTAGAGCAGGAGGGGATAAACCTGTGGGCTCAGGTATGTAGATAGTTGACTCCGCCTCAGCCAATAACATAATTAGCAAACCAGAGTCAGGAAGTCTCTGCCAGGTACATCTAACCGGTGTGTTGGTAGACACTGCTAAGGGAAACACATTATTGCTAGAGAAACTGTTTCTTTTATATCACAGAGTTGCAAAGAAAGTAGAATTAACGAGTAATCTTGAGGATATCATATTGGCACATTAAGGAAACTCCTTAAAGTGGACCAATCAACCCTACTGCTGGCCTGGAATATAATAGATTCCAGGACAAGGGGCAAGGGGTATATATGGTCCCAGGACAACCCACGACAGCTTCCCTGTATAGGCCCACGTCTCCCGTCCAACACCCACCTGGTGAGTATATAGGACATTTTAGATAGGGGGCCTGAGTGGCACACTATAACACATTCCCTGTAACTAATTCCCTTTACTATCCCTTGACAGGCACCTGTTTCCCTCCAGCCTTCCCACTCCCAGAAGAGAAGACCCCAGTGGACCCTGTTAACCCTGTGCTGTCCTTCCCAACCTTTCATTGTCCACCCAATAAGTCCCCTAATAACTAAAGTGTTCTGGGTGTCATTTATTTTGGCTACAGGTTCAGTATCAATTATCACATATGCATTCTGCACTGACTGATTGAGAAGTTCCTTGGGGGTGGGACTAAGGAGACAATCGGTAAAAATAAGGTCAAAACACACCCTCTAAGCATCAACAGTAGATTGCATGACAAAAAGGAATATAGATAGTGTTCAGTCCCTTCACACGTGTGTCTAACCCACACACGTTACAACTATGCAATATAATCAAATGAAGAGACGAACAACTGACAATTTGAATGCAAAAAAGTGCAGGGGAATTTAATAGGGGATGGTGTACACAATAACAAAAAAGATAACAGAAAAAACAAGATAAAAATAGGGATAGAATTAGAGATGTACCGTAAAAATACAGACAATTCATAATAATAAAATACATAGTAATTCAAGCAAAAGTGATGCTAAGTGAAGGGGGTCTGGGTGGTCCCCCAAACAAACTGAACACGTTTAAGCAAAAGCAATACAAGTTAAGTATATGCAAACAAGTACAGAAAAAGAAATAAAGCTTAGAGGCAGTACCAACAGGTGGACAGGAAGTAACCCTCAGCGTTTCGGTTTTTCACCTTTATCAAGAGGGAGAGTAGTAAAGGTGAAAACCCGAAACATTGAGGGTTACTTCCTGTCCACCTGTTGGTACTGCCTGTAAGCTTTATTTCTTTTTCTGTACTTGTTTGTATATACTTACCTTGTATTGGTTTTTCCTAAACGTGTTGTGGTTGATTGGGGGACCACACAGACCCCCCCTCACTTAGCATCACTTTTGCTTGAATTATTGTTAACTTTCCTTGTGCCCGTATAATAATCTGCTAGTGTTTGGTTTATAGGTGTGCCATTATTATGGCTGCTGGTCACCGCAGCGCCACCTAGCGGTCATTGTCTGTATTTTTTTTCATAGAAAACCCTTCATAACACAGCCTAACTGCATAATACATAACAGCAGTGCCGGAGTTAACCACTAGAGGCTGCTGTGGGAGAGTGACATCATCAACAGAGGTTATATAAGAGCTGACACGTTCTAGAAGAGTCAGTCTGAGTCTTAGGCCTTGATTCACAAAGAGTTGAAAAAAACTCTCATGGTAATAAAAACATTAAATTCATGAGAAAAAGGCCTGAGAATGTCATTGTTAGTGAATCACCGGATAAGAAGACAATGAAAGTCAATGACACTTTTTACTACAGGTAAAAAGGTGTAAAAAGTTCAATACTTTTTTCAGGAGTAAAAAAAGTGCCATTGACTTTCATTGTATTTCTATCTGGTGATTCACAAACAGTGAAATTCTCCGGCTTTTTTCTCATGAATTGAATTTTTTACTTCCATGAGAATTTTTTTAAACTCTTAGTGAATCAAGGCCTTACTCTGAGTCTAGTCTTATCAGAGTTGTCACTTGCACTGAGACGAGATAACATGGATTGCTGAGAGAGAACCATGGAGATAGCCATGCAGAGGACCCTGTAGTGAGCAGTACAGAATGGAGCTTACTAACCCTTTTGAGAAGGAGAGCTACTACACAGGAGAAGGAGTTACAGTGTGCAGAGCAAGACAGAGACATACCATAGAGAGACATTCGTGTGGGCCTAGGAGGAGCAGCGAGGAGTGCACTGAGGACCAACAGACAAAGGTACCAGTAGCATAGTCCCCAAGCCCCTAGAGTGACCCCGGGATCCTGTGAGCCTGTTTGCTAATGTGCTGAAGTCTTTTGCTGATATTGCTGTTGCTGAAGTGGAAGTGTGGTTGCTTCAATAAAGTTTGGAAAGACATTTGCATTGTGTGGTGACTCCACCTGGCCATATCCCAACCATCCCTCAAGATTCCAAGAACTTGTGACAGCTCGCCCCGCATGTCAGCCGGCCCTGGTGTGGCGTGTGGGTTACAAAATGTGGTGGCCCGTGGACGGAGATTTTGAGCGGACTTGGGATACCCCAGTAATTCTTGACAGTGACAGCGCACGGGGACAGAAACTGCTGCACCACATGGGAGTGTTATTGGAAATTGAAAGGGGGTGACTACCCTGAAGTGGAGGTGCCCTAGGCAACCCGAGAGGGAGACTCCGGGGGGCTTGACGTGGGGACAGGGCCCGAAGAACCAGCAAGGAACCGGGAGCGGCACGCGAGGGGTTAACTGTGTGCGGAACTGTCGGCGCCATTTGTCAGGTAACTGCGCAGCTAGCGATCAGCTGCACGTGCTGGGCCGAGATCTCGTGAGAGTCAGAGCGAGTCGCCCAGGCAGCAGGAACAGCCTAGAAAGAGCGCAAAGTTGCTGTAACAGATTGCCAGCATGCCTTCCTGTGTGTGATTTGCCGTCTAACCGCCCTCACCATCATCATCATTGCAGTTCCCCAGCGTAGCAACACTTAACTTGACACTCAGCACAGCATAGCACTTGTAATAAAGCCACCGTCACTGCCTGCTCACCCAAACGCAGCATGATACAGAGACTCTGAATAAAGTATAAAGACATTTGTGAACATCTCAGCTAGCAGCATCTTAAAGAGACAGTACATGACTATTGCATATTTGAACAGTTTGAACTGTAAAGTGTATTACTTGACAAGAGAAATAGAAATGGATGTGCCACAACAGCTAGAAGCTATCAGCGCATCCCTACTGCCATTAACCCATGCAGAACTCATTTCAGTGGCAAAGTTTGCTAAAGTGCCTTGTGAGAGACTTTCCCATGCACGCACCCGCCGACATCTGCCTGCAGGAGGAGGTTATCATGGCCTTTTTGCAGAAATTAGCCCAGTTTATTGCAACCTTGGGGACTGGGATAGAAGAGATAGGTCCTGAGCCAGCAGAGGAAAGACCCTCCCCACGGAAGGTGCTGCAACAAGTACAAGAGCAGATACAAGCCTTACAACAGACTATGATGGAGTCAGCTACTTTTTGGCAAGTCAAAGCCTGAAACGCCAGTAAAGAGAACCAGTCCTACGCGAGAGATCACCATTAGAGAAGAATTCAGAATCAATGGCCAGATTGGAGAGGGAGAGCAAAGGGATAGACTGTCTTATACCAACCTGATCCACCAGATAGACTTGGGGGTTCAGAAGGGGTACAAAGAGGAAGAAAACATTGAAGCCGTGGTGAAAGCCATCAGTCCAGGGCTGCACCTCAGAAACATGCTGGAGATGAAGAGCAATCTTACCTTAGCCCAGCTGAAAACTATCTTAAAGGGACATTAAAAAGAAGAAAGCACTTCTGATCTCTACCACAAATTGATTAACATTTCACAGGACAGCAAAGAATCTCCTCAAAACTTCTTGTTCAGAGCTATTGTGCTTAAAGTGGACCAACACCCAGGGGGGATCGGCCCGGAAATCTATAAGATTCCCGGACCGATCAGATCCCTCCCCGCAGGGCATCCAAAATCGGGATGTCCCGCGGGGAGGAACCCCCCAGGAGGCCCACAATCCTCACCTTACCGGCGATCCAACGGCGCATGCGCGAGACGCGGCCGCGTCTCTCGCTTCCCTCTAGCAGGGCGCGCTCCCGCGCCGGCCGTTTTGTGAATGGCCGGCGCAGGAGCGCTCCCTGTTAGAGGGAAGCGAGAGACGCGGCCAATGACAGCGCTCTGGTATGCGCGTCCAAGCAGCTTTGGACGCGCATACCAGAGCTGCTCTGAGCGCTGTCATTGGCCGGACGTGGTCACGTGGGAGCGGGGAGAGGTGAGTTTTTGCGGCGATCGGGGGGGTTTCAGACAGCGGGGCACCCCCGATCGGGGTGCCCCACCTAAGTGGACCAACACCCAGGATAGTCAAAATCCTGGGTGTTGGTCCACTTTAAAGAGAGACTGTTGTTTGCGTCGAGAGAGGACGGCGCTGAAGAAAGATTTGATCCAGGTTTAATCTAGAAGAAGTTTCTCAGATCAGTCTGGTCAGGTCTTTTAAGTATAAACATCAAGTTCCAGCTTAAGCAGTATCTGGAGCAGCCGCACATCACAGATGAAGAGTTGATAGAGAAAATAAATGATGCTGCCAGTCTTGAATCAGAGCGAGAACAGATGTTAAGGAAGAACTCAGCCAGCAGAACAATCAAGTCAACTGCACCCAAAGCAGGGAGAGTGGGTGTGCAGCATGAGGAAGCCGAGGAAGCTGATCCTTTACCTTTACCTAAAAATGCACCAGTAATGGTGAAACCACCACATAAAGAGACAGTAACATCAGACCTGTGGGAAACATTAGTGAATGATCTGCGAACATAGTTGGCTGAAGTGAAGAGAGCACTCAGAGTGGAACCACAACCAAGCTTCAGGAGAACATGCCAGAGTTTCCAACGTAGATCCCCTCCAGGGAATAGACCACCCATTGCATGTGAAGACTGTTTGTACTCCAATCAAGGTAGAAGTTGCTGCCACTGCCTAAAATGTGGTGAAGAAGGACACTTTGCCAGAGATTGCAGAACACCTCGCTTCAAACTGCTAAAAAGACAGAGATTCACGAGTGAAGGACAACCAGTTGTTTCAACCCCAAAGCAGTCCCAAACTAACCAGAATGAAGAACGGTTGCGCCAGTATTATCCACAAGTGTGTGAACGTCTTCAGAGACTACAAGCCAGAGAAAATTACTCAGTGAGCAGTATTGGAAGCGCCAGGTCATCAATCTACACACTGTCAGAAGGAAGTACCTTTGAAGACCAGTCTTGTAAAGCTTTGTGGGACACCGGAGCTCAAGTCAGTATCCTGAATGAAGACTGGAGAAGATGCCACTTACCTCACACCAGACTCAGGTCCGTCAATGATCTGGTAGGGCCTGGCCCACTCAGTGGTAGAGCTGCAAACCAAACAGTGATACCCTTCCTGGGATGGGTTGAAGTGACATTCCAACTGCATGCCAAGAACAGTAGACCTTGTGAAATGTTAGTACCATTCCTGATCACCGGTGACCGAGGGGTGGCGGAAGAGCCAATCATTGGTTACAACGTGATTACTAAAGTGATCCACAGAACAAAGACTTTTACTCCATTAGTAGACTCATCCTGTTCGTTACCAAACAGAGCAGCAGAGAGAGTTGTGCAAGCAGTGAAGAAAACCGAGACCACAGTAGCAGTCAGAGAAGTCAAGGTAGGCCTGCGTCCAACTACCATACCTGCCCATACCGCAGTAGGAGTGAAGTGTGGTGTCAGAGTCGGACCTAGATCAAGACCACAACAGATGCTGTTTGTGCCAATCGATCCTGTACAACTGCCGGAATCATCACAGGTGAGACTGTGGTAACTGTTCCTTATAGTGGTTTTGCAAAAGTAACTGTGTTAGTGATGAATTCTACAAGACATGATGTGACACTTGAACGTAAAACTTCTTTGGGACACGTAGAAGCTGTCAGGACTGTATACCCAGCTGACGTGAGACCAGTCCAATCGTCTCCTGATAGTACCAGCTCATCTCCCAGAGTGAACAACTATCAACCTGAAAGAAGACCATCATCATCAAGAGAACGATGGGATCCACCAGTATCCTTAGAACATCTGCGCCCAGAAGAACAAAGGATGGTGAGACAGATGCTGAGAGAAGAGTGTCATGCCTTCGCCAAAGATGACCATGATGTTGGTTGCATCCCTTCACTGAAAATGAAGATTAACCTGAAAGACACTACTCCAGTGACCAAAGGTTACCGGTCAGTGCCAAAACCCCTGCGCAAAGAAGTGAAAGAGTGCCTGCATGATCTCATCAATAGAGGATGGGTCCAGAAGTCCAAGTCATCCTACTCATCTCCTATTGTTTGTGTCAGGAAGAAAGATGGAACTCTAAGACTCTGCTGTGACTACAGAGAGTTGAATCAAAGAACATGCCAGATCGTCATCCTTTACCCAAGATTCAAGATATGCTTGACCAGTTGTCAGGAAGTACTTGGTTTTCTGTCCTAGACCAGGGCAAAGCGTACCATCAAGGTTTCATTGAAGAATCCAGTAGACCATTATCAGCCTTCATCACTCCTCAGGGATTGTATGAATGGATCCGCATTCCCTTTGGACTCAGCAATGCTCCTGCAGAATTCCAGAGAAGCATGGAAACGTGTTTGGAAGGTCTGAGAGATGACATCTGTCAACCTTACTTGGATGATAACCTCGTCCATAGCAAGTCATTTGCTGACCATGTGGAACATGTGAGACCCGTCTTACAGCTTTACCAGCAACATGGCGTAAAATATACTCCAAAGAAGTGTGAGTTATTCAAGAAACAAGTCAGATACCTCGGAAAGATTGTGTCTAGAGAAGGTTACACTATGGATCCAAGAGAAATTGCTCCAGTGATGGCGTTGAAGAACAAACCTCCATCTACTGTAGGAGAGCTGAGGAAGGTCCTAGGTTTCCTATCCTACTACCGAACTTACATCCAGAACTTTTCCAAGATTGCATCTCCATTATATGCTCTCTTGACAGGAACCTCAAGTGCTGTGACGCCAGAGGAAAAGAAGATGAATCAAAGCAGAACTAAACCTAAAGGAAGATTTTCTGCTTCCGCCCAACAACCTATCAACTGGACTCTTCGTCTCCCGGAAGTACTGGAAGAACTAGTTGACTGTTTAATCCATCCGCCAGTCATGGCATATCCAGACTTCAATAGTCCATTCATTCTACATTGTGATGCATCGCAAGTGGGACTTGGAGCAGTCCTATATCAATGCCAAAACAGCCAGTTGAGAGTTATTGGCTACGGGTCAAGAACATTGACACCAGCTGAGAAGAACTACCATTTGCATTCTGCGAAGTTAGAGTTCCTAGCTATGAAATGGGCCATCTGTGAAAGATTCAGAGATTATCTGTACTACAGTCCAGAGTTTGTGGTCTACACAGACAACAATCCATTAATCTACGTCCTTACAACTGCAAAACTCAATGCAACTGGTCAGAGATAGGTTGCTGAACTTGCTGATTTCAACTTCAGTATTGGTACTTGGTTTTCTGTCCTAGACCAGGGCAAAGCGTACCATCAAGGTTTCATTGAAGAATCCAGTAGACCATTATCAGCCTTCATCACTCCTCAGGGATTGTATGAATGGATCCGCATTCCCTTTGGACTCAGCAATGCTCCTGCAGAATTCAGAGAAGCATGGAAACGTGTTTGGAAGGTCTGAGAGATGACATCTGTCAACCTTACTTGGATGATAACCTCGTCCATAGCAAGTCATTTGCTGACCATGTGGAACATGTGAGACCCGTCTTACAGCGTTACCAGCAACATGGCGTAAAATATACTCCAAAGAAGTGTGAGTTATTCAAGAAACAAGTCAGATACCTCGGAAAGATTGTGTCTAGAGAAGGTTACACTATGGATCCAAGAGAAATTGCTCCAGTGATGGCGTTGAAGAACAAACCTCCATCTACTGTAGGAGAGCTGAGGAAGGTCCTAGGTTTCCTATCCTACTACCGAACTTACATCCAGAACTTTTCCAAGATTGCATCTCCATTATATGCTCTCTTGGCAGGAACCTCAAGTGCTGTGACGCCAGAGGAAAAGAAGATGAATCAAAGCAGAACTAAACCTAAAGGAAGATTTTCTGCTTCCGCCCAACAACCTATCAACTGGACTCTTCGTCTCCCGGAAGTACTGGAAGAACTAGTTGACTGTTTAATCCATCCGCCAGTCATGGCATATCCAGACTTCAATAGTCCATTCATTCTACATTGTGATGCATCGCAAGTGGGACTTGGAGCAGTCCTATATCAATGCCAAAACAGCCAGTTGAGAGTTATTGGCTACGGGTCAAGAACATTGACACCAGCTGAGAAGAACTACCATTTGCATTCTGCGAAGTTAGAGTTCCTAGCTATGAAATGGGCCATCTGTGAAAGATTCAGAGATTATCTGTACTACAGTCCAGAGTTTGTGGTCTACACAGACAACAATCCATTAATCTACGTCCTTACAACTGCAAAACTCAATGCAACTGGTCAGAGATAGGTTGCTAAACTTGATGATTTCAACTTCAGTATCAAGTATCGCCCAGGCAAGTCCAACACTGATGCAGATGTATTGTCAAGAATTCCTTTAGAACCAGATGACTTCATGCAACAATGTTCTGAAGAAGTTGCAATGGAAGACATAGTAACTACCATCCAAGCAATTCAAGTCCAAAGTGAAGAATACATGCCCAATTGGTGTCCTCTTACAGTGGAAGAAACTGTGAAGGATCTAGAACAGAACTCTACCGTTTCAGTTCACCAGCTTTCAAAAGAAACAATCAGGAAAGCTCAGAGAGAAGACAGAGTCATTGGAAGAGTTCTTCATTACATCAATCAAGATAGATTTCCCAGCAAGAGAGAGAAGGAATCTGAGGCACCTGCTACAGATACCTTACTCAAAGATTGGTCTAAGTTATTTCTGACTTCAGAAGGAATTCTACACCGCAAGAGAGGACCAAGCTCACAATTAGTGTTGCCAAAGATGTACCATCGCTTGGTGCTGAAAGAACTTCATGAAGAAATGGGACACCGTGAACTTAATACGTGAACGTTTCTTTTGCCCATACATGCAAAGAGACATTGAATTATCCTCGTGGTCATGGATCATTTCACCAGATTTGCACAAGCTTATTCAACTACCAACAAGTCTGGAAAAACAGCAGCAGAGAAGATCTTTAACGATTTCGCTCTGAAGTTTTGATTTCCTACCAAGCTCCATCATTATCAAGGAAGAGAGTTTGAAAAACCAACTCTTTGCCAAACTAGGAAAATACTGTAGAATCCAGAAATCCCATACAACTCCTTACCATCCAGAAGGTAATGGACAAGTAGAACGTTTCAACCGTACCTTACTGTCAATGCTAAAGACTTTGACCTCTGAAGAAAAGAGAGATTGGAAAAATTCTTTACCAAAGTTGGTGCATGCCTACAACTGTACCAAGAGTGATGCAACAGGTTACTCCCCATTCTATCTTTTATTTAGAAGATCACCAAGACTACCAATTGATATCATGTTTGATATTCCAGTTTCAGACACTTACAGAAGTTACCCTGAATATGTTCATGCCTAGAAAGAACGCATGACTGAAGCCTGCAACATCGCTTCTAAAGTTGTGTGCGAGGGACAGCACAAAAATAAACAACACTATGATAGAAAATGTCATGGAGCAGAATTGACACCTGGAAGTCGTGTTCTCGTCAGGAACTTACATGAGAAAGGTGGACCTGGAAAACTCAGATCATATTGGGAAGATAAAATCTATGTGGTTGTTAAAAGAAAAAGTGAAGACAGCCCAGTTTATGAAGTTAAACCAGAAAGAGGAAACAACAAAACAAGGATCCTACAATGAAACTTGTGACTACCTACCACCAGATAAACCTCCACCTGCAGTAAGAACTCAACCCAGAGCTTCAAGAAGAAAACTACAACTTGAAGAACTACCTGTTCTAACAAACAACTCTAATAGTTCAGATGAAGAAGATGTTACCTATGTTGTGAGAATGCCAACAAGAAGAGGCCGTTATCGAAGAACTAGGAGTCGATTAGATCCTAAAGCTACAGAGTTTGTGCCCCAAACATCAAGAAACCAAAGTTCAAGATGTGTAATTCAACAAAGTCCTGAAGTAATTCTAGAGTTACCAGTGGAAGAACCAAAAGAAGATCCTGAAATAACTGAACTAACCATGGACTCAGAACTTGTTGATCCAGTAACAGCTGAACCAGAAGCTGAACTTGAACCAACCCAAGAAGCTGAGCCTGAGGTTACAGAAAATGAGGAACTTGAGACACCAGAAGTACTGCCAGGTAGAAACACCTCTACTAGGAAACGAAGAAGACCTATGACCATAACCTATGATACTTTAGGTACACCGAGTGCCGTACCCAGAACTGTGAATCTGAAACTTGTTTCATTACCCGTACACCAGGAAACCCAACCTGTGTGGTACATACCAACCACCTGTTTTTCAGAAGCCTTTTAAATCTTTAAACCCTTTTTCTCATACTTTTTGATGGACTAAGGACATTCAAATGTTCTATCACTTAGAATAGTCCTAGTTAGTTTCAAGACTCAAGAAACTGTTTAAGGACTTATGCATTATTAACCAATTGCATTCTTTTCTCCTTCTTACAGGAAAATCTTCGCGAATGTAGTTAGCATTAAAGAATAGAATGTGATTTTATCGTACTGTTATAAATCGATTAAAAATGTTTACAATTGTTCATGTGTTAGGCAACCACTTCCCTTTCACCTAAAAAGAGACAGGTGCCAAAACACTTACTTACTTAAGTAAATCTGGGAAACAAACTAAACCAGTTTAACTGGGACCTCTGAGGGTATACCGGTAACCACTCAGACAGTCATAGTTCAAATGGGATAACCACCCATACCAGACATAGCTTTGGTCAAAACCAACCTGTCTACATCAGTTAACCCACTGATGTCGGGGACAACATTTTTTTCAGTGGGGGAGAGTGTGGCCCAGGTAAAATCTGGGGTTATCTCATCTCTCATAGAAAACCCTGCATAACACAGCCTAGCTGCATAATACATAACAGCAGTGCCGGAGTTAACCACTAGAGGCTGCTGTGGGAGAGTGACATCATCAACAGAGGTTACATAAGAGCTGACATGTTCTAGAAGAGTCAGTCTGAGTCTGAGACTTATCAGAGTTGTCACTTGTACTGAGACGAGATAACATGGGTTGCTGAGAGAGAACCATGGAGATAGCCATGCAGAGGACCCTGTAGTGAGCAGTACAGAATGGAGCTACTTATCCTTTTAAGAAGGAGAGCTACTACACAGGAGAAGGAGTTACAGTGTGCAGAGCAAGACAGAGAGATACCACAGAGAGACAAAGGTACCAGTAGCATAGTCCCCAAGCCCCTAGAGTGACCCCGGGATCCTGTGAGCCTGTTTGCTAATGTGCTGAAGTCTATTGCTGATATTTCTGTTGCTGAAGTGGAAGTGTGGTTGCTTCAATAAAGTTTGGAAAGACATTTGCAGTGTGTGGTGACTCCACCTGGCCATATCCCAACCATCCCTCAAGATTCCAAGAACTCGTGACAGCTCGCCCCGCATGTCAGCCGGTCCTGGTGTGGCATGTGGGTTACAAAAAGCCTGTCTACCATGAGTCGTCTTCTGCAATCAAACCAGCATGAGTGTTGGCTGATGGATCTCATTGGGGAGTTGTGTGGTTGAGCAATCTCATCTATGTCTCTTTTCCTGTGTCCCTTTGATGCTAGATTAGGATAGCAAACATTCTGCACCATCCCTGATCTTTACATCTGTGAAGAAGCCTCAAGTTGCTCCCCTCTTTCCCTTTGATGTGGCTATGGCTTGGCTGTGGTCCTGGCACGTGCATATTAGAATATACTCTTCCCATCTTCTCTTGTATGGTAAGGGACTCCCTGGCCTTTGGCTTACCTCCAGCACCTCACTTTTATTACATTTGACCAGCAAATATCACAGTGGTCACTGGCTCCTTGCCTTAACTGAAGTTTAGGAAATCCTCCAATGCAGATCGACCACTAAACATCTGGTGATGGGAAGCGGGTTTAGCTGTCAGTGTCTGCCATGACATCTTCCAGCCGAGTCTCTGATGTTTCTTGGTGTTCTATGCTTTCATGTTGAAGTTATTAAATTGTTGGCTCCTGATTTTACTTTATTCTGCATATGTGCGGTCAGGGGAGGAGCCCAGCAAAAAAGGATTTAACGTCTTGAGATAAGATGAGAACCATCTGGGGACCAGGGAACGTTGGAATAATGGAACATTACATAAGTTAGGATGATACAGCTTTCTTGTGAATGGTCCTCACTTGTTGGTAGCAAAGATATGAACATCTGGCATCAAGGCAGCCATAAGGGCATTACAGACTGAACCCGAACATTGCCGTCACTATACTGTAACAGGTGGTGTAACCAGATGGCTTCTTTTCTTTTTATGGGGAACAGACCCAGCACATTCTGCAGCTCAAGTTTAGACCTAATTTGTTTCATTTTTGGTAGCATTATGTGTACAGGACCACCATCAATCTTTTGGCCTCCTTACACAGAGGTCTTTACTAAGGGCAGGGCTGGCTCCAGGTCTATTCTGGCCCCTGGGTGATAGATTCTCACTGGCCTCCTTGCAGTGTGGTATGACACTCCATACATGGTGATAAAGTTGCAGGTATTTAGAATACTGCCAAAGAATAGAAAGACGAAAATAATCTAAAATATAATATAGAAGGAATGACAGAAAGAAAGAGAAATAAAGAACAAAAGAATAGGAATGACAGAAAAAATCAGGAAAGAAAGAAAGGGTGAAAAGGTTAAAAAGAGAGAAAAAATAAATAGATAGAAAGTATTACAAAAAATATATATAGAAATAAATAAACAACAAAAGTATGGAACAAAATAGTATGAATGACAGAATCAAAGAAAGAGAATGAATGACAGAAACAGAGAATAAATGGATTGCCAGGATAAGCAGGAAAGAGAGAGAGAGAAGGAACGGGAGAAAAAAGAAGAGATGGAAGGAAAGAGAGAATAGAAGGACTGACAAAAATGAAAGGAATGACAGAAAAAGGAGGAAAGAAAGAATGATAGAGCAAATATGAAAGAAAGAATAGGTGTAATGAAAAATAGAAAGAAAGAAAAATACTAGAAGAAGGAAAGAAACAAAGAATAGAAGGACTGACAGAAAGTAAGAAAGTCTCTCCCAATGGCCAGCCTGCCCCTGGCTGACAGTCTTTAGTTCTGGTCACTGCATCGACCTGCAGATGGGCTGCCCAGTGCAAAGGGAATGAAGCAGGCCCTCCCAAGGCGCAGGGGCCCCGGCATCTGTCTGGGTACACCCAGTGCTGACATCGGCCCTGATCAGGGGGGACCCAGAGATAAATGCACCGCTTGCTGTTGGTAGAGCTGTGGATACTACACATATGTGCAGCCATTTTTGTGTTCGATAAAGTAAAGTAAAGAATAAGTATGTCATAAATTCAGAGCTTACTGCTAGTGGGAGAGTATGGGTTAGGGTGTGCATAGTCCAGGGAGCCCTGCACCCTAAGCCACCCCTCCCATCACCAGTAAGCCCTGCATTTATCAAATAAATAGAAAAACTTGTATAATTTTTACATATAAAAAAAAGGTTGTTTGGGGGTTAAAAACTACTTTACACACATCGCCGCCAGCGCTCTGGGGTTTAAACAAGGAATTCACAGCGCGAGAAATTTTTGAGCGTGATTTGTTAATGAATCTGCAGCAAGCCGTTCGCTCTGGCCATTCGCAGTCAGGCGCACCCATACAACGCGGAACCTGTGAAACAGCGACCCCTAACCCCGTATTCAACATTACCGCACACCGACTGAGTCGCTGTCAACAAGCAAACCCCGGGCAAGCACAGCGAATACTAGCTGGCGCTGTGAAAATCACGCTACTGGCGCTCATCTGTCGCTACCTGGCGCTATTAATGAATCGGCCTCTAAGATGATGAGAAGGTTAAACTGGGCGGTAAATTAGTTCCCAGGCCCTGAATAATAATAATAATTTTGTATAAATAGTGATTGAGCTGCTCCCACCCCCCTTTATTCATTTGGAAGACCAAACCCACCCACTCTTGAAAACTAGAAGCAGGAAATGATAGGAATTATAGAAATGGAATCAGGGGTAACTAACGCCAACAGTTTGGTAAAAAGCTGAAAAAGAAGACAATGAAGAAGTAAGAGGAGGGCAAACAATGGACCATAAGAAAATAAATAAACCATGGTAGAGTGGGAGAATGTTGGGGTGTGAAGAGGGTGAGGGAAGGGGAAGGGGGGTGAGGGAGGTATACACATAGAGGCCGATTCATTAATAGCGGCAGGTAGCGACAGTTGAGCGACTGTAGCAGTATTTTCACAGCGCCCGCTAGTAGTCGCTGTGCTTGGCCGTTGTTTGGTTGTTGATAGCGACTCAGTCAGTGTGCAGTAATGTTGAATACGGGGTGACGAGTCGCTATTTGACAGGTTCCGCGCTGTATGGGTGCGCATGATAGCGACTGGTCAGAGCGACCGGCTCCCACCACATTCATCAAAAAATCACGCTCAAAAAATTCTCGCGCTGTAAAATGCATGTTTAAACCCCAGAGTGCTGGCGGCGATGGGTTAAAAGTAGTTTTTTAACCCCCAAACAACCATATTTTTGGAAACCAAAAAAAACAAGTTTTTAATTACATTTTGTAATATGAATACATTAATATCAGACCTGTAATATCAATTCTGCACAAAGTTTTTTTTTTTTTTTCTTACCTTAAAAAAAATATCTAACATTGCAGAAGTGGTCACAGAATTTGTCACATTTAAAAAAAACATTATTATGAATTAATTATGAATATTTAAAGATTGTTCCATTGAAATACATTGGAGAGCGCCAGGTAGCGAGAGGTCATACCTGTTGCTGTTCAAGGTCGGACGCTGGCGCTGTGGGCTGAGGCTGGAATAATGATGAATGAGTTGCTATCTAGCGCTATCTCATTCGCTAAGCAGGATTGGCTTGATAAATGTGTGATTGTGGTGGGGAGCCGGCGTTCTCGTGGCGGGGCCCGTCATTACCGGTCGCTCACCAGGCGCTACCTGTCGCTATCCCTTGTTAAATAAGGGCCATAGATGAACTACGCACGATACACGTGAGATTTGTGACTATAAACCAGCCAGGTAATACCCTGCAATGATGCTAAGAAGGTCTTGCACGCTGGATGAATGATAATGATTCTGACAACAGCAAAGGAAGATCAAATCTGAGTGGGGAAAAAAAAAAGAAATTCAGCTCTACAGCTTCAGCCAAGACACTTTGACCATGAGGACAGACACAAAACCTAGGACAAGCAATTCACCAGAGTTACACTTTAAACTTTGATCATGATGAATAGGACCCTCTAGAATACAGGAGCTTTCCCATTTAGCAAATTCTTCCTTGTTCCTTATTTTGCCAGGGAGACAGTCGGACAAAGGGCGGCCAACAATGGTGCAGGACCCACGGCAGCCGCTCATTTGTAACTGCTCGGAGGACATTTAACCCATTTGTATTAGACAGTGACCGAGGCTCTGGGGTCATGTTGGCAATGAAAGGCCTGAATAGCGGTGTATTTGGTAACTCCAGCGAGCTGAACGGGCGAGCTGCCAAATGAAATGTGTTTAGGTTACCTAGTCACCCCGACGCTGAAAAAACACTGCTGCTATTTCACAAAGGCCTAAAAAGCTTATTTGAACGGGCTCCAGGTCCTCAGAGGCTCGACTTGGGGGGTGCGGCAAGTCGGCTACATTACAAGGAGATTAATTAAGTTTAGTAAGAGAGGATAAAAATATTTGTCCTGCACAATCCTGGGGGCCCCCCTCTGCTAATAGAGCCCCATTGTTTCCGCTCGATTTACATGTAATTTCTTGTAAGAGAGAAACTTCAAAGGCTCGGGGTATTTATTAATGTTGGAGGTGAATGGCGCTAATTGCCTTATAGAGGGGATAAGCTCCTTGCTACTCGCCTGGAAAAATACAAAGTAGCAAAGAAAACAGTGCTGTAAAAACTTCTACAGGCGGCCATACATGACTTGAGTGCTTGCTTTCCGGGATGATTTTGATTTAATTTAATTGGTTTAATGGTGCGAGGATCAATGCTACTAATAATAATAATCTTTATTTATATAGCGACATCCTAATTCACAGCTCTTTACAATCCTTAAAGTGGACCAGAACCCAGGATTTGAACTATCCTGGATCTTGGTCCTCACAGCTGGCCGCATCCCCGCTTGATACATTTACCTGCACAATCCCGCAGTGTCCTTGCCCTTGCTCCTGATCTTCCCTCTGACTAGCTTCAGGTTGTGACCCCTTGTTCTATCATTATCATATTTAAAGGTCTCCATCATGTCCCCCCTCTCCCTTCTTTCCTCCAGACTGTACAGATTAAGTTCTTTAAGTCTCTCCTGATAAGTTTTAAGTTTAAGTCCTTCCACCATTTTTGTTGCCGGCTTTTGGACCCGTTCTATTTGAATAATGTCTTTTTGCAGGTAAGGTCTCCAGAACTGCACACAGTATTCTAGCTGTGGCCTCACCAGGGCTCTATACAGCGGCATCACAACCTCCCTCTTCCTACTGGTGATGCCTCGAGCTATGCAGCCGAGCATCCTGCTTGCTTTTCCCACTGCCTGGCTACACTGTCCACTCATCTTGCAGCTTTCAGTAATCAGTACCCCTAAATCTCTCTCCTCCGAGGTCCTGGATAACACAGTGCTGCCCATACGGTGCTCAGAGCAGGGATTCCTTCTACCCAAGTGCAGGATTTTACATTTAGAGACATTAAACTCTAGTTTCCATAGTTTTGATCATTTATCCAATAAAGCTAAATCATTTTCCATGTTGCAGACACCTCCAGGAGTGTCCACCCTATTACTAACCTTTGTATCATCAGCAAACAAACTTTTCCTATCAAGCCTTCTCCTATGTCACTTACAAATATATTAAAAAGAATGGGGCCCAGGACAGAGCCTTGCGGCACACCACTTGTAACTCGCCTTTATTCACATTACCATACCAGCAGATTAATTTCTAATGCACAGTGTCCACACTCAATCAATAGTGAAGGGAGGGGGGGTGCAGTATCTAATGTCTTGTTCCACAGCTGTGATTGGGCCACCTTATCAGAAACACAAGCACACAGGCAGCTGCTAATTAGATGCAGTGATTGAAACACCAATTAGGTGCAACAAATGCAAATGAAGGCCAAGGGTGAAAGGCACAATGAGGAGAGAGGGGAGAAAGGCTGCGCTGGCTGTGATGGCTCAGCCTGCATAATACTAGTGTGCTCATTCTTGCTGAGCTGACAAACATAGACCATCAGTCAAAACCTATGATTGGTGGTCTATGGCAAAGGAATTCAGGGGGTGTGTGACTACTCTTTGCCTTGATTCTACTTCAAGGAGCAGCTGTGTGCTCAAAGCAAGGTAAGTTGCTGAATTAAACCCTCCTCTCTCACTGAGGCAGGATTTGGAGTTACAACAAAAAATGGACTAGAATGTCTTGGTGTGAGGGGTGGTGAGCAGTGTTGGAAGAAGCCCAGACAGCTTAAAAACAGTGTGGCCCACCAGGAATTCTCCCAGCTCTCCCTATGGCTAGTCTGCCCTGGGTATAAGATAACCCTCATAATTTGGCTGTAAAAGGTCCCAGAAATTCCACACTCTATACTCCACACTCTATACTGGTCATTTTTAATGCACTACAGTCTGAGATCTAATTGTTATGCAAAGGAGCTGCCATCCATTGTGCTGAGGGAGACATGTGGAAGATATTAAGCAATGTTGATATCACCCTGAGGTGTGCCTGGTAATGTGTTAAGGTCGGTACAGAAGAGGGTGTTCATGTTTGAAAGATACCACGAGGTCATGAAAACAACTCGTTCTTCAAGAGAAAAATCATATTGTGATCCAAAGCCTCGTTCCCACCTGTTTTCTCTGGCGTGTCCTCTGCTCTTCAGCCTGTGAGAAATCAGCCAGTCTTTGCTGTCTTTGGATCCTGCGTGTTATCCTATATTTTGATGTTCACCATTATTCATGAATGTCTGGACCAAATATTGCATTTACAGCTATCCGCTCAGGCCTTGTAGCTTGTGTCCCCTCTAGGAAGAGAGTACAAGTAGCCCTTTGGTCCTTCGCAGTTGAATTGGGATATTCAGTAATGTTGTACCACCAGCGTGCTTTGGGATTGGGACGAAAACCATGATAGGATGCGACCAACCTTCTTAATCTGGCCAGGATGACCCAGGGAGAAAGGACTAGAGATGTCTAGGCCCAGAAAGGCAGGAGTGTTAGGTGAAGGCAACCCACATGCAAGTTTCACCGGACCCCTTAGCAAAATTCATAGTGGGCCCTCCAAAAAATAGCAGATATATTGTCCTTACTGAAAGTGCAGACTGCTTAGGTGGTTTGGAGGTAGTGGAGCCCAGCTTGGTCCACTTATTGGCCAGGGTGCTGCCACAATACAAAGACAGCAGCACTAAGAGTAATAAAACTCATGCTGGGAGTTATAAAACCTGCGCTGCAGCTGTGTGGTGCAATGGTGCTGTGATGGGTGCGTGCAGAGCTGTCAATCGGCAGCCACTCATTGCACATAAGCCACCAAGCACAGCCGCTGGCAGCTCAATGCAGGGAACTGTTTTCTGCTGGACCAGCCGGGCGACTACACCACCCCCCACCCAGAATGGCAAAGCAGGAGTTCCCGAGCAGCACGCACCAGCACAAGGGGGGCACAAGGGACCGGATCTGACACTCCAGTAAGTAGGCAGATGCCAGACAACCACCAATCAGTTACTTGGCTGGACTATTATTTTAAAAGGAAAAAAATACTGTATCTGGGGCCTCCACCAGATTTTGTGCCCAGGGGCTTCCATCACACTTGATCCGGCCCTGGCCACACACACTCAAATGCTGTATCAGCAGCTGCACAGGGCAGCCCTTCTTCTCTTGCAAGGCAGCGACCTCCAAATAAGGGGATCAGGACCTTCAGAATGAGGTAGGTGACAGACAGGGTGTCGGCATGGATGTAGATCCCGCAAAACAGATTTGGTGACTTACCCAAATAATACTCCTAATGTGTGGATGCACGGTTCGCGGAGACGCCGCAGAAGTCCAAATCTTTGTACAGAACCAGCACTACAAATGTCCATAAATGACAAGTTGTATTAATGCATCCAAACAAGTCCAAAGTGCAAAACAAATGAAACACAGTGATGGTTATCGGTCAACGTTTCGGGGTGCACTAGGGCCCCCTTCCTCAGGACCAACCACATAGAAACAGAACAGGAGCAGATGCCAGCATATACATGTATAATGGGGCCAATCACAGGCCCCAAAAAATTCAATGAATGACGTCATCTGCGCTATTTGCATAGTCTTGTATAGACAGTAAAGTTGTAAGAAGCATAGTCCTAAAGAAATAAATGAAGTGAACCATTTGGAGTGCTGGTGCCGTACAAAGACATGGATGTAGAAAGTTCCTTGTGTAAAGGCTTTTTCACTGAAAGCAGAAAACATACATGTAAAGGAGCATAAACATACCACATACTCACATGGTCCAAAGGGTATGAGGACGAAGAAAGGAATGTGGAATATGAAAGTTTGTAAAGTAGGTCCTATTAGGTTTAAGGGCGGAGACTGTTAAAGTAGACCAACTGCCTGGCAAAGCTGGAAAAGAAAGGTAGCGGCCATTTTGGAGCTTCCACTCGCAACATCTCAGCCATGCTGCTGCCTGGAAACCGGCGTCAGCAACGCTACAGTGATTGGTGCAGAGCTGTCACTGCACATAAGCCACCAAGCACAGCCGCTGGCAGCTCAATGCAGGGAACCAGCCGGGCGACTACACTACCCCCCCACCCAGAATGGCAAAGCAGGAGTTCCCGAGCAGCACGCACTCCTGCCTGGATTCAACTGACATAACTGACAATGCACAGTAACAGGAAGCTCAGCAGCACTTCCCGTTTTCAGGTGGACTGCAAATGCATGAGCCACCATTTTGTTTCTAGAATTCACTACAGCAGTAGTTAGAAAAAGGAAGATGAATTATGTGCAGCATTCTAAATTGCCCCGGGGAGGTATGGATATGAGCGCTGTTTGTTGTGTTGGTCTGGTTTAAAGTGGACCAACACCCAGGGGGGATCGGCCCGGAAATCTATAAGATTCCCGGACCGATCAGATCCCTCCCCGCGGGGCATCCGAAATCGGGATGTCCCGCGGGGAGGAACCCCCCAGGAGGCCCACAAACCTTACCTCAGCCCCGTTCCATCGGCGCATGCGCGAGCCGCGGGCGTGTCTCGCGCTTCCCTCTAGCAGGGTGCGCACCCGCGCCGGCCGTTTGTGAATGGCCGGTGCAGGCGCGCTCCCTGTTAGAGGGAAGCGCGAGACGCGGCCTCCAGCGCTCAGAGCCGCTGAGCTGGTATGCGCGTCCAGGCGGCCTTGGACGCGCATACCACAGGGGCTCTGAGCGCTGTGATTGGCTGGCACGGTCACGTGGGAGCGGGGAGAGGTGAGTTTTTTTGGGCTTTCTGGGGGGTTTCAGACAGCGGGGCACCCCCGATCGGGGTGCCCCACCGAAGTGGACCAAAACCCAGGATAGTCAAAATCCTGGGTGTTGGTCCACTTTAAGTCATTTTTGGCTGTTGATCCGCTTTATCCCATAGTATGACGCCATGGAAGGGCCAGGAGAAAGAGAGAGATAGAACATTAAAAAAAAGGTAGAAAGAAACAGACAAGGTAAGTAAATGAAAGGGAAAATAAGAATGGGAAGGGAAAGAAAAAGAATGAAGAGGTGTAGCGGGCGCGTGCCTGGCCATTGGCACCTGCTCTGAGGAGCGAGGGGGGTTCTTGGACCTAGGGTAGGGCGACCCTGGTTGGTGTGGCATGTGTGGGGTGGAGGTGCACGTACTGATTCAGTCGTCGCTGGTCTCCAATCATGACACTCCTTGATGCAAACAACAGGGTCTTTATTTGAGGGCTTCCATCCATGTCAACAGCATATCTCAGTACAGGCAATATCCATTGGCAATTACAGCAAACAGTGACAATCCACAGGCTTCTTCACTCACGGTTACTCAGCTCCTCCACTACATTAACACTTCCCCTCTTGAGCTCGGAACTCAGAACATTCTAGAAGGGTTGGGTTCTCCCTTATAAAACCTCTGAAATGTTGCCTTACCCAACTATGTTACTAGGTTCAACCAATGGCAGGGCAGGTGATGTTGCCAATGCCACCTGGCTGAGTCTCTATTTATCTATTTTAAGGGGTACGCTAGACTAATTAATATTATCTATGTTTATTCCTTAGGCAACACTGCCATCATGTGGATTCATGATGCAATGGCACCTAAGTTCTGTATTTAACTATTATTATTAAAGTTCCTATCACTATCAGGGCCTACCCCACTGACAGGGCTCTAACCTTTCCTAAGTGTAGTGTTGACCACCGTTCACAGAGGGATAAGGAAATGTGGAAAAAAGATAGAAAAGTTGATGGAGGAAAATAGGAGGGGAAAAAAACAGAGAGAGAAGAGAAGTATATGGAAATAGATTAAGGATGAGAAAAAGAAAAGAAAAGAAAAAGAGAGTAAGACGGTAAATAAAAAGACTGAAATGGGCTGAAAAAGCAAATGCAGAAAAAAGAGAGAAAAATGTAGAGAAGATGAAAAGTGATGGAAGGAATGTGACAACAATTAGAGACAGAGGAACTAAATATGGGAAAGAGAAGGAGGAGGGAATGTGGAAAAGAAATGAAAGGCCTTTCTTTCTGAAGTGTGGTCGGCCATGTTTATGGGATCCTTTGAAGTATCAGTGAGCAGTATGTCTTTTCTCCAGCAGTGGGCGATAAAGCCTAACACTAATGATGTACCTGTCATTGTATATCTTATATACACGGGGCACTATGTGACTTGGCAATGAAGTGCTACTGAATGCTCCGCTTTGTTCATACACATGAAACATTTTTTTTCGAAATTTTGCCTACAGCTGTGTTTCGGCCTAGAAAAAAAATGTCCAGATCACAGGCGGATGAGGCATTTCTCAGGCTTCTCATACTGGGCAAATGAAGAAAGACACTGACTCAGCCCAGCTATTGCAACTGTGTCCAAGCTGAAGATGATGAAGAAATTAAGGTGCGGAGAAGGACAGGGGCTTGTGTCCAGTGGAGGACTGGGGCCAAAAATCCGCCCTGGAATTTTTCAGCCCCTGGCTGGCCCGAGACATCCCTGCTGAGGCCCCCCACCATGATGCCGGGGCTATAGCATTGGGGACCGGGGTTTCTTGGCTTGTGGGTACAGTGGGGCTGGGTCCAAGGGGCTGAGAGGGAGACTGAGGTGGCAGGGATTAAATGTGGGTGTTAAAATAAGCAGCCCAACTGGCCCCAAAGCAGTGCGGCCCACCGGGTATTGTCCCGTGCCTCCCTATGGCCAGTCCACCCCTGAACCCTGGTTTCCCCTCTTTTAATCCAGTCCTCCACGGGACTGTTTGGTCTTGCGTGAGTACGTTTGTATTTTGCCTGGAAGGACCCTTAAAGTGGACCAACACCCAGGGGGGATTGGCCCTGGAATCTATAAGATTCCCGGCCCGATCAGATCCCTCCCCGCGGGGCATCCAAAATCGGGATGTCCCGCGGGGTGAAACCCCCCAGGAAGCCCACAAGCCTTCCCTTCTCCCCGTTCCAGCGCGGGCCGCCGCCTCCCGCGCGTCCCTCTAGCTGGGCGCGCACCCACGCCGGCCGTTTGTGAATGGCGGGCGCGCTCGCTTGTCTGTCGGCGGTGATTCGCTGGAGCGGTCACGTGGGAGCGGGGTCAGGTGAGTTTTCGGGGCTTTCTGGGGGCACCCCCGATCGGGGTGCCCCACCGAAGTGGACCAAAACCCAGGATTTTGACTATCCTGGGTTTTGGTCCTTTCCCCCTGGGCATGCCGATCGGTGGTGTCCCGCTGCGTGAAACTCCCCAGATAGCCCAAAGAAACTCACCTCTTCACGGTCCTACAGCGTATGCGTGGCCGCTCGTCCAATCAGCGCGCTCGGAGCCACTGATGTCACGCCATCTAAGGCAGCATCTAAGTCCAACGGCTCCGAGCACGCTGGCGGCTGCATCCCCTGCTTCCCTCTAACAAGGAGCGTGCCTGTGCCGGCCATTCACAAATGGCTGTAGTGGGCACGCGTCCTGCTAGAGGGATAGCCGGGATGCGCATGCGCCATTGGAGTGGGAACAATTGTGAGTGAACGGGGCACATGGTGGGTTTCATACAGCCCTGGGGGAAGGAACCAATCTATAAGATTCCCAGGCCGATTGAGCTGGGTTTTGGTCCACTTTAATAGGTAATAAAAATTCTACTAAATATAGTCAAAAGTACTAAAATTAAACTGGACCAAAACCCCATACCTCAACAGCCCTGAAATCTATAAGATTCCAAGGCCGCTGGATTCCCTCCCCCCAGGGCATCCATATTCGGGATGCCCTGCTATGAAAACCCAAAGTTGCCCAGGAAACTCACCTTCTTTCCCTGTCCATGCATGAGCAATGGCCGCATCCCCGGTATCCCTTTATCAAGGCTTGTGCCTGCACCAGGTATTTGTGAATGGCCTGCACCGGCACGTTCGCTGTTAAAGGTTAGTGGGGTGATGTGGCCGTCAGCGCGCTCAGATCCACTCGCCTTAGACGAAGGGGCGGGAGCAGATCCGAGTGTGCTGATTGGATGAGAGGGCTGTGCATGCGCCATAGGACCGGGGAGTGAAATGCAAGCGACCAGTGGGGTTTCACACAGCGGGCCTGCCCGATCAGGCTGCCCTAGGGACAAAAACCAAAACCCAGGATAGTCAAAATCTTGGGTTTTGGTCCACTTTAAGCAAAATGTAACTAAGCAGATGCAGAAAAGTAAATAATTCATGTATAAGATCATTTCCCATTGGCCGGCCTGTGAATGGAATATGCGTCTGTGGAATATAAGCTGAGCTGTTTGACGTGTGGAGCGGTGGCGGTGGCTCGTGTTACCGCTGATGCAGACGCCATGAGGAATGTAAAGTGTATAGTGAATGGAGGTTACCAGCAGTCACTGACCTACAGTAAACCCTCAGGTAGCAGCATCTCAGACTACCAATGAAAGCGTGACAAATTTAAGTGGGGACATGAGGTGTTTTCTCTCGTCCAATAGAAAGCGTCCTGGCAGCGTGCAGATCTTAGTCATCCTGGAGCAGACATAATTGCGGAACACTTCAAACAATGGCAATGTAGTAAATTCTTCAGAAACAAACAGCAGAATAGAGGAAGTGACATGGGCCAACGATTTGACAGGTAGATCAGGCGTGACCACCTTGTCTCTGATTGGACGCGTAGGTGGCGTCATCTTCATTCATAACTCGCGTTAATGTTACCGGAACCCCCTCCAACCGAAACGCTGGGCCCAGACTTTCATTATCAGGCTGAGACTTCGAGAATCCTGCGACCATCCCCCTGACTGCTGGGGGATCAAATCATATTGATTTTTTTCAATAAAGTGGACCAAACCTCCAACTAGGGTGTAAAAGACTTTAGTTCTGGTTATATCTTTTCCTAAGGGGCATGACAATTGCCTTGTGGTGTGAAACCACCTGGTTTGCCTGTATAGTCATCTCAATCCTTGATCCCACAGAGCATGCGCAGGCCTCTGGCGGTATCCCCACACCAGGGCCGGCGCCAGCACAGGGCAAACCTGGGCAATTGCCAGGGCCCCTGGTATCTTCAGGGGCCCACTCAGGCTCACACTTGGCCATGGTATTATTTAACAGTGGACCCTACCACCGAATGCTGGGTGCTGTGTGCAGACCTGCTCATGGCCAGCAACAGGGGATGGTCAGCAACAATGGAGAAGGTGGCCTGGAATGGAGGGCAATTGATGGAAGCTCAGAAGCTGGCGAGAACCAGGTGACAGCTGACAAGGACTGGAGGGTGATCAGCAGCAGGAGATAACCCATTTGTGGCAGCGAGCTGACATCATGCGACTCATTACTTTGGGGCCCATTAAGACTCTCTTGCCCAAGGGCCTCCACAAACCTGGAGCTGGCCCTGCCCCATGCTATGCGCTTGTCTCACTCAACATACCTGAAGGTTTGCTGGCAGGACTCAAAGGGCCCAGGGACGGGCTTATCATTTCTGGGGCCCCATGAAAAGTTGTGTCTGGGGGCCCAAATCAAAGACACATTTTGTATAGCGAAATACAATTAACAATTAACGCACCTTGTTGTGGATGTAGCTGCAGCCAAGGGGTTTCACACAGAGGGGCAGCCTGGCATTGTCCGGGAATTGCCCGCATGGCCGCCCAATTTCCACTCCCTGTGGCAAACTAGGATGCCCCACTGTGTGACACCCCATTAAATTGCCGCACCCAATCACCCAACCTCATCCTAATGGCACATGAGCAGGTCACGACCTTGCTATACCTTTAGCTAGATGCATACCCAGGCCAGTTATTTGTGATTAGCCGGCCGGGCGCGTGGGGATGCCAGCTAGCGTGGATGCAACCAGTGGCCCGCTCTGCACTATTCAACTCGCTAACGTCTGTGATGTCACAGCATCTTCATAACTGAATGCAGAAAAAAGTAGCAGTTGCCACTACCAGCCACAGCAGCCACAGATAAGAGAGCACCACCAAAGAAAAAATTCTAGTTTGGAAAATCATTTTATTTGAGTACAAAAACACTTTAAAAACACATCAAGACATTTAAAACCAACCACTGACTACCCCAGCCCTGTCTCACCTCATAATGACCCACAGACAACAAAATGGGCACCCCAAAAGGGGAGGACCCATGTGAAAAATTGCAATGTTATTGCTGGTAAAACCCAGCTATCAATGTAATTTTTTGTGCCGGCACAAAAGATCATTATGCTGATAAAAAATGAAAAGAAAACCCCAATCTGAAATATCTAAAGCAATAATTGCACATGTGAAAAATATATGCAGAGCAATGACCAAAATGTGTTACAATACAGTAGCTAAAAGTCTATTCAAACAACCAAATGAAACTCAAAAACCTAATCCAGTGAAAATGCTGTTACACAATGAACCAATGTGTAATCAAGTAAAGCAGTGGATGAATCATGACTCAGTGATTGACAATACAAGTGTTACAATCAAAGAAATAAATCAAAAAGTACAAAGCCAGGTCACAGATACATTGTTACCAATCCAAACGAAAGCAACACATGGCGTCCAGAAGGTGGGGAGGGAGAGCGGGGGGCAGCAGGACACAATAGCACCTGCGCACGCGGCTTCCTGTGCCACTTCTTGCTAGGGTGAGGGGTCTTCATTTTCATAAATGAATAGAGCTCAGTGCGCTGATTCTGTAGCAGCTGGCTCATGTACAGTGACTTCCTATCTGCTGCACACTCTGCATTGTGCCCTCACTCGCCTGTCGAGTGCCGTTATTTATTTACATTTTTAAACGGAAAAGTCGCCACTGAGACAACCCTGCCGCTGGGGGCCCCCTGGCAGGTGGGGCCCCATGCATCCGCGTGGTGTGCGTGGTGGTTAAGCAAGCCACTGAAAGAACCAGAGTGTGTGGTGATGCTTGGGATGCTGCACTAAGCGTTTAAAGGGACTTTCCAAGTAAAGGGTTAGGTTAGACTGCTTTTTGCTCTCCCCATGCTGGCTGTGGGGGGCGACATCTTTCATCCAGGCAATCTTTCATCCAGCTTTATATTACTCAATAACTCCCAGTGAACTCTGCAGGGCCTCCTCAGCAGCAGAGGATGACTCGATCATGCTTGTTTCAATGTGAGGGCCCCTTCAGAATTCAGTTCATTTTGGGGACTGAAAAATGAGTCGGCTGAGGGGAGCAAGCTCAATAGGGTTTATCAGGTAATACAATGTGCTGGTAGATAAAAGATGCCTCCTTTAACAGCCAGCATTGGGCTAATTTAAGCCTTTGCATGAAACGTCCCTAAGGTTAGCCGCAGCCCAGTGATCGGGGTAAGTTTATGGGGAAAATATCGGGGGGGGGGGGGGGGTCACACAGCCGGGCTTCCAAATCAGTGAAAAACCTGGGTTTTGGTCCATTTTAAGCAGAGGTCTATCCCAAACTCCTAATGAGGGACAACTAAAATTTGGTCAATTTTAAAGTATAATAGAATAAAGTATAAACATAGCAAGCTTTCCCCAAATGTGGGAGAGCCCATCCCCTTATATAACAAACTTTCTATGTTATTTGGAGAGCTCTCTGCACTTCTGTAAATTACCTAATGGAGGGTTGTTATTTTGTGAAAGACGTTTTTAGAATACCCCCAGCAACATCCCAGTTTGGCATTGACCTCTGCTTAAAGTGGACCAAAACCCAGGTTTTTCACTCACCTGGTTTTTGGTCCACTTAACAGGGCCAAGCAATCTAGCTGGAGGTGTTCCCGCGCTGGTCTCTAACAAAATGCGCCTAGCTAAAGGTACTGCAGGGCTGCGGCCGTGGTGGAGGCTTGGAGAGTTAATGTTACCATTTTGGGGGTTTCACACAGTGGGACATCCCAAACCAGGATGCCCTAAGATGAGGGTATCCCTAGACTCCAGTGTTGGCCGTGATAGGTTTGACCACCCAAAAAACAAAAGTGTACTCACTGATCGGTCTGACTCCAGCAATCACAAGACACAGAAGCTCCGGTGAATTTATTTCGGGCTTTTCAACAGACTTTTATTGAATATTTGAATAAATACAGAGATAAGACCAAGCATATATAAGGGTATAGATCTAATAATAATAAAATTAATATATTAGTACACTGGTCCAGTCCAGATGTATCATTTGCAGTTTACATGGTACATACAAGTATACAATGTAGATAGAAATTCAAAAAACACAAGAAAACAAATAAAAAGTATATAATGACTTTAAAGTGGATGTCCAGTCTAAAGGTAACCCCCCCCCCCCCATTTGTGATGCCCTGTTGTGTGTATCACCCAAGATCGCCTGCCAACTTAAGTTTTCCTCATTTATGCTCAGCCAGTGAATAGCGCTCGTTTCGTTCAGGTTTGCTTTGTCGCACTGACAACAGTTTAGCAAGGGAATCTGAATGGCACTGAAAGAGCCTGAAACTGGGCATTAAAGTGGACCCTCCCGGATCGGCCCGGGAATCTTATAGATCCGATCCCTCCCCGTGGGGCATCCAAAATTGGGATGCTCCGAGCACGCTGATTGGACGAGCGGCCGCGCATGCGCCGTGGGAGCGGGGTGAGGTGAGTTTTTACGAGTGATCGGGGGGATTTCACATAGCGGCGCACCCCCAATCGGGGTGCCTCGGGGAAGTGGACCAAGATCCAGGATAGTCAAAATCCTGGGTGTTGGTCCACTTTAAGACTTACCCTTATCTGCTTGTGGGCTGTAGCAAACACATCTCAAGCACCTCCGAGTTTACTGGGGAAGCACCTGCGTCATCCTATCATCCATCGCCAAGGCCAGGTTAAGTGGGGTGGAGGCCCCTGGGCAGAAAATCTGTTGGAAGCCCCTGATGCAGTATTTTTTTTTTCATTTAAAGCCCAGTGTCTTCATAAACTCATGCTTACATGGGCAGGCAGGTGCGTGCACAGAGCATTACAGAGCATTACATATGCATGGCAAACGGTTCTGATTAGACAAGACATCACACATGCATCGTAAGACCAGGAAGAGGTGGGTTTGTATGGGTGTTCTGGGGGGTTTCAAACAGCAGGGCATCCCAATTCAGGATGCCCCCAAGCCATAGAACACAACCCGGCATACTTCTTAGAGGAAAGAAGGGAGAGAGGGGACATGATGGAGACATTTATATATGTGAAAGGATTGAATAAGGTTCAGGAGGGAAGTGTTTTTAAGAAGAAACTTAATGATAGAACAAGGGGGCACAACCTGAAGCTAGTCGGAGGGAAGATCAGGAGCAATGTTAGAAAATATCATGTTACAGAAAGAGTAGTATTAGCTCAAAATCGACATTCACTGAATTTAAACATGCCTGGGATAAGCACACATCTATCCTAAGATACAGAGAACATACAGTATACACATAAGATACAGAGAACATACAGTATATACATAAGATACAGAGAACATACAGTATACACATAAGATACAGAGAACATACAGTATACACATAAGATACAGAGAACATACAGTATATACATAAGATAAAGAGAACATACAGTATACACATAAGATACAGAGAACATACAGTATACACATAAGATACAGAGAACATACAGTATAAACATAAGATACAGAGAACATACAGCATACACATAAGATACAGAGAACATACAGTATACACATAAGATACAGAGAACATACAGTATACACATAAGATACAGAGAACATACAGTATATACATAAGATACAGAGAACATACAGTATACACATAAGATACAGAGAACATACAGTATACACATAAGATACAGAGAACATACAGTATACACATAAGATACAGAGAACATACAGTATATACATAAGATAAAGAGAACATACAGTATACACATAAGATACAGAGAACATACAGTATACACATAAGATACAGAGAACATACAGTATAAACATAAGATACAGAGAACATACAGCATACACATAAGATACAGAGAACATACAGTATACACATAAGATACAGAGAACATACAGTATACACATAAGATACAGAGAACATACAGTATACACATAAGATACAGAGAACATACAGTATATACATAAGATAAAGAGAACATACAGTATACACATAAGATACAGAGAACATACAGTATACACATAAGATACTGAGAACATACAGTATACACATAAGATACAGAGAACATACAGTATACACATAAGATACAGAGAACATACAGTATACACATAAGATACAGAGAACATACAGTATATACATAAGATACAGAGAACATACAGTATACACATAAGATACAGAGAACATACAGTATATACATAAGATAAAGAGAACATACAGTATACACATAAGATACAGAGAACATACAGTATACACATAAGATACAGAGTACATACAGTATACACATAAGGACAGACTAGATGGAGCGTATGGTCTCCTTCTGCTGTCACCCTGCTATGTTTCTATTGTTAAATCCCAGCTTTGTTCCACTAGTTATAATGCATAATATATGTGGAGGAGGGACAGGGGCTCCCCAATGCATATCATAGTCCTCCTGACTATATCCTCAGGGGAGGCGAACAGTATACTGGCCACAGTAAGTATGGTGACTAGTGGCAACAGGGTAATGGAAAAACAAAAAACAAAAATAAAACAATGGGGTAGATTCAGAGCCAGGTGAGAATTCTCACTGCTTTCTTAGGAGAGAAAACTGCCACTGACTTTCATTGGCTACCTTAGGACTGATTCAATAACCGGTTGTACATTTTTACCTGGTCTTGTATCAGCTCCAAGGTAGACAATGAAAGTGAATGGTTTTCTCTTCTAAAAAAGGTTTGAGAATTCTCACCTGGCCCCAATGTAGCAAGGCCCTCCAAAGTATAAAGATGTAAATGTTAAAGATGTAAATAAATGTATTCCTATATCAGCCAATAGGCTCACTTACCCACTCTGTGCTGCGAATCAAGCAAGTCCAATATTGTACACAATGTAAGCACAGCGCTAATCAAAAGCAAATGATTTTTCAAAAAGACGATAGTAATGCTCAGACGTATATAAACACTGCCTTATTCCAACAGTAAACACTAAAAGAAAGAAAATAAAAACACAGAGCAAAAGATGTAACAGAATCTTCAAAAAAGTCTCTTTTCAAGGTATAGCAGTGCGGCGAGGGAATTCCACGGTGCATGCACTCAGCAAAACTGTGTGTTAATATCCTCCACCATCCACAATACCTGCTTACTAGAAATAACAAAGTAGAAAGCTTTTACAAATTCTGCTGGATTTTTTTCTTTCACTTATTATTCTCCCATGCATAAAAATACCATTTTGTGAAATACTCACCTGTAAAATGGGTATTATAAGTATGTCACACACCCCGCTTCAAGATATCCATAACATGTGGGTAATACCGACCTGAAGAGGGCGTTCCTGCAGAGATGATAGCAAAAAGAAAGCCCCTCCCTGATCCATAAATACCTGGGACCTCCCACTCATCACCCAGTATATAGAAGCAGTAAGGTAAGGGACCAGGAAGAGGCAAATATAAGTCATAACAACGCAAAGTTCACAATATAAAGGATCCAGAATACAAGAAGGGCGGGTGAAGCGGGGTGTGTGACATACTTATAATACCCATTTTACAGGTGAGTATTTCACAAAATGGTATTATTCTAAGTATGTCACACACCCCGCTTCAAGATATCCATAACATGTGGGACATCCAATAGCAGTGTCCATAAAAAGGGCGGGGATCCAAAACAAGGCAACAATGCACAACTTAAACCACAACAGCTTGCAGAACTTTGCGGCCAAAAACAGCATCCGCTGAGGCCCGAACATCAACCTTGTAAAACTTGGAAAAAGTGTGAACAGAGGACCAAGTAGCGGCCTTACAAACTTGCTCAACAGAGGCCTGGTGCTGGAAAGCCCAGGACGCTCCAACCGCACGAGTAGAATGAGCAGTAACACGAAAAGGGGGACTCCTCCCCTTGGCAGAATAGGCCCCAATGATGGCCTGACGAATCCATTTACTAATGGAAGATTTGGCAGGAGCCAAACCTTTCCTAGGCCCAAAAGGCACCACAAAAAAAGCATCAGTCTTACGAAAAGAAGACGTAACCACCAGATAATATTTCACAACACGAATTACATCCAAGGAATGCAGCGCCCTTTCCTTGTCGTTGCTGGGATTAGGACATAGAGAAGGCAGAACAATGTCCTGATTCAGATGAAAGGCAGAGACCACCTTAGGAAGAAAATCCGGCTTGAAACGAAAGACAACCTTGTCCTGATGCCTTTCGAAGTACGGAGCTTTAATGGATAAAGCTGCCAACTCAGAAACACGCCTAACCGAAGTGATAGCCACCAAAAAGGCCACCTTTTGAGTAAGTGAAGACAAAGCAACCTCATTCAAGGGCTCAAACGGAGGACCCTGAAGAGCAGAAAGAACCAGGTTCAAATCCCAAACTGGAACAAAAGGCTTCCTAGGAGGCCGTACATGCGTAACTCCTTGGAAAAAGGTCTTGACTAAGGGATGAAGTGCAAAGGACCTTTGAAAGAACACCGCCAGGGCAGAAACCTGCCCCTTCAAGGTACTAAGTTGAAGCCCCAGATCCAGACCATGTTGAAGAAACTCCAGGATTCTGGAAATGGAGAACTCCCGACAAGAGAAAGCCCTACTTTCACACCAGTCAATATAGGACCTCCAAGTCCTATAGTAAATAGTAGAGGAAGAGCGCTTCCTGGCACTAATAAGAGTCTGAACCACCGCGTCAGAAAGACCTTCCTCCTTCAAGATGGCGGTTTCAGCAGCCACGCCGTCAAAGCCAGCGAAGGTAAATTGGGATAGCGCAGCCGACC
The DNA here is from genome assembly GCA_027917425.1 of Gastrophryne carolinensis. NCBI lineage: Eukaryota > Metazoa > Chordata > Amphibia > Anura > Microhylidae > Gastrophryne > Gastrophryne carolinensis. The sequence continues at coordinate 625,340,918 of CM051234.1, read as the reverse complement.
CTGGGTGAGCAGGTCCGGCAGTAGAGGCAGAACGAACTGATCCTCTGCCAGTCTTACCAGGTCTGCGAACCAAACCTGCCTTGGCCACCTTGGTGCCACCAGAATCGCCGACGCGCCCTCCAGGGCCAGCTTGCGCACCACTCTGGCTACCATTGGAAACGGAGGGAACAGGTAAAGAAACCCCAGATCCCTCCAGTTCAGAGACATGGCATCCACCGCCAGAGCCAGAGGATCCTGCGAGAGAGACACAAAGACCTGAAGCTTGTGATTGTGACGAGAGGCAAAGAGGTCCACCGCTGGGAACCCCCACCTGAGACAGATCGAATGAAACACCTTGGGACTGAGAGACCACTCCCCCTGACGCGAGGAGGCCCTGCTCAGAGAGTCCGCCTCCGTGTTCTCCACTCCCGGAATGTAGACTGCTGAGATACACGGGACGTGGCTCTCCGCCCAGTCCAGAATCAAAGACACTTCCCTGAGGGCACTCCTGCTGCGAGTCCCCCCCTGGTGATTGATGTAAGCAACCGCCGTCCGGTTGTCCGACCGGACCTGAACAGGCAGGCCCCGCAACTGATGAGTCAAGCGAAACAGAACCAACCTGATGGCTCTCAACTCCAGAACATTGATGGGTTCGTGAGCCTCCTGGGGGCCCCACAGACCCTGAAACTGGAGGTCCTTCCAAACACCCCCCCCATCCTGACAGACTGGCATCCGTGGTGACTGTTTCCCAACGCGGAGCCAGAAAAGATCTGCCCTTCAACAGATTGACTGACCCCAGCCACCATTGCAGGGATCGACGAACTCGGGGAGTCATCAGGAAGGACTGATCCAACGATAGAGGAGACTTGTCCCAAACCTTCAACAGATGAAGCTGAAGTGTCCTTGTATGAAACTGCGCAAAGGGAACCGCCTCGAATGAGGCCACCATTAACCCCACCAGCCTCATCCCTAGACGGATGGCTGGACGAGGGGCCGACAAGAGAAGCCGAACTAACTCCTGAATCAAAAGAATCTTGGCCTGGGGCAGAAACACCCTGGCCTGCGAAGTGTCCAGAGACATTCCCAGAAAGGTCACTACTCTGGACGGAGAAAGAGAAGACTTGGGGTGGTTGACCACCCAACCGAACCTCTCCAGAGTGGACACCACCACTCTGGTGTCCAACTCCGCTTGGTTGAAAGAAGAGGCCATGATCAGAAGATCGTCCAAATAGGGCACAATGCGGATACCCTGAACCCTTAGCAGAGCCATCACCCCCGCTAGCACCTTGGTGAACACCCGAGGAGCCGAGGTGAGACCGAAAGGGAGTGCCACAAACTGAAAATGCCGATCCTCCACCACGAACCTGAGAAACCTCTGGTGTGCTGGAAAAATTGGAACGTGTAGATAAGCATCCTTGATGTCTATGGACGTCAGAAAGTCTCCCTGACGAAGAGAGTGAATGGCCGAACGCAGCGTTTCCATGCGGAACTTCCGTGGCCGGATGAACCTGTTGAGAAATTTCAGATCCAAGATGGGTCGGACCGATCCGTCCTTCTTGGGTACCGTGAACAGATTGGAATAAAAACCCCTGCCCTGATCCGAAGGGGGCACTGGGCAAATGACAGCCATGTCCAGAAGATTCTGTACTGCCAACAGGAGCCCCTGCGCCGCCAGAGGTTCCGAACGCATCCGAGACCTGAAAAATCTGGAAGGGGGGCGGAGCTCGAACTCCAGCTTGTAACCGGAAGACACCACTTCCCGGATCCATCTGTCCGAGACCTCTTGATCCCAGATCTGGGAGAAGTGTCGCAGCCGTCCCCCCACCCGCATGGGTGAGGGCGCCCCCTCATTGCTGAGCCGGCTTAGTAGCCGGCTTGGGCTTAGAGCCCCAACTGTATCCTGGACGGGCACGTCCTCTGCCCCTGCTCCCAGAATCTCCTCTGGAAGAGGGGAATGCAAATCCCCTGCCAGATCTGGCCCCACGAAAGGAGGGGGTAAAAGAAGGCGCCCCCCGAAAGGGACGGCGTTGTTTCTTGCGTTGAGGTAACTTACCACCCTTGGTGACAGAGTCCAATGTCTCTCCAAAAAGCCGTAATCCAACAAAAGGTAGAGCCGTCAGTGACTTCTTGGACATAAAATCGGCCGCCCACTGGCGCAGCCACACCGACCGCCGAATAGTGACCAGCAGCGCCGATGTCCTACCACACATCATCAAAGTGTCATCCAAGGCTGTTAACACAAAGGATAAAAACAACTGACACCGTTTAAGGCTAAGGAACTCAGCACTACCAGGACGCAGCCCGGAAGAAGTCAGCAGGTCCAAACGGGCCGCATGGCTGACCCAACGCTAGCAAAACCATGACAAGCCATCTGGTCAATACGTTTATCCTCTCCATCCTTGAGAGTGGAACAATCAGGTCTATTTAAAACCGAGGAATTGGACAACCCCAAAACCGGTGCATCCACCTCGGGGGGAGATGCCCAGCGCTTAATCGCCTCCGAAGGGAAGGGATATTTCTTATCCCACCCCTGAGGGATGCCAGGGAGCCGAACCGGCCTGTCCCATTCCTTAGAAATAATTTTGTCAAAATGCCTTTGTGTAGGGAATTCCAAGCGCGGCCTGGATTCCTCAAACAATTCACCCTTCTGCTGTGACACCTCCTCGGGAGGGGAAATATTCAGAACCTCCAACATCAGAGCCAGAGCGTGAGGAGTATCCGAGGATCTCCCCAAATCACCAAGCTCAGCATCAGCGCCAAAGGACTGCTCATCGTCCGAAATATCAGAATCCTCATAAACTTCCCCTTCCTCTAGCGGGGAATAATCAGACCAATCCAGATTATTAACATCCTCATGGTCCTCCACCAGCGGAGCCGGCGACAAATGCTGGAAATAATTTTTTCAAGGTTAGCCAATCTGGCGCACATCTCAGATTGCAGCTCCCTGCCCATGACAACGTCACACGGGGTGCGTGTCAAGGTGGGAGGAGGAGATGAAGCGACCGGCGGTGCTGACCCAGACGCCTGGGGTTCGGACTGCCGCGTAATAGTTTGCTGTGCACATGGTATACACAGAAGTACATCGTCCCCAGAAATGGATACCCCACACAACATACACTTCCGGGGATGCCCCAAAGGGGCCCCGAGCCCAGTATCCGGGGATGCCGCCATAAGGTGAACTTTTAAGAATAGTCGCTATGACCCAGGGAATTACGCCACTAGACAACCCGGGATGCCCCTTTAATGTCCCGAGTGGGAGGATTTATGAGCAATAATGAACCCAGTGATCAAGGATCGGGAGAGACCCCCTAAATGCTACTGGAGATCCTCCTGAAACCACCACCTGGAAGACACAGAAAAGGACTTATAAGGCTATGAAGACAAAGACACCCATACAGCACAAGGATAGGGAAGGGGGGGGGGGGGGCCATAGGCCACTCACGGAACCGCGGGAGCACGAAATGGTGACCGTGAAGAATATCCTCCTGAGCTTGCTGACAGAAGAGGAGAAGGGGGCGTGGTCAGCGTGGGACGCGCGCGACGCCGAGCACCGCCCCCCCCCCTCCTCCTACGCAAGGCAGAGCTCCGCAGCGGCGCCAGGGAAAGATGGGGGCGGGCAGCGGTGACGCGCGCAACACCGGCCCCGCCCCCAGGTACATCGTGAGGAGAAGTCTCCTCAGGACAAAAAGGCACCAAGAACCGGCCGGCGCCGCAGCGTGAAGTGCGGCCGCCGTGCCCGGTCGGGTGACATAGTGAAGCACACACACAATACCTCAATCAGACCAAACAGCAGGGACGGGCCCCGGCCCTGCGCCGACGGTCCGGCCCCGCCCCCCCCCCACTAAATGTACAGTATAACATGGCGTGAGGTAACTACCGCCGCCATTGATGACTGAGTCAAGATGGGGGGGGGGAATAAAAGACAGGTCCAGCACCGCACAAGGCCTTGTAAAAAACGGCTGCGGCGCCGAGTAAAAACATTTAAAGAGACACTAACATCAGTAAAAAAGACACAACACCCGAAAAGAAAGTGTTAGAGACTGATAAAGAAGGGACCCACACTCCCCAACCCCACTGTGGAAAAGGGATCCTGGGAGGGCCAATGAGTATTAAATTAAGGGACAGGGCATCCCAAACCGGGGTCACCAACCCGGTGTAACCGTCTACCCTCTCATATAGGGTCTCACGGAGGAGCATTGCTCCTGAGCACCTAAGGTGCTGATATACCCTCGCCTGGACCCACAGCCAAAGCTGGGAGGCATATGGATTTCTGGAAAAAAAGGGTCCAAACGGAAATAAATAAGTAGCGGGCCGGGAGTCATCCCGGCTACCTGAAATCCCCCTGTGCAAGGAGGAGCCATCATCTTCTGACTTGCTCGCCGTCTGCAGAGATGGAAAAACTGGGTGATGAGTGGGAGGTCCCAGGTATTTATGGATCAGGGAGGGGCTTTCTTTTTGCTATCATCTCTGCAGGAACGCCCTCTTCAGGTCGGTATTACCCACATGTTATGGATATCTTGAAGCGGGGTGTGTGACATACTTAGAATATGGATATCTTCAAATGGGTACCATTTAACCCAATTGTCTCTCAGACAATAAACTCAGCAGCAGCAAGGGGAAAACACAAAGAAAAAAGCCTAGTGCAACTCTGTATAATAAACACTTCAGAAATTTAATAAAAGTATTGCACTTACAAACCACAAGGAAATATAAGCATGTAAAATCCAAGCATTTAAAAACGCAGGTGAAGTGTTTCTCCTGTATCCACCATCAATGACAGCCATCGTAATGAAATAGTAAAACCAATGGTATCCTCAATCTTTAGAAAGTAATGCCATATCCCGCTGCGTTTCGTTGCGCTAGCAACTTTAACGAAGGCTGGGGATATGGCTAAAAAGATAAGTGTATATATTCTCACACATGGAGCCTCCACTCAGTTCAATATTGTGCACGCAACTTGTAACAAGTAAAAAAACGCTGGTTTATAAATATACCAAGGCCCTTATTTAAGAAGGGATAGCGTCAGGTAGCGCCTGGTTAATGAGAGGTAGCGACTGATAGCGACTGGTCAACGCCGGACACGGCACGCAATTACACATTTATCAAGCAGAATCTGTTGAGCGACTGGAATAGCGCCATGTAGCGTTTGATTAATCATTTTTACAGCCTCAGCGAACAGCGCCAGCGTTCAGCCTTGCACAGCGCCAGGTATGACGCTCTCCCATACATTTCAATGGACGATCCTTTTCTTCTCTTTTAACGGGTTTTTTTTTTTTTTCCAAAAAATCACAAATAATTCTTTGACCTCTTCTGGCATTGAAAAAGCAGTTTTTTCATAATTTTTTAATTTTTTAAATATTTCCTCAAAAATGATATTACAGGTCTGGCATTAAAGTGTTCATGTTACAATGTTGTTACAATGTCATTCCATATGTTTTCGCTTTGTGACTAGTTGATAGATGCTTGAAAACAGACTTTAAACACACCGCCTCCTGCGCTCTGGGCTTCAAACAACTATTTTTTAGCGCCAGAGATTTTTGCAGCTGTTTTTTTCCTGAATATGGTGTGAGTCGGTCGCTATGAGCAGTCGCTAACATGCGCTCCCATACAGCGCTGTACTGGTCAAATAGCGACTCCTCACAATGTATTCACCATTACTGAACAGCGACTGAGTCGCTATAAAGTAGCGACTCACGGCCGAGCGCTGCGACTACTAGCGGGCGCTCTGAAAATGCCTGCTACAGACGCTCATCTGTCGCTACCTGCCGCTAATGATGAATCAGCCTGCCCATGTGAAAGCAAAAGCCAATGGAGGCCGTGACTGCAAAAAGAAAACTGTCTGCACAGGTGCATTGCGAATCGCGTGCCGTGAAATTTACGGCACAACGACTACGCAATGCTGCAAAGCTGTATAATATAGATGCAGGCTGGGTGAAGGCGGAGGCACTTTGCACCGCAAACTCAGGAAACATGCAGAGCCCATAAATGAAAAATGGTAAAACCTTCCTATTGCCTAGAAAGGGGTTAATGGCCATGTCATTTACCTTGTGGAACTATGGGTAATGGATTTTTATTCTTCAAGCAGCAACACTTTGTTTTGTTCAATTCAAGGTCTTGTTGTTTTTACCATAAGTTACTGTAAAGCTTTTCAATGTAGTGTCACCAGATGATGGCAAACTAGAGTATGCTATCAACATTCACAACTAAGCACTACAATACTTAGGGGGTTATTTAAGAAGGGAAGCGCCAGATAGCGCCTCGTAGCGTCTGGTGAACGCCGGGCACTGTACGCAAAACCACATTTATGAAAACGAATGGTGAGCGACTGTAACAGCGCCATGTAGCGTATGATGTATTATTACAGGCGGCTTATGCCCTTATTCATCAAGCGATAGCGCCAGGTAGTGTCTGACGAGCGCCAGGTCCCGCCAGCTAACGGCGGCTACCGACTCAAGTATGCCCGGCGTCGGCCACAATGACGTATTTATCAAGCTAAATGAGGCTAGCGCCGGCGAGAGCGACAGCTACCGCGGGATTCTGCTAATCCCATCACAGCGCCAGGTATGACCTGTCGCTTCCTGGCGATGTCCAATGCATTTCAATGGAGCAATCTTTAAATAATCATAATTAATTGCTATTAATGTTTTTTTTTTTTTTTTTTATGTCAAAAATTCTGTGACCACTTCTGCAATGTTAGGATTTTTTTTAAGGTAAAAAAAAAAAAAAATGATTTTGTGCAGAAATGATCTTACAGGTCTGATATTAATGTATTCATATTACAAAATGTTTATAAAAACTTGTATAATTTTACAATCAAAAAATATGGTTGTTTGGGGGTTAAAAACTATTTTAAATCCATCGCTGCCAGCGGTCTGGGGTTTAAACAAGGAATTCACAGCGCTAAAAAATTCGTAGCGTGATTTGTTAATGAATCTGCAGCAAGCTGTTCGCTCGGGCCATTCGCTGTCAGGCGCACCCATACAACGCGGAACCTGTGAAACAGCGACCCCTAAGCCCGTATTCAACATTACCGCACACCGACTGAGTCGCTGTCAACAAGCAAACCCCGGCCAAGCACAGCGAATACTAGCTGGCGCTGTGAAAATCACGCTACTGGCGCTCATCTGTCGCTACCTGGCGCTATTAATGAATCGGCCTCTCAGTGTATAGCACCAGAGCTCTAGCTTCCAGAACGCCAGGTATTACCTTTCGCTCAGTGTCGCTCTCCCATACATTTCAATGGGTGTTCATTTGCTTGTGTTTAAACAGCGTGTTTGACATGTAAAATGTATTATTTTTGCTCAAATCATTGTGTGACCTCTCCTGGCTGCAAAGAAACACTGTTAGAAACATTTTTGGCTTTTTATTTTTTTATGCAGAATTGTCATTACAGGTCTGACACTAAAGTGTTATTGTCCCAGTGTTACAACGTCATTCCATCTGTTTTCGCTTTGTTACAGGTGGATAGGTGTTCAAAAACAGACTTTAATCACACAGCGTCTGGCGCTCTATGGTATAGCGACCAGATTTAGAGCGCCGACATTGTGCGTGTGTCCTTTTTTGATGGAGTGGAGCCCTGAGAGTCGGACGCACTGAGCTGGCGCTACCTCTTGCTCCCTGCAGCGCCCAACATACATCACATTCATCAATGCCACCCAGGTTACTACAGCGACTGAGGAGCTCTGTTACAGCGCCCGATACCCACTTACAGCATCTACTAGTTGTCACTTTAAGCGCCGCTATACAGATGTTCATCTGCCGATAGCAGGCGTTAGTAATGAATCAGCCTCTATGCTGATTAATGGAAATTCCTACACCCATTCATACAATAGAGAGGGCGTAGCTCTGTTTTGGAGAAGGAATCCGTCCCTTGTGAATAAAGACCTCCATTGGATAGGGAGAGCTATCCCAGCAATTGGTTGTAAGTTGTAAAACACAGGAGCCAAATGGAGGAGCTGCAGGTGACGTTTATTTTTTTTTTCGTTTCATGGCTGGACAGACCCTCTAAACATGTTGTGAAACTCAACTACTGACTGCAATGAAATCCCGTCTGTTTGCACCAAAGCAGACCCTTCAGATAATATGGAATTTAACATTGCCAAAGATGTCTTTCTCACCCAGAGCATGGTATGCTGCCAGGAGACAACTGTCTGCTAGGACTTTGATCCTATGAGTAAGGCCATCAAAACCACCTGTTTGTGCCATTCCCCCCCCCCCCACCCCACATAAAGCGTGGGAGAGAAGTCCCTGTTGCTGCTGCGTTTTGTGGCCTTCTGATCGGCTCCAATCTTGAATGTCTAGGTCAGAGATGTGATCACCCCCAGACGCAAAGCTGTTGACCCCTTTGGCTCCATAGGTTGCACTTAATCACTCTGAGTGATTCCTGCCTTGATACTCGAACCAGGGTCAAGTTTTTACTCAGACCTCTTAATGATCTTTGGATGACTTTGTCCTCGATGAGTTGAGTCAGGTTTGGTAGTGGTTTTACTGGAATACAGGGTGTTCTTAGCAACAGTGGATATTAAAGAAGCTACCTTCCAAGTCCCTCCTATCCTAGACATTAAAGATTTCTGTAATTCCCAAGATTCCGAAAACATAGAAACATAGAAGGGTGATGGCAGAAGGAGATTTCTAATCTGCCCTTATGTATATACTGCATGTTCTCTTTATCTTGGGATAGATGTGTGCTTATCCCAGGCATGTTTAAATTCACTGACTGACGATTTTTCAACTACCTCTGTTGGAAGTTTGTTCCCAGCATCTACTACTCTTTCTGTAAAATAATATTTTCTAACATTGCTCCTGATCTTCCCCCCGACTAGTTTCAGGTTGGGCCCCTTGTTCTATCATTAAGTTTCTTCTTAAAAACACTTCCCTCCTGAACCTTATTGAATCCTTTCACATATATAAAGGTCTCCATCATGTCTCCTCTCTCCCTTCTTTCCTCCAATCTGTGCAAATTAAGTTCTTTAAGAGGCCGATTCATTAATAGCGCCAGGTAGCGACAGATGAGCGACTGTAGCGTGATTTTTTCAGCGCCAGCCAGTATTCGCTGTGCTTGGCCGGCATTAGCTTGATGACAGCGACTCAGTCGGTGTGCGGTAATGTTGAATACGGGCTGGGGGGTCGCTGTTTCACAGGTCCAGCGTTGTATGTGAGCGCCTGACAACGAATGGCCAGAGCGAACGGCTAGCTTCATATTCATCAACAAATCACGCTCCGAATGTGCTGTCGCTGTCCATTCCTTGTTTAAACCCCAGAGCGCTGGTGGCGATGTGTATTAACTAGTTTTTAACCCCTAAACAACCATATTTTTTGAATGTAACATTATACATGTTTTTAGAATCATTTTGTAATATGAATACATTAATCTCAGACCTGTTAGATCAATTCTGGACATATTTTTTTTAATTTTTTTTTTTACTTAAAAATAAATCCTAACATTGCAGAAGTGGTCTCCGATTTTTTGACATTAAAAAAATAAAAAAAAAATTAATACCAATTAATTATGAATAATTATAGATTGCTCCATTGAAATGCATTGGACATCGCCAGGGAGCGACAGCTCATACCTGGCGCTGTGAGGGAATTTGCAGCGGCGCTGTTCGGTCCAGGCGGCTTCATGATGAATGCCGCGCTAGCAGTCGCTCTCGCCGGCGCTAGCCTCATTTTGCTTGATAAATGCGTCATTGTGACCGCCGCCGGGCGTACTTGAGTCGGTAGTCGCCGTTAGCTGCCGCTACCTGGCGCTCGTCAGACACTACCTGGCGCTATCGCTTGATGAATAAGGGCATAAGTCCTTCCCCCATTTTTGTTGTCGACCTTTGGACCTGTTCTATTTGAATAATGTCTTTTTGCAGGTAAGGTCTCCAGAACTGCACACAGTATTCTAGCTGTGGCCTCACCAGGGCTCTATACAGCGGCATCACAACCTCCCTCTTCCTACTGGTGATGCCTCGAGCTATGCAGCCGAGCATCCTGCTTGCTTTTCCCACTGCCTGGCTACACTGTCCAATCATCTTGCAGCTATCAGTAATCAGTATCCCTCAATGTCTCCTCCGAGGTCCTGGGTAACACAGTGCTGCCCATACGGTGCTCAGAGCAGAGATTCCTTCTACCCAAGTGCAGGACTTTACATTTAGAGACATTAAACTCAAGCACTACCAGTCGCCTTGCCCCTGAGGTTGGCTAAGATCCTTGACTAGGTGATGCTAATTCCAGGTGGTTCCAGTTCCAGCTCTCCATCTAACAGGTTCATTTGACCAAGTGTTCTCATCTCCAAGAAGGAAAGTGTCCTCAGAACCTAAATTCTTATATTCTTTAACCTTTCTCCTTTCTTATGGATGGCTAAGCCACCAAGTGGCACTGAAGGAGCTGAGTAGCGCCCCCAGCCACATTCCCCCCCCGACCCTGAAGCCGAGGTATGTCCACGCTGCCCATTCAGAAAGGCCGAGCATGCGCACGCCTGGAGGTGAGCGTCGATGTGGCCGGAGCACACAGACATGGCGAGGGTTCCAGGAGAAGGTGAGTGAAACTGGCGATTTGTGGGGTTTCACAAAGCGGGGTGGAATTTGGATGACCCCTTAGACTCCAGGGCCTCCAATGTTCCTTTTTAATGTTCTGGGTTTCTAGTACATTGGGGTGTTCCCTCTGCTTAAAGTGGACCAACACCCAGGATTTTGACTATCCTGGGTTTTGGTCCACTTTTCGGGGCACCCCAGTTAGGGGCCACGGACAAGCAGGTGACAGCGGCGGACAAGACAGCGCGTCCGCCGCCGCCTCCCGCGCGCCCCTCTGACAGGGGGGGTTTTGGGGGGGGGGGGGTCCCTCACCGCGGGACATCCCGATCTCGGATGTCCCGCGGTGAGTGAGGTGACCGGCCCGGGAATCTTATAGATTCCCGGGCCGATCACCCCTGGGTGACACTTTAATAGCTCCACTCCAGCTCAACAACAAAATCTGTTTGTCCCCTCTTCCATGCTTCTTTACACCTTCTTCATTTGCCTCCTCTCCTTTGCTCCTTCCCTTCTTTCCTTCATGTGCCCCCTTTTACAATTTCTTCTCCATAACCCCCCTCCATCTCCTTCTTCCAAACCTCCTCTCAATCATATTCCCCCCCCCTTTTTTTACCTACTCCTTCTGCAAGTGTCCCATCCACCCTTCTTCATCACCTCCTCCTGCTATCTCTTCTTCATTATCAGCTTCTCCACTACACCTTCAATTTGGTTCCCTTCTCCCCTGCTCCTTGTCCGTCTCTCTCTTCTCCCCATCTCCTTCACCTTTATCTCTCTATACCTACTTTCTTCTTTTTCTTCATTACCTCTCCCTATCTTCTTATCAGGTATCGCCTGCTCACCCTTACCAACTCCTTTCCCAAAAGTTCCCATCTCCATCTCCATTATCAGCTTCTCCACTACAGCTTTACCTTTGGTACCTATTCCCCTGCTCCCCCTTGTTTCTCCTCTTCCCATCCCTTTTTTTATTATCTACCCCTCTTCTGCCTGCTCCTTCACATTTTCCAACAGGATTGTGGGTACCAGCTAACCTACATTAAAGACTTTTTTTGAGTTTGTGTCCATGCCTCCAGACCCTTACTCATTTAGCTGCCCTTGTGGGGAATGGTTAAGATGCCTTCTGCAACATTACCTTTATATTTCCATTTATTCTCAAGACACTTAGCTTGGCTCAATAAAGTTTACGTAACTCTTTTATAGGCTCCTAAGGTTTCATTGGCATAATGAGAAACCTTCAGTGACACCCAACAGGTGATTATGGCGCGCGCGCGTGTGTGTGTGTATGATACAACTGTGGTTACACATTGCCAGCCTCACATGATCGGTTCCGTTCGCTCTGTACACATTATTCTACAGGGAAAGGGAACCACCTTTGGGGTTGGCTGACTGACAAATGAGCCTCACCTTTCACTCTTTTCTTCATCTTTTCCTATAATGCCATACAGCGACTTGTTGCACACAAGGAAGGTGTATATTACCTCTATACACACACGCCGCTGTTAGTATACAGGGGAAGGGTGTACATGCACCCATGTCAGATCCATATAAACCACCATACTTTCCTGTCTAACCAGTATTTCTCAGTTTAAAAAAAATTCAAGCTTGATTGCTTTAAAAAAATGACACCATAAATTGTTCAAGAAACTAAACTCAGGAAACTTCCTAGAATGTTCAGCGACCAGAAAAAACAAAACAAAATAGAATCACCCTATGGCGTGACTGCCTCTGAACCGGCATCCGTTGTGTTAGGTATGCTTGCGTGCGGTATCGGAAGGTACTCACGTGGTAGGTTTTTCTAAACATCCTGGAACAATCAACCAGACTTTTGACCTTCTTCTGTATCTGCAAGGAATGCAAGACTCAGAGATGCGGAGAAATAAAAACATTGCTCACCTGACCACCCGCAGGCTTGGTCAGGTGAACAACATAGGCTGTTTTGTGGGCTAAAGCAGTCTTTTGTTGTGCATTGTTAGCTCTGAGGCTAACAGGGTGCTCCTTGGTCTACCTTGATGGGTGCCCCTTGTGTTGTGACCCATTAGATTTGCTGCTATAATGAGAAATGATGATTGCTTCCGCAAATGATTTATTTTTCAGGAACAATAATGAGTAGAAATTATTTTAATCAAATGAATTGTTAATTCTATATACATTTTGTTTATAGTATATGTGATAAAAAACTGGGAGTCTTATTTATAAAGCATCATCGCCACACAGCACCACTTTTTTGGCCTCAGTGGCAATCAGCGGATTTAAGTAAGAATAAAATGGCAGCACCGACCCCGGATAGCGTCTGGAAAATACAGTGCCAATGTTTTCAAGGAGGACAAAATTCAGAAATATGCTGGTGAGCAACAGAATAATGGCAGTACAAAGTGACGCTCACTGGCGCTGGGATAATTGGCCGGTGGGTCCAACAGACGCTAACATAGGCCGGACAATACCTAGGGCAACAATCAAAGCTGATTAGTAGCGTTCTGTGCAGCGACTGCTAGCGCCAGTGTAGTACACACAACGCCAGATAAGATGGGAATGCTAGCAATCCGAACTGGAGCTATTGTCACAAAAATTATGCTAAAAGGCACATGTCATAAATAAGGCTCTCAGTTAAGTGGTATGTAATTAGTATTTGTTTAAAAAGAATATTAAAAAAAAAAGTTGTGTTTATCATTAATTGTCTTGTAATATTAGTTGATTGATTTATTTACATTTTCAACATAAATAAAATTCATATAATAGATGCAAAAGTAGACAACTAAAAAATACAATTCTGTGAGTACTCACCTGTAGAATTGTTTTTACTATGCACAGCACGGCCTGTTTCATGTAGTCCTTACATCTGGGTATTCCGCCACAAGGTGGCGCAGTGGACTGCAGAAGAATTGTGGCTCCTCCCGGCCCCATATAAAAACCGGAATCACCCATAGACCTCCAGTGTTGAAAAGCAGTTATACAAGAAGCCGGGAGGTAATAAAGGTAAAAAAGGTAAAAAGAACCCTCACAACTAACTTTGGAACAAATCACCATACAAAGGCAACCAAAGATAACGATAACAAAGGAGGGGTGAAACAGGCCGTGCTGTGCATAGTAAAAACAATTCTACAGGTGAGTACTCACAGAATTGTATTTTTCCTAGTGCACAGCACGGCCTGTTTTATGTAGTCCTTACATCTGGGACATCCAAAAGCAGTGTCCGTAAGGTAGGGTGGGATCCCCAAAGAGTAACAGCGGGCAGTTCAAACCACTACCGCCTGAAATACCTTGCGGCCAAAAGCGGCATCAGTTGAGGCCTTAACATCAACCTTGTAAAACTTGGAAAAAGTATGAACAGAAGACCAAGTGGCGGCCTTACAAACTTGTTCAACAGAAGCCTGGTGCTGAAAAGCCCAAGAAGCACCAATAGCACGAGTGGAATGAGCAGTAACCCGAAAGGGAGGTTCCTTCCCCCTGGCAGGCCAGTAGGCCTGCTCCACCGCCTGACGGATCCACTTGCTGATAGTAGACTTGGCCGCTGGCAAACCCTTCATAGGTCTAGAAGGAAGAACAAAAAGAGCATCAGATTTCGTAAAGACTCAGTAGCAACCAAATAAAACTTCAGAGCCCTGACAACATCCAGAGAATGAAGGGTCCATTCCTTAGAATTAGCAGGGTTAGGACACAAGGAAGGCAAAACAATGTCCTGATTGAGATGAAAAGCAGACACAACCTTGGGCAAGAAATCCGGTTTAAGCCAAAACACTACCTTATCCTGATGCCGCTCAAAATAGGTTTCAAGGAAAGCGCCGCCAGCTCAGAAACTCGCCTGACCGAAGTGATAGCCACCAAAAAGGCCACCTTAAGAGTCAGAATGGGCAACGCAGCCACACATATAGGTTCAAAGGGCAGACCCTGTAGAGCAGACAACACCAAATTTAAGTCCCAAACCGGTAGCATAGGCTTACGCGGCGGACGCACATGAGTAACTCCCTGGAAGAAGGTCTTAACCATCCTGTGATTGGCAAAGGATCATTGGAAAGAAATTGCCAGAGCTGACACCTGTCCCTTGAGGGTACTAAGTTGAAGGCCCCAATCCAGACCATGTTGTAAAAACTCCAGGATCCTGGGGATAGAAAACACCCGACAAGGGAGAGACTTAGACTCACACCAGTCAATGTAAGCATGCCAGACCCTGTAGTAGATAAAGAAGAGGACTTCTTCCAGGCCCGAATCATGGTATCAACAACAGAGACCAGCAACCCCTTATACATCAAAATGGAGGTTTCAGCAGCCAAGCCGTTAAAGCCAGCATTTTCTAAATTGGGATGGTGCAGCTGTCCCTGAGTGAGAAGATCTGGATCCTTGGGCAGGACGTACCGATCCACTGCGAACTGCACAACATCTGCGAATTACACCCTCCTTGGCCAACAGGGGGCCACCAGAATGGCCGGTACCCCCTCCTGGGCTATCTTGTGCAGCACCCGGCCCAGCAGAGGAAAAGGAGGAAATACATAGAGGAGACGAAACTCTGTCCAAGGAATTGCTGGCGCCTCCGTGGCGAGGGCCAGGTGATCCTGAGACAAGGAGACAAAACTTGGAAGCTTGTGATTGTGTCGGGGCGCAAACAGGTCCACCTCCGGCTGACCCCAGCGACGACACAGGGACCGAAAAACCTTGTTGCTGAGAGACCATTCCCCCAGCCGAGACGTCCCCCTGCTCAGGGAGTCTGCCTCCTGGTTCTCCACCCCCGGAATGTAGACCGCCGAGATGCAGGGAACATTCTCTTCCGCCCAAGACAGTATCAGGGACACTTCCTTGAGGGCTCGCTTGCTCCGAGTCCCTCCCTGATGATTGATGTAGGCAACCGCCGTCTGGTTGTCCGAGCGGATCTGAACAGCCCAACCCCGAAGGTGAGGAGTTTACTGGGAGAGAACCAACCTGATCGTCCGCAGTTCTAGAATGTTGATGGGTGCATGGGCCTCCTGGGGGCCCCACTGACCCTGGAATTTCAGAGACTTCCAAACTTCCCCCCAATGGTCAGACTGGCATCTGTGGTGACAATCTCCCAGCACGGAGGCAGAAAGGTCCTGCCCACTAGAAGATTCCTCGAATCCAACCACCACGAGAGGGACTTCCTGGCCAGAGGGGACAGAACAAATTTCTGATCCAGGGACACAGGGTCCCGATCCCAAACTGACAGAAGGGGCAACTGAAGGGATCTCATGTGGAACTGAGCAAAGGGGACCACCTCGAAGCAGGACACCATCAGTCCCACTAACTGCATCCCCTGCCGAATGGAGGGATGAGGACACAAGAGCAGGGCCCGTGCCTGCATTTGAAGGCCCTCCACTTTCTGCTGAGGGAGAAACACCTTGACCTGAGAGGTATCCAGAGTCATGCCCAGAAAGGACCTCACCAAAACGGAGACAGTACAGACTTGGGATAGTTGATCACCCAGCCGAAGGACTCGAGAGTGGAGGTCACCACCTGAGTATGCTTCTCGGCCTGATGAAGAGATTGAGCAACAATCAGAATGTCGTCCAGGTAAGGAAGGATGCGAATGCCCGGGTTCCTCAGAAGGGCCATTACACCCGCCAGCACCTTGGTGAACACCCGAGGGGTCGAGGTGATACCGAACGGTAAGGCCACAAATTGGTAATGCTGATCCTCCAGAGCGAACCTCAAAAAATCTCTGAAGACCTGGAAAGATTTGTACGTGAAGATAGGCATCCTTGATGTCCACAGTGGTCATGAAGTCGCCCGGCCGAAGGGAACTGACAGTCGAGCGTAGCATCTCCATGCGAAAATGCTTGAACCGGACAAACCTGTTGAGACCCTTCAAGTACAGGATGGGCCTCAGAGAACCGTCCTTTTTGGGCACAGTGAATAGATTGGAATAGTACCCCTGACCCTGTTCCTGGTGAGGTACCGGACAGATGACTCCAGACTCCAACAGGTGTTGCACTGATAGGAGCAGCCCCTGAGCTGACAGAGGATTCTGAGGAATCCGGGATCTGAGAAATCTTGAGGACGGACAGGCTGCAAACTCTATCTTGTAACCGGAGGATACCACCTCCTGAATCCACCGGTCTGAGACGTGAAGTCTCCAGACATGAGCAAAGAGCCGAAGCCATCCCCCCACCCGGACGGGTGAGGGCGCCTCCTCATGCCAGAGGGGCCTTGGGAGGGGGTTTAGGCTTGGAGCCCCATGAAAGACCGGGACGACCAGGAGTCTCTGCGTCTACCAAAAAAGTGTGCCCCACAACCTCCCCTGGAGCCACGGAAGGAGGAGGTGGAAGACCCGCGAAAGGGCCAAGACTGCTTCCTACGCTGAGGTAGTCTACCATCCTTGGCCAGAACGTCCAGATGCTCACAAAAGAGACGAAGCCCCGTGAAGGGGAGCCCGATGAGGGAATTCTTAGCTGCAGTGTCAGCTGCCCACTGGCGCAACCAAACATACCGGCGCATAGCCACCAAGAGAGCCGAAGCAAGAGGGCCCTATAATCCTCCCTTCTCCTACCAGCCATGGCGCCATCAGCGAGACGCTTGGGCTTCTTCTTAAGGGCAATGGCCGTAATGGCTGCGGCACAAACCGGATGCAAAGGTGAAAGCATGACTAGCCAGCTGATCCAAACTCCGGTCCACGCTGTCCCGCAGTGTAGTAGTGTCAGGGGAAGGCATGGCCGAAGTATTAGACAGTCCTAGAACAGGAGCATCCACCTCAGGGGGACACGACCAGCGCTTGACCAGATCAGCCGAGAAAGGATACCTTGAGCACCATATTGGAGAAATGGCCCTGCTCCGGGAACGCCAAACGTTTTTTGTCAGGGCGAAAGAGCTCCCCCTGCTTCCTCTTCGCCACCTTAGGGGGACGATGTGCAATGTCTCAAAAATGTCCGACAACAATCTGTCAGTGTCATCAGGGAGCCAGGTATCCTCATCAGAGGCAGACCCCAGGTCATTGTCGTGGCCTTCCTGCTGGCCCCCAGAGGAGTCTGAATCATGGAAAAGCTCCCCCTCCTCTAGGGAGTCACGGACGCCAAACACATCAAGGCCCACATCTTTGGCAAAGAGGGAAGGCTCGGTGTCAAGATGTCACTTCTTGCCAGAGGCCTTTCCCGTCACCGGACGGGCCAGCTGCCTTTCAATGCTGGCCATGCGTATTGCCAGATCAGATTGGGACCCCCTGCTAATATCCCCCTCACTGGGGGCTAAATGCAGGCGCGGGGGAGTAGGAGATGCCGGAGGAAGCGCAGAACTGGGAATAGGAGCACCCATCCCAGCCTGGCCCGCAATAATACCTTGGGCGCACGGCACACAAACCGCGCCACCACCACTCAATGGGGATGCCCCGCACATGACACACAGCAGGGATTGCCCCGAAGGACCCCTGAGCACGCTATCCCCAGAAGCCTCCATATGGTGATTATCACAGGCCCAATAGGCCAGTATAGGGTAAGGCTAATAAAAGCCACCCGGGATGTCCCCCAAGGGATGCCCACAGAGAGGACCCAGAGGGAACACAGGGGGAGGGGGGGATAGGACCGGGAGAAACCACAATACACTGTTATCCCGCCTGAAAGACATAATCAAATGCCCCACAAGAAAAAATCCCCAACGCGCGCATCACACACAGGCGACCGGAATACAGTCAAAGGATCCGTGTGGGGTAGATCAGGAAAAGCAGAGGCACCACCACAGCCCGCGCTGACAAGAAGCCTCTGGAACTCAGAGCACAAGCAACGCAGCATGCAGGCAAGTCTGAAGTAAAAACAGCAGAAAAAAGCACCGCCCGCCGAGCACAGTACGCCCGCGGCAGCGGCGAGAACAACGGGACACCATACCACAACCGTCACCCGCCGTCACCCCCCCCCCCCCGACAGCCGTCGGGGAGCGGAGAAGAGGCAGGCAGCGGCGGGAAACTGTCCAAAAGGGGCCCAGAGGGGAGGAGGGGGGGCCCCATGGGAGAAAGTCAGACAGAAAAAAGGGAATACAGGCCAGGAACACAAGTCCCCAAGCACAACTCACCCCTACACCATAGCGACAGCAGTGCTTCTTCATCCCACAGCAGGCTCACCATAAAAAAGCCTATGGCCGGCTAACCTTTGTTGTACAGGGTCTGCGGCATGGAGCAGCGCTTCCCGAGCACCTGACCCTAGTGCTCCTCTACCATCACCCGATCCGACAGCCGAGGCTGGGAGGCAAATAAGGCCCGGAAGCGTGTGGAAACAAACTTGCGCCGCAGGCTTGGTTGCCCCGCTTGCCTGCGAAACATAGAGAGCCATCTTCTATCATCGCAGTATTACTGCAGAGGAAACACTGGAGGTCTATAGTAACATAGTATGTAAGGCTGAATGAATGTAGCTGGAAATGTTATTACATGCCAGGAAGGCATCCAGGCCACTTTTGAAAGTTTTTACTGTATCCATCATTACTACCTCCTCTGGCAGCGAGTTCCATAGTTTCACTGCTCTTACAGAGAAGAATTCACCCCTATGTCAGTCGAGAAAGCACCTTTCCTCTAACCTTAGTGGATGCCCTCGGGTTATAGTTACACTCCGGGGTATAAATAGATTGTGGGACAGATCTTTGTATTGACCCCGAATATATTTATACATAGTTATTAGATCACCTCTCAATCATCTTTTTTCTAAACTAAATAAACCTAACTTGGACAATAATTTCAGGGTACTCTAGCCCCCGCACTCCTTTTATTAACTTTTTTACCCTTCTTGAACGCGCTCCAGTTCTGATATGTCCCTCTTAAGCACAGGTGCCCAGAACTGTACACAGTATTCCATATGGGGTCTGACCAGTGACTTGTACAGGGGTAAAATGATGTTCTGGTCATGAGCACCTATGCCCCTCCTGATGCACCCCATGATCCCTGCTTTGGCAGCAGCTGCCTGGAATTGATTACTACAGTTGAGCATATTGTCCTTTTCCATTGTTGTTTTACCAAGTGTTTCTTTATTTAGTGTGTAATCATGACACAGATTTCTCCTTCCCATGTGCATAACCTTACATTTATCTGTGTTAAACTTCATTTGCCATTTAACCGCCCATGCTTTCAATTTATCTAAATCTGTTTGTAGCTGTCTGCTGTCCTCTTTTGTTTTAATTACTTTACACAGCTTAGTATTATCTGCAAAGATTGAGACTTTACTGTTTAATCCATACCCAATGTCATTTATATATATATTGAAGAGAATTGGTCCCAGAACTGACCCTTGTGGTACTCCACTAGTAACAGTGACCCAATCTGAGTGTGTACCATTGATAACCACCCTCTGCTTCCTCCTCTGGCAGCATTAAGCCAATTTCCCACCCATCTGCACACGTTTTCCCCCAGTCCAAGCATTCTCATCTTTTGTACCAGCCTTTTATGTGGCACAGTATCAAATGCTTTAGAAAAGTCAAGATATATGATATCCAATGACTCCCCCTGATCCAATCTTGAACTTACCTCCTCATAAAAGCTGATTAGGTTTGTCTGGCAGGAGCGATTCCTCATAAATCCATGCTGATATGGAGTAATAAGGTAATTTTCCCCAAGATGCTCCAGGATAGAAACCTTCAAACAGTTTGCCCACCACAGATGTTAAGCTAACTGGTCTGTAGTTCCCAGGTTCCCCCCTAAATCCCTTTTTGAATATTGGCACCACATTTGCCAAGCGCCAATCCCTCGGAACAGACCCTGTAGTTATTGAGTCCACAAATATTAGGAATAACAGCTCGTCTATTACTGTACATAACTCTCTTAAAACACGAGGATGTATGTCATCTGGTCCCGGTGATTTACGGGTGATTCCGGTTTTTATATGGGGCAGGGAGGAGCCACAATTCTTCTGCAGTACACTGCGCCACCTTGTGGCGGAATACCCAGATGTAAGGACTTCATGAAACAGGCCGTGCTGTGCACTAGGAAAAATTGCGGAAGCAATCATCATCTCTCATTATAGCAGCACACCTACCTGTGCTCACACCATTGAGTATACATTTGCTGTGCCTGTTTATGAGAAACTATGGGAACGTGTACTCTATTTTGAAAGCTATTTATATATTTTTAGAGATGAGCGAACTTTTGAAAAGTTCGATTCGGCCGATTCGCTGAATTTCACAAAGAAATTCGGGTTCGGCCGAATCGAACTTTTACGAAGTTCCCCATCATAAATGCCGGCATGGTGGGAGCGGGCCGGCCGGCTCCGCTGTCAGCGGAACCGGCCGGCCCGCTCCCACCATGCCGGCATTTAAAAAAAAAGCAAACACTTACCTGCAGGTCCGGAGCGTGGAGGCCGGCGCCGCTCTCAGCTGTCATCTGAGGGCCGGCCCGCTCCCACCATGCCGGCATTTTTTTTTTTTTAATTTCAGGAAAAATTCGATCGGCACGAACCACAAAATATTCGGGTTCGTGCCGAATCGAATATTTCCTGAAATTCGGAGCGAATTCCGGTTCGTCCGAACCGGTTCGCTCATCTCTATATATTTTATTATAATTATTTTTACAATTATTTAAGCTGCCAATAAAAAATCTAAAGAAGTGGTAAATCAATGCAACACGTAGAGATTATATTCGAACAACCACAGCTACAATCTCCATCTGCACAGTCCACAATGAGAAGGGGAGGCAAATTTATCACTAGCTCCTCGTAACGCCACTTGAGTGTCTGTTGAGAGATGCTATTAGCGCCTTAGCTGCAATGCTGGCCACAGACAACGCTTAATGTTCGGCGCTGTAGGCTACCCGTGGCGCTGGGTCCTTTGTTATTTTTGCAATGGAGATAGCGACAGGTAGTGTCGGTGGGGAGGGCCAGAAATCATTTGTATTTAACATGCAAATGATGAGAAACCACCGCGCATACAGCACTATGTGCAATACAAAAAAAAAAGGCTTTAATTGGGGATAGCTGCACAGTGACGTGTGGAATGACTTTGGAAACATGCAAATGATATGACACATGTTTGCCAGCCATGAAAATGCAAGTTAGCAGCAGGTAACCTAAGTACAATAATGAACAAAAAAACATTCAGAACAGGCCAAGGATCCCGTGTCACTGAGCACTAAAAAATTAAAATACGCTTACCAGATGTCACCAAAAAAAACGGGACTGTAATGGCTAATTGCTAAAGTCTATGGGAGAGTGACACAGCGCCAGTGCTAACAAAGCGCTCAGCGCTCTTGATACATAGAGCCATTACATTGTCAATTGCTCCACCCCCTGCCCAGTCACCCCCGCATGGGGCAGTAGGCCGGCAACCAATGGCCAGGGAACACTTCTGAAAGTGTGTATCGCTTATGCGCAGGGGCTTCTGACAAACCCCAGTGGCTCTCGGCAACCAGGTGGAGCAGTGGGGCGATAGTGAGCAAGCGCAGAGGTGTGTTTGGGGGGCATCTTTCTGAAGTCTCGCACAGGGCACCTTCCATACTAATGCCAGATCTGCCCCCAGGCAAATAAAAGAAGGTGAGCAATTTTTTACTGGCAGCAATCTGGATAGTGCTGGTGTGCTTCCAGATGCACAATCATTTGAGGGTGTGGTTCCAGGTAAAGTGTGAACATTTCAAATATTCTAAAAGGACGACCCAGCAACACTCCTCACACACCCAGACCAAGAGGGTCTACAGAGTATTTACATACACATTTACATACCTTCCAACTTTTCAGGATGTCAGAGATGGACAATTTTTAAGTTAAGCCTCGTCCCCACATTGAAGGATGGATAGGAGATAGGATGTAACAGTTACAACAATATAAACACTTTGAATAGGCAAATGAATCATTTATTGATGCAGATCTGCATGTTACATCTCAAAGAGGGAGAGCAACAAGGGACAGAGGGGCATGGACTCAAAAGAGGGACAATCTCTCCAAATGAAAGACAGTTGGGAGGTACAGGATGCATGATTTCCATACACTGACATTTACACACACAGTGTAACACGTTTCTGTGACCGCAATCACTTACCAATCAGAGTCATGTTACTGAAGTCAGATAGAGCGATCTGCTCTCCAAACACAGGCGTGACAATAGGTGTTTCCTTCTTCAGGAATTCTACTGCCTCAATTGCTCAGAACTGCACTCCATTATCTCCCTACTTCTGCTCATTTTCTCACCCTGTTCCAAAAAGGGTTGCCATCTGGTTGGTATATTTTTTTACTTTACTGGCCCGCAGGTGGCATTTTTTTTTCCTTTACTGGTAATTGTAATTGCCGGGATACTTTTCACTTCCTTAGCAGGCCCCTTAATGCCAACACTGTGCAGAGAAGAGACTGTTGTTTTAACCCAGGGCCGGTGTCAGAACTGGGCTTATCCAAGGGGTTTATTTATCAAGGGCTAGCGCCAGGTAGTGTCTGACGAGCGCCAGGTACCGCCAGCTAACGGCGGCTACCGACTCAAGTACGCCCGGCGGCGGTCACAATGACGCATTTATCACGCTAAATGAGGCTAGCGCCGGCGAGAGCGTCAGCTAGCGCGGGATTCATCATGTAGCCGACTGCAACGAACAGCGCCGCTGATAATCCCATCACAGCGACAGGTATGACCTGGCGCTCCCTGGCGTTGTCCAATGCATTTCAATGGAGCAATCTTTAAATAATCATAATTAATAGTTTTTTTTTTTTTTTTTTAATGTCAAAAATTCTGTGACCACTTCTGCAATGTTAGGATTTTTTTTTTAAGTAAAAAAAAATAAATAAATAAAAATTGTGCAGAATTGATATTACAGGTCTGATATAATTGTATTCATATTACAAAATGTTTAGAAAAACTTGTATAATTTTTACATTTTAAAAAAATGGTTGTTTGGGGGTTAAAAACTACTTTACACACATCGCCGCCAGCGCTCTGGGGTTTAAACAAGGAATTCACAGCGCGAGAAATTTTTGAGCGTGATTTGTTAATGAATCTGCAGCAAGCCGTTCGCTCTGGCCATTCGCTGTCAGGCGCACCCATACAACGCAGAACCTGTGAAACATCGACCCCTAACCCCGTATTCAACATTACCGCACACCGACTGAGTCGCTGTCAACAAGCAAACCCCGACCAAGCACATCGAATACTAGCTGGCGCTGTGAAAATCACTCTACTGGCGCTCATCTGTCGCTACCTGGCGCTATTAATGAATCGGCCTCCCCGTGTACATTGATGGCCTTCTCCATCTTGTTGTCAAACAGAAGGGCACAGTCAAACATGATTTTAGCCCATGTCTGCTTGGAAATAGCATCTGCTGCCCAGGCTTTTAGCCACAAGGGTCAACAAGCAGCAACAGAAGATAGCATGGCTCTGGATATATTCTTAATGATATTTATAGAGGCTTCTGCTATACAGTTGGTGGAAAATTTCAGCTCCTGTAAGACTGTGATTACGGTATCAACCTCAACTTGTTTCTTCAAGGCTTGATCCACATTGGAGACCCATACCTTGAGGGCTCTAGTTATGGAGGATAAAGCTAGTGCTGGTCTGCAATTACTCCCAATCTGGGTATAGAACTTCTTCAGGTCCACTTCCCTTTTCCTGTGAAGTGCGTCCTGTCAAGCGTTGTCTTCTATGGGCAATGTAAAATGTCTAGCCAATCTTAGAATGGCTGCGTCAACCGCCGGTGCCTCTTCCAGCATCCTGACATCCCCAGGCTTCAAAGGATAGATTTTGCATGCTTTATTCTTGAAGGATTGCCTCTTGTCTGTCGACGCCCACTCCCTTTGAAAGATTTTCCTGACTTCCGGAATAAAGAGGATCTGGCCAGCTGCGGGTAATATCTTTCTTTATTTGAAGATTGCTCTGGTTGTTCTTCATACTTGAGGGCCTCTCTGATGTCTTTAGGGGTTCTACCAAGGTATAGCTGAATGAGCTATCATCCATCTCTTCTCCTTTATTCTTAGAGTGATTATTGGATGAGCTGGGCACCAGTTCTCTTAGGTTAGGTTCCAGTTCCTTAACCCTTAATATGCCGCCATGGAGGCGCCAGGAAAGGCTTTTTCAAAGTCTATAAACAAAACATATAATGAGCCTTGATATTTGTGGAGAATAAATGACAAACAGGTACAGGACTTAATTTACTAAAATTAGGAGGTTGTTGTACACCGTTGTTCTGTCACAATAAAATACATTTATGTTTGTGGCTGTAACATTTAAAAATGTGGAAAATGTCAAGTGGTCAACTAGATAGATTAATTTCATTTTAATTGCTTAATCATTTCATAAAATCATATATATTTGAAAGCGGTAGTCAAAATTAGCAATATAGCATTGCAGGGAGCAGCATGGGGGAAAAGAATGTATCTGAAATGCAAGGGTCAATGGAGATGTTGGCAGGGGCATACCATAGAGGCAGGGGAGGCAGCTGCTACGGAGCCCATCAGTGTTGGACTGGGATTCCTGGGGACCACCAGTAGAACTGACTCTTTCTCCCCCTACATTTAGATGCAAATATTACTGGCTACCATTAAGGGCCCATGTACAAATAAGCTATATATTGTTCAGGTTTTGAGGATGAAGGCCCTCAATGGAGCGAGTCTGAGCCTAAGGCATGTGGCAGAAGGGGCCCTAGGCTAATGGCAGGTCAGATCGGGTGTGAAGTGCCACTCTGGGTTTGGGGTGTTCCTGGGAGCTGGAGAACATGAGCATTGAGTATTATGGCTAGTCTTGGATGCATGGGGTAGCTGTAGCTCCCTGGGGCCTGGGGCCCACCAGTAGATTTGACTCTCGGGCCCACCCTAAATTTAGATGCATGTATCACTGGCTTACATTCATTGGGCTTGGGGCGTTCCTGGGAGCTGGTGGTCATGAGCATTAAGTCTTATTACCTGTCTTGGGCACATGGGATAACTGTATTTTCTGCCACCACTATAATGCCACCACCACTGTGACTTTTGCTATGGGGCCCTTAAAAACCTATATATACCCCTGGATTTTGAGTTAGTGTTTCCCTGTAGACCAAGACCATTCCTGGTGCTAAATTGCCAGGGAGGTTTTAGGTCCACTTCAGCCCAATGTCTATGCCTATCTAAAATACCAATTAATTTTGGACGTTTGCCCTGAGTTCCTCTTTAACATTTATTTTTTCTGGTAAGCAGAGCTGTTTGCAGAAGCTCTGGCAGTTTCGATAACAATAAAGTGTGAATGTGTTATTTTTGATATGAGAGTACCGGTAATTACTGTAAAAGAGAAACTCAAGCTGACAATTTTAATATGAGAAAAATATTTCCTTCCTGCTGTTCTTTTTCAAAAGATAAAGCGACCAAACTGACTGTAACCTTCCTTTTTATGTAGTGGGATTTTTCATAAGACACTGACTGGAAGATGTTAAGAAAAGTGTTTCCTAAATGCATATAAAAACTAAATAGATTAAAACCTAATTATAGATAAGATAATGACGACTGGAAGACATTATCATTAGTGAAGGGGAACTCCAAGATCATCACTAGGCTTGAAGGACTATTTACGGCCTTATTTATCAAGGGCTAGCGCCAGGTAGTGTCTGACGAGCGCCAGGTACCGCCAGCTAACGGCGGCTACCGAATCAAGTACGCCCGGCGACGGTCACAATGACGCATTTATCACGCTAAATGAGGCTAGCGCCGGCGAGAGCGTCAGCTGGCGCGGGATTCATCATGTAGCTGACTGCAACGAACAGCGCCGCTGCTAATCCCATCACAGCGACAGGTATGACCTGGCGCTCCCTGGCGTTGTCCAATGCATTTCAATGGAGCAATCTTTAAATAATCATAATTAATTGCTATCAATGTTTTTTTTTTTTTTTTTTTTTTAATGTCAAAAATTCTGTGACCACTTCTGCAATGTTAGGATTTTTTTTAAGTAAAAAAAAAAATAAAAATTGTGCAGAATTGATATTACAGGTCTGATATTATTGTATTCATATTACAAAATGTTTAGAAAAACTTGTATAATTTTAACATTTTAAAAAAATGGTTGTTTGGGGGTTAAAAACTACTTTACACACATCGCCGCCAGCGCTCTGGGGTTTAAACAAGGAATTCACAGCGCGAGAAATTTTTGAGCGTGATTTGTTAATGAATCTGCAGCAAGCCGTTCGCTCTGGCCATTCGCTGTCAGGCGCACCCATACAACGTGGAACCTGTGAAACAGCGACCCCTAACCCCGTATTCAACATTACCGCACACCGACTGAGTCGCTGTCAACAAGCAAACCCCGGCCAAGCACAGCGAATACTAGCTGGCGCTGTGAAAATCACGCTACTGGCGCTCATCTGTCGCTACCTGGCGCTATTAATGAATCGGCCTCTTAGTACACTTGGAGGACGCATTTTGATTTCTTTTAAAGCGCATGTGCTCAACCACTGACCCTCAGAGCCATCTGATGTGGCCCCTGACTTGCACATGAATGCTTAGCGCTTACGCAGGACTGGTGTCAGCACCCGGCGAGGCGGGGCAGCTGCTGGGGGGCCCACTGACAGGGTCGGCCTTTCGGGTGTGCGACGGCACAGGACCAGCGGTGGACTGGGAGGGCACCGCCACAGCTGGTGCCCACATCTCCTCAAATGGCGGGGTTCCACACAACGGGGCATCTCTATTTAGATTCCAGGGGAGGAAGTGCTGAGTTTTGTTCTGCTTGCCCACCTCAGCTGATTTCCTATACCTGGAGCATCCAAATCTGTGATACCCTACGTTGTGAAACCCCCTGGGATCGCTGGCATACCCACTATGCAAGCAATTCCACCCCTGAGTTTTGGTCCGCTTTACAGGGGCATCTTAATTTGGGATGCCCCTGTTTGTAAAAGTAGTCAGAGACTGACATTGTGGGATGTCAGTGGGTAAATAGGTTAGTTGTTGGTTGGATGTGGTTGAGTAAGGGAGTTGCAGGAATGTAGTGGATACAGATGGAAATCATGAAAAGTCATTGAGCAGGGACAATAGTTATGGGATATTAGTGGGTAGAAACCAATATCATGGAATATCAGTGGGTAGAGAGGGTAGTCTTGGGATGTCAGTGGGCAGATACGGTAGTGGTGGGATGCGAGTGGGTACAGAGGGTGGTTGTCATGTCATACAAGGTTTTGGTTTAAAAGTAAAAGTGTCATCTTCTGCCATGTCAGAGTGGCTCTGCATATTACTCAGAAAACCACAGCTGCGTATTGACAGAAATATAACGTTTCTCTGAAATATGGTTGTTGCAACTCAAATTTCTTGGTATGACAACTAACACAGAAATAGAGACCACACCACATGGTGATGGGCTTGGGGATAACAGGGTTAAATAGACTGTACTCTTTTTTTCTGTGATAACATTTAAAGGGAATGTATTCACACCCAGCAATAAGTTAAATTAATTCCAAGAATTCCAGGGATAGAAGCCAAAGTAAAGGCCCATTCGCAGCACATATACACAGAATGCAGCATGGTACAACAGGCTAGTTGCTGAGCGCAAAACGAATCGAGTCCCACTGTGAGGTATTTAAGATTTATTCATTCCTTTCCACTGGATGTCATGATTAAGGACTAGCTGTCCGAAACGTGTTGGTGTTGGGGCCTTTCATGTATACTTTGATGGATGCTTTGACCTGTTGGACTATTACCTTTTAAAAGAAGACAATAAAAAGGAGTTTTAAAAACAAACGCTGGCTGGCTTCACTTTTTCTACATTCATGGTACAGTTTGTGCCATCGCTGCCAGGGCCGGCGCCAGCACAGGGCAAACCAGGGCAATGGCCAGGGGCATCTTTAGGGGCCCACTCAGGCTCACACTTGGCCATGTTATTATTTTACAGTGGACCCGAACCATCGATTGCTGGGTGCTGTGTGCAGACCTGCTCATGTCTGGCCTCAGCAACAGGGGATGATCAGCAACATTGGAAAAGGTGACATGGAATGGAGGGTAATTGACGGAAGCTCAGAAGGTGGCGAGAACCAGGTGACAACTGACAGCAATGATGGAGTCTTTAGTGGCAGCGGAGCAAGCAGTAATGGCTGAAGGATGCTCGATGGCAATAGAGACTGTGAGAAGGACTAGAGGATGATTGGTGGCTATAGGGAAGGCAGTAAGGACTGGAGGGTGATTGGTGGCTATAGGGAAGGCAGTAAGGACTGGAGGGTGATTGGTGGCTATAGGGAAGGCAGTAAGGACTGGAGGGTGATTGGTGGCTATAGGGAAGGCAGTAAGGACTGGAGGGTGATTGGTGGCTATAGGGAAGGCAATAAGGACTGGAGGGTGATTGGTGGCTATAGGGAAGGCAGTAAGGACTGGAGGGTGATTGGTGGCTATAGGGAAGGCAGTAAGGACTGGAGGGTGATTGATGGCTATAGGGAAGGCAATAAGGACTGGAGGGCGATCTGCAGCAGAAGATGACCCATTTGTGGCAGCAGAGTTGAAAGGTTACATCATGTGATATACTACTTTGGGGCCCACCAAGACTCTCCTGCATAAGGGCCCCCAGAAACCTAGAGCCGGCCCTGATCGTTGTGGTGGCCCAAGAGGCCTAATACTGCGGCTCCAGAAGGTTGCTTGGGACTGGCTGCATCAATGGAACTGGATGCTGGTGGTAAGGATTTGGCAGTAGAGAACCAAAAGACCCGGCCGACTGTCAGCGGAGGAGCTGTTGAAAGAAGGTCAGGTGGCAGTGAGGACCCAGGCCCAGCAGTGGCAATGGAAGGTGGGTGAGAAGAAATGGTGGAAGAAGATCAGTACCGGGGTAAAGTGTATCTATACGAAGGGGGTTATTCATGAAGGGATGGCGGCAGGTAGCGCCTCATAGAGGCAGGCTGGTGAACGCCGGGCGCTGTACGCAAAACCACATTTATGAAGGCGATTCTGGTGAGCGACTCTAACATGTAGCGTACAATTCATCATTACAGGTGGCTCTGTCTATAGCGCCGGCGCTCTAGCTTCCAGAGCGCCAGGTATTACCTGTCGCTCTCCCATACATTTCAATGGATGTTACTTCTTCTTCTGTTTAAACAGGGTTTTTTTTTTTTTAGCTTTTTTTTTTTCTCTCAAATAATTGTGTGACATCTCCTGGCCTAGAAAAATCATTTTTTGTGGGGAGGGAATAGTTTGGCCCGGGAATCGGTTCAGCTGGGTTTTGGTCCACTTTAATGTCACAATATTACAACAATGTAATTCTATGAGTTTTCGCTTTATTACTGGTGGATATGTGTTCAAAAACAGACGTCAATCACACAATCTGTGCTATAGCGACCAGATCCAGAGCGCCTACGCTGTGTGTGTCGTTTTTGAAGTATGGTGTGGAGCTCTGAGAGTCGGTCGCAATGATCTGGTGCTACCTCTCGCTCCCTGCAGCACTGTACTGGTGTTAGAGCTCCCAACATACATCTCATTCATCAATACCAGCCAGGTTACTAGAGCGACCGAGGCGCTCTGTTACAGCGCCCGATACCAGCACATGAACGGTCCCTCTAAGTGCCGCTGTACAGATGCTCATCTGCCGATACCTGGCGTTAGTAAGGAATCAGCCTCCACACTAGTAACTCCATAGCCCCCACCAACAAGGTCTTCTCTGGCCACCCATTGCTGGCAGATACATTTCTCTGTTTTGCCAGAGCCCAATACATTATCCAGTCCCTGGTGCTGATCCAGCGGGATGAGAATCTGGAGCTGGATGACTAACTGCCAACAATTATGGGCAAAAGCAATGGAAGTCCAGTCGGGAAAACAAGAAAATAGGTATTGCCAAATGTCCCCCCATGAATAGTCAGATTGCAGAGGACATAGTTAGATACATAACGTCATTTTGGCCATTCCAGTTGGCCATCATGATTGAAATGATGCACGTGACGTCCCCTCAACATTTCTTGTAAATGACCAATACTGGCTTGTTTTTGCTTCATGTTCCTGATCTGTCTTGTCTGGCCATGTTGCCTGCCAAAAATCTAAAGTCAGCAGCGTCACTAAATGTGACAAGGCCCTGGTGCAAACATTACATAGGGCCCTATCAAGGCACATACATTATTCTAAGTATGTCACACACCCCGCTTCAAGACATTCATTACATGTGGGTATACTGACCTGTAGATGGCGATCAGGCAGGGATGATATCAAAAAAAGGTAAGACCCTCCCGGCCCATAAATACCTGGGACCTCCCACTCATTCCCCAGTCTTTCATCTCTGCAGAGGGCGAGCAAGTCAGAAGATTGATGTCTCCTCCTTGCAGGTAGCTGGGATGACTCCCGTCCCTCTATTATTCTATTCCTGCCCGGATTCTTTTATTTGTGTTACTTGCCTCCCAGCCTAGGCTGCTGGTCCGGGCAATGGTAGATGGCACCCTAGGTGCTCAGGAGCTCCGCTCCGCCGTGAGACCCCATAACAAGGGGTAGGCGGCTAACCGGGTTGGTGACCCCGGTTTGGGATGCCCCGTCCCTTGGCTTCCACCCTAGCATGGATTCCCCCTCTCCCGGATACCCTTAGAGGGGGGAGGGGGGGCTGGGTCCCTTATGGATTCATCTTTATTACTATAGCGTGTGTGTGTGGTGCTTTACTGTGCTTGCTTTACTTAGACTGGCGCGGGCGGTCCCGCGGCGCCAGCCTCCGGCGTTTGTCATGGCGTCTCTGGCGCCCAAGAGGAGCTTCTTCCCCTCAGGGCTGGGGGCGGGCGCTCGCGCGCGTGCCTACGGCCCACCCCCGTGCTGCGGGCGCCGCGTTTCAGGTCCCGGCTCTGGCCGGGAGCGCCGGGGGAGGGGCGGGGGCAGGCGCGACGCACGAACCGCGCCAGCCCGCCCTCCCTCTTCCTCTGCCTACGCGCCTTCTCCTCCATGCTGCACGCGTGCGGGAATAAGGAGTCAGTGACGGTTGGGTGAGTGGCCAGTGGCCCATTAGTTTCCTTATGGATCATGCCCCTCCCTGGGGTTGCTTGGCAACGCTTCTGTTATTAACCCCTTTGGAGCTATTTTGGTCTGATTGTGTGTTTGTTTGTGTGTTCCAGGTGGACCAGTGTTCCTATTAAAGGGGGGTTCTCCCGGTCCTAGGGTCCCGGGTTAAATTTAGTTGTCTAAAAATTCCTCCCATGTGGGACTTAAAGGGGCATCCTGGGTTGCATTACTGCGTAATTCCCTCTGGGCACTGTGCCTATATATATATATATATATATATATATATATATATATATAAATATATATATATATATATTAAAAATCACCATATGGAGGCTTCCCCGGACACTGGGCTTGTGCCCCCCTCGGGGCAATCCAGGCTGTGTTTGGGGTGTGGGGTATCCCTTTTGGGGGATGATGATTTCTTTGTGTACCCTGTGTACAACGGTCTATTTCGCGGCAGTTCGGATCTCAGGCGTCTGGCTCTGCTCCGCCAGTCTCCTCTCCGTCTCCCCCTCGCTTGACACGTACCCCATGTGATGTGGTCATTGGCGGGGAGTCGCAATCTGAGATGTGTGCCAGATTGGCCAATCTTGCAAAATTTGTTTTCCAGTGCGGTTGCCAAAAAGGCCACGGCAAAGAGAAAACATTTGTATACAGCCACGCAGGCCTTTGATATGGAGGAGTTTGACTCCCTGGATTGGTCTGATTGTTCCCCACTTGAGGAAGGGGAGCTGTTTGAGGAGTCTGAGGGCTCCGATGACCAGCAGTTTGTGGGTGCTGATACCGAGCAGGACCAGGGGGAGGCCTTGGATACCTCTAGGGTCCTGGCTCATATGTTTGAGGTCCTGGCTATTTCTCCCCCCGAGGCGGCTCCTCCGCTTAAGGGGGAGTTCTTTGAGGCGACCAAGCCGTGTTTGGAATTTCCTTATCAAAAGCATTTTGATGGTATCATTCTTAAGGAATGGGAGAGGCCGACTCGGCTTCCGGGTGTCCCTCTGGGTTGGGACAAGAAATATCCCTTTCCGGCGGACGCAGTGAAGCACTGGTCGTCGTCCCCCCGAGGTGGATGCTCCCATTTTGGGGTTGTCCAGCTCCTCAATCCTGCATTCTCCGGAGTGCACTACTCTCAAGGATGGTGAGGATAAACGCATTGGCCAGATGGCTTGTCATGGTTTTGCCAGTGTTGGGTCGGCCTTGCGGCCGGTTTGTGCTTCAGCGCTTTTATTGGTGGCTGCCAGGTCGGTGGTTAGAGGACTGTTGACCTCTTCCGGGCTTGACCCGGCTAGTGAGGAGTTTGTCGCCCTTAAGCGATGTGAGTTATTTTTGTCCTTTGTGCTGGCCGCCTTGGATGACACATTGGTGATGTGTGGGAGAGCTTCAGCCTTGCTTGTGGCTTGTGGTTTGGTTACGCCTAGAGATGAGGGAACTTTTGAAAAGTTCGATTCGGCCGATTCGCCGAATTTCACAAAGAAATTCGGGTTCGGCCGAATCGAACTTTTACGAAGTTCCCCATCAAAAATGCCGGCATGGTGGGAGCGGTAAAGCCAGCCGGCGGGCCGGTAAAGCCGGCCGGCCCGCTCCCACCATGCCGGCATTTAAAAAAAAAAAAAAAAAAAAAAAAAAGCATTTTTGCCGGCATGGTGGCTGTCAGCGGAACCGGCCGGCCCGCTCCCACCATGCCGGCATTTAAAAAAAAAGCAAACACTTACCTGCAGGTCCGGAGCGTGGAGGCCGGCGCCGCTCTCAGCTGTCATCTGAGGGCGCGTCATCAGAGGGCGCCACGCTCCGGACCTGCAGGTAAGTGTTTGCTTTTTTTTAAATGCCGGCATGGTGGGAGCGGGCCGGCCGGTTCCGCTGACAGCGGAGCCGGCCGGCCCGCTCCCACCATGCCGGCAAAAATGCTTTTTTTTTTTTGTTTTTTAAATGGTGGGCCCGCTCCCACCATGCCGGCATTTAAAAAACAAAAAAAAAAAAAAAAGCATTTTTGCCGGCATGGTGGGAGCGGGCCAGCCGGCTTTACCGGCCCGCCGGCCGGTTCCGCTGTCAGCCCGCTCCCACCATGCCGGCAAAAATGCTTTTTTTTTTTTGTTTTTTAAATGCCGGCATGGTGGGAGCGGGCCGGCCGGCTTTACCGGCCCGCCGGCCGGCTCCCACCATGCCAGCTCTTTTTTTTTTTTTAATTTCAGGAAAAATTCGATCGGCACGAACCACAAAATATTCGGGTTCGTGCCGAATCGAATATTTCCTGTAATTCGGAGCGAATTCCGGTTCATCCGAACCGGTTCGCTCATCTCTAGTTACGCCAGTGGCCGGCTGATTTTGTGTCCAAAAAGTCGCTTACGGCCCTTCCCTTTGTGGGGTTGCGGCTCTTTGGAGAGAAATTGGATTCGGTGGCCAAGGGAGGTAGGTTACCTCAGCGTAAGAAGCAGCGTCGCCCCTTTCGGGGAGGGGGCTTCCTTCACTCAGTCCTTTCGTGGGGCTAGAGTTGGCAGGGGTTCGGCCTTCCCCTCGTCCAGAGGTGACTCCTGGTCCAGGGACAGGGGCCGGGCCCGTCCAGGACACGGTTGGGGCTCTAAGCCTAAAACCGCTGCCAAGCCGGCTCAGCAATGAGGGGGCGCCCTCACCCTTGCGGGTGGGGGGGCGGCTGCAGCTCTTCTCCCGGGTCTGGGTCCAAGCGGTCTCGGACAGGTGGATTCAGGAAGTGGTGTCTTCCAGTTACAAGCTGGAGTTCGAGTTCCGGCCCCTCCCAGATTCCTCAGGTCTTGGGTGCCGTCAGATCCTCTGGCCGCTCAGGGGCTTCGGGCGCCAGTAGCAAGTCTCTTGGACATGGCTGTCATCTGCCCGGTGCCCCCCTCAGAACGGGGCCTGGGTTCCGTTCGTCCCATTCTGGATCTGAAGTTGCTCAACAGGTTCGTCCGTGCCCGGAAGTTCCGTATGGAAACTCTGCGCTCGGCCATCCACTCACTTCGTCAGGGGGACTTCATGACGTCCATAGACATCAAGAATGCTTACCTGCATATTCCTATATTTCCGGCACACCAGAGATTTCTCAGGTTCGTTGTGGAAAATCGACATTTTCAGTTCGTGGCTCTTCCGTTTGGCCTTACCTCGGCTCCAAGGGTTTTTACCAAGGTGTTGGCAGGAGTGATGGCCCTTCTCAGAGCCAGGGGTATCCGCATCGTGCCATATCTGGACAATCTTCTCATCATGGCGTCTTCCCTCAGTCAGGCGCAGCTGGATACCAGGACTGTGGTGTCCACTCTGGAGAGTTTCGGTTGGGTGATCAAATATCCCAAGTCCTGCCTTTCGCCCTCCAGGGTGGTGGAGTTCCTGGGAATGTCTCTGGATACTTCTCAGGCCAGGGTGTTTCTCCCCAGGGCCAAGGTCCTTCTGATTCAGGAATTGAAGCGTCTCCTATCTATTCCCCGCCCATCCATCCGGCTGGGGATGCGACTGGTGGGATTGATGGTGGCATCGTTCGAGGCGGTTCCCTTTGCCCAGTTTCACACAAGGACACTCCAGCTCCATCTTTTGGCGGCCTGGGCCTTGGCGGTCCTTTCTAATGTCCCCCCGGGCACGGCGTTCCCTTCGGTGGTGGCTGAAACCAAGCAATCTGATGAGGGGCAGATCCTTTCTGACCCCTCGTTGGGAGACGGTCACCACAGATGCCAGCCTGTCTGGTTGGGGGGATTTTGGAAGGATCTTCAGTTTCAGGGACTGTGGGGGGCTCTGGAGGCCCATGATCCCATCAATGTTCTGGAGTTGAGAGCCTTGGTTGGTTCTGGCTCACTTGACTCATCAGTTGCGGGGACTACCGGTTCAAGTTCGGTCGGACAATTGGACGGCGGTCGCCTACATCAATCACCAGGGAGGGACTCGCAGCAGGCGTGCCCTCAGGGAAGTGTCTTTGATCCTGGCTTGGGCAGAGAGCAATGTCCCATGCATCTTGGCGGTGTACATTCCGGGAGTGGAGAACATGGAGGCGGACTCCCTGAGCAGGTGCTCATCTCGCCGGGGGGAATGGTCGCTCAGCCCCAAGGTGTTTCGGTTGCTTTGCCACCGGTGGGGGACTCCGGAGGTGGACCTCTTTGCCTCTCGTCACAATCACAAGCTTCCGGCATTTGTGTCTCTCTCGCGGGATCCGCTGGCTCTGGCAGCGGATGCCATGTCTCTGAACTGGAGGGATCTGGGGTTTCTGTACCTGTTCCCTCCGTTTCCCATGGTGGGCAAAGCGGTGCGCAAGCTGGCCCTAGAGGGCGTGTCAGCAATCCTGGTGGCTCCAAGGTGGCCAAGACAGGTTTGGTTCGCAGACGTGGTAAGGTTGGCAGAGGATCAGCTAGATCTGCCCCTTCTGTCGAATCTGCTCACTCAGGGTCCACTGCTCTACCTCAATTTACCAACGCTGGCTTTGACGGCGTGGCTGCTGAAACCTCCATCTTGAAGGAGGAAGGTCTTTCTGATGCTGTCATTCAGACTCTGGTTAGGGCTAGAAAGAAGTCTTCCTCTGCCATCTACTATAGGATTTGGAGGTCTTATATTGATTGGTGTGAGGTCAGGGCCTTGCCTTGCAGGGCTTTTTCTATCCCTAGGGTCTTGGAATTTCTGCAACATGGTCTGGACCTAGGTTTGCAGCTTAGTACGCTAAAAGGGCATGTTTCTGCCCTGGCGGTTTTCTTTCAGAAGTCTTTTGCTCTTCATCCTCTGGTTAAGACTTTTTTCCAGGGGGTTACGCATGTGCGGCCTCCTAGGAAGCCTTTGCTTCCAGTTTGGGATTTGAATTTGGTTCTTTCGGCCTTGCAGGGTCCTCCTTTTGCAGGATATTGCACTCTCTACGCTTACTCAGAAGGTTATTTTTCTGGTTGCCATCACTTCCGTTCGGCATGTATGGGAGTTGGCGGCCTTGTCCATTAAGGCATCAGGACAAGGTTGTTTTCCGCTTCAAGCCAGATTTCCTTCCTAAGGTGGTCTCTGCTTTTCATCTTAATCAGGACATTTTTCTACCCTCCTAGCCTAGCAATGACAAGGAGAGGGTTTTGCATTCTTTGGAGGTTCGCTGTGTGAAGTACTATTTGGTGGCTACTTCCTCTTTTCGTAGGACTGACGCCCTTTTTGTGGTGGCCTCTGGGCCTAGGAAAGGTTTGGCTCCCGCCAAGTCTTCCATTAGTAAATGGATTCCCCAGGCCATTGTTGGGGCCTATTCTGCTAAGGGGAAGAGTCCCCCTTTTCGTGTTACTGCTCATTCTACTCGTGCTGTTGGGGCGTCTGGGCATTCCAGCACCAGGCCTCTGTTGAGCAGGTTTGTAAGGCTGCCACTTGGTCTTCGGTTCACACTTTTTCCAAGTTTTACAAGGTTGATGTGCGGGCCTCAGCGGATGCTGTGTTTGGCCGCAAGGTTCTGCAAGCTGCAGTGGTTTAAGTTTGTGCATTGTTGCCTTGTTTTTTGGATCCCCGCCCTTTATGGACACTGCTATTGGATATCCCACATGTAATGAATGTCTTGAAGCGGGGTGTGTGACATACTTAGAATAATACCATTTTGTGAATAGTCACCTGTAAAATGGGTATTATAAGTATGTCACACACCCCGCTTCACCCTGCCCTTTGGTATTCTGGATCCTTTATATGGTGAACCTTTGTTAGTTTTAATTGGCTTTCCTGGTCCCTTTACCTTACTGCTATCTTTATACTGGGGAATGAGTGGGAGGTCCCAGGTATTTATGGACTGGGAGGGTCTTACTTTTTTTATTGACATCTCTGCAAGATCGCCATCTAAAGGTCAGTATACCCACATGTAATGAATGTCTTGAAGCGGGATGTGTGACATACTTCTTTTATCTCAATTAGATGCAACTAGACTTAAAATCTGAAACATTAGAGGGAAATGGTGATTTCACGATGCAACAATATGGGCCCCCGTTATCTCCTGGTCCCTGTTGGGGTCTCACCCCCTGCAGCCCCTATAGTTATGCCCCTGTTCACAACATCTTTGGCTTTCTGTCAATTTTAGTCCATCCTACTAAATTTAGATCTCCGTATGAAGTCTCACTTCTTATGCTATATAAAGGCTATAGCTTCCTCTGCTAAGCTGCTCGACATGTCAGTGCCCTTAAGGCAGAATGCTCTTTCTATCTCCCTTGTTCACAGGCCATATAGATAAGAGAAGCTTATGTGTACTGATAACTGTTATCAGCAGTTGAGGGATTTGTTTAGGGCTGGTTCACACTGCTTCCCTCTTTGAGCTTGTTTTACAGTAGAACAACACTCAGGGACATCAGTGAATCTATTATCTCCTGTGCCACTAGTTCTAATTAGTTTCATTGCAAGATGGTCCCTAGATGAAGGCGTGGAGGCTGATTCATTCCTAACACCAGGTATCGGCAGATGTGCGTCTGTATAGCGGCGCTTAGAGCGACCGCTATTAGACGCTGTAAGCGGGTATCGGGCGCTCTAACATAGCGCCTCAGTCGCTGTAGTAACCTGGCCAGCATTGATGAATGTATGTTGGGCGCTCTAACACCAGTACAGCGCTGCAGGGAGCGAGAGGTAGCGCCAGCTCAGTGCAACCGACTCTCGGCGCTCCACACCATACTTCAAAAAGGACACACACAGCGTCGGCGCTCTAAATCTGGTCGCTATAGCATAGAGCGCCAGGCGCTGTGTAATTAAAGTCTGTTTTTGAACACATATCCACTTGTAACAAAGCGAAAACACAAGGGGTGACATTGTTATAACACTGTGAGAATAACACTTTAGTGCCAGACCTGTAATGACAATTCTGCATAAAAATATAGAAAGCCAAAAAAGTTTCTAAAAGTGTTTGTTTGCAGCCAGGAGACGTCACACAATGATTGGAGCAAAAAACAAAAAACAAAAAAAATATCAAACACGCTGTTTAAACACAAGCAAATGAACAGCCATTGAAATGTATGGGAGAGCGACACTGAGCGAAAGGTAATACCTGGTGCTCTGGAAGCTAGAGCGCCGGCGCTATACGCTGAGCCGCCTGTAATGATGAATCGTATGCTACATGGCGCTGTTAGAGTCGCTCACCAGAATCGCCTTCATAAATGTGGTTTTCCCTACAGCGCCCGGCGTTCACCAGATGCTGCCTGCCGCTACGAGGCGCTACCTGGCACTATCCCTTCTTAAATAACCCCCATAGAAGACTATAGAATAAATGGAGGCTGATAAAGTTATACGCCATTATTAGATTACATGGGTTTGTAGCAGATAGGTCATATAGGTGCTCTAGGGGCCATATAGAAGAAACTTTTTCTTAAAGCCATAGAAGAATGTAAAACAAATGGAGGCTGATAAAGTTATGCATCATTTAGATTACATAGGTTTGTAGCAGATAGGTCATATAGGTGCTCTTGCATTATAAAAAATGTTTTTTAAAGGAGCGCTATTGCGCAAAAATGTCCCAATGATATAAATGCGCTGGATGGTGGGAGGAGGGGTCACTTATACACCCGGCAACAAGAAGTATCCAGCCAGGCTTTTTCTTTTTTCTTTTAATGGTAGGACAGGCTCTGTCACCCCGATACACTAAACCTGTCACCCATGGATTTTATTCCTAACATGAGAGAATAAACCACAAGCTTGGCGGGAAGTTGATGGGGAGGCCGATTCATTAACAGCGGCAGGTAGCGACAGTTGAGCGACTGTAGCGGCATTTTCAGAGCGCCCGCTAGTAGTCGCTGTGCTTGATCGTTGTTCGGTAGTTGATAGCGACTCAGTCGGGTTGGCCGTAATGTTGAATATTGGGTGAGGAGTCGCTATTTGACAGGTTCCGTGCTGTATGGGAGCGCATGATAGCGACTGGTCAGAGCGACCGGCTTCCACCATATTCATTAACAAATCACGCTCAAAAAATTCTCACGCTGTAAAATGCATGTTTAAACCCCAGAGCGCTGGCGGCGATGGGTTAAAAGTAGTTTTTTAACCCCCAAACAACCATATTTTTGGAAACCAAATAAAACAAGTTTTTTAAATAATTTTGTAATATGAATACATTAATATCAGACCTGTAATATCAATTCTGTAATTTTTTTTTATTCTTTTTTTTACCTTAAAAAAATTATCTAAAATGGCAGAAGTGGTCACAGAATTTTTCACATTAAAAAAAAAAAAAAAAAAAAAACATTAATAATTAATTATGAATATTTAAAGATTGTTCCATTGAAATGCATTGGAGAGCTCCAGGTAGCGAGAGGTCATACCTGTCGCTGTTCAAGGTCGGACGCTGGCGCTGTGGGCTGAGGCTGGAATAATGATGAATGAGTGGCTATATGGCGCTATCTCAGTCGCTAAGCAGGATTGCCTTGATAAATGTGTGATTGTGGTGGGGAGCCGGCGTTCTCGTGGCGGGGCCCGTCATTACCGGCCGCTCACCAGTCGCTACCTGTCGCTATCCCTTGTTAAATTAGGGCCTTAGTTCGGGTGTATAAGTGGCCCCTCCTCTTATTAGCCACCTGCTGCAGTGACATCTGACTGACACCACGGCCTTATCCATGCTCCTCACTGTCCCACGGCGATCTCGCAGCTCAGCGAAGTCTCGCAGGATTTCAGGAGATTCCGTTGCATCCCATTCATGGGCACTGCGCAGGGGCGAGATCAGCGTACAGTGCCTGATGTGATGGAAGGTGGCGCTGCCCCTCGGAAGGTAGACCGGAATCCGAGGGGCCCAGAAGATAGATGCCCATCCAAAAGGTTAGTAGGGGCCAATGCGGGGGGGTTGCCCCCTTTTTATATTAGGTCTGATGTTCCTCTTTAAAGCAGAACAAAGGCTTCTGGGTGGCGATTCCCTGCCCCAGAGCATCCCAATTTGAGATGCCCGCTCTGGGAAAGCCGGAGGGAGTGGGTGGAGGTTCCATTGCATCCCATTCATGGGCACTGTGCAGGCACCAGATCAGGGGCCGCGCACAGTGCCTGATGGGATACAAGGTGGCGCTGCCCCTCGGGAGGTTGCATGGAATCTGAGGGACCCAGAAGATGGATGCCCATCCAAAAGGTAAGTATGGGCCAATGGGGGGGTTGTCCTCTTTTTATATTAGCTCTGATGTTCCTCCCGATTTGAGATGCCCGCTCTGGGAAAGCCAGAGGGAGTGGGTGGCAGGAGGCGCATTGGTATTCACAATAGACCAGGTGGATCTGCTGATGGATCTATGCTACAGTGCACTGATGCTGGGCCTAATAGAGTATATGGAGTAGTTAGGACAAAATAAATTACTGAAAAAAAAAGAATCTTGTAAAGTGAATATCCATAAAATATTCCAATGTAATATACCAAGTACAACAATATGCCAATATGCCAAAAACAATATACACATATCCTGCAAATGTTTCTGTCGGGTATAATTAGCTGCTATTGCCGGGGGGATTTTTGCTTTTGCCTCGTTATTTATGAAAAGATTAAAGGGAATAGAGAGAAGTCGGCCTTGATGGACGTGCGCTTACCGGCCTGTAATCATACATGTGAGACGCTATTGTTTCCTCACACGCGTTTGTATGTTTTGCCTCCTCATTCTTATCCCTGTTTCCTGTTTTCTGCCGCTATTACCGACACATGAAAACCCCCTCAGATTCACCAACATGGAGGATATCCTATTAAACATATCACAGATCCAAATTCATCCAGAGAAAACAAACCAGGAAACTCTTAGGAGAAAATAAAAGTTTCTGTGTGATTATGCCGGGGCCATTCTCTGCTGAATTCCCAGGGGGGGGGGGCAATACCACACAAGCATGGAAGATCTATCTATCATGAGTTCTAGCCCAATCTGTCTACATGACAACCCAGTAGCGTAACACCCTGTAAATACCACCATACTGCCCCAGCATTGCTACAACTGTAACCATTTTTCTTTTAGATTCAGCCTCTAGAATGACAATTGGTAATTAAACTGATATTAGACAAAAGCTGAAACATATGATACAGATGGTGCGCCTCTTTATACCACGTCAGCACATTGCATACATGGATTAAAAGGAAATATGGTTGGGGCCCCCAAGCCCATGGCCCCAAAGCAGTTGTGACCTCTGCACTCCTAGTAGG
The DNA here is from genome assembly GCA_027917425.1 of Gastrophryne carolinensis. Classification (NCBI taxonomy): domain Eukaryota; kingdom Metazoa; phylum Chordata; class Amphibia; order Anura; family Microhylidae; genus Gastrophryne; species Gastrophryne carolinensis. Next base: position 625,299,594 of record CM051234.1, on the reverse strand, counting down.
GTTACCACCTGACCTGGTATTTTTTTTTTTTTACTTTACTGGCCTAGAGGTTGCGGTATTTGTTCATTTACTGGTAATTGCGGGTATATTTTTCCCATCCTCAGTTGTCAGTAAAAAAAACTAGATTGACAATTTCTATGAGTGGTTGGAATATTGATGTATAAACCCTTATTATCTAATAAAAATTATTGAACAAGGAAAAAAAACAAATACCAGCACCACCAGGCCAGTGGCCATTAAAGTGGTCCTTCACCCTGAATAAGAGTCTATCTTATATGTTTCCCACACCCTGTACATACAGATTGCTCACATTAATCCGGACCCTCACCCTGAATAAGAGCCTATTTTATATGTTTCCCACACCCTGTACATACAGATTGCTCACATTAAAAATCATTCTACCTGCATCTACTGCATGTTATGAGCCTTTAAACATCCAAGATGGCAGCTTATGGACCATCAGGCAGCCTGCGAACAGGAAGTGCCTTTTGACTGTGCTGCTCTGCATTCTGGGACTGCTGACCTTTTCCTGACCCCAGCTCTGCTCTGTCTGAGCAAAGCACAGCTATAACCCGCCCTTCTGTACTTTATCCCATTCTCCTCTCCGTAGTAAGTGTGATGCTTCTGAGTCAAGATGGCGGCGCCCGTACCCTAAAGTCCTTAACAGATTTGCAGCCCAGTGGGGGAAAGAATAATAAGCAAGTGACTAAAAACTTAAAATATATTAACTGTAGATGCTGGGGAATCGTTTTTGAAGGGTTTGGGCTTTTCAATAAATCATGGCTTTAAAGTAAAAAAAAAATATCTACCATGTGGCAACCTCTAGTAGTCATGCCCGTGCAACAGCCTGACCTATCTGAACCACAAACACCATGATATGTACTACAACTCTACAACTACAACTTAAACCATCAACCCACACCCTGATTCCTGTGTACTACTGTCACGGACCTGGTGGAGCGGACTCGGGTGTGGATCCGCTTTAACTGTGGGACCGATGGCGGGTACCTTGTCAGGGGAGCGGAGTCTAAGGGGCCACCGGTATTCACCAGAGCCCACCGCAAGGCAGGTTGGTCTTGTGCGGCAAGTGACCCCCAGGTCGCTACCCCCCAACAGCGGCCCAGTCCCACAGTCAGCCGAGGTTCAGCGAGGTACACAAGTGGCAGGCAAAAGGCGTAGGCAGAGGTCGGGGCAGGCAGCAAAGGTTCAGAGTCGGGGACAGGCAGAGGTCTGACTTTCAACAAGCATGGAGAGACCAAGATCCGGCACTGAAGGAAGGAAATGCCTCTTTAAATAGGAGAAGTGAATGCAGGATTGGATGACCAGGCACCAAACAGTGCTGTACAGGCCCTTTAAATCTCAGGAATCTAGTGCGCTCGCCCTCTAGTGGACGGAGACGTGCGCGCACCTGAGCATGTGAGAAGGAAGCATTGGGGGAAGGGAGAGAGTCGGGAACAGCCATGAGGGAAGTGCTGCAAAATGGATGACGGCTGGATGCAGCCATGGAGGTAAGTGAAGTGCTGCTAGATGGGCGTGCAGCGCTCGCCCTAACAACTACAACTCAACCCACACCCTGATTTAAGGGTTGAATCTTGGGAGGGTTTCACACAGTGGGGAACCCTGATCGGGGCAAGGATCAAAACCCAGGATAGTCTAAATACTAGGTTTTGGTCCACTTTAAAACAGACCTCTAGTCTAAATCGCTGCCACCTCCATTCTACTGCACTAAACCTAATTTGGGGGTTAAAAAAAAAATTATCCCACAACTGAGGGGCACGTTGTGCTTTGCTTCTCCTTGGACTCATTGTGGCCGCTGGTGACGCTGGCACAGAAACTGTTTTCTGACTGTTATTTGCCTGGTCACTGTTGGACTGGGGGGGGGGGGGCTGCAGAAATGGGGTGTTTCGATTGCTTGAAAGAACCCCCCTCCCATTGGGGCAATATACAATGCAGTACAATGCAGATTTGTGGCTAATAAATTATATTTGATCGGCAGGACAGAAAGTTCATCACGGTTCATCACGGTTCATGGTCTCAACAAGGAAGGAGTCAGGAGGGTCTGTGGTCTGTTTTCAGTTTGCAGAACCAGAATATTCACAGAGGGGTCATGAGAATCAACCCGACTGTTCGAATACAAACAAGCATGTCACTTCCCCGGACAATGGCGGCGCAGCAACTGTGTGTATACAGCACCGGAGAGCGGCACCCATGTCCCATTCCCAGGCCCAGGAGACACCGAGGAGGGTGACCCGACCCTGCCCATTCATTGCCGCACATTCGCTGGTTTGTGCCGAGTTTCATAAAAGCCATTAAATCTTAATAGGGAGGAATGTGGGGCTAAGTTATGATCATGAGATCCCAGCTATCTGATTGGTGCAGAAATAACCTAGGTAAGTCAACCGCGACCCCGCAGTCTGCAAAGTCCGTGGGCTTAATCTGTTCAATTAATAGGAAATTCTGTAAAATCGGTCCAAGCTTTAGAAATTATTAGTTATAGCGGACTTAACAATAAACCGAAAGCTGGGAAAATAAAAATCTGGCAGCTACAGTAAAAAATAAGGGGTTTATTCATCAAGGGATAGCGACAGGTAGCGCCTCGTAGCGGCAGGAAGCATCTGGTGAATGCTGGGCGCTGTACGCAAAACCACATTTATGAAAGCGAATCTGGTGAGCAACTCTAACAGCGCCCTGTAGCGCCCAGTTCATCATTACAGGTGGCTCAGTGTATACCGCCAGAGCTCTAGCTACCAGAGCACCAGGTATTACCTGTCGCTACCTGTGCTCATTTCAATGGACGTTCATTTTCTTCTGGTTAAAAAGGTTTTTTTAATAATAATTGTGTCACCTCTCCTGGTCTTCAATAAGTGTTTTTTGAATTTGTTTTTAGATTTTTGGGTATTTTATGCAGATTTGTATTTATAGGTCTGGCACTAAAGTGTTATTGTCACAGTGTTTAAAGTGGACCAACACCCAGGGGGGGATCGGCCCGGGAATCTATAAGATTCCCGGGTCGATCAGATCCCTCTCCGCGGGGCATCCGAAATCGGGATGTCCCGCGGGGTGAAACCCCCCAGGCAGCCCACAATCCTACCTTTTCCACGTTCCAACGGCGCATGCACGTCCGCCGCCTCCCGCGCGTCCCTTTAGCAGGGTGCGCTCCTGTGCCAGCCGTTTGTGAATGGTCGGCGCGGGTGCGCTCCCTGTAAGAGGGACGCGCGGGAGGCGGCGGCGGACGCGCTTTGCTTGTCCGGCTCTGCCTCTCGCTTGTCCGCCGGCAGGGATTGGCTGCAGCGGTCATGTGGGAGCGGGGTGAGGTGAGTTTTCGGGGCTTTCTGGGGGGTTTCACACAGCGGGGCACCCCCGATCGGGGTGCCCCGCCGAAGTGGACCAAAACCCAAGATAGTCAAAATCCTGGGTGTTGGTCCACTTTAAACAATGTCATTCCATGTGTTTTCGCTTTGTTACCGGTGGGTATGTGTTCAAAAACAGACTTTAATCACACAGCATCTGGCGCTCTATGCTATAGCGAGCCGATTTAGAGTTCTGTGTGTGTGTGTAGATTTTTGTAGTATGGTGTGAGTCGCTGAGAGTCGGTCGCACTGAGCTGGCGCTACCTTTCGCTCCCTGCAACGCTGTACTGGTGTCTGAGTGCCCAACACACATCACATTCGTCAATGTGGGCCAGGTTACTACAGCGACTGAGACGCTCTGTTACAGCGGCCGATACCCGCTTACAGCGTCTACTAGCGATCGCTAATCTGGCAATACCCGGCGTTAGTAATAAATCAGCCTCCACATTACCCAGTATTGTGAAGTCATGATTTATTACAAATTTATATAGAATATGTTATTTTGAAATTGCAATGAATAATTATAATGCTAATAATGTGCTCATGTGACTAATAAATGCTTACTGATACAAAGGAATTTGTGCTATGCTTTTAACCCATCTGTGCAAAGTAACAGCACCAGTGGGGGCAGTGAGTGCACACATGCCCGGAGCGGTGGGAGTGAGTATTCTCACCTGACTCTGAATCAACCCCATAGTCCCATAGGATTAGAATTTAGTCCTATTTGTGCCAGATCCCAAACACCATACAGTAGGTGGGTATTATATTTGAATCCCAGGTCTCTGAGACCTAAAACGACTACTGCTGGACATGATTGTGGAAGGAGTTTTCTGCAGTGATTACTTTCTTCCAAACCAACACCCACTACAGCTTTAATACAATCAGAACTTACCTTGTTTTGTATCCACTTCTCCAGCTGTACATACTGTACCTGTTATTTCGTTGCTAAGACTTACTTACGTGTCACTTAAAGAGGAACTTTGGAGGCCCGGAGTCTAAATGACTCGAATGTCCAAGTTCCTGTCCTTGGGGCTTCCCAAACTGGGATGCCCCATTGTGTGAAACCCCCAGATGCCCAGATTCACTAACCTTCTCCTCGCTGTGTGTAAACAATGTAAAGGGTATCCGCACACTAGTAACGCAGGGTGCCCGACCCGGGGTGGTCCCACACCCCAATTATGCAAAAGGATAAAGGGAATGGGTCCGCACACCTTAAAAATTTAAGTCTTTAATGAAAATTATTAAAATCATCTCCAAAAAATTGTCAAGAAGCAGTGCTAAAATACAAAGGTAGACCCAGAGTCAATGACTAAGGGCTGACAGAATACCCGAAATGCGTCAGAAGGTCTTGTATGTTTTGTGTCACTCTGGGTCTACCTTTGTATTTTAGCACTGCTTCTTGACAATTTTTTGGAGATGATTTTAATAATTTTCATTAAAGACTTAAATTTTTAAGGTGTGCGGACCCATTCCCTTTATCCTTCTCCTCGCTGTGTCTCTGCACTGCTGCCGCATCCACGCTCATCTCTAGTCGTGTGCGCGCCCGGCCTGCAAGATGAGCGGGTGCTGCGGTTGGTGGTGCACTCGACTCCCTTTGGCGCCGCTAGGGTTCTAAGCCGTCAGCGGTGCCAAAGGGAGCCAAGTAACAGTGAGCATACTGAATGGCTGTGAATGGCTGAGCGCGCCGCTCAGCCAATCAGCTCACTCGCTCTCATCCGAGTCTGCTTCGTGGGAGCGGGAGAAAGGTGAGTGTATGGGGTGACCTGGAGGGATACATACAACACAGCATCCCAGATCGGGATGCCACCGCACAGAGGAACAACACACGGGAAAGTGACATTCCTATGTGTTGTTCCTCTTTAAAGAGCACAGCCAATTTTCACTTTCAGGGTGTTATTCCTCTCAGTGGGGGAATCCCGAATAGGGATGTCCCGCTGTGTGTATGCCCGTAGGTCACATCGCATGTGCATCCCGCTCATTCAGAAAGGCTGGGCACGGCTAGAGATTTGCCAGTATGCAACTGCGGTGCAGAGACCAGGCGAGGGCTCTGGGACAAGGTGACTGAAACGGGGCTTCTGGGGGGTTTACACAGTGGGGCATCCCAATTCAGAATGACCCAAGGAGTGGAACTCGGATGGCTGAGTCTTTTAGTCAACCAATGTGGGCTCCCCCAAAGTCACTTCCCCCAAAGTTATTCATACTTCTCTGAGAGGTCACCAGACTTATTTCAACCTTAGCTGGTTTCTGAACCCTGTTAAAGGTATTGAGCATCCAAACTGTTTTACAGTGATTTGGTCCAACGCCACTCCCATATGTGACCTTTAGAGAAAACATCAGCTATAGTCAGTGGCGTAACCGGGACCCCAGTGCGAACATTAAATGGGAAACTTTCACAGCTCATACAGGAAACTTTTTTTCTGTCTTTTAACTCAATTGGATGCATCTAGACAACTAAAGACTAAGGGGGTTATTTAAGAAAGGATAGCGTCAGGTAGCGCCTGGTTAATGAGAGGTAGCGACAGATAGCGACTGGTCAACGCCGGACACGGCACGCAATTCCACATTTATCAAGCAGAATCTGTTTAGCGACTGGGATAGCGCCATGTAGCATCTGATTCATCATTTTCAAAGCCTCTGCAAACAGCGCCAGCGTCAGCCTTGCACAGCGCCCGGTATGACCTCTCGCTACCTGTCACTCTCCCATACATTTCAATGGACGAACCTTTTCTTCTCTTTAAACAGGGTTTTTTTTTTTCCCAAAAATCACAAATAATTCTGTGACATGGCATTGAAAAAGCTGTTTTTCCACATTTTTTATATATTTCCTAAGAAATGACATTACAGGTCTGCCATTAAAGTGTTCATGTTACAATGTTGCTACAATGTAATTCCATATGTTTTCGCTTTGTTACTAGTTGATAGATGCTGAAAAACAGACTTTAAACACACCGCCTCCAGCGCTCTGGGCTTCAGAGAAGCATTTTTCTGCGCCAGAGTTGTGTGAGGCTTTTTTTTTTCTTGAATATGTTGTGAGTCGGTCACAATGAGCAGTCGCTAACATGCGCTCCCATACAGCGCTGTACTGGTCAAATAGCGACTCGTCACAATGTATTCAACATTACTGCACAGCGATTGAGTCGCTATGAACTAGCGACCCACGGCCAAGCACTGCGACTACGAGCGGGCGCTCTGAAAATGCCTGCTACAGACGCTCATCTGTCGCTACCTGCCGCTAGTATTGAATCAGCCTCTGATGCCAAGTGAGCACAAATATTATAAATAAGTTGGAGGAGCGTTTATGATGAAGCCCCCGGATCTTCTGGGCCCCAGTGTGGTCACACCCCCTGCACCCCCTATAGTTTCACCCCTGGCTATAGCTGTTATCTCTGTGCTTCTTCTCTCTGTGGCTCTCGAATACAACCAGTGCTGTGAACCTGTAACTTCAAGTTTTGCCAGTAAGTGAAGCTCCGCCACATTCCACTACATTGATTGCAGTATATTAGAGAGAGCTAAGCGTGCTCCCTGTTAGAGGGAAGTGCGAGATGCGGCTGCCAGCACGCTTGGAGCCGCAGAGCTAAGACGTCGGGTTAGACGCGCTGATTGGACGAGCGGCCGCGCATTTGCGGTAGGACCGGGATGAGGTGAGTTAATGTGTGATCTCTGGGGGGTTTTACGTAGCGGGGCATCTCTGATCAAGGTGCCCCGGGGGAGTAGACCAAAACCCAGGATAGTCAAAATCCTGGGTTTTGGTCCACTTTAACATGGTGGGGGACTAAATAGACCAAAAGACCCTTTAGACAAAGGTAAAGAGGAGCTTTCCTAGAACGTATTTGCACAGCGCCCAACACAAGGAAAAATAGAATTTCCCATCGCTCCTTGCAGTGGAGCCTTACAACTCATCTCGGTGGCAATCCAAGACACTAAGGCCCTTATTTAACAAGGGATAGCGCCAGGTAGCGACTGGTGAGCGAACGGTAATGACGGTCACCGCCACGAGTACGCCGGCTCCCCTCCGCAATCACACATTTATCAAGCCGATCCTGCTTAGCGACTGAGAGAGCGCCAGATAGCGAATCATTCATCATTATTCCAGCCTCACCCCACAGCGCCAGCGAGTGACCTTGAACAGCGACAGGTATGACCTCTCGCTACCTGGCGCCCTACAATGCATTTCAATGGAACAATCTTTAAATATTCATAATTAATTGTTATTAATGTTTTTTTTTTTTTTTTTTTAAATGTCAAAAATTCTGTGACCACTTCTGCCATGTTAGATATTTTTTTTAAGGTAAAAAACAAAAAAAAATTTGTGCAGAATTGATATTACAGGTCTGATATTAATGTATTCATATTACAAAATGTTTTTAAAAACTTGTTTTTTTTTTTGTTTCCAAAAATATGGTTGTTTGGGGGTTAAAAAACTACTTTTAACCCATCGCCGCCAGCGCTCTGGGGTTTAAACAAGCATTTCACAGCGCGAGAATTTTTTGAGTGTGATTTGTTAATGAATATGCTGGGAGCCGCTCGCTATGGCCATTCTCTATCATGCGCTCCCATACAGCGCGGAACCTGTCAAACAGCGACTCCTAACCCCGTATTCAACATTACTGCACACCGACTGAGTCGCTGTCAACAACCGAACAACGGCCAAGCACAGCGACTACTAGCGGGCGCCGTGAAAATACCGCTACAGTCGCTCATCTGTTGCTACCTGGCGCTATTAATGAATCGGCCTCTTAGAAGCTGCTGTATGGGCAACGCCAAGGATTAGCTTCAAATTTACACTGCCCAGGGGCGTAGCTAGGGGGGAGCAGGGGGGGCACGTGCCCCGGGTGCAGCAGGTCAGGGGGGTGCCAAAGGGAGGCCTGAGCACAGGTGGGGGGTGCCATTTCAAATGTTTGCCCTGGGTGGCAGAAAGCCTAGGTACACCTCTGACACAGCCAAACACTATCCACTAGTGGACATGTGTTCCAAGCATTTGGCTCTCATCAGCCAAATACACCCGACCTTGTGCTGATGAGAGCCAAAAGCTCGAAACACGAGTGTGTGGATGCTGTTTGCCTGGAACAGGCTGGAATAGCAAAGCTACTTTAAGTTATATGTCTCTCTATATATATATATCTCGCCATTTATCCACCTGTGAGCATCCTCTTCCTAACATGCAAAAAGAATTTGTCTGGATGGAATTCTTAAACAGACAGACAGACAGACAGATGGAAGTGGTGTTGCGGGAGTGTGGTGCAGTGAATATACATTGTATAGTGTTGTGTTGTTAGGTGTGGAGTGCAGCATGCGGGGGACACAGATGCAGCCTGGGCTTTGGTGGGGGGGATTGTTTGAGCAGCTGGTGGCTATTTGCTCTCCTGGGGGGCAGTTTGCTCAGCGTTCCTCTTCTACACTCTACATTGCTGTCTGGCCCATAGCCTGACCGGCATTTCATAATGGAGATCAAAGAGCAAGCAGAGTTACTATGTAACCATCGGCAGTGTCGGACTGGGATGTCTGGGGCCCACCAGCATACCTCCCAAGTGTCCCTGATTTGGAGGGACTGTCCCTCTTTTGAGTCCATGTCCCCCTGTCCCTGGTTGTTCTCATTTGCCCCCCTTCGAGGTGTAACATGCAGATCTGCATCAATAAATGATTAATTTGACTATTTAAAGTGTTTCTATTGTTTTAACTGCTAGAACCTAGCTCCTATATATCCCTCACTGAGGGGGCGTGGCCTAATTTAACAAATGTCCCTCTTTCCCACCCTGAAATGTTGGTAGGTGTGTCTGTTGACTGGGGGCCCAATCCACATTTAGATGCAAGTATGTATGGCTTACATTCACGGCCCATGCACAGAAATATTCTGCCAAACTGTATTGTCTCTGTTTGTGCACTTGGGATGCCACAAATAAACTATAGATAGTTCAGGTTCAGGGGCCCATCAGGTTTTTACCTAGTAACCTTATGGGCCATTCTGAGCCTGACCATGGGAGGGAGCGGAACTTGATAGACAGGCGTATTTTCTCTTATCCATCCATTTCTCTATTTCTCTATATTACTTGTAAAAATATCTGCTTATAGTTCCATTGTATCATTTAAACATGTCTGGGATAAGCCTCCATCTATCATAAGATAAGTACATGCAGTATATACATAAGGGCCGACTAGATGGAGCGTATGCTCTCCTTCTTTCGCCCTGTTTCTCAGGGGTTAACTCATCAAGGGATAGCGGCAGGTAGCGCCTTGTAGCGGCTTGTAGCATCTGGTGAACGCCGGGCGCTGTAGGCAAAACCACATTTATGAAAGCGAATCTGGTGAGCGATTCTAACAGCACCATTTAGAGTCCGATGTATCATTACAGGCGGCTCAGTGTATAGCGCCGACGCTCTAGCTTCCAGAGTGCCAGGTATTACCTGGTTGCTTTTCTTCTGTTTAAACAGGTTTTTTTTTTTTTTTTTTTTCTCTTAAATAATTGTGTGACCTCTCCTGGCCTAGAAAGAGTCATTTTTAAAAACCTTTTTTGATTTTTATACAGAATTGTCATTACAGGTCTGGTGTTAATGTCCCAGTGTTATAACAATGTCATTCTGTGTGTTTTCCCTTTGTTACAGGTGAATATGTGTTCAAAAACAGACTTTAGCGTCTGGCGCACTATGCTATAGGGACCAGATTTAGAGCGCCAACGCTGTGTTTGTCCTTTTTTGATGGTGTGGAGCGCCGAGAGTCGGACGCACTGAGCTGGTGCTACCTCTCACTCACTGCAGCGCTGTACTGGTGTTACAGTGCCCAACATACATCACATTCATCAGAGCCGGGCAGGTTACTACAGCAACTGAGGCGCTCTGTTACAGCGTCCGATACCTGCTTACAGCGCCTATAGCGCAGCTATACAGACGCTCATCTGCCGATACCTGGCGCTAGTAATGAATCCGCCTCCACGTAAAAATATCTGCTTGTGGTTCCATTGTATCATTTAAACATGCCTGGGATAAGCCTCCATCTATCCTAAGATAAAGAGAACATACAGTATACACATAAGATACAGAGAACATACAGTATACACATAAGATACAGAGAACATACAGTATACACATAAGATACAGAGAACATACAGTATACACATAAGGGCAGACTAGATGGAGCGTATGGTCTCCTTCTGCTGTCACCCTTCTATGTTTCTATAAGATCATGCCTGATAAAGAGAACAAGGTATTCTCAAAAACTCACCTTAAAATATGCTCAGTTACATACCTTCCAAATTTTTAGGGTGGGAAAAAGGGACAATTGTTAAAGTGGACCAAAACCCAGGATTTTTACTATCCTGGGTTTTGGTCTTTGCCCCCCTGGGCACCCCGACCAGGGGTGTCCCACTGTGTGAAGCCCCCCAGGTTGCCCTGATCTCACTTACCTTTCCCCAGTCCTACGACGCATGCGCAGCCCTCTTGCCCAATCAGCGCGCTGGGATCTGCCCCCACCCCTTCGTCCAGGAGCTCATCTAATGCGTCTGGATCTGAGCGCACCGGCGATCGTATCCCCCGCTACCCTTTAACAGGGAGCGTACCTGTGCCGGTCATTCATAAATGCCTGGCGCGGGCACATGCCCTGCTAAAGGGATAGCGGGGATGCGGCCTCTGCCCAGGCGTGAGCCGTTGGACCAGGAATGAAGGTGAGTTTTCGGGCGACCTGGGAGCTTTCACACAGATTCGGGATGCCCCTGGGGGGTGGCAAGTATGCCTGCCCTGGAGTCCCCCTCATTGAGGCATGGATAGGCGATAGGGTGTAACAGTTACAACAATCTAAACAGTTTGAATAGACAAATGAATCATTTATTGATGCAGATCTGCATGTTACACCTCAAAGAGGGACAAAGGGGATGAGGGACAGTCCCTCCAAATCAGGGACAATTGGGAGGTATGCAGTTAGTCTACAAAAGGTAACAGCTAGAAATACTATTCACAATGGCTGACACGGTACAACACAATATGTAGTTATGCTGAACAGTTCAGGGGTGCAATCATGGGGGAGGACACATCTAGACCCCCCACAAAAAACTCCACTGGGCTTGCTGCTTTTAACGCCCACATTAAATCCCTGACCCCCCTTGTTTCCCTTTCCACCCCCTGTACCCAGCCTTACTGTACCCACAAGCCAAGGAGCCCCAACCCCCAATGCTATAGACCCGGCATTATGGTCGGAGGGGGGGGGGGGCACAGCAGAGATGTCTCGGGCCGGCCAGGGCATGGTAAAATCCAGGGCTTATTTTTGGCCCCAGTCTGCCACTGACTGCATGCAATGTCTCTCTTCTAGAGATGCCAAGGCCCTTCTATGAGCTCCAGGAGCTGCTTTATTAGGATAGTTATCTACTCTTGTTGAATTAGAGTAAAAATATCCCAAGGCAACAAACGCAGACAAAAGTTTGTGCCCCCTGAAATCAATGCAGACAACTGCACACCTCTCAACTGTCCCTGATTTGGAGGAACTGTCCCCTTTTGAGTCCGTGTCCCCATGTCCCTTATTGTTCTCATTTGTCCCTCTTTAGTAACATAGTAACATAGTATGTAAGGCTGAATAAAGACTTTAGTCCATCCAGTTCAGCCTGTTTAACTCCTTCCAGTGGTCTAGTAGCCAGAGCTGGAAATGTTATTACATGCAAGGAGGGCATCCCGGCCACTATAGATCTTCTTCCAGCGGTCTAGTAGCCAGAGCTGGAAATGTTATTACATGCCAGGAAGGCATCAAGGCCACTTTTGAACGTTTTTACTGTATCCATCATTACTACCTCCTCTGGCAGCGAGTTCCATAGTCTCACTGCTCTTACAGAGAAGAATCCCCTCCTATGTCGGTGGAGAAAGCACCTTTCCTCTAACCTTAGTGGATGCCCTTGGGTTATGGTTACACTCCGAGGTATAAATAGATTGTGGGATAGATCTTTGTATTGACCCCGAATATATTTATACATAGTTATTAGATCACCCCTCAATCGTCTTTTTTCTACACTAAATAAACCAAACTTGGACAATCTTTCCGGGTACTCTAGCCCCCGCACTCCTTTTATTAAGTTTGTTGCCCTTCTTTGAACGCTCTCCAGTTCTGATATGTCCTTCTTAAGCACAGGTACCCAGAACTGTACACAGTATTCCATATGGGGTCTGACCAGTGACTTGTACAGGGGTAAAATGATGCTCTGGTCATGAGCACCTATGCCCCTCCTGATGCACCCCATGATCCTATTTGCTTTGGCAGCAGCTGCCTGGCATTGATTACTACAGTTGAGCTTTTTGTCAACTAAAACCCCTAGGTCCTTTTCCATTGTTGTTTTACCAAGTGTTTGTTTTTTTTAGTGTGTAATCATGACACAGATTTCTCCTTCCCATGTGCATAACCTTACATTTATCTGTGTTAAACTTCATTTGCCATTTAACTGTTCATGCTTCCAATTTATCTAAATCTGTTTGTAGCTGCCTGCTGTCCTCTTTTGTTTTAATTACTTTACACAGCTCGTATCATTTGCAAAGATTGAGACTTTACTGTTTAATCCATATCCAATGTCATTTATATATATATATATATATATATATTGAAGAGAATTGGTCCCAGAACTGACCCTTGTGGTACTCCACTAGTAATAGTGACCCAATCTGAGTGTGTACCATTGATAACCACCCTCTGCTTCCGATCATTAAGCCAATTTCCCACCCATCTGCACACGTTTTCCCCTAGTCCAAGCATTCTCATCTTTTGTACCAGCCTTTTATGGGGCACAGTATCAAATGCATTAGAAAAGTCAAGATATATGATATCCAATGATTCCCCCTGATCCAATCTTGAACTTACCTCCTCATAAAAGCTGATTAGGTTTGTCTGGCAGGAGCGATTCCTCATAAATCCATGCTGATATGGAGTAATAAGGTCATTTTCCCCAAGGTGCTCCAGGATAGTATCCCTTAAGAAACCTTCAAACAGCTTGCCGACCACAGATGTTAAGCTTACCGGTCTGTAGTTCCCAGGTTCCCCCCTAGATCCCTTTTTGAATATTGGCACCACATTTGCCAAGCGCCAATCCCTCGGAACAGAACCTGTAGTTATTGAGTCCACAAATATTTGAAATAATGGCTTGTCTATTACTGTACATAACTCCTTTAAACATGAGGCTATATGTCATCTGGTCCCGGTGATTTATCGATTTTTATCTGTTTGAGACGGTGCCGGACTTCTTCCTTGGTTAGACCAGTGACATTTAATGGAGGGTTTTGGTTATTCCCCTGCATTTCACTCGGCATGTCACATTCTTTTGTGACTATAGAAGCAAAGAAGTTGTTTAGTAAATTTGCTTTCTCCTCATTTCCCTCTATAGGGGTCCCCTCCTTGCTTTTCAGGGGGCCCACACCCTCAGGTTTGTACCTTTTACGGTTTATGTAGCTAAAGAATAATTTGGGGTTAGTTTCACTCTCTTTCGCGACCAGGCTTTCTGTCTCCTGCTTAGCTGCCCTTATCTGTTGTTTACATTGTTTAGTTTCTTCTTTATAATTTTTTAACGCTTCAGCTGTCCCTTCCTGCTTTAAAGTGGACCAACACCCACGGGTGATCGGCCCGGGAATCTATAAGATTCCCGGGCCGATCACCCCCCACCCCGCGGGACATCCGAGATCGGGATGTCCCGCGGGGTGAAACCCCCCCAAACACCCCAAACTCCTTACCTTATCTTCGGCGGCGGCCGGCCGCCGCCGCCTCCCTCGCGCTCCTGTAGGCGTGCGCGTGCCCGCGCCGGCCGTCTGCGAATGGCCGGCGGGGGCGCGCGCGCGCCGAAAGTGACGCGAGGGAGGCGGCGGTGGCGGCTGCCGCTTAGACGTTCCTGGACCTGGCTTGTACGTCGGCGCTGGGAGCGGGGAGAGGTGAGTTTTTCGGGGGGTTAGGGGGGGTTTCACACAGCGGGGCACCCCGATCGGGGGTGCCCCACCGAAGTGGACCAAGACCCAGGATAGTCAAAATCCTGGGTGTTGGTCCACTTTAAACGTTTAAATGCCTTTTTTTTGTTGTTTATTGCCCCCTTAACCTTTTTATTTAGCCACATCGGTTTACATGTGTGTCTAATAGTTTTATTCCTGTAAGGTATATATATCTGTCACAATGAAAATTAAGGATTCCTTTGAAAGTATCACATTTAGTGTCCATGCTTTTGTTTTTAAGGACATATTCCCAGTTAATGCAGTTTAGGGCATCTCTAAGTTGGTCAAACTTTACCTTTTTGAAGTCCCGCGTTTTTGTGGCTCCTTGATAAGGCACCCTAGTGACTGCTAATTGGAAATTAATGATATTATGATCACTGCTTCCAAGGTGTCCCCCAACCTGTACCTTTACTACTTTGTCTGGTACATTGGTTAGTATTAGGTCCAATATGGCTTTCCCCCTTGTTGGAGCTTGTACTTGTTGGGAAAGGTAGCCATCTTTTGTTTTAGATAAAAAACTATTACTTTTATGCAAAACCCATGTTTCAGCGTCCCAGTCTATATCTGGGTAGTTAAAGTCCCCCATAATCACTACCTCATTTAGTTTAGCGGCTATATCTGTTTGCCTTAGCATCATATTTTCTGTGGATTCGGATATATCTGGAGGTTTGTAGCAAACCCCCATCAGTATTTTATTTTTGTTTCTCCCTCCATGTATTTCTACCCATACAGACTCCACGTGGTCATTCCCCTCACATATATACTCCCGCAGAGTGGGTTGTAGAGAGGATTTTACAATTAAGCAGACTCCACCCCCTTTGCGTTTGTTACGGTCCCTCCTAAACACACAGTATCCCTGTAAATTGACTGCCCAGTCATAGCTTTCATCCAGCCAGGTCTCGGTTACCCCCACTATGTCATATTGCTCTTCTGTTATTATCAGTTCTAGTTCATCCATTTTATTAGTCAAGCTTCTAGCAATTTTAAGCATGCATTTCAAATGCTTATAATAATTTTGATAATTTTGTATATTGCCCTTTTTCCTCCTAGATGTGCTAACCCCTCCCCCCTCTCCACCCCCAGTTTCATGGCTACACCCACTGTCACTTTCTTTCCTAACTTCCCCTTTGTAACTGCTATTACCCTCCCCCCAGTGCTTAAACACTCCTCCAACCTTTTAGCCATCCTCTCCCCCAGAACAGATGCCCCCTCCCCATTGAGGTGCAACCCATCCCTGCCACCAAAGAACCTGTAGCCCACTATGAAGTCGGCCCAGTTCTCTAAGAACCCAAACCCCTCCTTTTTACTCCAATTTTTGAGCCACCTGTTTACCCCTCTAATCTCCCGCTGCCTCTCTGGTGTGGCTCTTGGTACTGGTAGTATTTCTGAGAATACTACAGTTGAGGTCCTTGCCTTAAGCTTACGGCCTAAGTCCCTGAAATCATTTTTTAGGACCTTCCACCTACTTCTTCCTATGTCATTTGTGCCAATATGCACCATGACCGCTGGGTTCACGCCAGCCCCTCCCAATAATCTGTCAGCCCGCTCCGCTACATGCCGTACTCTTGCCCCAGGAAGGTAACACACTGTTCGGCAATCCCGGTCTTTGTGACAGATTGCCCTGTCTGTTCCCCTAATAATAGAGTCACCCACTACCAGCACCTGTCTTGCCTGCCCTGTTCTCCCATTTCCCTTCCCTTTCTTACTGGAGCCGACAGATGTGTCTTGCTGCAGCTGTGCCATCCCTGAGCTAACATCCTCCTCATCTGCCAACCGGGCAAACTTGTTCGGAGGGGCCTGTTCAGGGCTAGCCTCCCTGTAACTTTTACCCCTACCCCGCCTTCTAACTGTTATCCAGCTAGCTGCCTCATTTTCCTGCTTTTCTTCTCCCCCCATACTACCACCCTCCCCCTCTCCTTACCCATGTAGTGCCAGATCAGTGAGATCCAGACTCTTTTGCATGACAACAATATCTCTCAGTGTTGCCAATCGCTTATTTAGATCATGAATGACGGCTTCCAAATCAGCAATTCGCAGACATCCAGGGCATAAATATCCACCATCGACTGATTGATCAAAAAGTGCATACATAGCACAAGATGTACACTGGACAGCATTGTTAGGCATGGAACACATTGTATCAATTTGTTGGAACACCTAGTGAAGAATTTACAACACTTAAAATAACATATCTGAAATCAAAGGTAGATACTTACAGCTTCAGCACTTCTGCTTGTAACTCCTGCTTTAACTCACCACTTACCAAGCAGCCACTTACAGAGTCAGCTTCCAGGAGCAGCCTTTGAGGTGTAACATGCAGATCTGAATCAATAAATGGTTAATTTGCCTGTTTAAAGCGTTTGTAGTGTTGTAACTGTTACACCCTATCTCCTATCCATCCCTCAATGAGGGGACGTGGCTTAATTTAACAAGTCCCTCTTTCCAAACCTTAAAAAGTTGGTAGGTATGCAACTGTGCTGCATTCACGTTGCATATCAGTACTTACCACCCTCTCTTGCAGTCCTCTGCTAGGACCGGCACCGTGTAGCAACCAGCCCCTTCACATAGGAAACTGCAGCACACATCGGTGTGCTTTAATTTCCTGTCCCCAACTGGAGACTCTTCAGGAGAAGAAGTGACCTACCCTAGGGCTGTCTTTAGGTCATGGGACATCTCTGGCAGATCATTAGCAATGTTCTGGCTGAGAAGGGGTTATCCCCTATGTACGCACTTAAACTTGGCACTGCCGGCGACCTTGGACTATGTGGATAGCGGAGCTGAGAAGTCTCCGGAATGTCAAGGCAATGATATAACAAGATGTGAAATTAAGAGCTATGCCAGGAGGCTGCTCCCTTCCTCCTCCATTATCAGCCCATATCACACACATGGGGAACTGGTAGATGCTGCACCTGCACAGTATCTCCACTCGGACCTTCTTATATGACCGACTCAGCCCTGAGGGAGACATATCCGAAACATTCTCAGCCTGTATTGCTCTTACCACTAACCCACTGTCATCAATGGAAGCTTACAAGACAGGTTTTTAGAGTGCTATGCCAATAAGTGGGTGTGGCTTAGTGTAGGGGGTGTGGCTTAAACCCAAACTATATTGTACTTTTGAAGACAAGGTTTTGCTCATTGCTGAAATATGCTGAGGATGACCTTTAATGAGTTTCGCCATGATCAGCTAATTACTGAGCAATGCAAAACATGGGCCAGTTCCCACAAAGATTAGAAAAGCCGGGCTCTCCAGCTGTTAAGAGAGGCAACACTTTACTGCAAAATACTTAAAGCGGACCTTCGCCCTGAATAAGAGCCTATCTTATATGTTTCCCCCACCCTGTACATACAGATTGCTCACATTAATCCGGACCTTCACCCTGAATAAGAGTCTATCTTATATGTTTCCCACACCCTGTACATACATATTGCCCACATTAATCCAGACCTTCACCCTGAATAAGAGCCTATCTTATATGTTTCCCCACACCCTGTACATACAGATTGCCCACATTAAACCGGACCTTCACGCTGAATCAGAGCGTATCTTATATGTTTCCCACACCCTGTACATACAGATTGATCACATTAAAAATCATCCTACCTGCATCTACTGCATGTTATAAGCCTTTAAACATCCAAGATGGCGGCTCATGGAGCATCATCCAGCCTGCAAACAGGACGTGTCTTCTGACTGTGCTGCTCTGCATTCTGGGATTGCTGTCCTTTCCCTGACCCCAGCTCTGCTCTGTCTGTGCAAAGCACAGCTATAACCCGCCCCCTGTACTTTATCCCACTCTCCTCTGTTCAATAAGTGATGCTTCTGAGTCAAGATGCCGGCGCCCGCATCCTAGAGTCCTGAACAGAGTTGCAGCCCAGAAGGGGAAAGAATAATAAGTAAGTGAATAAAAAATTAAAATATATTAATTTTAGATAATAGTTTTTTAAGGGTTTGGGCTTTTCATTAAATCACGCTGAAGGTCCGGTTTAAAGTGGACCAAAACCCAGGATTTTAACCAGTTCTGCATTGCCATAACTGCTGCAGTATCATCTGCACCTTCACCTTGCTCTCAGATGGGCATCCCATAATCCGATACCTGGGAGTGGGGGGACGGAAAATGAATACATTGGAGGGCCGCTTTTTTTTTAAGTGAAAGGATTGGGGGGGGGGGGGGGTTGTTTTGTTTCTACAGGAATCTTTTTTTCCCAGGAGTCGCCAGATTTTAGCACCCTCACCCTATCACCAATGTAAACCAGAGCACTCAGGATAGGGGGCTCATTTGGGCATGGACGGCCTCAAAGTGGCCTCAAGGGCTCAGGGGCCCTCCCAGGGATTCCCCTGCCCCCCCCCCCTGGGCCTGTTCGAGTCCTTACCTCCCAAGTGTCCCTGATTTGGAGGGACTGTCCCTCTTTTGAGTCCATGTCCCCCTGTCCCTCGTTGTTCTCCTTTGTCCCCCTTTGAGGTGTAACATGCAGGTCTGCATCAATAAAATGATTAATCTGCCTATTTAAAGTGTTTAGATTGTTTTAACTGTTACACCCTATCTGCTATCCATTAATCAATGAGGGGGCGTGGCCTAATTTAATAAATGTCCCTCTTTCCCACCCTGAAAAGTTGGTAGGTGTGCACGTCTGGACAAGTCACATTATTCTATGACTAGTGCTTAGTTTATATTGGGGAATATAAAAACTCCAAGCCTTGCCAGAAAGTAAAAATAAGTGACCCCTTGGCGTCATGCTTCTGGGACTAGGGGACACTTCTTCTTTCTAAGAACGGCCAGGAGACTGTGTGACATTACACTCATCATGTGTTGCTTCATCCAAGGGGAAGTCAGCTGGCTATCGACAGCGACAAGTCAAGGCAAATGGGCTTGCTGTGTTTGCTGAATGACTAGCCAAATGCATACCTACCGACTTTTCAAGGTGGGAAAGAGGGACATTTGTTAATTTAAAGTGGACCAACACCCAGGATTTTGACTATCCTGGGTTTTGGTCCACTTCGGTGGGGCACCCCGATCGGGGGTGCCCCGCTGTGTGAAACCCCCCAGAAAGCCCACCTCACCCCGCTCCCACGTGACCGCTACAGCCAATCCCTGCCGACGGACAAGCGGGAGGCAGCGACGGACAAGCAGAGCGCGTCCCTCTTACATGGAGCGCACCCATGGCCATTCACAAACGGCCAGCGGGGGAGCGCGCCCTGCTAGAGGGACGCACGGGAGGCGGTGGACGCGCATGCGCCACTGGAACGGGGAGAAGGTAGGATTGTGGGCTTCCTGGGGGGGTTTCACCCCGCGGGACATCCCGATTTCGGATGCCCCGCGGGGAGGGATCTGATCTTATAGATTCCCGGGCCGATCCCCCCTGGGTGTTGGTCCACTTTAAGCCACACTCCCTCATTGAGGGATGGATAAGAGATAGGATGTAACAGTTACAACATTATAAACACTTTAAAGTGGACTAAAACTCACTGAAATACATTTGACCAAAGCCCCTGCTGATACTCTCTTCTTAGGGTGTAGAACTAGAAATGGATATTTTTCGTTTATTAAATTGCCCAGGAACACTGTTTTTTGCTCTCTCTCCCTCTGTAGGATTGTTTAGCGGGCGCGTGCCTGACCATTGCCATGCGCTCTGAGGAGCGAGGGGGGTTCTTGGACCTAGGGTAGGGCGACTCAGGTTGGTGTGGCATGTGTGGGGTGGAGGTGCACTTACTGCTTCAGTCGTCGCTGGTCTCCAATCATGACACTCCTTGATGGAAACAACAGGGTTATTTGAGGGCTTCCATCCATGTTACACAGCATAATCCAATACAGGCAATTACACATTTATCAGTTTAGCGACTGGGATAGCGACATGTAGAAGTTACGCCACTGGACATGCTCTTCCCAGTTCAGCCCAAAAAGTAAAAAAGCTTTGCTTACAATACATAAGTTATTTAGATGTAATCAGAGATTTTGAGATGCTTTGAAATGTCTCATTTTACATTGTTTCCAAGGTGTATAAAGTGGGAGGAAGTTTTTGTGTGCCTGGAAAGAAACTTTAAATGTGGCTCTTATCTGCATAATTCATTTTTATAGTGGGTCTCAATGGGTTTACTAAAGAGGAACTCTGGTTATGGAGTTAAAGTGGACCAACACCCAGGATTTTGACTATCCTGGGTTTTGGTCCACTTCGGGGGGGCACCCCGATTGGGGGTGCCCCGCTGTGTGAAACCCCCCAGAAAGCCCCAAAACCTCACCACGCTCCCACGTGACCGTGCCGTCCAATCCCCGAGGACGGACAAGCGGGTGACAGCGCCGGACAAGACAGTGTGTCCGCCGCCGCCTCCCGCACCTCATTCTTACAGGGCGCGAGCCCGCGCCGGCCATTCACAAACGGCCGGCGCGGGCGCGCACACGTCTAGAGGGGCGCGCAGGAGGCGGCGGCGGACACACTGTCTTGTCCGTCGCTGTCACCCGCTTGTCCGTCGGCGGGGATTGGACGGCGCGGTCACGTGGGAGCGTGGTGAAGTGCGTAAGGTAAGGTAAGGTTTTTTGGGGGTTTTGGGGGGGTTTCACCCCGCGGGACATCCCAATCTCGGATGTCCCGCGGTGAGGGAGGTGATCGGCCAGGGAATCTTATAGATTCCCGGGCCGATCACCCGTGGGTGTTGGTCCACTTTAATAAAAAGGTAGCTCCCCAGGAAATTTCAACTGTAAACACCTCAAGAATAACCAGACCATTGTATCTAAAAGATACCCTGGTCTTTAGCCTTTGGGGTCCTGATGGTGGGGATGGTCTGCCACTGCAAGAGATCATGCCAGTAGGATATCCAGCTTCCCATTTAAAAATTAGCTTTTGATCATTGTTAAAAAAAATAGCCCCAAACAGTGTCCAGAAAATCACGAAAAATAATGGAAAGGACCCAGTACACGCTGTATCCCACTGCAGGAACCGTGTTACACGTTTCAGGCCAGTAAAGGTATGATTAAGGGCCTTTTCTGGACCGAAACGCGTAACACAGGAAGCTGGATAATCTACTGGTACTGACTTCATGCTTAGGGGACGCTATCAAGGGGATCTCCTTTCCCGGCTTTCTAAGGTGGAAATGGGTAAGCTGGTTATGTTTTGTTGTACTTAAACTGCAAGATAACATGCAGAAGTAGTTTGTGGAAACTGGCTCTTTGACCAGAACTGAAGCAAAGGACAGCAGTCTTATAGTCAACGATGTGAAGGACAAAGGCCCTTATTTATGATGGAATAGCGACAGGTAGCAACTAGTGAGCGGCCGGTAATGACGGGCCCCGCCACGAGAACGCCGGCTCCCCACCACAATCACACATTTATCAAGCCGATCCTGCTTAGCTACTGAGATAGCGCCATATAGCCACTCATTCATCATTATTCCAGCCTCAGCCCACAGCGCCAGCGTCCGACCTTGAATAGCGACAGGTATGACCTCTCGCTACCTGGCGCTCTCCAATGCATTTCAATGGAACAATCTTTAAATATTCATAATTAACTGTTATTAATTTTTTTTTTTTTAAATGTGAAACATTTTGTGACCACTTCTGCCATTTTAGCTAATTTTTTTAAAAAATAAAAAAAAAATTGTACAGAATTTATATTACAGGTCTGATATTAATGTATTCATATTACTAAATTATTTTAAAAACTTGTTTTTTTTGGTTTCCAAAAATATGGTGGTTTGGGGGTTAAAAAACGACTTTTAACCCATCGCCTCCAGCGCTCTGGGGTTTAAACAAGCATTTCACAGCGCGATAATTTTTTGAGCGTGATTTTTTAACGAATATGGTGGGAACCGGTCGCTAGGGCCTGTCGCTATCATGCGCTCCCATACAGCGCGGAACCTGTCAAATAGCGACTCCTCACCCAATATTCAACATTACGGCAAACCGACTGAGTCGCGATCTACAAACGAACAACGGCCAAGCACAGCGACTACTAGCGGGCGCACTGAAAATGCCGCTACAGTCGCTCAACTGTCGCTACCTGCCGCTATTAATGAATCGGCCTCCCCGTTATGCAACAAAAGGATGCTCTAGGAATTAAGAAGACGTCATCGGCAGCCAGCAGTAGGTATTAAAAAAGCATTGTATGTGCCAGACTTTAGATGTCCCTTGCCTTTATTTAGGCTTAAAGTGGACCAAAACCCACAGTCTATGAGACTCCAGGGCAGACATACTCGCTACCACCGGGGCATCCAGATTCGGGATGCCCTGCTGTGTAAAACCCCTGAGGTTGCGGAAACTCACCTTCTTTCCCGCAGGCGTGAACAGCGGATGCATCCCCGCTATCACTTTAGCAGGACGTGTGCCCGCGCCAGGCATTTGTGAATAGCCTGCATGGGTATGCTCCCTAATAAAGGGTAGCGGGGATGCGGCTGCCTGCGCACTCGGATCCGAGCACGCTGCCTGTACAAGAGGCTGCGCATGCGTCGTAGGGTGAGTGAGATCAGGGGATCTGGGGAGTTTCACACAGCGGGGCATCCTGATTGGCGTTCCCCAGGGGCAAGTACCAAAACTCAGGTAAGTCAAAATCCTGGGTCCACTTTAAAAGAAAACCACTCATAACCCAACACAAAAAGGACAACCCCCCGGTCAGTGCTCAGCAGCTTACCTACATCAACACATTTTACTGATTGGGGGACAGCACAGAAACAATGTCTGGGTCAAAAGAGATGGAAAAGAAGCCATATATATTAAAATGAAAAAATCAGCACCACATACCATGATTAGATTCAACACGTTATTGTTTTTTAATATTTTTATTATTATTTAATTTCCATCTTTTTATAAGTATTAAGATTACGTATATCATCGCTTTCACATTGGTGTTGCAAAATCGCCTATGAGTTCAGCAGTTATTGTGCTGAGTGGGCATATATCTGTCCTTTATATAGATTGACCCCATATCCCGCATTCATATGCTGAACTACATGTGAAACCATGAGGGTAGCCCAGCTCTTCCTTTTGGGTAAGTGCTCTGTCCAGATTGTATCCTCTATGGAGAGGCGGGCATGGGAGCTAATGATTGGCCCTGCTGGGACTGTAAAAGCAGGCCCATACCTTCCAACTTTTCAGGGTGGGAAAGAGGGCCAATTGTTAAATTAGGCCACGCCCCCTAATTGAAGGATGGATAAGAGATTGAGGGCCTTATTTATCACGGGCTAGCGCCAGGTAGTGTCTGACGAGCGCCAGGTACCGCCAGCTATCGGCGGCTACCGACTCAAGTACGCCCGGCGGCGGTCACAATGACGCATTTATCAAGCTAAATGAGGCTAGCGCCGGCGAGAGCGACGGCTAGCGCGGGATTCATCATGAAGCCGCCTGGAACGAACAGCGCCGCTGCTAATTCCTTCACAGCGCCAGGTATGACCTGTCGCTCCCTGGCATTGTCCAATGCATTTCAATGGAGCAATGTTTAATTTATCATAATTAATTGGTATTATTTTTTTTTTTTTTTTTTTTTTTTTAATGTCAAAAATTCTGAGACCACTTCTGCAATGTTAGGATTTTTTTTAAAGTAAAAAAAAAAAAAAAAAAAAATTTGTGCAGAAATGATCTTACAGGTCTGATATTAATATATTCATATTACAAAATGATTCCAAAAACATGTATAACGTTACAATCAAAAAATATGGTTGTTTAGGGGTTAAAAACTAGTTAACACCCATCGCCGCCAGCGCACTGGGGTTTAAACAAGGAATGGACAGCGCCAGAAAATTTGGAGCGTCATTTTTTAATGAATATGAAGCAAGCCGTTCGCTCTGGCCATTCGTTGTCAGGCGCTCACATACAACGCTGAACCTGTGAAACAGCGACCCCTAAGCCCGTATTCAACATTACCGCACACCGACTGAGTCGCTGTCATCAAGCAAACGCCGGCCAAGCACAGCGAATACTGGCTGGCGCTGTAAAAATCACGCTACAGTCGCTCATCTGTCGCTACCTGGCGCTATTAATGAATCGGCCTCTGAATGTAACAGTTACAACAACAGCAACACTTTGAATGGGCACATGAATCATTTATTGATGCATATCTTCATGTTACCCCTCAAAGAGGGACAAATGAGAACAACGAGGGACAGGGGGGAATGGACTCAAAAGAGGGACAGTCCCTCCAAATCAGGGACACATGAGAGGTATGAAAAACTATAGCATGGGTCTTAGCCTTTCTTGTGAATGGGGCCCAGATGGTGCCTCTGGAATTCATTGTAGATTGGAATCACTGCTTATATTCTGGAGCCTCCGTCCATTCATTAAACATAGGTGAAGCCTCCATTATCTATGTATATAGGGGTATATAGGGTATATAGGGTGATGTGGGAGGCAAGAGGGAATGGTTAGGCATGGTTAAGAAAGAGGGTGACACAGGGGCCTTTGGGATGCATATTGAGGCATTAATTGGTACGGGAAAGTAGAGTTCCTTTACTAGAAAGGGTCTTGAGATGGATTAGGCAGGCTGTACAGTTGTACTGTAGACGGGGGTATTAGGGCAGTTTGGATCCATTGCACGGTGGTATAGAAGGGTCCTTAACACAGGGATGTAGAGGGTTGTATAAAAGTTCCTGTTATACCACTATTGTCTATCTGGATTTGACTCTGCTGCACCCAGCACTCACACTCTGCAACAGGAATCAGATAATAAGTTAGGGGTTGAAGACAGGTATCAAATGTTAGGGTTGATATTGGGGTGAGTATCAAAAACTAGCAGGCTGATTCATCACTAACGCCAGGTAGCGACAGATGAGCGTCTGTAGCAGGCATTTTCAGAGCGCCCGCAAGTAGTCGCTGTGCTCAGCCGTGGATCGCTACTTCATAGCCACTCGCTGTTCAGTAATGTTGAATACATTGTGAGGAGTCGCTATTTGACCAGTACAGCGCTGTATGGGAGCGCATGTTAGCGACTGCTCATAGCGACCGACCCACACCATATTCAGCAAAAAAACAGCCTCACAAATCTCTGGCGCTGAAAAATGCTTCTCTGAAGCCCAGAGCGCAGGAGGCGGTGTGTTTAAAGTCTGTTTTTCAGCATCTATTCACTAGTAACAAAGCGAAAACATATGGAATTACATTGTAGCAACATTGTAACATGAACACTTTAATGGCAGACCTGTAATGTCATTTCTGAAGTAATATATAAAAAAAATGCTTTTTCAATGGCAGAAGAGGTCACAGAATTTTGATTGTGATTTTTTGAAAAAAAAAAACCCTGTTTAGAGAGAAGAAAGGTATCCTCCATTGAAAAGTATGGGAGAGCGACAGGTAGCTGAGGCTGTGAAAATGATGAATCAGACGCTACATGGCGCTATCCCAGTCGCTAAACAGATTCTGCTTGATAAATGTGTAATTGCGTGCCGTGTCCGGCGTTCACCAGTCGCTATCTGTCGCTACCTGTCATTAACCAGCCACTACCTGACGCTATCCCTTCTTGAATAAGAGCCTAGGTTAGGTGTTAGGGTCAAGTATCAGGTGTTAGATGTTGGGGTCTGGTGCCAGGTATTGGGGTTACATATTAGATATAAGGTTAGTATTAGAGTGAAGGATGATCCAATGGCTGTGAGTATTATTCACAATTTTAGTGCTATATTTTATATAAATCTAATCTAGTGTTCGGTGTATATGAATGTTATATATCAATATTGGGTGACGCTTTTCTTTTCTGTTTCAGGTGTCATTCTTGGTTTGTCGGTGTCTGGTAGGTGTATTGCTCTTTTGACATGTCCTCTGTCCTCTGTCCTCCATTTCCCTGTTACTATTGCTATAAGCCCCAACCTTTGTATATTTACATCAACATTCTGACTTTTGGGAAACTATTCGGATCAGTCTATTACTTCCATTAAAAGCCTTCATGTGAAGCCTCTTATTTGTTATCATAATCCTTCCTTTGTTTTAAACTATTTTGTGGCTGAAGACAACAGTTACAGCCTCATCAGTGGTAAAGAGTAGGATAGGAAATAGCATGGCCAGTAAATGATTTTGCACCATGGTATTGCTTGGCATGTGCACAACATGGGGATATTGGGAATGCAGCATTTCATTTTAGGCTGTATTCACACCTCTCCACTTGTGCTGTGGTGGGCAGAACATGCTGCCCATTATTTTTAGTGGGCATTTCACATATAAACACAGCATATTTATGTTAACTGGTCTATTAAAAACAATGGGCAGCATTTTTCCTTGCGCCGCGACTGCGTTGCCCAACGCAGCTGAAGCGGAGAAGTCGGAATAGAGGTCTGTAGGACCACTGTGGCTTGCACTGCACCCTTGCACTGAAAGTAAAATGTGGAGGAATGAAGTTGGAAGGAGGGCAAACTTTGGAACCCTGCTACTGCTTCTACCTGGCACTGCAGGGAATAGAGGAAAGCACATGGCACAGGGTTGGGTTTACAGTCCCTTAAACCATTACATTGAGGCCGATTCATTAATAGCGCCAGGTAGCGACAGATGAGCGCCAGTAGCGTGATTTTCACGGCGCCAGCTAGTATTCGCTGTGCTTGGCCGGGGTTTGCTTGTTGACAGCGACTCAGTCGGTGTGCGGTAATGTTGAATACGGGGTTAGGGGTCGTATGGGTGCGCCTGACAGCGAATGGCCAGAGCGAACGGCTTGCTGCAGATTCATTAAAAAATCACGCTCAAAAATTTCTCGCGCTGTGAATTCCTTGTTTAAACCCCAGAGCGCTGGCGGCGATGTGTGTAAAGTAGTTTTTAACCCCCAAACAACCTTTTCTTTTTTTTATATGTAAAAATTATACAAGTTTTTCTAAACATTTAGTAATATGAATACATGAATATCAGACCTGTAATATCAATTCTGCTTATTTTTTTATTTTTTTTTTTTTACTTTAAAAAAAAACCTAACATTGCAGAAGTGGTCACAGAATTTTTGACATTAAAAAAAAAAAAAAAAAAACAGTAATAGCAATTAATTATGATTATTTAAAGATTGCTCCATTGAAATGCATTGGACCACGCCAGGGAGCGCCAGGTCATACCTGTCGCTGTGATGGGATTAGCAGCGGCGTTGTTCGTTGCAGTCGGCTACATGATGAATCCCGCGCTAGCTGACGCTGTCGCCGGCGCTAGCCTCATTTAGCGTGATAAATGTGTCATTGTGACCGCCGCCGGGCGTACTTGATTCGGTAGCTGCCGTTAGCTGGCGGTACCTGGCGCTCGTCAGACACTACCTGAAGCTAGACCTTGATAAATAAGGGCCATTGTCTATATGAATTATATGACTTGCACAGTCAGTATAGAAAAATTATACTTAGGCCCTTATTTAAGAAGGAATAGCGTCAGGTAGCGGCATGTAGCGTCTGATTCATCATTTTCACAGCCTCAGCGAACAGCGCCGGAGTTCAGCCTTGCACAGCGCCAGGTATGACCTCTCGCTACCTGCAGCTCTCCCATACATTTCAATGGACGAACCTTCTCTTCTCTTTAAACAGGTTTTTTTTTTTTTTTCAAAAAATCAAAAATAATTCTGTGACCTCTTCTGGCATTGAAAAAGCAGTTTTTTCACAATTTTTACATTTTTTATATGTTTCTTCAGAAATGACATTACAGGTCTGCCATTAAAGTGTTCATGTTACAATGTTGCTACAATGCAATTCCATATGTTTTTGCTTTGTTACTAGTGGATAGATGCTGGAAAACACACTTTAAAGTGGACCAACACCCAGGATTTTGACTATCCTGGGTTTTGGTCCACTTCGGCGGGGCACCCCGATCGGGGGTGCCCCGCTGTGTGAAACCCCCCAGAAACCCCAAAAAACTCACCTCTCAACGCTCCCACGTGAGCGCCGCAGCCAATCCCCGCCAACGTCCAGGCGGGGATCAGGAACGTCCAGGCCGCTTCCGCCGCCGCCGCCGCCTCCCGCGCGTCACTCTCGGCGCGCGCGCGCCCCCCGCCGGCCATTCACAGAGGGCCGGCGCGGGCGCGCGCACGTCTGGAGGGGTGCGCGGGAGGCGGCGGCGGCGGAAGCGGCGGCGGATCAGGTAAGGTGTTTTTGGGGTTTCTGGGGGGGTTACACCCCGCGGGACATCCCGATCTCGGATGTCCCGCGGGGTGGGGGGTGATCGGCCCGGGAATCTTATAGATTTCCGGGCCGATCACCCCTGGGTGTTGGTCCTCTTTAAAGTGGACCAACACCCGATGCTGATCGGCCCGGGAATCCGATCGGGGTGCCCCGCTTTGTGAAACCCCAAAGAAAGCCCCGAAATCCCTACCTGCTCCTCGATTCGTGCATTCCTCTAGCAGGGCGCGCACTCGCGACGACCGTTTGTGAATGGCCGACGCGGGCGCGCTCCCTGTAAAAGTGACTCGCGGGAGGCGGCGGCGGCGGGCGCACTCGTTTGCCCGGCGACAGACCTCGCTTGTCCGGCAGTGGGGATTTGCTGCAGCGGTCACGTGGGAGCGGGGACAGGTGAGTTTTTGGGGCTTTCTGGGGGGTTTCACACAGCGGGGCACCCCCGATCGGGGTGCCCCACCGAAGTGGACCAAAACCCAGGATAGTCAAAATCCTGGGTGTTGGTCCACTTTAAACACACCGCCTCCTGCGCTCTGGGCTTCAGAGAAGCATTTTTCAGTGCCAGAGTTGTGTGAGGCTGTTTTTTTGCTGAATATGGTGTGAGTCTGTCGCTATGAGCAGTCGCTAACATGCGCTCCCATACAGCGCTGTACTGGTCAAATAGCGACTCCTCACAATGTATTCAACATTACTGAACAGCGACTGAGTCGCTGAGAACTAGCGACCCACGGCTGAGCACAGTGACTACTAGCGGGCGCTCTGAAAATGCCTGCTACAGACGCTCATCTGTCGCTACCTGGCGTTAGTGATGAATCAGCCTGCCCGCTTTGGCAATAACATTCAACCTGAGGAGCCCCACCCGCAGCCTTTGGCCCAGACAGTTGAATCAGCATTATCCGGCTTTAGTCTGCAGTTGGGGAGTGAAAAATACAGACTAAAATATCTTTATACTACATCTCTTATATCTTTATACTACATCTCTTATATCTTTATACTACATCTCTTATATCTTTATACTACATCTCTTATATCTTTATACTACATCTCTTATATCTTTATACTACATTTTTATACTTTTGTTAATTTTATGTGATGAGAGCTCCCAGACTTAACATGGCAATATTAGGAATACATAACAAAATATTTAGCAAACACATGGAATAATGTAGTCAGGGCTCTATACTGGAATGTGTGCCATACACACCCATATATACTGTACACATAATGAAACAATATATAAACCTTTAAAAAGTTGCAATAATTGTCAGGTCAATATTTTATATTATTACAATTTATTTGTGTCTTAGCTGATAGGTGGGACCCAAGAATTATGTCCTCTGGTGGGTCCCAAAAACATCATTTCCTCAGGTGGGGCCGAGGTGCTCCAGTCTGACCGCTCATACTAAGGCCCTTATTTAAGAAGGGATAGCGTCAGGTAGTGGCTGGTTAATGACAGGTAGCGACTGGTGAACGCCGGACACGGCACGCAATTACACATTTATCAAGCAGAATCTGTTTAGCGACTGGGATAGCGCCATGTAGAGTCTGATTCATCATTTTCACAGCCTCAGCGAACAGCGCCAGCGTTCAGCCTTGCACAGCGCCAGGTATGACCTCTCGCTACCTGACGCTCTCCCATACATTTCAATGGACGATCCTTTTCTTCTCTTTAAACTGGTTTTTTTTTTTTCAAAAAAATCACAAATAATTCTGTGACCTCTTCTGGCATTGAAAAAGCAGTTTTTTCATAATTTTTTCATTTTTTATATATTTCCTCAGAAATGACATTACAGGTCTGCCAATAAAGTGTTCATGTTACAATGTTGTTACAATGTAATTCCATATGTTTTCGCTTTGTTACTAGTTGATAGATGCTGGAAAACAGACTTTAAACACACCGCCTCCTGCGCTCTGGGCTTCAAACAACTATTTTTCAGCGCCAGAGATTTGTGAGGCTGTTTTTTTGCTGAATATGGTGTGAGTCGGTCGCTATGAGCAGTCGCTAACATGCGCTCCCATACATCGCTGTACTGGTCAAATAGCGACTCCTCACAATGTATTCAACATTACTGAACAGCGACTGAGTCGCTATAAAGTAGTGACTCACAGCCGAGCACAGTGACTACTAGCGGGCGCTCTGAAAATGCCGCTACAGACGCTCATCTGTCGCTACCTGCCGCTAATGATGAATCAGCCTCATATTGTACATAATAAAACTATTATTATAAGTTAGAACTTATGATAACCTGTGTGTGGGCATTGGATGAAGGGGATTATTAAGTTATTTTTATTGTTTTTTTGTTTCTTACTGGGTGATCCTAGGGGGTTTCATGCAGAGGTACAACCTAAATTGAGATGGCCCCCGGGAAGACCTTTCAACCAGCCATGGAGTTTTGGTCCACTTTAAGCTAACAAGAATCATATATACTTGTAGGTTCTATTGCTTCAGGACTGTTGTACTTTAAAATCCCTGTCCAGGCAGACACTAACCTCTTCCCACCCTTCCTTCCTTTCCTCCCTTTAGTAAGTTTCAATAATTGTCTGGTCAATATTTTATATTATTACAATTTATTTGTGTCTTAGCTGATGGGTGGACCCCAAGATTTTTTTTTCTCAGGTGGGCCCAGTTTCCCTTTAGATCAGCTGTGCGCAGAGACTCCCCACTTACCTGCCACCCACTCCCACACATTTTTTACCCGGGTACCCTGGTTTTACCAAGGGTATACGGAGGTTCCTGAAAGGAAAAGGAGGCCCATTGAAGTCAATAAGAGTGCTCCACCCTGAGGCCATGCCCATTCTCTCAGCGCTATGGGTGAGATATGTGTGGTGCAGGAGCAGGTGGCAGGTAAGTGGAAAGCTGGGGAAAGTCCACAAATTTAACCCATTAGTGCAGCAAGACAGACAGGGGGCAGTGAGATGCCCTAACCACAGAGCTATGGGAGCAGTTGGGGGGGTTAGATCCTGCGACCGGCTCGGGAATCTGTAAGATTCCCAGGCCAATTGATTCCCTCCCCCGGGGCATCCAAAATCGGAATGTCCCGCTGTGTGAAACCCCCCAGGTCCCCCATACACTTACCTTGTTTCCCGGTCCAATGGCACATGCGCAAGCCGTGGCCGCAGCCCCGTGTTCCAGCGCCAGGCATTTGTGAATGGGCGGAGCGAGCACGCTCCCTGTTAGAGGGTAGCGGGTGATGCGGCCATCAGCGCCCTCCGAGAGCGCTGATTGGACAAGCATGCGCAGTGGGACCAGGAAGAGGTGAGTTGGGGGAAAGTACCAAAACCCATGATAGTCAAAATCCTGGGTTTTGGTCCACTTTAAAGGGGAACAAAACCCAGGAATTTGACTTTCCCGTGGTTTTGTTCTGTGTCCACAGGGCTTTCCAAAGCCCCCCCCCCCCCCCAGTTCACCCACTAAAACTCACCTCTCCTTGGCAAAGGGCTCTGGTTGCCTTCAATGCATGCCGCAGCATTTCCCGCATCCCCGGGGACATGCGCTCCCACCCCAGCCTATCTGAAAGGTAAACGGCTCTGGTTGGACAAGAGCCCATGCACGTGCCATTGAACCAGGGAAAGGTGAGTTATTACTGGCACCATGGGGGTTTCACACAGTGGAAGAAAGCCAGCGGCTGGCCCTAGAATCTTTTAGATTCCAGGCTGGCCACTGGTGGGTTTTGTTCCGCTTTAAAGCAGGCCTATTACCAGGATTTGTCCCAATTTGGAATGCCCCGCTCTGCGAAACCTAGATCGCCCGGACAAATCACATTTCCGACATTCACAGGGCACATGTTTGAGCTCTCATCCAATCAGTACATCCAATTTTCCTGAAGTGTGCGACATGCACATGGGAGGTTCACACAGTGGGGCATCCCGAATCGACACAGTCAGCCAGCTTCACAGGTGATAGGTCCACTTTAAAAGCATTTCAGCCAGCCGGTAATCTAACCTGCAACACTCCAGTCACAAAATCTGTTCCTTAAAGAGGTCCAAAACCCATCTCAGGCGCTTGATTCCCTCTCCTTTGAAGTGGAATTACTTATTTAGTTCTAGCCGCCTGTATGCCATCTCACACATTGTCAGTGTTTAGGGGGATTTTCACCCCTCCCTCCTCATAGGTTTTCAACCATTACCAAGAATGTTATGTCTGCTTAATGAGAAACAGATTTTCTTCACGTCTGAACTACACTGTCCATATATGTATATCTGTATATGTTAGAAATGACCAATGGGAAAATGACATGTGCCTAGGCATCCAATCAGAATGTTAATTTAAGCTTCTTTGTCTAAAACTGTATTTAAGCAAAGCCGGAGAGCCCTTGAATTGGGCAGAGGCATATCGGGCCCCCGGTTGACCGAATAAACATTGCATTTTCTGAAGATATTTTGCTTCTGAATGTTTTTTCCGCATCACCTTGGACATCCTGATTTGGGATGCCCCGCTTTGTGAATCCCTCTGAATCCCCAGTAAAACTTACCTGATCCCTGATTCAAGCACAGATGTGCGGGCCACGGCTGCACTACATTGTGCATTTAGCTAGATATTTGTGAATGGTGCTCAGCTTCATTTGGCCACATTCGGCTCCAGTGGGTCCTTAGCCATTCTTAGCCAAAAGGGCTGAATGGAGCTGAGCATGCTGATTTGCTGTGGGCACGAGCATGCACCATTGGATCAGCAGTCAGGTAAGTTTTCCTGGAGATCCGGGGGTTTTACACAGCAGGGAATCCCAGGGCACGGGGAGGCCGATTCATTAATAGCGCCAGGTAGCGACAGATGAGCGACAGTAGCGGCATTTTCAGAGCGCCCGCTAGTAGTCCCTGTGCTTGGCCGTTGTTCTGTAGTTGATAGCGACTTTTGCCGTAATGTTGAATATTGGATGAGGAGTTGCTATTTGACAGGTTCCGCGCTGTATGGGAGCGCATGACAGCGAATGGCCATAGCGATGGGTTAAAAGTAGTTTTTTAACCCCCAAACAACCATATTTTTGGATAAAAAAAAACAAGTTTTTCAAAACATTTTGTAATATGAATGCATTAATATCAGACCTGTAATATCAATTCTGCACAAATTTTTTTTTTTTTTTACCTTAAAAAAAATATCTAACATTGCAGAAGTGGTCACAGAATTTTTGACATTTAAAAAAAAAAATAAAAAATTAATAGCAATTAATTAAGAATATTTAAAGATTGCTCCATTGAAATGCATTGGAGAGCGCCAGGTAGCGAGAGGTCATACCTGTCGCTGTTCAAGGTCGCTCGCTGACGCTGTGGGGTGAGGCTGGAATAATGATGAATGTGTCGCTATCTGGCGCTCTGTCAGTCGCTAAGCAGGATTGGCTTGATAAATGTGTGATTGCGGAGGGGAGCCGGCGTTCTCGTGGCGGTGACCGTCATTACCGTTCGCTCACCATTCGCTACCTGGCGCTATCCCTTGTTAAATAAGGGCCTAAATCCTGACTGCCCCAGTAATTGCCACGAATTGTGACTGGTGACATGTTTGGCATTAATGCCCATTTTATTTGCCCATCTGTGTAATTCGCCTGCCACGCTCTTCTTTGTATTTCAGCCGAGCCACTGAAGATCAGGCTGGTGGATGGACCACACAGCTGCAGCGGGAGGCTGGAGGTTCACCATGACGGTGAATGGAGCTCCATGTGTAGCCGCAAGTGGGGCGCGCTGAACACCAAGGTGCTGTGTAGAGAGCTGAAGTGCGGCTCTCCCGTGCGCGGAATTTCCTGCCAATCACTGAAGAAAGGTGAAGGGAAGATCTGGCAGATGGAGGTCCACTGCTCAGGAAATGAAGAGGCCCTGTCTAAGTGCAACATGAAGCCTGTTCAGGGAAGACCGTGTCACTACAGAGAGGACATCTGGATACGCTGCAGAGGTACAGCACAGCTTGCGTGTTTTGTGCTTCTAATATTTAGTACATCTGTAGCTAGGGGCTTGCGCCCTGAGGCCTCCACCACCTGCAAAGGGGGTCTCTACCAACCTTTGGGTTATGGTCTGGTCCAGGAGGCTTTTCAGTCTTTGGTCTGATGGGCCGCGGGGCCGGCAACAAAGCTATCGGTGGTAGTGCGGGTGGCAGTGGGCAAGCCTTTTTTTCGTTTTTGCAAACCTGCCACCAAAGCCACCACAGGGCAGGACGGAGAGTCTAGAGCAGCAAAGCCGCCAACAGCAACACTACAGTGATGGGTGCAGACAGAGCTGTGCACATAAGCCACCAAGCACAGCCGCTGGCAGCTCAATGCAGGGAACCAGCCGGGCGACTACACTACCCCCCACCCAGAATGGCAAAGCAGGAGATCCTGAGCAGAATGGGGGCTCAAGGGACTCCATCTGAAGTTCCAGTAAGTAGGGGGGTGACAGACAACCACCAATAAGTTACTTGGCGGGACCATTATTTTATCAGAAAAACAAAAATACCGTATCTTGGGCCTCCACCAAATTTTGTGCCCAGGGGCCTCCACCACACTTAATCCGGCCCTGTCTGCAGCCTATACCTACATCTATAGCCTGTGCCTATACAAAGTATTTTGGAAGATATATGATTAGTGATGAGCCGGATCAGCCTCTGTTCTGCTATGGGGCAGTTTTGCCGAATAGTTTCCAATATTATGATATACATCACCTGAATCCTAATCCTATTATAGTCTAATGGGGGGATTTAGGATGTGCTTTTGGCTCTCCGGAAAGCAACTAAAGCAGCCAAATGCCCCGAAATGCATAATGGAAAGAGCACAAAATCTGGGTCTCGTTCTAATTGAAAGAAAAACCCTAAATAGCCAAATAATCTATTTTTGAAATAGAAAAAAGAATCTTCCTTCAACTCCTTGTAAAGCTAGAGGTTTTATTAATGCCATTCTAGAGTGGAAGGATGCCCCCTTTATTCTAGTACATCATCTTTATATAAATCACAATGCAGGATATTGCAAGATTATATTCTAACATGCGTATTATGTATTTTTTAATATTAAATAATAAATGTAAGATATTTTTATCTGATTGGAGGGGCGAGGTTAGATACAAAGGCCATTGCAGACTGGGAAATGCCTAACCCCAGACAAAGAATATATCTTTATATAAAGCTAGAGCTCTCCTTAATAAAATGAAAAAAGATCAATCCCAAATAATATATTTTTAATTTGAAAAGGAGCGAGCTGAAGTAACTGTCACATTTTTATTGTATCCCTCCACCAGTCACCAAATTTGCTTACCAGAAACCAATAAGATATCACGCTCTCATCTTAGACATATAGATCTCCTGTTAGATGTTCATTCATCAGTGGGCGTCAGTTGTCATTCCAAAGATAAGGGGTTTGATTGTAATAACCACCTACTAAAGGAATACAGAAGGCAAAGGTAATTGTTATACCATTGTGTCGGGCTATGTTTGGCATTGTCCTAAACTGTTTTCTGTTTCTATATTGAAGCAAAAATGGTTGAGATATCGAGGC
Source organism: Gastrophryne carolinensis (assembly GCA_027917425.1). Classification (NCBI taxonomy): domain Eukaryota; kingdom Metazoa; phylum Chordata; class Amphibia; order Anura; family Microhylidae; genus Gastrophryne; species Gastrophryne carolinensis. The sequence goes on along the minus strand of CM051234.1, from coordinate 625,263,830 downwards.
TTATGGTTTCACCTTATGATGTCTTTTCTGAAGCATGTGGACGTGGCCCTTGGCTCTGTGATGCCGCATAATAATCAGCATAATGGGCGGGGTCTGTAAGACAGACATTCTCATCACCCTGGCTGTTCTTCCTCTCTCACAGTGTCCACAGTCTGATGATGCTGAGCTTTAGACCACCAGCTTAGCCCTATGATTGGTGGTCTATGGCAAAGGAATTCAGGGTGTGTGCCACTACTCGTTGCCTTGTTTCTACTTTCAGAAGCTTCTCTGTTCTGCCAGGAAGGGAGAGGGAAGCCATGATGAGGTGAGCCGCTGAATGACAGTTTATGCACTTTGCCTTGTATCAACAAAGAGAAGAAGTCTATAAGCCTAGAAGGGACTGTAACACTTAACGTAAGAGTTACTGATACAGTTGTATCCTTGGCTTTATATGTAGATGTTACCTTACTTGCCAGGCCGAATGTCACCGGTCAGTGATCCGCAGCTTTATACTGGTTCATGTAGTGCAATTTAACATGAACCCTTAGGCGGCAGGCAAACAGCAGCATAGCCGACAGTAGTCACGTGCTGCGTGCTGCAAGAGCATCTTCTTTTTGTGTGGCTTTTGGTCCACTTTAAAAAGGGATTATTTTTTCACTGTAAAAATACATGATTCTGTTAACATTAATTATTCTACCCTTTTGTACTTGAAAATACATTAGTTTGCTAATGGTGACTTCTGTCATTATCTACAGCTGGACGAATTGGGATAATATTTTGCCAATATTCACTTTTGGTTGAACCGAACTGAATTTGCTAAATTCTGTTCAAATTTGCCTTTTGACAATCTAAAGTCCAACACTACTTACATCCCAGACCAAGGAATTTCAATTTGGAATGCTCTGCCAGATTATACCCGACCAGGTCCACACTCCCACCCTGCTCAGCTCACACGACCACCAGTGGCCAATGAAGTTTGGGCATGGTGCCCGCATATTTGGCCAGCAAAGTATTTTTGTTGCTAACCACCACATTTGGTGGTGGCCTAACCACCACCATATTTTTAGGTGCATTTTGGTTAGGCGCTGCAGTCTAGCACCAGTATGGCAGTAACTCCCTCTTGGCAAATCAGCTTCAGAAAGGGACCAATTAACTATGTTCTTTCTTTCTTAGAACCTTTCCAGCTGAGACTGGTTAATGGACCAAGCAGATGTGTCGGGAGGCTGGAGATCTACCGTGATGGCAAGTGGGGAAGCGTGTGTGATGACCTCTGGGATGACAAGGACGCCAATGTCACCTGCAAGCAGCTTAAATGTGACTCCTGTCAGCCATATGTGAGGGGAAGAAAACGGTTTGGACAGTCGGATGGAAAGATTTGGCTGGATGATGTTGAGTGTACGGGAGACGAAGAGTCTCTAGAGAAATGCAAGCACCGTGTGTGGGGGTACCATGACTGCAGCCACGCCGAGGATGTCAGCATTTACTGCTCAGGTACCTATTAACTGCTATCTATCTATCTATCTATCTATCTATCTATCTATCTATCTATCTATCTCATATCTATCTATCTCATATCTATCTATCTATCTATCTCATATCTATCTATCTATCTATCTATCTATCTATCTATCTATCTCATATCTATCTATCTCATATCTATCTATCTATCTATCTATCTATCTATCTATCTATCTATCTCATATCTATCTATCGATCTATCTATCTCATATCTATCTATCTATCTATCTATCTATCTATCTATCTATATCCTATCTATCTATCTATCTATCTATCTATCTATCTATCTATCTATATCCTATCTATCTATCTATCTATCTATCGGCATCTATAAAACTTATCACAAAGGTCAAGCGTAGATTTTTGTTTACAGTATCCAGCTCACAGTTGGGTGTTAGATGTTCCTACCCATCAGACATTGGAAACCATTTCTTTATGCAGGTACAGGGGTACATAGTATTATGGAAACTGAAAAGAAACCTTTCCAACCTGCTGACAGCAACTGGGAAACACGTAGTTCCCAACTTGCCCAACCTCATTTGACCTTGCCAAAGAGGTCAGGCACAGATGTTAGGTTATAGGAACCCAGCTCATAGTAGGCTGCGCACTATTTGATTTCCTGCACAACAAACCTTGTAACCTATGGCTATTGGAAAAAGACACAGGGGCCCGTTGTCATAGTGAAACACAAAGTGACCCCCCCCCCCCCCAAACTGCTGCCATTAACTGGTAAACACATAATATCATGGTCCAACTTAACTGAACCTTGTTAATGTGGTCAGGCACAGATGTGAAAGCTTCTCAAAACCCTCAGCAGCCTGCCCTGGAATATAAAAGTCTTCATGGTCAGCCACTAGCCTGCCCCCAGGGCATCCTCTACCGGGATGCCCTGCTGTGTGGAACCCCCGGTCGACAGTAAACTTACCCTAACCGGTGGCTCCCGTGACACTGTGTTATCTGGCAGCCGCATCCCCAGTTTCCCTGCAGCTGTGCGTGCTCCAGCTTCCAGCCATTCAGACAGGCCGGGCACTGGAGTGCATACTCCCCATGAGGACCAGGGATGCGGTCAGCCACCTGGCACACGACATCTGTGATCTCAAAACTGCCAAAGGGCGTGGAAAAACCTTTTTAAACCTGGGCCACTGCTGAGCCGGCAGCATCACCCGTGGTAATCAGAGGGGGAGGGCGGGGGACCAAAAAAGGGTTTTGTTCCACTTTAAGTGATGGGACCCCAGCTCACAGAAGGGTTCTGGATTGGTTTCAGGTCTGGGCTCTGTTTAGGACAGTCAATTTCAGTTCCTACACACCAAATGTAAACCATTGCTTGTGGCACAATACCCTCTTCCTATATATCCATCGCTCTATCTCACCAATATCTATCTATCTATCTATCTATCTATCTATCTATCTATCTATCTATCTATCATCTATCTATCTCATATCTATCTATCTATCTATCTATCTATCTATCTATCTATCTATCCTATATCTATCTATCTATCTATCTATCTATCTATCTATCTATCTCACCAATATCTATCTATCTATCTATCTATCTATCTATCTATCTATCTATCTATCCTATATCTTTCTCAAGGTATTTTTCTGTCTAAATGATCACATAACATCTCCCTATCAAGCTTTCTCTTGGCAATATGAATCAGTACTATTGATTTTTTTCTGTTTTACAGGACAAAGTGTGAAGAAATTGAATTAAAACATGTCAGTATTACATACAATGCTAAATGTTACTCAGTACCCCGGCTAGTTGCACGTAATTCTTCTTTTCTAATAAATATGCCTGAGCAGCTCTGGTGATATTCCAGGGCAGGCAATACAGGGTAGGGCAAGACTGATTGCATGATGATACATTTTGGCTTTTCAAACTAACAGCTTGATATGAACATTTCAAAACTGATCTGACTGTAGAAAGCGGTTATTATTTATTATTATAATGTATTATTATTGTTTATTTATATAACACCATCATCTTCCGTATTGCTTTACAAGGAATGATTACAGACAAGGTAAAACATATCGTACAGGGACCAATACAAACTAGATGCTATGAGGTTCAAACCCTGTGTTGTGAGCACAGGAGACAATAGGAAAGAGAGTCCTGCCCTTGCCAGCTTACAGTCTAAAGGATCAGAGTGGAGACAAATTTGTGGGATTACAAATGTTGGAGCTGGAATTTGGTGGCATGTGCTAGGTGAAGGTTATAGGGGTTGCTTAAACCAGGTTAAATGCCTGAAGAAGTGAGGGCAAGTTTGAGGGCACTTTTAAAGGCTTGGAGTGATGGAGAGTGACGGATTGAGTGGGGGAGTGCATTCCAGAGAAGTAGGGAGGCACGGGAGAAGTCTTGAAATTGGGGGTGTGAGGAGGAGGACAGAAGAATGTCAGAGGCCGAGTGGAGGTTGCGCTTGGGTTGGTAACACTGGATCAGAGATGAAATGTAGGGAGGGACCTGGTTAGAGAGCGCTTTGTAGGTTAGTGTTAGAAGTTTGAACTGAACTCTATGGGAGACAGGTAACCAGTGGAGGGTTTGACAGAGGGGAGCAGCACTGGAGATGAGAGGTAGATGAGGCGAGCAGCAGAGTTTAGAATAGATTGGAGGGGGGGGGCAGTCTGTTTGTTGGTAAACCACAAAGGAGGTTGAGAGTTTATTTGGAAGTGAAGTAACAGAAAAAATAGAGAAGGAAGGGGCAGGATATGTCACGTCAGCCATTTATGGCTGATAGCAACCTAAAGATCTGATTGAACAAAGGGGGAGTGGCAGCTGCTCAGACCATTTAATAACTAACCTGGGAGGTGCAAGTCAGCAGGGCAATTAGGTTACTAAAGACTTAAAGACTTGTGCAAGCACATGGGGTGGGGGGTCTAGGCTGTATTGCAAGGTCTTGACCCTTCCACCCCGTGGCTTGCACATGAGGTTTAGGGCAACCACAGGTAAGCTGCTCCCTTTTTATCTCTTGCATTGTATGTCCCAAATGGGGCTCTCATAGATTAGAGTTAGGACTGCACCCATAGAGGCACCTTGGCGCTTGGTGGTGCAGCTTAGCATACTTCTGCAGATGTGTGTGACCGAGCCTCTGTTTTTACCAGATTTAGAGACAGATTATAGGTTGGTCTGCAAGCTGACAGGGTTGAGTGCTACGGCTCCTTTAAGTCTTTAAAGATCTGATTGCTCTATTAGAATTTGAAACCTAAATTGAGCATTTATGAGGGACCTCAAAGTGGGATCTTCAGAGATTAAGCCAATGCTCAGCCAACCATGCACTCCACTGCCGCCATTCAGCCAAAAAGTCAGAGCAGCTGTAAACCGACCCCCGAAAGGGTGCAGCAGGAAGAGCTGCTGTACAACTTACCTGACCCCCGAAAGTGTGCAGCAGGAAGAGCTGCTGTACAACTTACCTGACCCCCGAAAGTGTGCAGCAGGAAGAGCTGCTGTACAACTTACCTGACTCCCGAAAGTGTGCAGCAGGAAGAGCTGCTGTACAACTTACCTGACCCCCGATCCGGTCCCTGGGAACGGCGGCTATCTTTCTGTAGCCCCGGCCGTAGACCATTTGAAAGGAACGCTTCTGCCAACTAGGGACTGGATCGGGACACATGTAAGTTGTATAGCACCTGCCCTCAGCCCATCAACTAGCTTTTCCGTGTTTGGCCCGAATGCCGAACTTAAACACCAACTTCTGGCTGAAGTCCGTGTTCGGTTTTGGGAACCCGAATTCGCAAAGTTCGGTACAAACCTTAACATTGCAGTTCGGGATCACCCAACAATACTGACAACCCTTCTAATTCTAAAAATTGCTCCAGACTGACAATTTTCCTAAGCCTAACAATTGCCACACTTCTGACTTCTCTTCGTCTTTTCGATGTGGGTGTAACTGCTGTTTCATTTGTCCAACATACCCATCTGTACCCTTTAGAAAGGCAGAAGTTGTCAGTAACAGTTACCTACTGAATCCCCATTCCAGGGGCCATGGCAGCTGCATCCACCAGTTTCCTTTTCTCTTGCTAACCAGTGGTCGTGTGGGGCACGAGAGGCATTTTCATGTGGGTATTCCTTCCTGTTATTCAGGCTTCCTATAGGGATTTGTATATTTCAAAAAGGGGTGCTCAACCTTTTGACGAGCACCCCTGATTTGGAACCTGGTTGCGGGCCACAGTGAATAGGTTCAGATTTTTTTTTATTTGAAATAGCATAATAAAGATTTTGCACAACAATTGGGATACCCACTGTTTCCACAAACTCAACACATATGTCCGTCCACCACACCCCTACATTCTTATGTAACAATTCCCACATGCTAGCAATGCACATGCCGATTGGCTTACCTCTCCGAGTTTGAATTTATGAGTTTAAAACAAATTTTACTGTTTCAGTTTTGTTCAGTATTGTAGAAAACTTCCCGCACTTGGCTCGGACCATTTTCCTGATTTTACTTGGAGCAGTAAAGAAGAGTGCAGGTGATATGAGAAGACCTGTCCGTGCCAAGTGCAGGACCAGAGAAAAATCACTCGGGCGAGGGAACCGGTCAGGTTGACATCTAACAGCATCTGCAGATATTTGCTGCACAGATGGTCTCCCCGGAGCCTGACGATGCAGCGTGGAATATCCCACATATAAGGTGATCCAGAAACGCCGCGCCAGAAATAGCGAGCGATGCCGTGTGCAGATAATGTACTAAACATAGTGTGGAAAAAGCGCTGAAAGGAACCAGATCCCAGCTGGGCTGAGCCTTAAATTGAAATATGTTCCAGCATTTATAACGTCCAAGCTACCCAGGAAATATATTTTTTCACAGCCATTATCTGTGTCCAGGTGACCATCAGAGGACAACTCTACAAAAGATTTTACGGATACAAATTAGTTTGCAGCTTCAGCTTTTCTGTTGCCAGCTATCATTAAAGAGGAACATCACCCAGAAAATGATATTTTTGGTTGTTTTTTTTTATTTTATAAGTTTTTATTTTGCATGAAACGTAAAACATAACATACAATAACATTGTGCAATACAGCAATTAAGATGCCGCAGGCACCTAATATCAATCTGGCCTACTTACACAAAAGAGACGTCCATTCACACAACACAACGACATTCACTCCGGACTCAAACCTTTACAAGAGAAGTAAGTAACCCTTCTGAGGAGACCCAAAAGAGCAGAAAATGGTTAGTAGTACATCAGGGTATTCATTCTCCTACACAGATACTAACTCTCCACCTCCCTCCGTTCCCCCCCAGACCGGATGCCAATCCACAATCATATTCGTCTGCTCCGCATATCGGCGTAAGAGCCATAACCACCGTAATACAACCATACTCTCACCTCAGAATCCTGGCACTGTAACAAGGGATCCCAGACCTTGGTAAACTTGTCTAGATATTTTTGGTTTAGTTGCTCTCTGGTGGGGAATCCCGATTTGGGATGCTCCGGTGTGTGTTTGGCCCACAACCCTCACCTCTTCCTGGTTCCCACATGGGGCGCTCAGCCAATCAGCAGGCGCTACTCTGCCCCCAGGTTAGCCTGCCCGTGTGAAACCTCCGGAGTCGCGGGTAAGCTCATCTTTACCGGCGGTTGCCAACAACACTGTGTTCTCCGGAGTTTGCATCCCTGGCTTTCCTGTAGGTGTGGCATGCTCCCATGCCCAGACATTTAGATAGGCTGGGAGTGGGAAGGCTTGAAATTAAAGTGGACCAAAACCCAGGAATTTGACTATCCTGGGTTTTGGTCCTTTCATCCACTATGGCCCTTATTTAAGAAGGGATAGCGTCAGGTAGTGGCTGGCTAATGACAGGTAGCGACAGGTAGCGGCTGGTGAACGCCGGACACGGCACACAATTCCACATTTATCAAGCAGAATCTGTTTAGCGACTGGGATAGCGTCATGTAGCATCTGATTCATCATTTTCACAGCCTCAGCGAACAGCGCCAGCGTTCAGCCTTGCACAGCGCCAGGTATGACCTCTCGCTACCTGACGCTCTCCCATACATTTCAATGAACGATCCTTTTCTTCTCTTTAAACTGGTTTTTTTTTTTTTCTCTTTCCCAAAAAATCACAAATAATTCTGTGACCTCTTCTGGCATTGAATAAGCTGTTTTTTCATAATTTTTAAATTTTTTATATATTTCCTCAGAAATGACATTACAGGTCTGCCATTAAAGTGTTCATGTTACAATGTTGTTACAATGTAATTCCATATGTTTTCGCTTTGTTACTAGTGGATAGATGCTGAAAAACAGACTTTAATCACACCGCCTCCTGCGCTCTGGCCTTCAAACAAGTATTTTTCTGCGCCAGAGATTTGTGAGGCTGTTTTTTTGCTGAATATGGTGTGAGTCGGTCGCTATGAGCAGTCGCTAACATGCGCTCCCATACAGCGCTGTACTGGTCAAATAGCGACTCCTCACAATGTATTCAACATTACTGAACAGCGACTGAGTCGCTATGAAGTAACGACCCACGGCAGAGCAAAGCGACTACTAGCGGGCGCTCTGAAAATGCCGCTACAGACGCTCATCTGTCGCTACCTGCCACTATTAATGAATCAGCCTCTAAATGTATTTATTGAGTTACAAATGAACAATGAACACATGTGCAGCCTCTCGTCCAGTCAGTGCGCTTGGATTCGCTTGTGCCCCTTCGTCCGAGAGCTTGTCTAAGGCAGCCGCATCGCCCACTACTCTTTAACAGGGAGCGTGCCCGCGATGGCCATTCACAAATGTCTGGCATGCGCCCTGCTAAGGGGATAGTGGGGATGCAGCCGCTGTTCGCGCATGCACTGTTAGAGCGGATAAGAAGGTACGTTTTGGGGCGACCTGGGGGGCTTGACAAACCGGGCCACCCTGAATCTGGATGCCCCGGGGGGAGCGAGTATGCCTGCCCTGAAGTCTCATGGAATCCAGGGTGGGTTTTGGTCCACTTTAACATAACCAGACCCACAAAAATGATCTTCCAAAGGAAAAGCCCACTTTTAATGACACTTCTAAAAAGGAATATTAATGTGTGCCTAAAATATGCTGCTATAGCCGCTGCTGAGGTGAGGGAGCTCACTCACCTTTAGCTTTCTGTGTGTACAGGGCTCAATTCTCTCTTCTTCTTGATCTTGGTGTCGGGTTGCCAATGGCAACAGATTGCAGGTAGTGATAACTGCCTCCATAATAAACACATTTACTAACATAAGAAAATTAAATACTAGATCAGCTCAGCATCTTGAGGACATTGTTTACTCACACAATAATGGGGGTTATTTAAAAAACGCTAACGCCGGGTAGTGCCACGTAGCATCGGGTGAACGCCGGTATGTGAAAACCACATTTAAGAAAGCCAATCTGGTGAGCGCCTCTAATAGCGCCATGTAGCGTCACATGTATCACTAGCGGCAGCTCAATGTATAGCGGCGGCGCTGTATGTTCAGCAGCGTCATGTAGCACCTGATGCTCAGTAGCGTTACATATTCATACATTTCAATGGTGTTTTATTTGGTTGTGTATAAATAGCGTATTGCTAAAGTAAATATTTACATTTTTGGTTCAAATCATTGCTTGTCCTTTCCTGCCCGGCAACCAAACACTTTTATTATTATTATTATTGTTTATTTATATAGCGCCATCATCTTCCGTAGCGCTTTACAAAGTAGTAATTACAAACAGGGTAGAAACATACGGTACATATACTATACTGTATATATACTATATACTTTTATTGTTTTTTTATTTTTTTTAATTTTTTTATGCAGAATTGTATGTGCAGATCGGCCATTGCAGTGTCAGTGTCACAGTGTTACACAATGTCATTCCATATGTTTTCCCTCTGGTGCTGGTGGATATGTGTTTAGAAGCCGACGTTTATCACATAGCTTCCTATGTTGTAACACTTGGGCCCTTATTTATGAAGGAATAGCGACAGGTAGCGACTGGTGAGCGGCTGGTAATGACGGGCCCCGTCACGAGAACGCCGGCTCCCCACCACAATCACACATTTATCAAGCCGATCCTGCTTAGCGACTGAGATAGCGCCGTATAGCGACTCATTCATCATTATTCCAGCCTCGGCCCACCACGCCAGCGTCCGACCTTGAACAGCGACAGGTATGACCTCTCTCTACCTGGCGCTCTCCAATGCATTTCAACGGAACAGTCTTTAAATATTAATAATTAATTGTTATTAATGTTTTTATTTTTTTATTTTTTTTTTTAAATGTGAAAAATTCTGTGACCACTTCTGCCATTTTAGATATTTTTTTTTAAGGGGAAAAAAATAAAAAAAAAATTGTACAGAATTGATATTACAGGTCTGATATTAATGTATTCATATTAGTAAATTATTTAAAATATATATATTTTTTTTTGGTTTCCAAAAATATGGTGGTTTGGGGGTTAAAAAACTACTTTTAACCCATCGCCGCCAGCGCTCTGGGGTTTAAACATGCATTTCACAGCGCTTGAATTTTTTGAGCGTGATTTTTTGATGAATACGGTGGCAGCCGGTCGCTCTGACCAGTCGCTATCATGCGCACCCATACATCGCGGAACCTGTCAAATAGCGACTCGTAACCTTGTATTCAACATTACGCCACACCGACTGAGTCGCTGTCAACAACCGAACAACGGGCAAGCACAGCGACTACTAGCGGGCGCTGTGAAAATACCGCTACAGTCGCTCAACTGTCGCTACATGTCGCTATTAATAAATCAGCCTCATAGCTTCCTATTGTCTCCTGTGCTCACAACACTTGGTTGTGAGGCCACTTGGCATCTAGTTTTGTATTGTTCCCTGCACTATTATGTTTTACATTGTCTGTAATCATACTTTGTAAAGCGCTACGGAAGATGATGGCGCTATATAAATAAGCAATAATAATAATAATAATAGCTTCTGTCACCGATGCTAGAGCGCCCAGTTTTACAGCGCCGACGCTAGTTGTGTGTAGTTTTATTCTTAAATATGGGCTTCAGCGCTGAGTGCCGGACACAGTTAACTGGCGCTACCTATCGCTCACTGGAGCGATGTCTTGTTATTTGATGTAGCATAGAGGCTGATTCATTACTAGCGCCAGGTATCGGCAGATGAGTCTGTATAGCGGCGCTTAGAGTGGGTAGACGCTGTAAGCGGGTATCGGGCGCTGTAACAGAGCGTCTCAGTCGCTCTAGTAACCTGGCCGGCATTGATGAATGTGATGTATGTTGGGCTCTCTAACACCAGTACAGGGAGCAAGAGGTAGAGCCAGCTCAGTGCGACCGACTCTCTCAGTAACAAAGCGAAAACACATGTAATGACATTGTTGTAACACCGTGACATTAACACTTTAGTGCCAGACCTGTAATGACAATTCTGCATAAAAATATAAAAAGTCAAAAAAGTTTCTAAAAGTGTTTGTTTGCAGCCAGGAGACGTCACACAATGATTGGAGCAAAAAAAATAAAAAAAGTTAAAATGTCAAACACGCTGTTTAAACTCAAGCAAATGAACGGCCATTGAAATGTATGGGAGAGCGACAGTGAGCGAAAGGTAATACCTGGTGCTCTGGAAGCTAGAGCGCCGGCGCTATACACTGAGCCGCCTGTAATAATACATGTGACGTTACATGGCGCTGTTAGAGTCACTCACCAGATTCGCTTTCATAAATGTGGTTTTGTCTACAGAGGCCGGCGTTAACTAGACGCTGCCTGCCGCTACGAGGCGCTACCTGTCGTTACCCCTTTATGAATAACCCCCATAGTCTTGGGCACTTTGACTCAGGACACCACCTAGCGTTTGCGAATGGCTTCTGCAATAAATGAGGAAGAGCACTTCTACAGCACCCCCTACAGACATCACATTTATCAATGCTGGACAGGATGATACAGCGCCACTTGTCTGGCTGCTAAGCTATGTCACAGCGCCCGACACCCTCTTGCAGTCGCTCTATGCGCCGCTACACAGATGCTCACATGGCGATACATGGCGCTAGTCTTAAATTAGCCTCCACATCCATGGGCAGGCTGATTCATTACTAGCGCCAGGTACCGAAAGATGAGCGTCTGTAGCGATACATTGAGAGCGATCGCTAGTAGTCGCTGTGCTCGGCCATGGTTCGCTGTTTCAGAGCGTCTCAGTCGCTGGCTGGCATTGATGAACTTGATGTGTGAGTCGCTATAACACCAGTACAGTGCTGTATGGGAGCGAACGGTAGCGCCAGCTCAGTGCGACCGACTCACACCATATTCATCAAAAAAACTGCCTCACACAGCGCCGGCGCTCAAAATCGGGTTGTTGTAGCCCAGAGCGCCAGACGCTGTGTGATTAAAGTCTGTTTCTGAACACATATCCACCAGTAACAAAGCGAAAACACATGGAATGACATTGTTATAACATTGTGACAATAACAATTTAATACCAGACATGTAAGGACAATTCTGCATAAAAATATTATAAATCAAAAAAGTTTTCAAAAATGACTTTTTCTAGGCCATGAGAGGTGACACTTTCTCTTTCACTCCCCTCTGGGCAGTTAAAATGCAGGGAGTATCCACCTATGAAAGATGGGTGGTGCACTGCCCTCCAATCGGGGCGTCCCGCTCAACCTGAAATACTGTAATAACACATACACACTCAAACACTGGTTGTTATGCGGGGCTGGCACAATTAAACACCCATAGTCTAATTAAGCCAACTAACATCCAAGTTTAATATAACATACACTGTGGCACATGACACATACGGGGAGGCCGATTCATCAATAGCGCCAGGTAGCGACAGATGAGCGACTGTAGCGTGATTTTTTCAGCGCCAGCCAGTATTCGCTGAGCTTGGCCGGCATTAGCTTGATGACAGCGACTCAGTCGGTGTGCGGTAATGTTGAATACGGGCTGGGGGGTCGCTGTTTCACAGGTCCAGCGTTGTATGTGAGCGCCTGACAACGAATGGCCAGAGCGAACGGCTAGCTTCATATTCATCAAAAAATCACGCTCCGAATGTGCTGTCGCTGTCCATTCCTTGTTTAAACCCCAGAGCGCTGGCGGCGATCTGTATTAACTAGTTTTTAACCCCTAAACAACCATATTTTTTGAATGTAACATTATACATGTTTTTAGAATCATTTTGTTATATATAATACATTAATCTCAGACCTGTTAGATCAATTCTGCACATATTTTTTTTTTTTTTTTTTTTTACTTAAAAATAAATCCTAACATTGCAGAAGTGTTCTCCGATTTTTTGACATTAAAAAAATTTAAAAAAAAATTATTACCAATTAATCATGAATTATTATAGATTGCTCCATTGAAATGCATTGGACATCGCCAGGGAGCGACAGCTCATACCTGGCGCTGTGAGGGAATTTGCAGCGGCGCTGTTCGGTCCAGGCGGCTTCATGATGAATGCCGCGCTAGCCGCTGCTCTCGCCGGCGCTAGCCTCATTTTGCTTGATAAATGCGTCATTGTGACCGCCGCCGGGCGTACTTGAGTCGGTAGTCGCCGTTAGCTGCCGCTACCTGGCGCTCGTCGGACACTACCTGGCGCTATCGCTTGATGAATAAGGGCCTTAGAAAATAACACACCGATAACTGTACAAAATTTTAAAAGAGCAATTGCTATTAAAAATAGGGGCCCCCATTCCACACCTCCAAGCACTCACACCAACTCACATACACACACCGGCCGACGTCCCTCTGACGGATAATGCCCAGAAAAATGGGGCTGCAAAAATGGGGGGCTCAATGGCAAACAGGGGAATGTCAGGGCTCCACGTCCTCAAAGCTTCATATCAGCCAACTGCCTGCTGTTATCAATGTACATATTGCACCCGCAGCGTAAGCTTTGATAGTCATGGTAACTTTGACTGCTACAAGTATAGCCCGCAGGAACTCACGTGACCCAATGAGGGGACGAAATCCGGAGGCTGTATACAGTAGGATTCAAAAGCCTTAAAGGGGCCACAGCACTCAAACCAGTTAGCTTGCTGACCAACCTACAATCTGTCTCTGAACTAGGTTAAATACAGGGGGCTCGGTCACACACATCTGCAGAAGTATGCTTAAGCTGCACCACCGGCGCCAAGGTGCCCCTGTGAGGTGCAGTCCTAACTCTAGTACTAATTCTAGTCTCTAAGAGCCCCATTTGGGACATACAATGCAATAGATAAATTGGGAGCAGGCTTACCTGAGGTTGCCCTAAACCTCAAGTGCAAACCATGGGGTGGAAGGGTCAAAGACCTTGCAATACAGCCTAGACCCCACACACCATGTGCTTGCACAAATTCAAAAGAAACAAAAGAGGGGTGGCTGTATACAGTAGGAACCTGGGCTTAACCTATCATGTTTGCCTGTAACAGGCTTGCCGAAATCCAACGCCTACGTCAGGCCGCCATAGTCCTCCTCTTTAGATTCACTGCTGGATGCGAAGCCCACGTGGGTCCCAGGAAGTGGATACAAAACAAATCTCCTCTCCTGTAGCAAGCCGCAAATCACCGTCGGCCGGGGCGTAGTGGCGTCAGCGCGATGGGCCTGGCTAGGGGCCGTCACCGACGCACGTTTCACTCACCATTGGGAGTTTCATCAGGGTGAGGGAGGGGCCGGGTGAGGTAATGCTTTTATACATCAAGCCACATCCTATTGGCTAACTCCATCCACTCATGTCTCGGCTCTCAATTCTGCTGCCAATCAGCATTCCTCCTTCATACAGGCAGGAGCGCACAATCACTTCGCTATACAAGCCACATATTAACGCTTTTCTGCCCTCCCCTCTATACTTCTAACACAGCATGCATCTATCAATTCTTTTAATATTGTGAATGGGGGATAACAACAATTAAATACATTGTCACAGCACATTCAAACATTATAATGGTGGCATTTAGCTGAAAGCTCACCTGCTACTCAGTAAAAACATTACTTCCTTTTGGCCAATATACGCGGACACCACCAAAAAAGCACCCAAGATTTAAAGAAGGTATTTACATCCATCACCATAACCGCCTTGGAAACCAAACCGTGGGCTATATACATAAACCATACCCAAATCCCCCCTCAAACAAGAAACACACACTAGGATGTGTGCCCATATATTCACTCACTTTACTCATATTCCGGGACATCAAAGAGACAGATCTATATCCCAAATGACATGAGCAACAAACTCGATAGCGTAGGATTCTAGGGGGCATAATACCAAGCTGTCCGGAATAGGTAGGGGGTATCCCAAACTCATCATTTTGTTAGCTTATAAGAATGCCTTAAGGCCCAAGTCCGTATCGAGCCCATTCGGGATCATAGTTCCCAACTCAAATATTAGGCGGGATTCATTTTGCAAGAGTATGGTATCCCTGAACCCCCTCCTCCCCCTAGTTTCCAGTTTAAATATTCCTGCCACCCGCAATTTATAAGGATCGCTATTATGGTGTGTCCTAAAGTGCTCCGCAACGGGACTTTTTTAATTTCTCTTACGAATGTCCCTCATATGTTCTCCTATCCTGATGCGTAATTCACGCTTAGTTTTCCCCACATACTTCTTATTACAGGGGCACGTGAGTAAGTAGATCACAAATCTCGTAGCACAGTTAATAAAACTCTTAATCGGTCTAGGACACTTACTTTTAGGGCCCGTAAAGGACAATGTTTTCTCCATAAGTGGGCAAATATGACAATGTCCACACTTATATGACCCCTTCTGGGCCTTCATATTTATCTTGTCCTCTACCTTGGGCATATACTCACTATGCACTAGCCGGTCCCTCAAATTACATGCCCGCCTGGCCGTTATAAGTGGTCTAGGCCCTACATGCTTAGCTATGGTGGGGTCTAGCATGAGGATATTCCAGTGTGACTGAAGAATGTTCTGAAATGAACACTATATTGAGTGATGAGGCAGACCTGTTGGTCACCACCTAACCGCTTGGATCTACTACAGCCCAATAGTCCTTCTTTCGTGGACTCCAGGGCTTTGTGAAAGCAAGTCCGCAGCAAGTCCGCAGCAATCGATGAGGATAGCCCCTATCCCTGAACCGCCTAGTCAACACATTGGCCTCCCGTACATAGCCCTCCACAGAGCTACAGTTCCTCCTAATTCGCAGGAACTGCCCCAGGGGTATACCACGCCTCAGGGGGCCAGGGTGGTGACTCGTGAAGTGCAGGAGGGTGTTCCCCGCGGTGAGCTTGCGATAGGTAGTAGTGACCAACCTGCCCGCCTCCTTAGTGATCAAGAGGTCCAAAAATTCAATGGTGGTAGAACTAAACTTATATGTCAATGTAATATTCCTCTGATTCTTGTGAGTGAGGATATAAACTCCTCTAGTTGTTGTGCCGTCCCCTTCCATATCAGCAGCACGTCATCAATATATCTAAGCCAGAGGGCGGCATGTGCTCCGAAGGACGCCCGCCCAAACACCTCGAGACCCTCCGATATGAAGGCAGGCGTACGAAGGAGCACACGCCGGCCCCATAGCGGTGCCATGAATTAGCTGGTAAAAACTTCCATTGAATCTAAAAAAATTATTAATCAGAACAAATTCCAACATATCAACCACAAATTCGTTGTATGCTGCCTCCAAGGTTTCCTCCACCGCCCGGAGACCCACCGCGTGAGGGATGGAGGTATACAGGCTCTCAACATCAACACTGGCCAGTAGCCAGTTCTCTTCCTTTGATACATGCTGTAACTTACGCAGTGGGTCACTGCTGTCCAATACAAAGGAAGGAAGGATTACCAGTGGATTTTCATCTATAAATCTGGCAATCTTTTCAAGTGGTCCTCCATTCCCTGACACTATGGGTCTCCCGGGCGGTGCTAAAGGGTTTTTATGTACCTTGGGAATTGTGTACAGCACAGGAATTCTGTACCGTAAGATAGTCAAATATTTTTGCAGTCACCGGGTTTTCCTCTCTGGCCCAAAATAATTTTTGGCTGAGGTTATCTATAACATTGGGGAAGGGGTTCTCTCTAATACGGCGATAAGTGTCCTGATCCCCGAGCTGCTGTTCAATTTCCCCTACATAGTAATCCTCATTCATAATGACCACATTGCCACCCTTATCACTGGGCCTAATAATGATACCAGATGCTCTTTCCAGCTCCATTAAGGCCACTCTCTTTGGTCTGGTCAAATTATCCTGATTTTCCCCCAACCCCCAATCTTCCTTCCCTAAATCCCGTTCCACTAATTGTAGAAACGTTGCCAAATATCTATTTAGGCTAAGGGGTGGGACATTTTTGGAAGGGGCCCTGAGTCTACTGAGATTAGGCAAAAGATCTGGAATCTCCTCAGACTCAAAACTTTGTGCAGGATTTTCATCCCCTGACTCACTCACCACTAAATGGTCCCCCGGTGTTCCTTCTTCCTCATTCCAGGGGCGATCCACCATTTCATCTGGGACGGCATTCTTATTGAACATTGTATTAAATAGGACTTTTCTCAGATATAACGCAGTGTCCTTATAAAGTACAAACTCATCGCCTCCCGCACTGGGGGAGAAGGACAGACCTCTAGATAAAACAGATTTATGTTGATCGTTTAATACAAATGTAGACAAATTTATAACATTAAGGCCTTCACCCCCAGGGTCCTGTATGTCTATGGAGGAGGACCTACTGCTTTGATTTTCCTGATGCCTCTCAAAGTTTTCACCCTGTTGGCCACGCTGTCTCCTTCATCTCCTCTTTTTTGGCCTTGATCTAAAAAGAGACATTTCGCCGGGGTCTACGAGAATCACGGGGTGGACTATTGTCAGAAACCTCCGTCTCGGCCCCTGAAAGATCACTAGACACCTCCCTCCATTGTTTACGTCGAAAATTAAATCTATTTTTGGGCCGAAAGTCAAGAAAGATTTTTCCTGCCTCAAACTCATTGAGGTCCCTCTTAAACTTTTTTTGTTTGACCTCTATTATTGCCTTTTGTACTTTCTCTACCTCAGATTTTACTAATTCATTCAGTCTAACAAATTCAGGGTCATCACTGGCTCAATATGGACTTGGGCCTTAAGGCATTCTTATAAGCTAACAAAATGATGAGTTTGGGATACCCCCTACCTATTCCGGACAGCTTGGTATTATGCCCCCTAGAATCCTACGCTGTCGAGTTTGTTGCTCATGTCATTTGGGATTTGGGATATAGATCTGTCTCTTTGATGTCCCGGAATATGAGTAAAGTGAGTGAATATATGGGCACACATCCTAGTGTGTGTTTCTTGTTTGAGGGGGGATTTGGGTATGGTTTATGTATATAGCCCACGGTTTGGTTTCCAAGGCGGTTATGGTGATGGATGTAAATACCTTCTTTAAATCTTGGGTGCTTTGGTGGTGGTGTCCGCGTATATTGGCCAAAAGGAAGTAATGTTTTTACTGAGTAGCAGGTGAGCTTTCAGCTAAATGCCGCCATTATAATGTTTGAATGTGCTGTGACAATGTATTTAATTGTTGTTATCCCCCATTCACAATATTAAAAGAATTGATAGATGCATGCTGTGTTAGAAGTATAGAGGGGAGGGGAGAAAAGCATTAATATGTGGCTTGGATAGCGAAGTGATTGTGCGCTCCTGCCTGTATGAAGGAGGAATGCTGATTGGCAGCAGAATTGAGAGCCGAGACATGAGTGGATGGAGTTAGCCAATAGGATGTGGCTTGATGTATAAAAGCATTACCTCACCCGGCCCCTCCCTCACCCTGATGAAACTCCCAATGGTGAGTGAAATGTGCGTCGGTGACGGCCCCTAGCCAGGCCCATCGCGCTGACGCCACTACACCCCGGCCGACGGTGATTTGCGGCTTGCTACAGGAGAGGAGATTTGTTTTGTATCCACTTCCTGGGACCCACGTGGGCTTCGCATCCAGCAGTGAATCTAAAGAGGAGGACTATGGCGGCCTGACGTAGGCGTTGGATTTCGGCAAGCCTGTTACAGGCAAACATGATAGGTTAAGCCCAGGTTCCTACTGTATACAGCCTCCGGTTTTCGTCCCCTCATTGGGTCACGTGAGTTCCTGCGGGCTATACTTGTAGCAGTCAAAGTTACCGTGACTATCAAAGCTTACGCTGCGGGTGCAATATGTACATTGATAACAGCAGGCAGTTGGCTGATATGAAGCTTTGAGGACGTGGAGCCCTGACATTCCCCTGTTTGCCATTGAGCCCCCGTTTTTGCAGCCCCATTTTTCTGGACATTGTCCCTCAGAGGGACGCCGGCCGGTGTGTGTATGTGAGTTGGTGTGAGTGCTTGGAGGTGTGGAATGGGGGCCCCTATTTTTAATAGCAATTGCTCTTTTAAAATTTTGTACAGTTATCGGTGTGTTATTTTCTAAGTATGTGTTATGTGCCACAGTTAGGGATGAGCGAATCGATCCGGACGAACCCGGATTCGATCCGAATTTCAGGAAAAATTCGATTCGGATCGAATCCGAATTTCCCCCCGATTCGATCGCTCGAAGTTTTCCTTTAACATCCATTCATTTACATTTACAGGCATTCTAAGATGGCGGACGGGACATGTCTGGACATCTATCCCGCGCCAGTGCAAGCTGGGGCAGTCACATGCAGCCTATCAGCAGCCAGCAAGCCCGGTGACGTCACAGCGCTATTTAAGTCGGCCATCTTGCTTTTCCTTCCTCATTTCTCTATTGCATTCGTGGGAGACAGAACGTTGTAGTGAGAGAGAGAGGCAGTTAGACAGGCAGGGACAGACAGGGACAGGCTGGAGACAGGCAGGAGACAGACAGGAGACAGACAGAAAGTCAGCGAAAAACAGGGAAAGGTAGGAAAAATTGGAGGCTGTCACAGGGAGATTTTTTTTTTTTTCATCCAGCCTGAGTGTTACTAGCTGGCTGACAGGCTTTGTTAGCATTTTCAGGCTGCTTATACTAACTAACTGTGCATATATACTGAACTGATCTTAAGTCTGCTGTGAGGCATCCCATTCTGTGACTACACCAGCCTCTGTTTAAGACCATATAACCATTTGCACTTATTCTAATTGAAATTAGGCCTGATAAAGACACTTTTGCTGTTCATAGCACTACTTGTCCCAGGTTCACTGCTGGGTTTTTAGGGCATCCCATTCTGTGACTACAGCAGCCTCTGTTTAAGACCATATAACCATTTGCACTTATTATAATTGAAATTAGGCCTGATAAAGACACTTTTGCTGTGCATAGCACTACTTGTCCCAGGTTCACTGCTGGGTTTTTAGGGCATCCCATTCTGTGACTACAGCAGCCTCTGTTTAACACCATATAACCATTTGCACTTATTCTAACTGAAATTAGGCCTGATAAAGACACTTTTGCTGTTCATAGCACTACTTGTCCCAGGTTCACTGCTGGGTTTTTAGGGCATCCCATTCTGTGACTACAGCAGCCTCTGTTTAAGACCATATAACCATTTGCACTTATTATAATTGAAATTTGGCCTGATAAAGACACTTTTGCTGTGCATAGCACTACTTGTCCCAGGTTCACTGCTGGGTTTTTAGGGCATCCCATTCTGTGACTACAGCAGCCTCTGTTTAACACCATATAACCATTTGCACTTATTATAATTGAAATTAGGCCTGATAAAGACACTTTTGCTGTGCATAGCACTACTTGTCCCAGGTTCACTGCTGGGTTTTTAGGGCATCCCATTCTGTGACTACAGCAGCCTCTGTTTAACACCATATAACCATTTGCACTTATTATAATTGAAATTAGGCCTGATAAAGACACTTTTGCTGTTCATAGCAATACTTGTCCCAGGTTCACTGCTGGGTTTTTAGGGCATCCCATTCTGTGACTACAGCAGCCTCTGTTTAACACCATATAACCATTTGCACTTATTCTAACTGAAATTAGGCCTGATAAAGACACTTTTGCTGTTCATAGCACTACTTGTCCCAGGTTCACTGCTGGGTTTTTAGGGCATCCCATTCTGTGACTACAGCAGCCTCTGTTTAAGACCATATAACCATTTGCACTTATTATAATTGAAATTAGGCCTGATAAAGACACTTTTGCTGTGCATAGCACTACTTGTCCCAGGTTCACTGCTGGGTTTTTAGGGCATCCCATTCTGTGACTACAGCAGCCTCTGTTTAACACCATATAACCATTTGCACTTATTCTAATTGAAATTAGGCCTGATAAAGACACTTTTGCTGTGCATAGCACTACTTGTCCCAGGTTCACTGCTGGGTTTTTAGGGCATCCCATTCTGTGACTACAGCAGCCTCTGTTTAACACCATATAACCATTTGCACTTATTATAATTGAAATTAGGCCTGATAAAGACACTTTTGCTGTTCATAGCAATACTTGTCCCAGGTTCACTGCTGGGTTTTTAGGGCATCCCATTCTGTGACTACAGCAGCCTCTGTTTAACACCATATAACCATTTGCACTTATTATAATTGAAATTAGGCCTGATAAAGATACTTTTGCTGTGCATAGCACTACTTGTCCCAGGTTCACTGCTGGGTTTTTAGGGCATCCCATTCTGTGACTACAGCAGCCTCTGTTTAACACCATATAACCATTTGCACTTATTCTAATTGAAATTAGGCCTGATAAAGACACTTTTGCTGTGCATAGCACTACTTGTCCCAGGTTCACTGCTGGGTTTTTAGGGCATCCCATTCTGTGACTACAGCAGCCTCTGTTTAACACCATATAACCATTTGCACTTATTATAATTGAAATTAGGCCTGATAAAGACACTTTTGCTGTGCATAGCACTACTTGTCCCAGGTTCACTGCTGGGTTTTTAGGGCATCCCATTCTGTGACTACAGCAGCCTTTGTTTAACACCATATAACCATTTGCACTTATTCTAATTGAAATTAGGCCTGATAAAGACACTTTTGCTGTGCATAGCACTACTTGTCCCAGGTTCACTGCTGGGTTTTTAGGGCATCCCATTCTGTGACTACAGCAGCCTCTGTTTAACACCATATAACCATTTGCACTTATTCTAATTGAAATTAGGCCTGATAAAGACACTTTTGCTGTGCATAGCACTACTTGTCCCAGGTTCACTGCTGGGTTTTTAGGGCATCCCATTCTGTGACTACAGCAGCCTCTGTTTAACACCATATAACCATTTGCACTTATTCTAATTGAAATTAGGCCTGATAAAGACACTTTTGCTGTGCATAGCACTACTTGTCCCAGGTTCACTACTGGGTTTTTAGGGCATCCCATTCTGTGACTACAGCAGCCTCTGTTTAAGACCATATAACCATTTGCACTTATTATAATTGAAATTAGGCCTGATAAAGACACTTTTGCTGTGCATAGCACTACTTGTCCCAGGTTCACTGCTGGGTTTTTAGGGCATCCCATTCTGTGACTACAGCAGCCTCTGTTTAAGACCATATAACCATTTACACTTATTAAAATTGAAATTAGGCCTGATAAAGACACTTTTGCTGTGCATAGCACTACTTGTCCCAGGTTCACTGCTGGGTTTTTAGGGCATCCCATTCTGTGACTACAGCAGCTTCTGTTTAACACCATATAACCATTTGCACCTATTCTAATTGAAATTAGGCCTGATAAAGACACTTTTGCTGTGCATAGCACTACTTGTCCCAGGTTCACTGCTGGGTTTTTAGGGCATCCCATTCTGTGACTACAGCAGCCTCTGTTTAACACCATATAACCATTTGCACTTATTCTAATTGAAATTAGACCTGATAAAGACACTTTTGCTGTTCATAGCACTACTTGTCCCAGGTTCACTGCTGGGTTTTTAGGGCATCCCATTCTGTGACTACAGCAGCCTCTGTTTAACACCATATAACCATTTGCACTTATTCTAATTGAAATTAGGCCTGATAAAGATACTTTTGCTGTGCATAGCACTACTTGTCCCAGGTTCACTGCTGGGTTTTAAGGCATCCCATTCTGTGACTACAGCAGCCTCTGTTTAACACCATATAACCATTTGCACTTATTCTAATTGAAATTAGGCCTGATAAAGACACTTTTGCTGTGCATAGCACTACTTGTCCCAGGTTCACTGCTGGGTTTTTAGGGCATCCCATTCTGTGACTACAGCAGCCTCTGTTTAACACCATATAACCATTTGCACTTATTCTAATTGAAATTAGGCCTGATAAAGACACTTTTGCTGTGCATAGCACTACTTGTCCCAGGTTCACTGCTGGGTTTTTAGGGCATTCCATTCTGTGACTACAGCAGCCTCTGTTTAACACCATATAACCATTTGCACTTATTCTAATTGAAATTAGGCCTGATAAAGACACTTTTGCTGTGCATAGCACTACTTGTCCCAGGTTCACTGCTGGGTTTTTAGGGCATCCCATTCTGTGACTACAGCAGCCTCTGTTTAACACCATATAACCATTTGCACTAATTCTAATTGAAATTAGGCCTGATAAAGACACTTTTGCTGTGCATAGCACTACTTGTCCCAGGTTCACTGCTGGGTTTTTAGGGCATCCCATTCTGTGACTACAGCAGCCTCTGTTTAAGACCATATAACCATTTGCACTTATTATAATTGAAATTAGGCCTGATAAAGACACTTTTGCTGTGCATAGCACTACTTGTCCCAGGTTCACTGCTGGGTTTTTAGGGCATCCCATTCTGTGACTACAGCAGCCTCTGTTTAAGACCATATAACCATTTGCACTTATTATAATTGAAATTAGGCCTGATAAAGACACTTTTGCTGTGCATAGCACTACTTGTCCCAGGTTCACTGCTGGGTTTTTAGGGCATCCCATTCTGTGACTACAGCAGCCTCTGTTTAAGACCATATAACCATTTGCACTTATTAAAATTGAAATTAGGCCTGATAAAGACACTTTTGCTGTGCATAGCACTACTTGTCCAAGGTTCACTGCTGGGTTTTTAGGGCATCCCATTCTGTGACTACAGCAGCTTCTGTTTAACACCATATAACCATTTGCACCTATTCTAATTGAAATTAGGCCTGATAAAGACACTTTTGCTGTGCATAGCACTACTTGTCCCAGGTTCACTGCTGGGTTTTTAGGGCATCCCATTCTGTGACTACAGCAGCCTCTGTTTAACACCATATAACCATTTGCACTTATTCTAATTGAAATTAGGCCTGATAAAGACACTTTTGCTGTTCATAGCACTACTTGTCCCAGGTTCACTGCTGGGTTTTTAGGGCATCCCATTCTGTGACTACAGCAGCCTCTGTTTAACACCATATAACCATTTGCACTTATTCTAATTGAAATTAGGCCTGATAAAGACACTTTTGCTGTTCATAGCACTACTTGTCCCAGGTTCACTGCTGGGTTTTTAGGACATCCCATTCTGTGACTACAGCAGCCTCTGTTTAACACCATATAACCATTTGCACTTATTCTAATTGAAATTAGGCCTGATAAAGACACTTTTGCTGTTCATAGCACTACTTGTCCCAGGTTCACTGCTGGGTTTTTAGGGCATCCCATTCTGTGACTACAGCAGCCTCTGTTTAAGACCATATAACCATTTGCACTTATTATAATTGAAATTAGGCCTGATAAAGACACTTTTGCTGTGCATAGCACTACTTGTCCCAGGTTCACTGCTGGGTTTTTAGGGCATCCCATTCTGTGACTACAGCAGCCTCTGTTTAAGACCATATAACCATTTGCACTTATTATAATTGAAATTAGGCCTGATAAAGACACTTTTGCTGTGCATAGCACTACTTGTCCCAGGTTCACTGCTGGGTTTTTAGGGCATCCCATTCTGTGACTACAGCAGCCTCTGTTTAACACCATATAACCATTTGCACTTATTCTAATTGAAATTAGGCCTGATAAAGACACTTTTGCTGTTCATAGCACTACTTGTCCCAGGTTCACTGCTGGGTTTTTAGGGCATCCCATTCTGTGACTACAGCAGCCTCTGTTTAACACCATATAACCATTTGCACTTATTCTAATTGAAATTAGGCCTGATAAAGACACTTTTGCTGTTCATAGCACTACTTGTCCCAGGTTCACTGCTGGGTTTTTAGGGCATCCCATTCTGTGACTACAGCAGCCTCTGTTTAAGACCATATAACCATTTGCACTTATTCTAATTGAAATTAGGCCTGATAAAGACACTTTTGCTGTGCATAGCACTACTTGTCCCAGGTTCACTGCTGGGTTTTTAGGGCATCCCATTCTGTGACTACAGCAGCCTCTGTTTAACACCATATAACCATTTGCACTTATTCTAATTGAAATTAGGCCTGATAAAGACACTTTTGCTGTGCATAGCACTACTTGTCCCAGGTTCACTGCTGGGTTTTTAGGGCATCCCATTCTGTGACTACAGCAGCCTCTGTTTAACACCATATAACCATTTGCACTTATTCTAATTGAAATTAGGCCTGATAAAGACACTTTTGCTGTGCATAGCACTACTTGTCCCAGGTTCACTGCTGGGTTTTTAGGGCATCCCATTCTGTGACTACAGCAGCCTCTGTTTAACACCATATAACCATTTGCACTTATTCTAATTGAAATTAGGCCTGATAAAGACACTTTTGCTGTTCATAGCACTACTTGTCCCAGGTTCACTGCTGGGTTTTTAGGGCATCCCATTCTGTGACTACAGCAGCCTCTGTTTAACACCATATAACCATTTGCACTTATTCTAATTGAAATTAGGCCTGATAAAGACACTTTTGCTGTGCGTAGCACTACTTGTCCCAGGTTCACTGCTGGGTTTTTAGGGCATCCCATTCTGTGACTACAGCAGCCTCTGTTTAACACCATATAACCATTTGCACTTATTCTAATTGAAATTAGGCCTGATAAAGACACTTTTGCTGTGCATAGCACTACTTGTCCCAGGTTCACTGCTGGGTTTTTAGGGCATCCCATTCTGTGACTACAGCAGCCTCTGTTTAACACCATATAACCATTTGCACTTATTATAATTGAAATTAGGCCTGATAAAGACACTTTTGCTGTGCATAGCACTACTTGTCCCAGGTTCACTGCTGGGTTTTTAGGGCATCCCATTCTGTGACTACAGCAGCCTCTGTTTAACACCATATAACCATTTGCACTTATTCTAATTGAAATTAGGCCTGATAAAGACACTTTTGCTGTGCATAGCACTACTTGTCCCAGGTTGACTGCTGGGTTTTTAGGGCATCCCATTCTGTGACTACAGCAGCCTCTGTTTAACACCATATAACCATTTGCACTTATTCTAATTGAAATTAGGCCTGATAAAGACACTTTTGCTGTTCATAGCACTACTTGTCCCAGGTTCACTGCTGGGTTTTTAGGGCATCCCATTCTGTGAATACAGCAGCCTCTGTTTAACACCATATAACCATTTGCACTTATTCTAATTGAAATTAGGCCTGATAAAGACACTTTTGCTGTGCATAGCACTACTTGTCCCAGGTTCACTGCTGGGTTTTTAGGGCATCCCATTCTGTGACTACAGCAGCCTCTGTTTAACACCATATAACCATTTGCACTTATTATAATTGAAATTAGGCCTGATAAAGACACTTTTGCTGTGCATAGCACTACTTGTCCCAGGTTCACTGCTGGGTTTTTAGGGCATCCCATTCTGTGACTACAGCAGCCTCTGTTTAACACCATATAACCATTTGCACTTATTCTAATTGAAATTAGGCCTGATAAAGACACTTTTGCTGTGCATAGCACTACTTGTCCCAGGTTCACTGCTGGGTTTTTAGGGCATCCCATTCTGTGACTACAGCAGCCTCTGTTTAACACCATTTAACCATTTGCACTTATTCTAATTGAAATTAGGCCTGATAAAGACACTTTTGCTGTGCATAGCACTACTTGTCCCAGGTTCACTGCTGGGTTTTTAGGGCATCCCATTCTGTGACTACAGCAGCCTCTGTTTAACACCATATAACCATTTGCACTTATTCTAATTGAAATTAGGCCTGATAAAGACACTTTTGCTGTTCATAGCACTACTTGTCCCAGGTTCACTGCTGGGTATTTAGGGCATCCCATTCTGTGACTACAGCAGCCTCTGTTTAAGACCATATAACCATTTGCACTTATTATAATTGAAATTAGGCCTGATAAAGACACTTTTGCTGTGCATAGCACTACTTGTCCCTG
The DNA here is from genome assembly GCA_027917425.1 of Gastrophryne carolinensis. NCBI lineage: Eukaryota > Metazoa > Chordata > Amphibia > Anura > Microhylidae > Gastrophryne > Gastrophryne carolinensis. The sequence goes on along the minus strand of CM051234.1, from coordinate 625,237,282 downwards.
CCAGGTGTACTGCTGGTTTTTGGGGCATCCCATTCTGTGACTACAGCAGCCTCTGTTTAACACCATATAACCATTTGCACTTATTCTAATTGAAATTAGGCCTGATAAAGACACTTTTGCTGTGCACAGACTTACTGCTGCCTGCCAGGTGCACTTCTGTTGGGGCATCCCATTCTGTAACATACCATACCCCTCTTTATTTACACTAAGCAGCTCTCTTATTTACACTAAGCAGGCCTGTTGGAGGCTGAGTGTTACTGCTCACTTTTGGTGTGCATTATATTCTGTTTCATATAGACCCACCGCTGCCCGGGGGTTCTTACCACGCCAGTTAGACTATGTCGGGCAGACAAGTGCCTGGAAGTGAAAAGAGGAGTGGCAGAGGCCAAGATTCGGCAGGCAGAGCTCGCATCAGACTGGGGGCCAGTAGCAGCAGGAGTCACGCTGAGAGACCTAATCTGCCAGTATCTGCTAGCGGTCGGGTCTCCACCAGTAAGGCATCTGCCGTGGTAGATTGGTTGACGCGCTCATCAACAACATCATCACAACTTACGTCTGAGACCCCCAGTCTAGGGTCGGTAGGTTCCTCTGACACAACCCTGAGTTGGCATGCCCCGAGAGCAGTCCCTGTCCTCCCATTGCCTCTGGCCTACGCCGCTCCCTCCCCCAGCGATGTATCCTATGCTTTGGGTTCAGCTCCACTCTTTAGTGAGGAGGACCATCAGATAGAGGACAGTCAGCAGCTACTGCCCAGCCAAGAAATGGAGGTGGCTTCTCTAGCTAGGCAGACAAATAGTGATGTGGACAGTGTCGTGGGTGCTGCGAGCGTTCCAGCCCCTGCGCCAGACACTGTTGACGAATCCACGAACATCAGTGACGTACAGCCACAACTCGTCATCGTCATCATCAGGAGAAGAGGGGCGCAGGTTGCCCCGGAGTCAGCAGCTGAGGCAGCAAGGTGGTAGCAGTCAGCATGGGGGCACAATTCCAAAGGCTGGAGCCGGCCGGGGCCGGGGTAGAGCACCTGCTGTGCGGCAGTCTACCTTATCGGGAGGTAGTGGAGCAGGGGTTCCTGGAGTTGGCAACAGCAGCAGTGAATCAGTGAGGCCAGGGGGTGGGAAAAGTAGCTACTCGGCAGTGTGGCAGTTTTTCCTGAAGCATCCGCAGGAGGGTAACATGGCCACATGCAAGATATGTAGGCAGAAGGTGAAGCGTGGCCAGGGTCCAAATGTTGGCACCACGGCCCTGCGTCAACATATGATGCGTCACCATAAAGCAACCTGGGAGAACCGAGGCTCCCAAGGGGTGGTCCAGTCTGCTTCCTCACCAAGTGAGCTCCCAATTTCTGCCAGCCAAGGCTCCAGCACCTCAGCCGAAGGCAGCTGTGCGTCATACCCATCCTCTGTCGCTCCTGCTCCTCCTCCTCCAAGTCATGCATCCCGCCAGCAATCCATCAGCGAAGCCATGTCCAAGAGACAGCAGTATGCGCCCACTCATCCTACGGCGCAGAAGCTGAATGTGCTCCTGTCCAAGTTGCTGGTGCTGCAGTCGCTCCCTTTTCTGGTGGTGGAATCTGCACCTTTCAGAGAACTGATGGCTTGTGCCGAGCCGAGGTGGAGAGTCCCAAGCCGTCATTTCTTTGCCAAGAAGGCAGTACCAGCGCTGCACACTTTTGTTGAACAGAAGGTGGGCCAGTCCTTGAGCCTGTCGGTGTGTAGCAAAGTGCATGGCAGCACCGACATCTGGAGCTGTAACTACGGTCAGGGACAGTACATGTCGTTTACGGCCCACTGGGTGAATGTGGTCCCTTTGCAGCAGCAGCAGCAACTTGGACAGGTCACGCCGCTTCGGCCTCCGCGCTCCCTGCCCGTTGGGCCTGTGACACCGTGCGACTCGGCCTCCTCATCCTCCGCCATCTCCTCACCCTCCACTGTAGGCTCAAGTCTCAGTGCCCCTCCAGTCTACCATGTGTGCAGGGCACGGAGGTGTCACGCAGTGCTTCATATGGTTTGTCTTGGCGAACGGAGTCACACAGGGGAGGAACTGCTTAAATGTATTCATCAGGAAATCCAAACATGGCTTACTCCAAGAAAACTTAAAATGGGAATCATGGTTACCGACAATGGGAAGAACATTTTGTCTGCGCTGCGCCAAGGAAGCCTGACCCATGCCCCCTGCATGGCTCACGTCTTCAATCTGGTTGTCAAGCGGTTTCTGAAGTGTTCCCCCCATCTGCAAGACAACCTAACAACTTCAAGGAAACTTTGCATGCACTTCAGCCACTCATACACCGCCAAACACACCCTTCTTGAGCTACAGCGTCAGAATGGTATCCCCCAACATAGTCTGATTTGCAATGTTTCCACCCGTTGGAATTCCACCCTTCACATGTTGGACCGATTATATGAACAGAGAAAAGCCATCACGGATTTCCTGATGATCCAAGCAGATAGGGGGACTCCCCTGTGTAACTTCAATGTCAACCAGTGGCAGCTCATACGTGACACCTGCCGTTTGCTCAGGCCCTTTGAGGAAGCCACTTTATTTGTCAGTCGGCAGGATTACGGGATGAACGACGTGATTCCACTGCTTCATGTACTACAGCACATGTTGGAAACCATGGCTGGTCAGGGCACTGGAGACATGGCGTTTACATCTTACGGCCACATGAACCTCGTTGGAGCTGAACTGGAGGAGGAGGAGGAAGAGGAGGAGGAGGAGGAGTTGCCCAGCGAAACACAGTTTAGGCTTGGCAAAATGGCTGGTTCATCTAGTCAGCGGACAGGAGAGGAGGAGCAGGAGCAGCCAGAGGAGCTAGAGGTTTTTGAGGAAGGCGAGACAGAGGACCCGGGCACACCGTGGCAGTATGCAGTGGAGATGGAGACAGGTAGTCCATCCGAGTCACTTGCGCAAATGGCACGAAGCATGCTCACGTGCTTGCGTAGTGACCCCAGAATTGTTTCCATCTGTCGGCGGGATGACTTCTGGCTGTCCACCTTATTGGACCCTCGCTTCCGGCACAAAATGGGTTTTTTAAACCCACCGAGAGGGAGGACAAACTGAACTACTACAAAGACATTCTACATAGGCAGTTGGCCGATGCCTATCTGCGCCATGGTCCATACTCTCGCAGGTCTGACTCGAGGGGACCTCTGCGCTCACCTTCCACTGCCATGGCCGCTGGGGGGGTTGGCAGGAGCAGCAGCAGCAGCTCCATCAGCAGCAGCAGCCTCAGTCTTCAGTCGCTAATGAGTAGCTTTCTACACCCGCATAGTGAGGCTACTCATGAGCAGCAGGAAGACCTGGAGCAGGACCTCAACCAGCAGGTCATGTCATACTTTGACATGACCATGCCAACACACCTTGAGGATCCGCTGGACTTCTGGGCAGCCAAACTTGATTTGTGGCCGCAACTAGCAGAGTTTGCCCTGGAAAAGCTGTCCTGCCCGGCAAGTAGCGTGCCATCTGAGCGGGTGTTTAGTGCGGCAGGGGCCATAGTTACGGCGAGGAGAACTCGTCTGTCAACTAAAAATGTGGAGAGACTCACCTTTGTCAAAATGAATCAGGGATGGATCAGCCAGGATTTCCACCCACCAATGCCTGATGCATGCGACTAGATTCAGCATGGTGCCACGTTTTACACTTTCCAAATGGTGTAAAACATATTTATGTCTTTAGGCCAATTTTTGGGCTCCTGCTGCTGCTGCTGCCAACTCCAGGGTGTGAATCATCCAATTCTTGGGCTCCTGAAGCCAACCCCAGTGTCTCTTTAAAGTAATATTTGGGCTCCTGCTGCTGCTGCTGCTGCTGCCAGCTCCAGGGTGTGAATCATCCAATTTTTGGGCTCCTGAAGCCAACTCCAGTGTATATTTGGGCTCCTGCTGCTGCCAACTCCAGGGTGTGAATCATCCAATTTTTGGGCTCCTGAAGCCAACCCCAGTGTCTCTTTAAAGTAATATTTGGGCTCCTGCTGCTGCCAACTCCAGGGTGTGATTAATCCAATTTTTGGGCTCCTGAAGCCAACCCCAGTGTCTCTTTAAAGTAATGTTTGGGCTCCTGCTGCTGCTGCTGCCAACTTCTGCCAACTCCAGGGTGTGATTCATCCAATTTTTGGGCTCCTGAAGCCAACCCCAGTGTCTCTTTAAAGTAATGTTTGGGCTCCTGCTGCTGCTGCTGCCAACTTCTGCCAACTCCAGGGTGTGATTCATCCAATTTTTGGGCTCCTGAAGCCAACCCCAGTGTCTCTTTAAAGTAATGTTTGGGCTCCTGCTGCTGCCAACTCCAGGGTGTGAATCATCCAATTTTTGGGCTCCTGAAGCCAACCCCAGTGTCTCTTTAAAGTAATGTTTGGGCTCCTGCTGCTGCTGCTGCCAACTTCTGCCAACTCCAGGGTGTGATTCATCCAATTTTTGGGCTCCTGAAGCCAACCCCAGTGTCTCTTTAAAGTAATGTTTGGGCTCCTGCTGCTGCTGCTGCCAACTTCTGCCAACTCCAGGGTGTGATTCATCCAATTTTTGGGCTCCTGAAGCCAACTCCAGTGTATATTTGGGCTCCTGCTGCTGCTGCTGCCAACTCCAGGGTGTGAATCATCCAATTTTTGGGCTCCTGAAGCCAACCCCAGTGTCTCTTTAAAGTAATATTTGGGCTCCTGCTGCTGCCAACTCCAGGGTGTGATTCATCCAATTTTGGGCTCCTGAAGCCAACCCCAGTGTCTCTTTAAAGTAATATTTGGGCTCCTGCTGCTGCCAACTCCAGGGTGTGATTCATCCAATTTTTGGGCTCCTGAAGCCAACCCCAGTGTCTCTTTAAAGTAATGTTTGGGCTCCTGCTGCTGCTGCTGCCAACTTCTGCCAACTCCAGGGTGTGATTCATCCAATTTTTGGGCTCCTGAAGCCAACTCCAGTGTATATTTGGGCTCCTGCTGCTGCTGCTGCCAACTCCAGGGTGTGATTCATCCAATGTTTGGGCTCCTGAAGCCAACCCCAGTGTCTCTTTAAAGTAATGTTTGGGCTCCTGCTGCTGCTGCTGCCAACTTCTGCCAACTCCAGGGTGTGATTCATCCAATTTTTGGTCTCCTGAAGCCAACCCCAGTGTCTCTTTAAAGTAATGTTTGGGCTCCTGCTGCTGCCAACTTCTGCCAACTCCAGGGTGTGATTCATCCAATTTTTGGGCTCCTGAAGCCAACTCCAGTGTATATTTGGGCTCCTGCTGCTGCTGCTGCTGCCAACTCCAGGGTGTGATTCATCCAATTTTTGGGCTCCTGAAGCCAATTCCAGTGTATATTTGGGCTCCTGCTGCTGCTGCTGCCAACTCCAGGGTGTGATTCATCCAATTTTTGGGCTCCTGAAGCCAACCCCAGTGTCTCTTTAAAGTAATGTTTGGGCTCCTGCTGCTGCTGCTGCCAACTTCTGCCAACTCCAGGGTGTGATTCATCCAATTTTTGGGCTCCTGAAGCCAACTCCAGTGTATATTTGGGCTCCTGCTGCTGCTGCTGCCAACTCCAGGGTGTGAATCATCCAATTTTTGGGCTCCTGAAGCCAACCCCAGTGTCTCTTTAAAGTAATATTTGGGCTCCTGCTGCTGCCAACTCCAGGGTGTGATTCATCCAATTTTGGGCTCCTGAAGCCAACCCCAGTGTCTCTTTAAAGTAATATTTGGGCTCCTGCTGCTGCCAACTCCAGGATGTGATTCATCCAATTTTTGGGCTCCTGAAGCCAACCGCAGTGTCTCTTTAAAGTAATGTTTGGGCTCCTGCTGCTGCTGCTGCCAACTTCTGGCAACTCCAGGGTGTGATTCATCCAATTTTTGGGCTCCTGAAGCCAACTCCAGTGTATATTTGGGCTCCTGCTGCTGCTGCTGCCAACTCCAGGGTGTGATTCATCCAATTTTTGGGCTCCTGAAGCCAACCCCAGTGTCTCTTTAAAGTAATGTTTGGGCTCCTGCTGCTGCTGCTGCCAACTTCTGCCAACTCCAGGGTGTGATTCATCCAATTTTTGGGCTCCTGAAGCCAACCCCAGTGTCTCTTTAAAGTAATGTTTGGGCTCCTGCTGCTGCCAACTTCTGCCAACTCCAGGGTGTGATTCATCCAATTTTTGGGCTCCTGAAGCCAACTCCAGTGTATATTTGGGCTCCTGCTGCTGCTGCTGCCAACTCCAGGGTGTGATTCATCCAATTTTTGGGCTCCTGAAGCCAACTCCAGTGTATATGTGGGCTCCTGCTGCTGCTGCTGCTGCCAACTCCAGGGTGTGATTCATCCAATTTTTGGGCTCCTGAAGCCAACCCCAGTGTCTCTTTAAAGTAATATTTGGGCTCCTGCTGCTGCCAACTCCAGGGTGTGATTCATCCAATTTTTGGGCTCCTGAAGCCAACCCCAGGGTCTCTTTAAAGTAATATTTGGGCTCCTGCTGCTGCTGCTGCCAACTTCTGCCAACTCCAGGGTGTGATTCATCCAATTTTTGGGCTCCTGAAGCCAACTCCAGTGTATATTTGGGCTCCTGCTGCTGCTGCTGCCAACTCCAGGGTGTGAATCATCCACTTTTTGGGCTCCTGAAGCCAACCCCAGTGTCTCTTTAAAGTAATATTTGGGCTCCTGCTGCTGCCAACTCCAGGGTGTGATTCATCCAATTTTTGGGCTCCTGAAGCCAACCCCAGGGTCTCTTTAAAGTAATGTTTGGGCTCCTGCTGCTGCTGCTGCCAACTCCAGGGTGTGATTCATTCAATTTTTGGGCTCCTGAAGCCAACTCCAGTGTATATTTGGGCTCCTGCTGCTGCTGCTGCCAACTCCAGGGTGTGAATCATCCAATTGTTGGGCTCCTGAAGCCAACCCCAGTGTCTCTTTAAAGTAATATTTGGGCTCCTGCTGCTGCCAACTCCAGGGTGTGATTCATCCAATTTTTGGGCTCCTGAAGCCAACCCCAGTGTCTCTTTAAAGTAATGTTTGGGCTCCTGCTGCTGCCAACTTCTGCCAACTCCAGGGTGTGATTCATCCAATTTTTGGGCTCCTGAAGCCAACCCCAGGGTCTCTTTAAAGTAATGTTTGGGCTCCTGCTGCTGCCAACTTCTGCCAACTCCAGGGTGTGATTCATCCAATTTTTGGGCTCCTGAAGCCAACTCCAGTGTATATTTGGGCTCCTGCTGCTGCTGCTGCCAACTCCAGGGTGTGATTCATCCAATTTTTGGGCTCCTGAAGCCAACCCCAGTGTCTCTTTAAAGTAATATTTGGGCTCCTGCTGCTGCTGCTGCCAACTCCAGGGTGTGATTCATCCAATTTTTGGGCTCCTGAAGCCAACCCCAGGGTCTCTTTAAAGTAATATTTGGGCTCCTGCTGCTGCTGCTGTCAACTCCTGCCAACTCCAGGGTGTGATTCATCTAATTTTTGGGCTCCTGAAGCCAACTCCAGTGTCTCTATAAAGTAGTCTTTGGGCTCCTGCTGCTGCTGCTGCTGCCAACTCCAGGGTGTGATTCATCCAATTTTTGGGCTCCTGAAGCCAACTCCAGTGTCTCTTTAAAGTAATATTTGGGCTCCTGCTGCTGCTGCTGTCAACTCCTGCCAACTCCAGGGTGTGATTCATCTAATTTTTGGGCTCCTGAAGCCAACTCCAGTGTCTCTATAAAGTAGTCTTTGGGCTCCTGCTGCTGCTGCTGCTGCCAACTCCAGGGTGTGATTCATCCAATTTTTGGGCTCCTGAAGCCAACTCCAGTGTCTCTTTAAAGTAATATTTGGGCTCCTGCTGCTGCTTGCAACTCCAGGGTGTGATTCATCCAATTTTTGGGCTCCTGAAGCCAACCCCAGTGTCTCTTTCAGCCAATGTTTGGGCTCCTGCTGCTGCTTGCAACTCCAGGGTGTGATTCATCCAATTTTTGGGCTCCTGCTGCTGACAACTCCAGTGTCTCTTTAAAGCAATGTTTGGGCTCCTGCCCCTCATAGTGATGCCACTTCAACTCTCTGCAATTGTGCCGCTCTGCGATTCTATTAGCGATGCCTCTGAACTGCATGTGATATTTATTAAAAGTATTATTTAACTAACCCAGCACGCATCCTGTGCGTGTTACAGCAAGGCAGAATGGTTTACAACCCTATTGAGGCTCTAGGAGGCTCAGAAATAGCCGTTTTTAATAGCGATTCGTCGCGAATTTATTCGGGTCAAAACGATTTTTGTCGGAAAATTCTGCGAATCAGTCGAATCGAATTTTTCAAAAGTTCGCTCATCTCTAGCCACAGTGTATGTAATATTAAACTTGGATGTTAGTTGGCTTAATTAGACTATGGGTGTTTAATTGTGCCAGCCCCGCATAACAACCAGTGTTTGAGTGTGTATGTGTTATTACATGAGAGGTGACACAATAATTTGATCATTAAAAAAAAATAAAATAAAACCCTGTTTAAAGAGAAGAAAAGCAACGTCCATTGAAATGTATGGAAGAGCGACAGATAGCGACAGGTAATACCAGGTGCTTTGGAAGCTAGGGCTCCGGCGCTATACGGTGAGCTGTCTGTGATAATGAATCGGTAGTTACATGACGTATCTTAAAGTCGCTCACCAGATTCGCTTTGATAAATGTGCTATTGCGCACAGCGCCCGGCGGTCACCGTTCGCTAGCTGTTGTTACCTGACGCTGCCAGTCGTTACCTGGCGCTATTGCTTGATGAATAAACCCCTATATCAAAAATGCCACTGAAAGCGGACTATCCCTTTAAGTGTTAAAAACCCGGAACACAGTCCATTGTATAATGGGCCTTTCATGGCAGTGTGAGGAGACTCTGTCCCGTGCTGGATTCTGAAGGGCATCCGAGCCGCGCCTCCGTCATTATGGGCAGTAAAAGCGCAGGTCATGTGATGTCAACACGCGTGGCCGTAAACATTAGCAGAGGTGAATGGAAAGTTAAAGCTTGTGACCGAGTAACGTTATGTATTATTATCACCCGACAGCAATGTCCACCCGTCAGCTGACGCGCAGCACTGCCGCTTTCTCCGAATGCTGAAAGACATCACCCGGGCGAACGCTGCTCTGGTGTTTATTACACGGCCGCAGGACAACAGAAGAGACTCAGAGATTGGGGTCCTGATACAGGTTTATAATAGAATGGAGCCCACAACACACTTCCATATTCACCCTCAACAAGAGGGATGAGAGGAAGGAAAAAGGGAAAGTGAAAGAGAGATGTGAAAGAAAGAGATATGAAGGAAAATCGTGGAAAAAGACAAAAACAAAGGGATTGTGTAAATGAGATGAAGACAGAGGAAATGTGGAAAAGAGCAAAATAAAGTAGAAATGTGTGGAAAAGAGACAAAGATGGAAGAAACATGGGGGGAAGAGAGAAAGGTAGAAGAAACAAGGGGAAAAAATAGAGAAATATGGAAGAAAATGTGGAAGAGAAAAATACGATAGAAATGTGGAAAAGAGAGAAAGTTTAAATAAATATAGAAAAGGGAAAAAATGGGAATGTGAGAAAGAGAGAAAGTTTAAAGAAATTTAGGCCCTTATTCATCAAGTGATAGCGCCAGGTAGTGTCTGACGAGCGCCAGGTAGCGGCAGCTAACGGCGACTACCGACTCAAGTACGCCCGGCGGCGGTCACAATGACGCATTTATCAAGCAAAATGAGGCTAGCGCCGGCGAGAGCGACGGCTAGCGCGGCATTCATCATGAAGCCGCCTGGACCGAACAGCGCCGCTGCAAATTCCCTCACAGCGCCAGGTATGAGCTGTCGCTCCCTGGCGATGTCCAATGCATTTCAATGGAGCAATCTATAATTATTCATAATTAATTGGTAATAATTTTTTTTTTTTTTTTTTAATGTCAAAAAATCGGAGAACACTTCTGCAATGTTAGGATTTATTTTTAAGTCAAAAAAAAAAAAAAAATATGTGCAGAATTGATCTAACAGGTCTGAGATTAATGTATTCATATTACATTGTATAATGTTACATTCAAAAAATATGGTTGTTTAGGGGTTAAAAAATAGTTAATACAGATCGCCGCCAGCGCTCTGGGGTTTAAACAAGGAATGGACAGCGACAGCACATTCGGAGCGTGATTTGTTGATGAATATGAAGCTAGCCGTTCGCTCTGGCCATTCGTTGTCAGGCGCTCACATACAACACTGGACCTGTGAAACAGCGACCCCCCAGCCCGTATTCAACATTACCGCACACCGACTGAGTCGCTGTCATCAAGCTAACGCCGGCCAAGCACAGCGAATACTGGCTGGCGCTGGAAAAATCACGCTACAGTCGCTCATCTGTCGCTACCTGGCACTATTGATGAATCGGCCTCCCCGAAATATATGTAAGAAGATGGGTATGTGAAAAAAAGAGAAAGATGGAAGAAATGAGGAAACAGAGAAAAATAAAATGGAAATGTGGAAAAAGATGGAGAGCATGTGGAAGAGAAAAATATGATGGGAATGCGGAAAAGAGAGAAAGTTTAAAGAAATATAGAAAAGGGAAAAATAAAATGGGAAAGTGCAAAAGAGATAAAGATGGAGAGCGTGTGGAAGAGAAATAGAAATATGATGGGAATGTGGAAGAGAGAGATAGAGGGAGACTTATGTGAAAAAGTTTCTGTATCTGTAGCCATAACTGATGCCAATATGGGGGGATGAGGGGCAGGGGCGTATATAGATATCATAGAGCTCTGAAATTCATGGAGGGTCCTCCAAAAATGACCTAACCCAGCAGTAAATGACCTGCAATGAGGTGCAGCCTTGATTTGTGAGTAGACCAATCAGAGACCAGGCTTGGACTGGCCCATTAGGTTACCAGAGAATCCCTCAGTGGGCCCCTGAATGGAGAGGCTCATTGAGGGGCCCAACTCCAAAAGGGATGGTGCACTATGCAATAGCAAATACTGTGCTGTTTATTTTTCTATGATAGAAGCAGTAGGTAATGCTGGATGTCATTGGTCTATGGCCCAAGATCACAGGTTATATCCACTTATGCGTAATACAGTTAGGTTTTATGTCTTTATGAATGAGTCCTAAAAATAAGTTGTTAATGTTTGTCTGCAACTGTAAGATGGGCCACTCTCCTGGTGGGGCCCAAGAAACCCTAGTCTGACACCATCAGAGACTGTGGTCTGATAGGAGGATTGTTGGCACACTGTGAGACCCGGGTTGGTGGGGTCCGATGAGGTCCATTTCTTCCTGGGGTGCTTGTTTCACCTAATGGCCTGCTTAAAAAAAGTTCCATGGAGAAACAATGTGCCGGCATCTTAGTTCTGCCCTGCAAAACCTCTGGTGCTCCTTGTAGACAGTGTGGCAGCACTGCAATCTGCTGTAAGGTGGGGGAGGGAAGCAGCTTGCATTGGGCCCCGTCTGCCATGGGCCTGATAGCAGTTGCCTCCACCAACTCTATGGTATCTACGCCCATGATGAGGGGCCTGGTGTATGGCCAGCACTTCTAACATAGGCCCTGACCCATCTGTGGAAAACAGACCTAGAATCTAGAAACATCTCTGCCCAGCATCAGTGGCGGACTCGGGGCCAAAATTAGCCCAGGATTTAACAGCCCCCTATCAAACTGTGACATCCCCAAATAGCTCACCTTCCCCAATGTGCTTCCTGTAGCTGGCTGGTCAATAAATTAGCTCCAAGGCTGAGGTTACAGCATGGGAGGAGGGATGGAAAATCAGATGGGTACAGGTGGAATAGGGGGAGACTAACTAGCCAAAGATTATAAGGGGCTGTTGGAAGCAGTAGCCCATCAAGCCTCAAAAGCAGTGCGGCCCTTAAGGGATTCTCCCAGGTCTCCCTATGCCGACCCTGGCTGGAGCCACTAGCAGCTTTCGTTCTAGGGGAAGCCGATTCATTAATAGCGGCAGGTAGCGACAGTTGAGCGACTGTAGCGGTATTTTCACAGCACCCGCTAGTAGTCGCTGTGCTTGGCCGTTGTTCGGTAGTTGATAGCGACTCAGTCGGTTTGCCGTAATGTTGAATATTGGGTGAGGAGTCGCTATTTGACAGGTTCCGCGCTCTATGGGAGCGCATGATAGCGACTGGCCCTAGCGACCGGCTCCCACCATATTCATTAAAAAATCACGCTCAAAAAATTCTCGCGCTGTGAAATGCATGTTTAAACCCCAGAGCGCTGGCGGCGATGGGTTAAAAGTAGTTTTTTAACCCCCAAACCATATTTTTGGAAACCAAAAAAAAAGTATTTTAAATAATTTAGTAATATGAATACATTAATATCAGACCTGTAATATCAATTCTGTACAATTTTTTTTTTATTTTTTTTCCCTTAAAAAAATAATCTAAAATGGCAGAAGTGGTCACAGAATTTTTCACATTTAAAAAAAAAAAAAACATTAATAACAATTAATTATTAATATTTAAAGATTGTTCCATTGAAATGCATTGGAGCGCGCCAGGTAGCGAGAGGTCATACCTGTCGCTGTTCAAGGTCGGACGCTGGTGCTGTGGGCTGAGGCTGGAAAAATGATGAATGAGTCGCTATATGGCGCTATCTCAGTCGCTAAGCAGGATTGGCTTGATAAATGTGTGATTGTGGTGGGGAGCCGGCGTTCTCGTGGCGGGGCCCGTCATTACAGGACGCTCACCAGTTGCTACCTGTCGCTATTCCTTCATAAATAAGGGCCTTATTTTTTCCTTACTCTCTTTTTTTGTGGGGGTCCTCTGCTGATCCATGAGTTGGTCCTCAACAATTCAGTTGGGGGTTCTGATCTACTAAGTCGGATGGGGAAAAAGAGCATCTAATCCTTTCTGCGCCACCAAATGTCAAGGAAGAGTAAACCTCTAAGCATCACGCTTGTGTTCCTTCTATTATTTGGTTATCCCCATGGCTCCGCCAAGTCTTTGCGATTTATAATTATTCATTTTCATAGGTTTGCTTTAGAATAGAAACTGTTGCTCCTCAACCTCACAGAAGTTTTCGGACCTAGACAGGTAGCAGTAAGCCAAGGCACAAGACCAGACCAAGCCACAGCCAATCAGAATGCTAGAATTCTCACACACCTATACAAACGCACTTGCGGTGGGATCTTTAAAGGAGCAGTATCGCGAAATTAGCATTAAAAAAGATAAATAATTAAATAGCCACACAATAGCTTCTAACGTGTATAAAAAATCTGGCGATAGAAAAATGAAAAAATATCTGCCTTTCTTTTAAATTGTATAATGCCAATGGCTCAGTCCATTTGCTGAATAGGGGGATCTGCTGGGTTGTATTTAGTGAGCTGCTTCATTTAGCCCACTGGTCTCCTAGCAACACTTTACCTCAGAGGCTGACACTGTAATCAGTGGTAACGGCTGTGTGTGTGTGAGGTGCTGCTTTTGTTATGAGACCAGGTGACTCAAATGTGTAAAATCTATACAAAATAAACTAAACTGACTGAAAATGACTGAAATTCTTCTTTGAATAACTGTGCAGGAAAATCTAAAATGAACCAGATAAAAAACAAAAAAGGGGACCGCACCCACTAACTTTCTAATCAAGGGTGTGCACAAACCTGCCCCATTTTTCAGACCAGCACCACAAAATGCCTTTAAATTTTGAATCTAGAGAGAGTATCTGGCATAATAAATTACAACAGTGGAAAACCCATGGAGATTCCACAGCGCAGAGCACCTATTCCCCTAGTGTGAGAGATATTTTCCACCGGATTAAAAGGGAACAAATTAAATATACAAAAATGTGGTGGAATGTTCAGAGCTTAGAATTATATAAAGAAGAATCCCTGATCCCAAGGGGCCTGAGAGTACAAATATTTCCCGCCTGGGAGGTCCCCATGGAGGTCCGCCATAGATGGGAAACACATTTAAATAAATGTGCCATGGGACTAATACAAGAACTAATAGACTTGGACAGAACAGCACTTGAAACAGTTAAAGCAACATTGAACACATTGTATGACAGTATCCCCAGGGAAACCCCTCAAGGGGAACTAGATAGACTACAGGAATTGTTAGACAATGACCTTAAAAGATTGGAGGATAACATCATTAGTGGAAAAATGGACAAGTTGAACAGAGACAGAGCTGATTTTGACAGTGGTCATGTATATAAATGGGCCCATAGGGGTAACAGACGGAATACACGTGGGGATAGCCGCCCCCCCAGTCGGAGAACTTCGATCTCTAGCAGGTCATCGGATGGTAGCAATAGGACACCGCACCAGCATTTTTTAGACGAAGGCAGGGCAGAAGGACACGCCGGGGGGGGAAAAAGAGACACGGATATAACCGGAGTAACCGGGAGATGGGCTCATCGCCGGTTACTACAATCCGCACAGAAACGATCCAGGACCGGCCCCAGCCCATAACCTCCATAATTCCTGAAACTATTGAAGGCCCCATGAATGATCTAGAGGGGGCCACAAACCAGGAACTTACCGTGATTAACCTATCTGATATCACACTTACAGCTGATGAAGAGTCAGTGTTGCAGAAAGGCTTAACGTTTGCACCACATAATAGATTGGACAAGTTTCTTGCCATAAAAGATTTATATTTATTCTGTAGAAGACTCCTTTTAAAAAAACAATTTGCTATTACACCTGAAGCAATGGAGAGTCGAACATGGCAAGAACAAGAGGCCTTGGAGAATCTTGTGACACTTCTAGAGGAACAGGAGCCGGAGGTGAATATATTACCACCCTTACGGGGACCATCCAGATATGCACCACCATGGACCTTGAGCCCTGCAGTATACACCTTTTTTAAGGCAGTAAGTAATAGTATTCAACGACTACCAACAAGTACGGGGCCCCACAATTTGAAGCCGGGGGAAGTAGCTGCTCTTGATAGCCTCCGTGCTCGCACGGACATAATTATAAAAGAATCAGACAAGGGTGGTAACATCGTAGTTATGTCTAGTGAATATTATCGTACGGAGGCATTAAGACAGCTACAGAACCCGGCTAATTATGAGAGGCTGCCCGGAAATCCTCTAACTAGGTATAAGATTGAATACGAAGCATTGATTGATGAGGCTTGGACTGAGGGTGTAATCAGTGGAGGTACACATGACTTTCTCAAGGTAGAGCATCCCGTCATTGCCACCTTCTATATGCTCCCCAAGATACATAAGAACCCCCGATGCCCGCCGGGAAGACCTATTGTGGCGGGCATCGGGGGCCTTACGGAGAAGGCATGCGTCCTCCTTGATAGACACCTTCAGCCCTTTGTGGCCTCCCTGGAGTCCTACGTTCGTGACTCCATGGACCTAGTAAGACAACTTGATGATATAGAGGTTCCTAAGGATACCTTGCTTATCACATTGGACATCGAGGCCCTATACACCAGCATATCACATGTATCGGCCACCAACACGTGCCGGTATTTCCTCAATATGAGCACCCGTGACTCTCCCCCACTCCAGGAATTTCTATTAAAGTTACTCACGTTTGTGCTATCGCACAATTTCTTCATCTTTGATGGAGTGTTTTACCGTCAAATATGTGGTGTAGCCATGGGGGCGCGGTGTGCCCCCTCAGTGGCCAATTTGTTCCTGGGGTGGTGGGAGAGGGAGGTAGTAGGAAGTGAGGAACTATCCCAACATTACCGGCACGTGTTGGGGTGGCATAGATACATTGATGATGTGCTGGTGTTATGGCAGGGCACCGAGGAACAGTTTAATGAATATTTGGAGTGTCTGAATAAAAATAATCTAAATATCTTTCTTACGGCTCAGATTTCATCTAAACAGGTTGCGTTCTTGGACCTTCTGATTACAAATGTGGGAGATGGCACAATACGCACCGGGCTATATAGAAAAGATACGGCTGTCAATTCGCTCTTACATTATAAGAGCTTCCACTTAACTAGTCTCAAACAAGGCATCCCGGTGGGGCAGTTCCTGCGTGTACGCAGGAATTGCTCCAACGATGAAGAATTTGAACAACAAGCTGGTGATCTTGCACAACGGTTCCGAAGAAGAGGATATCCAAAGGCGGTGGTGGAAAGGGCTCGTACACGAGCAAGAAATACACCAAGATCAGGTCTTTTAATACCTAAACAAAGAACATGCAAGACCCCTGAGGTAAGATATGTAACAAGATACAACAGTGATTGGTCCAAATTAAGATCTATATTGAAAAGGCACTGGAGCATTTTAGGCACAGACCCACAGATAGCCAAGTGGATAGGAGGTGGTCCACGAATGACGGCACAACGGGCCCCTAGCATAAGGGATAGAATATGCTCTAGCCATTATAGGGGCACATCGAACTGGCTACGAGATAGTGCTGGGACAGGAGGGAATCACCCCTGTGGGGGGTGTTCCATATGCCCACATATGGTGAAAGGTAAGAATATTAAAAACTTGCAGACAGGAAAACAATTTTCAATACGTCAATTTATCAACTGCAGAACATCAGGAGTGATTTATGCTATTACATGTGGGTGCCCGAAAATGTATATAGGGGAGACACGCAACACCCTGAAAGCAAGGGTACAAGCCCACCTGTCTAGCATCCGATTAGCCTCGAGGAACATATCATTGGGTAAAATAGTACCACCAGTGGCCTTACACTTCTTGAAGGAACATCAGAGCGATACTAGTAGCCTGAAGGTTACAGGCATTGAAAGGGTGAATTTGGGTCCACGGGGGGGAGATATAAAGCGATTACTACAGCAGAAGGAGTTACGATGGATTTATCATCTGGACTCACAGGCCCCCACAGGATTGAACGAAGACCTGGCTTTCACACCGTTTTTGGGGAGGTGATTTTATATTCACATCTTGTATTAGGTTAGTATTTAAGTTTATTTATATATGTTAAGAAAGGGTAAGTTGGTTGATACTAGGTTCACATATTATTTTTTTTTTTTTTTGGGGCCTTTGGGTTTGTTGTTAATAACACAGTTCACAATTATGGTACTCACATATATATATATTTTTTATTTAGATATCAGAGCACTGTTTTGTATATCATAACACCAGGTCGTACATTCAAGGAAGACATCTCCTGAAGTAATGAAAAGTTGGGGCTGGAATAAGTGATCCTTGGAGTCACCTTCGTCACTCAGTAGTCTGCATTTGAATGTATTTAAAGAGCAAAAACAACATCATGTAACCCAGCAAGGGGGGTCCATGTTTACCTAAACATGGACTACACAGCAATGATTAGTTCCCGTAGGGGGTTCATAGTCCTGTTATGGACATATGTGGGACATATTGGTATTGTCACATATATATATATACGACGGTTTATTTTGACACCCTTGTTCTGTGCACTGGGTTGGTAGGTAAAGAGAAAAAAGAAAAAAGGAAAGGAGTATATTGACCTCAGGGTATAGGTGAATGCTTGAAATGGAGATATTCTGAGGAATTAGGAAATGGTAGAGGCTTTAACTTTAGAATGTATATAAAAATGAACAAGCCTAGTCCGGGTATGTTATAATAGATAGAGATAATAATATGGTGCCTAATTTACTTGCCAGGATACAGATATGATTTGCTAGGTATGTAGAAATAGGTGGTTTAAATAGTGTTATATGTGAATAGTAATAATTTATTAGATAATGCAATGTACATACATTGGTGTCCAGGTTAGTTAAAAGTATGTTTAAATGTCATTAGCTAGCACTTGGCATACTCACCCTATCCAGTCTTCCATCTCCCGCAGACCGAGCCAGCGTCTTGCGTTCCATTGATACCGGCAGGGCGTTTCCGGTATCTGGAGCGCAAGTTCCGTGACGCACGTCCGGCCGGCGTGTATCACGTGAGCGGTTGCTGGGCGGCGCGCTTCCGGCGGGTGCGCGTTCGTCCTGCACCGTATTATGCGGCCGGTGATTGGCGGGGGAACGGGCAGTGGTGAGTACTTAAGGGAGAGGGGGATGTGGGCATCGGTATCTTGGCCCTGCCCTGGAGAAGTGACGCGAGACGTCACGCAACGCGTCGGCTGGGAGAGGAGGGGGTCTGTGTGGCTGGCGACTGGATTATTTGAGGTACTGTGTCATGTTATGTACGTGTCTGTTTTTTTCCCCACGGCTGTCTTGAGGATGAATAATAACAGTTTGTGATTTATGGCACTTAGCACTTTATGTAAATAATATTTGATTGATTTTTTTGCACATGATTGAGTTTTACATTTATATTTATAGTAATAGGTTTATGAGATAGGCACTGGTAGATAGGCAGCAATGGGCATTTAAAAACAGCAACAGACCAATATATGTTATTAATTAATTTAGCCACAAGGGCGTTTTCTATCTGGACACTCTGGTTAGTGTTGTCCTGCCCCCCCCTCCACACTTTTTTGGTCCTCCCCCTCCCCCTTTCTCCTTTCCCCACTTTTGGTGGGATTGTGTGTAATATATATGTATTTTAATAATGTTTTTAATTTTATGTATGTACATAGTAGAAACAATTGAATAAAGTTATATTAAGTGTTTATTAAAACGGAGTGGTGCCATTCACTATAGGGTGTGGATTAAGGGAGTGTGGGACTCTCTATATTGGTGGGATATGCAGGAAAATCTAAAGGTATTAAAGTGGAACAAAACCCTGAGTGGTGACCCTGAAGTCTATAAGACCTGGCCATTGACCTTCCCCCTTGGGCATTCTAAATCGGGATGCCCCACTGTGTGAAACAACCCCTGGATAACCACAGATCCCCCCATTTTTCTGGCGCGCTCACGCAGATAGTCATTTAGACAGGCCGGGCGGCCAGGAAGGTTACTGCTCAGGCTCCCCATCTGCGTGCAAACAGCGCTGATTGGATGAGAGCCTGCGCATGCGCTGTGGGACAGGGAAAGGTACGTTTTCACAGGCGAACTTGAGGATTTCACATATCAGGGCACCCCAAGTCAGGATGCCCCTAGGGGCACAAAACAAAACTCCAGATAGTGAAAATCCTGGGTTGGGCTTTGCTCAAAACACACAAAGCTGAAAGAAAGATCATATGGAAAAATGTGTTGAGAAATGGTAAACTGAAAGATTCTGCAGCAGAGCCAACATGAAGGGAAAATTGTCAAAATCAGCTAAATGACTTCTAGAGCTTTTCTCTCTGTTTTAGATATATAAGTTCTGGCCAGGCAATGTTGCAATGTTGTTATCTTATGCTGGACGGCTGCCAGCACTGAACAGCTGATACTTTGTTACATTGTTTCACCCCTCTCCTCAGCGTGGAACAGGCCAGAGTGTCGGGCCCCCTGACACTCAGCAGACATAAACATGAGCTATTAGTCCCAGCTGCTCAACACAGACATCATTTTTTTTTCTAAATTTGTAATTCTTACTCCAACACTTACCTACATTCAAAGTACCATTTAAATATAAGTCACCAAGAAAAATTCGCGAAAAAATACTGCTCCTTTAAGAGACAAAATACTTAGAATAGTGATTGTTTATCAGCTAGAAAAGGCACAACATTAAATCATCAGAAGTCAAATGCTTGCATGAAAAAAAAAATGCTTGCATAGGTGCTGCAACAAAGCCGGGACCCGGGCGAGCCTTGGGATTTACTGAGAAACCATATCAAAGGTCATTGCCTAGTAAGTTATGAGCTAGCAGACGGGGAGGCTATAAAAATATTAATCTGTGTTGTGTGAAACTGTTAAAATGACATTTCCAGGATTTTTTTGGTACATATTGTTGGAAAAATTATACAAAATTGATGAAAAAACTAAATAAACCTGTTTAGGGGATATAAAAAGGGTTTTCTAACCTTTTTAGAGCTGATGTATTTTTGAAAACTGAGCAACATTGCCAAAAAAACTCATCTATATTTTTGGTCTTGATTGGCTTTGAGAGGAGATTTACATTTGGCTTTTTTATATTGGCCTTGTAGTATTTGTGGCCAAAATTTCCCAATTATTCCATCCAAAAGTCTAAAATCTTTTTTCAAATTAACCCTGCTAAACCTTCTTTTTACATAGTTACAAAGAAATTTAGGTTAAAACAATTGATTGCCTATCAGGATGGAGCCCCCCTCACAATGTGTCGGGCCATGGAATGGACTTTAGCCAATAAAAGTGAGTGGATTCTAAAGTGAAAACATGCTCTAATGCAAACAATATTAAAGTGGACCAACACCCAGGATTTTGACTATCCTGGGTTTTGGTCCACTTACCCGGGGAACCCTGATCGGGGGTGCCCCGCTATGTGAAACCCCCCAGATCACTATCTTCAACTCACCTCACCCCGCTCCTACAGCGCATGCGCGGCCGCTCATCCAATCAGCACGTTCGGAGCCGCTGAGCACGTTGGCGGCCACATCTCGCGCTTCCCTCTAACAGGGTGTCAGGGTGAATGGCCGGCGCGGGCACCTGCCCTGCTAGAGAGAAGCGCGAGATGCGGCCGCGGCCCGCACATGCACCATTGGACCGGGATTCAGGTAAGGCTTGCGGGCATCCTGGGGGGTTTCACACAGCGGGGCATCTCAATTTTGGATGCCCCACAGGGAGGAATTGGATTTAAAAACATTTTTCTTTAAAGTGGACCAACACCCAGCCGGATCTATAAGATTCCCGGACCGATCCTGCTGGGTGTTGGTCCACCTTAAAGAGAAATGTTTTTAAAGTGGACCTTCCAGACTGGACTTCCAGGCCTCAAATAGTAAAAAAAAAAAAAAAGCAGAACGACCATTGTTCTACACTATTGTGTCTACACTTATGCAACTATTGGGGTTCACCAGATGAGTGTTTTCACAGCATGTGAGCCTGGCAATCCTAATTAGTTGCCAGCAGCCAGAAGGACCTCACGAGCAGCTGTCATCAGGAAAGAAGTTTGGAAATGGTAGGTAGTTCTGCCCGAGGGCAAATAGAAATCAGGGGCTGGGGGGGGAGGGGGTGAGCAGACCTGAGGAGTAGCTATGCTTTCTGGCATCCGGGCAAATATTCAAAACGGCGCCCCACACCTGTGCTCAGGCCCCCCCTTTGGCGCCCCCTGACCTGCTGCACCCGGGGCACGTGCCCCCACTGCTCGCCCACTCTATACCCTTGTATAACATCTTACCCCCCTAGCTACGCCCCTGGAGCAGACAACAGTCATTTTAGTCTCAGATTTTAAGATGCTTTGCAATGGCTTATTTCCCACTGTTCCCAAGCGGGATAAGGTGGGAGGTTAGTGTGTGTCTGGACAAAGATTACGTGAAGATTAATTAAAATGATTCTGTTAGAACTGCAGCCAGATGTGAGCCTCACTCAACTATATATTGGCACAATAGGAAATAACTTGCTGATCGAGGCATGCAGGCCCACAATACCCTGAGAAAAAGACGGGGAGGCCGATTCATTAATAGCGCAAGGTAGCGACAGATGAGCGCCAGTAGCGTGATTTTCACAGCGCCCGCTAGTATTCGCTGTGCTTGGCCGTTGTTCGCTTGTTGACAGCGACTCAGTTGGTGTGTGGCAATGTTGAATACGGGGTTAGGAGTCGCTGTTTGACAGGTTCCGCGCTGTATGGGTGCGCCTGACAGCGAATGGCCAGAGCGAACGGCTCCCAGCATATTCATTAACAAATCACGCTCAAAAAATTCTCGCGCTGTGAAATGCTTGTTTAAACCCCAGAGCGCTGGCGGCGATGGCTTAAAAGTAGTTTTTAACCCCCAAACAACCATATTTTTTTATTATAAAATTAAACAAGTTTTTCTAAACATTTTGTAATATGAATACATTAATATCAGACCTGTAATATCAATTCTGCACAAATTTTTTTTTTTTTTTTTTAACCTTAAAAAAAAAATCTAACATTGCAGAAGTGGTCACAGAATTTTTGACATTTAAAAAAAAAAAAAAAAAACATTAATAACAATTAATTATGAATATTTAAAGATTGCTCCATTGAAATGCATTGGAGAGCGCCAGGTAGCGAGAGGTCATACCTGGCGCTGTGATGGGATTAGCAGCGGCGCTGTTCGTTGCAGTCCGCTACATGATGAATCCAGCGCTAGCTTACGCTCTCGCCGGCGCTAGCCTCATTTAGCGTGATAAATGCGTGATTGTGTCCGCCGCCTGGCATTCTGGAGTTGGTAGCCGTCGATAGCTGGCGCTACCTGGCGCTAGTGAGACACTGCCTGGCGCTATCCCTTGATAAATAAGGGCCTTAGGCCCTTATTTAACAAGGGATAGCGACAGGTAGCGACTGGTGAGCGGCCGGTAATGACGGGCTCCGCCACGAGAACGCCGGCTCCCCACCACAATCACACATTTATCAAGCCAATCCTGCTTAGCGACTGAGATAGCGCCATATAACAACTCATTCATCATTATTCCAGCCTCAGCCCACAGCGCCAGCGTCCGACCTTGAACAGCGACAGGTATGACCTCTCGCTACCTGGCGCTCTCCAATGCATTTCAATGGAACAATCTTTAAATATTCATAATTAATTGTTATTAATGTTTTTTTTTTTTTTTTTAAATGTGAAAAATTCTGTGACCACTTCTGCCATTTTAAATAATTTTTTTAAGGTCCAAAAAATAAAAAAAAATGTACAGAATTGATATTACAGGTCTGATATTAATGTATTCATATTACTAAATTATTTTAAAAACTTTTTTTTTTTTTTGGTTTCCAAAAATATGGTTGTTTGGGGGTTAAAAACTACTTTTAACCCATCGCCGCCAGCGTTCTGGGGTTTAAACATGCATTTTACTGCGCAAGAATTTTTTGAGCGTGATTTGTTAATGAATATGGTGGGAGCCGGTCGCTAGGGCCAGTCGCTATCATGCGCTCCCATACAGCGCGGAACCTGACAAATAGCGACTCCTCACCCAATATTCAACATTACGGCAAACCGACTGAGTCGCTATCAACTACCGAACAACGGCCGAGCACAGCGACTACTAGCGGGCGCTCTGAAAATGCCGCTACAGTCGCTCAACTGTCGCTACCTGCCGCTATTAATGAATCGGCCTCAAAGGTGGTTATTTAAGAAGGGATAGGGGCCAGGTAGCACTTCATAGCAGCAGGTAGCGTCTGGTGAACGCCGGGCGCTATACGCAAAACCACATTTATGAAAGCAATTCTGGTGAGCGTCTCTAACACCACCAAATAGCGATGTATTAATCCAGCTGGCTCAGCGTATGGCTCCGGCGCTCTAGGTTCCAGGGCGCCATATAGTACCTGTCGCTCTGTAGCGCTCTCCTATACATTTCAATGGGGTTTTCATTAGTTGCAATTTTTTTCCCAAATCATTGTGTGACCTCTCCTGGCTGCAAACAAACACTTTTAGAAACTTTTTAGATTTTTTTTATATTTTTATGCAGAATTGTCATTACAGGTCTGGCACTAAAGTGTTAATGTCACAATGTTACAACAATGTCATTCCATGTGTTTTCGCTTTGTTACTGGTGGGTATATGTTCAGAAACAGACTTCAATCACACAGTGTCTGGCGCTCTATGCTATAGCGCCCAGCTTTAGAGCGCCGATGCTGTGTGTGTCTAGTGTTTTGTTAAATATGGTGTGGAGCGCCAAGTGCCGGGCACACTGAGCTGGTGCTACGTATCTCTCGCTGTAGTGCTATACTGTTGTTAGAGCACCCAACACACATCACATTCATCAATGCCAGCCAGGTTACTAAAGCGACCGAGGCACTCTGTTACATTGCCCGATACTCGCTTACAGTGTCTACTAGCGGTCGCTCTAAGTGCCACTATACAGAGGCTCATCTGGCAATAAAAAGTTTCAAAATAGCTGGAAACACCAAACATGGGCTTTATGAAATCAGTGGACCCAGCTGGAACCAGTTATCAGGTTTCCCAATGAACCTTAGGCCCTTATTTAAGAAGGGATAGCGTCAGGTAGCGCCTGGTTAATGAGAGGTAGCGACAGATAGCGACTGGTCAACGCCGGACACGGCACGCAATTCCACATTTATCAAGCAGAATCTGTTGAGCGACTGGGATAGCGCCATGTAGCATCTGATTCATCATTTTCACAGCCTCAGCGAACAGCACCAGCGTTCAGCCTTGCACAGCGCCAGGTATGACCTTTCGCTATCTGTCGCTCTCCCATACATTTCAATGGACGATCCTTTTCTTCTCTTTAAACGGGGTTTTTGTTTTTTTGTTTTTTTACAAAAAAATCACAAATAATTCTGTGACCTCTCCTGGCATTGAATAAGCATTTTTTTCATATTTTTTTCATTTTTAATATATTTCCTCAGAAATGACATTACAGTGTTCATGTTACAATGTTGTTACAATGTAATTCCATATGTTTTCGCTTTGTTACTAGTGGATAGATGCTGAAAAACAGACTTTAATCACACAGCCTCCTGCGCTCTGGGCTTCAAACAAGTATTTTTCAGCGCCAGAGATTTGTGAGGCTGTTTTTTTGCTGAGTATGGTGTGAGTCGGTCGCTATGAGCAGTCGCTAACATGCGCTCCCATACAGCGCTGTACTGGTCAAATAGCGACTCCTCACAATGTATTCAACATTACTGAACAGCGACGGGGAGGCCGATTCATTAATAGCGCCAGGTAGTGACAGTTGAGCGACTGTAGCAGTATTTTCACAGCGCCCGCTAGTAGTCGCTGTGCTTGGCCATTGTTCGGTTGTTGATAGCGACTGAGTCGGGGTGCAGTAATGTTGAATACGGGGTGACGAGTCGCTATTTGACAGGTCCAGCGATGTATGGGTGCGCATGATAGCGACTGGTCAGAGCGACCGGCTCCCACCATATTCATCAAAAAATCACGCTCAAAAAATTCTCGCGCTGTGAAATGCATGTTTAAACCCCAGAGCGCTGGAGGCGATGTGTTAAAAGTAGTTTTTTAACCCCCAAACCACCATATTTTTGGAAACCAAAAAAAAAAAATTTTTTAAAGAATTTTGTAATATGAATACATTAATATCAGACCTGTAATATCAATTCTGTACAATTTTTTTTTTTTTGCCCTTAAAAAAATATCTAAAATGGCAGAAGTGGTCACAGAAAAAAAAAAAAAAAAAAAACATTAATAACAATTAATTATTAATATTTAAAGATTGTTCCATTGAAATGCATTGGAGAGCGCCAGGTAGGGAGAGGTCATACCTGGCGCTGTTCAAGGTCGGACGCTGGCGCTGTGGGCTGAGGCTGGAATAATGATGAATGAGTTGCTATATGGCGCTATCTCGCTAAGCAGGATTGGCTTGATAAATGTGTGATTGTGGTGGGGAGCCAGCGTTCTCGTGGCGGTGCCCATCATTACTGGTCGCTCACCAGTCGCTACCTGTCGCTATTCCTTCATAAATAAGGGCCTAAGTCGCTATAAAGTAGCGACTCACGGCCGAGCACTGCGACTACTAGCGGGCGCTCTGAAAATGCCTGCTACAGACGCTCATCTGTCGCTACCTGCCGCTAATGATGAATCGGCCTTGGCCCGTTTCCCTGCAAAATGATGGGTCCCTTGCTAAATTCCGAGCTGCTGGTGGGTGGAGATGAAGCCTGCCTCTAGGGAGTGTCCAGGGAAGTACCCAAAGCTCTCCACCCCTTGGTGAGCCACACCTAAAAAGAAGGCTGTTCTAATCATAACTCCATACTCCATAACTGCCACGGATCCGGCGGGACAATCACGTTTTTCAACAGGTGTCACGCCGTACCACGAGGTCATAGAGATGGCCCAAATTCAGGCCCCCACGCAGTTTTCATTAAAACATAATTGGAGATTCAGTGGTTAACAGTCTCATCTCTTCCTGCATGCAGAATAGAGCGTCCCCAGCCGGCAGCACCCACTCCGCCTCATTGGCCCCGAGAGAATGGCGTCGCTCTCAGCAGTAATCCCGGAGGTGGGGGACCGTGCCGGACGCTGCCACTGTGACTGAAGGTACATGATAAATGTGTGACAGCAGGCAGCGCTAGCAGAGGTTAGATGGGTGGATGGGATGATATTACTTTGAACAGTCTGCACTTCCTGGCTCTTTCTTGCACACAGCCTTAGTAGATGTGCTGCTGTCATGACGGAGTAATGGCCACAAGGAAAAGCTGGGTCGGTGCAGAC
Organism: Gastrophryne carolinensis; assembly: GCA_027917425.1. Taxonomy (NCBI): domain Eukaryota; kingdom Metazoa; phylum Chordata; class Amphibia; order Anura; family Microhylidae; genus Gastrophryne; species Gastrophryne carolinensis. The sequence goes on along the minus strand of CM051234.1, from coordinate 625,211,390 downwards.
TCTTCAAAGTAAACAATACATAAACATAAATACATACACATAAATAAACGTAAATACATAAACAAAACATAACAAAAACTAGCTGCAGCCAGGGCTGTATTTACCATTAGGCAACCCTAGGCACGTGCCTAGGGTGGCAACTTGGAAGGAGGGGGGTGCTGCCCTTACTACAGTAGTAAAGAAAAGAAATTACAACTCTCATATCCTGAACATGAATCCCCCCCAACAAGCACCCCCCCAGCCACAGAAGGACACAGAGTGTATTTGTGTGAAGAGGGGGGGCAATGGGTTGAACACAGGCCAGAGCATCTGCCCTCCACTGATTTGGTCATGTGACTCCTGTATGTCATAATGCAGTAAAAGTTGGAACATGCTTACCTGCTTCTCTGCATTTGCCCCTTTGTGCCCTCTCCCTCTTTCACATATACTCTGCATCTAGCCCATTGCATGCCTTCCAACTTTTCAGGGTGGGAAAGAGGGACAATTTGTAAATTAGGGCACGCCCCTTCATTAATTGATGGATAGGAGATTTGTTGTAACAATAGGAGGTTGTAACAATAGAAACACTTTGAATAGGCAAATGAATCATGCAGATCTGCATGTTACACCTCAAAGAGGGACAAATGAAACAATGAGGGACAGGGGGACATGGCCCCAAAAGAGGGACAGTCCCTCCCAATCAGGGACACTTGGACGGTATGCCCACTGCACCCTCCAGACTGGCAGCTTGTTTGCATGTCTTGGCTATGTCTGCTGCAGCTTGAAGTGCCCCTGGTCACCCCAGCTCTGGCCCCCCTGTATTTTGGTCCGCCTAAAACCATACCTCCCTGATTTGGAGGGACTGTCCCTCTTTTCTGTCCATGCCCCTTGTCCTTCTTTGAGGTGTAACATGCTGATCTGCAGCAATAAATTATTTATTGCCTATTCAAAGTGTTTATAGTGTTGTAACTGTTACAATGTATATCCTGTCCATCCCTAAATGAGGGGGCATTGCTTCATTTACAAATTGTCCCTCTTTCCCACCCTGAAAAGTTGGAAGGTATGTTATCCCACTCTGGAGCAAGCCAGGCATGACGCAGAAAGAGGCAAGTGTATTGGTTCAAAAGGGCGATAAATTGGGTGTAGCTAGGCAGGGCCGGGGCCAGCACAGGACAAATCTGGGCAATTGCCAGGGCCCCTGGCATTTTCAGGGGCCCACTCGGGCTCACACTTGGCCATGGTATTATTTTACATTGGACCCAAACCACTGAATGCTGGGTGTTGTGAGAAAACCTGCTCATGGCTGCCCTCAGCAACAATGGAGAAGGGGGCCTGGAATGGAGGGCAATGGATGGAAGTTTAGAAGGTGGCGAGAACCAGATGACAATTGACAGCAATGATGGAGTCTTTGGTGGCAGTGGAGCAAGCAGTAAGGGCTGAAGGGTGCTTGGTGGCAGTAGAGAATACAACAAGGACTGGAGGATGATTGGTGGCTATAGGGAAGGCAATAAGGACTAGAGGATGATTGGTGGCTATAGGGAAGGCAATAAGGACTAGAGGATGATTGGTGGCTATAGGGAAGGCAATAAGGACTGGAGGACCATTGGTGGCTATAGGGAAGGCAATAAGGGCTGGAGGGTGATTGGTGGCTATAGGGAAGGCAATAAGGACTGGAGGACCATTGGTGGCTATAGGGAAGGCAATAAGGACTAGAGGATGATTGGTGGCTATAGGGAAGGCAATAAGGACTAGAGGATGATTGGTGGCTATAGGGAAGGCAATAAGGGCTGGAGGGTGATTGGTGGCTATAGGGAAGACAATAAGGGCTGGAGGGTGATTGGTGGCTATAGGGAAGGCAATAAGGACTGGAGGACAATTGGTGGCTATAGGGAAGGCAATAAGGACTAGAGGATGATTGGTGGCTATAGGGAAGGCAATAAGGGCTGGAGGGTGATTGGTGGCTATAGGGAAGACAATAAGGGCTGGAGGGTGATTGGTGGCTATAGGGAAGGCAATAAGGACTGGAGGACAATTGGTGGCTATAGGGAAGGCAATAAGGACTAGAGGATGATTGGTGGCTATAGGGAAGGCAATAAGGACTGGAGGACCATTGGTGGCTATAGGGAAGGCAATAAGGGCTGGAGGGTGATTGGTGGCTATAGGGAAGGCAATAAGGGCTGGAGGGTGATTGGTGGCTATAGGGAAAGCAATAAGGACTGACGGGCTATTGGTGGCTATAGGGAAGGCAATAAGGACTCGAGGGCTATTGGTGGCTATAGGGAAGGCAACAAGGACAGGAGGATGATTGGTGGCTATAGGGAAGGCAATAAGGACTGGCGGGCTATTGGTGGCTATAGGGAAGGCAATAAGGACTGGAGGGCTAATGGTGGCTATAGGGAAGGCAATAAGGACTGGAGGGCTATTGGTGGCTATAGGGAAGGCAATAAGGACTGGAGGGCTATTGGTGGCTATAGGGAAGGCAACAAGGACTGGAGGATGATTGGTGGCTATAGGGAAGGCAACAAGGACTGGAAGATGATTGGTGGCTATAGGGAAGGCAATAAGGACTGGAGGGCTATTGGTGGCTATAGGGAAGGTGATAAGGACTGGTGGATGATTGGTGGCTATAGGGAAGGCAAGAAGGACTGGAGGATGATTGGTGGCTATAGGGAAGGCAATAAGGACTGGAGGATGATTGGTGGCTATAGGGAAGGTAATAAGGACTGGAGGATGATTGGTGGCTATAGGGAAGGCAATAAGGACTAGAGGATGATCAGCAGCAGATGTTGACCCATTTGTGACAGCGGAGCTGAAAGGTGACATCATGTGGCACACCACTTTGGGGCCCACCAAGACTCTCTTGCCCACAGGCCCCCACAATCCTGGAGCCGGCCCTGTGGCTAGGGGCGTGGCTACATGTGATGATCCGATTGTCCCTCTTTCCTGTCTTGAAAAGTTGGGAGGTATGTATCTACATCTAAGAAATCTAGAAGGCTAGGTACAAGGCTGGCATCAAACCTATAAAAAACCTCAACCAACACCAGAAGTCAAACCCGCAGCTATCCAAACCTATGCTGGGCCCACAAATAAATTCAGACCTCTGTGACACCTGTTCATACAAAGCAGGATGACCCCTCGATCAATGTCTCCCCTGATGGCACATGTTTGAAGTACTGGACTGACCCATGGTACAGTTGCAACATCATTCCCTCGTCCTTTTGGGTTATAACCAGAGCTGTCCGAAAACACCGGCTGTTTTTAGTGGAGCCAGGTCCTGCCGGCGAGTGGGAAACAGCAGAGAACAGGGGCTGATCTGGTCCATGCCAAGATGTGCAAATCTGTTTATCTGGGCAACTCGCCCGGGCTGCCCTGGCATAGACTTCTAAGGAGAAACCAGCAAAGAACCGCTCAATAGACATCCATGCAGGGTGGCCACATAGGGGAGCTGGTTATTCCACCTGCCGGACAGCCTGGACTTCTGTAGCCCACCGCATAACCATCCATGACAATAATATTTGCCCTAAAGGAGGGGTGGCATCCGCTCAGACCATTTTATAACTAACCTGGGAGGTTCACGTTAGCAGGGCAATTAGGTTACAAAAGTCTTAAAGGAGCCACAGCACTCAACCCTGTTAGCTTGCAGACCAACCTAAAATCTGTCTCCAAACTTGGTTAAAAACAGAGGACTCGGTCGACTCTTCCACCCCATGGCTTGCACTTGAGGTTTAGGGCAACCTCAGGTAAGCCTGCTCCCAATTTATCTATTGCATTGTATGTCCCAAATGGGGCTCTCAGAGATTAGAGTTAGGACTGCACCTCACAGAGGCACCTTGGCGCTTGGTGGTGCAGATACTTCTGCAGATGTGTATGACCGAGCCTCTGTTTTTAACCAAGTTTAGAGACAGATTGTAGGTTGGTCTGCAAGCTAACAGGGTTGAGTGCTGTGGCTCCTTTAAGACAATAATATTTGCCCTGAAAGATCTAGAGGACAATACGATCATGTGACTCCATGGAAGACTTACCTGTTAAAGGGACATTCCAGGCAAAGGGATAAATTAGGCTACCAAATAGGTGGCGGAGCCGGGCGCACTAGTTGGATCTGCGCAAGTTTATAGATGCTGTAGGTCAAGATCCCATAGAGCACGATGGACAGGACTGTAGTGAAGTGTTTTATGCTTAGAATTAATATTAAACATATTTATTTGTACAGAACTGGCATTGTGACTGGTCAATAATGGAAACGCCGGACCTAAATTTTATTTTTCTTGGATAATCGTCTTTCATGATTTCTTTTGCTTACCAATGTATATTTTGGACAACAACTAAAACACAGCCAAAATGCACTGTAAAGTTTCAGGCTGATTCATTACTAGCGCCAGGTAATAGCAGATGAGCATCTGTACTGCGGCGCTAAGAGCGACCGCTAGTGGTCGCTCTGATCGGCCGTGGGTCGCTATTACAGAGCGCCTCAGTCGCTGTAGTAACATTGCCGGCATTGATGAATTTGATGTGTGAGTCACTATAACACCAGTACAGAGCTATATGGAAGTGAACGGTAGTGACTAGTCAGTGTGAGCGACTCAAACCATATTCATCAAAAAACCTCACAAAGCGACAGCGCTCAAAATTGTGTCACTGTAGCGCAGAGCGCCAGACGCTGTGTGATTAAAGTCTGTTTTTGAACACATATCCACCAGTAACAAAGCGAAAACATATGGAATGACATTATTACGTTGTGACATTAACACTTAAATACCAGACCTGTAGTGACAATGCCGCATAAAAATATCAAAAATCTAAAATCTTTTCTAAAATGTATTTAAATAGGCCAGGAGAGGTGACACAATGATTTGATACAAAACAAAAAAAATATTAAAAGAAAACGCTGTTTAAACATGAGAATAGAAATGTCCATTGAAATGTATGGGAGAGCGACAGGTAGCCACAGGTATTACCAGGCGCTCTGGAAGCCAGATCCTTCTGTGATGATGAATCGGTCGCTACGTGTCGCTGTAAGAGGCGTTTACCTGATTCGCTTTCATAAATTTGTTATTACGTGACGCGGCCGGCATTCACCAGCCGCTACCTGACGCTACCTGTCGCTTACAAGGCACTACCTGACGCTATCCCTTCATATATAATGCCCCCAGCTGTGATCTCTTGTCACTGTCATGATGAAACGCAGGTCAGCGCCGGAAAAATACTGCACCAATCTTTTCAGGGTGGGAAAAATTTGTAAATACGTTGGGCAGTGCTGAAAAGGAGGTAGTACAAAGAGGCATTCACTGGCGCTGGTATAATCGGCAGTCGGCTCCAACAGACGCTGACACAGACCGGACAATACATAGAGGCCGATTCATTAATAGCGGCAGGTAGCGACAGTTGAGCGTCTGTAGCGGCATTTTCACAGCACCCGCTAGTAGTCGCTGTGCTTGGCCGTTGTTCGGTAGTTGATAGCGACTCAGTCGGTTTGCCGTAATGTTGAATATTGGGTGAGGAGTCGCTATTTGACAGGTTCCGCGCTGTATGGGAGCGCATGATAGCGACTGGCCCTAGCCACCGGCTCCCACCATATTCATTAAAAAATCACGCTCAAAAAATTATCGCGCTGTGAAATGCATGTTTAAACCCCAGAGCGCTGGAGGCGATGGGTTAAAAGTAGTTTTTTAACCCCCAAACAACCATATTTTTGGAAACCAAAAAAAACAAGTTTTTAAAACAATTTTGTAATATGAATATATTAATATCAGACCTGTAATATCAATTCTGTACAATTTTTTTTTTTTTAACCTTAAAAAAATAATCTAAAATGGCAGAAGTGGTCACAGAATTTTTCACATTTAAAAAAAAAAAAAAAAAAATTAATAACAATTAATTATGAATATTTAAAGATTGTTCCATTGAAATGCATTGGAGAGCGCCAGGTAGCGAGAGGTCATACCTGTCGCTGTTCAAGGTCGGACGCTGGCGCTGTGGGCTGAGGCTGGAATAATGATGAATGAGTCGCTATATGGCGCTATCTCAGTCGCTAAGCAGGATTGGCTTGATAAATGTGTGATTGTGGCGGGGAGCCGGCGTTCTCGTGGCGGGGCCCGTCATTACCGGCCGCTCACCAGTCGCTACCTGTCGCTATTCCTTCATAAATAAGAGCCATAGTGCAACAATTAAAGCTAATTGATTAGCATCCGTCGTTGCAACTTCTAGCGTCATTATAGTCAAAACTGCAACGCCACAAAAGACAAGGATACCGGCTCTCCAAAACTGGCGATATAACCACCAGAAAGAGGCTAAACGGCGCACTTCATAAATAAGGGCCATAATCTTCTCTTACAGTAACATGTTCTCTTACCCATCTGCATAATAACAAAACATGTTTTTTTAAGGATTTTTAGTAACTGTTTCTTTATCTCTTAAATGTTGAGGTTTCTCAACCCGCTTCTTCCTTTGCAATATACAGCATCATCATTTTATAATCATTCACCCCCAAAACAATATTTCTAAGTATGGTGCACCACTGATAATTAACAGGTATAGGCATGCTCACTGATACATGTAACAATGGAAAAAATAGACCCAATGGTCGATCAGACCCAAGGGTCACACAAAGGAGCACCACCAATGTAAATTCATACAAAATGTATTATGATTATACAAAAGACAAACACATTTAAGAACCACAACAACAAAAGCCTCCCGCCCTGACTGTCCTCCCTGGTGATTGATCCATACGTTTCCACACAGCTGAGTATCTCCCTTGTTTATATTGGTTAATTATTTATCTTGAGTTTGTTACATTGTTACACTCTGCACAGTTATGAAGGTTACTTTACTTTGAATTTTTGTCATGATATTTGAAGCACTTGATATTTTGTTATTTTGGCTCAAATTGAGCAAATGAATTGCTGGTAGCAATTTGCACAATGCACATGTCACTTTGAGGATTTGGTTTATATTAGGTGTAGAGTTTGGAAGGATACCATTAATTTACATATACTATATATAATTTTTTTTTTTTTTGTGCCGGCACAAAAAAAGTTTATTCAAATAAAAGGGAGTAGATTCTATGCATAGGGAATAGGCCTTGGTTACCATTCCCTAAAAATACCGCTCTATACATGGGTATTTCTAGGACAGGTGTATATGCACTTTTTCAGGGCAGGTTGAGGTGGTTTTAACAATGTTTTGTTGTTGTGGTTTTTAAATGTGTTTGTCTTTTGTATAATCATAATAAATTTTGTATGAATTTACATTGGTGGTGCTCCTTTGTGTGACCCTTGGGTCTGATCGACCATTGGGTCTATTTTTTCCATTCACCCCCAAAACTCACACGCAGGGCTAGATTATGAGGGGGGCGCAAAGGGGCGCACGCCCCAGGGCATCCACCACTTGCTCTGCAAATGAGCCTCTACCACACTTTGGGTTATGGTCTGGTCCAGGAGGCTTTTCAGTCTTTGGTCTGATGGGCCGCGGGGCCGGCAACAAAGCTATTGGTGGCAGTGGGGGCCCCCCATGCCTGGGCAGAACGGAGAGTCTAGAGCAGCAAAGTCGCCGTCAGCAATGCTACAGTGATGGGTGCAGAGCTGTCACTGCACATAAGCCACCAAGCACAGCCGCTGGCAGCTCAATGCTGGGAACTGTTTTCTGATGAACCAGCCGGGTGACTGAATGAGTGATGAATACATCTATACATTAGGAAGAAGCATATTAGAGCCAAAGTATAGGATTTGTTGCTGGCTAACCAGTAAGCATGTGACTTGTCATAACCCCCTCTCCTATTACCTGCATCACCAAGGGCCAGGAGGTGCAGAAGGGCCTACGGCCCATTAGGGCTATGTAAGCTGGAAGCCTACAGGGCCGTACACCGGCCACTCGGCCTCCGCACCCTGGTCTACCAGCCCCAATAGCTGGTGCCCGGGCTGGTTTTGCTCAGATAAGGGGCACTTCACATCATGTGGTACCATCAGGGCTGGATTAAGTGTGGTGGAGGCCCCTGGGCACAAAATCTGGTGGAGGCCCCAGATACAGTATTTTTTTCCTTTAAAATAATAGTCCAGCCAAGTAACTGATTGGTGGTTGTCGGAGACCCGCCTACTTACTGAAACTTCAGCTCAAATCCCTTGTGCAGGTGCGTGCTGCTTGTGAACTCTTGCATTGGCATTTTGGGCGGGTGGTAGTATAGTTGCCCAGCTGCTTGGTGGCTTATGCGCAGTGAGAGCCCGCCAATTGACAGCTCTGCACCCACCACTGTAGCATTGCTGATGACTTTGGTTGCAGGCTGCAGGCTTACCCAGGGACGGGGGGCCCCCACTGCCGCCGATAGCTTTGTTCCTGGCCTTGCTACCCATAAGACCAAAGACTGAAAAGCCTCCTGGACCAGACCATAACCCAAAGGTTGGTGGAGGAGGCCCCCTTTGCAGGGCAAGTGGTGGAGGTCCTGAGGCGCATGCCCTGGGTACCATTGTAATCGGGAGAAATAAGGCTTTTACATGGAAATTATTTTCTATAAAAAGTTTTTTTATTTAAAAAACACGACAAAATTTAGCAATTATCATTATTCATTTATTTTTCAGATATCTAACCCCGAAATATTCAGAAAAACTGAAAAAATTACAAACAAAACATTTCAAGCAAAAGCCAAAAATCAATATATACATTTTCCTGAAAATTCCTGAGACTTCAGGGCAGAATTACTCCCTCCTCCAAACTGATAGACCCTGCTGTGTGCCCCCCCCCCCCACCAGGGCGCCCAATTAACTTACATTTTCACCTAGCTCATGGCACATGTGAACATTTTTGTATGTTCCCTGTTGTTTTCTAATGAAGAAATAGTATCTGAGGAGATGGAGTTACTCGCAGACTGGCAGCGAAGAGATAATCATAGGTCAGACCTTCCGCCAACTCAATGTGATTAAACAAGTGATGATAGGCTGCCAACTGGCAATGGTCATTGTGCGCACACAGAGGAGGGCGGTGGTGACAGGCCCGAGTGGTTGGCATACGATGAAGAGACAGCCAGTCGTTCTAAGAAAGGTGAAGGTTACCCCATGCCAGAACGCACCGTTCAGTTCCCCAAAGTGTGGCCGCGTGCCTGCTAAATCTGCCAGCGAAAATGTTTTTTGGGCACCCGGAACTCCTATTAAAGCCTTTGTAACTAGTATTTCACCTCAAAGACCATAACCTTACATTACCCATATGAGACATCCCCATGATCTATCCACTGTTCCCAATAGCCAGGGGCACACTGGCCATGAGGAGAGCTGGGAGAATTCCTTCTGGGACACATTGGTGCATTAGGGTCAGTTGGGATGGCCAGAGCAGACAGGCCCCTTATTTTGAGCCTGTGTCAAAATTCATTATCTCCTGTAGGTGTGCTTTTGCTTCGAACACACAACTCCCATCCTCCCGCAGGGCAGCCTCAGTGCAGGACAGCCAGGACTCGGCCCAAAAGGCCTGTGCCAAAAAGAGAGGGCCTGGGCCAGACAGCCCCAATGGCAGCCCTGACCTGAGACCTGCTGACTGCTAAACTATCGTTGCCGACCAGCCGGAGCCTCGATGTGGTGGCTGAGCCTTAAATTAAAGCCGGACCCCAAGGCAACCAGGCTAGTTTATTAGATGAAACAAAGGAGGGGTGGCAGCCGCTCAGACCAATTTTTAACTAACCTGGGAGGTTAGGTTAGGCTGCCACCCCTCCTTTGTTTCTTTTGATTTTGTGCAAGCGCATGGGGTGTGGGGTCTACGCTGTATTGCAAGGTCTTCGACCCTTCCACCCCATGAGCTGCAAATAGGGATCTCAGAGATTAGAGTTAGGACTGCACCCCACAGGGGCACCTTGGCACTTGGTGGTGCAGCTTAAGCTACTTCTGCAGATGTGTGTGACCGAGGCCTCTGTTTTTAACCAAGTTTAGAGACTTTAGGTTGGTCTACAAGCTAATAGGGTGGAGTGCTGTGGCTCCTAGACTTTTTGCAGGCTAGTTTATTGTTAGGGCCCAATTCAATGTAGATACCCAGCCATCATATATAGATTATGGAAGGGAAGACTCTAAGATTCTATATATATATTGTGTCTACCCCCCATAACATATTACAGAATTCCTGAGACCCATGTTTCAACTTCAGTTTCCTAAACAGTCTGATTTACTGTGACCCTGGTCAAACTAGAGGCCCAGCCATCTCATATAGGTTATGGGACTCGGAGCAGACTTTATACAGCCTATATTATGTCTGGGCACAACAAAACCTATAATGTGACAAATGCCTCAAGTGTGAACGTCAGTGTCCTACTATGTATGACTGTGGCAAGAGGTCAGTAACAGGGAACACTCAGGAGGTGGTCAGGTATGGCAAGTGATCAGCAACCAGGAAAAACTGCTCAAGACATGGTTAGATGTAGCACTGGTCATCAAAAGTTAACATTGGCTCAAGATGTTCTTAGACGTGGTAGAGGTTGGCAACAGGGAACAACAGCTCAGGATGTTCTTAGACATGGTAGAGGTTGGCAACAGGGAACAACAGCTCAGCATGTGGTCAGATATGGCAAGTGGTCAGTAGAATAGAAGCTTAGGACATGGTCAGACGTAGCAGTGGTCAGCAACACGGAGCCCTGCACCACCAAAGATGGCTGAGTAATGGTGCTGCTCACCAATGCTCCACCCACAAATCAGGTTTCTTACACTGTGACTATCCAGGCAAAATGTAAGAAACTCGATTCAGCAGCTTATCTTGTCATACCTGCCCTTCCTGTAACCTCTCAGCAGCACCTAGAAGGAAAAACATGGCACTGACATCAGGCACTTCCCCCGATTCCCCACCAGTAGACCACCAATCATAGGGCCCAACTGGTGGTCTATAACCCGCTCCCTGTGGCCACCTGTGTATTGCAGCATTATGATTTGGCATCAAAGTATGCTGGTATAAACGCACTGCCTGCTATTGTACTGGAGAGCAGCCACACTTACTGTCTAAAAAAGTCAAAAATGAATAAAAATTTGAAAATACGTTTTACTTGCTTTTGGGGGGTTACGTTTTGAAATCTAAAATAAATAGTGATTACTAGAAGCTTTAGGGTTATATGATTATATGGTCGCAGGGCGGTGCACAGATGTTGAAAAGTCATTGGATGATAGGCGAGCCGTGGACAAATGGTTGATCAGCACTGGTCTGCGAGGGATAAAATTAAAGTGTAGCATCTATAACCTTTACTAATTGAAGAAAGAAAATATGATTTCAATTAATATTTGATCTACTAGAGATTAATATTATAAATATCGCAAATACTAATAATCATATCAGCCCAGCGGCCACTAATTTGATACAAACCAATGGTCGCTGAGGCTGTCCCCATACATCCAGTGAAATGTCCCAAGGAGAAATATATTTAACACCTTAAATACTTTAGAAACAAAGGAGGGGTGGCAGCCGCTCAGACCATTTTATAACTAACCTGGGAGGTTCACGTTAGCAGGGCAATTAGGATACAAAAGTCTTAAAGGAGCCACAGCACTCAACCCTGTTAGCTTGCAGACCAACCTACAATCTGTCTCTAAACTTGGTTAAAAACAAGAGGGCTTGGTCACACACATCTGCAGATGCATCTGGGGTCTAGGCTGTATTGCAAGGTCTTCGACCTTTCCACCCCATGGCTTGCACTTGAGGTTTAGGGCAACCTCAGATAAGCCTGCTCTCAATTTATCTATTGCATTGTATGTCCCAAATGGGGCTCTCAGAGATTAGAGTTAGGACTGCACCCCACAGAGGCACCTTGGCGCTTGGTGGTGCAGCTTCAGCTACTTCTGCAGATGTGTGTGACCGAGCCTCTGTTTTTAACCAAGTTTAGAGACAGATTGTAGGTTGGTCTGCAAGCTAACAGGGTTGAGTGCTGTGGCTCCTTTAAGACTTTTGTACCTTAAATACTTTGCAACTACAATCTATTGTGTGAGAAATTATCCACCACACACACAGTAAGATGTATAAATTAAAACGGGTTTAATTTACCAGCACAGTAAATAACCTTACTAACCCAATATGTTCATGAAGTTTCCCCAAGATAACCTTAAATATTATAGGCAGTTGTTACATAAATGAGTAAGTTATACATTAGTTACAGTACAATATATGTTATAATGGATATAGAGAGATAATCCAGAAATGAGTTAAGATACTTAGCACTTCATGGCCATCATGGTTGCTTAGCATTTCATGGCCATCAAGGTTGAAGGGGCCCATCCATTGTCAGCCCCCCCTGAACCCAGCTTCCTAATCTATTGAACACTAGGGGGAGTGGCCAGAAGTCCCCGTCAGGTGGGGGTGTCTGTTAAGATTGGCCCACAATAAATGAGATCATTAGATAAATGCCTCTATGAGATTAGATATATATTTTATAAAGGGTATAACTCCCATAATATGCATGTTATCATATTGTAACCAAGAAATTCATGATCCCCATTAATTTCTTAGTTATATGAACCCAAACACCAAATGTATATCATCCAGAGTCCGATACTATGTGGATATTCAGGCCCTGGACAATATATATACGCCATGTTTGATATCAAATGAAAGGCCTCATAGTCCTGAATGAGACTCTCTCATCAATATAGTCATAGCTGACATATACATTATACATTATACATTAGTTACAGTACAATATATGTTATAATGGATATAGAGAGATAATCCAAAAATGAGTTAAGATACTTAGCACTTCATGGCCATCATGGTTGCTTAGCATTTCATGGCCATCAAGGTTGAAGGGGCCCATCCATTGTCAGCCCCCCCCCCCCCGAACCCAGCTTCCTAATCTATTGAACACTAGGGGGAGTGGCCAGAAGTCCCTGTCACGTGGGGGTGTCTGTTAAGATTGGCCCACAATAAATGAGATTATTAGATAAATGCCTCTATGAGATTAGCTATATATTTTATAAAGGGTATAACTCCCATAATATGCATGTTATCATATTGTAACCAAGAAATTCATGATCCCCATTAATTTCTTAGTTATATGAACCCAAACACCAAATATATATCATCCAGAGTCCGATACTATGTGGATATTCAGGCCCTGGACAATATATATACGCCATGTTTGATATCAAATGAAAGGCCTCATAGTCCTGAATGAGATTCTCTCATCAATATAGTCATAACTGACATATTACACGAATTACACTGCTCTTCCACAAATAATATCCAATACTCATGTACAATGTGTATTTGTGTCTGGGGACCTAATTAAGAATTCAAGGATTCTCTTTCAAGAGTAAGTGAGCTGCAGCTTTTTGGAAGCTAGGTGTTAATATACTGTAGGTTGGCCTAGGTGTGAATATAGTCTATTGTATTCATGGGGCATGGTCTGTTTTCTTATAGACATGGCAGAAACTATTTGAGTGTTAATTTGAGGGAAAGCTGTCCTTTAACACTAATGCAATCCAAAACTAAAATAAAACGTTTATTTGTACCTTAAATAGTATTGCCCAGCCAACTTTATCCACTGCCTCCAAAGTAAAGTTTAGCATCTATAACCTTTACTTATGAAATCCAAAACTAAAATAAATAGTTTATTTGTACCTTAAATAGTAATGCTCTGGCCAGCCAAGCGTCTCTGTTACAGGGCCTAATTTCTCTCTATTTAAATTAAAATGACAGGTTTCCCATTCACCACGTAGCATGTCAGGACAGCATGTCAGGTGTGTTGCTGGACCCACCCCTCTAATTTTATTTTGATTTGAGGACACATGGTAATTGCAGAGTGCCAGTTGAGGGTTGATGTGCGGTCATGGCATGTGCCCGGTTCTCAGCCAAAATCTATTTCAGGAGAGGACACAAGAGGGTGTTGGATGTTAGTTTGAGACCGATAAAATGTCGGAATGTCACACAGGCAGTTCCATGACATCTATGTCTCTCGTATGATCATTGTGCTATGTTAGCCGGAATTTCGCCGCGTGTGACGGGTTGGGGCAGGACAGGCTGTCAGTACAGGAAATCACAAGTAAACTTATATAACTGCAGCCTGTGTGCCTGATCTGATCTTATTTTAGGATTGGCAGCCACACTGGCACAGGCAAAGATACAATTAAAATGTCATAAGGGGGTAACTATAACCCCAGCACCTACTTTTATTAGGTTTAAATAACGTGTTTACAACACAGACAAATACATAGACCCCCGGGCAGAGGAATAGACAAGACTAAGGAAAACGAAAATGCATTTTAAAAGTTCTCTTACGCTTTAAACTCAGTGAGATGGTTTATCTTTTAGGAAGATATATTACTCAAATGTCAGTGTCAGTGCACCACTGCAGGGTGAATAACTGTCATTCCTACATTAGGTAACATTCTGACTTGTCACATGAACTAATGATAGGGAGTATCTCAGCCTAAAAAAAAAATGAAAATAAATTGTCATCACAGAAATGGTTACATCTGCAGTTATAGGAGCACCATACAAACATCTGCAGTAGTAAGAGAAACACACCACACCAAAAAATATGTAATAATTAAAGGAGGTGTTTTTGCCAAATCGATCAATATCGAAATCCACAAAAATACGCAGTGAATATACAATCCTGGCAAGCTTTTGGTTTTCTTCTACTGGAAGAGATATGATCTAGGGGTGAGGGAGAGGATTTTGAGCGTATCATTTCACAGGAGTGATCTGCTCATTTCCAATGTCTGTTTCCAGAGGCAGCCTGTGGGGAGCAGCAGCATTATCCAGTCTAAATATCTCTCCAAAGATATGCCCCATAAGTATTGGGAGATCGGGCTGGAGTGAGGAATAGATAGGTTGTTTTTAAGCACACTATTGCCCTTGGCAGGATTTATTTAGGGCTAGGTGCTGGAGTGAGGGTCATTGTAGTTGAGAACATGTCAGGCCCTTTTTCTTTAATAACAAATAGTAATTCACTGTTCACTAGTTTAGGCCACTTTGGTGTCACTGCTGTTTAAAATCAAATTATAGTCGAGTATACCCTTGCTCAGACCACTTGGCTGTCACTGCAGTTTACAATCAAGTAAAAGTGAATGATACCCTTGCTCAGGCCACTAAGCTGTCACTGCTGTTTAATATCAAGTAATAGTGAAGTATACCCTTGATCAAACCACTTGGCTGTCTATGCTGATTAATATCAAGTAATAGCGGAGTATACTCTTGCTCCCACTTGGCTGTCACTGCAGTTTAATATAAAGGAATAGTGAAGTATACCCTTGATCAGACCACTTGGCTGTCACGGCTGTTTAATATCAAGTAATAGTGGAGTATACACTTACTCAGACCACCTGGCTGTCACTGGGGGTAATATCAAGTAATATTAGAGCATACACTTGCTCAGACTACTTGGCTGTCACTGCAGTTTAATAACAAAAGTCTTAAAGGAGCCACAGCACTCAACCCTGTTAGCTTGCAGATCAACCTAAAATCTGTTTCTAAACTTAAAAAACACCCTCTGTGGGGTGCAGTCCTAACTCTAATCTCTGAGAGCCCCATTTGGGACATACAATGCAATAGATAAACTGGGAGCAGGCTTACCTGAGGTTGCCCAAACCTCAAGTGCAAGCCATGGGGTGGAAGGGTCAAATACCTTGCAATACAGCCTAGACCCCACACCCCATGTGATTGCACAAATTCAAAAGAAACAAAGGAGGGGTGGCAGCCACTCAGACCATTTTATAACCAACCTGGGAGGTGCACATTAGCAGGGCAATTAGGATACAAAAGTCTTAAAGGAGCCACAGCACTCAACCCTGTTCGCTTTTAATAACAACTGCAGTTTAATAACAATTCTTAGAGGACTATAAACTTGCTAAGAACACTTGGCTGTCACTGCAGTTTAATAACAATTCTTATTGGACTATACACTTGCTCAGACCAATTGGGTGTCACTGCCGTTTAATAATAATTGTTAGTGGAGTATACACTTGCTCAGACCACTTGGGTGTCACTGTTGTTTAATAACAATTGTTAGTGGTGTATAAACTTGTTCAGGCCACGTCAGGCTCATTTGAAAAAAATGTGTAGCGCCCACTGGTTCAGGCCACGTCAGGCTCTTTTTGTTTAATAACAAATAGTAATTAAATGTCCACTTGCTCAGACCACCTGGCTATCACTTCAGTTTAATAACAATTGTTAGCGGAGTACTTGTTCAGGCTAAATCAGGTTCTTTTTTTTTTTAATAACAAATAGTATTTGAGGGTCCATTAGTTCGGGCCACTAAAGGGTCACTGCTGTTTAATAACAAGTGTTAGTGGAGTGTCCAATTGCTCAGGCTACTGTTAATTGTTTTTTTAATTGTCCATTTTGAGCCACTGTAACTGTAGGTGCCTAACAATCCAGAAAGCATAAAATAGGGGTCAGGGACATGGTGCTGCTGCTGTTGCTGCTAATGGAGCTGGTGCTGGAGGTAGAGAAGCTCTTTCATCCCTTCCTGCTACACCTTCCTCAGAGGTGCGTATTTTAGTAGGCTCCAATACTGCTGGCAGAGTGGTGCGGCCAGAACAAGTTGAGGCAATCATGGATTAAAAGGCACACAGTGCTACCAGTTCCCTTGGATTGTCTTCCACCCAATCCACTTCTGCCCGAGAGTGCTCTCTTAAAACCAGCATGGCCGTCCCAGCCACAATTCATGGAGTCACAAATGCTCTATAATGTCATACAAGAAAGATATTACTTCTCTTTAAAACCGTGCAAAACAAAATTAATATATAATAGCAGATAATAATCTTTTTAAAGTCCCGCTCCGAGCAATAGACCAATGTCACATGCGGTCCTTTTCAAGCAAAAATCAGCAAACATATATGTCACATAAAAGCTTCATGTATATATATGTATACTCTCAGCGAGATAGCTTTTTAAATGTGCTCAATAGCATATGACTTCTTTATCACCCAACGTGATTGATGTTCAAAAATATCTTCAATCTATTTAGTGCAAAAATCCCTCCACCTATAGATGCAATCACATACCAACTCTGCAATAGAAAGATTGCGTTGAATCAATCATCAATTTAGCGCTTTAATGGCTTCAAAAACTCATTTGGGAGCTGTATCCACTTAAATATCTCAATAAAATCTCATCAGTCAAAACAAATAGTCACACATTAGGAAATATTTAAAACCATCCTCGATTTATTTAGATAAAATGACATGTAAAAGAAAGGGAAATAGAAAGTCGCACATAGCGTGATACTGTTTCCACAAAATCAGAAGCTATCCTGCGCTCTTCAAAAAAGCTGCTCACCAGAACACAAAATAAACACGCATAAAATGAATTAGAAGGTAGGGCAGAGCAAACTCTTACGTCTACCCTCGCAATCGCGTCTTTCCCTCGGCCGCGGGTGCTTCAATGTTAGATGGTCACGTGATCCTGCGTAGCTCCGCCCGACGCGTTTCGTCGTCATCCATCGACTTATTCATTGGGCAACAAGAGCCTCACAGGAACACGTTATTTAAGGACTTGTAAATCACGTGACTTTTAATTTTAACTGTTTCTATGCCTTATCCCAGACACTGGCTTCAAAGAGGCTATTACCAATCATTTAACTAGAACCAAATTAGGGGGAACGCTGGATCTCTCTATCCTCCTTCCAATCTCAACACATTATTTAAACAGATTCTTCACATATATTAGACATAATCATTTTAAAATCTAATCAACAATAATATAATACATTTAAGATATTAAAACAAAAACACCATATATACCAAGGACAAAAATATCATTTAAAATTAACCTAATTTAATAAAAGTTTAATTTTCAACCCTATTTATCCCATATTTCAAGTTTAATTTTCAGCTCTTTATCCCGTATTTCATATTATATCATTTTAACCCTTAATCCTCCCCTATAAAACAGTTTAAATCGTATTCTATGTTCAACCCGTCGGGTTGTAGAGTTCGCATAAGGTAAATCCATTTTGACTCCTCACGGGATACCTCTCTTAAAATATTCCCTCCTCTAAATTGTTTTTCTATTTGATCAATGACCCAAAATTTTATACCTGTGGGGTCACTTTTGTGCCAAGTTTTAAAATGTAGGGACACACTGTGAAGCTCATATCCTTTTTTTATATTATATATATATGTTCCCTTAAGCGAACTTTAAAGGGGCGCCCTGTCCTTCCAATGTACTGCTTACCACATGGGCATTCAAGGGCATATACTATGTGTAAGAAATAGAGAATTTCCATGAAATATAAAATATTAGATATATAAGTTTTGAATATCTAAAATAGCTCTCCAAGTAGCTTCCCTGGCTAGAATGGTAATTGAGCCTCTTAGATGCTAATTTGGTATCATCCCAGACATCTTGGCTGGGGTCGGGTGGACACAATAGGTTTGGATGTATAAAGGATTCATAACTATGTAATGTAAATGAAGTCAATACCTGGTTGTGAAGTCCTTTTGTGAATAGATGTGCTTTCTAAAGGGAGGGGCTAGTCCTTTCCAACAGGAAGTGAGGTGGCCTAGAAGGAGGGGAAGTAATTTTGGGGGCAGTTGAGAGGGGACCAAGGAAGAGCAAGGAAGCGTGGGCATGAGGGCCCTGTATTGGTAACTATCAGCAAATTTAGGCCTAGTTGGCAATTGTAACAGTACATGTTAGAAATTGTTTTATGTATTTGTTTAGTCCCTGTGATACCTATATTGTCTAGGTGGTTAATTTAACTGTTTAGGCCCTTATTTTTATATATATTTTGCATTATTTTTACATATGTACTGCTGCCCTGTATCTGTGCACAATACAATCTTTTATACATTCACATTGGTGTGATTCCTTACGTCATCCACAACCTAGAACCTACAGTGGGCATTTATTGTTATATTAATCATTGATATTTTTATTGAGGTTTTTATAAAAATAATTGTTTACATATGTACTTACTATTACATGTAAGAATTATTTTAATAGTAAATTCTTTATTATTTGAATTACCGGTAGATTTGAACTTCACAATGTGTTTTTTGTCCATATCATTTTTAAGTTTACAACCTACACATCTTTTGCAACTATAAAAGCCTGTTACATTGGATATTGTCCCTCTTATTTTTTATGCGGTTCTATATCGCTCTTAACTAGATGTGTTGCAATGGTAGGGGGTTTCTTATAAATTACTCTGGGTCTATCAGGTAATTGTGGACCCAGAACCTCATCATTTTTTAACACATGCCAGTGTTTTCCCAAAGCTTTACTGATTCTGTTATAATCATTTCCATATTGTGTTACTATAGCAAACTTTGCATATTCTTTTCCACTTTCTTTCTTACTATAATTTTTCTTTAACATGCTTCCCCTTTCTAGTCTAGCAATATCCTCTATCTCTCCTTTTACAAAAATCTATCCCCTATTATATGTGCCTGTTTCTCAAAATCTTCATTCAAGGTACAGTTTCCTTTTATGCGATGGAACTGTCCCCTTGGGATATTTTTAAGCCATCTAGGGTGATGGCAACTGGTTTTAGGAACATATGAGATCCTATCCTTATCCTTGAAAAATGTTCTAGTTATCAACCTTTTCCCATTTTTTTCAATCTCCAAATCAAGGAAATGGATTTTGATATCGCTAACTTCCTTCGTGAATGCCAAGCCCCATTCATTTTTATTGAGAAAGGAAAATACATTTTCAAATGATTCCAGTCCCTCATCCCAGATGACGAGGCAGTCATCAATGTACCGCCCCCAAATACGCAGTCCCTGAAGGGATTTTTTCACTAGGTTGAATGCTTTATAATGACACCCCTAGCTGGTATACCGTGGATCATTCACCTGCCCCTGCCCCAGTTGCAGACCTAGGGTTCTCAGATGCCCAGCCAGCAACTTATTTTGTAGGATGAGGATGTGGCCAGCGGACCATCGCAGGACACCCTTGATGATGAGGAAGCTCTTGCGTCGATGCAGCTTTCTGCAATGTTGAGGCTGAGAGAGAGGCAAGCAGGGAGGAATGGGTGGAAGAGAATGCCAGGAGTGATGATGAGGTCCTAGACGGGGAGGCCGATTCATTAATAGCGGCAGGTAGCGACAGTTGAGCGACTGTAGCGGTATTTTCACAGCGCCCGCTAGTAGTCGCTGTGCTTGGCCATTGTTCGGTTGTTGATAGCGACTCAGTCGGTTTGCAGTAATGTTGAATACGGGGTGACGAGTCGCTATTTGACAGGTTCCGCGATGTATGGGTGCGCATGATAGCGACTGGTCAGAGCGACCGACTCCCACCATATTCATCAAAAATCATGCTCAAAAAATTCTCGCGCTGTGAAATGCATGTTTAAACCCCAGAGCGCTGGCGGCGATGTGTTAAAAGTCGTTTTTTAACCCCCAAACCACCATATTTTTTGAAACCAAAAAAAAAAAAAAAATTTTTAAAGAATTTAGTAATATGAATACAATAATATCAGACCTGTAATATCAATTCTGCACAATTTTTTTTTTTTTTTTTTTTTTACCTTAAAAAAATTATCTAACATGGCAGAAGTGGTCACAGAATTTTTCACATTTAAAAAAAAAAAATACATTAATAACAATTAATTATGAATATTTAAAGATTGTTCCATTGAAATGCATTGGAGAGCGCCAGGTAGCGAGAGGTCATACCTGTCGCTGTTCAAGGTCGGACGCTGGCGCTGTGGGCTGAGGCTGGAATAATGATGAATGAGTCGCTATATGGCGCTATCTCAGTCGCTAAGCAGGATCGGCTTGATAAATGTGTGATTGTGGTGGGGAGCCGGCGTTCTCGTGGCGGTGCCCGTCATTACCGGCCGCTCACCCATCGCTACCTGTCGCTATTCCTTCATAAATTAAGGCCTCAGTGTGAACTGAAGGCCATCAGAGTTTGGAGGAAGAGGTGGTGGTCATGCAGCCCCAGGCAGCCAGCAGAAAAAGGGTGCAAACCATCAGTGGTCAGCCAATTGTGACTATTTCCCACCAAGCCCAGGGGCTGAGCACACCAAAGCTGCCTCAAAGGATTTCACCAGCATGTCATTTTTTCAATCAGCACCCGGACAACAAGACACGGGTCGTGTGGATGCTGTGCCAACAGTCGCTGAAGCGAGGGAAACCCTAAACTCCCTCCTCACTCCATTAGTGAGCCTTGCATTAAGGCAAAGCTGTGTCTATTGGTGGACAGCTAATAGTCACACACATGTGCGGAACCCATCTAATAGGAGAAATGCTTCACTGAAGTGTGCAGTTATTTCCTGTCCCCCATCATATCGGGCTTCATGGCCAATTTTGGCTTTGTTTACCTGTAGAGGCATCCCAAACTGGAATATCAAGAAGAGAGTTAAAATAAAATAACGTTTTTAATTTCTGCTTTAATGCCCAATGTGCTGTTTCAGGGATCAGAAGGAGAATCCGGAGAGGGATTTGTTCCACTGATGATAAATCACATTCCTGGCATAACCACAGTCACAAGACGCTTTCATATATAAGAGGATTTCCCGCTTCCTAAATAGCAGAATCATGAGAAATGTTCCCAAACCAATGTAATGGTGGCCCCTCCTTCACTGGAATTGGGGTGTTCCACTGGCGATCCTATCAGGTGGTATATGACAAGGCTGCACCCTGACCCAAAACCTTATACGCTGCCATCCATCAATAAACTCTACCTGTACAAATCTGCTGCAAAAGGTGAAACAAATATGTCTGTATATTTTTTGGTGTGTGTTTCATGCACTTTAAAGTGGACCAAAACCCAGGATTTTGACTATCCGTAGTTTTGGTCCTTTCCCCCGGGGCACCCTGATCGGAGGTGCTCCGCTGTGTGAAACCCCCCAGATCACACAGGTTTCCCGGGCAGATTGATTCTCTCACCCTGGGGCATCCAAAATCGGGATGCCCTGGGGGAGGGAATGGATTGGGCCGGGAATCTTATAGATTCACAGCCCAATTGTGGTGATTTGGTCCACTTTAAAAAGCTGTTTTGCGTGTTTTGCCATGCTTTTTAGTTGAGTGATATCCCATACATACCATCCAGGCGGTACTTGAAATAATTAGAAAATGGCAAGTGGTACTTGATGAAAAAAAGTTTGGGAGCCCCTGGTCGGATCTGGATCAGTATCCCAGAGTCAACTCCAAAGTCAACTTGCATTAAACCTTAAACGGAAAGTCTACTTTCACTGATCTTCCCACAGACCTTAGATCAGAACTAACCCTCTGGCACAAGACTCTCCAGCTGCCCCTGTGCTACTGATTGTGCCACTACGAGTAGTCAGATTGCTGGTGGCTGTGGCCTGTATATGGAAGGCCCCCATTCACAACTATGGGCGCACAATCTGGTCTGAGGTCTGTGGGAAAATGGACTTTCCATTTAACCCTTTTAGTGCCAGCCTACCTAGAGATGTTGTCACCCCTTGTTGCCAAGCAATGTTAAGCTTTTTGCACGAAATATGTTTAGCTGTGATTTTTGCAGGGATTTCCGGGGAAATTATATATTGTTTTTTTTCATCAGAGTTTGGCCTTGTGTGTAACTCTTTTAGTGTTTTCTCAATATTTTTGGGTGAAATATGCAAATTTTGCATTTTTTTTTGTGTTTTTTTTTTTTATAGAAAATGTACGTTTTTCAAATAAACCATATTGCTTGTAAAAGCCTCATTCCTCCCGATTATAATGGTACTTCATATGTATCAGTGGAGACCGGTTCCTTCCCAGGAGTCACCGCAAACTGAAAAGAACACTTATGAGATTTCCAAATCAAATACAACTACTATGCGCACCTTGAAGTTAACTTGCAGTAACTCATTATGGGTTGAACCCTTATAATTTTTTTCTTTTTTAACGGGGAGCACTTTTAAAGCAAGAATGAATATTGTTTTACTGTTATAATAATAAGCTAGACCCATCAGACTGCTGCTGTTGGTGAACCCAAAAAACATCCCTGAGTACCCCCTGGGGTACATGTACCACGCGCTGAAAAGCAGTGCCATAGAGCACGAGCAGAACTGTATTAAAGGGGACCAAACCCCAGGATTTTGACTATCCTTGTGTTTTGGTCCTTGCCCCTGGGGCACCCCGATCGTGGATGCCCCCTGTGTGAAACCCCCTAGATCGCCAAATCTCACTCACCCTTTCTACGGTGCATGCTCGTCCAGTCTCTCCCGTCCCTTTGCCCAAGAGCTAGTCTAAGACGAGCGGATCCGAGTGCGCTGGCGGCCACATCCCCCACTACCCTTTAACAGGGAGCGTGCCCGCGCCGACCACTCACAAATCCCTGGCGCAGGCACATGCCCTGCTAAATGGATAGCGGGAATGCTCCGTTGGACCGGGAAAGAAGGTGAGTTTCCAAGCAACCTCAGGGATATTACACAATGGGGCATCCCGAATCTGTATGCCCCGGGGGGAGCGAGTATGCCTGCCCTGAAGTCTAATATACTGAAGGCTGGGTTTTGGTCTACTCTAAACTGTTTATTGCTTCTAATTAATGTTACATGCTTACAAAAATTACATTGTGACTTAATAATAATGGAAACGCAGGACCAAATGTCATGTTTTTTTATAGAAAAATCGAATTTCATGGCTTCTCTTACTTACCAATGTGTAATCTGGACAGCAACAACTAAAATGTAACGTTTGTCATCTTTGTTTGTCCTCCCCCAGTAGTTATATTGTGTAACTGTAATGATGAAATGTCGGTCAGCACCTGAAAAAAAAAGCGGCAATCTTTTCAGGATGGTAAAAAATAAATTAAAAAAATATGCTGTGCAGGGCCGAAAAGATGGCGGTACAAAGTGGCGCACACTGAAGCTGTTATAATCACAGTTGGGTCCAACAGGTGCTGATACAGGCCGGCCAATAAAATGCACAAAAGGAAGACCGCACCAACTTTTTTGCATACAAATCAGTGTGCTAACTACCCGGGATTTAACCAGACAAAGGCCCTTATTTATCAAGGGCTAGCGCCAGGTAGTGTCTGACGAGCGCCAGGTACCGCCAGCTATCGGCGGCTACCGAATCAAGTACGCCCGGCGGCTGTCACAATGACGCATTTATCACGCTAAATGAGGCTAGCGGCGGCGAGAGCGTCAGCTAGTGCGGGATTCATCATGTAGCCGACTGCAACGAACAGCGCCGCTGCTAATCCCATCACAGCGACAGGTATGACCTGGCGCTCCCTGGCGTGGTCCAATGCATTTCAATGGAGCAATCTTTAAATAATCATAATTAATTGCTATTAATGTTTTTTTATTTTTTTTTTTTTTTAATGTCAAAAATTATGTGACCACTTCTGCAATGTTGGGGTTTTTTTAAAGTAATAAAAAAAAAAAAAAAAATGTGCAGAATTGATATTACAGGTCTGATATTCATGTATTCATATTACAAAATGTTTAGAAAAACTTGTATAATTTTTACTAGAGATGAGCGAGTAGTGAAATATTCAAAATTTCGAATTTCGATTCGAATAGACCGCGTTACTCGACTACTCGACCGAATATCGAATCCCATTATAGTCTATGGGAAAAAAATGCTCGACACTTGGAAATCTCAATTCGACCACTTGGAGGTCACCAAGTCCACCCTGAAACATCAGAAAATGATGCCAACACTGCTGGAATGCAACTGGGACAGCAGGGGAAGCATGTCTGGGTGCATATAACGCGCCCAAGTCGCACTATTACGCCACTATCACAGCCTCTCAACAATACACTCCAAACACAATATTACTTCTACGTAAAGTGAGACAAGACAAGGAAACCTTCTTTCCTCTACATTGCCATGGACCCCAAGCCAAACTGTACAAAAAAGAAGAACAAAATTCTGCACCCCTTAAAATCACGTTGCCTAATGACAACCACAGATGGCATAGGCAAGGGGGAAAATAAATATACCCCACCCCTAATTGTCATTGTGTGTGTGTGTGTGTGTGTGTGTGTGTGTGTGTGTGTGTGTGTGTGAGATGTGGTCAGACATGTCCTCTTGTGTCATTGTGTCACCCCAGCAGTAAGGGAAGCTTAAAGGAGGAGGTTTGTTACAGTGTGTCACCCCAGCAGTAAGGGAAGCTTACAGGAGGAGGTTTGTTACAGTGTGTCACCCCAGCAGTAAGGGAAGCTTACAGGAGGAGGTTTGTTACAGTGTGTCACCCCAGCAGTAAGGGAAGCTTAGAGCTGAGACCTCTTAAAAATTGTGTGGAGGCCCAAGATCTGAGACCTCTTAAAAATTGTGTGGAGGCCCAAGAGCTGAGACCTTTTAAAAATTGTGTGGAGGCCCAAGAGCTGAGACCTCTCAAACATTGTGTGGAGTCCCACGAGCTGAGACCTCTTAAACATTGTGTGGAGGCCCAAGAGCTGAGACCTTTTAAAAATTGTGTGGAGGCCCAAGAGCTGAGACCTTTTAAAAATTGTGTGGAGTCCCAAGAGCTGAGACCTCTTAAAAATTGTGTGGAGGCCCAAGAGCTGAGACCTTTTAAAAATTGTGTAGAGGCCCAAGAGCTGAGACCTCTCAAACATTGTGTGGAGGCCCAAGAGCTGAGACCTCTCAAACATTGTGTGGAGGCCCAAGAGCTGAGACCTTTTAAAAATTGTGTGGAGGCCCAAGAGCTGAGACCTTTTAAAAATTGTGTGGAGGCCCAAGAGCTGAGACCTTTTAAAAATTGTGTGGAGGCCCTAGAGCTGAGACCTCTTAAACATTGTGTGGAGGCCCAAGAGCTGAGACCTTTTAAAAATTGTGTGGAGGCCCAAGAGCTGAGACCTTTTAAAAATTGTGTGGAGGCCCTAGAGCTGAGACCTCTTAAACATTGTGTGGAGGCCCAAGAGCTGAGACCTTTTAAAAATTGTGTGGAGGCCCAAGAGCTGAGACCTTTTAAAAATTGTGTGGAGTCCCAAGAGCTGAGACCTCTTAAAAATTGTGTGGAGGCCCAAGAGCTGAGACCTTTTAAAAATTGTGTAGAGGCCCAAGAGCTGAGACCTCTCAAACATTGTGTGGAGGCCCAAGAGCTGAGACCTCTCAAACATTGTGTGGAGGCCCAAGAGCTGAGACCTTTTAAAAATTGTGTGGAGGCCCAAGAGCTGAGACCTTTTAAAAATTGTGTGGAGGCCCAAGAGCTGAGACCTTTTAAAAATTGTGTGGAGGCCCTAGAGCTGAGACCTCTTAAACATTGTGTGGAGGCCCAAGAGCTGAGACCTTTTAAAAATTGTGTGGAGGCCCAAGAGCTGAGACCTTTTAAAAATTGTGTGGAGGCCCAAGAGCTGAGACCTTTTAAAAATTGTGTGGAGGCCCAAGAGCTGAGACCTTTTAAAAATTGTGTGGAGGCCCAAGAGCTGAGACCTCTCAAACATTGTGTGGAGGCCCAAGAGCTGAGACCTTTTAAAAATTGTGTGGAGGCCCAAGAGCTGAGACCTTTTAAAAATTGTGTGGAGGCCCAAGAGCTGAGACCTCTCAAACATTGTGTGGAGGCCCAAGAGCTGAGACCTCTTAAAAATTGTGTGGAGGCCCAAGAGCTGAGACCTTTTAAAAATTGTGTGGAGGCCCAAGAGCTGAGACCTCTCAAACATTGTGTGGAGGCCCAAGAGCTGAGACCTTTTAAAAATTGTGTGGAGGCCCTAGAGCTGAGACCTCTCAAACATTGTGTGGAGGCCCAAGAGCTGAGACCTTTTAAAAATTGTGTGGAGGCCCAAGAGCTGAGACCTTTTAAAAATTGTGTGGAGGCCCAAGAGCTGAGACCTTTTAAAAATTGTGTGGAGGCCCAAGAGCTGAGACCTTTTAAAAATTGTGTGGAGGCCCAAGAGCTGAGACCTTTTAAACATTGTGTGGAGGCCCAAGAGCTGAGACCTCTCAAACATTGTGTGGAGGCCCAAGAGCTGAGACCTCTCAAACATTGTGTGGAGGCCCAAGAGCTGAGACCTTTTAAAAATTGTGTGGAGGCCCAAGAGCTGAGACCTTTTAAAAATTGTGTGGAGGCCCTAGAGCTGAGACCTCTCAAACATTGTGTGGAGGCCCAAGAGCTGAGACCTTTTAAAAATTGTGTGGAGGCCCAAGAGCTGAGACCTTTTAAAAATTGTGTGGAGGCCCAAGAGCTGAGACCTTTTAAAAATTGTGTGGAGGCCCAAGAGCTGAGACCTTTTAAAAATTGTGTGGAGGCCCAAGAGCTGAGACCTTTTAAAAATTGTGTGGAGGCCCTAGAGCTGAGACCTCTCAAACATTGTGTGGAGGCCCAAGAGCTGAGACCTTTTAAAAATTGTGTGGAGGCCCAAGAGCTGAGACCTTTTAAAAATTGTGTGGAGGCCCTAGAGCTGAGACCTCTCAAACATTGTGTGGAGGCCCAAGAGCTGAGACCTTTTAAAAATTGTGTGGAGGCCCAAGAGCTGAGACCTTTTAAAAATTGTGTGGAGGCCCAAGAGCTGAGACCTTTTAAAAATTGTGTGGAGGCCCTAGAGCTGAGACCTCTCAAACATTGTGTGGAGGCCCAAGAGCTGAGACCTCTCAAACATTGTGTGGAGGCCCAAGAGCTGAGACCTCTCAAACATTGTGTGGAGGCCCAAGAGCTGAGACCTTTTAAAAATTGTGTGGAGGCCCAAGAGCTGAGACCTTTTAAAAATTGTGTGGAGGCCCTAGAGCTGAGACCTCTCAAACATTGTGTGGAGGCCCAAGAGCTGAGACCTTTTAAAAATTGTGTGGAGGCCCAAGAGCTGAGACCTTTTAAAAATTGTGTGGAGGCCCAAGAGCTGAGACCTTTTAAAAATTGTGTGGAGGCCCAAGAGCTGAGACCTTTTAAAAATTGTGTGGAGGCCCAAGAGCTGAGACCTTTTAAAAATTGTGTGGAGGCCCAAGAGCTGAGACCTTTTAAAAATTGTGTGGAGGCCCTAGAGCTGAGACCTCTCAAACATTGTGTGGAGGCCCAAGAGCTGAGACCTTTTAAAAATTGTGTGGAGGCCCAAGAGCTGAGACCTTTTAAAAATTGTGTGGAGGCCCTAGAGCTGAGACCTCTCAAACATTGTGTGGAGGCCCAAGAGCTGAGACCTTTTAAAAATTGTGTGGAGGCCCTAGAGCTGAGACCTCTCAAACATTGTGTGGAGGCCCAAGAGCTGAGACCTTTTAAAAATTGTGTGGAGGCCCAAGAGCTGAGACCTTTTAAAAATTGTGTGGAGGCCCTAGAGCTGAGACCTCTCAAACATTGTGTGGAGGCCCAAGAGCTGAGACCTTTTAAAAATTGTGTGGAGGCCCAAGAGCTGAGACCTTTTAAAAATTGTGTGGAGGCCCAAGAGCTGAGACCTTTTAAAAATTGTGTGGAGGCCCAAGAGCTGAGACCTCTCAAACATTGTGTGGAGGCCCAAGAGCTGAGACCTTTTAAAAATTGTGTGGAGGCCCAAGAGCTGAGACCTCTCAAACATTGTGTGGAGGCCCAAGAGCTGAGACCTTTTAAAAATTGTGTGGAGGCCCTAGAGCTGAGACCTCTCAAACATTGTGTGGAGGCCCAAGAGCTGAGACCTTTTAAAAATTGTGTGGAGGCCCAAGAGCTGAGACCTTTTAAAAATTGTGTGGAGGCCCTAGAGCTGAGACCTCTCAAACATTGTGTGGAGGCCCAAGAGCTGAGACCTTTTAAAAATTGTGTGGAGGCCCTAGAGCTGAGACCTCTCAAACATTGTGTGGAGGCCCAAGAGCTGAGACCTTTTAAAAATTGTGTGGAGGCCCAAGAGCTGAGACCTTTTAAAAATTGTGTGGAGGCCCAAGAGCTGAGACCTCTCAAACATTGTGTGGAGGCCCAAGAGCTGAGACCTTTTAAAAATTGTGTGGAGGCCCAAGAGCTGAGACCTCTCAAACATTGTGTGGAGGCCCAAGAGCTGAGACCTCTCAAACATTGTGTGGAGGCCCAAGAGCTGAGACCTTTTAAAAATTGTGTGGAGGCCCTAGAGCTGAGACCTCTCAAACATTGTGTGGAGGCCCAAGAGCTGAGACCTTTTAAAAATTGTGTGGAGGCCCAAGAGCTGAGACCTCTCAAACATTGTGTGGAGGCCCAAGAGCTGAGACCTTTTAAAAATTGTGTGGAGGCCCAAGAGCTGAGACCTCTCAAACATTGTGTGGAGGCCCAAGAGCTGAGACCTCTCAAACATTGTGTGGAGGCCCAAGAGCTGAGACCTTTTAAAAATTGTGTGGAGGCCCTAGAGCTGAGACCTCTCAAACATTGTGTGGAGGCCCAAGAGCTGAGACCTCTCAAACATTGTGTGGAGGCCCAAGAGCTGAGCACTTATTAGTGCTGCAGCTACGGCTGCTTTAGTGAGGGGTAGCTGCTGCTGCTGGAATAGGGACAGAAAGACTTCAGTGGTGTATTACCACCTATATACAAAACTATATACACTCTGCTCAAAACGGCTGCTTTAGTGAGGGGTAGCTGCTGATGCTGGAATAGGGACAGAAAGACTTCAGTGGTGTATTAGCACCTATATACAAAACTATATTTTGCACTACTGTTTTGTGTCCTCTGTGCCAACAAAACACTGTTTTATACACGGTGCGTATAGGCACCATTTCACCTTCTGGCAGTATACGGCTGTATAGCCAGGTGTTTTTCTTAAAAATATTTTTTATATTTGGCACTACTGTTTTGTGTCCTCTTTACCAACAAAACCTTGTTATATACCCGGTGCGTATATAGGCACCATTTCACCTTCTGGCAGTATACGGCTGTATAGCCAGGTGTTTTTCTTAAAAATATTTTTTATATTTGGCACTACTGTTTTGTGTCCTCTTTACCAACAAAACCTTGTTATATACCCGGTGCGTATAGGCACCATTTCACCTTCTGGCAGTATACGGCTGTATAGCCAGGTGTTCTTCTTAAAAATATTTTTATATTTGGCATAACGCGTGGCCAAAAAAGTAAAACGTCTGAAATGCGGAGGGCTAGCGCAAAGGGACGTGGACGAGGACGGGGGCGCGGAAATGCTGGTGGGGGCACAAACCGCGTTGAAGCCAGTGGGGATACAATGCGTGCTGGTGAGGGGCAGCCAGCATTACGCTCATCCAGCTTCCCTGCCTTTATGGGACAGTTATGCGGGGGGCGGGGTACACCTCTGTTAAAGCCTGAGCAGCGTGAACAGGTGGTGCAATGGATGGCCGATAACGCTTCCAGTCACTTGTCCACCACCCAGTCATCCACACAGTCTCACTCTGACCCTCCTTCCTCCCAACCTGGCCAACAGAGTCAGCCCACCCTTGACCCCTCCCAGGACCTCTTTTCGGGTCCTTTTCCAGATGTGCTGCAAGAATCCCAGGAGCTAGCAGAGGAATTTGTTTGTAGTGATGCCCAAACACTTGAGTATCCGCCATCTGCTAGTGATGTGGACCCGGAACCAGCATCTGCTATCATGAGCGATGATGATGAGACGCAGTTGCCATCAAGGGAGGCTGTTGGAATGTCCAGTGGGCAGGAGGAGGAGCAGAGAGAGGAAGTGGAAGAGGAGGTGGTGGACGACGAAATGACCGACCCCACTTGGACAGGGGTGATGTCCAGCGGGGAAAGCAGTGGAGATGCGGTCTGCGCATCACCGAATAAGGCAGCAAGAGGCAGAGGACAGTCCAGAGGCAGAGGACAGTCCAGACAGAGAAGGCAGGCCACAGCCAGCAGGGCCGAAGCTCTTCCCGGCAGCAGGCAGTCGCGCGAAGCTCCCCCATCGAGGCCTCGTACTTCTGTGGTGTGGAGATTTTTTAACGTTTGCGCGGATGACAAACTGAGCGCGGTTTGCGCAATCTGCCACTCAAAACTGAGTAGGGGCTCTGAGAAGAGCAATCTGACCACCTCAGGCATGCGCCGTCACTTGGAATTCAAGCACTGGGCTGAGTGGGAGAGAGCAAACGCAATACAACCTGCGCCCCGTCTTGCTGCCACTGCCTCTTCCCCTTTGTTGTGTGCTGCCACTGCGGTCCAGACCTCCAGCCAGGACACCTCCACATCTGCCTCTGCCTTGGCTACTTTGGGGCCTTCTCCTTCAGCCCCACCTTCCCCCGCATCTTCGTCTGCACCTTCCATCTCCTCGTCCCATCAACTGTCCATCTCGCAGGCGTTCAACCGCAGGCGGAAGTACGCCTCCAGTCACCCCCAAGCCCAAGCCTTAACCTGCCTCATCTCCAAACTGCTGGCCCTGGAGATGTTGCCGTTTAGGCTTGTGGAGACGCAGGCCTTCCGCGACCTGATGGCGGCTGCCGCACCTCGCTATTCCGTCCCTAGCCGCCACTATTTTTCCCGGTGTGGCGTCCCCGCCCTGCACCAGCACGTGTCGCGTAACATCAGGCGGACCCTGAGGTACGCAGTCAGCGCAAAGGTCCACTTGACCACCGACTCGTGGACAAGCGCTTGCGGCCAAGGACGCTACATCTCTTTGATGGCACACTGGGTGAATGTTGTGGAAGCGGGGACGGGGTCGCAAACAGGGACGGCCTACATACCACCCCCGCCCAAGATTGCCAGCACAGGTTCTGATAGACCCCCCTCCTCTTCCTCCTCCTCCTCCTCATCCTCCTCCTCCTCCTCCTCCTCCTCCTCCTCCTCATCCTCCTCCTCCTCCTCCTCCTCCTCCTCCTCCTCCTCCTCTGCCTTAACATCGCCCTCAGCCCCTAGCTGGAAGCGTTGCAGCACTGGCACGGGGAGACGTCAGCAGGCGGTGCTTAAGCTCATCAGCTTGGGCGACAGGAAGCACAGCGCCGCAGAGGTGAGGCACGCCATATTGCAGCAGACAGAGATGTGGCTGTCGCCGCTGCAGCTAGGACCAGGCATGGTCGTGTGCGATAACGGCCGTAACCTGGTGGCGGCTCTGGAGCTTGCAGAACTCAATCACGTACCATGCCTGGCCCACGTTTTTAATTTGGTAGTACAAAAGTTTCTTAAGACTTACCCCAACCTGGCAGAGCTACTGGTCAAAGTGCGGCGCTTGTGCGCTCACTTTCGGAAGTCAACTGTAGCTGCTGCTAGCTTAAAAAAAAATCCAGCAACGCCTCCATTTGCCTCAACATCGGCTGTTGTGCGACCTGCCCACTCGCTGGAATTCCACCTATTGCATGTTGGCCAGGGTGTGTGAGCAGCAGAAAGCATTGATGGAGTACCAGATGATGCATCCACGCGTGCCTCCAACTCAGCTCCCTCAGTTTGCCAACCACGAGTGGCCATGGATGGCAGACATATGCGATGTATTGCGTATCTTTGAGGAGTCCACTAAGAAGGTCAGCAGCGAGGACGCTATAGTGAGCGTAACCATCCCGCTCCTAGGCGTCCTTAAAGAATCGCTCATCGCAATAAGGGAGAACGCATTGCACACAGAGGAGATGGGGGTAGGAGGAGACGCAACGCAGGTAGACAGTCAGACCACACTTTTGTCTGCTGCTCGGTGGCAGTTGCAGGAGGAGGATGAGGAGGAGGAGGACAACGTGGAGGTGGCTGTGGAAGAGGATGCTGGCGGCGAGGGTAGCAGTCAGGCTGTGTGCGTCCCATTGGTTCAGCGCGGATGGGGCGGAGAGGAGGAGGAAGAGGAGGAAATGGAAAATGATCCTTCTGGTGGGGGCAGTGACGTCATGCCTACTCAGAGTCTGGCACACATGGCTGACTTCATGCTGGGCTGCTTTTCCCGGGACATACGTGTTGTCCGGATATTGGAGAACAAACTATACTGGGTCTTCGCACTCCTGGACCCCCGGTATAAAGATAACTTGTCCTCTTTTATTCCGGTAGAGGAGAGGACGAATCGATTACTGGAATACCAGAGGGAACTCTTGCAGAACATGATGCAGATTTTCCCACCCAGCATCGCTGGCGGCAGAGAGGAGAGTGTCTCCCAGAGTCTGACAACATCGATCAGGCCCACAGCCACCAGGGGAACACTCTCCAAGGTGTGGGACACGTTCATGTCACCCCCTCGTGCAACTTCCATCACTGCGGGGCCCGCTATCAGCAGGAGGGACAAGTATCGGCGGATGTTGCGGGACTACCTGGCAGACCACACCCCTGTCCTCCCCGATCCCTCGGCGACCTACACTTACTGGGTCTCCAAGTTGGACACGTGGCTGGAACTGTCCCTGTACGCCTTGGAGGTGCTTGCCTGCCCTGCCGCCAGCGTGCTATCAGAAAGGGTGTGTTCAGCGCAGCCGGGGGCATTATAACCGATAAGCGCAGCCGCCTGTCAACCGACAGTGCCGACAGGCTGACGCTAATCAAAATGAACAGCAAGTGGATTGACCCGGACTTTGCTTGTACAACAGTGGAAAGCAGCCAAGAGTGAAGTGCCATCTGTATGAAGTGCCATTTCCTCCTCCTCCTCCTCCTCCTCCTCCTCCTCCTTAACCGCCGTAGAATTGCTGTATTAATGAAAAAAATTATGGCTCACCTCTTAGGCTTAATACAATCAATTTTTAAGAGGTCTCAACTCTTGGGCCTCCACACAATTTTTAAAAGGTCTCAGCTCTTGGGCCTCCACACAATTTTTAAGAGGTCTCAGCTCTTGGGCCTCCACACAATTTTTAAGAGGTCTCAGCTCTTGGGCCTCCACACAATTTTTAAAAGGTCTCAGCTCTTGGGCCTCCACACAATTTTTAAAAGGTCTCAGCTCTTGGGCCTCCACACAATTTTTAAAAGGTCTCAGCTCTTGGGCCTCCACACAATTTTTAAAAGGTCTCAGCTCTTGGGCCTCCACACAATGTTTGAGAGGTCTCAGCTCTTGGGCCTCCACACAATTTTTAAAAGGTCTCAGCTCTTGGGCCTCCACACAATTTTTAAGAGGTCTCAGCTCGTGGGCCTCCACACAATTTTTAAAAGGTCTCAGCTCTTGGGCCTCCACACAATGTTTGAGAGGTCTCAGCTCTTGGGCCTCCACACAATTTTTAAAAGGTCTCAGCTCTTGGGCCTCCACACAATTTTTAAAAGGTCTCAGCTCTTGGGCCTCCACACAATTTTTAAAACATAGCAGCCCTAATAAGGGCTCTCAATGACTCTCTTGTCTTCTGGTAGCTGGTATATATGGTGGTAAATGCGATATTCTGAGCTTCTGGGGCCCTGCCTGACTACATAGGATATGAGATATATACTGTTCAACATAGCAGCACTAATAAGGGATTAAGGACTGTCTTGTCTTCTGGTAGCTGGTATATATGGTGGTAAAAGGTATATTCTGAGCTTCTGGGGCCCTGCCTGCCTACATATGAGCTATATACTGTTCAGCATAGTAGCCCTAATAAGGGCTCTCAATGACTCTCTTGTCTTCTGGTAGCTGGTATATATGGTGGTAAAAGGTATATTCTGAGCTTCTGGGGCCCTGCCTGACTACATAGGATATGAGCTATATACTGTTCAACATAGTAGCCCTAATAAGGGCTCTTAAGGACTGTCTTGTCTTCTGGTAGCTGGTATATATGGTGGTAAAAGGTATATTCTGAGCTTCTGGGGCCCTGCCTGACTAAATAGAAAATGAGCTATATACTGTTCAACATAGCAGCACTAATAAGGGATTAAGGACTGTCTTGTCTTCTGGTAGCTGGTATATATGGTGGTAAAAGGTATATTCTGAGCTTCTGGGGCCCTGCCTGACTAAATAGAAAATGAGCTATATACTGTTCAACATAGCAGCACTAATAAGGGATTAAGGACTGTCTTGTCTTCTGGTAGCTGGTATATATGGTGGTAAAAGGTATATTCTGAGCTTCTGGGGCCCTGCCTGACTAAATAGAAAATGAGCTATATACTGTTCAGCGTAGCAGCCCTAATAAGGGCTCTTAAGGACTGTCTTGTCTTCTGGTAGCTGGTATATATGGTGGTAAAAGGTATATTCTGAGCTTCTGGGGCCCTGCCTGACTAAATAGAAAATGAGCTATATACTGTTCAACATAGCAGCACTAATAAGGGATTAAGGACTGTCTTGTCTTCTGGTAGCTGGTATATATGGTGGTAAAAGGTATATTCTGAGCTTCTGGGGCCCTGCCTGACTAAATAGAAAATGAGCTATATACTGTTCAGCGTAGCAGCCCTAATAAGGGCTATTAAGGACTGTCTTGTCTTCTGGTAGCTGGTATATATGGTGGTAAAAGGTATATTCTGAGTGTCAGGATTGTACCAAACACCCGTCTGTCTTAAGTCAGTATCCCCCAATCTCCACCGCCACTTCCGCCTATAGACAAGCCCCCGCTTGTGGGAGACACGGGTAATGCCTCTCCCAGTCGGTTGCCCCCAGGACTTAACAGGCGCAAAGGATAGTAACTTAAGGTGCAGCTTGGTGTTTGGCAGGGAATCCCGAACGAGGATGCCGGGTGCAAAAGTCCGTAAATCAGGCCGAGGTCAAACCAGGAGGTCACAGGCGAGGTATCCAAGGGAGATGACAAAGAATGGTCGAGGGTAGCCGAGGTCAAGTCCAGGAGGTCACAGGCGAGGTACAGGAGGGTCAGGCAAGAGAGTGGTCAGGCAAAGCAGGAGGTCAGGGCAGGCAGCTAGCAAGAATAGTCAAGGTCCAAATCCAAATCCAAATTCTTCACTAAGGTACAGCAACACACATCCAGAACCCAGAAGCTATAACGAGCACTGGGATACTGGAGCAGTACCACTTTATAGGGAACACTGGCCATTGGGAAAAGGGGAAAACGGAGGGAAACAAACTGATTGGTGCATACAAGGAAATGGGATCGGTCCCAGGAGCTGGACGGCCCAGGCCAGACAGGCCGACCAGTCCCTGGGTCCGATCCCAGGAACCAGCCACAGATTGGATATTTCAAACTCGCCCCCGGCGGGCGCGTTGGGGGAAGCGCCGCCGGGAGGCATAAAGCAGACGTGCTCGCGCGCGCGCGCGAGCACGTTGAGGATCGGGCGCGCCCCCGCCAGGAGGGGGAAGCGCCGAGTCAGAGGGGAGAGCCGCAGGGCCGCGCAGCCGCGCGGAGCGGGCTGCGACGCGGCCACCCACGGCGTCCTGCACGGCCAGCCCCTGATCCCCGCGACGGTGCCGAGGAGCTGGCAGACCCGGGGACCGTCGGGCCGCAGCCCGGTGGGAGCCACCCGGCAACGCGCCGCGGGACCAGGACCGGCGATAAGGTAAGTGCCTAACATTACCCCCCCCCCTGAGGAGGGGCCACTGGACCCTCCAAGCTGGGTTTTAAAGGATTCTCCCTATGAAACTTCTTTACCAAATTCTGTGCATGAACTTCTCTGGCAGGAACCCAAGATCTTTCTTCCGGACCGTACCCCTTCCAGTCAATAAGATATTGCAGAGAGTTCCGAAAGAAACGAGAATCAAGGACCCGGGCAACCTCAAACTCCTGATGCCCATCAACTACCACAGGACTAGGAGGACTATTAGGTTCATGGTTCCTTGCGGACTTAAGAAGTGAAACATGAAAGGATTTACAGATTTTCATGGATGAGGGGAGGGCCAACCGGTATGTAACCTGATTAACTTTGTGTGTTATGGGGAATGGGCCAATAAACTTAGGTCCTAACTTAGCGGAGGGTTGGCGTAGCGCTAAGTTCTTGGTTGAAAGCCAAACCCAGTCACCCACTTTAAAGTTAGAATTAGACGATCGCTTGCGATCAGAAAATTTTTTCTGTTGATAAGCGGTCCTAGTTAGGTGTTGTTGGATTTTACACCACTCCCCTGGCCATTTGGAAACCCATTCATCCACGGAGGGAACTCTAGAGGGTTGGTCCGAAAGAGCAGAAAACTTCAGATCCTTGCCATAAACACAGTGGAAAGGAGAAACCCCTGTGGATGAATGCGTGGCGTTGTTAAAAGCAAATTCCGCAAAAGGTAAGAAGAAGGCCCAATCAGTCTGAGAACCCGCCGTAAAACAGCGCAAATATTGTTCCAGGGACTGGTTCGTTCTCTCGGTTTGACCATTCGACTGCGGATGAAAGGCCGAGGAAAGGGAGACGGTGAACCCCAACTTGGCACAGAAAGCCCTCCAGAACCGGGAGACAAACTGGACCCCCCTATCCGAAACAACATCCATGGGAATACCATGAATCCTAAAGACATGAGTAATGAAAAGTTGAGCAAGAGTTTGAGCTGAGGGGAGTTTCTTTAAAGGGACGAAATGGGCCATCTTGCTAAAGCGGTCCACAATTACCCAAATAACCGTATGACCCTGAGACGGAGGAAGGTCAGTAACAAAATCCATGGCCAGATGTGTCCACGGGGAGGCAGGAATGGATAATGGAAGGAGTGGGCCTTCCGGTGGGCTCCTCAAGGACTTACTTTGGGCACAGACTTTGCAAGCGGAGACAAACCTTTGAACGTCCTTCCTAAGAGAAGGCCACCAAACTTGGCGTAACAATAAAGCTATAGTTTTCTTAATCCCTGGATGACCGGTTGTTTTGGTATCATGAAAATGGGACAAGAACTCAGACCGGTAAGTAGAGGGCACAAACAGGGCTGACGCGGGTTTCCCAGGAGGAGCTTGGGCCTGGAACTGAGTAAGATCAGGAAGTTGGGGTTGGATGGCGGCCACCACTAGGGAGCGAGGTACGATGGGAGAAACCACCCTTTCCGGTAAGTCAGGGGGAGAGAAACTCCGAGACAGGGCGTCCGCCTTTATATTCTTAGACCCGGGTTTATACGTTATAGAAAAATTAAACCGAGAAAAGAATAAGGACCAACGAGCCTGTCTAGGAGTTAACCTCTTGGCGGACTGGATGTATTCTAGATTTTTATGGTCCGTAAAGACCGTAACTGGATACTGAGCCCCCTCCAGCCAGTGTCTCCATTCCTGAAAGGCAAGCTTGATGGCCAGTAATTCTCTGTTGCCGATATCATAATTCTTTTCGGCCGCTGAGAATTTCTTGGAAAAGAAGGCACATGGATGGAGGCGTGCAGGTGAGCCATAGTATTGAGACAAGACCGCCCGACCGCTATCTCTGAAGCATCCACTTCCACAAGGAAAGGTCGGGAGCAACGCTAAATACCCTCTTAAGATTCCCGAAGGCCTGGACAGCTTGAGCCGGCCAAACCGGGGGGTACCCACTTTTCTTAGTTAAGTTAGTTAGTGGTGTAACCAGGGCAGAGAAATTCTTAATGAACCTTCTATAAAAATTGGCAAAACCCAAAAACCTCTGCAGGCCCTTCAGATCTCTGGGCTGCTCCCATTCTAAAACAGCCCTCACCTTAGATTGGTCCATAGACAGACCAGATTTGGAGATGATGTAACCGAGGAACGGAACCTCAGATACCTCAAATTGACATTTCTTTAATTTGGCATATAAACAGTTCTCCCTAAGTTTCTGCAAAACTAGGCACACATGTTTACGATGCTCGTCAAGGGATGAAGAAAAAATTAAAATGTCATCTAGGTAGACAACCATAAACCGGCCAAGATAATCCCTGAAAATTTCATTGACAAAACTTTGAAAGACCGCAGGGGCATTACACAGGCCGAAAGGCATAACCAAATATTCATAATGCCCTTCAAGGGTATTAAAGGCCGTTTTCCACTCGTCCCCCTGCCTAATTCTTATGAGGTTATAGGCCCCTCGGAGATCCAGTTTAGAGAAAACCTGCGCCCCGACCACCTGCGTAAAGAGTCCCTCAATAAGCGGTAGGGGATACTTGTTTTTTACCGTGATGTTATTTAAGCCCCGGTAATCGATACAGGGGCGAAGTCCCCCATCCTTCTTCTCCACAAAAAAAAACCCTGCCCCTGCTGGAGAAGAAGAAGGCCGAATAAACCCTTTTTCTAAGTTCTCGGCGATATATTCCCGCATGGCAAGGGTTTCCGCTCGGGTCAAATTAAATATTCTCCCTCTGGGAGGCATCGTACCAGGGAGCAGTTCTATTGGGCAGTCCCAAGGTCTATGGGGAGGAAGTTTGTCTGCTGCCTTTTCTGAAAAAACATCAGCAAACTCCAAATATGGAGTAGGAATCCCAATAGGGAGTAGGCGCGTGACCCTGAGGGGAAATTCTAGGCAGTTCCGGAAACACTGGTGTCCCCACTTGGTAATTTGCCCCGAAACCCAATCAATTTGAGGATTATGCTCCTGCAGCCATGGCAACCCCAGAATCAAAGGGGTACCAGGCATGCTCAAAATCAGGAACCTGATAACCTCAGAATGACTGGCTCCTACTTTGATTTGCATGGGAGGTGATTGGAACCGAACTAACCCCCCGGCCACTGGAGTGCCATCAATGGCTGACACCCGGATAGGAGTTGGCAGGGTCTGTACTATAATTCCTAGAGTCTGTGCTAGATCAGAGTCTAGGAAGTTCCCAGCTGCTCCAGAATCGAGAAGAGCCTTTAGATTAACATATTTAGCACCATTCATAAACTGAACTGGGACAAAAACTGGAGACGATACTTGAGGAGATACCTTACAGCCTAGGAGGGCCCCCTTGAAACCCCCTAGGCTCTGAAGTTTCCCGACGGTTTCTTTGGGCAAAGTCTAACCATGTGGCCGGTCCCACCACAGTAAAGACAGAGCCCCTCGGATAGGCGTCGTCGTCTCTCGCCTTCGGTGAGCCTGGTGGCACCTAGCTGCATAGGCTCTTCTGGAGGTTGAGCGACTAGAGCCTCAGATTTTGCAGCAGATTCAGGATGTGAACCTTTCTCTAGGCGCCTTTCCCGGAGTCGGCGATCAATGCGGATGGCCAAATGCATTAATTCATCCAGAGTTTGGGGTTCCGGGTAGTTCACCAGGATGTCCTTGATAGAGTCAGCCAGACCTAATCGGAATTG
Source organism: Gastrophryne carolinensis (assembly GCA_027917425.1). Taxonomy (NCBI): domain Eukaryota; kingdom Metazoa; phylum Chordata; class Amphibia; order Anura; family Microhylidae; genus Gastrophryne; species Gastrophryne carolinensis. The sequence continues at coordinate 625,171,821 of CM051234.1, read as the reverse complement.
GCCGCAGAGGGCAGGATTGTTCCAACGTGAGTCAACTGCCCAACGCCGGAATTCGGAACAGTAGTCCTCGGCTGGACGGCGTCCCTGGCGGAGGGTACGTAACTTAGCGTCAGCTGAGGCCCCCTTGTCAGGATCATCGTAAAGGACCTCCATTGCAGCGAAGAAACTATCCACCGACTGGCGGATGGGGTCCTGAGCTGATAAGCTAAAGGCCCAAGACTGAGGGTCTCCATGCAACAGGGAAATAATCAAGCCCACTTTTTGTTCCTGTGAGCCCGAGGAGACCGGGCGAAGCTGGAAGTATAGTTTACAAGAGTCCCGGAAATTGGCAAATTTTGCCCTATCGCCAAAAAACTTTTCAGGGAGCGGGATCTTGGGTTCCACAGTCATTGCGGCCGGAGTCCCCTGAGAAGTGGGGACAATGGGAGTTGGACGGTTCTCCTGGGCCGCAACTCGATGAGCCAGGTGCTCCACCGCCGCTGTCAGGGCCTGCACCTGCTCCAGAATTTGGTCCATTCTTCTTTATGGCCCGTTATAATGTCTTATATAGCAAAGTGGTGCACCGCACATAATCTACATTACTGTGCTACACTGCAGAGTACACATATATAACAAAAGAAATGGGCTCATGGGACATAACCCAGAAACCCAAAAGCAGGAGCACCAATTCAATCAATTAAGAATAAAGTACCATTTATTGAGAATCACATGAATCCAAACAATACATAAACACACAATACACAATACAAACACATTAAAAATACTGTGTATCCCCAAAATACATCCAGTGCTGTATACACAGCAACAAATATCTGGGTAACTCCTACAATATCAATACGTGTAATTTTAGTCTAAGGTTTATTAATTTTGATTTTTGTGCCGGCACAAACGCACCCACCTCCTCTGTCCCTTAAAGAGGGGAGAAAAATATAAGAGGAGGGGGGGGGGGGAAGGGGGAGTAAAAAAGAGGAAACCCCTACTATCTATTAATATATATTAAAGTGGCAATGCTTATTAAATCTAGCAACAATAACCATAAATATTATGTGATCTCACAAACAATTATTCAATACATATATGTGTACACAAAAACCTATAATACAAGTGAATATATAAATATAAAGAAATAGTATAAACAGTGTTAAAAATAAGCAGTGTTTTGAAGCGGTGCTTAGAGTATAAGCAGTGCTTCAAAACAGTGCTAAGAAACCACCCATAAAAATACTGGTCATAAATACAAATATCAAAATGCAGAAGAACATAATAAAATAGACCCGCACAAACACCAAGGCAGATGAAAAGGCAAAGAAAAATATAATACTTAGCCGGACTACAAGGTATAACACGTGAGGTGAGGAGTGGGGGATAAACAGCAGGGACACCTTCGAACGCGGCCGCCCGTGCCGCTTCGCTGGGTGAGGACAGTTTAACTACACAACATCTACTTAAATACCTGGATAAGGAATGCATGAAGGTAATTCGCGCCAACCCGCAGGTGCCATTGGAACGCATTTGCGTCCCAGCACCATCAGGCGCGGCGGAAATGACGTCAGATCAAACCGGAAAACGTAGCTCTGATTGATTTATTCACTGACCAAACTTGTCAATCCTTTACATGGAGGGGGCGGACCTATATTAAGCCGGGCCAGAATGAGCCTAAATCCCCAAAGTTACCAAAACTGCTACATTATGGGGCTATATCTGACACCCCAACACACATTAAAAAAAACGAGCACGCCGCGCCATAAAGTACGTCCCACCCGGGCGGCGGCCACGCCCACCCTACCCGCGAGCGCCCACACCCGGCCAAGCAGAGCCAATCGATGCTCCTTGCCCGGGTGCCGGCGCGCGCGAGAGGGCTCACAGGGCACCCCGCACCAAGGGGCGCAAGCCGGTTATCTGCTGTAAAGCTGCATCCATATCCAGATGGGGTAAAAGGCATGTCTGGATCCATGTAAATTCCTAAGTATATATGAATATGTACAATACATCAAGAGATTTCTTTCAAATAAATTAACAACCTCAATCAAGATTGACCTACTTTATCAAATAATACCCTGTTGACTAATCTAGTCAGTATCTATTGTGTGCCATCCAATCAACAGATAGCGAATGTGCATACACCAACAATGTATTTAAAGGGGGAAGGAAAGAAAGGGAAGAGGGGGGGAGGGGGGGGGGAGGAAAAAGGAAAGAAAAAAAGAAGAGAGAGGGGAACAAGGGGAAAAAAAGAAGAAAGGGAGGGAAGGAAAAGGAAAGAAAAGGAGGAAAAAGGGGGGGAGAGAGAGGGGAAGAAGAAAAGGGGAGGAAATAGGGAAACAGAGGGGAAAGAGACGGAAAAAGGGGGAAGGACTGTCATGCTGCTTTTACATATTGTCAATACCAGAGGCTCATTAAGTCTATTAAAGGCACAAACACAAACAGCCATTGAGGATCAAATGTAGCAAAGGCATAGATCAGAAACGATTTGTTGCTTCTTGGGTGCGATCTTTTATATTTATCGGTTGTTGTTAACATGTTGTTGGTCCCCCAGAGAGTTCAGAAACCTGGGGTTTCTTCTAGACATCGAGTCCCATTACTGTAAACAAACTATCCACTCCGTGTCGTCTCCAAATCCTCGCCAATACCAGCGGGGATAGTGTAAAACCCAAATCCTTATCCCGGCTGGCCTCTCGCGCGCGCCGGCACCCGGGCAAGGAGCATCGATTGGCTCTGCTTGGCCGGGTGTGGGCGCTCGCGGGTAGGGTGGGCGTGGCCGCCGCCCGGGTGGGACGTACTTTATGGCGCGGCGTGCTCGTTTTTTTTTAATGTGTGTTGGGGTGTCAGATATAGCCCCATAATGTAGCAGTTTTGGTAACTTTGGGGATTTAGACTCATTCTGGCCCGGCTTAATATAGGTCCGCCCCCTCCATGTAAAGGATTGACAAGTTTGGTCAGTGAATAAATCAATCAGAGCTACGTTTTCCGGTTTGATCTGACGTCATTTCCGCCGCGCCTGATGGTGCTGGGATGCAAATGCGTTCCAATGGCACCTGCGGGTTGGCGCGAATTACCTTCATGCATTCCTTATCCAGGTATTTAAGTAGATGTTGTGTAGTTAAACTGTCCTCACCCAGCGAAGCGGCACGGGCGGCCGCGTTCGAAGGTGTCCCTGCTGTTTATCCCCCACTCCTCACCTCACGTGTTATACCTTGTTGTCCGGCTAAGTATTATATTTTTCTTTGCCTTTTCATCTGCCTTGGTGTTTGTGCGGGTCTATTTTATTATGTTCTTCTGCATTTTGATATTTGTATTTATGACCAGTATTTTTATGGGTGGTTTCTTAGCACTGTTTTGAAGCACTGCTTATACTCTAAGCACCGCTTCAAAACACTGCTTATTTTTAACACTGTTTATACTATTTCTTTATATTTATATATTCACTTGTATTATAGGTTTTTGTGTACACATATATGTATTGAATAATTGTTTGTGAGATCACATAATATTTATGGTTATTGTTGCTAGATTTAATAAGCATTGCCACTTTAATATATATTAATAGATAGTAGGGGTTTCCTCTTTTTTACTCCCCCTTCCCCCCCCCCCCCTCCTCTTATATTTTTCTCCCCTCTTTAAGGGGCAGAGGAGGTGGGTTCGTTTGTGCCGGCACAAAAATCAAAATTAATAAACCTTAGACTAAAATTACACGTATTGATATTGTAGGAGTTACCCAGATATTTGTTGCTGTGTATACAGCACTGGATGTATTTTGGGGATACACAGTATTTTTAATGTGTTTGTATTGTGTATTGTGTGTTTATGTATTGTTTGGATTCATGTGATTCTCAATAAATGGTACTTTATTCTTAATTGATTGAATTGGTGCTCCTGCTTTTGGGTTTCTGGGTTATGTCCCATGAGCCCATTTCTTTTGTTTTGCCCGTTATAATGTCAGGATTGTACCAAACACCCGTCTGTCTTAAGTCAGTATCCCCCAATCTCCACCGCCACTTCCGCCTATAGACAAGCCCCCGCTTGTGGGAGACACGGGTAATGCCTCTCCCAGTCGGTTGCCCCCAGGACTTAACAGGCGCAAAGGATAGTAACTTAAGGTGCAGCTTGGTGTTTGGCAGGGAATCCCGAACGAGGATGCCGGGTGCAAAAGTCCGTAAATCAGGCCGAGGTCAAACCAGGAGGTCACAGGCGAGGTATCCAAGGGAGATGACAAAGAATGGTCGAGGGTAGCCGAGGTCAAGTCCAGGAGGTCACAGGCGAGGTACAGGAGGGTCAGGCAAGAGAGTGGTCAGGCAAAGCAGGAGGTCAGGGCAGGCAGCTAGCAAGAATAGTCAAGGTCCAAATCCAAATCCAAATTCTTCACTAAGGTACAGCAACACACATCCAGAACCCAGAAGCTATAACGGGCACTGGGATACTGGAGCAGTACCACTTTATAGGGAACACTGGCCATTGGGAAAAGGGGAAAACGGAGGGAAACAAACTGATTGGTGCATACAAGGAAATGGGATCGGTCCCAGGAGCTGGACGGCCCAGGCCAGACAGGCCGACCAGTCCCTGGGTCCGATCCCAGGAACCAGCCACAGATTGGATATTTCAAACTCGCCCCCGGCGGGCGCGTTGGGGGAAGCGCCGCCGGGAGGCATAAAGCAGACGTGCTCGCGCGCGCGCGCGAGCACGTTGAGGATCGGGCGCGCCCCCCGCCAGGAGGGGGAAGCGCCGAGTCAGAGGGGAGAGCCGCAGGGCCGCGCAGCCGCGCGGAGCGGGCTGCGACGCGGCCACCCACGGCGTCCTGCACGGCCAGCCCCTGATCCCCGCGACGGTGCCGAGGAGCTGGCAGACCCGGGGACCGTCGGGCCGCAGCCCGGTGGGAGCCACCCGGCAACGCGCCGCGGGACCAGGACCGGCGATAAGGTAAGTGCCTAACACTGAGCTTCTGGGGCCCTGCCTGACTAAATAGAAAATGAGCTATATACTGTTCAACATAGCAGCACTAATAAGGGATTAAGGACTGTCTTGTCTTCTGGTAGCTGGTATATATGGTGGTAAAAGGTATATTCTGAGCTTCTGGGGCCCTGCCTGACTAAATAGAAAATGAGCTATATACTGTTCAGCGTAGCAGCCCTAATAAGGGCTCTTAAGGACTGTCTTGTCTTCTGGTAGCTGGTATATATGGTGGTAAAAGGTATATTCTGAGCTTCTGGGGCCCTGCCTGACTAAATAGAAAATGAGCTATATACTGTTCAGCGTAGCAGCCCTAATAAGGGCTATTAAGGACTGTCTTGTCTTCTGGTAGCTGGTATATATGGTGGTAAAAGGTATATTCTGAGCTTCTGGGGCCCTGCCTGACTAAATAGAAAATGAGCTATATACTGTTCAACATAGCAGCACTAATAAGGGATTAAGGACTGTCTTGTCTTCTGGTAGCTGGTATATATGGTGGTAAAAGGTATATTCTGAGCTTCTGGGGCCCTGCCTGACTAAATAGAAAATGAGCTATATACTGTTCAGCGTAGCAGCCCTAATAAGGGCTCTTAAGGACTGTCTTGTCTTCTGGTAGCTGGTATATATGGTGGTAAAAGGTATATTCTGAGCTTCTGGGGCCCTGCCTGACTAAATAGAAAATGAGCTATATACTGTTCAGCGTAGCAGCCCTAATAAGGGCTATTAAGGACTGTCTTGTCTTCTGGTAGCTGGTATATATGGTGGTAAAAGGTATATTCTGAGCTTCTGGGGCCCTGCCTGACTAAATAGAAAATGAGCTATATACTGTTCAACATAGCAGCACTAATAAGGGATTAAGGACTGTCTTGTCTTCTGGTAGCTGGTATATATGGTGGTAAAAGGTATATTCTGAGCTTCTGGGGCCCTGCCTGACTAAATAGAAAATGAGCTATATACTGTTCAACATAGCAGCACTAATAAGGGATTAAGGACTGTCTTGTCTTCTGGTAGCTGGTATATATGGTGGTAAAAGGTATATTCTGAGCTTCTGGGGCCCTGCCTGACTAAATAGAAAATGAGCTATATACTGTTCAGCGTAGCAGCCCTAATAAGGGCTATTAAGGACTGTCTTGTCTTCTGGTAGCTGGTATATATGGTGGTAAAAGGTATATTCTGAGCTTCTGGGGCCCTGCCTGACTAAATAGAAAATGAGCTATATACTGTTCAGCGTAGCAGCCCTAATAAGGGCTCTTAAGGACTGTCTTGTCTTCTGGTAGCTGGTATATATGGTGGTAAAAGGTATATTCTGAGCTTCTGGGGCCCTGCCTGACTAAATAGAAAATGAGCTATATACTGTTCAGCGTAGCAGCCCTAATAAGGGCTATTAAGGACTGTCTTGTCTTCTGGTAGCTGGTATATATGGTGGTAAAAGGTATATTCTGAGCTTCTGGGGCCCTGCCTGACTAAATAGAAAATGAGCTATATACTGTTCAACATAGCAGCACTAATAAGGGATTAAGGACTGTCTTGTCTTCTGGTAGCTGGTATATATGGTGGTAAAAGGTATATTCTGAGCTTCTGGGGCCCTGCCTGACTAAATAGAAAATGAGCTATATACTGTTCAGCGTAGCAGCCCTAATAAGGGCTATTAAGGACTGTCTTGTCTTCTGGTAGCTGGTATATATGGTGGTAAAAGGTATATTCTGAGCTTCTGGGGCCCTGCCTGACTAAATAGAAAATGAGCTATATACTGTTCAGCGTAGCAGCCCTAATAAGGGCTCTTAAGGACTGTCTTGTCTTCTGGTAGCTGGTATATATGGTGGTAAAAGGTATATTCTGAGCTTCTGGGGCCCTGCCTGACTAAATAGAAAATGAGCTATATACTGTTCAGCGTAGCAGCCCTAATAAGGGCTATTAAGGACTGTCTTGTCTTCTGGTAGCTGGTATATATGGTGGTAAAAGGTATATTCTGAGCTTCTGGGGCCCTGCCTGACTAAATAGAAAATGAGCTATATACTGTTCAGCGTAGCAGCCCTAATAAGGGCTCTTAAGGACTGTCTTGTCTTCTGGTAGCTGGTATATATGGTGGTAAAAGGTATATTCTGAGCTTCTGGGGCCCTGCCTGACTAAATAGAAAATGAGCTATATACTGTTCAGCGTAGCAGCTCTAATAAGGGCTATTAAGGACTGTCTTGTCTTCTGGTAGCTGGTATATATGGTGGTAAAAGGTATATTCTGAGCTTCTGGGGCCCTGCCTGACTAAATAGAAAATGATGAGCTATATACTGTTCAGCGTAGCAGCCCTAATAAGGGCTATTAAGGACTGTCTTGTCTTCTGGTAGCTGGTATATATGGTGGTAAAAGGTATATTCTGAGCTTCTGGGGCCCTGCCTGACTAAATAGAAAATGAGCTATATACTGTTCAGCGTAGCAGCCCTAATAAGGGCTATTAAGGACTGTCTTGTCTTCTGGTAGCTGGTATATATGGTGGTAAAAGGTATATTCTGAGCTTCTGGGGCCCTGCCTGACTAAATAGAAAATGAGCTATATACTGTTCAGCGTAGCAGCCCTAATAAGGGCTATTAAGGACTGTCTTGTCTTCTGGTAGCTGGTATATATGGTGGTAAAAGGTATATTCTGAGCTTCTGGGGCCCTGCCTGACTAAATAGAAAATGAGCTATATACTGTTCAGCGTAGCAGCCCTAATAAGGGCTATTAAGGACTGTCTTGTCTTCTGGTAGCTGGTATATATGGTGGTAAAAGGTATATTCTGAGCTTCTGGGGCCCTGCCTGACTAAATAGAAAATGAGCTATATACTGTTCAGCGTAGCAGCCCTAATAAGGGCTCTTAAGGACTGTCTTGTCTTCTGGTAGCTGGTATAGATGGTGGTAAAAGCGATATTCCGAGCTTCTGGGGCCCTGCCAGCGACAGCCTGTCTTTCCCTGCTGTGAGCGTCTGTCCCTCACTAAGTTCAAGCTGCTAATGCTGACGAAGAGGAAGTGCTGAGTTTTGTATATTCGAGGTCACATGGTTTTTCCAGCCAATGCGTGTAGACGCCGTTTTCGCGATGCCAGCGTCCTCCCAGGACCTGTCCCACCCCCCCTGCATGGTGATTGGTGTAAAAAACGCGCCAGGGAAGGTGGGAGGGGAAACGAATTGTGAGTGCGCCATCGCCGCTGTACTCGATCGAAATCGAGTATGACGAACAGCGTAGTATTCGATCGAATACCGGCTCGGTCGAATACTACTCGCTCATCACTAATTTTTACATATAAAAAAAAAAGGTTGTTTGGGGGTTAAAACCTACTTTACACACATCGCCGCCAGCGCTCTGGGGTTTAAACAAGGAATTCACAGCGCGAGTTTTGAGCGTGATTTTTTAATGAATCTGCAGCAAGCTGTTCGCTCTGGCCATTCGCTGTCAGGCGCACCCATACAAGCGGAACCTGTGAAACAGCGACCCCTAACCCCGTATTCAACATTACCGCACACCGACTGAGTCGCTGTCAACAAGCAAACCCCGGCCAAGCACAGCGAATACTAGCTGGCCCTGGGAAAATCACGCTACTGGCGCTCATCTGTCGCTACCTGGCGCTATTAATGAATCGGCCTCATAGTCTGTTAGTAAATAGGAAAAAAGTGGGGGGTCCCACACCTCCCAAAAACCCCTACAAAGGCAGTAGCACCACTATGAAGAGTACTATTATAACCTTTATTAATACATATATCTACAATTATTTACATGAATAATGTTTAAGGACAAGTTAAAAACATTTTTTAAAAAACATATACACAACACTAACGGAGGGAAAGGGGAAAGGGAGGGGCAGAAGCCAACACTGCTCTACACAACCCTAAGGGGCCCTAACAAATGATGATCCATGGGCTCCCTTCACTCTGTACTAATAGAAAATATTATCTGCTCTGAAAATGATGACCTAAAATAATAAAGTGCAATGTGCTTATAAAATACGTATAATATATCATATAAAATTAATAAAGTGTGCATATATATATATATAGTGCAAAGAGTTTTTACTTATTACACACATTAGATAATAAATCAATTATTGTGCAAGTGAGCCAATCATCCTATAGTAATTCATAGAACCTATCTACAACAATAATGAGGACCCACCGGGCGAAAAATAAGCAGGCAATAAACATCAGCAGAGGTAATAATAAAGCAAGAAACACTCACATCTCTTGGAGCAGACTCACATGAACAGCCCCCCCCCCCCAAAAAAAAGGACCCGTCCTCCTCACCGCGACGCGTTTCGTGACGTCACCGCGTCACTTTCTCAAAGCGTGTCTCAAACGTACAGGGCCCAATACAGTGTCTACTAGCAGTCGCTCAAAGCGCCGCTATACAGACACTCATCTGGCAATACCTGGCGCTAGTAGTGAATCAGCCTCAATGATGTTGGCGCTCCAAAATTGCGCTATAGCCACCAGAAGGGTGCTAAACGGTGCACAGCATAAATAAGGTCCGTTATATTTGTGGAATAGCCACAGAAGCTTGATACAGCATATGCAGCTCCAAAAAAATGATTGGAAGAAAGTAGCATTGTTATCATTAACTGTTATCTGTAAGTATACAAAAAAAACTTTTCTCAGCCCTGTCCCTTGGTTGACCTTGATGGACATGTGTCTTTTTATAACCGCAGTAACTATGTAACGTTACTCCAGTGACAATATTGCAATAGTTAGGAGGGTATACGTACAGTACTTTGTGAATAGTATGTTATGTCTGTGCAGAGGTCTGCTGCATATTACAGGCCCCTCTGGACACAGTCTGTAACCCAGCACTGATTAATCATTTATCCTATGCTCATTAGGCATGAAAGTGTATAGACTGCAGCTATAACGAAGGAGAATTGTATCCCTGTGTTCCTGAAGATACATAGGCAAGAAGAATGGTCAGTGTCCTCAGGAGCAGATGAAGTGTGGTGGAGGCCCCTGGGCACAAAATCTGGTGGGGCCCCTGATACAGAATATTTATTTCCTTTAATATAACAGTCCAGTCAAGTATCTGATTGGTGGTTGTCTGACACCCGGCTACTTATTGGAACGTCAGATGGAGTCCCTTGTGCCCCCCTTGTGCGGGTGCGTGCTGCTCGGGAACTCCTGCTTTGCCATTCTGGGTGGGGGGTGGTGTAGTCACCCAGCTGGTCCAGCAAAAAACAGTTCCCTGCTTTGAGCTGCCAGCGGCTGTGCTTGGTGGCTTATGTGCAGTGACAGCTCTGCACCCATCACTGTAGCGTTGCTGGCGGCGGCTTTGCTGCTCTAGACTCTCAGTCCTGCCCTGTGGTGGCTTTGGCTGCAGGTTTGCAAAAAAGGTTTGCCCAGACGCGGCCGATAGCTTTGTTTGCCGGCCCTGCTGCCCATCAGACCAAAGACTGAAAAGCCTCCTTGACCAGACCATAACCCAAAGGTTGGTGGAGGCCCCCTTTGGAGGGCAAGTGGTGGAGGCCCCGGGGCTCGCGCCCCTTGAGCCCCCCTCATAATCCGGCCCTGAGTGTCCTGCTTCTGCTCACATTATGTTCAGCCGCCTAGACGGTCTTTAAAAAAAAAAAATGTATTAAGTGGGGAAGTGTCACTTTTTTCCTTGTTTGCATGTTTCCTAGAACTTCGCTTTGTTTGTGGGTGAAATTCTGCCCATGCGACAGAGGAGTGGCTGGCCTTTCTGGCACCCGGGGCAAAGATTCAAAATGCGCCCCCTACCTGTTCTCAGGCCTCCCTTTGGTGCCCCCTGACCTGCTGCACCCGAGGCACGTGCTGCCGCTACTCACTCCAAGCTACGCCCCTGAATACGAAATGGCTTCTTCTACATATACAGTACCATATCTTTTGCCCCCCCGCCCCCAGCATGAGTATGACAAGCCCTACCAGTATATTACCTTTACCATTACCTGCGCCACCATCTCTGCCCTGCACCCCATCTTTGGCCTGCTCCCCATCTCTGCCCTGCTCCCCATCTTTGGCCTGCTCCCAATCTTTGGCCTGCTCCCCATCTTTGGCCTGCTCCCCATCTCTGCCCTGCTCCCCATCTTTGGCCTGCTCCCAATCTTTGGCCTGCTCCCCATCTTTGACCTGCTCCCCATCTCTGCCCTGCTCCCCATCTTTGGCCTGCTCCCAATCTCTGGCCTGCTCCCCATCTTTGACCTGCTCCCCATCTTTGACCTGCTCCCCATCTTTGGCCTGCTCCCTTGTGCACTCCTATCTCCTCTCTACTCCCCGCTGCATACCTATCTCTTCCCATGCTCCTCATATTTTCTCTTTTCTCCACTGTACCCCCATCTCTGCCCTGCTCCCCATCTTTCCCTGTTTCTCATTGCACCCCCATATGTACCCTGCTCCACATATTTTCTCTGTTCCCTGCTGTACCCCCATCTCTGCTCCCCATATTTCCTTGTTTCCCACTCCACCTTCATCTGTACCATTCTCCTCATATTTTCCCTGTTCCCCGCTGCACCCCCATCTCCACCTTGCACCCCAGCTTTTTTCTGTTCCCCGCTGCACCCCGCCTATCTACCCTGCCCCCTGCTACCTGCTGCACTCCCATCTTTACCCTGCTCCCCATCTTTCCCATGCTCCCTGGTGCAGCTCCATCTCTTCCCTGCACCACACTGCACTCCCATCCCTTCCCTGTTTCCCATTTTTTCCTGTTCCATGCCGCACCCCCATCTCTGCCTTGCTCCCCATCTCTGCCCTGCACCCTATCTGTACCTTGCTCCTCATTTATTCCCTGTTCCCCACTGCACCACCATCTCTACCCTGCTCCCCATCTTTCCCTGTTTCCCGCTGCACCCCCATCTCTATCCTGCTCCCCATCTTCCCTTGTTCCCAACTGCACCACCATCTCTACTCTGCTCCCCATCTTTCCCTGTTTCCCACTGCACCCCCATCTCTACCCTGATCCCCATCTTTCCCTGTTCCCCACTGCACCCCATCTCTACCCTACTCCCCATCTTCCCTTGTTCCCAACTGCACCACCATCTCTACTCTGCTCCCCATCTTTCCCTGTTTCCCGCTGCACCCCCATCTCTACCCTGCTCCCCATCTTTCCCTGTTCCCCACTGCACCCCATCTCTGCCCAGCTCCCCATCTTTCCCTGTTTCCCACTGCACCTCCATCTCTGCCCTGCTCCTCATATTTTCCCTGTTCCCCACTACACCCGGGCTCTCTACTCTGCTCCGCATCTTTTCCCTGTTCTCTGCTGTACCCCCCTATCTGCCCTGCTCCCCATCATCCTTGTTCCCTACTGCACTCCCATCTGTACCCTGCTCCCTATTTTTTTTTCCTGTTCCCCGCTGCACCTGGCCTCTCTTCTGTGCTCCGCATCTTTTCCCTGTTACCTGCTGTACCCCCATCTCTACCTGCACCCTGGTGCAGCTCCATCTCTTCCCTGCACCACGCTGCACTCCCATGCCTTCACTGCTCCCCATTTTTTCCTGTTGCCAGCTGCACCCCCATCTCTGCCCTGCTCCTCCTCTTTTGCCCTGCGCCCCCATCTCTGTCCTACTTCCCAAGGGAAGAGACCCCAGGATATGGGCTAAAAAAGAGCAATAAAAATATTTTTCCCAAAAGCGCACCTGTACCTGTGATTTTGGCATTTTTACAGGTGAGGTACATTTTTACAATGAGATATGGATCATTTTTTAAAAGTTTGGAAACAATAGCACCCTTGCTCAGGTGTCCTCACTTCTATCTGAGTAGTGATTCGATGGAGATTGGCGTGCGTTGCTGCAAGCTGTCATGTTTGTACAGTATTTTATTTTTGGTGGCTTAGCGGCTGCAACCCTGCCCCTACACCTCAAAGTGTGTCATCATAGAAAGGAGCCAGGTGGAGAAGTGGAGCACATATCTAGGGGGGTGCGTTTCTATAAGTCCCCTCACACAGCAGAGAGGCTAGGTTCACCCCTGCCCTTGGTATACGTCTATCTGGGGTGCGTAGCCGTACCAGCCATTTGTGAAGGGTTGGTGCGGGTGCGTGGAGGAGTGGATTTGTGGCCAGCAGTGCATTTCATTCCCAAATGTATTTGCTCCTCTCCTATAGTGTTACTACTACCATCAGAGTATATAGATATGAGAGTATATCAGCATGCACAACCCTGCAGAGTGCAAGTCTCCAGCCCCATATCATCCTAACAGGCTCCCTTAAATAGATTATCTCTTCCCTGCACCACTCTGCACTTCCATCTCCTCCCTGCTCCCCATTTTTTCCTGTTGCCAGCTGCACCCCCATCTCTGCCCCGCTCCTCCTCTTTGCCCTGCACCCCCATCTCTGCCCTGCTCCTCCTCTTTGCCCTGCACCCCCATCTCTGTCCTACTCTCCAAGGGAAGAGACCCCAGGATGGGGGCTAAAAAAGAGCAATACATTTTTTTTCCCAAAATCTCACCTGTACCTGTTATTTTGGCATTTTTAAAGGCGAGGTACATTTTTACAATGAGATATAAATAATTTTTTTAAAGTTTGGAAACAACAGCATCCTCGCTCAGGTGTGCACCTGTAATGAGGCCATGTGAGGCAGCCACCCCAGGCGGCACTGCGGGGAGGTGGCAATTGCTGGACATTTTTTTACTCATACACTTCTATCTGATTAGTGATTCAATGGAGATTGAGGTGCATTGCTGCAAGCTGTCATGTTTGTACAGTATTTTCTTTTTGGTGGCTCAGCGGCTGCAACCCTGCCCCTACACCCCAAAGTATGTCATCATAGAAAGGAGCCAGGCGGAGAAGTGGCAAACACATCTGGGGGGGGGGTGCGTTTCTATAAGTCCCCTCACACAGCAGAGAGGCTAGGTTCACCCCTGCCCTTGGTATACGTCTATCTGGGGTGCGTAGCCGTACCAGCCATTTGTGAAGGGCTGGTGCGGGTGGGTGGAGGTGTGGATTTGTGGCCAGCAATGCATTTCATTCCCAAATGCTTTTACTCCTCTCCTAGAGTGTTACTACTAGCATCAGAGTATATAGATATGAGAGTATATCAGCATGCACAACCCTGCAGAGTGCAAGCCTCCAGCCCCAGGTACAGACATGTTCAGTCCCCTTTCAAACTTTAGACTGTGCAAGTATTTCCTTGATCTACAGCCAAATTCTGGAGACAGAGACCCGGAGCAATGACCTCAAGAACAATGAGAGGGAGTCAATTTGCAGACTAATGAATTACAGGGCACAGTAATGGACCACCCCCAGGACTGTGCAGGAACAAATTCAACACAGACAGGGGTGGGGTGGCTAAAGGGAGGAGATTTGCCGGTGGGCCACATTGCTTTAGGACCTGCTAGGCTTCTGCTTCTAACTCCCCCATCTAATCTCTGCGTCTCTAGACCCCTGCCCCCTATACCCAGCCTCACTGACACCCCAGCTATGAAACCTCACACTACCGTTAATGATAGCTACCCCTACTGTGCTAAAGATGCAGTACCAGCGGATAGCCATATTCTCCCTTGCTTAAACCGGACCTTCAGCGTGATTTAATGAAAAGCCCAAACTCTTAAAAATATATATATTTTACGTTTTTAGTCACTAACTTATTATTCTTTCCCCCACTGGGCTGCAACTCTGTTCAGGAATTTAGGATACGGGCGCCGCCATCTTGACTCAAAAGCATCACACTTACTGAGGAGAGGAGAGTGGGATAAGGTACAGGGGGCGGGTTATAGCTGTGCTTTGCTCAGACAGAGCAGAGCTGGGGTCAGGTAACGGTCAGCAGTCCCAGAATGCAGAGCAGCACAGTCAGGAGGCACTTCCTGTTTGCAGGCTGCCTGATAAGATGGCGGCTTCCATAAGCCGCCATCTTGGATGTTTAAAGGCTCATAACATGCAGTAGATGCAGGTAGGATGATTTTTAATGTGGACAATCTGTATGTACAGGGTGTGGGAAACATATAAGATAGACTCTTATTCAGAGTGAAGGTCCGGATTAATGTGAGCAATCTGTATGTACAGGGTGTGGGGAACATATAAGATAGACTCTTATTCAGAGTGAAGGTCCGCTTTAAGGGCCATGACCCCCCCCCCCCCCTTCCCCAATGCTATAGCCTCTGCCTTAAAGTAAACTTCAAGGCTGGTGCAATATGACTCTACTGAGGCTTGTCCAATATGATGTGATACATAATATCAACTGCTTTGCCACTTTGAGGCCGATTCATTAATAGCGCCAGCAGTGGCGTTGCTAGGGCTGGTGTCACCCGGGGCGGTAGGAAATGGTGTCACCCCCCCCCCCCCCCCCCAAAGAAAAAAAATTTTTGTATGTTGAAAGAACTCAATGGCAGAGAAAAGGAGCACACCGATTACAGACAGCTGGAGGAGAAAAGGGGCGGGCCAGACAGGCAGCAACCAATAGGAGTCGGGGCAGGGCCAGACATCGCACCTGAACAAAAGCGGGGCGCGCGCCTATTATAATCAATGTATGATAGCAGAGGCGCTTATGCGTTGTGCAGTACCTCACTAGCACACATACATCGGCCTGCACACTCCCTTTATGTCCATTAAAAACACCCATCTCCCGCCAGGTAACGCGCCCACCATGCAACACCACCACACACGCCACTGAGCAGTTACAGCTATAAATCCCCGAATAAACAGGAACAGCGTGCGCTCACCCCAGCAACACCACACACGCCCTCACCTGTTTCTGGCGACGAATACCGCGCGCGCTCTCAGCAACAGCGAACAAAAGCTCCCACCTCGTCCACGTGACCTGCTGTGCGCGCACACCATTGGTCCACAGATTCTGGACAGGCACCAGCAGCCGCTCCGCCTCCTGCCAAATGGCGCTCGAGCGCTGTGGGAGAGATGCGTAGGTGTCGCCGTGAGGGCATAGCATCCCCACAACTGACTGCTCTGTGCCACAGGCTGGCAATAATTGAGGTGACATAATGCTATAGTGTGGTGTCACCCTCTAGGTCTGGTGTCACCCGGGGCGGTCCGCCCCCCCCCGCCCCCGGGTCGCTATGCCACTGAGCGCCAGGTAGCGACAGATGAGCGACTGTAGCGTGATTTTTTCAGCGCCAGCCAGTATTCGCTGTGCTTGGCCGGCATTAGCTTGATGACAGCGACTCAGTCGGTGTGCGGTAATGTTGAATACGGGCTGGGGGGTCGCTGTTTCACAGGTCCAGAGTTGTATGTGAGCGCCTGACAACGAATGGCCAGAGCGAACGGCTAGCTTCATATTCATCAACAAATCACGCTCCGAATGTGCTGTCGCTGTCCATTCCTTGTTTAAACCCCAGAGCGCTTGCGGCGATGTGTATTAACTAGTTTTTAACCCCTAAACAACCATATTTTTTGAATGTAACATTATACATGTTTTTAGAATCATTTTGTAATATGAATACATTAATCTCAGACCTGTTAGATCACTTCTGCACATATTTTTTTTTATTTTTTTTTTTACTTAAAAATAAATCCTAACATTGCAGAAGTGGTCTCCGATTTTTTGACAAAAAAAAAATTAATACCAATTAATTATGAATAATTATAGATTGCTCCATTGAAAAGCATTGGACATCGCCAGGGAGCGACAGCTCATACCTGGCGCTGTGAGGGAATTTGCAGCGGCGCTGTTCGGTCCAGGCGGCTTCATGATGAATGCCGCGCTAGCCGTTGCTCTCGCCGGCGCTAGCCTCATTTTGCTTGATAAATGCGTCATTGTGACCGCCGCCGGGCGTACTTGAGTCGGTAGTCGCCGTTAGCTGCCGCTACCTGGCGCTTGTCAGACACTACCTGGCGCTATCGCTTGATGAATAAGGGCCTTTGTTTATAAACTTTACTGTTTACAATTAGATCGGCTGCACAATGCACTTTAGACTCATACTGACCAAGTTAAATTCATTGATACTATTTTGAATATGGGTTTGCTGTTTACCATGATTTGTCTTATGGATTTTCAAGCACACCTAAAATAGTACAATATATGTATATATACTGTTTTTTTATGTAGTTAAGTGTATTTTTTTGTATTTCTGTATATATTCTGTGATTTAATATGTGATCATGTTTAATAAATGAGATTTTTTTCTAAAAAGCTTTCTGAATTAGACTATGTAATTTGAGTGCGCACCTTAAATCACTTTTTCGAGATCTGGACAATAAGGGTTTAGTAGTGTGGATTTACCTTTTTTTAAGGCTGTGGCACCTTTCTATGATATTTTGATGAGAATAGGTAAATGATTGTGGTGTGCTGAATTGAGTGATTTTAAATGTTTGAAGTGAGCTTGTCGCCACACCAGGGATATTGTGGGCTGGGGCTTAGACTGGCCCACAGGTTTATCAGGGTATCCCCTGGTGGACCCATGGCCTCAGGGGCCATTTTGAGGGCCTTCACAACTAAAACCTGAACTATGTATAGCCTATGTGTGGCATCCCATCCTTCATCTGCAGCCAAATTCTGGAGACAGAGACCCGAAGCAATGACTTCAAGAACAATGAGAGCAAGTAAATTTGCAGACTAATGAATTACAGGCCAAAGTAATGGGCCACCCCCAGGACTGTGCAGGCAAAAATCAAACACAGACAGGGGTGGGGTGGCTAAAGGGAGACCCAGGAGAATTGCCGGTGGGCCACACCACATTGCTTTCGGACCTGCTACGCTTCTGCTTCTAACTTCCCCCATCTAATCTCTTCCTCTCTAGTCCCCTGCCCCCTATACCCAGCCTCACTGACACCCCACTACTGTTCATGATAGCTACCCCTACTGTACTAAAGATGGAGTACCAGGGAATGGCCATATTCTCCCTTGCTTATGGGCCATGCCCCCCCCCCCCCCAATGCTATAGCCTCTACCTTGGAGTGAACTTGTCCCCACCCTAGGGTTTTACAGGGGCCATTTTGAGGGCCTTCACAACGAAAACCTGAACTATGTATAGCCTATGTGTGGCATCCCACCGCACACACACAGACCATAGCGTTTGCCATAATGTTTCTGTTCCTCGGTCCTGAAAATAAGCCAGTGATACTTGCATCTAAATGTGAGGCAGATTATATTTAGTGCAATGGAGGCCCCAGGCCCCACAGCTCAGGGGCTCCCTGGTCCCTGATGACTGGCATCTTACTGACCAAGTTCAGAGTGGCACCATAATGAATATGGGCACTATACTTAAAAAAAAGTAATTGGTGACTCAGCCGCAGTGTACCATAAGGATAGAGTGAAGATACACCCAGCCCAGCTTGCCCACTGGGTATTCTCCCAGCTCTACTTAAGACCAGTCTGCCCCTGCCTTGTCTACAGCAAACAGCTCTTTATAAATATATCCTGAGTACAAAAAACCAAAATAGATCTAATTTGTTTGCTAGTGACAGTATGTTAATAACTGAAGTAGGACGTGTTGAGAGGCCATACTTAGTCAGTGAATACTGCTGAGAGAGATAGAAAAACTGCACCAGTCAGGACACCAGGATATGGCTGCCACCATCTTGCCTCAGACACATCACTTGCTGAGGAGAGTAGAGGGGGATAAGTGCTGGGGCTGGGTTAAAGCTGTTCTCTGCACAGACAGAGCAGATCTGGGGTCAGGAAAAGGACAGCAATTCCAGGATGCAGAACAGCACTGTCAGAAGACACTTCCTGTCTGCAGACAGCCTGACACTCCATGGGCCATCATCTTGGATGTTTAAAGGCTCAGAAAAGGCACTAGGTGCACATAGGATGATTTTTAATGTGAGCAATATGTAAAAACAGGGTAGGTGGGGGACATATAAGATAGGTACTTATTCAGGGTGAATGTCTGGTTTAAATAGAAGTGAGTGAGGTAGTACCGTTTCTTAAGAGGACACAAGCTGGCAGTAGTGAGAGCAAACCCATAGTCAGCACAGGAAAAGGCTGAGGTCACAGTGTGAGCAGGTCGAAGTAATCAAGAAGTCGGTAAATCTGGTTTGGACAGGCCGGTGGGGAAGTCTGGACACATATCAAACATGTTGAGTACATGTAAGACATGTGACTTGGTAGATACAGTGTTGGGAGCCTAGAAGCTATGGGAGAACCCTCAATTAGAAAGGTGTCTTGTAACCGAGGAGCTCTACAAGACTGGATAGTGAGATCATCCAGCAGAAAGACAATACTTGGCATTGGCAGCCAGGAAGAACCTGGAGACAAAGAATTGGGCGCTCATATATGGGAGACAAAGAATTGGGGACTCATATATGGGAGACAAAGAATTGGGGGCTCATATATGGGAGACAAATAATTGGGAACTCATATATGGGAGACAAAGAATTGGGAACTCATATATGGGAGACAAAGAATTGGGGGCTCATATATGGGAGACAACGAAATGGGGACTCATATATGGAAGACAAAGAATTGAGGGCTCATATATGGGAGACAAAGAATTGGGGGCTCATATATGGGAGACAAAGAATTGGGGACTCATATATGGCAGACAAAGAATTGGGAACTCATATATGGGAGACAAAGAATTGAGGGCTCATATATGGGAGACAAAGAATTGGGGGCTCATATATGGGAGACAAAGAATTGGGGACTCATATATGGCAGACAAAGAATTGGGAACTCATATATGGGAGACAAAGAATTGGGGACTCATATATGGGAGACAAAGAATTGGGAACTCATATATGGGAGACAAAGAATTGGGGGCTCATATATGGGAGACAAAGAATTGGGGACTCATATATGGGAGACAAAGAATTGGGAACTCATATATGGGAGACAAAGAATTGGGGGCTCATATATGGGAGACAAATAATTGGGAACTCATATATGGGAGACAAAGAATTGGGAACTCATATATGGGAGACAAAGAATTGGGGGCTCATATATGGGAGACAACGAAATGGGGACTCATATATGGAAGACAAAGAATTGAGGGCTCATATATGGGAGACAAAGAATTGAGGGCTCATATATGGGAGACAAAGAATGGGGGGCTCAAATATGGGAGACAAAGAATTGGGGACTCATATATGGGAGACAAAGAATTGGGAACTCATATATGGGAGACAAAGAATTGGGGGCTCATATATGGGAGACAAAGAATTGGGGGCTCAAATATGGGAGACAAAGAATTGGGGACTCATATATGGGAGACAAAGAATTGGGAACTCATATATGGGAGACAAAGAATTGGGGGCTCATATATGGGAGACAAAGAATTGGGGACTCATATATGGGAGACAACGAAATGGGAACTCATATATGGGAGACAAAGAATTGGGGGCTCATATATAGGAGACAAATAATTGGGGGCTCATATATGGGAGACAAAGAGTTGGGGGCTCATATATGGGAGACAAAGAATTGGGGGCTCATATATGGGAGACAAAGAATTGGGGGCTCATATATGGGAGACAAAGAATTGGGGGCTCATATATGGGAGACAAAGAATTGGGGACTCATATATGGGAGACAAAGAATTGGGGGCTCATATATGGGAGACAAAGAATTGGGGGCTCAAATATGGGAGACAAAGAATTGGGGGCTCATATATGGGAATAAGTTGAGCCATGACCAGCCTGTTAGCCAAGAGAAATTGTGGTAGCTTTATGTCCTGCTCTGAGCAGAGGAATAGCTACTACCACAGCAGAGTTTGGGGTTTTGATTTTTGGTACTTCTGTGCAAGTGAGTATTGGGGACCCCAGTGTTGGACTGTGGTGTCTGGAGCCCACCAGGATAATAGGCTCCTGGGGGCCCTCCTTACCAATACATGCAAATATAACTGGCTGATATTTAGTGGGTAATCTGTGCTCTCCTGCCATGTAAAAGGGCAGGGGCGTAGCTGGCGGGAGCGGGGGTGGCACTTACCCCAGGTGCAGCAGGTCAGGGGAGAACCAAAGGAGGGCCTGAGAACAGGTTGGGGCCGCCATTTTGAATCTTTGCCCCTGGTGCCAGAAAGCCTAGCTACTCCTCTGGAACAGGGACATCCAGCTTTACCTACTGCTTCCATTTTAGGAAAATAGACAGCACAGGGATGGTGCACTATGAAATAAGGCCCCAGTCTTTTTGGAGATGGGGGGCCCCCAAAGACGACTCAGTTCAGAGGGCCATTAAGGGATTCCCTGGTCACCCAATGGGCCCGACCGAGCCTGAAAAACACCAACTTCTTGCCACACCACCAGTAGCTGGGCATATGTGGGCTATGTTCACCTGATCACGATTCACATGTTAAAAAAAGTCCTGATCTGATTATGACCCTTGACACAGATATGATTGCTAGCCCTGCTGCCAATACACAGGCTTGGTGGGTTACTGATCAACAGGTTTCATAACAAATAACAGCATCCAGAGAGAGATAAGAGACAGTTTAGTAAATACAAAGCCTGTATGGCATCAGCATGGCCCCGATGTGCCCAGACAGTAATGTTCAAGTCCAGATTCCCTTTATTCCCCCACCACCCGAGCAACCTGAACTTGCTGAACCTATCACACCACCACATAGGCACACTCATCATCCCCTGAATGACAATTTCTTATGACTTCTCATCGAAAGAATATAATGAAAAAACAACACCCCAAAGCAGGGGAGCATACAACGGGGTGGGCCAGGGGTATGGACCCCTTCCCCCCAGACCCAGTGGAGCTTACTGTTGTTCCAGTTGCCTTTTGCAACAATCATTATTGGCAAGAAGCAGCAAGCAAATGGGTATTTAACAATTGAGAGCATAACTTAACGGAATGCAGCTCAGGGGAAGGGGAAGCACAGGAGCCACAAGTTCATGGAGCTCAGGGAACATCGCAGGAGCAGGAGGTGTGGCTAGTGGCTGTCTGTCCACATAAAGTGACATAAAGCCACATAAAGCACTCAGCATCATGCAAAATACCCATCAATGTTCCTGCAGCAGTTACATCTTCATGTTTACCACTTCAGTAGCTGGACAATTCAGAAGCCATGCCCCTCCTTCACCTCGTCTCCTTCCGGACCCGCCCCCCACATATAGCCATTGCTCAACAGTACTGGGATTTTTGCTTTGCACTATGTTGTACTATACTGATACATCTGCTTCTATACAAATGATTCTATACTAACCTGCACTAAACCTTAGACCAGGGGTACTCAACCGCTTCTTGTAAAGGTCCATATACAGGCATCTGGTGAGAGGTGAAGGTCTGGGGGGGGGGGGCTTGAGGGTGGATAGTTAGAAACTGGGGGGGGGGGGGGTTAGATTCCGCAGGCCAAACTAAAGAAGGCTGGGAAGGATGGGGTAAAGCTGAGGGGACAGGGATTGATGGGGCAGAGATGGCAGGACAGGGATGGATGGGACAAAGCTGGGGGGACAGGAATGGATGGGGCAGGAATGGCAGGACAGGGATGGAGGGGGCAGAGATGACAGGACAGGGATGGATGGGGCAGAAATGACAGAACAGGGATGGATGGGGCAGAGATGACAGGACAGGGATGGATGGGGCAGAGATGACAGGACAGAGATGGATGGGGCAGAGATGACAGGACAGGGATGGATGGGGCAGAGATGACAGGACAGTGATGGATGGGGCAGAGATGACAGGACAGGGATGGATGAGGCAGAAATGACAGAACAGGGATGGATGGGGCAGAGATGACAGGACAGGGATGGATGGGGCAGAAATGACAGAACAGGGATGGATGGGGCAGAGATGACAGGACAGGGATGGATGGGGCAGAGATGACAGGACAGAGATGGATGGGGCAGAGATGACAGGACAGGGATGGATGGGGCAGAGATGACAGGACAGTGATGGATGGGGCAGAGATGACAGGACAGTGATGGATGGGGCAGAGATGACAGGACAGGGATGGATGGGGCAGAGATGACAGGACAGGGATGGATGGGGCAGAGATGACAGGACATGGATGGATGGGGCAGAGATGACAGGACAGGGATGGATGGGGCAAAGATGGGGTGACAGGAATTGATGGGGCAGAGATGACAGGAAAAGGATGAGCTGGGGCATTGGGGACAGGATTGGATGGGGCAAAGAGACCAAGAAACAATGTTTGCGTGCACCTTGCAATGCCACTTCCTGCCCATGCAGTAATTCATATTGCAATGCTAGGTGCCAGGGAGCCATGACACTGGCAGAGAGACTAAGCACTACATCACCGATCAAGGGGTCAGCTCTGAGCATGGCGAGTGCAGGCTGTTAGAGCAGGGGTCCAGGAATATAGCACAGAGGTCCGCATTCGGATCCGGGTCCGCCAATTGAGTACCGCTGCCTTAGACCTTAATTCCTATTACTACTATGTTGTTGTATGTAATTGTTAATAGCTTTCCTGGTGAATCTCATTGCCAAAGCATTCCTTGTTTGTATCCTGTACTTACTTGGCAGAGAAAATAAAGTATCTATATAAAGTATCTATCTTCTAGGGCTCAGAAATGCACCGCATCCCCTATCTAGCAACATTAAATTATGTCCATTCCTCTAGCCACACCCCAACCAGCAAGATTTATATATATATATATATATATATATATATATATATATATTACAAAAAAGAGAAAAAGTGGAGTGGAGCTTGAGCTTGAGCAGCCGGGTGGAGGAGTGGAGCTGAGTGAGGGTGAGGGAGTGGAGCTCAGAGAGGGGTGAGGTGAGTGGTGAAGGCAGGATACACCCTGCACCAGGATGAATGATTTATGTAATGAGCTGAGAAGGCAGAGGCAGTTCAAATTACCGCAGTGGCTAATATGAGGACCAGAAGCTGGGCCCATCTTTTCGGCTGGCCCTACAGAGGAGTCCTGATGGCACCCTGCATAGATATTTACCTGACAAGAACATTAGGCAACGTTAATGTAGCTGTAGGCCTCTTGGCAGTTTCTTTGACTAATGTTATTCTTGTCTTTTCATCAACTTCATTGAGAGACATCCAGTTATAATGTGACTGCCATATTTTTCTTCCTCATGATGACTTAACTGGCCTGCCTTGGATTTTTCTTTTTGTTCCCTTCTCCTGACTAATACCTTTCAGCAATGAGATGTGTTTAATGTGTTGTAAGCTATTTACAGAACATGGCTTTTGCTGTAAAAGGCAACTAAGAAAATGTCAGGAAAATCCAACTACAACAGCTCAACTGGGGTAATTCGCTATAAAGTGAACCAAAACCCATGGCGATCGGCCTGGTAATCTATAAGTTACCCGGGCTGATAAATTCCCTCCATCCAGGGCATCCTGATTTTGCTGTGTGAAACCCCCCAGGTCACCCATACACTTACCTTGTTTCTTGGTCCAACGGTGCATGTGCGAGCTGCGGCCGCATCCCCGCTGCCGCTCTAGCAAGGCATGCTCCGTTAGAGGGTAGCGGTGTAGGGCCGCCAGCGCGATTGGAGCCGATGGCCTTAGGCGACGTGACATCAGCGGCTCTGAACGTGCTGATTGGACAGCAGCCGTGCATGCACCGTAGGACCGGGAAGATGTGAGTTGGATTCGGCAACCTGGGGGGGTTTCATGCAGTGGGGCATCCCCAATCAGGGTGACACGGAGGGAAGGACCAAAACCCAGGATTAAACTTTAAACTCTGGCAGCTGTGAACTGAATACTATATAACATGAGTTTAAATGTGATGATCTGGAACACAACCACACCCTCAATTATAAGAGGATGTTTACACTTATGCAGACACATTATTTGAGTTTTGTTTGTTTCTTATTTTTTCCTCTAAATGATTTCAGTTATCCTTTAGACTGTAAGCTGGCAAGGGTCGGTCTCTCTCCTATTGTATCTTGTATTCAGAATATCCATTGTAAACTCTGTAAAACTGCATCTGTAAAAGTCCATGTACTGTATGTTTCTACCCTGTCTGTAACTACTACTTTGTACAGTGCTACGGAAGATGATGGCGCTATATAAATAAACAATAATAATAATAGTTTGTTTTTCAGTGGAATTGCACAGATTATGGGTCAAAGCGAAGGTGGAATTTATTCTCCTTGGTCTGATTTTCTCTGCATGACATTGTAACTTGGGCGTACTGGCTTTATATATGCATTGTATGTGGCATAAGCACACTGCAAATATAACACTGATCATGAGGTTTGCATTGACAATAATTCTGTAGCCACACCTCGCACGGTAGTAGTCACCTGCTAACTGTAAATCATTGACAGGCATCAGGAGATCTCGCAGCAATACCGGGAGGCTTCACTCACCTCTGCCCAGGGCTGCTGTCACAGTGTATAGAGGTGGAGGGGAGGCCAAGGGGGGGGGCGGTCATATGCAGCATTTAAATTGCATTCCTCCGCTTGTAACCAGAATGTGCCGAGATCACGGCGAATTCTCAACGGAGTAGAACATTGTAAATTCCAACCACAGTCATTTTAAAGAACAAATAACAAGAACTTCACAGAAGTCAGCTGAAAATGATCTTGAGTTACCTTTACTTTCAGCTAAAGTCCAACTCTAGCCAAAACATGGAGAAAGTTTGACCTGTCCAGACACTCGCTAACTTCCTCCCATCTTATAATCAACCAAAACCCACCCTAGAGTCTATGAGACTCCAAGGCAGGCTTACTCTATCCCCCTGGGGCATACCGCTGTGTGAAACGCTCTGTGGCGCCAGATATTCTTACCTTTCCTCCGAGCCTACGTCATACAGTATGCATGGTCAGTGCTAGCATCATTCGCCTCCCTTCTTGGCGGTGTGCGGCCCCACCCGCCGCAACTGAATGGCTGTGCCGGGCCATTAATAGCCAAAGAGAGCCAAGTGGTGCCATGCGGCTCTCTGGGGGGTTCACACAGCGGGGCACCCAAAACTGGGGTGCCCCAGGGGGAAGGACCAAAACCCAGGATTGTGAAAATCTTGGCCTTTGGTCCACTTTAAGCTCCATGGGAACAGTGTAAAATAAGTCATTTCAAAGCATCTCAAACTCTGATTGTATGTAAATACCTTATGTATTCTAAGCGAGGCCGCTTTGTTTCTTTTAATTTCTTGGTCATGGCTGAGCTGGAAAGGACACCTCACTAGTGTTGGGCTAACCCCTAGAGTTTTGGTTTCGACAAGTTTGGCTGAACTTTGAACAAAAGTTCAGATCGGGTACCCGAACTTGAGCCAAACCTGAACCCTGTCCCTATTGAAATTGAAATTGTGGTGGCGGGTGTGGGGGGGGGTGGGCTTGCGCTTTAAAGCTGATGGAAACCCATGTTGCGGGGCCCTGGAGTCTAACCTTTACTGGGCAGCTCCCACGGTGTTGCTACTGCCCTGTGGCTGTGCATGCTCCTTTTGGAATTGCTCAGGTAAATTGTACAGCAACTTCCTGCTGCTGCACCATTTAGGTGAAGCTGGTTGAAGGGCCAGCTTTTCCAGATTCAGGCCGATTGCCTAACCCAAACACAGAACTCGGTACGAACCAGAACTTTGTGGATTGGGGTCGGCCAACACTACACATCACCAATCAAGAGGCTCTGAAAGGGGCGTCCCAGGATTTTAGGTTATGCCTTTTTAGCTCTAGGGCCGGATAGACAGGGTTTTGGCATTTCTTAAAGTTGACCAAAACTTGGGATTTTCATTATCCTAGGTTTTGTTCTGTACCCCTGGGCCCTCCCAATTTGGGATAGTAACTGCTCAGTCACAGGAGTCTTCACCATTGCTGGGCACCACTAATCCACCTTGTATAAATTAATTGGGTGGTAAGCAAAAAAACTGTACAGGCAGAACCTAAAATGACAATGTGTGTCTTACTTCCCTCACAGGTAAATTCTAAACTTTCAGAAGAGAATTGTTGGGGTGACTTCTTAATTCTTGTTATGCAGTCATGCTGCAGGTTTCTGTGTGTCTTTGTGAAAAAGCTATAATTGCTCCAAGTGTCTATGAAGAAAGTAGTGGGTGACTTTTTTCTTCATGTCTGTGTAGTAAAATCTACTAAGTAGCAATATACCGCCACCATAAAAGAGAAGTTATATATATGCTGCCAGTCAATCTTTCAAAGAAGTAGAGAAAAGACAAACAAGCAGCTAAAAGATTATCTATCTTTCCTCTTGTCACACAAGCATGTCTTTGTCCCAGACAATCTGATGCAAGAGGGTTGAAGATCCACCTATTAATGCTGAAAAAAAGTTAATAAAATCCAGGGGCAGGGCTACAAAGGAAGGGCTGGATCTCAGCAACAACATCTTTATACAGTAGCACATCAGGATGAACCCTCTGCATAGCAGGTGAGAATCCCTTTAATGGAACATGCAGTCACCTATATTTTGTGAATAAATTACAGTGGGGTTGTCACTATGACAGATTGCAACACTTTTCAAGTATATTAACGTGGACCAAAACCCAGAATTTTGACTATCCTGGGTTTTGGTCCTTGTCCCCTTCCCAAACACCCAAATCCCCTTACCTTGTCTTCGGCGGCGGCCGGCCGCCGCCGCCTCCCTCGCGCCCCTCTAGACGTGCGCGCGCACGTCAAGAGTGACGCGCGGGAGGCGGCGGCGGAGGAGCCGCTTGTCCGCGGCTTGTCCGGCGGCGCTGGGAGCGGGGAGAGGTGAGTTTTTCGGGGGGTTCGGGGGGGTTTCACACAGCGGGGCACCTCGATCGGGGGTGCCCCACCGAAGTGGACCAAGACCCAGGATAGTCAAAATCCTGGGTGTTGGTCCACTTTAAAAAGATATCCAATTTTTATGGGGGTACAACAGGATTGGCATAATGGAAAGTGAAAAAGTAGCGATGGCGATCTACAAGCTGTCAAACAATTATCACATTTTTATCAGGATAGCAACTGGATTGGCTTTCCAGGAAAGTAATGATGGAAGCTCTCAAAAAATTATCCAATTTTCATGGGGGGTAGCAACAGGATTTGCTTTCTTGGCAAGTGAAGAAGTGATTGCAGTTTACAAGGCCGCAAATAAATTATTGCTTTGGGGGGGGGGCTTAGCAACAGTATTGGCTTATCTGATAAGTGAAGAAGCAATTAATTTTTACAAGCTGTAAAAAATGTGCCCATTTTGGCCATCATAGGGTTGATCTGTAATTGTTTAGGCCTAGTAGTAGCAGACAGCAGCAGGGATGCTGGTGGTGGTAGCATTTGCAGATGCACAGTTTTTAAAGACTAGACTGGGGGACAGAGGACCTGTGGTTGTTGTAAAGGTTGGGTGTTAGCGGGCGACCCCAGGGTTACTGGTGGTGGTAGTAGCAGCATGCCAATTAGTGACATAAGACACAGGGGTTTTAATATAATCACTTATCCATGTCTGATTCATTTTACAAAAGTTCGTTATTCCACAATTCTGGTGGACAATCTTCTCTGCAAAGGGGTGACGACACCACCCTCCACACTTAAAACCCTTTCTGATGCTACACTTGAGGGTAAACAAGACAGGAAACCCATGGAAAACTGGGCTTGCTCAGCAAAATGGTCCAACACCAGAAGTTCAAGGGGGTCTGAGCTCGGTGCATCCCCTGACGAAAGGATGCTGCCGCCTGTTGGTTAGGTTGCATTCTTAGTGGACAGAAAATAGAGTGTGGACATGTGGGCAGACATGCTTATGACAGGTGTCTGCTGTTTGTAAAGCCATGGCTAGCTGGCTTCATAGCTTCTCTCGATAATAAGTAATTCTTGCCTTCCACTTGAAAGGTGCAAAAAATTCTGTTCAAAAATTCTTCCATTTTGGTTTTATACAGAGGGGCTAAAAATTTAGTCATCCAGTACTTGTCTTTCTGATTCATGTATTTGCCAGTCCACAATCACCCAAGCATACAGCTCACTATCCTCAACAGAATTTTTGAAGGCTCAGTTGGGTCTGCTCCATATTGCCATGTTTGTTCATCAATCATCATCATGGCCATCATCATCGTGTGCCTCCTCCCCTATCCTTTTCTGTGTTAGGTTGGCTGTTTCCATCTCTAAAATTACCCCCACAGATCTGAATTCCTCATCCTCTAGATCCAGCGTGCTGCAAGCCAGATGGGATCCTTTCATCCACTCCTTTCTGAATCATGGGCACAAAAGAGCTCCAAATTGAATATCAGTGGCATAACATCATTCATTCTGTTGTTGTCCCTGCTGACAAATCTTGTTGCCTCTTCAAAAGGCCTCATCATACGACACGTGTCTATAATCAGCTGCCAATGCCAGAGCTAAAAATCACACTGGCTTGAAAAGCTGTCCATTTGCTGAGGATGCATGAGGAAATTATTTACCACTTTGCACTGCTGGTACAGGGGGTCCAACATATGTAGGGTGGAATTCCAGTGGAGCATGTCTGAAGGCATAGGATCAGCTAAATTGAACACATACACTCCTGGACATGGCCAGATCAACATGTTATTCAGAAGCATCTGACAATCAGATTGATCACGTGCACCAGGCATGGAGCATGTGTCATGTAACCTAGATGTGGCGCAGCCTCAATGTTCATCACATTATCTGTGACCACAATGTCCAATCTAGACAGCAAACAGGAGATTTCCTCATGCAAGCATGGCAGCATCTCCTTTGCTGTGTGGCTTTTCTCACCTGGGCTCAGCATGTGTAATACGGTGTGGCAGTGCTTCGCCTTGCAGTGATTACAGGATGAAGGAAGAGGGTAGGCTACACCCTCCTGTCTCCCATCTGTTAAGGAGGATTGGCCCCTGGTGTTCAAAGTTGAAGAAGATCGGGACTAGCACAGGGGTGTTACTAATGCCTGATCTTGTTGCGTTGAAGCATTGTACTGCAAAAGGTTGACCCAGTGGGCTGTGATACACATGTATTGTCCTTGGCCATAGCTACTGCTCTCATTCCATTCCAAGTATCTACTGTTGCAAGCACCGTGCTGCACACT
Organism: Gastrophryne carolinensis; assembly: GCA_027917425.1. NCBI lineage: Eukaryota > Metazoa > Chordata > Amphibia > Anura > Microhylidae > Gastrophryne > Gastrophryne carolinensis. Next base: position 625,142,189 of record CM051234.1, on the reverse strand, counting down.
AACAGTTGCATAGATTGGCCCACCTTCTCTTCCACATAACTGTGCAAGACAGGGATGTCTTTTTTGTAAAATAAACGGTGACTGGGGATGAGCCACCTGGGATAGACGCACCCCATTACTTTCCTAAATTCGATGGAATCATCAAGGTGGTATGGCAGCAAATGCACCACAAGCAACTTGGCCAGGTGTGAGTTCAGCTGCAACTGGATGACTGGGTGCAGTGTTGTCTGGAGGATATACATTATTATTATAGATAACTGGCGGGACTGGGGAGGAGCACTAGATGACAGTGACGAGGACAAATGCCTGTGTACAGTGCCTGTACTGCCTGTGGATGAGGCCTGGCTACTAGACAGATGACAGGTTTTGGGAGCTGCAAAATCAGCAGCACCATCAAGGTTTTGTTGGGGTGTTTCGATTGTCCCATGCAGCTTGCGATGCCACTCTGGAGTTCCTAGATTTGTGCTCTGGCCATGGCTAACTTTCTGCTTGCAGATCTGGAACTGTGCCAGGTTTTGTTCCTTTGAGAAGGTACAAATTAACTGTCACATGTTAGAGTACCGTAAACAGCTATCATTTCCAACACTACTAACTGACTTTGTTCCTCCTCTCGCAGGCTTTTTTCTGGACATTGCAAAAGCAGCAGCGGTGTTGTCATCACCTGCTCCTGAGTGGACTATGCCAGCAGGCCTAGCCCTGTGGAGTTTTGCAGATGATCTGGCCCTACCTTGGCTAGTTTCTTTATCGCTGCCGGCATTACAGCTACCCTCCTGCTCCAACAATGCCACCTCTGCGGTGCCTGATTTCCAGGTTCTGTCCAAAACTACATAATCATCATATTCCTCTTCCTAATGATCCCCAATACTTCTCTGATGTCTCATGGTGTATTTGCCCCTCTAAGCCATAACCACCTTCAAAACCTTTAAAGGTGCCCTTAAAACTCACCTATTTAGACGAGCATACAATCTGGCTTAAGCAATTCTCTAAAAGGCACATGCCACAAAGCTCAATACTGACTGTGATCCTTCATCCTCGTCTCCACCCCTCATCCTTTAGACTGTAAGCTCCTCAGGGGCGGGGCTCTCTCTCCTATTGTATCTTGTATTCAGATTATTTATTGTAAACAGTAATAGTCTATGTACTGTATGTTTCTACGCTGTCTGTAATTGCTACTTTGTACAGAGCTGAGGAAGATGATGGCACTATATAAATAAACAATAATAACAGCTAGCAGCTTTACTCATTTTGTTCAGGATTTTGACAAACAAATAGTGCTGGCAAAGCCCTAGGAGGCCCTCCTTGTCCTTCACCTTATATATACCAACCTGGTATAAGGGCTGGTAGTATATAAGGGACAGGGTAGACTCTAAGGTGACATGTAGGGAAGATCAAATACATGTGAACCCCCAATTAACAGCAGATGTATATGTCTCACCAACTTTCCTGAAGAGGCATCCTTCATGGCTTGGCTTCTCCACACCGGGTTCCACACTGCTGCAGCCCGGGTTCTTTTATTGCAGATAGAAGCCAGCCAGCTGCACATGTTTCAGTCTGCTGGAATGCACAAGGCTATTCGGAAACAACCACTGTACCCGGTCGCATTGACATGTGACCGCATCCAGGCCAGTTCCCCCTCCCTGACGCAAGCGCCTCTCGAGCCCTTTCACCCCCCCCCCCAAAAAAAAATCTTTGGAGACTTGGGAACAAAAAAACAAGTTCCACCCATGCTGCCATTGAGAGGAAGGACCACGCCAACTGGACAGCAAAGCCTGCTAGCGTCCGAGTCCCAGGATTACCACATGCTCGACCAGCTTCATCCCTCCATCCCCCAGCTGAAAACATCTGGGGCACACCCAAGCCTGTGCATCTGTTTACCCCTGGAGACACCCTGCCGAGAGGGAGGCTCACGCCGACCAGACAACAAACCTGCCAGCTAATGTGGGAGATCAGGAGCCAGACAGGGTAGGTGATGTGCTCCAGTGGACCCCCTGGCCACAGGTTCCCTGTCCTGTGGAAGTATGGGGGTTGGCAAGCACCTCCCCAGGTGCCCCCTGGGGTTGAAAAAAGTAAATATAAGAAATAAACTGGACGATGAAAGAAGGTCCCAGTGGTTTCCTGGAGAGGAAACAAAATACTAAGGATTGGGGGGGAAGGGGTGGGGCTTTTAAACCTGTCCCAGTTTGTGTTTTCTCTCTAGGGGGAGGCGCCTCTCTCTCTCCGTGGCCATCCTGAAGGACGATGGGAGAAAGAACTCCTCAATGGGTCTTCAATAACTAACCCCCCACCGGGCAATGTCCTCTGTAGCTCCGACAGGTTAGGGGCTCGCTCCTGATCCAATGGGCTGTTGTCTTCCTGATGCTAGGGAGCTATCATAGGTGCTCCGTTTGCATCTGTAGTGAGGGGATAATGATGGGCCGCCGAGGAGGGAAGCTTTTTTTTTTAAACATACTCATTTTTATTAAAGATTTTCAGTACAATACAGAAACATGGAACAAATGTAGATTGTCCAGGTATCACATGACATCAGGACTACATAACAACAGTTTACATTGCAAAATACAAAGTGAAGATGGTAACCTATAGCATATATAAGGAGATGGACAGTTATGAGTACCCCAGGGGCTCCATTCCTGGGAGCCCAGGGACCACGGCCATAGTATCGGGAAGGGGGCCGGTCCAATGTCTCGCTCCCATTTTACAGAACCCGTCTTCAAGCTACCGAGTCGCTCTTCAGGCCTTCCCAGCGCCTGTACCCCAGGACTGGGCACTCACAGTCACATCTCAACCAGACCCACATTACCCAGAAATCGCTCGCTGCCCATATGCACATAGCCTAAAAGCTTGGATCTGGACAAGAGAATGAGAATCACCTGACTAACATTTAACAGAGACCAACCGACAAATAAGACTTAGGACAAATACAAGGGGGAACATATAAGGAAAGTGAAGAGGGCGTGAGAGAGGGAAGAAAAAAGAAGTAGGGGGAAGAGAGGAAAGGGAAGACCTAGATAGGTGGGAAGGTGGGTGGGGGTGGGGGAAGAAGCCAGCACCCATCCACCAGCCCCAGTTCATGCTAGGAGGCAAGTGCATAACTCACTCTGAGGTTTTTCCAAGCCGGGACCTAGTGCCCCTGGACTATCATATCGAGGCCCGCCGCTGGAGCAACCATTTCCCATCAAGGATCTCAAACCCGCTTATAGTGAGCGGAGTCCTTAAACATATCCCAGATTGTCAGGAGGGAAGCTTTTATATTTGATCATCATGTCACTGGAGGGGAGTTTGATATAGTGAGGCCAGGGTAAAATCAGGAAGCAGGTATTGGATGGGTGTGTTGGAAGCAGCAACCTAATGGAAATTCTCCCAGGTCTCCCTAGTGCCAAGCCGCACCCTACCAAAAAATCTTCCTTGTGGTATGTAATGTGCTCATTTAGGGAATAAAGATTAATGATGACTGATGATCAATACAGAGATTTCTGATGAAACATTCCACATACCATTATTTTAAACCCATGAGCCACATAGCTCAAATACTGTTAGATGTAAATCAGGTTGGCTAAATGGAAGTGTCTGAATTCAAATGTCTGAAGTTAAAAAAAAAAAAAAAAAGTAGGAAATCAGATCACATTAATCAGGCCGTAAACTGTAGCCCAATAATGAGAAAAGGGCAGGTATCAGGTCTAGCTTGAGGCACATGGTGCTAATCTCGAATGACAGGTCTAACAGGCTTCAAAAAGCAGGAGAGAAAGATTAGACCTTTTTCAGTGGCTCTGTCATCCAGACCAGCAACATGAGTTATCAGAACTGAAAGTGATCCTATAGTTGAAAAACCCTAGTTAGTCTTACCTGTAATAGTATTTCCAATAGTCCTCCAGGACGGCTTAGGCACTCACTTCCTCTCACTAAACAGGAAACGCAAAATGAGTATTTAAGCCCCGTTCCTTCCCCTCAGTGTTTTTAGGCAATAGTACAGGAAAAATCCAAGACCCGAAGGGGAAAAAGACAGGCAAGAAGTAACAGCTGTGCACCCAAGCCAGAATAGACATTAGAAAAAACGAGATGGGGGTGGGACTGGAGGACTATTGGAAATACCATCCTACCTCAGGGGTGGACAGACTGCCTGAAGAACCGTCTTTCCAAAATTCTGATCTTTGTGCTTCCATAAGTCTACCTGGAGGTATCTCAGGAAGGTGTGTGGCTGCCTTACATATTTCCTCCAAAGAGATGCCACCATTATAAGTCCAAGAAGCTGACACTGCCCTAGTAGAATGAGCTCTAATACCTAAGGGGGGTGGGGCACCCATTGCTTGATAGGCCAGAGCTTTAGCATCTCTGATGTATCTCGCCATGGATGCCTGCAACCCCTTGCTCTTCCCACCAAATATGTGAATACAGAACCACCTTTCTGGCATCTAGGAGCTCTAAGGACCTGGTCTGGTAACTTTCTCAGGTAGGGTATTTTTATTGGCATGCAAGTCAATAAACGGCTACGAAAGTAATCTTTAAAGTGTACCAAAACCTAGCAGGATCGACCCAGGAATCTATAAGATCCAGTCCCTCCCTACGGGGCATCAAAAATCGGGATGAAACCCCCCAGGACGCCCGCAAACCTTACCTGAATCCCGATCCAGCGGCGCATGTTCGGGCCACGGCCGCATCTCGCGCTTCTCTCTAGCAGGGCGCGTGCCCGCGCCAGCCATTTGTGAATGGCCGGTGCAGGCACACTCCCTGTTAGAGGGAAGCATGAGATGCGGCCGCCAGCATGCTCGAAACCGCTGAGCTAAGACGTCGCTTTGACGCGCATAGCTCAGCGGCTCCAAGCGCGCTAATTGGAGGGATGGCCATGCATGCTCCGTAGGAGTGGGGCGAGGTCAGTTGATCTGGGCGTTCTAGGGGGTTTCACATAGTGGGGCATAGTGAAAAATCTATCGTCTATAATTCCTCCAGAAAGACTGAAAGGGCCAAAGCCTGAACCTTAAGGGTGCTTAAAGCAGACCTTCACCCTGAATAAGAGCCTATCTTATATATTTCCTATACCCTGTACATACAGATTACTCACATTAAAAATCATCCTACCTGCATCTACTGCATGTTATGAGCCTTTAAACATCCAAGATGGTGGCTCATGGGACATCAGGCAGCCTGCAAACAGGAAGTGTCTTCTAACTGTGCTGCTCTGAATTCTGGGATTGCTGACCTTTTCCTGACCCCAGTCTGAGCAAAGCACAGCTATAACCTACCCCCCTGTACTTTATCCCGCTCTCCTCTCCTCAGTAAGTGTGATGTTTCTGAGTTAAGATGGCGGCGCCCGTATCCTAAAGTCCTGAACAGAGTTGCAGCCCAGTGGGGGAGAGAATAAGTAAGTAAGTGACTAAAAACTTAAAAGATATTAACTTTAGATGCTGGGGAATCATTTTATAAGGGTTTGGGCTTTTCAATAAATCATGGTGAAGGTCCGGTTTAAGGCTAGACCTAACTCATAACCTTCCTGTAGAAATTCTAAAACCGAAGCTACCTCTTCTGTCCTTAAGGACCAGTAGTCAAGAAGAAGGATCAGTATCTTTACGTTACAGTGGGTCTTCCGTGTCACTACCTTTCGTCTTTCCAACAGGGTGGAAACAACTATGCGATAGCCCCTTTTTTCTTAGTAAGCCCCATTCAGGGTCCATACTGCTAATTTTATGGGTTGGACCTGTGGATGGAGAATTGGGCCCTGGTAAATGACATTTGGAAACAGCCTCATCGGGGAGAATGCATAACAAAGGCTGAATTCTCCCCACTGATTGCTGAATGCATCCAGACCCCAAGCCACCGGATCCCTCCTGAGGGAAAAATACATCCAGGACTTGGAATTCTGGTTGTTGGCAAACAAATATATCTCTGGCTGCCCACAACGAGTCAAACGCCTGCAAATGTAGCACCCATTCTCCCTGGTCTATTCTTACCATACTCAAGATGTCTGCCTCTACATTTAAGTCCCTACATTTAAGTCCCCTTTTATGTGGATCACTCGGATGGACCTGACATTTCCCTCAAGGCTCTCTAACAGGGATTTGGTCAATCTGGAAAATTCCCCAGAATTCCTTGTTCCTCCCTGATGGTCTAGAAAGGAAACTACCGTTACATTGTCTGAGACAATCTGGATGTCTCTGCCCAGTACTTCCGACTCTAGTTGCCTCAGGGCTTCCTTTATGGCTAAAAGTTCCCTGGAGTTGGAGGGCTTCCTGCCGTGGATCTTGTCTACACCCCCTGAAAGTATTGCCCCTGGCAATAAGCTCCCCAGCTCATTACCAATAAGGGTTCTGTCTGGTGCCAAAGCTTCCTGCCTGCCACATTCGCTGACAAGGTCCAACATACCAGACTTTCCTGGAACTGCTCTGGTAAGGAGACCAGGGAGGCTTGATCCTTGCCCCATGCGCCCAGAAAGAAGGCCTACAAGGGCCGAGAATGGAGCTGGGCCCAGGGAACTGCTGGTATGGAGGAGATCATGAGACCAAGTATAGCCAGAATCTACCTCAGAGAGATTGACTGACAAGAACTTTTTTCGCATATTCCACCATCTTTTCAGTTTTGGCTCTGGGTAGAAGGATACGCTGGGTCAGGATATCTATCTCGTGCGGTTTAGGTTTTTCAAATTTAAAATGATGCTGAATTTTCCCAAAGCTTTTTGTACCAGGAAAACATGTGTACACCCCTTCCCATCAGTTTACTATGACTGCTTCCCCGGAAGCGTCACGATAAACCGTACAGCTTTAGAGACAAAAAGTAAAAGGCATCTAAGATCTCCTCCCCGGGGCCCCACAATAAAGTCACTCCTGAGACTGTCAACACACATCTCTAAAAACACGGTTCACAGAGAGTATGGCAAATAAAGGCTTTAAGAGAAAGGCATCAGTGTCCCAGACTCTAAGCAGAATATCTGCCCTTTTATCCATATGGTCATTTGAAAACCCCATGTCTTCAAAGGACAGGTCAGACCTTTTAGAGACCTGGGCTAAGGTAGCATCCACTCTGGAAGCCTTAGCCCAAACTGCCATGTCCGCTTCCTGCATTTTAATGATTTTGGGAAGAACCTGGCTTCTGGGTTCCTCCACACCCTTGAAACCATCTCCTTAATTGAGCCATGGACAAAAACTAGGGGTTTTAGGATCTTAAAGGCATGATAAAAGAAATCCTTTAGAGACAAAGGTTGGGCTGGGGTTTGAATTTTTAGCATGGTATAGATAGCCAGAATGAGATCAGGCGTGTCTTCTACCACAAACCTGAATCTAGGACGGCCAGCTGGCTCTAGCTTAACTGATTGTTCTGTGTGGCAAGAGTGAATAGGTTCGATTAGATTTCCAGACATTAATATGCTCTGATTGGGTGAGAGCCCACTCATTGGCTGTTGATGCGTGGATGGAGGTGAACAAACAGCTGGTCTCAGGGGTTTCACACAGGGGCATCTAAAATTAGGATTCCCCTTAATGCAGGAAATTCAATTCCTGGGATTTGTTCTGCTTTAATCTAAAACATTCCAGGGCTGACCACTGGATTTCCCTCAGGGCATCCTGAATGGGATGCCCTGCTGTGTGAAAACCCAGGGCGCCAGTAATAACTCAACTTTTCTCAGTTCAACAGCACATGTGCAGGCTCTTGTCCAATCAGATTGGATTGTTTGCAATGGGGAGCATGTGTCGCCGCATCCCCGCCTCAGCCATTCCTATGTGCATGTGGCAGCGCATGCTCCCCATTGAAGGCAATCAGAAGGCAATCAGAGCCCTTTGCTGAAGGATGAATATACAGCAAAGGGCTCCGATTGGACGAGAGTCTGCGCATCCGCTGTTGGGCCAAGGACAGGCATTTTTACTGGGCGAACTGGAGGGTGCACAAAGCAGGGCATCCTAATTCAGGATGCCCTGGGGCATGAAACAAAACCTGTGAAAAATCTAATTCCCAGGATTTGGACCACTTTAAAGAGACTTTCAGTTTTGGCAATATTAAAAAGGATACTCTACAGAAAACACAAAAGTTCAAACTACTTTTTTGTTTATTAAATTTAAATACTTTCAATAAAAAAGGGCAATGTTAATACAAATAAGGGTTTAGTATAAATAGGAGGACATAGCCCAACTGCATTATATACATATAAGGCATTCATATCAGACACTATACAAAAGATAATAAATTACGTTCACACAATGGACGACAGAGGTTTTCATGTCGGCCTCCACTAAAGACACAGTTGGAATGGCTGTGTATCAAACAAAAATATACAATACTTCATATATTAGAAAGACCCATGATGATGTCCCCATATGCACATATACTATATTTACATTAAGTGGAAGATCCTCCTCCACTTGGACAACATCAGTCTCGGGACATTCAACTTCATAACTGCCCAAAAGACAAGCATCATGGGACTTCCCGTTTGCAACAATCATACATCAATTGACAGCATCATCAGGATGCAGAGATTACCAGAAGATTCTCTGGAGGTGGGTGCAACTTTTTAGAATTTTTGCTCTCATGTTCCTCAGTCAAGCTTTCAAGTGGTCACTATGCAACATCCTGTGATGGAATAGTTTTGGTCAACTGATGACCACAAGTCCCCCAAAGTTTATGATATCCAAAAACTATTCAGACAGGATTTACTAGTATGCCACCGACCAATCTTAGGCTAAACGCCATTTCTGGTGGAAGATATTGCCATACTGCCTGAGGCTAAACCCCATACCTGGTGGAGCATATTGCCATACTGCCTGAGCCTCAAGACCAAATAATTAGAAGACTCTTGGCCAATATGAAATACAGTTTTTGTAATGGTTTCTAAATGGTAAGACGAGATTAAAGCACAACTCTTAAACGAGCCTTTGACTTTACAGAATTCCAGCCCAATAACAAAAAAGTATACAACATTTGTTTCCTATAAAGATTTTGAAAACAAATGTTAGGCTTTTGCTAAAGGAACTCAGACAGAGGCCACATGACTAACTCATTCGTCCACGGTAGATGCATTGCTCAAGCAAGAAGTGCTACGAGTGCTTTCCAACCACAAGAGCTGCTGGAGGTACTTGAGCTGGGCCAGTTGACTTTTCAGCTCAGCCCCACATATGTTCATTTTAGAGCTAGGAAGGTTTTGAAGGCCCAGATTATGGCTAAAATAGGGCCATTTGTATAAAAAAAAAAAAACTGGCTCATATTCTGAATGGAATACGATTCCAGTTACCATAGAAATTCAACCATTGAATGCACTCACTATATGGGTTAGTCCAAATGGCTTTTCTAGTAAATAAGGGGTTTTATACAAGACAGAAATACAAGCCTCCTCTAACATATAGATTATAGCCATCTTTAACACATTTAACATTTAAGTTGGCCCATTTAAGTTTAAGTTGAGTTGACATTTAGGTTTTTCCTTCATCATTTCAAAGCTCTAGTGGGTTATGCCCATTATGTGCAACTTTTAAGGCCTTTAATGTAGCTACAACAGGGCACCATGGGAAGCTCCTGGACAAAGATGTTGAAGGTACCGAAGGCCATTTCACCACCCAAAATCTCTAACAGAGTAGCATGGTTCTATAATGGAGCAAACATCTCGAACTAAAGTCCTCTCAGTTTAAAATCTGCTTACCCTAACAAATACTGATGCTGGATCTTCATAAAAAATAAAATAATTATTCATAAATAAGTGATTGCACCTGATGCACAGTTTCCACCTTATAAAAATATATAAATCTCTCAAAAAAGTACAAAAAAGGAAGACTAGATTAAGAAACCATTAAAAAGTTATTGTCTAGGGTCTCCATTAGTACTGTGTACAGCAGCATTGTAGACATCCCCTTGATGATGGTTACATGATTCAAGAGGATATTTGATAGAACACTTCTTCCTTTGACATTGGGTAAGATTTGTTGGAACAAGAATTGTAAACATCTTTAAAGTCTTCATGACAGGATTTTTATAAGTGCAACGTAGTGAAGCTTTTAAGATGGAAGTCGCTGCCGCAGCCCTTTGAGGCTTTTCAACAGCCAATCCGACAAGGTTATTGAGTAGTCTCTCAGTATTCTTCAGTGCTTCGCAGACAGACGTTTTTCCAGTTTGAGTTTCAATTGTAACATTCATCCACTGTTTGTGACAGTCACGGCACGAGAATAAGAAATTACAAGGATATCCTGGAGGAACAAAGTCAACGAATATATGTGGTCAGTAAATGTTCCAAAAAAGCGCGAATTAATCAAGATAAGCCAAATGAAAAGCTGAATCTAATTCCTAGAATCAGGACACAGGGGCCACAGGTCTTTCTCTTGACACCCCAAACTGTAAGTGGTCATATGAATGTTCCTATCTCCCTAGCAATGTAGGGCCAGATAGAGCATAGAGACTGCAATGGTGTCTTAAAGTCAATGCAACTCTCTAATGCTAAGAACATATAGAGGGGGGGACCAATCCATCAACCTCTAGAGCCAAGGCATTCCAGATTTTAACAAATGAGTGATAACCATCTACAATTTAAGTGTCTTGCATACACAAAAAGGTACCCTCAGGTCATGTACAAGAATTTTAGCTATTGTACATGCTTGGACTTGGAGAATCTTTTAAAATATCATTCTTTCAGAGTACATATTGAAATATTACCTTTTGTGACTTTTCACCTCCCAGCCATCTCTACATTTCTCAAAGACCAGCTCACCACCAGGAGTTATACGACTTGCATGAAGGTCTTTTAGACAGAAAGTAAACCTGAAGACAGAACACCAAAAGGTTAGTCATTTGCGGTCAACAAGATACGTCTATGCTACTAGTTTATGCATATAAAAGGGAAGATGCCATGAGGAATCTACAAGGTTTGTTGGCCTTTTGTAGAAGTAGTTCAAAAAAGGGTCATGTTTATTTCAAGTACTTGGGAGACATTAAGAAGATGTATTTAAAAAGGAACATGGCTATTTCCTTAGTACCTCTTTTAGCTTTGTCTAACAAAAGTTATCAAAATGGTTTCCATTTAACGTAAAGGCCATTTCATTAAAGCAGACCAAAAATTGGCCCTGGAGTCTATGCGACTTCAGGGCTGGATGATTCCCTCTGCTCAGGGAACCCCTCACACGATAAGCCTACATCTCCATTGAGCCCATGGGCACATAACTCGCAGCATCATTCACATCATATTTTCTGCAACTGAATGGCTGTGCGTGGCCATGCACAGCTGAAGGATGCAAGTGATTCCGTGCCGTGCACTGCTGGGATTCCATTCAGCTGCTCCAGCCACACATTAATAAACACAGGCAGCAAGCTTGATTGTCGTGGGCTCTTTGGACAGGTAAGAATACTGGGAGAGCGGTGGGGTTTCACACAATGGGGTATCCCAAACTGGAGTGTCCCAGGGGGACAGACCAAAACCTGGATTAGTCATAATCCTGGGTTTTGGTCCACTTTCAAAACATTCCAAAAAGGGGGTTTAAGGACACAAAGTAAATTGCCTAATCAAAAAGCTTAGGAGTTGCCCTCATCAGTTAAGAATGGGCAACATTAACTTTGATTAACATCTAAAAAAGGACACCAGACATAAGATTATTAAACAATTTCTGACAGATCTGGTTTGACATCTAGATACCAATAAGCAAGACCTAGACTTACTTCTGCTGAGTCTCTCCAGATTTCACTCGAATGCGACGGACATGAAGCTCCTTCTCATCATCATTGTTCTTTGACCAGTAATTCTGAAGGGAGGACCAAAAGTTGTACCAGGACTGTTTTGTCCCTTCCCATTTTAGGGTAATAGATAAAAGATCACCAATGTTGTCCTCAGTGTAGACCAAGAAAGTATTTGTGTAGTTGTAGCCAATCTTCTCAGGCCTAAAAGTAAAAGGATCAGTCAGGATTATTTCATTTTAAGTAGTCCAGGATCAATTCTAGAAAAGTGAATAAGGGGATAGCTTTTGTAGGCCGAGCATATTTTAAAGTGAGTTTGAGGAATACCTACAAGTAGTTCTCTTCATCATCAGACATGATCTTGGATAAAATCATGTCTGATATAGAGAACTAGGTATTCTCGAAAGCTCACCATAAAATATATTCAGCCTATGAAAGGTATCCCCTTTTCTACTATTTGCAATGGCTAACAGTACAACACAATACTGCCAGGATCAGTTCTAGAAACCTTTGACAAAGTATTGGTCGTCATGTGTCTTGCTACAGCACTCGACTTTGTGAAAATGACCAAGTGAGCCATGGGTTATTACCATGCTCCGCTGGACCAGAGGACAATGTTAGGCATGGGCGTCCATCAGCTAGCAGTAATTCAAACCCCATCTATATAAAAAGGACCACCAGGTTCCTCACCACATTTTATAAAGCTATGGACATCGTTAATAAGGAAACTTGAGCAACACAAGCTAGGCCAGAGATTTGAAATAGATGCTGAAGAATGGCCCATAAAAGTTGAACTGTCTTAATATAGCCCAGACAATGTAGCACTTCTAAATTACCGTAGTATATTTTTCCAAAATTAAAGTATGTAGAACTTCAATAGCACAGTACTTACACAGTCAAGGGAAGGGATTCAGAGTCATTTTGGGTTCCAGCGAGTATGATGGTGAAAGTAGGTTCTGTAGAGGATTGCTGGTTCTTGTAATCGAATATGTGCATCTTCATTTGGTAATGGTAAACTGAAATTAAAATAAGCAATTAAAATATGAAAGTCAACAGCATTAGGCATTTTCTTATGAGGCATCTGTGCAACCAGAAATTCTCCCCATACCAATGGCCCAAAATAAGTCCCATGTTTGGATATGTAGAGAGCTTTCTTGAGCACGATAATATTTAATTCTTACACAATGCAGCTTTTTATTCTGTAAGGTCTTACCTTTGTAAGGCATCTGTGCCCTGGTTTTCAGGTACATTTTGGTGTTCCTCTTGCTGGTGCCCTTCCTGGCATTGTAGCCAATAGCATTGCAGCGATTTTTGCGACAGCTCAGGCAGATTCCTTTTTTGAAGCGATTGGAGTCTGTACACTGGAACGCAAAGCTTTCCTTGTCTTTATTGATAAGAGAATCAACAAAGAGATGGACGGACCTCTCATGCTCACACTTGACCACATCACCGATACCTGGAACAGACCAAAAAGCATTATAGAACTTCACAGATCGACAGATTTAAATAAAATTCTATCGAATGAGTTAGAAGAAAAGACTCCTCTGTTGGGGCTTTACTGATCATGCGTGACCTATAAAGCAGCAGCTTTTTCTACACCACTTGTGTACATAATTTACCCCCCAACCTGCTCTTGCACCTTCGTATTCCAATTTCAATACTACAGCTTTCCGAAGCCTGCCACATTCAGAGCTTTTATGCTATATCGGCCATTTTAAAATCTCAGTTTGCCACTTTTGTAGCCTGTACACCAAATATTTCTCACCACAGCGCACACATTGGAAAATCAGTAAGTTCACATAAGTGGAACAAAACTCAGGATTTTCACTTTCCCGGGTGTTCTGCACCCACGGGGCATCTGGATTTGGGATACCCCACTGTGTGAAACCCCCCAGATTAGCATGTGCAGACTGACCTCTTCCTGGTCCAATGGTGCCGGCCTGGACTCTTGTCCAATCACAGCTGCCCGTTGAAGCCGCCCGGCAAGCAGCACCGATTAGTGTGAATTAGGAGCAAGAGCAGCTGTATCCCCTGCTGCCCTGCACTTGCACCCCAACCCAAGTTCAGTGGGCAGCTCTGATTGGACGAGAGCATGCACCGCTGGACTGGGAAAAGGTATCTTAGATTCCAGAAGGATTTTGTTCCGCTTTAGGTTCTCACCACTATCGCTCTTTTCAGCTTTTGCAACTTTTGTATACTACTTTTCACCTACCTTATAAATCTAGCCAATTGTTATATTGTTTGTATACTTCATTTGTGCCCATGACGATATATGATGCATAGTCAGTACATCAGATTCAGTATCTATGTTTGGGTTAGCTAAACTTAACTACTGTAGATTCGCGCTTGGTTAACTATTCCAGAGCAAGATGGCATCTACTGGCTAAGTCACAAGCTTAAAATACCCCCCCCGTCTTCAGACTAGGCAAGAAGCAGCCTCTGATAACATTACTGAGCTCAGCACAAGCTGCAAGTGCCTGCAGCAATAGTTTCTATACATGTGCTATCTATAGAGATGTTTCTAACGACCCCAGCAAACATCTTAATCCTACAACAGCACTTCAAGACTGTACTGGGCAACCACAAAATGCAGGGAAAGTTGATGTTAGGAATTGCAGGCCAACTTCATGAACTCTTAGAAGCAATGGCTAAAACCTTGTAGTTGCATTTTAAATACAACGAGCAGTGAACATTGAACTTACTTCCATAAGCAATAGCTCCAATGACATCAGAAATGCCACATCCTGGTTGATAGTCTCCACCATTGGGGTAAATGTCTATATGGCCGACAGGCATCTGGATACCAATGCTGACTCCCAGAGCCTCCCTGGTATATGTATGAAGGACATCTACAAAGTCTGCATCATCTGGGGAAAGGCGTTTATGTGATTCAACTCCTTCAAACATTGGTCCTGCTGGATCCAAGCCTAGAAAGAAAAAGAATCAAGAGGTTAGACCCAATGACCTACTGTGATCTGGCTAACATTGCTACTATATAATGTCAAAAGCAAAGTGGCACTGTTATTTTCCAGAAGTTCTAAATGCTGGCAATTGCAGGAATGTATACAGTGGGTGGCTAAAAAGCTAAAGATCTTAGGAGGAGCCTACACCAGGTCTAGGTAATATTTCATTTTAACCATGCAAGTTTATTAATGCTCGGCATTTGGAAGGCAGCACAACAGCCAAAAGATATGACTACAAAATTGCCTTCAAACTGTTCAAAAATAAGGCTCATCAAAACATTACAACTCAAATTTAGCATAAAGACGACCAAAAGGAACCTTCCATTGACTTTTTAATGTATTCTTAATCCAGCCAAACTGCCCCTGTAAATGGTGCAACTGGCAAAGGTCTTATCCTCGTGGTGAGATTATCTTTGGCTTGCATAGTTAAAAACAATAAACAGGATTTTATGAGCAAATGACAAGGAAAGTTTTGCAGTTCCGGGTGTGAAGACATACTACTGCTGGATTGCCCTTCAATAAAGTCTTTGAAGGATATATTTTATAGTCTTACTAGTAATAGGATAAGCATGTAATCCTATCAACAATTATGTTGCCACAAGGGAGTTCATTGTTTACTGTAAATGTTTTGGACCCTATCAAGAGGGTTACTTAATGAATTAAATGACGGCACTGTCACATGACTGGGAAACCAAATGCCAGCTATGTGATTACAATGGCTGGTGGTAAGAGCTTTCAATACGTTCATCGGTTACACTGCCAGATACTGGTTGCTTAATAATGTGGCTGTCCACTAGGATGAGGGAAACTAGCCAGCTGAGGAGAGCTTGTCTGGTAAAAACTGTACTGCATTTGTGTATAAATGACAACAGATCCTCATACCTGTGATACGGCTGATGGTGCCATTAACGTAGTTACCAGCAAATCCAGCCACGTGTGCGCCAAGGCTGTATCCAATAAGATGGACATTTCTTAAGGAAGTATTTGCTTTCTCCTGTAAAAACAAAAAGTAGTACATGTCAGCCACTGAAAGCTGAGCGGTTCTCCAAGTCAAGATCTTTAGCTTGCCATTATGCCAATTCCATTGTGTTCATGCCATGTCTGTAAAGGGCTAAAGGTTTCCCAGTAAATACATTTCCTTTATTCCCTCTCATTTTCAGAACTCAACTCAATACACAGAATCCCAACATGGACCATCAGTCACCTGAGCTCTCTGTACTTTCCCGCCCCCCACGACCCTCAGACATTTTCCTCACCAATCCATGTACTGCTCCTCTAGTATTCAACCAGACTGATCTACACCAACTGCCCATACAGGAAGGGTTTATCAGTGGACAGGCTTTTAGTTAGTTGACCATATGCAACTTGCTGTAGGCTCCTGCAAGGTTGAAATGAGCCTGGGTTGGGAAGTAGCGTTTTCAATGGGAGATAAGAAAAAGCCACCTTGCATTTTTTGCCTTAACTTAGCCTTAGTTCAAGTTGCAATGATTTGCTCAAATGAGCATGTCTACATTCATTTGCACCATGCTTTAGGGCCATCAGTACTGATTTTTAGTGGCTCCAAAAGGTTGGACATTTAAGCATGGAATAGAATGCATCAGATGACGTTTTGATGTATGCGTGTGAACTTCTACAAAAATTTGTACCTGGGCAAGACCACTGGTCACCATAAGTTCACCCCTTATTTTAGTTATTGAATAGGGCGTACATCATTAAACTGTTGGCAGTTTGAAGAGCACAATGCAAAACTGACAGTAAAACAGTCTCCTAAAGGTCTAACTGAAACCAGTCCCAGGGTTACCTGCAGCCAGTCCAAAAACATGGCCGTTTCCTTTCCGACAAGCTTTGTGTTATTCACCGCATCGGGGTATAGCTGATGAGCAAGGGACATCCAATCCACCACGATAACATTGGAGTAGGGTTCCCTCTCGTGAAGGGCAGAAACCAACTTATGCAGCCAGCTTTCAAAGAGGCCACTCATCTAAAAGAGGCAAGAGAAGAAATTACAAAGTGTATTGTCTAATACAGTATGTAAAATGCCATCTCGGGCTACATGGTAGATTCCAAGATCAATACCAACATTATTACGTCAATAGCCCAATGTTCCATATGTTCGATATATAGGCATATCTACTATTCAGCTTTGACTAACAAGGACAGTGCTGTGCTACAACATTAAATATCAGTATCAAGTAGAAGGCCTTGAGTGCTTACCGTCCAACCATGGATAACAATGAAAGTCTTGGCAGAGGCATTGTAGTTGCAGTTCTGCAGGCACTCCTCATGCTCGGGATCTAAGTAGCAGCCTTCATCAGGATTAACCGAGAAATGGGCATTGAACTGAATATTGGGCTTCTTGGAAACCAACTCTTCGTCTGCCTCCTTCAGCAAGTTGGCGATGGTGTCATCTGTAAAAAACATCCAGTGACAAGATTAGGTTAGTTTCTTGGTCAATCTGCTTCACACTCCGACATATAGAAGCCTAAACAGGTTAATGGAACAAGCATGACTCAACTGTTCTGCCAACGCAGAACATTTTAATAACCGTGTATTGAAAAAAACGAGATCACAAGACACTGGTTTCTACAGTGCGTTGAAACCTTATAAACTTGTTTGACAGAGGAAAGAAGGAAAAGAAGGAAAAATGAAAGGGGTGGGGGGCAGCCATGATTCTTACTCCTTCTAACCATCCTGATCTGTGGCATGGGAACACATTTGCTTCCTTTCTGTATCTGAGGTCTATGCACCTCTTGTGACTTCTCTTCTCGTTGAACCACATGTGTAACCTTTACCCTCTCTATGTAAAACTAAAAGAAAACTTCCCACAGAGTTTTACTTTAACATTATAGCTTGTCACCACTTCTGAACGATCTGCAACCAGTCCAGCATTCCCCAAGTATCCGATTACAGCAACGTGTCTTTGGAAAGTATTTGAAACGTTGGCAGCTATGCACATAACAATGTCAGCCATAGATGTGAACTTGTGGCCGACCTTCAAGCAGGACCTCAGCGACTGGGACCATGGACATCCCTATACATGATGGGGGTCTGGCTGCTTAAGTGTTTTTGAATGCAGTGGCAGAACTATGAATGGCGTCCTTGTAGGCTCCTAACCAGCAGTGTGACCCACACATTCCATCCATAGCAATCTAAAATCCTGAGGCTGAACTACAAACATTCCTATTCTAGTTATGGGTCCAATAGCAGTTGCGTGGTCTGCCATGGCTAGGCTTATAAGCTCCATTATTTCCACATTAAAACTACGGGATGCTCATATTGGGGGAGTGGCTGTGATGTCTCCTGTAGGATTAGTAAGCATCTAGTGATGATCCTCTAGGCTTTTCTTCCACAGCATGTTCTGGATTCCAGTATCCTGGCAGGTAAAAATGCAGGTGTTTGCATCCTGAGCTGCCACACTGCCCCTCTGAGATCTAAACTGGTATTGCAACCCATAGCGGCACCTTTGAAGCATCCCTTGAAGCTACGCTTAAATACCAACATCGCGTGTTCCTCTCACACCCACATGATCACGCCTACTACAGGCGGAAGAAACCAGTAATTACTATCAGCAGCTAGTAACAACATGAATGGCCTATTTTCTCTCATAACAATCCATCTCAACGAAACCGGTTATTACGCCATCCTACTAAAGAGGAGCTTAATAGTGGGGTGTGTACCATGATCATGAGAGCTGCCGAGCATTTTCTAGAGAATGCTGTAGCCAGGTCGTCAAGCTGCAACCACAAACTGGCTCTGAATATTTGTGGTGTTTGGGAGGGTGCACTCTATTTGCAAAGTTTGGAAGGAAAGTTGTATTAGTGAGGGGAAGTTGCACTTCATTTGTGGTGTTTGAGGGTGTGTGGGTTCTCTAAACTCCATTTGTGGAGTTCAGGAGGGGAATTTGCACTCTCCATTTGTGGTGTTTGGGGGGTTGTGCATTTCATTTGTCAGAAGGCTGTGCACTCTATTTTATGGGCTCTGGGGGAAAAGCTATGTGCCAATTCTGGGCTTGGGGGGTGGCAAAGCTGCACACCCTGCAAGTCGTACACTCGCTTATGGTCTGTGTCCCACAAGTATTGCCGAAGGAAGGGGGAGGGAGGGGGGCAAGCTGCACACACACACCATTGGCACAGTCGGAGGGGGTCAAGCTGCACACACACACACACACACACACACCATTGGCACAGTCGGAGGGGGGCAAGCTGCACACACACACACCATTGGCACAGTCGGAGGGGGGCAAGCTGCACACACACACACACCATTGGCACAGTCGGAGGGGGGCAAGCTGCACACACACACCATTGGCACAGTCGGAGGGGGGCAAGCTACACACACACACACCATTGGCACAGTCGGAGGGGGGCAAGCTGCACACACACACCATTGGCACAGTCGGAGGGGGGCAAGCTGCACACACACACACACACACACCATTGGCACAGTCGGAGGGGGGCAAGCTGCACACACAGCCACCATTGGCACAGTCGGAGGGGGGCAAGCTGCACACACACACACACCATTGGCACAGTCGGAGGGGGGCAAGCTGCACACACACACCATTGGCACAGTCGGAGGGGGGCAAGCTGCACACACACACCATTGGCACAGTCGGAGGGGGACAAGCTGCACACACACACCATTGGCACAGTTGGAGGGGGGCAAGCTGCACACACACCATTGGCACAGTTGGAGGGGGGCAAGCTGCACACACACACACCATTGGCACAGTTGGAGGGGGGCAAGCTGCACACACACACACCATTGGCACAGTCGGAGGGGGGCAAGCTGCACACACACACCATTGGCACAGTTGGAGGGGGGCAAGCTGCACACATACCATTGGCACAGTCCGAGGGGGGCAAGCTGCACGCACACACCATTGGCACAGTCGGAGGGGGGCAAGCTGCACGCACACACACACCATTGGCACAGTCGGAGGGGGGCAAGCTGCACACACACACACACACCATTGGCACAGTCGGAGGGGGGCAAGCTGCACACACACACCATTGGCACAGTCAGAGGGGGGCAAGCTGCACACTTTGAAACGGACGAATGCTGGGTCTGGGTCCATGCTTAAGTATTGCAGCAGGAGGTCAAACATGAAGGCGTAGCCACAAGCCATTATTCCACCTCTTGCTGTGATGTTCTTGTTCCAGGTCAGAGTACCACCCACTATGGCAGAGGAGAATGGCAGTATAAAAGGACTACTAACAAATGCCAAAACCCATTATTCCAGTACACTAAGACTCAGATACCACAAATTCTTCACAGATGATCTTACGCATAGAAGTAGTTAGTTAACCCCTGTAATGCCTGCTTCTGGAATGATCAAGCCAATCAGAGAAAGGCAACAAAAAATATAATTAAATTTGCTTTGTTAGTGGTAAAATTTTCTCTCACCGATTTAGTCCAACCTAAATCTGTTTTGGGTCTAGCTCAAAGTCACTATCACATGTAAAATCTCATTGCAGCTAATTAGAGTGTTCACCAAGCTTGCAGCAGATGTGAGTCATTCTGCGTACACATTCGGCCATGCACCCCGCTAAACCACCAGCTTGCATTAGTCAAATGTGGGTGTTACAGGAGCAGCCGGAATGGAGGAGACACGATTGCTCTATTGTTGGGGGCTGATCGCGCAGATGTCTCATTATGCAAAAAGCTACTTTATCCAAAAGTGATCACGACGGAGGCTCCGCTCTCCGGAACACTCCAGGGGCACACTCTCCTCAGGGGAACTCTGCGTTATTTAATAATCTGCGCTACACCCATTGTCTGAAACGCAATTAGAACCCGCGTCCCTGGCACCCAGCTCCCTTTTCACACCCAGAGTAACAGATGCTCTGTCCCATACCTTCTATCAACTTGATATTTTAAAATGGGGGGGGGGGGGGGGGGGGGCTGATGGCAATTACATTTGTTATGATCACATTTTTAAAAGGAAGGAGTAAAAAAAATTGTGTAGATACAAGGGGAAGAATTTACTTGGTCAAATGCTACAAATTTGCAATTGCGCAGCCAGCATTGAAAGAATCTCAAAGAATAAAAAAAAGTATATATTTATATAAATTTAGTTTTATTTTGTATATAAAAAAAAAAAAAAAAAAAAAAACATCGAAATTAAAATATGAAGGGGCTTCTCCACCACAATCTAAAATAGGAATTCTAGAAAGATCCCCCCCCCCCCCCCTCCCCAGCCCATCAAGTTCCTAAAAATATATCAGATTTATAACCAAAAACCCAAATTAAAGGAAGGGGACACTCAGACAGGTATGAGGTGCAATAGCAGAAAAAAAAAAATATAAAATATAATATAATAAAAAATATAATATAATAAAAAAAAAAATAAAATATAATAAAAAAAAAAATAAAATATAATAAAATAAAATATAATAAAATATAATAAAATAAAATATAATATAAATATTTAATAGTAATAAAATTATATTATACAACAATAGAAAAATAGTAACAGTAGAATATTACTACTATATAAGAAATATATATTCCTATCAGAAACTGCTCCAGGTTAGATGCATCCAGGAGCATCTTGTATAAGCCAGCATTAATCGAAAAAACAAAAAACACACACAACACAATACTAACTGATGACACATCACAAAAGCGAGCAAGCAGCACAGCAGCTAAAGGTTTACAAGGCTTGTTTTACAGCACTGGGGTCTTGGGTTTCTATGCTGAACACTACCTGCACCAGTTTAACTAAAAAAATGCCTGTAGGGTTACAGGGCAATAGGATGCCCTCACCAAAATTCATAATACTAATAACACTAATGTAAGGTGGAATGTATTTAGAGACCATAAGCAAAGGGAATCAGACTGCTGACAGGTAGATCTATAATAGGTTTATCAGGCTTGTTTTGCAGCACTGGGGTCTTGGGTTTCTTTGGTGAACACTACCTGTGTCAATTCAACTAAAAAAAAAATGCCTGTGAGGTTACAGGGGAATAGGATGACACTCATCAAAAATTATAATACTAATAACACTAACGTAAGGTGGAATGTATTTAGAGACTATAAGCAAAGGGAATCAGACTGATGAAAGGTAGATTTATAATAAATGAATGAAGTGTCATAATAAGTGGTCATCATAAAGAGAGTTAATGTCCATTAAAGCCATTTTAAGTTAGGGGAAATTGGGAGGGAGGGATGGTTGCCTTTCTAAATAGCCCAGCAGTGCTTTACACTTTGATCTATACAGAACATGAGCCTGCCAACACCCTACACAACCAGTACACACAGTTACTATGTAACAACTTTTATAAAAGTCAGGGAGGGCAAATGATAAGACTCACAATGGGGCAAAAGACTAATGAAACCATTATCAGGGGCAGAGAAGTATATAAGAGCAGGTTCTCCTCCCTTGGAAGACTCATAGAACCACTTTCCCTGGCTTTGAACTTGCCCATTATTAGCCCAGACAAGTTTACCCCCTCCTGCTGGGTTTACAAAGCATCCAGCCACGTGTCCTCCCCCCTGTCCTATGAATGGGAGATGGGATCACCCCCCCCCCCCCTTCCCCCTGTGTTCCCCACATCCACTCACCTTTTAGGAGCCCCTCTTCAGCCAGCAGGGAAGATGCCCCTCCATAGGGCAGAACCAGGCACATCCACACCAGCCCCACAAAGCAGCGCATGGCCTCGGTCTTGTGTTATTCAGACACTTAAAGGGAGTTTTCCTGTCCTGTATAAACTTTGACAATAGGGTGATTTTCAGGTCTACTTTATGGTCTGCAGCCGAAAATAGCGGCAAGGGAGCAATTAGGAGCCGCCTCGGGTTAGTCGCAATGAATGAGCTCGCAGCCGGCTGCTGCGCTGATTTAAAAATGCAGAAGCCGGGTCACGTGACGCATGGAGTGATCTACTCTGTGATTATGTATTCCCTTCCTCGGCTTCTGATTGGTCACGCCTCTCACACACCCAGCTGACGTGTGCGGAGGAGAAGGGGGGGGGGGCTGGAAACACAAAGCGCAGAGCTTGGAAACTCTGACTTCAGCCACCGGGTGACTATTATTATTATTATTATTATTATTATTATTATTATTATTACTGATTTATTCCTGCTAGGCAACTGTTATAGACTCTACAACACAGCTGACAATCCTCCTGAGTTCAGCACCCAGTGTCACCCTATCTAGGATGCAGCACCCTACACTGCACTGCTGCCTGGAAACTGTGACTTCAACCATGGGGTGACTTTTATTATTATTATTGTTATTATTAATTGATTTTTTCATCCTAGACATTTGTTATACACTCGACCACACAGCTGACAATCCTCCTGAGCTCAGCACCCAACGTCACCCTATCTAGGATGCAGCACCCTACACTGCACTGCTGCCTGGAAACCCTGACTCCAACCATGGGGTGATATTATTATTGCTATTATTATTATTTATTATTGATTTATTCCTGCTAGACATCTGTTATAAACTCGACCACACAGCTGACAGTCCTTCTGAGCTCAGCACCCAGTGTCACCCTATCTAGGATGCAGCACCCTACACTGCAGAGCTGCCTGGAAACTGTGACTTCAACCATGGGATGGCTCTTAATATTATTTTATTATTATTATCATTATTATTATTGATTTATTCCTGCTAGGCATCTGTTATACACCCGACCACACAGCTGACAATCATCCTGAGCTCAGCACCCAATGTCAACCAATCTAGGATGCAGCACCCTACACTGCAGAGCTGCCTGGAAGCTCTGACTCCAACCATGGGGTGACATTATTATTTTTATTATTATTTTTTATTATTATTGATTTTTTCCTGCTAGACGTCTGTCATACACTCGACCACACAGCTGTCAATCAAACCTGAGCTCAGCACCCAATGTCACCCTATCTAGAATGCAGCGCCCTACACTGCAGAGCTACCTGGAAACCCTGACTCCAACCTTGGGGTGACTCATTATTATTATTTAATACTCCTAGGCATCTATTATAGATTGGACCCCAGAGCTGACAATCTTTCTGAGCTCAGCACCCTACATTGCAGTGCTGCCTGGAAGCTCTGACTCCAACCATGGGGTGACTCTTATTATTATTATTATTTATTACTCCTAAGTATCTATTATAGACCGGACCCCAGAGCTGACAATCTTCATGAGCTCAGCACCCAGTGTCACCCTATCTAGGATGCAGCACCCTACACTGCAGAGCTGCCTGGAAACCCTGACTCCAACCTTGGGGTGACTCTTATTATTATTTAATACTCCTAGGCATCTATTATAGACTGGACCCCAGAGCTGACAATCTTCCTGAGCTCAGCACCCCCAGCATCCTACATTGCAGTGCTGCCTGAAAACTCTGACTCCAACCTTGGGGTGACTCTTATTATTATTATTATTTAATACTCCTATGCTTCTATTATAGACTGGACCCCAGAGCTGACAATCTTCGAGCTCAGCACCCCCAGCACCCTACATTGCAGTGCTGCCTAGAAACTCTGACTCCAACCTTGGGGTGACTCTTATTATTTATCGTTATTACTCATAGGCTTCTATTATAGACTGGATCCCAGAGCTGACAATCTTCCTGAGCTCAGCACCCCCAGCACCCTACATTGCAGTGCTGCCTGGAAACTGACTCCAACCTTGGGGTGACTCTTATTATTATTATTGTTGTTATTATTTATTATTCTTAGATATCTATTATAGACTGGACCCCAGAGCTGACAATCTTCCTGAGCTCAGCACACTGACAAACCCTATCTGGAAGGCAGCACCCCTGCATTGTAGCTGTCTGAAAACTCTGACTCCATCTATAGGGCGACTGTTATTTTTAAATAATAATAATAATATGTTTAATGATTTGTTACAACTAGGCATCTATTATAGACTGGACTCCACAGGTGACAATCTTCCTGAGCTCAGTACCCAGTTTTACCCTCTCTAGGATGCAGCACCCTACACTGCAGAGCTGCCTGGAAACTCCAACTTCCTCCATGAGTTGACTCTTATTGAAAATTATTATTATTTAATAATAATAATAATAGCCTCCCTGCATTGTAGCTGCCTGAAAACTCTATAGACTCCATCTATAGGGTGACTCTTATTTTTAATTTTTAATAACTATAATGATAATAATAATATTTTAATGATTTATTACAACTAGGCATCTATTATAGACTGGATTACACATGTGCCAGTCTTCCTGAGCTCAGTAGCAAGTTTTACCCTATCTAGGATGGAGCATCCTACACTGCAGTGCTGGCCAGAAACTTGACTTCCTTCGTGAGTTGATTCTTCTTCTTCCTTTTTCTTCCCTTTCTTCCTTTTTCTTCCCTTTCTTCCTTTTCTTCTTCTTCCTTTTTCCTCTTCTTCCTTCTTCTTCCTTTTTTCTTCTCCTCTTCTTCCTTTTCTTCTTTTTCTCCCTTCTTGCTTTTTCTTCTTCTTCTTCCTTTTTGCTTTTTCTTCTTCTTCTTCCTTCTTGCTTTTTCTTCTTCTTCTTCCTTCTTGCTTTTTCTTCCCTTTCTTCTTTTTCTTCCCTTTCTTCCTTTTTTCTTCTTCTTCCTTTTTTCTCTTCTTCCCTCTTCTTCCTTTTTTCTTCTTCTTCTTCCTTTTCTTCTTTTTCTTCCTTCTTGCTTTTTCTTCTTCTTCTTCTTCCTTTTTCTTCCCTTTCTTCCTTTTTCTTCTTCTTCTTCCCTTTTCCTCTTCTTCCTTTTTCTTCTTCTTCTTCTTCTTCTTCTTCTTCCTTTTTCTTCTTCTTTCTATTTCTTCTTCTTCTTCCTTTTCTTCTTCTTCTGCTTCTTCCTTCTTCTTCCTTTTCTTTCCTTGTCTTCCTTTTTCCTTCCTTTTCTTCCTTCTTCTTCCTTTTCTTCCTCCTTCTTTTTTCTTCCCTTTTCTTCTTTTTATTCCTTCTTCTTTCTTTTTCTTCCTTTTCTTCCTTCTTCTTCTTCATCATCCTTCTTCTTCCTTTTTCTTTTTCTTCTTCTTCTTTTTTCTTCCTTTTTCTTTTTTCTCCTCTTTTTTTCTTCTTCTTTCTTCTTCTTTTCATTTTATTTATGTTTTAGTTCTATGCTTCTATTATAGACTGGACCTCACAGCTGATAATCTTTCTGAGCTCAGCAGCTAGTGTCACACTATCTGGCAGGCAGCACCCTGCACTCCCCTGGGCATTTATTTTGGACCTGATATGTCAGAGGATAGACGCTCCCCCCAGATGGGCTTCCAACCGGGGGGGGGGGGAGAGTTTATATGGAGATTTTCTAACACAGCTTCCAAAGCTCGCTCTATGCGGATGATTTAGGTGAGCCTAGTGAGAAAACTTCTTTTAAGGGGAGAAAATTGCCATTGACTTTCATTGTCAGCCTTGGGGCTGATTCAGAGCCAGGTGAAAATTTACACTCAGCAAACAATGAAAGTAAATCGCAGTTTTCTCGCCTAAAAAAGTGAGAGTGTTCTCACCTGGCTCTGAATCGACCCCTATGTGCCTGAATTTCTGGTCATAACAATCCTTTCAGTACTCAGTCCTTAAAGCGGACCCTAACGCCAGGCGGCTATGTGTCAGGGTGCACCCTGGTTCACAGGAACACTAAGCTAAACTAACCTACACCCCTCACATCAACAGTCAGCCCACCGGAGAGATACTCACCTTTTTCTAACAGAGCTCCATTCAATTGGGGGGGGCAGGAAACAATTGCATTTTGTGCCAGGGAGGGTCCTGGACCACAGGGACATTTTAGCAAACCTAATCTGCCCCCTCTCTCAATCAGGGAGCCCTGCATCTGGATGCAGGGGTGCGTCTGAACTTCAGGGAGCTGGGGATGCGGCCAATAGGCACAGCATGGGAGCCCAGGAAAGGTGAGTGGTTGCTCAGGCAATCGGGGCGGGGGGGGTTTAACACAGTGGGGCATCCCGAATTGCAACCAAAGAAACCGGTGTAAAAGACTCCAGGGACCCACTGGGGGAACAGCCCGATCGTCCTGAGAATTAACTTACCTTTTTGGCTTTCCCACAGCTGTGTCCGCACATCCACCATCCCCATGGCTGAGGCACGCTCCTGCACCCGGCCATATAATCAGTTATCAGTACTGATTAAAGTGGACCAAAACTGGCCCTGGAGATTATGAGACTGATTCCCTCTCTCTGGGAACCCCACAGTCGGCCAATATCCTTGGACCAAAACCCATCTCGATTGGCCCAGGAATCTATAAGATTCCTGGGCCGATCTATTCCCTCCCCCTGGGGCATCCAAAATCGGGATGCCCCGCTGTGTGAAGCCCCTAAGTTCATCTGTTCACTTACCTTACTTCCCGGTCCAATCATGCATGCACGAGCCGCACCCCCGCTATCCCTCTAGTAGGGCGCATGCCTGCACCAGGCATTTGTGAATGGCCGGGACAGGGGAAGCAGGGGAGCCGCTGGCCTAAGTCGGCGTCTTAGACGGCATGACGTCAGCGGCTCCGAGCACTCTGATTGGATGATTGGCCACACATGCGCTGTAGGACCAGGAAGAGGTGTGTTTATTTAGGCGACCTGGGGGGTTTCACAAGGCGGGGTGCCCCGGGGAAAAGACCAAAACCCAGGATAGTGAAAATGCTGGGTTTTGGTCCACTTTAACTGATGAGCCCACGGTGCATGTGCAGCCGGCAGCATCACTTGCACCCTCTTTTGGCTCTGCATTGCAACGCACAGTGCAACTGAATGACTGCATGTGGGCGCGCACAGCCCAAGGATGCGAGTGATGCCGCGCACCACCGATGTATGCGGCTGGGTTGCCATTCAGCTTCTCCATCCGCACATTAATGCACGACCGGAAAAGCTGATTGGACAAGAGGCGGTCCAATCCGTTGGACCAAGGAGACCAGTTTTTTTTGGGTGAACAGCAGGGTTTCACACAGCGGGACATGCCAAACCGGGGTGTTCCAGGGGGTAACCAATACCTGGGATAATGAAAATCCTGGGTTTTGGTCCACTTTAATTCATTTATACGATTATTACATTGAGCCTGAAAAATCAATCTAAGGGCTTTATTCATCAAGGGACAGCGACAGGTAGTGCCTTGTAAGCGACAGGTAGCATCAGGTGGACGCCGGCAGCGGCACACAATACCACATTTAAGAAGGCAATTCTGGTGAGCGCCTCTTACACCGCTATATAGCGACCGATTCATCATCACAGACGGCTCTACAGATCCTGGCGGCGCTCAGGCTTTCAGAGCGCCTGGTAGTACCTGTCACTACCTGTCGCTCTCCCATACATTTCAATGGACGTTACTTTTCTTCTCTTTAAACAGGGTTTTCTTTTAATAATTTTTTTATTTGTATCAAATAATTGTGTGACCTCTCCTGGCCTATTTAAATACATTTTTGAATTTTTTTTTTTTTTTTTATGCAGAATTGTCATTACAGGTCTGGTACTAAAGTGTTAATGTCACAATTGTAATTCATTTCATTCCATATGTTTTTGCTTTGTTACTAGTGGATATGGTTCAAAAACGGACTTTAAACACACAGCTACTGGCGCTCTGGGCTACAGAGACCCAATTTTGAGTCCCGGCTCTGTGTGAGGCTGTTTTTTTGATGAATATGGTTTCACACTGACCAGTCGCTACCGTTCGCTCCCATATAGCTCTGTACTGGTGTTATAGCGACTCAAACATCCCATTCATCAATGCCGGCAATGTTACTACAGCGACTGAGGCGCTCTGTAATAGTGACTCACTAGCGGTCGCTATTAGCGCCGCTGTACAGACGCTCATCTGCCGTTACCTGGCGCTAGTAATGAATCCGCCTGCCCGTTGATGGAAAAATAAGAGGAGGAATCAAAGATTTGGATTCATTTGATGGCACTGAGCGAAGGATTGCGGGTTGGAGGTCTGTATATGAGTGCTCGCTGTCTCCAGGACCCCTGCACCTGCTGTGACCTGACCAAGCGCGACTTCTGTCCCCGTCACCGGCTGAGATTTGTTGTGACAGGCGCCGGGAGGTCCCACAGATCTGCCTGTGTACGGGAGGTCGCAGGGTGCAGAGCTCTCTCGCAAGCTCCCCAGCTGTCTGCACGGATCTGCCTGTAGCAGGACTGGCAGCACGGGAGA
This sequence comes from Gastrophryne carolinensis, assembly GCA_027917425.1. Taxonomy (NCBI): domain Eukaryota; kingdom Metazoa; phylum Chordata; class Amphibia; order Anura; family Microhylidae; genus Gastrophryne; species Gastrophryne carolinensis. Next base: position 625,113,531 of record CM051234.1, on the reverse strand, counting down.
GCAGATGAGCGGATCACACCAGTACCTCCTACAGTTATCTCCCATCATTATATATATTCCATTATATATATATATCGTCATCCACAGCGATGTGCAAAGTAGTACTTACAGACAGGGTAAAACATACAGTACACAGGTTATTACAAACAAGTGCCTACAAAGTTCTAAGTAAATGCTATGAAATAAGGCGACAATACGAGAGCAAGTCCGGCTTTTACCAGTTTCGTATTCCTTTCCACTTCCTATCCCAGCTTCCACTTTCCACCTCAATTTTCCCAATCAGTCTTCCTATTTTTCTATTGGCTTTCTTTCTTCCTTTCTCTCTTTGTATTCTAATTAATTAATTCAAATTAATTAATAAATTTAAGTCTTATTTCTAGTCTTAGGCCCTTATTTTTGAAGGAATAGCGACAGGTAGCGACTGGTGAGCGGCCGGTAATGACGGGCCCCGCCACGAGAACGCCGGCTCCCCACCACAATCACACATTTATCAAGCCAATCCTGCTTAGCGACTGAGATAGCGCCATATAGCGACTCATTCATCATTATTCCAGCCTCAGCCCACAGCGCCAGCGTCCGACCTTGAACAGCGACAGGTATGACCTCTCGCTACCTGGCGCTCTCCAATGCATTTCAATGGAACAATCTTTAAATATTCAAATTGTTATTAATTTTTTTTTTTTTTTTAATGTGAAAAATTCTGTGACTACTTCTGCCATTTTATATAATTTTTTTTAAGGTAAAAAAAAAAAAATTGTACAGAATTGATATTACAGGTCTGATATTAATGTATTCATATTACTAAATTATTTAAAAAACTTGTTTTTTTTGGTTTCCAAAAATATGGTTGTTTGGGGGTTAAAAAACTACTTTTAACCCATCGCCGCCAGCGCTCTGGGGTTTAAACATGCATTTTACAGCGCGAGAATTTGAACGTGATTTTTTAATGAATATGGTGGGAGCCGGTCGCTATCATGCGCTCCCATACAGCGCGGAACATGTCAAATAGCGACTCCTCACCCAATATTCAACATTACGGCAAACCGACTGAGTCGCTAACAACTACCGAACAGCGGCCAAGCACAGCGACTACTAGCGGGCGCTCTGAAAATGCCGCTACAGTCGCTCAACTGTCGCTACCTGCCGCTATTAATGAATCGGCCTCCCCGTCTTTTTTATTATTTAATATCGTCTTCTTTTCTGTTTCTCCATTCTTTCCTTTTTCTTTGTTCCTTCCCTTTTCATCCATATTGTTTGGTTTTCTT